>CM046877.1:448639674-449950924 GCA_025667525.1 Glebionis coronaria | reverse complement strand
CTGTCGAAACAGATTCAAGCAAATTCTTACCTTTCGTCCCAACTTCAAAATTCCAAAAAGACTTGTGCTTCCAAAGATTCTGAGTTTGCTGCTGTTGTGGGTGAGAAGTGGGATTTGTCCGAAAGGCTTAAGGGTCGTGATGCCCGGATTGCTGACCTCGAGGCGACTTTGCATGTGCTTAATGCTGATAAGGATAGATATGCCGAGGCAGCCAAGGTATTGAAGGCTGAGAAGGAAGAACTACAAAGCAAGTGCAATACTTCAGAGATGGGGAGGTACAATGCCGTCCGGACGCTACTTCCTGCTGTTGTCTCCAAACTTCTTAACAGCCATGAGCACAAGAAGAATATAACAGATTGTTTTAACAAAGCCACTGAGGCTGGCTGGGCCGAGGGTATTAAGGTTTGGAGACCTGTTGAAGAGCAGTTGGCCATTATTGCTGCCACCCCGGGCTTTGACTTGTATTGTGATAAGAAGATGGGGCCAATGGTTGATGCCCTTCCGGCTACTAAGTATCCTTACATTCAAGAGGGTGCCACCAACTTTTACCTGCCCATTGAGCGTTTGATGGAAATTGAGCCTGCTCCGGCTCCAACAAAGGTTGTGGAACCCTCGGCCGAGATCCTAATAGTGAAGACATGGTGTCCCCTCCTGTTTTTATGTCTTTTTGATTCGGATAACCGTAATGATTACATTATGCTTTTGCACGTTTGCCTTTATTTGTTGTGAATATATGTATCTTTTGTAGTTCTTGTTTGATGAAAAGATAACTGTATACGAATAGACATTACCTTTCGGCTAGGACTTAAAATAAAACTGATCAAATTCTTCCCTTGCCGAAGGGCGAAAAAATTGGATGATGATAGGCCTTCCATTTCGGATAGGACTTGATAAAAATAATCAAATTCTTACCTTGCCGAAGGGAGAAATAATTGAGTGCGGATAGGCCTTCCATTTCGGATAGGACTTGATAAAAATAACCAAATTCTTCCCTTGCCGAAGGGAGAAAGAATTGAGTACGGATAGGCCTTCCGTTTCGGATAGGACTTAATAAAAATAACCAAATTCTTCCCTTGCCGAAAGGAGAAAGAATTGAGTGTGGATAGGCCTTCCATTTCGGATACGACTTAATAAAAATAACCAAATTCTTCCCTTGCCGAATGGAGAAAGAATTGAGTGTGGATAGGCCTTCCATTTCGGATAGGACTTAATAAAAATAACCAAATTCTTCCCTTGCCGAAGGGAGAAAGAATTGAATGTGGATAGGCCTTCCATTTCGGATAAGACTTTATAAAAATAACCAAATTCTTACCTTGCCGAAGGGAGAAATAATTGAATGTGGATAGGCCTTCTATTTTGGATAGGACTTTATAAAAATAACCAAATTCTTCCCTTGTCGAAGGGAGAAAGAATTGAATGTGGATAGACCTTCCATTTCGGATAGGACTTAATAAAAATAACCAAATTCTTCCCTTGCCGAAGGGAGAAAGAATTGTGCTTCTATTAATAGTGTGTAATCTAAGTGCAATGTCATATTATTCATGCTATTCATAATTGCCGCAAAAGTGCTTTCTCCTTTAGTAACAAGAGGAGAATCTTTTTCATTCAAAATAAAAGACATGACCTTTCCCTTCGGAAGGGATTGAAGGTTGATACATTTCGGAATAAAATCTAGACAACGTAATAAACGGGACTCTTCCCTTGCTGAAGGGAGAAAGAGTCGTTACATGGTAGAAATGAAATTACAAATAACAATTCCTAAGGTTCATTGCATGCCACACCCTTGGAACTTCTTTGTCTTTCATGGTAAGGAGCTTGTATGAGCCATTCTGGTATGCTTCCTTGACACGGTATAGGCCTTCCCATGTAGAAGAAAGTTTTCCCTCCTTTTGTACTCTGCTTGCTTCATTCTTTCGGAACACAAAATCTCCTGGGCAGAATGTGAGTGGGCGGACTCGCTTGTTGTAGTATTGTTCCACCTTTGTTTTGTACTTTTCTTCTCGGATAGCTGCCATCTCTCTTTTTTCTTGTAGCAGGTCCAAGTTTATGCGCAGGGCATCATCATTGTCCTTTTCATTGATCAGCATTGTCTGATAGGTAGGCATTCCTATCTCAGCCGGGATAACTGCTTCCGAACCATACGTGAGGCTGAAAGGAGTTTCGCCATCGCTCTGTTTTAGAGATGTTCGACGGGCCCACAATATGTACCGTAACTCCTCTGCCCATCCATTCCTGATTCGGACAAGTCTTGTCTTAATGCCTTCCATGAGGGTTTTATTAGCCCTTTCAACTAAACCATTTGCTTGGGGGAGAGCTACGACCGTATTGATCTGCTTAATCTCCAAATCCGAACACCAGCTCTTGAATGGTTCATTGATGAATTGCTTAGCATTGTCTGTGACTATTATCTTTGGAATTCCGAATCGGCAAACAACATTATCCGAGAAGAACTTAATAACTTCCTTTCCAGATATTTTCACCAATGGCTTAGCCTCCATCCACTTGGTGAAATAATCAATGGCGACAATTATGTATTTCACGTTTCCGGATGAGGTTCGCAATGGGCCCAAGATGTCCATTCCCCATTGATAAAATGGTCATGGTGCCATGATAGACTTCATCAATGTCTTCAGCAATCTTGCTACTGGTGCATGAATCACATTTCTCTAGTTCTCCCCTTGCATCTGTGTGCATGGTTGGCCAGTAATACCCAGATCTTAAAGCTTGTGCCACTATCGATCTTGGCTTCAAATGCATGCTACATGAACCCATGTGTATCTCTCGAAGGACATAATTGGCTTGCAATGGTCCCATACACCGAAGCATTGGTTCTAGGTATCCTTTTTTGAACAAGACTTCATCAACCATTTCATATTGGTGTAGTTTCAACCTTAAACATCGTGCTTCATTCTTATCGGTTGGCCAAATTCCGTCCCGGAGACATTTAACAATAAGAGTCATCCAGTTGTCATCCACTTCTTCCACTATAGTGTTTACTTCGTTCTGGTCGGTAGACCTTTCGTTCAAGACCTCTACTAGTACTTCTTTTGTTAAGTGGCCGAATGCCAACGTTGCCAGTTTGCTTAGGACGTCAGCCTTTTGATTCTTACTCCTTGGTATGTTTATGATTGAAAAATGAGAAAATTTTGGTATTAAAGCCTTTGCTTCGGCTAGGTACTTTATCATTCTGTCACATCTCGCTTCGTACGTTCCGTTGATCTGGTTTGCTACCAACTTTGAGTCTACTCGAACCTCGATCTTTCCTACTTTCATTTGTACTGCAATTCTCAAACCTGCTAGAAGGGCTTCGTATTCTGCCTCATTGTTGGTGGTTTCAAAATTCAACCGGAGAGCGTAAGTGTATTCGGTTCCGGTTGGGCTGATGAGAACCAATCCGGCTCCTGCACCTTGGGCACTGGATGCTCCGTCTATAAAGAGGGTCCATATTTATGTTTCTTCCTTTCCCGGCTTCGGAATAGGCATCTGGAAAAATTCTTCTACTGCCTGACCTATGGGTGCTTCGGTTAGGAAATCTGCCAAGACTTGCCCCTTGATTGCGTTCCTTGGTTTATATTCTATCTTGTAAGCCCCCAACTTAATTGTGTACTTAGCTAGCTTCCCGGATGCATCTGCCTTGCTTAATATTTGCCTTATTGGTTGATCTGTGATCACATTTATTTCGTGGCCTTCGAAATATCTTCTGAGTCTCCTTGACGCTTTTAGTAAAGCTAAAGCCAGTTTTTCCATAGGAGACTAGTTCTTTTCCGCATCGTTGAGTGTTCTGCCAATATAATGAATCGGACATTGTCTTCCATTCCTTTCGGTAAGTAGCACTGCACTGATTGATTCTTGTGATGCTGCCAAGTACATGTACAGGGGTTCCTTTGGCCTTGGAGTAGTGAGGGTTGGCAAGTTCATGATCAACTTCTTCATTTGCTGGAACGCCTCTTCTGCCTCCGCGGTCCATTTATACTCATGCTTATTCTCCTTTGTGATGTTCTTCAATGTGTTAAAGAATGGAAGTGCCCTTTCGGCAGATCGTGATAGGAATCGATTCAAAGATGCTAATTTGCCACTTAACGATTGCATTTCCTTCCATGTTTTCGGTGATTGGATATCGACAATGGCTCTGGTTTTCTTTGGATTCGCTTGTATACCTTCCAGAGTGATGATGTATCCCAGGAATTTGCCTTCTTCAACTCCAAACGAGCACTTAATTGGATTTAACTTCATGTTGATTTGTCTGAGGTTGTCAAAGGTTTCTGCCACGTCTGCTAACATGCTCCTTTCATCTTTACTTTTTATCACCATATCATCGATATATGCCTCCATATTTTGTCCTATTTGACTTTGAAAAGCTGAGTCAACTAGTCTTTGATATGTTGCCCCGGCATTTTTTAATCCGAAAGGCATCTTGGTGTAGCAAAACGTGCCTTGATCCGTATAAAAAGCTGTTTTTCTTCATCTTCGGGGCCATTTGAATTTGATGATAGCCCTTATATGCGTCCAAGAAACACTTAAAGCGAGATTCCACCACGGACTCAATCTTTTCATCAATGTCCGGTGGCGAGTAGTAGTCCTTCGGACATGCTGAATTAAAATTTTTGAAATCCGAACACATTCTCCACGATCCATCACTCTTTTTGACCATGACCGGATTGGAAATGTATGTTGGGTACTTTACTGGTCTGACTATTCCTGCCGCCACTAGGTCTTCCACTTCTTTAGTTACGGCCTTGCTCTTCTCGGACCCTAGCATTCGTATCTTCTGACATACCAGATCTAAACTTTCATTAACATTCAAATTATGTTGCATGATTCGTCTCGGCACTCCTGTCATGTCTGATGGTTCCCATGCGAAGACATCCAAGTTATCTTTTAAAAGGTTCTTTAGTGCTGTTTGGCAAGCTTTGGTTAATCCGCCGCCGATAGTACTGAGCTGTTCCGGATAAGCAGGGTTAATCATGATGCTTTCCGTACCTGATGGTAACTCAGCCGTCACGGCCTTATCTTTGGTTGTGGGCGTTGGTGCTTGTCTTTTTGCTATTTTCCTACATTCCGAGACGATGACTGATCGAGAGACTAGCGAGGCTATTCTTCTTGGAGTGGGAAACTTCATCATGGCATGAATGGTTGATGGTATTGCTCGGAGGATCCGGATGCTTGTTCTCCCTACGATCACGTTATACGGTGATGGGGCGCTAATCACCACGAATTTCATGTAAGTTCTTCGAACTAAGCCATCTGATCCGAAACTGACTTCTAACTCGATCTTTCCTATCGGCTTGACCACCTCTCCAGAGAATCCGACGAGATCAGTTTGTGTGTTTCTCATTTTTGACTTGATGCTTGCTGGTAATTTCTCGAAACAGTGTTCGAACATTATTTCCACCGACGCTCCCTCATCAACGTATACTCTTCTTACTAGATAGCCTCCCAATTCAGCCTCTATGATGATTGGATCGTCAGACATCTCATCTTCCTCCAACGGTGAAAAGGTGATTGGGGCTCTCATCCAGCTTTCGGTTGCTTCTCTAGCCTTCCTTTTCTCCCTTTCCGGTATTGTTCGGACCATGTTTATTATCTTGTCTTGCCTTTGAGCTTCTTCTCTTCGATTATCTCGTCCTCTCTGGCGTACGTCCGGTACAAGGTGATTCAACTTTCCAGGTTCTAAGGCTAGCTCAATTTGCTTTCTCAATTGGATGCAGTCATTGGTAAAGTGCCCCTTGTCCTGATGATAATCACAATAGCGATCCATGTTTCCACCTCTTTCTGGATTGTTCATTGGACGGGGAGGAGGTAAACGAAGCTGTGTTTCGGTTGCCAGGATTTCTTTTAGATTCTTTGTCAAGGAATTCACACTTAAGACCGGGGCCACTCTGTTTCGGTCATGATAATTGTTTCGGTTATAGTCATTCTGGTGGTAATTGTCATTTCGGGGTTGTGGGTATGGTGCCCTGTTGTCTCTATCCTTGTTTCTGTTGTTGAAGAAATCTCTTCCCTTGTATGCATCTCGCCCATCGTTCATTCTGTTGTTATTCCAGCCATTGTATTTTTTGTTGCGATCGTCCCTTCTTTGGGTGGGAGGGTTGGGCTTTCGGTATGGCTCAGATCCTTCTCCTTTTGGCAGTTCAGTGTTGGCGAATGCTTCTTCGGATAGAACAAAGTCATCTAATCTTTCCATCATTTCGTCCACCGATTCAGGAACTTTGTCCGAATACCTTTTTGCCAGCTCTGGACTTTTAACCGAATCCATAAATGCCGAAATCTTCATGACTTCCGGCATTCCATGGATGAGACCTACTTCGACTGTCCATCGCTCTTTCAAATCTGTTAGTGATTCATTTGCTTTTCTTACAATCTTGGTTATCTCGTGAGGGCCCTTGTGACATAGCTTTCGGATTGAGTATCTCTTGGTAAATGCTTTTCTTAGTTCAGCCCATTCATCAATGCTGTCTGTATCCAAGCTTTCAAGCCATCCCCTTGCTCCCCCTTCTAATGTCTGTTGGAACATCCTGCACCAAACCGACATTGGCCATTCACCGGAATTGGCTGCTTCGGTGAAGCGGTTCAAATGATCCTCTGGATCTCCCGTTCCGTCATATGTCTTGACCGTGACAGGCATCTTGTACTCGGGTCCGGAGAAGTCAATGATCCTTTGAGTGAGAGGAGATTTGACTACTTCCTTGAAAGGTTTCTTTAAATCTGCATCGGACACCACCTTGCCTCTTACTATCTTAGTGTTGCTGCTTCCTTCGTCTTCCTCGTTGAAACTTAGACGGACGGGTTCCACGGTGTTCCAGTTATGCTCTTTGACTAGTAGTCGCAAGGTTGAGATGTGTTGTTCGAGTTGTTCCTTTGTGAGATTCTGATTGTTCGGTGAGGTCAAGTCGATCGAAAGGTTAGGACCTGTCGGAGTGACAGGAGGAGTAGGTCCTGCCATTCTAAACAACTGGTAGATAGAATATCAAGTCCCACGGATGGCGCCAAATGTTCGTGCAATTTCTTGCAAGGATCCGAATGGTGTGGCCGGTTCGAATCTGGTGTGATGTACGCTTCGGATTACCTGAAACCAAAGCAACGCGTTAGCCTCGTCCGGGTGTGAGAACCCAGACCAAGCTTCGGCTTGAAAATAAGTAAAGGATAAAGATCCGAAGAGGAATATGAGAATATAATAATATAAGTAAAAGTGATAAGAGTAAAAGAGTTAACCTAAACCTTGAACCCAAAGGAGGTATTTATACTATTCAAATCCTTAAAAGGCCGGGAATGGTGATGGGCCTTGGTTGGCCCGATTGGGGACACACTCCATATTTTATAGGAAGTGTGTCTGTTGACTTCTCCGTTGACTAGAGCTGATTCCTTCTAGAAGAGTTCGTGCGTTTCAGACCCTTCAGTCATGGCCGGATCGGGTCATGTGTTCCGGACACATACACGAACACGACACATGCGTGATCTATATTACAGTTATGATAAGTTGTAAGCATGATCAAAAGCTAAGAAGGAATTCATCCTTTTCTTTAGCGTGATGTAATAAATAGTTGATGGTAGAACTGTCTCAGTAGATTAGATAAGGGGCCTCACAATATCTATCTTGAGTTCTATCTCGAGATCAATCATCAGTCATAAGGTACTATACAATTAGTCTCTCTTTTTCTTATTGGTATATGCACACATCTACTGACACATAAATGGTTTCCTATATACACCATCTCAGTCTTTGGATTTTATAAGAGAAAAGATCTGTATGTATATTTTAAGGTCTTTGTTAGAGAATAAAATAGAATAGTATATTTTACTTTATTATTTTATACTGAATACTTGACTAACCATATAGGTGGTAAAATGGGCATTTAATGGGTCATCTTTGACACAGTTTAAAACAGGTGAGGCACCAACAAACATTTTTTCTCAATCTATTTTTGTTAATATATTATTTTATAAGAAGAATACACTTAAGAACAATACATTAAAGTCTACTTTGAACCCGCTTGACCCTTTTGACCTACAAAGTAAAGGTTATTTCTTTCACTTGATTAATTTTCCCCGTTTAGAGATGAATACACGCAACTGGATTTTATTCATAAATCGATAAACTGAAGTTGCCACTGATAGTTAGTCATTTAATCTGCAAAAATGACCTGGTTGAGAACTGATAGGAATGCCATGAGTTCAAGCCGGCTACAACCATTTGAACCAAGTGACCTCTTTTTATATGATGTAACATGTATAACATCATAAGTTATATTGTTGCAAGATATAATATCATAAGTCACAATGTTGTAGGATTTATATATTTAAAGTTATGCGAGGAACTGATGATTCACGAACTAACTTAAGGACAAATATATGCACCAGAATGTAATTTAGATGTTATTTTCCTCAATTGTGTACTTATGCTATACTGAGTTGTGATTTCGTGGCATTTCGTGTTAATGGAAATTATTTTGTGATCAAGACGAATGAGACTCGCAAATAAACAACTCATATTTTTATGTTGGATGCTTGGAATTTTTGTAAGCTTAAGACATCATAATGAAATAGTTTTTAGTCGGATACAATTCTTTTGTCGTTTTTTTACATAGTCAGCTATAATGATATCCATTTTATTCATTTACGAATTTGTCTCATATATTTGTACTGTACATTTTATGTTAAGTTTAATGACATCTCAACAACTATACTAATACTTTATATCTCAAATAATTTTTGAAGCTAGCCGTCTATTGGGCGAGCCTTGAGACTAGTACGTGTATAATCTTCTTTCAACTTAAAATGTTTAAATTTGAGCTAGAACAATATA
The DNA here is from genome assembly GCA_025667525.1 of Glebionis coronaria. Taxonomy (NCBI): domain Eukaryota; kingdom Viridiplantae; phylum Streptophyta; class Magnoliopsida; order Asterales; family Asteraceae; genus Glebionis; species Glebionis coronaria. Next base: position 449,942,121 of record CM046877.1, on the reverse strand, counting down.
ACACCTTTGATTAAAATTAGAAACAACATGCACTACTAAATTAATATTTTAAATATTGTTTATTCCTAAAACAATTACTGTATCATTTTTTATTTATAACATGGTAACTATTTTCTGGTATTTACTAGAAACTTAATCCTCAAATGTTGTATGGTTTATTTACTTAAACACAATTAGAAAAAATTTGTGGATAAAAGATTAATGATTTTAATCTCGATTCATGTTTATTTTAATTGATATTCCACTAGGTTACAAGAATTGTTAGAAAATAATTTTTGTGAGATGAACAATAGTCGATGTCAAGTTCGCCGAATGGCCGGTTCACAATTTTTTTAATTTACTTTAACAACATGTTGCATACGTTTACTTTTTAAGCTTTTTAGAAAGTACACACTTTTATTTTTATATAAATACATTTCCACAAAAGAAACCATGATTAAACTACCACAAAATGCAGGTAAAAAAGCAACAAAAATGGTAAAAAAAAGTAACGTAAATCACACAACTAGTCGGTGACCAAAACCAAAACTACAAGAGTTGACAAATATTAAACTCCAAGAATACACAACTATCTTGGATCTACACAATACACAAATAAACAAAATGATGAACATGACTAGATCTAAGAAAGGATGATCTTCATCAAGGCTTAATCTTTTATCACATCACAAATGTGTGAGTGTTCTTCTATTTATAAAAATAAAGAAGGGGGTTAAGAGGATAATCATAAGTAAACATACTTAACAAATTAAGTTATCATTTACTAATGATTGAAATTATAGAAAGAAGATATAAAGTAGAAAACTGTCCATAAAGGTTCTTGGAAAATAGAATTATGATCCACTGTTTATAGGATACAAAATGCAACGGCTCTCTGAGCGCGACTCATTAAATGGGTTGGAAGCTCAATATATATATTGAGCCGCAGGCACCTATACTAAGTTTCGGGCTCTAGAATCCGCTCCTTTTTGTCTTATAGTGGGGAAATGCCATCTGGTGAAATTTATACCTCAAGAGTATATTTTTAGACCATTTGAAAAATGCCAAATTCAAATTTCCATTTCCTATTTTAATAAAATATTTTCTTAAAAACAAAGTTTATTAAAATATCTTGTCACATTTATATAAATGTGAGTTTTGAGGTTAATCATTTTCTATGATCACTAAACATGTATAAGATATGTTTGTGTAAGACTTAAATGATTATTACCTTGATGATAGTGTTTGTTAAATAATTCATCTTTCAATTATCTTTGACGATAAATGTTTTTATACTTTGTCGTGATCAAAACTAAGAAAGATTAGTTATTACAAATAATATTTTTAGTCATCGGTTGCATTAACATAAAGAGATAACAGAACACACCTAAGAAAGAGAGGCGACTCGATAGAATGGTTTCGGCAATGGTAGAGAGAAGAGAACATGAAGAAAAGATAATTATGAGTGGTATTAATAGGAGAGGGAGAGGAAGTGAAACGTCGTGTCTATTAGAAGCACACTACGAGGTATGATCGGAACTATAGAAAAAAGGAAAATGAAACGTGGAGAAATCTGGTGCGAAGGCAAAATGACGTGTTTCAAAAAAAGGATTTTAAGGGCTCTCACTTAGCCCGCAGATCCACCAAAATGGGTTGGATCATAAATCAAAGATTGGCTCAATGACTCACGAAGCTTAGAAAGAAAGAACTCCGGTAAGTAGAGGATAGCTGAGTGTCACGTCATTGGAATATTTACGATAACCCGACACTAGAGGGACATGCTCACGTATGACTCCGAAACGTGCTTTCGGATTCATCACATGTTCACCGACTGATGTCGGACCATCCAATACATTTGAAGATGTGAAAACGACAAAGGTGCGAATATCCTAGGTATCAAGCCTTTACCCAGAGTACGGGGCATTATCCAGTGGTCCAAGCTAGGCACGCCGCCAAAGACACATAATCCCGAGAATTAAGTGCAAAATCTCACCTCGTGAACAATGCCTAGACCTAGTGATGAGACAAAACCTTTAGGTTTGCTTTAATATTAGGTATAAATACCTTTTCCATCTTTATTACAATCTCAACTAACGCACACACAAACATTTACTATGATATCATATACGAGTTAATCCTATCCGGACATATACTCACTCTTATGCCGGAGCTTGGTCTCAGGGTTACACCTGGAATGAGGCTAATGATCGTCTAATATTCCTTTCAGGTTTCATACAAGCATACCCAACTGGTTCACTAATATCCGAGGCAATTCCAAAGGTCCCTAAAGAATCCTGCGAAAATTTACTTCAACAAAGATGTTCATGTTACTATGGTAGACCCAAATTAACATGGTTTAACAAGAAACGGGAATAACCCAATAAGCTTCACTTTTCAGTACTGGATATCGAAAATTCGTATGGTACGGTACTGGCACACAACTTTCATGGCCTGAAAAAGGACATCCATTCGGTACGGGGTAGCTCATCCATATTTAAAACTATATATATAAATAAGCGTAGGTATGTTGTCTACCTAAAATGATGGTGTATATAAATTTGAAAACCGAAATGAAACTACGAGTTCAACCAAAAAACAGAGCCACCATCGGTTCGGCTAGCCAATTACATAGAGTTACTCAAACTTTAGATTGTTTCCCAAATATCGTTGTATGAAAACACAAAGCTAAAATATAGTTCATCAAAATTATGTTAGAAAATATTCGTTGTCGCAAGATGCAAGTAACATGCTAGTGCTAGTGTTGTATAGATAATGCGTGTATAAAGCATTTTTGAAACTTAAAATATTTAAATTCGAGTAATGTCTAAAACAATATACAGAGTAACACCCTTGTTAAAAGTTAGTAAACATGCATCACCAGACTAATAATGGAGAGAAATGACATGCTTCATACGCGTTGGCAATGGAGCTACTAGCAATACGAAAGGCGTCTAACCTTGTCTAAACAAATGGTTGGATTGGCATCATTATCGAATCTGATTCAACATATGCTATATCTCTATCTTCATCGAAGTTCGTCCCATCATGATCCTAATGTAGTAACCCGGACTTTCAAATCAATATTTAAACTGAGCTCCAATCTTATTTCTAATATTCGGACCAATATTACTACTTGACTTTTATTTGTCATGTTCGTTCGACGAATAATATTGAACTCTCGGCTAACCAACAAGGTTAGCGCTTTAATGCATCATATACATGTCATTTATAATTTATCGACAAAGTCTATGTCCGTCATCAACCGTAATATTGTCGTTATGACATAGAAATATTTTATATTGTCGTCGTTTAGGTTTTTTCTTTTACGAGCATTATTTCTTATTTACGTTAAGCCTTTAGGCGACATTTGTTCATATAACGCGTTAACGTATTTTCAAATTCAGACCCTCATTTATATATCGAAATATAAATGTTCTCCGAATGTCAATTTTTTTATTTTATATCGAGCGTTTATTTTTCGTGTTTTACACATATCTTCTAAATCGCGTGACTTTTAAAATATCGGGCTTTGATAATACCAGTTTATCAAAATTCAACAAATTTTAACAGTTTACCAACCTATCTTGTGCCAATTTTGGTGTGACATATAACTAAAAAAACATTGGTCTTGTGACTCATCTTACTAGCTGGCTATTGTTAACAATATTTTAATGTGTCTTACTACTACACATCTAAAATTAAATGTCAAGTTCATCCACTCTCATTTCATAAAGAATACATCCTTTGTTCTCCCTTTTTGCTTACCGTAAATCATCCACCACAAGATAATATTTATTTTCAAGATCTTGTTATCAAAATTTAAAGAACACAAGTTCTTAGTTATGATCTTGGGCTGGAGTTTAAGAATTATATCAAGAGGCTTTCAAGATTTTAAAGATCTTGAGCTATTATTGATATGAGTTTAAACCATATGGTTCTAGGATCTTGTGATTTCATCTTTGCTATTGTAAGTGATCATCTTATTAATTTTGTTTTAGTTTATGGTATTCATTTTCTTCTACGATCATGTATATTTTCATTTGATATATGTACTTAGATTTACAATCATTATTTAGTTAATCTTGGACATTGTATATGATTTGTGAAACCATAAAAACTAGCTTAAACAAGCCTTAAATGATTGTTATGAATTCTTGTTTAAGTCAGTGACAAAAAAGTGAATATCATTGAAAATCAGTATGATATGAGCATTGTATAATAATTTAGAGAGATAGTCTTCTGATTTTTGGTGATTTGGCGGGGTGGCCCGTCTCGTGACAATACCCGATGAGTTAGATATGATCGAAACGATAAAAAGTGCCGAATCTGAACATCTTTTATAAAATGACTGAAAACTCTTATAAGATCTCAGAACTATTGAGAAAGGTAAAACTAAGAGTTGTAGCTAAAATCATGAAGAACTATATTCAATTGGGTGGTTTACCCGTTCTTTATGGTTTGAAAATGGCGGTCGAAACGGTGGAAACAATGTCGGCTGCCTAAAACAGCCAACGTTTTAAAGTGAGAAAATGGGAAAATGAGCTATGATAAGTATACATTTGGAGTAGTTGAATTTATAATCAGTAAAGTATATAAGTTGATAAAGATTTTGGTAAAAAGAACACACTTAGATCATTTACGGTTTTTAGAGATATGATCTAGTTAACGAGGCATGTCGTGAAAATTGTAAGAATTGGGCTATGCTTAATAAACGTAAAACGTGTTGATTTTTACAAAACCGAAGTGGTAAAAACCACTTGACGGGAATTATAGACTCATTTTTATACTGATAGTTATGAAACCCGATACCCAACCAACGTGAGATATTAAGTGGATATCGTTTGGAGGCGTTTTAGAACTTGAAAACTATATAAAGTGGACTTGGACCACAAAAGTCCAACTTACACTTATAATAGCTATTGGGTCATTATTGAACCTGAGATTAATAATGTATTTGGAAATCAATACTAAGTTTGAAATTGACTTAGATTATATAAATGTGTAATGGGCCACCAATGGGCTAGAATGGGCTTAATTGTCAAAATGAGAAAATATATGGTAAATTGTTATCAGAGGTTTTATAAAAAATTTATAAAACTTATGCAATGTCCAAACATACCAAAATGAACTATTTATATATATGTTTGACTTATGTATAGTCTCGAGCCTAAGACGCCTCTCGTCATTTTAGGTCTCGTTCGGTCATATGTCGACCGTTGGGCATCTCGTTCTCGATCAACGAGTGGTTGTTATTTTGTGGAGTCGTGTATAGACTATCGGATGTTTGTTCCTAGATACACGTGTAATAGCTATATCAGGTGAGTTCATAGCCTCGTTTTTACTGCTTTATATGTGTTTACAAACCCGTGAGGGGGAATACATGCTCTTGGTATAGAAATATATGCTATTTATATATGTGGTTTTGAAAGAATACATGTTTATGAATAAACATGCGAGGTTTGACTATATTCTTTAAACGATACAAGTCGTTGTAAATGAATGTAAGATGTTTGATTAAATGCATTTGAAAGATGAACACAAGCGTTGATTGTAATGATTGTGAATCGCTATTTGCTAAGTGTTGTTCTGCCAAAATTTTAAAGTCCTTAAAACCTATGAACCGTTAACTACCTATGATGGGTAGGCGCTGGTACAAACGAAGGGATGCATTAGGGATGGGCCCCCACCTGGGCAGGTCACACCTGTAGGTTGGAGGCTCAGCCAGGTGTGTTGTATGAGAAGTAAGGGGGCATTAGGCAAGATACCTGACTAGGGCATTATTTATACTTAAGGCTTTGGTGTCATGGCTTAGCAGAATAGCGCGGACTTTGGATATTGTATGTGTTAAAATATTGACAGTGGATGAGATTCTTGTGTTTAAAAGCTTTATGGTTTACTTAAAATCCCATTATTGTTAAATTAAAAACCTATGAATTCACTCAACCGTTGTGTTGACATTTTAGCATGTATTCTCAGGTATATAGGTTTAAGAGCAGCTGGAACATAGAGTCGCGCGGAATAAAGTAAAGAAAAACAAATAATTTCCATTCGATACATTTGACAAATCTTTATTTCTCTTAAGGGTTGTATAAATATTAGGACCTATTTCTATTGAACTCTGATTTAATGAAATTGTCGAATGGTTTATTTAATCAAACGTCCTTTTTGAGGTCGTTTTCTATGACTGTGTGTGATGTGCTATGAAGTAACACCCAATATTGATATTCCGTTGCGTTGTGAATTTGGGGTTGTTATAGATTGGTATCAGAGCACTTGTTATAGAGGACTAGGTCGTTTTTAAAACCTGGACTATAACATCTCTTTTAAAAAATTGTTGTGTTGCCTTACAAAGTATCCGCGTGCTCATGCCTCCTAAAAACCAATGCTTGGTTTTTATTGTGTGATCCTATGTGTATCTAGGAATGATTGTATGTATATGTATATACATACTATGGTATTTAAAGGCTTTTCACGTGAAGAAATGGTCCTCTAATGTTATCATAAATTTTATGATACGATTTTATATAGACTTTGGCCTCACCATCAATCATCGATCTCGATAATTAATTTATTATCTGAATACGAGTATGAAACTCGTTTCATACTTTGAGTACGTATATATTGTTTCGTAATCGATCATAATTATTGTTTCGTAATCGATCACATGTAGAATAATTTAAACTCGATTGTTGTCGTCGCATCGTTATGTGCCATTTTAGGACATCTCCTTTTGAAACGTAATTGATTATTGTATTATTCATATTTCTGTTACTCTTTATGATTTTTAAGAATATTTTCTTCAAGGAGACATCTTTGTAACATAACATTTAATTTAATTATGCATGATTATGTTTTGTTGGCAAAAAGGAGGATGCTAGTATTACCGTTGTCGGAAGAATCTAAAGAGTTTGTAGATTTGTGGTGATGCTCCCTCAACATCATCAAACAGTAGGGAGAAAGTGATCGGTGACGTGTTAAATTAATTAGAGAAGTACAAGGGGAACTATATAACTCTAAGTTTCGACAGTTGTGGTGCTTATTTTGGAACTATAGAATATTTCTTGTATAGAATCAAGTATGTGGGAATTAAGAATAATAAGGGTTTACTCATATTTAACATCTGAGAATTTCAAGAAAGATGAGTAAAAGATTACTTAGTATTGGATGAAAGGTGGTAATCAGGAATTATAGTAGTGAGTGATTATGATCACGGGATTCGCTACAATTCTGGAAGACGAGTGTGGTAGCTAATGCACTTAGTAGGAAGGAGAAGGAAAAAACTTCTAAAGTTTTGAGTTTTGAGTTTTAAATTTTGAGTCCTGAGGTTTTGATTTTGGTAATAACGAGGAGTGTGAATTTGATGGAATAGAATCTAAAGTTCAAAACTAATGATTTGATGGAGAAGAATGTCAAGGAAAGTAGTTCAACATGTTGTCAAAATTATGTAACAGAATTGTAGTAAGGATGATTGAGATGAGATATTTTGGAGAATCCGATTTGATTATTGTATTATCTATCTAAAGAGGATGTGTTAGCAATGAGAGAGTTAATGGTGAATGAATTTCACAGATCAGAGAGTTCAATTTTTCAAAATGTGTTGAGAGTGTTAGTACTGAAGGAATTTCATGAGTTAAAGTATTGATACATTTTGGTTTAGGGTAAGATGTATTATGACGTAAGGAAGATGTATTGATGGTCAGATTTGAATATATAAAATCAATTGAGTTAATTAAATAGATGTTGGTGTAATACAAATAGTTCAGTGGTTTAGTGCGTTAGTAAGTGTTTGATTTGGATAAAGGTGGAAGATGAGTATAGAAAATTTTCTAGGTAATTGGTACAAAATGAAATCTCTGAATGGAAAAGGAGGAAATCACTATGGATTTAATTGATGGACATGTCGAGAGTTTCTAGTAAACCTAACAACACGACCCAAAGATAACCGTTTACTTTGGAATTTCTGGAAATCTCTGTAGAAAGGAATGAGAATGGAATAAAGTTTGAGTATAATACATGACCTAGAGACCGAAGTTTGCTTTTGAGTTTTGGAGATCTTTACAGAAAGCGAGAGGAATCGAGTTAAGTATGAATATCGCGTATTCTTGAGAAACTAATGGACAAAGTGAAATGATGATTTGAACAATGGAAATTGTACTTGTGTAGATGCGATTAAAACTTGGAGTGATGTCATTTTAAACTATTTCACTGTGAATACAAATGAAATCAATTGTTGATGGAATCTTTATACAATGATATTTGTCATATCAGTAATTAGGATGTACTCTTTGAGGCTTTAAGTGGATATAAACTAGGTTTTATGTGTATTGAAGTAAGGAAGAGAACTGGGGAGATGATGTAGAAGGGTTATGGATAAAAAAAGACTGGAATCATTGGAATGTGAAATTAAGAGGTTGAAGTATAGTAGAATTCTTTGTTATGGTGATATTATAGGAATTGACCCGAATTGATGTGAGACTCGTGAGGATTTCTTAAGAAAAAGAGATCTCGTTGATTCTAGTGGTGCAAAATACGAGTATGAGACGGGTCGAGCGCCGGGACGCCGCTCTTTTTAAGGAGGGTAGGATGTGATAACCCGAACCTGAGGTCATTATTTAATTATATTTTACGTATATTTTTGAAATTTTTGACGAGATTGGATGTCGTGATATTTGGTGCTTTGAGTTGAACGAACGTTGAAAGTTATATTTTTACGTTTTGACGAGTTACGAAGATTATTAGTGATCGTGATATCAACGGATGCCCGAAATTTTACGTTTTATTATTAATCATAACGGTGTTTGATATTTGACGTTTTTATTTTAAATTGTGAATTAAGTCGTGCCGGGACTATGTTATATCGTATTTTGTGTGCGTTTAAAATTTTGAGAAACATTTTTATGAAACCCAAGACCTGTAAATATTTTGAAAATTGACTAATAGTCATTTCCGCTTTTTAAACAAGTATTTGCACGTTGGCCCAAAAGAATCAACAATTGGCAAAAACTACCTTAAACTTCCACCATATAAAAGTAAAATTTATAACCAAAAACACACACACATCATTCCACTATCAAAATTTTCTCTCTCTCTCTCTCTCTTGTTCTTCCTCCTTGCCGTCACCCACATAAACCAAAAACACCCTTGAAATTTAATTTTGAGCTTGAATCTTACAAAAGTAAACTAAGATCCATCTTAGTTTTAATCTTCTCATCATTTTGGTATGAAAATTTGCTACATGCATGAACTTTTCTCAAAAACCATTTTTCTTGAAAAGATTTCTTGTTTTGATCTATTTTTGTGATTGTATGTAGGTGTTAGTATTATTATATTTGATTTTTGTTAGTTGCATGTAAGATTTTTTAAATGAGTTTTGTTAAATTTGAACATGCAAGTGAGAATAGGGATGTAAGAACTGAAAAAGGTGATCATAGGATGATTATAGGAGTATAGATGTTGATAAAATGGGTTAAAATTATGATCTTGTGTGATTTTTAAAAGTGTGATTTAGATCAGTAGGTTTAAGGCCAATTTTGGGAAACTTAAGGTTGAAAATAAGTTGAGATAATTAGAAATTATTATAGAGAGTTTCATAAGATTCGTTTATAAGGTAGAGCTTCTAACTCAAAACGAGGAAGAAGTTATGATAAATTGATTATTCGTGAACGGGAGGCGAGTATTGACACAATACAAAATTGTTGTCGATATCTGGATCAAATCTCGGGGACTATAAAATGAGTTTTTGAAAATGGTTAAAGGCTGTTCTTGAGTTCTAAACTTAGGATGTCGAGTCTATTTTTAAATCCAAGTGTCGGTTTTATAGATGGAATAGTTTATAAAGGTCAAAATGGTGTTGTAAGTTAAAGGCGTAAAACTGTCCGGATTTTATAATTTAAAGATGTGTTGGGCAGAAGGTCTTAGAAGTAAAAACTTTTGATAAAAATTTTGGAGGACTTTCTATATTTAGTAAGTGAGTTGCTCAAGTAGTTTCATAAGCTTTTGATGTTTTTAAGTAAGGGAAAACAGTCTGCATATTTAGTATGTACCGCAGATTTTTAATATAAGTATTATACAATAAAGTAAAGGTGTAGAAGATATATACAAGAAACACTTGAATGGGAAATTGTGAGATAAATTTTGGTTTTGAATTATTAATTTGATTTTATTAAGTATAAAATTTTACTTGAATATATTATTAAAAGTGAGTGTTTTATTTGATAGATTATGATTTTCATGTTCGCCGGGTATCGTCTATCGTTGAAAGTCGTCTTACTACTGATATTACTCAAGGTGAGTCTATAGCCTCGCTTTAAACTGTTTTCAATGATTTTAAACCCGCGAGGGGGATACATGTTATTTGAAATAAAATGAACACATGTCATGAATGATTGTTGGACCCGAATGTTGCCTGATGTTGCCTTGAACTGTATAAGTACCTAAGTTGCAGAAGTCCCTAAATTCATGAACCGTTAACTATTGTCTTACCCTTGTGTGGGATAGAAATATCCGCTTGTTCAAATGATAGTACTATTGGGTTGACGACCCTATCTGAGACCAGGGCTTTACGTTGAGTAACCTTTGGGAAGGATAATTTATGAGAATGAGAATCAGTGGTATATAAATTGCAACTAATACCCAAGTAGGGGCAGTGGATTTCATATAGTCATGCACGTTTTAGGCGTGGGTGACTAAGTTAAGGGGTCGGTGTCATGAGCTTAATACAATTCTATAGCTATTGCTATAAGACGGAATACCTGATTAATAGATTGTATGGCCACAATGCTATTATAATGATTATGATTGATTTTTCCTGTGTGTTCAAATGTGTTTTATTAAACCTATAGACTCGCTCAACATTATTTGTTGATTTGTTTAAGCATGTATTTCATGTAATCTGAAGTGTTGATGGTGGAGCTTGTTTGGGAAGGTTGTGGTGTCGCTTTTATAATTGTGTGGTCTAAAACGGATTTCTTTCCCTAATGTTATAAAATATTATCTCTTGACGTTGTATGAATATAAAATTATTTTGTGTGATACTATAAACTGGTAAAAGATTTGTTGGTTGGTTGAAATCTTTGGGGGACCGAAACGCTACTTTGATATTTATAAATATCATTTTATTTGGATCGGAGGTTTTAGACAAAAGGTAGATGTATATTATCTTATATTTTAAACATCTTATTTTGAGGTCGTTCGATGTACCTTGTGTGATGATTCTTGTGTTTAACACCCAAATGTGTATTTTCGATGCGCAATGTAATTTAGGGGTGTTAAAGATTGGTAATCAGAGCTGCAAGTTATAGAGAACTTGGTCGATTTTGAAAAATGTCCTAAATTATAACTTTGGTGTCAAAAATGTTTTATAAAAGCAACGCAACTTCTCCGCAAGGCTCCGGTAAGATTATTTTTAATTATGCATTATATTATAGATGTATCCCTCAAAACTTTTATGAATTCCCGAGTATTTAATAAGTAAAGACTATGATAATGTATTGGTATTAATGAAAGTACGCTAAGTGCTTTTCATCATAATTTCTTTCTGTGAGCATTGCATAATTATCATTTGCATTGCATTGCATTTCATACACATATTGGCATACGTATAACATTAGCATTTGCATGACCATGCATTGCATATATAATTTCGAATAATGACCTTATGTATTCTTGAATTTTCTGTGATTGCATAAAATGGCCGATGTACCGCCTAGTGGTAGTAGGGATGGATATGTTGTGGGTGAACCAGGTGTTCTGTTCCCGTGGGGTGATCATAAGCATACTCATGAGTGGATAGATGAGGAGGATGATAAGAATGAAGCTGTGGATTCTAAGAGTGATAATATGAAGACCGATAGTGAGACTAGGAAGACTAAGAGTAAGGTTGAAGTGAGTAGCTATGGTACTGATTTTAGGATGTTTCAGAAAGAGAAAGCTAAGCTAGAGAGGTTGAGTGATTGGGAGGCCCATCTTAGACCATTTCTTAGTCCGAGATGGAAATTTCAGGACGATGAGAATTATTCTGACTCTCATTTCATGAGGTATCCGCCGTGCCGAGGTGCGTACCTGAAGTATGGAGGAGAGGAGTCGTCGTGCTATGGTTCAGAATGGAGGTGCGACAAGGATGTGGATGAGGAGGAAACAGTTGCTAGCCAGGTTGGAGAAAATGATGTGCCATATCCTATAAAGTGATCACTTGATGGATTTTCTTGTATTTTATCTTTATGTACTTGTTGTATTGTATTTGGATTTGTTTAGACTTTATGATGTGGTACTGTGGTGGAACATGTTGTCTTCTAGGTTGATAGAGTGAGTGATTGTGGTGACAGATCTTGTCATGATTTTGTTGAATTTTACTGATGTAATCTATAATTACCCTTTATTATCTATGATGTGTCTTTATTATTTCTTTTGTGAGTTGATTGGTGAATTTAGGCAGTATTTTGTTGTTTGCACATGTAGTATCCATGATATATCTTGATAAAGAGATCCTTCTTTCTACCTTGATGTGTATACTTATCATGTTTCTTTCATATGTGATAACAGTGAAAAGAATGATACATTTTCTGTCATTAGTGGATCACTACGTGACTAAGTTTCTTGAAATATGTCTCCAAAATTAACAATCGCTAGGGTAGACTTTATGATTGAGGAAGCGATTGCTAGGACGCTTGAAGTTGATCGTGTTGCAAGGAATCAAGGTGTCGAGACTGGAGATGTTGTTGTTCCAGTTGGAAATGTTGCTGCTATTTTACGAGATCATAAGAAATATTCGTATGCTAGATTCATAAGATCGAGAAGGAGTGTTGTCAAGAGTATCTCATGATACCAATGGTGTTTTGGAGGTGTACCGATAGATGGACAAGTTTGAGTAGCTGATGGATATATCATAATATTAGTAGTGATTTGGAAATGTACAAATGGATGGACGAAATGGAGAATAATTCTAAAGTTGATGCTTGTTCAAGAGTAAGTGAAGTGTAAAATAAAAAAGGACAGTATTGTTGGGAATGACAATAGGAAATGAAAATTTATCCCCGCTAACAGAAAATAAATTCGGAATCAACGGTCTAAGAAAAGAAAGAATGGTGTTTGTGCTACTATTGTAAACTAAGGAAGCAAGAGAAATTCTAAGTGTAAGTGGTATACTTTGAACCATATAGGTAATTGTCTTTCTACTTATCGCAAGTATGGTATGGCCGGATGTCAAGCTGCTAGATGTAGGACAAGGAATGTGGTTATAGTAATTAGTATTCCTAGAATAGTGATATGTTTTCATTGTGGTGAAGAAGAGTATAAGTAAGAAATATTTTCAGGGATTGGGAATCAACAAAAAAGAAATGTTGTTGCTGCTACAGCTTATATTGTAAGTAATGATGACAAGTCTTGAGATTCAGATGTTGTGATTGGTATGTTCTTATTTGATGATCATTAAGTTAGTATATTATTTGAATAATATATCCGATAAGAATTTTGAAGATGTTAGATTTAGTTAACTTAAGGATGAGGAACCAGTAAGAATTAGCAATTAGCTGCGATGAGGAATTAACCGATGGAAAGGTTGTTAATAAATAGTTCTATATTAAGAGAGTATTCCTTTGAACTTAAGAAATTAGGTGATATCGCACACTTAACCAATATAGGATTCTATTGTAGATTGTTGATATAGGAATGAAAGTTGTATGGTATGATGATTATTTGTGGGAATGATTGGTTTAAAATTTTGTTGAGAATTGAGTATTGATTGCAAGAAGTAATGAGTAAACTATCAATTTGAGGATTTTATTTGGTCAAAGATGAGAAGGTATGCAGAAGGACGCTGTAATATATTGTATGCTCAGAGCATTTCATTGGTATGTTTGTATTCAAGAGTATTATGAAGTTTTTTTGTAAAATTGTGGAGTTTGTTGTCATATTGTGAAATGGAGTTTCGTGTTGATTTAGTGTTGAGAGTTATACCTATTGTTTGTGTGTTTTGTCATTTGGCATTGTTAGGAATTGAGAATGGTTATTTGATCAATTGTAGTAATTAAGGAAAGAGGCGGCGAAGCTAATCTAATAGAAGTGGAAGGGTGGGCCCTAAGGAATGTTGGTATGATAGCAAGAAAGAGGACAGATGGTTGGAGATATATTGATTTCTGTGATTTTGAACAAATTGACTACCAAGAATCGGTATCCATTACTGATGATTGATGTTTTGTTTGATCAACTATAAGGAGAGTAATGTAATGATTTTACTAGTTGAAAAGTTCGTTTTCTCGGTATCTTAACGAATTGATTTCCGGTTCAAAGTGCGACTCAATTGTTTTTGGTGAAACAAATATTTTTGGTTGTTTTAAAATAAAAGTGAGAAACTTAAAACTAAATGACGTTAATTTAAATCTAAGTCTAATTTAAAATAAATGGCAAGTATTTAAAAACGTGGCGAAAATTAAAAGGCACTAAAAGTAAATAACGCAAACTTAAATCTATCTAAGGCAAACTTAAAATGCAACTAAAACTTAAAACTAAGGCAATGCTGAAATAAAACTAAGGCAAATAAACTTAAAGTGCAACTAAGTAAAAAGGCGGGAAAAATAAAATTTAAAATTCAAAAACATAAACTTAAAAATAAACCAAAACTGAAATTACAAAACTAAGGAAAAGTGCTCATCCGGAATAAATCCTTCATCCGGAACATTAAGCTCATTCGGAACATTCATCCGGAACATTTTGGTTCGGAACATTTTGAACATTCATCCGGAACATTTTGGTTCGGAACATTTACTGATCCGGAATAAAATGAGAAAAACACTGATTCGGATTAATTACTAAAAAACATTGATTCGGAATAAAAAAGAAAACTTTGATTCGGAACTTTCAAAATCACTGATTCGGAACATTCAAAAACACACTGATTCGGAACATTTAAAACACACTGATTCGGAACATTTAAAACACACTGATTCGGAACTTTTTAAAACACACTGATTCAGAACTTTTTAAAACTTTGACTCGGAATATTTATACTCATCCGGAATATTAATTATTCCGGATGAACAAACTGATTCGGAACATTAAAAATCAAAAGCTTCGTTCGGAATAAAATGCTGGTTCGGAATAATCTGGGAAAAGAAACAGTAAGCATGAACGAAGAACAGGGGAAAGAACTAGAACACGAATTTAAGCAAATCTAACCAATATAAACCAAAAGATTAAACCAAAACAACCACTAATGATCTAATAACAATAATCAAACAAACCAAATCAATAAAACTAACAATAAAGCCAAATCAATCAAAACCCACTTGATTGAAAACCATAACACTCAAGAACATGAACACAAAGATTAAACACAAATAAGAAAGGTAGATGAGAGATTAAACAAGAAAACTAAAGATTCAACAACAATTAAATAAAACTTACTTGGAATTAAAAGGAATTAAAAGGTGCGATACAAGTAATTAAAGTGCAAGAATTTAAGGTGCAAAGTATGAAAAAAAAATGGTGGAAGAGGTGGTTTGTCAAGCCACCCAACAACTCGAAATGAAGGAAATATGAATCTATTTATAGTGGATTAGGGAGGTGCTTAGTGGAAGCTTCCTCCCTCTTTCTTCTTTCTCTAATTGCGTCATTAAGTCCTTAATCTTCTTAATCTTTTGACTTTAATGACTTTGTCTCGGGATTTCTTCAAACTCGTCTTGTAATTCTTCAATAAATTAGACTTGAGTTCTTCGGCTTTTAGTAAACTTCCGTCTTTTGACTTTTTCTTCGATAAATCTTCAGAATTGGTCTTGGACTTCCGTTCTTTTTGCACTCTTGACTTCTTGACTTTGTCTTTCGTCTTTTTCTTTGATAAAAGCCCGTGTTTTCTCCACTTTTCACCTTTTCGTCCTAAATCACAACGAAAACACAAACCACGCATAATTCCGACATAAATGACATAAAATACACGTTTTGGCTCGGTTATTATTGTAATTAAGTGGTAAAAAGGATGGGTGTTTACACACCTATCAAATCCCCTACACTTGACCATTGCAATGTCCTCATGCAATGCATTAGTTACAAAGCACGTTTACATTTTTCATCATAATCAATCCACGTTGGCCTTTATTAAAGAGATAGAAAATTTTAAACATACAAAGTAAAGAAATCAAACATACCTTGTGGTTTTGAAAATGTCATGAATGATCATCATCCTCAAGTTTTCACTTTCTCCAAACCAAGCTTAAAAACGAGATCATTGTTATTATAAGTTAGCAAACTAACACGAACTCATGTGGGTCAATTATTCACTTAGACTCCCTTATTCCTAGGTGTATCTCTTATATTTTATTGTTGTCTTGAATGATCACGAGGATGCATTGTTGACTTATTTTGATAGTTTATTTAGGCTGAAAATAAAGTGGGGCTATTTAATCACTAGTTAGCTAAAGGACAAAATCTTTTAAAACTGCTTCTCGGGACCTCATAAAGTTCATATCTTGGCATAACTCGCTTCGCGATTTGAGACCTTTCTCGGACCGATATTTGGCAGCGACTTCATACTTCAAATCTTGAGAGACGTTCATGAAATAATGGTCTTCTCTTCATAGTAGAAATTTCTTCACTTGATGTTTTGAGAGATTCTTCATAATTGGACCACGACTTCTTCATTTTCTCCAATCTTTATTTTGGACTTTGATATACAACGATCCGCCTCCTTTTGGACTTGGATCTATTTATCCTCATACCTTGCTAGGGTCTTTTCGGATAGACTTCTCCATGATCTTTTGGGGAGTATTTGCTTTTCGTCGTGTGTCTCGATCCTTCATATTGATTTCTGATAAATAATTCTTCACATCACTTGGGATCTTTAGCAACAAAATGTAGTCCTCATGCCTTGTTAGGACCTTTTTGGACTCGCCAATCTTCGCATCCCGCTTCAATAAGTTATGCCTTGGCTATGAACTCTAATCCATACCGAGCAACTTTTAAACTATCTTGGGCTAGAAGCTAAGTAACTTTTCAAATCGTACAACCTTATTTATTGCAGATAAATTTATTAGCAAGCGATGAGAGAATAGGCTTATAATTAACTCACATAAATTCACAAAAGAATACCAAACTTTTAATTGACTCTATCATCTCTCGTTCTCCACAATTTAAAATCTCAAGGAATGAGACTCGTGGATGCTTAGCCTATTAAATCAAAGTTTTGGGTTTTCGAGTCGCCTATAGGATCTTGCAAACTCTTAGACTTTTTCAAGTTTAGAAATCGCATTTTAAAGTTCCCTTGATAAATGACTCTCTAGGATCAATTATAGGAACTTGCGAAAAGTTCTTGTTCTTAATCCGTGAGGGTTAAGACTTTCGCATTTTAAAGCTCCCTATATAAAAGCCTAGCAAAACTTGACTTAAACACGTTAAGGATACTAGCTAGAGTAAACTTAGATAAGTAAACTCGGGTTGAGTCAAAATATTCACGACTTTGAAAAATTTAAAACTACTTTATTGAAATTTTATTCTAGCAAGGAGAGAAAATAAACATAACAAAGGAAAATGCAACTATATAACTAGGCCAAAATAGATTAAAAATTTTGAAAAATGTCGAAAAATTGATTTTCCGGTTAAAATGAGGACAAATACAAGGAAAAGGCCACTTAACTTCGATACAATTCCCCCCTACACTTAATATAAACATTGTCCTCAATGTTTAAGCATGTGGGAGTAAACTCCCCTACACTTAGGACATTGTGCACGTTGTTTAAATTTCGCTAAGGAAAAGACAACTAACGAGATTCCTATTTTAATATTGGAAAATATAAAATAGTGAATCGAAAAGAGTTTAAGATAGAACCGGGAAGAAGGGAACACGGAATCACGGTCGTCAAAAGTCATCACGAGTGTGTCTTTGAAGCTCTAATCCCTGCACATGATAAGAAAGAAAACAAGAAACACCAACGGGGCTCCCCCTACACTTATGGTGAAAACAAGTAAAGATAGATAGATAATTGGGTTACCTCCCAAAAAGCGCTTGTTTATATTAACCGAGTCACGAGCCTGACTCGTCCCCGAATTAAATGGTCCATGGGGAAGCCTCGAATGTAATACCGGGACCAAAGACCTTGTCCTCGTTCCCGGAGGACATCAACAAAGGAGAGGCGGGGGGATAAGTCTTGAATGGGAGAAAGGTTCTTTCAACATACGAAAAGTATGTGAAATCAAGATCCACGGGAGGTGGGGTGGGTAAAGTAAGCACATTGTTATCCCCCAAAGACAATGGAGGCTGAGCATTCGGCAAAGCCGCAATGTTATCAATCATGAAATAGTGAATGTCACCTCCCGGGTCAAAGCACTCATCCTCCGTAATAGTGGCTAAAGGGGAGGATGTAAGGTGCTCGGGAGGGGGACTTGGGTCAATACCTTCCTGCAGCAAATTATCAAGAATAATATCCCCCTCCATGTCATCGTCATCAATACCTGGAGGTATGGAGTGAATGTCGATTTCTTCCAGCAATGGGTCATTATCTTCAACGGGAGGAATAGATGGAGGCAAAGACTCGGAGAGAGGAGGAGAAGTCAACTCTTCGATTTGAGCAATAAGAAGATGCATTTTCCGTAATCTGTCGCGGAGAATCACGTCTTCCACCTCATCTTCAAGAGCAAGTTCATCGGTGAACTTCTCGTAAGCCGGAGAGAATAAATCGTCATCGCCCGCATCTCCCGGTGGAGATTGAGAAATTTCAGAAGTGAAATTCTCATAGCGTGGAGAAAAATCGTCATCACTAGGATCGACATCGTCCGTAAGAGCAACGTCGTCCTCAGACTCCATAGTAGGCGGTATGTCACACACCTCATCATCAAAGAATTGATCGAGACCAAAATCACTAAGCTCACTCAATGAATCATCATCCTTAGACGCATTAGGAATATCAAGAGTAGGAGCAGCAACTTCAGTAGATGGGTCGAGAGCATAGACATCATCGTCGTCATCATCATCGTGATAGACGGGACCATTCCAATTAGGAGTGACATAGTCGGCTAACTCTTCCTTGATAACCTCCACATCTTTAAGAAGCTCATGAAGCAATTTTTGTTGTTCATCTCCCCGAGTATGTTCAATTAAACCAATTCTATCCCACGCTGTAATTAAACATTTTGGTGTAGAAAAGAAGGGAAATCGACCAAATTGGCTCAAAAAGGTGTTGGTGGTTTTCAAGGTTTCATCCACATCAAGCAAAGGTTGCCTTTCCTGATGTAAGTCAGGTCGGATTTGAGCTATACTTTCAAGAATATGGTTCAAAGAAGTGAGTTGTTGGTCAAGACTAATTTGCTGAGAGGATTGATGATTGAGGGTGTGATGTGGGGGCTCAAAGTTATAGACACTGGGATGATAGCACGGAACTTTCTCAAAGACCATCGACGGATCACAAGAAGAAGCATCGTGTGGGCCCCCACAAATATAGCACCACGGGTATAGAGAAAAATCTGGTGCTTCTTGTGGATAGCTATTACCATTGTCATAATTGTTACCCAGTTCTTTCTCGCCATGAGGCGGGTATCGAATTGGACACGAAACATGCCAATGAGAATCGCTTCCACAATAGATGCATGGGGGAACAGGAGGTGGATTCAAAAAGGACGAATTAGTCGAGTTGCACCATGGACAAAATCCGAACTGTGTGTTGTCGATATCGTTTCCGCACCGCTCATATGTACACCATTGACATGAGTCGTTCCCGTATAATCGTCTCCCACACCCGACGCAATGGACATAAGAATCTATAAAGAAAAATAGATAAGCAAGAAGAATATTTTTGGTGCAAAACTTTGAAAAAGAAATGCTTTTTATGATTTTTCAAATGTTTTTGGGATTTTTGAAACTTTTTGACACGAAAAATAACGTTCACGAGTGAACGGATCCCAAAATCCAACGCGTCTCTCACAAAAAACCGTTAATCCTCACAAAAAGAGCCAGCAGTGGCGCCATTTTAATGTAATGATTTTACTAGTTGAAAAGTTCGTTTTCTCAGTATCTTAACGAATTGATTTCCGGTTCAAAGTGCGACTCAATTGTTTTTGGTGAAACAAATATTTTTGGTTGTTTTAAAATAAAAGTGCGAAACTTAAAACTAAATGACGTTAATTTAAATCTAAGTCTAATTTAAAATAAATGGCAAGTATTTAAAAACGTGGCGAAAATTAAAAGGCACTAAAAGTAAATAACGCAAACTTAAATCTATCTAAGGCAAACTTAAAATGCAACTAAAACTTAAAACTAAGGCAAGGCTGAAATAAAACTAAGGCAAATAAACTTAAAGTGTAACTAAGTAAAAAGGCGGGAAAAATAAAATTTAAAATTCAAAAACATAAACTTAAAAATAAACCAAAACTGAAATTACAAAACTAAGGAAAAGTGCTCATCCGGAATAAATCCTTCATCCATAACATTAAGCTCATTCGGAACATTCATCCGGAACATTTTGGTTCGGAACATTTTGAACATTCATCCGGAACATTTTGTTTCGGAACATTTACTGATCCGGAATAAAGTACTGATCCAGAATAAAATGAGAAAAACACTGATTCGGATTAATTACTAAAAAACATTGATTCGGAATAAAAAAGAAAACTTTGATTCGGAACTTTCAAAATCACTGATTCGGAACATTCAAAAACACACTGATTCGGAACATTTAAAACACACTGATTCGGAACATTTAAAACACACTGATTCAGAACTTTTTAAAACACACTGATTCGGAACTTTTTAAAACACACTGATTCGGAACTTTTTAAAACTTTGACTCGGAATATTTATACTCATCCGGAATATTAATTATTCCGTATGAACAAACTGATTCGGAACATTAAAAATCAAAAGCTTCGTTCGGAATAAAATGTTGGTTCGTAATAATCTGGGAAAAGAAACAGTAAGCATGAACGAAGAACAGGGGAAAGAACTAGAACACGAATTTAAGCAAATCTAACCAATATAAACCAAAAGATTAAACCAAAACAACCACTAATGATTTAATAACAATAATCAAACAAACCAAATCAATAAAACTAACAATAAAGTCAAATCAATCAAAACCCACTTGATTGAAAACCATAACACTCAAGAACATGAACACAAAGATTAAACACAAATAAGAAAGGTAGAAAGAAAAGTAAAGATTCAACAACAATTAAATAAAACTTACTTGGAATTAAAAGGAATTAAAAGGTGCGATACAAGTAATTAAAGTGCAAGAATTTAAGGTGCAAAGTATGAAAAAAAAATGGTGGAAGAGGTGGTTTGTCAAGCCACCCAACAACTCGAAATGAAGGAAAAATGAATATATTTATAGTGGATTAGGGAGGTGCTTAGTGGAAGCTTCCTCCCTCTTTCTTCTTTCTCTAATTGCGTCATTAAGTCCTTAATCTTCTTAATCTTTTGACTTTAATGACTTTGTCTCAGGATTTATTCAAACTCGTCTTGTAATTCTTCAATAAATTAGACTTGAGTTCTTCGGCTTTTAGTAAACTTTCGTCTTTTGACTTTATCTTCGATAAATCTTCAGAATTGGTCTTGGACTTCCGTTCTTTTTGCACTCTTGACTTCTTGACTTCGTCTTTCGTCTTTTTCTTCGATAAAAGCCCGTGAATGCCCGTGTTTTCTCCACTTTTCACCCTTTCGTCCTAAATCACAACGAAAACACAAACCACGCATAATTCCGACATAAATGACATAAAATACACGTTTTGGCTCAGTTATTATTGTAATTAAGTGGTAAAAAGGATGGGTGTTTACACACCTATCAGAGAGGTAAGAAGAGTGATTGATAACAATTATGAAATTGTTGGAGAAAGAAGAATGGTGTGCAAAATTCTTTGGATATGAATTTTGGATGGAGTTAGTGTAAATACTAGAATGTGTGATTTATAGCCGAAATATTCGCGAAAATCTTGTCTAGATTGAAGCGATTAAGGATTTGTCGACATCGACGAAGCCGACTGAAGCTAGTTAATTCCTTTGTCTAAGCTGAGTATTATCGGGGGTTTATCGAAAGGTTTTCACTGATTGTTAAACCCTTGATTAAGCTGACTAAGAAGAACTGAATGTGTGAGCCCCACTCATGCATCTAAGTTGCATTTGTGAGATCTGATCTTCGTTAGATGAGGAAGTTGTTTGCGAATGCTGGGGATAGGTTGTGTTCTTTGCCAGTATTGTCGTTGTCGGAAGAATCTGAAGAGTTTGTAGATTTGTGGTGATGCTCCCTTAACATCATCAAACAGTAGGGAGAAAGTGATCGGTGATGTATTAAATTAAATAGAGAAGTACAAGGGGAACTATATAACTCTAAGTTTCGACAGGTGTCGTGCTTATTTTGGAACTATGGAATATTACTTGTATGGAATCAAATATGTGGTAATTAAGAATAATAAGGGTTTACTCATATTTAACATCTGAGAAATTCAAGAAAGATGAGTAAAGATTACTTAGTATTGGATGAAAGGTGGTAATCAGTAATTATAGTAGTGAGTGATTATGATCACGGGATTCACTACAATTCTAGAAGACGAGTGTGGTAGCTAATGCACTTAGTAGGAATGAGAAGGAAAAAGCTTCTGAAGTTTTGAGTTTTGAGCTTTAAATTTTGAGTCCTGAGGTTTTGAGTTTGGTAATAACGAGGAGTGTGAATTTGATAATAGAATCTAAAGTTTAAAATTAATGATTTGATGTAGAAGAATGTCAAGGAAAGTAGTTCAACATGTTGTCAAAATTATGTAACAGAATTGTAGTAAGGATGATTGAGATGAGATATTTTGGATAATCGGATTTGATTATTGTATTATCTATCTGAAGAGGATGTTTTAGGAATGCGAGAGTTGACGGTGAATGAATTTCTTAGATCAGAGAGTTCAGTTTTTCAAAATGTGTTGAGAGCGCTATAATTAGTACTGAAGGAATTTCATGAGTTAAAGTATTGATACATTCTGGTTTAGGGTAAGATGTATTATGACGTAAGGAAGATGTATTGATGGTCAGATTTGAATATAGAAAATCAATTGAGTTAATTAAATAGATGTTGGTGTAATAAAAATGGTTCAGTGGTTCAGTGTGTTAGTAAGTGTTTGATTTAGATAAAGGTGGAAGATGAGTATAGAAAATTTTCTAGGTAATTGGTACGAAATGAAATCTCTGAATGCAAAAGGAGGAAATCACTATGGATTTAAGTAATGGAGTTGTCGAGAGTTTCTAGTAAATCTGACATCACGACCCAAAGATAACAGTTTACTTTTGAATTTTTGGAATTTTTTGTAGAAAGGAATGAGAATGGACTAAAGTTTGAGTATAATACATGACCCAGAGACCGAAGTTTGCTTTTAAGTTTTGGAGATCTTTACAGAAAGAGAGAGGAATCGACTTAAGTATGAATAGCGTGTGTTCTTGAGAAACTAATGGACAGAGTGAAAGGATGATTTGAACAATGGAAATTGTACTTGTGTAGATGCGATTAAAACTTGGAGTGATGTCATTTTCAACTATTTCACTGCAAATCCAAATGAAATCAATTGTTGATGGGATCTTTATACAATGATAGTTGTCATACCAGTAATTATGATGTACTGTTTGAGGCTTTAAGTGGATATAAATTAGGTTTTCTGTGTATTGAAGTAAGGAAGAGAACTGAGGAGATGATGTAGAAGGGTTATGGATAATGAAAGATTGGAATCATTGTAATGTGAAATTAAGAGGTTGAAGTATAGTAGAATTCTTTGTTTTGGTGATATTATAGGAATTGACCCGAACTGATGTGAGAAACGTGAGGATTTCTTAAGAAAAAGAGATCTCATTGATTCTAGTGGTGCAAAATACGAGTATGACCGGTCGAGAACCGGGACGTCGCTCTTTTTAAGGAGGGTAGGATGTGATAACCCGAACCAGAGATTATTATTTAATTATGTTTTTGAAATTGTTGACGAGATTGGATGTCTTGATATTTGGTGATTTGAGTTGAGCGAATGTTGAAAGTTTTATTTCTACGTTTTGACGAGTTACGAGGATTATTAGTGATCGCGATATCAACGGATGCCCGAAATTTTACGTTTTATTTTTAATCATATCGATGTTTGATATTTGACGTTTTTTTTAATTGTGTATTAAGTCGTGTCGGGACTATATTATATCATATTTTGTGTGCATTTTAAATTTTGAGAAGCATTTTTATGAAATCCGAGACCCATAAATATTTTCAAAATTGACTAATAGTCATTTTCCGCTTTTTAAACAAGTATTTGCACTTTGGCCCAAAATAATCAACAATTGGCAAAAACTACCCTAAACTTCCACCATATAAAAGGAAAATTTATAACCAAACACACACACACATCATTCTACTATAAAAGGAAAATTTATAACCAAAAACACACACACATCATTCTACTGACTTCCCTTCGGCTAGTTCTACATTATACTTAATATCTAACGCAGTAGGGGTAATATTTAGGCGTTCACTAAATGCAGATGACACAAAACTCCTATCCGCACCAGAATCAAATAGTATTGAAGCATAGATGTTATTGACTAGAAACGTACCAGTCACAACATTGTTGTCTTGCACCGCAGCCTCAGCACACAAATGATACACCTTGCTAGGTGCCGTGAATCCACTTGGAGCACTGGTTGTGGCTCGGTTATTTCCTCCCCGATTCCCCTGGTTCTGCTTCTGGTTCCCTTGGTTGTGATTTTGGTTGCCTCGAATTTGATTACCACGACCTTGGTTCCCACTGCTTGGACACTTATTCTTGTAATGCCCTTTCTCTCCACACCCAAAACAAGTAACATTTGCTCCTTGACCACCTTGAGTTCCCGGTCCTCTTTGGTTAGCAGGACGGGGTGGTGCTCGACACTCCTTTGCCTTATGTCCAGCCTTTCCACAGTTGTAGCATGTAGGGGGACATGCTCCCTCATGGTGTCGGCCACACTTTCCACAGAAAGGAAGTCTTCCAGCATAGTTTCCAGCATTACTTTGCCCAGCAGTAAACACTCTAGCCACCTCTTGACGCTTGTTTTGACTGTAGTTATTTGCGTTGTTGTTGTTGTTGTTGTTATTGTTGTTGTAGTGATTGCCAGACCACTTCCTCTTGTCTCCAGTATTTTCTCCCAACTCCTACACCACTTGGTACATCAAACTCTGAGCCATATCGATTGCCTCATGCAAGTCATTTGGCTTTGATGAAGTCACATTCCCCTTGATGCTCAAAGGTAAGCCCTCAATGTATCGCTCCAACAATCGGTCGTCGTTGGGCACCATTTCGGGACATAACAGGATTAACTCTTGAAAGCGCTGATTGTAAGCAGTAAGAGCGGTACCCTTGACCTTCAAGTTCCATAGCTCAACCTCCATTTACTTGAATTCATTTCGTGGGCAATATTTCCTAACAAACATAGCTTTGAACTCACTCCAAGGTGTTGCTTAGGCAACATCAATGGTCACTGCACGAGCATAGACATTCCACCAAGTCAAAGCACCATCCACCAATGTGCTTGATGCAAACTTCACCTTATCAGCTTCAGCAACATTGCTAATCCCAAATTGGGATTCCAACTTCTCAAACCATCTAGTCAAACCTACTACACCTTCAGTACCACGGAAACTCACTTGTGTAACCGCACGGAATTCCTTGTAGGTGCAAGTCCGCGCATTGGCAACAGTGGCTCCTCGGTTTGTCTCCTCTTGCGTGCTCACTGCACGGGTCACTTCAGCTGTTGCGAGTGCCTCGGCCACTCGTTCCGCGATCATTTGACTGAGCATGACAGGATCAATCCCACCGGTAGCAGCTGGGGGATTCCGTGTCTCAGATCTTCTAACTGGTGCCATAATCTAAAAGGTAAACAAGACAATGAGTTTTGCCAGACATAACATTCATGGCACGCACAATACAATTATGAAATGCTCAACGGTATAATAAACAATATATGATGATCGCACAAATTTTGTAACCCAAATACAATAATGTCATTCATAGAAATGTTTTGCAATACATCACAATTCGACATACATAATAAAGAAAAAGGAAAATGCCAACTAGCTGAGATAAACCTCATAGCTTAGTGGTCGTACAACAATGAGTCAATAGCACATGGTAAGTCTAACTAGTATCCTCACGACGCTGGTGAAGTGCTCTCTCAATCTCTGACAGCCTCCTCTCAACCACGTCCTCGCGAGCCTGGGCATCTCTAAGTCTGACATCGGTATCATGGCAAGCGGCCCTAAACCTGCGATCCAAGTCAACAATAGGGTCCTCCACAGGTGCCTCTAGTCCACCTACCTCAACCTGTGGCTCTACTCCCCAACGGGTCATCAGGCTCTCGATCTCCTCGAGGCGAGCATTCGGCATGGTTTCCATCTGGTCGAGAACAGCATGAAGCTGTCCTCGTAGACGGGTCACACAAACCGTCAATGTCGTCTCATCCTCAACTGGACTCTTCTTCGTCAATGCCTCCAGCTTATCCTGCACCTCATTATACTCCACACCCAAAGTCTCCACAGCATCCTCCAAGCTATTCAAGCGGGTCGTCACACATCTATCCGTTGCTCCAAGCATCACAACTGTCGATGTAGCTCTCCTAGGAAGAGGGGTCGCAGCTCTTGGTCTAGTAGAGATACCAACATCGGCAAGCATCTCCTGATACACAGCAGGTACAGTCTCTGGTGGTGGTGACGGTAGTGACGCCTTTGGGGCAGGACTGGCAGGTGTGCGGGCTGCATGCCTGTCAATGGCAGAGAAAGGTATGAGGGGTCGGTAAGGTGAATGTGGTGGTCGGGCGGCTCTCCCTCGGAGACGTCGCCTAACATAGTAGAAAGGCAGAGTGCCAGGTGCTGGAGTAGGGATGTATGCCCCTTCCCCTTCGTCTTCAGACGAAGACGAGGAGATGAGTACGATGGAAGCCTCAGGAGTAGCAGCATATGTAGCAGGGGGGTCCTTAGTGTCTGTGACCTCCATGGGTTCACCTTCTCCATCGGTGAACTCCATATCATCATCCTCAGTATCCTCTATTGATTCGCCCCTAGTGACTGATGCTTGTCCTGGTGACTGCACCACATCAGCGGCTAGGTCGTCCTCTCCTCCGCCTTCTAGGCTAAGTACGTCATCCGCTGGTGCATCAGGGATATGGATCGGTGAACGGTAAACCTCCCCTGTCTCTCTCTCAGTCTCATCATCTGAAGTCATCCGGTACCACGGATATCCTGATGGTGATCCTCTAGGTAATCCTATCGATGACCTAATAGTCGATTGTGAACTGCGGTTGTAGTATGCCCCTGTAGACGTTGAATCATCAGAAGAAGACATCGATGTAACATAAACAGAATAGATGTGTGTAAATATCTCATATAATTAGTCCGTGAAAGGGACATAGACATAACATATAACAATCATTGTTCAAACCACATGTATCCCATATAACATAACTCGGATTTTGTTGTTGCACATGTACCCCATGTAATTATATCTCGAAATTGTTAAATCACATGTATCCCATTTATCATAAATTATATAATGTTGAATCACTCGACTCCAATAATAATTGTTCATTACATATATATATATATCCATGTATATATATATACTTACAATCCGTATGCTAAATCAACTAAACACATAACAGTTATAGTCTAGAGTTACTAAATGCAACCTAGTTCTCTATAACCATGGCTCTGATACCAATCTGTCACACTCCCAAAATATCAGAGTATAATGGCAACAAGGGAGTGGTGACGTCATGATTATCATACACACAGTTACAAAGAACGACCTCTAATGAGACGTTCGGAAAATTGATCACTTGCATTTGATAAAATAAATAGTTTTAACATAGTGCGGAAGCATAAAACTGGTCACAGATACAAAAACATAGTTTCCAAATAGTACAAATGATCTTTATTTTCAATAGAAATGACGGCAGTGCATGAGACCTCACATAGCATCTTCCTTCTTAATACCTGAGAAAAACATTGCTAAAGCGTCAACATAAAGTTGGTGAGTTCATAGGTTTAGTTAATTTGAAGTGTTTAATGAACCACAAGATTTTCCCAAACGTGATGACAATATAACAAATACAAAGTCATCATAAAAGCATTTATTACAGTCTAAGCTCGTGACACCGAAGCGTTAACAACACCGGCAGTATAATCATATAAATGTAGCCCAACTGGATGCCTAAACCCATGACATCCTATCTCAGACTCAAATGAAATTGTGCCCGCTTGTCCCTTGTTGGACCAAGACGGACAGGGGCGTCAACCCCGATAGATCTATCCATAACATTCGCGCTTACACAAAGTAATTAACAGTTCATGATTCACGGGCCAAAGCAACTGGGTTTTTAGTGGGACTTAGACTAGTATATAAATCAGTAAATGCACTTGTGTTCATACGTTAAATCAAGCAATGTCTCACCCCAAAAAGCAGTAAAAGCAGTTAAAAGTGGGGCTATAAACTCACCTCGTTAGATCAGCAAAGTGATGGAAAATGTAAATGTAGCTCGAGAATACGGTCACGCTATCCAAAACCTAAATAAGTATATCGACCGTGTCACGACACTTATAATTTCACCAATAAAAATGCATGCCATCCTAGTTATGCTTCGACAAAATATTTCGTATATGAGGACAAACGTTGCTTAGTGTATGTCTTTTAAATTTGGTATCGGGTTTTATGTTATAGACCTTATACATATCTTTACGTGTTAACTGTTTGGACCCAATACACCTAGCCCAAAACAAATGCTCCATTTCAACCCTTAATAAGGCTCGGCCCATGCATGTGTTACCCAACCCGTGACCCAACCCAGGCCCAACTCGGGTCAGTCGATAATAACAAGAAAACAAAAAGAGGGTTAAGAACCTCGTTTCTCTCACTCACTTATTCGTTTTCCACTCTTCCTCTCTCTCGATATTAACTCCCACCGCCCCATATCTCTCTCTCTTTCTGATTGAAAACTAAATTCAGTTTCATCTTATTCTTTATCAAATCCAAGCCAAGATTAATATATACCCGACCCACATACAACTAAAGATGTGTTTCCTGATCATCTATGTTCATGAGATGGGGTTTTATCCCCACATCATCTCTAATTCGATTCATTTATGGTTCCAGTGTGCTCCCCTTATGAAGATTTCGATGATCATTCTTTACAAAGATAAGTTTTGTTTTCTCCTTTTAATAGAAAATGTTTTCTCACATTTACTTGGTTAATCTATCGAAAATAAAGGGTTTTATCTTGATTAAAACACTCGGTTTCATCTTAATTAAATGATCCAGATTCGAATTTGAATAAATTAAAAATTAGTGTTTCTTATAAATTAGGGATTTTGATAGATCTTGCGTTCAATTGAAATTAATTAGTGTTTTTGAAGACTAATTGATATTAATTACCAAATGAAATCGTTTTATAAAAATTAGGGTTTCGAAAATATTGGGCGTTTCTTTAATATTACGATTCATTATAATTAACTAGTGTTTTCATGCTCCTCTTGTTATTAATTATCAAATAAATATAAGTTTCGAAAATTAGGGTTTATATAAATTTGGGGATTTTCATACTCGAGGGTTTAATCATGATTAAGTAATGTTTTTGTAAAAGGAATTGTGTAAATTTTATATTGTGGCTAATTTTTGGAGTAATTAGAGTTTCGGCTGATATGGTGAAAAATTCGAATAAGGGGTTTTACTCTTGTTACTGTTATCAAACAAAATATGGTCAAATAAAGAAAACGTATAGAGGGGTCTTGGTCATAAGGGGTTTGTGGTCTCGACTGAAATGGGAGTTTTAGGTCTTAGTCAAAAGTCAAAATTGATAGCATAATACTGTGTTGTATTGTTTAAACAGGATGGTTACAAAAGACTAACTAGGTTTGTTTGTTTTCGCAGGTGGGTTTCGGTTTGACAGTCGTTCTAGCATGGATGCACAACAAAAAGAGAAAATAAGATGGGATAGATGACTCACAAAAGGTGGTGCTGGTTTTCGGTTTGGTGATGTTCGGATGTGCAATGAAGTGTGTTCGGCTCGGCTGGAGATAGGCCTTGTTACTCCTCTTTATATTATACCCAGAATTGTAATTAAAACTGCTTGGATGAAAGCAGGAACAGACTTGTAATACTTGGATTGTGGATGTGTTTTGTTTTGTGTTTGGACTGTGAACAATTGTGATAGTATTTAACTTTGTAATAATTGTATTAGGGTTAGTCTAAATCTGGAATTGGTATGCTTGTGAGGTACCCATTTTGGGTAAACTAGGCATGTGTGCTGGACTCTTATGGTGAGTGGGATGTATATAAAATTAATCAGTATATTGTAGGTTTGACTTGGGTTGACTGAGGTCAACAAATTTGAAAATCTGAATAAAAAGTTACCAAGTTTTATTTGTATTCACTGTTGTGTTAATTTAGCTTGTATTAATTGGCCCAACAAGGGTTTATCAAAATGACATAGTTTTAGACGCGTATACTTAACAACAAGAACAACATAACACAATCTCGACACACAACTTAAGCAAGGATGGATACGTGTATTCTCGAAGGATTTAGTAAACATTCATAACCGGCGCAATAAAACGTTCAATAACGAACACGTCTCTATTACAATAATAGGATGCGAAAATTCGAGTTGTTATTTTCGCTCTCCCTAAAGAGGGCTTTGTCCGCAAAGCTAAACAAACGATACGTTTACGTCGACACCACATTAGTAAACAAATGAGGATACTTTATAAATATGAGATAATTTCTCAATTTGATAATTCCACAAGGTTCAAAGCTCACATTAAATAATTTCATGGAGAAATAAAGATGAAAAATTGACGGATGTCACAGTATTCCCATGTTTTAGAGATTTCGTCACGAAATCAAGACGTTGTTGTAGTAGGGTGATTAGCGAAAAGATGAGGATACTTGCTCTTGAATTGGTCTTCACGTTCCCACGTGTATTCTGTACCTCTACGTGCATTCCAACGGATTTTCACAATAGGTATACGACTTTGCTTGAGCTGTTTGACCTGACGGTCCACGACCTCCACCGGTTCTTCTACGAAGTTGAGTTTGTCGTCGAGTTGGATCTCTTCTAAAGGAATAACGAGTGTCTCGTCGGCTAAGCATTTCTTCAGATTGCAAATGTGGAACACATTATGCACTCGACTAAGTTCTTGAGGTAACTCCAAACGATAGGCCACGGGGCCAATCCTCTCTATAATCTTGAATGGTCCAATGTAACGAGGATTCAACTTTCCACGCTTTCCAAAGCGAATCACACCCTTCCAAGGTGAGACCTTCAACATGACTCTATCGCCAACCTCAAACTCAAGAGGTTTGCGTCTCATGTCAGCATAACTCTTTTGTCGATCTCTTGCGGCTTGCATACGGCTCTTGATCTTAAAGATCTTCTCAGTAGTCTCATGTATGATCTTGGGTCCAGTGAGTTGGGCCTCACCAACCTCTGCCCAACACACGGGTGAACGACACTTTCTACCATACAATGCTTCGAACGGTGCTGCCTTAATGCTAGTGTGATAACTATTGTTGTATGAGAACTCCACTAGAGGCAGGTGCCTATCCCATCTGTTTCCAAAGTCGATCACACAAGCTCTCAGCATATCTTCTAGGGTTTGAATGGTCCTTTCACTTTGACCGTCGGTTTGGGGATGATACGCAGTGCTCATATCCAACCGCGTTCCCAACGCTTTCTACAGCGATTTCCAAAACTGTGAAGTAAATCGGCTATCTCGGTCAGAGATTATAGACACAGGCACACCATGCCTCATGACTACTTCCTCCAAGTATGTTCTTGCTAACTTATCCATTCCATCTGTCTCCTTGATTGGTATGAAGTGAGCTGATTTGGTGAGTCGGTCGACGATGACCCAAATAGTGTCAAAGCCAGCTGAGGTTTTAGGTAGCTTTGTAATGAAATCCATAGTGATCCTTTCCCACTTCCATTCTGGCAGTTCGGGTTGGACCAATAATCCTGATGGTTTCATGTGTTCGGCCTTGACCTTGGCACAAGTTAAGCACTTGCCAACATAGGTAGCAATGTCCGCCTTCATGTTCGGCCACCAATACAACACCTTAAGGTCATGATACATCTTGTCAGATCCCGGATGTATGGAATATTTTGACTTATGCGACTCATGCATAATCAAAGGTCGTAGGTCACCATGGCACGGTAACCAACTCCTATTATCAAGGCATAATATCCCATCTGGGCGAGCTTCTAACTTCTTTATCATGCCTTCTACATCTTCAGTCTTGAGAATTTCCTCCTCGACGGCCTCCTTCTGAGCCTTGAGAATTAAGGATGGAAGATCTAAGTCAATGGTCATCACCAAGGCTTTCACTCTAAGAACTCTCTCCTTTCGACTCAAAGCGTCAGCCACGACATTTGCCTTGCCCGGGTGATAACGGATCTCGCAATCGTAATCACTGAGCAACTCTAGCCAACGTCGTTGTCTCATGTTGAGTTCTTTTTTATTCAAGATGTGTTGTAAACTTTTATGATCAGTGAATACAACACACTTTGTGCCATAAAGGTAGTGTCTCCAAATCTTCAGGGCAAACACCACTGCTCCTAACTCTAGATCATGAGTTGTGTAGTTCTTCTCGTGCACTTTTAGTTGTCTTGACGCATAAGCAATGACCTTAGTCCTTTGCATCAACACCGCACCCAACCCTTTTATGGATGCATCACAATATACTACAAAGTCTTCATTACCCTCGGGTAGGGTTAGTATAGGTGCTTCACATAACATCTGCTTCAATGTTTGGAATGCCAAATCTTGATCCTCTTTCCACTCAAACTTCTTGTCCTTTTGAGTTAACTCCGTCATTGGTTTAGCTATCTTGGAGAAACCCTCAATGAATCTCCTATAGTAACCAGCAAGACCTAAAAATTGGCGGATCTCCGTGGGTGTTGTAGGAGTCGCCCAATCTTTCACAGCCTCGATCTTAGCAGGATCAACGTGAATACCACTGCTATCGATTACATGCCCAAGGAATTGCACCGTGTTTATCCAAAACTCACATTTGGAAAACTTTGCATATAACTTCTCCTTCCTCAGCAGCTCTAGTATGGTCTTCAAATGCTCTTTGTGTTCTTCTTCATTACGAGGGTAGATGAGAATATCATCGATAAATACAATCACAAACTTGTCCAAGTATGGTTTGCAAACTCGGTTCATGAGGTCCATGAATATCACGGGTGCGTTTGTCAAACCAAAAGGCATAACTTGGAACTCGTAGTGTCCGTATCGGGTTCTAAAAGTCGTCTTGTGGACGTCTTCTTCTCTAACCCTTAGCTGATGATATCCCGACCATAAATCAATCTTCGAGTATATGCTAGATCCTTTCAGTTGGTCGAAAAGATCGTCAATTCTTGGCAATGGGTAGCGGTTCTTTATCATCAGCTTATTCAACTCTCGGTAATCAATACACATCCTAAAAGATCCATCTTTCTTTTTGACGAATAGGACCGGTGCTCCCCAAGGTGAGGAACTCGGCCTAATGAAACCTTTGCCAGAAAGTTCCTTTAGTTGTTCAGCTAACTCTGTCATCTCTGCTGGTGCTAAGCGGTATGGGGCTCTAGCAACAGGTGCGGCTCCTGGTGTAAGCTCTATGTGGAACTCCACTTGTCATGTTGGTGGTAATCCCGGTAAGTCTTCTGGGAATACGTCTGGAAAATCTCTAACGATCGGTACATCTTCAACTTTCTTCTCATGATCTTCTTCTTCCTCCTTTCGCGTTACTTGAACCAAGAACACTGGACATCCCTTCTCAATGTATTTTTGGGTTCTAATACATGAGATGACTTCCAGTCTCGATCCATTCTTCACTCCACTTCTTTCGCCTTGTATGATTAGTACATCGTTTCCATAGGGAACACGGACGCACTTCTCATGACATACAATTTCCGCGTGATGCTTCGACATCCAATCCATTCCAATGATGACATGAAAACTTCCCAATTCTATGGGGAGTAAGTCGATACTGAACGAACGATCTTGTAACCTTAGACTACATCCTTTCAGAATAACGTCGGTGGTCACTGACTTCCCTTCGGCTAGTTCTACATTATACTTAATATCTAACGCAGTAGGGGTAATATTTAGGCGTTCACTAAATGCAGATGACACAAAACTCCTATCCGCACCAGAATCAAATAGTACTGAAGCATAGATGTTATTGACTAGAAACGTACCAGTCACAACATTGTTGTCTTGCACC
The DNA here is from genome assembly GCA_025667525.1 of Glebionis coronaria. Lineage (NCBI taxonomy): Eukaryota > Viridiplantae > Streptophyta > Magnoliopsida > Asterales > Asteraceae > Glebionis > Glebionis coronaria. The sequence continues at coordinate 449,907,924 of CM046877.1, read as the reverse complement.
GCAGCCTCAGCACACAAATGATACACCTTGTTAGGTGCCGTGAATCCACTTGGAGCACTGGTTGTGGCTCGGTTATTTCCTCCCCAATTCCCCTGGTTCTGCTTCTGGTTCCCTTGGTTGTGATTTTGGTTGCCTCGAATTTGATTACCACGACCTTGGTTCCCACTGCTTGGACACTTATTCTTGTAATGCCCTTTCTCTCCACACCCAAAACAAGTAACATTTGCTCCTTGACCACCTTGAGTTCCCGGTCCTCTTTGGTTAGCAGGACGGGGTGGTGCTCGACACTCCTTTGCCTTATGTCCAGCCTTTCCACAGTTGTAGCATGTAGGGGGACATGCTCCCTCGTGGTGTCGGCCACACTTTCCACAGAAAGGAAGTCTTCCAGCATAGTTTCCAGCATTACTTTTCCCAGCAGTAAACACTCTAGCCACCTCTTGACGCTTGTTTTGACTGTAGTTATTTGCGTTGTTGTTGTTGTTGTTATTGTTGTTATAGTGATTGCCAGACCACTTCCTCTTGTCTCCAGTATTTTCTCCCAACTCCTGCACCACTTGGTACATCAAACTCTGAGCCATATCGATTGCCTCATGCAAGTCATTTGGCTTTGATGAAGTCACATTCCCCTTGATGCTCAAAGGTAAGCCCTCAATGTATCGCTCCAACAATCGGTCGTCGTTGGGCACCATTTCGGGACATAACAGGATTAGCTCTTGAAAGCGCTGATTGTAAGCAGTAAGAGCGGTACCCTTGACCTTCAAGTTCCATAGCTCAACCTCCATTTACTTGACTTCATTTCGTGGGCAATATTTCCTAACAAACATAGCTTTGAACTCACTCCAAGGTGTTGCTTGGGCAACATCAATGGTCACTGCACGAGCATAGACATTCCACCAAGTCAAAGCACCATCCACCAATGTGCTTGATGCAAACTTCACCTTATCAGCTTCAGCAACATTGCTAATCCCAAATTGGGATTCCAACTTCTCAAACCATCTAGTCAAACCTACTACACCTTCAGTACCACGGAAACTCACTTGTGTAACCGCACGGAATTCCTTGTAGGTGCAAGTCCACGCATTGGCAACAGTGGCTCCTCGGTTTGTCTCCTCTTGCGTGCTCGCTGCACGGGTCACTTCAGCTACTGCGAGTGCCTCGGCCACTCGTTCCGCGATCATTTGACTGAGCATGACAGGGTCAATCCCACCAGTAGCAGCTAGGGATTCTGTGTCTCAGATCTTCTAACTGGTGCCATAATCTAAAAGGAAAACAAGACAATGAGTTTTGCCAGACATAACATTCATGGCACGCACAATACAATTATGAAATGCTCAATGGTATAATAAACAATATATGATGATCGCACAAATTTTGTAACCCAAATACAATAATGTCATTCATAGAAATGTTTTGCAATACATCACAATTCGACATACATAATAAAGAAAAAGGAAAATGCCAACTAGCTGAGATAAACCTCATAGCTTAGTGGTCGTACAACAATGAGTCAATAGCACATGGTAAGTCTAACTAGTATCCTCACGACGCTGGTGAAGTGCTCTCTCAATCTCTGACAGCCTCCTCTCAACCACGTCCTCGTGAGCCTGGGCATCTCTAAGTCTGACATCGGTATCATGGCAAGCGGCCCTAAACCTGCGATCCAAGTCAACAATAGGGTCCTCCACAGGTGCCTCTAGTCCACCTACCTCAACCTGTGGCTCTACTCCCCAACGGGACATCAGGCTCTCGATCTCCTCGAGGCGAGCATTCGGCATGGTGTCCATCTGGTCGAGAACAGCATGAAGCTGTCCTCGTAGACGGGTCACACAAACCGTTAATGTCGTCTCATCCTCAACTGGACTCTTCTTCGTCAATGCCTCCAGCTTATCCTGCACCTCATTATACTCCACACCCAAAGTCTCCACAGCATCCTCCAACCTATTCAAGCGGGTCGTCACACATCTATCCGTTGCTCCAAGCATCACAACTGTCGATGTAGCTCTCCTAGGAAGAGGGGTCGCAGCTCTTGGTCCAGTAGAGATACCAACATCGGTAAGCATCTCCTGATACACAACAGGTACAATCTCTGGTGGTGGTGGTGGTGGTAGTGACGCCTTTGGGGCAGGACTGGCAGGTGTGCGGGCTGCATGCCTGTCAGTGGCAGAGAAAGGTATGAGGGGTCGGTAAGGTGAATGTGGTGGTCGGGCGGCTCTCCCTCGGAGAAGTCGCCTAACATAGTAGAAAGGCAGAGTGCCAGGTGCTGGAGTAGGGATGTCTGCCCCTTCCCCTTCGTCTTCAGACGAAGACGAGGAGATGAGTGCGATGGAAGCCTCAGGAGTAGCAGCATATGTAGCAGGGGGTCCTCAGTGTCTGTGACCTCCATGGGTTCACCTTCTCCATCGGTGAACTCCATATCATCATCCTCAGTATCCTCTATTGATTCGCCCCTAGTGACTGATGCCTATCCTGGTGAGTGCACCACATCAGCGGCTAGGTCGTCCTCTCCTCCGCCTTCTAGGCTAAGTACGTCATCCGCTGGTGCATCAGGGATATGGATCGGTGAACGGTAAACCTCCCCTGTCTCTCTCTCAGTCTCATCATCTGAAGTCATCCGGTACCACGGATATCCTGATGGTGATCCTCTAGGTAATCCTATCGATGAACTAATAGTCGACTGTGAACTGCGGTTGTAGTATGCCCCTGTAGACGTTGAATCATCAGAAGAAGACATCGCTGTAACATAAACAGAATAGATGTGTGTAAATATCTCATATAATTAGTCCGTGAAAGGGACATAGACATAACATATAACAATCATTGTTCAAACCACATGTATCCCATATAATATAACTCGGATTTTGTTGTTGCACATGTACCCCATGTAATTATATCTCGAAATTGTTAAATCACATGTATCCCATTTATCATAAATTATATAATGTTGAATCACTCGACTCCAATAATAATTGTTCATTACATATATATATATCCATGTATATATATATACTTACAATCCGTATGCTAAATCAACTAAACACATAACAGTTATAGTCTAGAGTTACTAAATGCAACCTAGTTCTCTATAACCATGGCTCTGATACCAATCTGTCACACTCCCAAAATATCAGAGTATAATGGCAACAAGGGAGTGGTGACGTCATGATTATCATACACACAGTTACAAAGAACGACCTCTAATGAGACGTTCGGAAAATTGATCACTTGCATTTGATAAAATAAATAGTTTTAACATAGTGCGGAAGCATAAAACTGGTCACAGATACAAAAACATAGTTTCCAAATAGTACAAATGATCTTTATTTTCAATAGAAATGACGGCAGTGCATGAGACCTCACATAGCATCTTCCTTCTTAATACCTGAGAAAAACATTGCTAAAGCGTCAACATAAAGTTGGTGAGTTCATAGGTTTAGTTAATTTGAAGTGTTTAATGAACCACAAGATTTTCCCAAACGTGATGACAATATAACAAATACAAAGTCATCATAAAAGCATTTATTACAGTCTAAGCTCGTGACACCGAAGCGTTAACAACACCGGCAGTATAATCATATAAATGTAGCCCAACTGGATGCCTAAACCCACGACATCCTATCTCAGACTCAAATGAAATTGTGCCCGCTTGTCCCTTGTTGGACCAAGACGGACAGGGGCGTCAACCCCGATAGATCTATCCATAACATTCGCGCTTACACAAAGTAATTAACAGTTCACGAATCACGGGCCAAAGCAACTGGGTTTTTAGTGGGACTTAGACTAGTATATAAATCAGTAAATGCACTTGTGTTCATACGTTAAATCAAGCAATGTCTCACCCCAAAAAGCAGTAAAAGCAGTTAAAAGTGGGGCTATAAACTCACCTCGTTAGATCAGCAAAGTGATGGAAAATGTAAATGTAGCTCGAGAATACGGTCACGCTATCCAAAACCTAAATAAGTATATCGACCGTGTCACGACACTTATAATTTCACCAATAAAAATGCATGCCATCCTAGTTATGCTTCGACAAAATATTTCGTATATGAGGACAAACGTGGCTTAGTGTATGTCTTTTAAATTTGGTATCGGGTTTTATGTTATAGACCTTATACATATCTTTACGTGTTAACTGTTTGGACCCAATACACCTAGCCCAAACCAAATGCTCCATTTCAACCCTTAATAAGGCTCGGCCCATGCATGTGTTACCCAACCCGTGACCCAACCCAGGCCCAACTCGGGTCAGTCGATAATAACAAGAAAACAAAAAGAGGGGTTAAGAACCTCGTTTCTTTCACTCACTTATTCGTTTTCCACTCTTCCTCTCCCTCGATATTAACTCCCACCGCCCCATATCTCTCTCTCTTTCTGATTGAAAACTAAATTCAGTTTCATCTTATTCTTTATCAAATCCAAGCCAAGATTAATATATACCCGACCCACATACAACTAAAGATGTGTTTCCTGATCATCTATGTTCATGAGATGGGGTTTTTATCCCCACATCATCTCTAATTCGATTCATTTATGGTTCCAGTGTGCTCCCCTTATGAAGATTTCGATGATCATTCTTTACAAAGATAAGTTTTGTTTTCTCCTTTTAATAGAAAATGTTTTCTCACATTTACTTGGTTAATCTATCGAAAATAAAGGGTTTTATCTTGATTAAAACACTCGGTTTCATCTTAATTAAATGATCCAGATTCGAATTTGAATAAATTAAAAATTAGGGTTTCTTATAAATTGGGGGTTTTGATAGATCTTGCGTTCAATTAAAATTAATTAGTGTTTTTGAAGACTAATTGATATTAATTACCAAATGAAATCGTTTTATAAAAATTAGGGTTTCGAAAATATTGGGCGTTTCTTTAATATTACGATTCATTATAATTAACTAGTGTTTTCATGCTCCTCTTGTTATTAATTATCAAATAAATATAAGTTTCGAAAATTAGGGTTTATATAAATTTGGGGATTTTCATACTCGAGGGTTTAATCATGATTAAGTAATGTTTTTGTAAAAGGAATTGTGTAAATTTTATATTGTGACTAATTTTTGGAGTAATTAGAGTTTCGGCTGATATGGTGAAAAATTCGAATAGGGGTTTTACTCTTGTTACTGTTATCAAACAAAATATGGTCAAATAAAGAAAACGTATAGAGGGGTCTCGGTCATAAGGGGTTTGTGGTCTCGACTGAAATGGGAGTTTTAGGTCTTAGTCAAAAGTCAAAATTGATAGCATAATACTGTGTTTTATTGTTTAAACAGGATGGTTACAAAAGACTAACTAGGTTTGTTTGTTTTCGCAGGTGGGTTTCGGTTTGACAGTCGTTCTAGCATGGATGCACAACAAAAAGAGAAAATAAGATGGGATAGATGACTCACAAAAGGTGGTGCTGGTTTTCGGTTTGGTGATGTTCGGATGAGCAATGAAGTGTGTTCGGCTCGGCTGGAGATAGGCCTTGTTACTCCTCTTTATATTATACCCAAAATTGTAATTAAAACTGCTTGGATGAAAGCAGGAACAGACTTGTAATACTTGGATTGTGGATGTGTTTTGTTTTGTGTTTGGACTGTGAACAATTGTGATAGTATTTAACTTTGTAATAATTGTATTAGGGTTAGTCTAAATCTGGAATTGGTATGCTTGTGAGGTACCCATTTTGGGTAAACTAGGCATGTGTGCTGGACTCTTATGGTGAGTGGGATGTATGTAAAATTAATCAGTATATTGTAGGTTTGACTTGGATTGACTGAGGTCAACAAATTTGAAAATCTGAATAAAAAGTTACCAAGTTTGATTTGTATTCACTGTTGTGTTAATTTAGCTTGTATTAATTGGCCCAACAAGGGTTTATCAAAATGACATAGTTTTAGACGCGTATACTTAACAACAAGAACAACATAACACAATCTCGACACACAACTTAAGCAAGGATGGATACGTGTATTCTCGAAGGATTTAGTAAACATTCATAACCGGCGCAATAAAACGTTCAATAACGAACACGTCTCTATTACAATAATAGGACGCGAAAATTCGAGTTGTTACATTCGCTCTCCCTAAAGAGGGCTTTGTCCGCAAAGCTAAACAAACGATACGTTTACGTCGACACCACATTAGTAAACAAATGAGGATACTTTATAAATATGAGATAATTTCTCAATTTGATAATTCCACAAGGTTCAAAGCTCACATTAAATAATTTCATGGAGAAATAAAGATGAAAAATTGACGGATGTCACAAAGATCTTTATCAACTTATATACTTTACTGATTATAAGTCCAACTACCCCAAATGTATACTTATTATAGCTCATTTGCCCATTTTCTCACTTAAAAACGTTGGCTGTTTTAGGAGCCGACATTGTTTCCACCGTTTCGGCCGCAATTTCCAAACCGTAAAGAACTGGTAAACCACCCAATTGAATATAGTTCTTCATGATTTTAGCTACAACTCTTAGTTTTACATTTTTAATAGTTCTGAGATCTTATATGAGTTTTCAGTCAGTTTATAAAATATGTTCAGATTCGACACTTTTTATCGTTTTGGCCATATCTAACTCATCGGTTATCGTCACGAGACGGGCCACCCGACCAAATCACCACAAAACACAAGAATATCTCTCTAAATTGTTATACAATGCTCATATAATATTGATTTTCTATGACATTCACGTTTTTGTCACTGACTTAAACAAGAATTCATAACAAACATTTAGGGCTTGTTTAAGCTAGTTTTTATGATTTCACAAATCATATACAATGTCCAAGATTAACTAAACAATGATTGTACATCTAAGTACATATATGAAATGAAAATATACATGATCATAAAAGAAAATGAATACCATAAACTAAAACAAAATTAATAAGATGATCACTTACAATAGACAAGACGGAATCACAAGATCCTAGAACCATATGGTTTAAACTCATATCAATAATACCTCAAGATCTTTAAACTCTTGAAAGCCTCTTGATATAATTCTTAAACTCCAGCCCAAGATCATAACTAAGAACTTGTGATCTTTAAATTTTGATAACAAGGTCTTGAAAAATAAATATTATCATTGTTTTTGTGGTGGATGATTTACGGTAAGCAAAAAGGGAGAACAAAGAATGTATTGTTTATAAATGAGAGTGGATGAACTTGACATCTAATTTTAGATGTGGTGTAGTAAGACACATTAAAAATATTGTTAACAATAGTCATTTAGTAAGATGATTCACAAGACCAATGTTTTTTTTAGTTATATGTCACGCCAAAATTGGCACAAGATAGGTTGGTAAAGTGTTAAAATTTGTTGAATTTTGATAAACTGGGTATTATCAAAACCAGATATTTTAAAAGTTACGCGATTTAAAAGACGTGCGTAAAACACGAAAAATAAACGCTCGATATAAAATAAAAACATTAACATTCGGAGAACATTTATATTTCGATATATAAATGAGGGCCTAAATTTTAAAATACGTTAACGCGTTATATGAACGAATGTCGTCTAAAGGCTTAACATAAATAAGGAATAATGTTCGTAAAACGAAAAAAAACCTAAACAACGACAACATAAAATATTTATATGTCATAACGACAATATTACGGTTAGCCGAGAATTCAATATTATTTGTCGAACGAACATGACAAATAAAAGTCGAGTAATAATATTGGTTCGAATATTAGAAATAAGATTAGAGCTTGGTCAAAATATTGATTTGAAAGTCCGGGTTACTACACCTTGAGCGTTATAGTAGCTGATATAAGAGACTAGGCATCCCAACTTAATTTGCGGTTCTCTTAGGTTCGTTGCATTTGTAACCGTGTTGTACATCATGTAGCGAACATTTCTTGAGATCTTGTGAAAATATTTTTTGGGATGTAAATCTTTCTGTTGAACTGATCTCTATGTCGAAGAGTGATTTGAAATAAATTTTTTATTTTAAAAAAACTAATATTTTAAATTTTATTTTAATTCTCATGCATTTATAATTTTTCGATTATAACATTTTTTTCCGCAACAACTACGACCTAAACTTGTAAATGTTACATTAACAATCACTAAAAACACAATAACTTTTTGTCTTTACGTAAATACTCGTCTAGTATCCATCTAATCAATAACCGGGTTTATTCACTTAAACAACATGTTGCATCCGTTTACTTTTTAGTTTTTAAGCCTTTTACAAAGTACACATTTTTTTATAGAAATACATTTCCACAAAAGAAACCATGCTTAAAGTACCACAAAAATACAGGTAAAAAAAGTAGCAAAAAATGGTAAAAAAGAAACGTAAATCACACAACTAGTCGGTGCCCAAAACCAAAACTACAAGAGTTGACAAATATTAAATATTTGCGTCATCTTTGGATCTTGTGTTCTGTCTTTCTAACCAAACTCAAACACTCTGTTTCATATTAAAACCAAAACAAGATCTCAACTTGAAACTCTGTTTATTGAGCATCATGGGGTGCTCATTTTCAGGACTAAATGCTTTATATGATTCAAGTGCTGGTGATGTTTGGATTAACGAAAACAGGTTTAAGATTGTGAGACAGTTGGGTGAAGGTGGTTTTGCTTTTGTGTTCCTTGTTAAGGAAGTTATTAATGAGTCTTCTGATGGTGGTATTTCTAACAAGTTTAAAGATTCTACTCATTTGTCTGGTATATACTTTATAAAGATCCTTAATTTTGTGTTTTTATTTGTTTATTTTGGTTTTTGTGATATGGGTATTGTCTTTATTAGTATAATTTTGTGTAATGTGGTGATTTGTTTAGTTTTGGTTGGTATATATGAATGTGTGAAATGTTGCGATTTATTCAAGTTTTCGGGATCAGTTTAATGTGATTTTTATGATTAGGTGAAATGTTGTGATTTAGGTTTTAGGATCTTGTGAGATTTATATAAGTTTTCGGGATCAGGGCATTGTAAATCTTAGGATGTGGTAAAATGTTAAGTAGGAATAGAGTGCTACTCAGTTGAGTTTATTTATATAAGATCATTGATTTTTTGTTTTTGGTTATTTATTTTAGTTTTTGTGATATCGGTATTGTTTTGATTTGTATAATTATGTGTAGTGTGATGATTTGGTTTAGTTTTGGTTGGTATGAATGTGTGAAATGCTGTGATTTAAATTTCAGGATGTTAATTGTTATGATATTTAATTGTGATTTATACAAGTTTTATGGGATCGGTTTATTTTAATTGTTATGATTAGGTGAAATGTTGTGATTTAAATCTTAGGATTCTGTAAGATTTAATTGAGATTTCTATAAGTTTCGGGATTGGGGCATTGTAAATATTATGATGACCTGGTAGAGATGGAACTTGTAAGATTAAATGTGGTTATTTATGTGTAGATGATGGAACTTATGCAATGAAGAAAGTGTTGATACAGAGCAATGATCAGTTGCAGCTTGTGAAAGAGGAGATTCGGATCTCGTCGCTGTTTAATCATGCGAATCTGCTTCCATTACTTGATCATGCCATTATTGCAGTGAAGGTAAGTGAAGATCCATGTTTCAGATCTTAGATTAATTTTAAGTTGTAAGAGCTCATAATTTGCTCATGTACGCTGAGAGCTTAAGAAGTTGCAAGAGAGAGAAGAGATCTGAAGTAGAATTGCTCGAGTTAAAATAGATTTCAGATTTAAGAAGGCTGCATTCATGTAAATAGGATTATTGTATCCCTCAATAAACTTTAAAGCTAACCCGGGATCAGGCAAAAGGTCTGGATGACATAACTACATAAGGATATTATTTGATCTCACTACATTACGGTTATCAGCATTGTAGATCTGGATGTTTAGTACTTTTTATTCAATCAATTATAAACTAACAAAAATCATCGCCCTCTGCGAACATGGCTAAAAGCTACTCAAACCACTCTTTACTTCTATATACTTTCAAAGCTTGTTTATTTCAAATGCCGCGTTGAATGAGACAGTCGAGTTAATGCTCTAAGATAAACCAGATTGATATTTGAATGCTACCTTGACTTTGCTAAAGTATTGTACATAAGTACATTAACCATATTTTGTTATGTTCATTTAGGGCAAACCAGAACAAACTTGGACGCATGAAGCATACCTGTTATTTCCAGTCCATATGGATGGGACATTGCTGGACAATGCAAAAACTATGAAGGCTAAGAAGGAGTTCTTTTCTACCTCTGATGTTCTCCAAATTTTCCGTCAGGTAACTAAGGATCTTTGTAGAGGTGACAGTTTCACTCCATACTTGTGAATGGGTCTATTCGGGTTATGTTTTATCAACAGATATAATGTTTAAACTAAAAAAAGGGTAATAAAATAAGTTGGCTCAAAACTGATAAAAAGTCGCTGAAATTGTACTTTTTATAAAACCTTTATTAGATTATGTTTCTTGGAATTTGAATTTTTTATATAGAATGGCTTTTATTATAACATATTTACACTTGTTATTTACAATTTTCATATCTTGGTCGTATCACTCAGACAAATAGTGTTGCTGATTAACCTGACATGATCTGCACAAAAAGAGTACAGTTTTTGACTAGTACCCCTTCTTCTATAATCATACTTGAAAACATGATATTTTGGCATGCAAGTGAAGAGCTTGGTTTACATCTGGCTTTCATTCTCGTGGAGTGTTTGTTCTTGAATACTTTAAACAATAGCATTATCATCTATGTTTAGAAGTTACATCTTTGCAGACATGGTTATGTGATATGTATCAAAGATTGTATTTCTATGAGGTTATTGCACTTGCATTTCTAATTAGTGTATTAATACTGAAAAACAAAACTTGCAGCTTTGTTCAGGACTTCAGCATATGCATAATCTTGAAACTCCATATGCACACAATGATGTAAAACCTGGAAATGTCCTGCTTACACATCGTAAAGGACAGCCACCATTGGCTGTATTGATGGATTTTGGAAGTGCCCGTCCTGCTAGAAAGCAGATTCGTTCTCGATCAGAGGCCCTCCAGCTGCAGGTTTTATCTCCTTCCCTTCACATTTTCTTATATTTCATGTTTGTATCTGTGTTTTAAGGGTTTTTACGCTGTTAAGATTATCAGACTCAGGCTATGTGATAAAACGCGCTGTAGGAGATGATAGACGTGCATTTGATGTTTGATGTTGTATAACTGCAGTAATAAGATAATCAGTTGTTTAAGTGTTTGACAAATGCTGATTCTTTATCTCACCAAAACACGGAAAAAGGATGTTATCATGAAGCCAGGACATTTGATGTTTGATGTTGTATAACTGCAGTAATAAGATAATCAGTTGTTTAAGTGTTTAACAAATGCTGATTCTTTTTCTCACCAAAACACAAAAAGTATGTTATCATGAAGCCAGGACTTTCTTTTTGTCCGAAGGGAGGACACATGGAATTCTAAACCACCTACCAATCCCATACTTGGCCAATGTGGGATCGTAACAATACCACATGCTTTAACGAGCCACGTCCTCGTTGGTCACGCTTGGCACCTCTCTTTTTGGGTCCAAGCCACCACTTTGAGCTCGTTGGTTACGGTTGGTACCCTTCTGTTTTCGGGTTGGAGCCACTACTCGATAGGCACCACCCAGAGTGTGGGGACCTCGAAAGGTAGGGCTAGCTTTAATACCAAGTGATACGAACCTATGCCATACTAGGCTCGTACCGGTTCATAAGTCCAAGTGTAGAACTTACTCAAAAAGCTAGCTTGTAAGAAGAGGGGACGCATAGACTTGTAAAGCACCGGCCAACCCGATACTTGGCCGATTTGCGATCGTAACAACATGCTTTAGTTTTTCTCTCAAATCTTTGAAAACACTCAAATGGTGAAATTAAACTCAAGCTGTAGTACGTCTATCTTTAAGCAATTACAATTTCAGTCTTTTGAATTCTATTTATAGTTCTTGGAATTCCTGGGTTGGTATAGTAGGGTAAATGGAGAGGAATCCCTGTTTAGGACTTTAGGCTACCTACAAAAAGTGAAATTCAAGCCGTTTTTGGCTCTAATGTACACGGCCTAATCGCTATTCTCCTGGTCGTTTTCAGACTTTTTCGTGGCCATCCCTACATGTTTACCCAACGAGATTTTAACCTGGGTCTCTTCTGAGACTTGTGGACCTCCTTACCTTGGAGAAGCTTATGTAACTATATTTTTACCTTTTGATAACTAATATTATTGTACCACTATGATACCGATTATCTAACGCTTACATAATCTAATATTCTGAAGCAGAATCTGTCCATGGCAACATTAAAAACTATTTATCAGATAACCATTATATGTTCTCTTAAAATGAATTTTTTATCTTTGCTCTCCTAATTATTATTTATCTATTTATTATGTTGGTTAGGAATGGGCATCCGAGCATGTTTCAGCACCTTTCCGAGCTCCTGAGTTGTGGGACTGCCCAAGCCAAGCAGACATTGATGAAAGGACTGATGTATGGTCTTTAGGTTGCACTTTGTATGCTATAATGTAAGATTCTCGCATCTCTTTGCTATCACTTAGTTTCTTACGTATCAACATGGTTAGATATCTAAAGCTCCTTCGACACTGACGAAGGAAACGAATTCTGATTTTTGTTAAAACAGTAATGTAAAATGGCAGCAAAATAATTAATTTAGAATATCATGTGGATTAAAAGAGAAGAACCCGTGGTGTGCAATTTTGGTTCTTTCAAAAGGACTTTCTCCTCTCAAATTCTTTTCTAGTTTCAGATTGTATTAGTACGTCATGAAACATCTAGTGATCATGATGATTTGATTTATTTTGCACATATTTTGGTACTCGGGAATTATTATAAACAAAATCTCTTCATCCTCCAAAAGTTTGTTCCCGCTTTCAAAATCGTCTTACTCTTACCCCTTTTATCAAATTCCTAATAATTCTAATAATTTACCTTTTAGGCCTCACATTCCTTCCTCTTATTTTAAATAGGTTAGCACTTTGTTGAATAATTAAGAATTTGTAAGATCGCTCCTCTTCTCCTTTATATCTTATACCTTACAGTAACTCAGATTGATAAATAACTATTAGCTAATAATATAGCAATATAGTAGAGATGGCAAGACGAGTAACCTGCGTTGCCGGGTAATGAGCTATTTTTTAGTATGGGTCAGCTCGACCCTGTAACACTTTTTTGGTTAATTTTTTTTTCCATTAAGAATGAACATGATAATCATAGTTGAAAAAGCAATATCGTAAGATAAAAATCCGAACCTTTGAATAAATTGTTGGAGGTATGCTTATAGAATAAACTATGAGCGAAATGCAACCCGCTTGAAGCGTTGCACCTGCTTTTTTTTTGCTGAAGTTTCTAATTTGACCCGTTTGAGATAAAACAACCTAAAGTGACACCTTAAAGTCTTAGACTGAGACAAAGTCTAATGGCATCTTGGCAGTGAACACATTTGACATACCTAAATGACTGAAGGCACTTCGTTATGTTTAACAGGTACGGTGTTTCACCATTTGAGTATGCCTTAGGAGAGTCAGGTGGAAGCTTGCAGTTGGCTGTCATAAATGCACAGATCAAGTGGCCAACAACCCCTAAGCCATCCTACCCAGAAGCTCTTCACCAGTTTGTGTCATGGATGCTCCAGCCTCAAGCCACAGTTCGTCCACGCATAGATGACATCATCATCCATGTTGACAAGCTGATTGCAAAGTTTGACGTTCAAACTTAATATATTAATTGCCGATTTTCAGATACCGTTAGTGGCAAATGAATATTTAAAGATGTGACAAGAACAATTGGTAGTTTATCCGGGTTAGAGATGTTATACATGTCAGGTGTTGCCCATAGATACATGAATGTGCACAAGTATGAGGGTCGTGGTCGAGCAGTTGAAGGGTGTTATAGGTGATGGTATGTAGTAACAGATCATTTAATGTATCATTTTGACCATATATATCTATCTTACATTTTTGTAATATTTATCATCGGACCTCAGCTTAATAATAAATTCTCTGTGGTTTGTAAAACTAAAACAAATTTCGTTATGGCATCTTTTGGTATGAAATTTTTGTATTTTGAGTGGGTGCATAGCTGCATATGGTCAAGGCTTCTAGTTATACTAGTTGTAATACCCGTGCACGCACGGGTTTTTTTCTGATGTTTTATCATGTTCTTTTTAGTAATTACAAAAATAAGTACTGTCAATCGTGTTGCTGTGTAACCATCGGTACAAACTTCGATTTGATTGCATTAAGCAAACGTTGAATAACCACAGTACTATTGCCATCTCACATATTTATACCAGCTCATGCTCATGTGATACTATCGATTCAGCCGACCCAAACCATAATTATTACTACATAAATATTGGCTAGTTAGATTATTACACACATAACATACATTACTAATGTATGAATGTACATCATGGAAATGTTCTTTTCAAGCAAAGTTCATTGAACTTCTATAAAAATCTAACATACAGAACACTTGAGTGAAGCAAAATGGGCCTTTTTTTACTACCATTTGAACTGATGCTTGTTCTAGTGTTATATATCCGTGTGGGTTACAATAGGGAAATTGCGTGTGTCCTTCAAAATATAATCATCCAATCAAAGTTCAAAATGAAAGATGCATGCTCTTGCTAATAATTCTATATTTGTTTTTTTCAAGATCTGAATGTACATCGAAATGTTTTCTTAGTCTTTAGAAAGATGGTAACACTAAATAACCTCGAGAAAATTTAATGGATTCTTAGGCATTGATCATAATCTTTCCATCTCTCAATTTCAATGAGCTACAAAAACAAAGCTCAAAATTACAACCTGCACTAAGTTCTCACAAGAAGTACACTCATAGAAGAACTTTTTGTCATTCTCAAACATTATAGTTTAACATACAAAAAAATTGCTTGAAGATGGAGTACCACTAATAACACATTCCGGTGAAAGAGGTTTATTAAAGTACATGAGAGCTGGTGAGAACGGTTAGAAGCGAAGCGACGACGTACCACTGCATCTCATTCTTCGGTGGGTGCTTTTTTATTTTTATTCAACTACTTGTAGTAATAGTAGTTACTACAACGGCTAACTAATTAATGGACGAACATTATCTGCTCTTATTCAAAGTTAAGAATTGGTTCTACAAACTATAAACATAAAACCATAATCGACTTCTATATATAATATGAATTTTTCAAATATCACATGGGTGGTACCTAGAAAAGCCGACAATGAGACTTACTCTTAATTAGTAACGATTATAAGATACTAAATTGCATCTACAAAAATTTAATTAAAATCAAACTACAAATATCATATACAAAATATGATAGGCACAACCCTCCTCAAGAACCGATTAACATACGAGACCCGTACTCATGTCAAGATTCGAGTCAAGTGGGACAAGGATGGGTCAGCTTGATTCAGTCACATATCATCTAATCGCAGTGCTACATACCAGTCAACCTTAATTCCCAGTCAAGTCATTTCCATGTCATTTTATTTTCTTTAGTATTTTTCCTTTATTTGACATTTTCAAAGCAGTTATTTACTTTTCCCTAAATGTAGCTGTGTGGGTGGTTATTTCCTTTTTCTCTGGTATGTAAGGCAAAAGTTAATCAATGAAAAGTCAGTTGTT
Source organism: Glebionis coronaria (assembly GCA_025667525.1). Lineage (NCBI taxonomy): Eukaryota > Viridiplantae > Streptophyta > Magnoliopsida > Asterales > Asteraceae > Glebionis > Glebionis coronaria. Next base: position 449,892,346 of record CM046877.1, on the reverse strand, counting down.
GATTTTCCTAAATTTCCTTTCTCTTTGTTTAGAGATGGTTATTATTCCATTGCTATCCTAGTCTTGGCAGAATTAGGAGGTGATCTTGGAAGCTAACTTGGAAGCTCGTGGTGTGTCTGTAACGAGATCTCCAAGTTGGATTTTGCCCAGCGAAATCTGTGAGTGGTGAATTCTGTATCTCAGAGGTAACGCTGTTCTTAAATCCTTTGTTCGGGCTGACCTCGGATCCAATTATTAAGCTGCTGTCTATCATTTGGTATCAGAGCCATGGATACCCGAAGTGCTAGTGATTTGAAGAAAACTATTGAGAAACTTGAGGCTGAGAAGAAGACCATGGCCGAACAGTTAAAGACTATGCAAGAACAAATTCTTGAACTCTCAGTTAACCGCCGAGATGAAGATGAAACTGAAACCGGTGGATCAGGAGTCAACCAAAAGGGATCTGGAACATGGCATCCCAACGACATTAAGGTTGACATTCCAGAGTATGATGGAAAGCTTGACCCAGACGAGTTTGTAGAATGGCTGAGGACGGTGGAGTGTGCCTTCGACTACAAAGAAACCACTGATGAACACAAAGTAAAAATTGTGGCCATGAAGTTGAGGAAGTATGCGTCAACTTGGTGGGCCAACACGTGTACTAAACGTGGACGTCTAGGAAAGAAGAAGGTAAAGGATTGGCCAAAATGAAGCGTTTAATGAAGCAAAAGTTCCTGCCCTCGTATTACATTCAGGCAAGTTTTTCTCAATTACATCATCTTAAGCAGAATCAACGTCCCGCAGAAGAATATTCTCGAGAATTCGAGTATTTACTTATGAAGTGTGATTTGCCCGAGGATGATCCACAAACTTTGGTTCGGTATTTGGGTGGGCTAGAAACTCGTGTTTCTAATGTCGTGGAGTTATATCCATACTCGACCCTAGATGAATTAACCTTACTCGCTCACAAGGTAGATAGTCAACAAAGAAACAAGGGAAAAACTGAAACAGGTCGAACATTTTCCAAAAACCCAATCCAACCTAAAACAACCTCAACAAACAAAACTCCAAATGTATCTGAATATTCAGTGACCCCTACTAAAGCCCCACGAAGGTGTTTCCGATGTCAAGGACTCGGGCACATCGCTTCTGAGTGCCCAAACAAGCAGCTTGTTACTCTAGTTGAATATGCAGAGGGAGAGAATTCCTACGCGGTTGACCCGTCATTAGGATCGGTAGTAATTTCCGAATCTGTTGTAGAAGAAATTGTAGGACCTGATGAAGGGGCTTGTCTTGTTGTTCGGAGAACACTAAGCAACACACATGATCGGGAAGAAAACCTCCAGCGAGAAGCCATTTTTCATACCCGATGTACCATTTCCGAAAGGGTTTGCACGGTGATTATTGATGGTGGCAGTTGTACCAACGTGGCTTCACAAACTTTGGTCTCCAAGCTCAACCTGATCACCGAGCCTCATCCTTCACCTTACGTGATTCAGTGGTTGAACCAAGGTAAAGGAATCCACGTATCTCATCGAATTCTTTTGTCTCTTAGTATTGGCAGATCATATGTGGACAAGATTTGGTGTGATGTCATTCCAATGGATGCTTGTCACGTTCTCTTAGGACGTCCATGGTTGTTTGATCGTCGGGTGATGCATGATGGTTATCTAAACACCTACTCATTCAACCACAACGATAAAAAATCGTTCTCACCCCAATGTCTCCAGTCACCACTTCAACCAAACACCCCCAACCTTTGAGTACCCTACTGAAAGCTGAACAACAAGAGTATTATTGCATTACCGACTTTATTCTCATGGGTCTTGATGAAACTGAACCTAACCCCCCCAACACCCTTAACCCCCATATCCAGCCTTTGCTACAATCCTATAACCATATATTCCCCGCTGAGATTCCTTCCGGGTTGCCACCCCTACGTTCCATTCAACACAAGATCGAATTTATTCCCGGGTCGGTTCTACCTAACAAACCCGCTTATCGCTCGAACCCCAAAGAAACAGACGAGATGAGGAAACAAGTTGATGGGCTATTGCAAAAGGGCTTATACGCGAATCACTTAGTCCGTGTGCAGTTCCTACTATACTCGTGCCCAAAAAGAACGGAGAATGGCGAATGTGTATGGATAGCAGGTCAATCAATAAGATAACCATTAAGTACCATTTTCCAATTCCTCGACTCAATGACCTGTTGGATGAGCTCTATGGTGCTACCGTGTTTTCTAAGGTCGATCTAAGGAGCGGTTATCATCAGATTAGAATATATGAAGGAGATGAGTGGAAGACAGCTTTCAAAACAAAAGAGGGCTTATATGAATGGCTCGCCATGCCTTTCGGGTTGTCCAACGCACCAAGTACTTTCATGCGCTTGATGAATCAGGTATTAAAACCCTTTCTATGCAGGTTTGTTGTCGTGTATTTCGATGATATCCTCGTGTTTAGCAGAACCGAAGATGATCACAAATCTCACCTTCAACAATTGTTCGAGGTGTTAGATCAAGAAAAGCTTTATGGGAATTTAGACAAATGTGAGTTTTTCACTACCCAAGTAACCTTTCTTGGTTATTTAGTGTCAGCAGAGGGTATTCAGGTTGATGAAAGAAAGGTCCAAGCTATTCGGGATTGGCCAGTTCCACGATCTATTCAGCAAGTACGAAGCTTTCATGGCCTAGCTTCCTTTTATCGACGTTTCGTGAAGAATTTCAGCACCCTCGTGGCACCCATGACTGAAATTACTAAGCTAAAGCAGTTTGCCTGGAACGTGCAAGCGCAGGCTGCATTTGAAGAGCTCAAGAAACAATTGTCATCTACCCCGGTCTTAGCCCTTCCATGTTTTGATGAAGTCTTTGAGGTCGAATGTGATGCGTCAGGAGTGGGAATTGGTGCTGTTCTGTCATAATTGGGCCGACCGATTGCCTATTTCAGCGAGAAACTAAATGAAGCAAAGCAACGATACTCGACTTATGACAAAGAATTTTACGCTATAGTCAGTGCTTTGGATCAGTGGCAACATTATTTAATCTCCCAGGAATTCATACTACATTCTGATCATGAGGCACTCAAGTATATTCAAGGGCAACACAAATTACGCTCACGGCACGCTAAGTGGGTGGAGTATTTACAAGCATTTCATTTCACCATTAAGCACAAGTCAGGTAAACTAAATAAGGGAGCTGATGCTTTATCTCGCAAATATACATTGGTTAATTCACTAAGGCCAAGAGTTGTTGGGCTCGAACTACTCCCACAGAATTACCAATCTGATCCTGATTTTGGAGAACAATTTTCTAGCTGCCAAAATCATGCTACGGGTGAATATCATATCTGTAATGGCTACCTTTTCAAGAAAAGCAGATTATGTATTCCTAGGCATAGCATTCGATTGTTGTTGATCAAAGAAACGCATGAGGGTGGATTAGCAGGGCATTTGGGCATTGATAAAACTCTTACAATGTTACAAAATCAATTTTTTTGGCCCAAGATGGAGCGTGACGTGGAGCATTATGTAAGACGTTGTTTGCCTTGTCACCAAGCCAAAAGTCACTCGTCTCCCCATGGCTTGTACATGCCGTTGCCAGTACCTGTTGCCCCGTGGGAAGACATTAGCCTTGATTTCATCATTGGTTTACCAAGAACACAGCGCCAAAAAGATTCTATTATGGTAGTGGTCGACCGTTTCTCAAAAATGGCTCATTTCATTGCTTGTCATACCACCTATGATGCGGTTCAGGTAGCTAATCTCTATTTCAAAGAAATAGTTAGACTCCATGGGATTCCCCGTTCAATGGTCAGTGACCGAGACGTCAAGTTTCTTAGTCATTTTTGGTTAACTTTGTGGAGGAAAATGGGTACTAAGCTTAAATTTAGTACTTCCAGTCACCCCCAAACCGATGGGCAGACGGAGGTAACTAACCGCACCCTCGGGTCTCTACTTAGATCACTTATCAGTAAGAATCTAAAACAATGGGAGGAATTGCTGCCTCAGGCTGAATTTGCTTATAATAGGGCTCCCAACAAGACCACTGGTAGTAGTCCTTTCATGGTTGTTTACGGTTTGAATCCGAAGACACCGTTAGACCTTGCTGTTCTTGACACATCAACTAAATTCAATCAGGAAGCTAGTGATCGTGCTTCTGATATTAAGGTGCATCAGCTTGTATATGACAAGATCACCAGGTCCAACGAACTCATTAAGTATCGCCGCGATAAGGGACGCAAGCACATACTATTTCAACCGGGTGATCTAGTTTGGGTTCACTTTCGAAAGGATCGGTTTCCAGCCAAGCGTCGTAACAAGCTTAGCCCCAGGGGGGAAGGTCCATTCAAAATCCTAACCAAGGTTAACGACAATGCCTATAAGGTAGATCTCCCTGGAACACCTGCAGCAACAGCTACGTTCAATGTGAGTGATCTTCAACCCTACTATGACCCGGACGAACCTATCCCAAGTTTGAGGACAAACTTTATTGAAGTTGGAGAGGATGATAGGCACAACCCTCCTCAAGAACCGATTAACATACGAGACCCGTACTCATGTCAAGATTCGAGTCAAGTGGGACAAGGATGGGTCAGCTTGATTCAGTCACATATCATCTAATCGCAGTGCTACATACCAGTCAACCTTAATTCCCAGTCAAGTCATTTCCATGTCATTTTATTTTCTTTAGTATTTTTCCTTTATTTGACATTTTCAAAGCAGTTATTTACTTTTCCCTAAATGTAGCTGTGTGGGTGGTTATTTCCTTTTTCTCTGGTATGTAAGGCAAAAGTTAATCAATGAAAAGTCAGTTGTTGATTTTTCTAAATTTCTTTTCTCTTTGTTTAGAGATGGTTATTATTCCATTGCTATCCTAGTCTTGGCAGAATTAGGAGGTGATCTTGGAAGCTAACTTGGAAGCTCGTGGTGTGTCTGTAACGAGATGTCCAAGTTGGATTTTGCCCAGCGAAATCTGTGAGTGGTGAATTTTGTATCTCAGAGGTAACGCTGTTCTTAAATCCTTTGTTCGGGCTGACCTCGGATCCAATTATTAAGCTGTTGTCTATCAAAATAGCTCTTCCAAATCTGTCATCTTAAAACTAATAATATTAAATGTGAATTCATCAAAAATTAATAACCTATAAAAATCATGGTGGTTTCAAACTGACTTTAATGTATTACAAAAGATGAACACATGAAGAGTTGAGAAGTGGTGATATACCGTCTGATTAGCATGTGTGTATCCTTGAATTTAAGATTTGCAGATGAAAGTAAGCTCATACAATATGTTTTGCTAGAAAAAGGGAAAGAATGTTTGAGGTTCTAACAATTAATCAATGATTGACTGTGTTCTGCTAGAAAAGGGGAACAAATTAAACCAAGAGGATGAAGGTAAAGATGAAATCGGCTGTGTTTTATTTGTTGATTTGCTAAATTTATATTTTTATCAATATATTAAATGCGCTTTTATGGGTTTATTTATACTTTCTCTCACTTCAATTTTTTTGTTGGTGTACATATTCGTTTTTACCCCTTAACTTACTTGTTATTCGGTCGTTGACTGGGGGACTTAAGATTAAAAAAAGAAGTTTCAACCTTAAAGTTTTATAAATGATACTTTCAACCCAAAGGTTTTTAATATTACATCCGCTTTTGTTATAAGTATTTTCTTTCGTTTTTTGACACCTAGATGTTTTATCCTGTTTTTTACTTTCATTAAAAAAAAGAACGAAAATTAAAGATTTTTTACTAAATTAAGAAACAATTACACTTTTTAAAAGAATAAATAAAATAATTATTTCCAACTAAGGAAAGAATCTTTTGAAAAAGTCCTCACTTTAGGTTTTGCTTTATAAAGAAAAAGATTTTTCCAGTTGTTTAATTTCTTTCTTTGTACTCGTATATGTGATTGTGAGGTGAACCAGCCATTTGAGCTATACGCATAAGTGTAAGATACACTTATTTGAAAAGAAACACTCCTTAATCATTTAGGGTGTGTTTGGTAGAGAGAGTTGATTATGGAGAAATAAAAATTGATAATTTTCATGTTTGATGCAAAGAAATAGAAAATGTGGAGAATTCAAGAGAAATGCGTAGTGATATTGAGAGAAATGGTAGTTTAATTTTAGTAGATTCATTTCCATCATTTTTATAAAGGAATGAGAGAAATCGTTTTTTTTTTAATTTCTTTTTTGAATTTTTTTTATAATGTTTCCCAGTCATAAATTTTGATAACAAATGAATTTTGTTAAAAAATTAACTTTTAAACAAATTACTATCGTGTTTAAAACATAATTTTTTTTTTGAATTTAGTCACATTACCGTATATATATAATTTCTAATCATTTAGATGTTTTGTAGAGAAAAAAAAAGATTTTTGTTATTATTTATTATTTCAATTTTTGACATTACCGGAATTCAGTAAATTTCTCACTCAACTTATTCTCTGCTTTAATAAAATCTCTACCAAACATGTTTTGAAACCAAAACTCCAAACAACAGTGTTCCAACTTCGAATATTTATCATTGTTCAAGTAGTATTACTTGATTCCCAAATGACCTCAAGTTGGTGACAGGAACAATTTGCAGAACAAGAAAAACAAATCCTCAATAGTAATAATTATCCAAGTCAGAAAAGAATATACTCCCAAATAAAAACACAATACTAGCAATAAAAAAGATGAACAAAATTTCTCCAATATATATAACTGAAGTTTAATAAGAAAAAAAATGAGGCTCAGATCTGTTTACACAAAGGGAACAAGTGGATAAATCAGCCATGGCTGCAAATGTTTGAAGGATGCAATATTTTACCATCCTCTGAATTAATTTGCCCAGCCAAGATGCAAGATTATCTCAAAAACTTGTCCCCATTTCACAACTTGGATCTTAATTAGACAATTATCATCACTGCCTCTTAAAAAAACCGGGTTTTAAAACATTGATAATAAGTAAGCAGATCCAAACACCCCCGAAAACAGATGTATATCTAAAATTAGGGTTTAAGTTGGGTGTGTGAGTGAGAGTGAAGAGTGAGGGTTGTTGATATGTTATTTACACGAAATCATTGGCTGGTGAGAAGGGCAACCACCCTCAGAAACCTTCATTCTTACCAGCCTCTTTCGGGTCTAGATCCAAGTTGTTGTTGTTTATGTGTAAACATAAACCCTAATTTTATCCCCAAATCCATTTCTTATAGACATTTCTAATTGGCCTTATTTACATTTTAGGCCCTTTCTTTTTCAATTTCAACAGTTGACATGTTCTGACTTTTGACCATTTTCTGCTAGTAGATAATATGCAAACTGAAACTGCAAAAGCTTGGTTGCATTAACTTGCCTGTTTTGAATAATATTAGCATGGTACCGTGTAATGCAACCGCAAATACCTAAAAATTATTTTTTTTAAAAAAATTGTTACAATTTTAACCGTATTAAAGTTAAAATTGATAAAAAAAAAATAAAAAAAAGGTACACGGACTTAAGATGATTTCGTCAAATATCATTTTTTTTCTTAAAATTATAATTATAATTATAAGAAAAAGTTAAATTAAAATAAAATAAATTTACTAAAAATAAAAAAATAAAATTTTAACAAAAAATATATTAAAATGAATATTTAATTAAAAAACACGAAATTTTTCAAAATATGATAAAATTATATTGTAAAATAAATAAAAAGATAAAACAATATTTTAATTTAAAAATAAAAGCTTTTTTAAAAATTTGTTATAAAAGTTGTTAGAAAAATTTATTAAAAAAGATGGAGGGTTGAGATCAATTAACAAAATATGATTTAATGGTGTAAATTTAACCCATTATCTTAATTTTTGGTTTGAAGTTAGGTTTGTTAATTTTATGTTCGATATTAAGATCAAAATTAAGATTGATGATAGCCTATTTATATAATAATTTATAACTACATTATAAAGCATTTGAGACCTTTTTAAAATTGCAATGCTGAAAATTCAGACTTTTTTATCTACTAAATAAAGAAAGTTGTTGATATCTTCATCAATATTATATACTATAACCATTTTTAACAATTTTTCCTAACAAACTTTTGTAACAACTTATTAAAATAATATTTTTGTTTCAAATTGAATTTTTTTTATATATTTATTATTTTTATAATCTAATTTCATCGTATTTTCTAAAATTTTGTGCTTTTTAATTCGATATCCATTTTATTATATTTTTATTAACTTTTAGTCTTTTTTATTTTTTAGTGGTTTTTTTAATTCGAATTTTACAACTTTAACAATACAAACTTAATAGATAAAAGATTAATATTTGTTAGCTTCAAAAATCATCATTAGGTACTTGCCACCGTGTTGCGCGGTATCATGCTTGTATAGATTAAATTCTAAGTTAAAAAATGTTAGAGGCTGAATTTTTTTTTAAACTTCTAAAAATAGAAAAAGTTAAATGTTTTATAAAGTAGTATAAATATAAATGTTCGCGTATGTCTCCGGCCAAGGGCCTCCAGACTCAACGCTAGGTCCCGGATATTTGTCGCAGGGTCGGCAATTAATGAACTGTCAAGGGCGGCTATCATTTAATGCCACAAGCCTGAGAGAAAGTGAAAAGCAAAAGAGATTCAATGTATTAACCAACATACATGTATCGACCCAACGGGTAAGGAATAGCACCGTCGCCTGGGGAACAAATCCCTTGATTTGTGGGAAAGATCTTGTTTTAGACTTGGAGCCTAATCTACTGATGTGACTAGACATCCAGGTATATTTGGTAGAGTAGTATAAATACTCCCCACATTTAATACACATTCAACTGATTTAAGGTTCATACTCACCATAGTTATTCTATTGGCCAAAATCCATTTTACTACCTCCAACTTGACTTATTGGAACTCCTACTACCCCAACTTGCAAGGGTATAGGACGGTACCCCGAACATGAAAAAAGGTCATTTTAATACCATTCGTTTACTATCTAGGTCATGTGCCGTTAAGATTGTCACGTGCCGTTAAATACTTAATGGGCCCCAGTAAAATCCATAAATCTTTTACATTAAGGGTTAAAATCTTCAGAGAAAATAAAAAACGTCGTACCCTTCCATGTTGATCTTGTGATAATATTCAAGTTATCTTGTGAAAAATTACGAAAAGTGAGTTTTAAGAGGTAATTAATAACATCAGTAAATGGTATGATTTATTAGGGCCATTGTTTTATGATTGCAAAGTGAGATTCATTGTTATTGATTAATAGTATTTATAGTGGTCACTGGTATTTGGATATCTTTTATTTTCTCAAACATAATTTTAATTGGTGTATTGGTTTAAAATTATGCAGCATGAATAATAATGATGATGGAGGGTACGAGGAAAATGATGCTAGTGAAGAGGATCTTGAAGAAGATTCTGAGCGTGAACTTGATGCAATGACAGAGACTCTCGATCCCGATCAAGAGGAAGAGGTGGCTCTTGGTATAGAATCAGTAAGAAAGCACTATAGGATCTTGCAGCATATAAGAGAACCTACTGCTAATGAACTAGGAAAAGAGATAGAGCATGGCGATGAAGAAGAAGAAGATATTTCTCGAGGTGAAAAAGAAAACTATCTCGACAATTCTGATGTTGAGAGTTTACATGAAGATGTTTCTGAAGATGGAACTGTTGAATTAAGGAGAACACCAGTGAGATTTCTAAGGTACAAAGAAAATGGTGGTGCTGTAAGTTTTTCCATTGGTCTATCATTTACCGATCATCAACAATTTAAGAAAGCTCTATTAAAGTATGCAGTGCAAGAGAAAAAGGACTATGTATTTATTAAAAATGCTACTTCTCGTGTTAGGGTAAAATGCATAGATGGGCACTGTAAATGGATGGTGTATGCTGCAAATGAACTACATGATGGCAAAATGTATTTCCTAGTGAAAACATTGAATGAAAAGCACACTTGTTCAAAGATGTTTAAGATCTCACATATAAAAGCACCATGGATTGCAGAGGAGTTTGAAGCTATGATTTATGCTCACCCAGGTATTAAGTCTACTTATATTCAAGATACCATTAAAGCACAGCTAGAGATAGAGGTGACAAAAAATCAATGCTAAAGAGCTAAGGCAATTGTTGTAAAGCGTTTAGAAAGAGATGTGCTACATGAGTATAAAAAGTTGAATGACTATGCAAAAGCTTTAGTACAGGCAAATCCTGGAAGTTCTATTGACATTCTAGTTGAGCCTATTGGTAATGGGCTTTCTCCTTACTTCAAAAGGATGTATGTTTGCTTGGCGGCTGTCCGTAAAGGGTTTATAATTTGATGCAGACAATATTTAGGGCTTGATGGTTGCTTTCCTAAGGGTGTGGTGAAGGGTATGCTTCTTACCGTTGTTGGTAAGGATCCAAACAATCAAATGTACCCGGTAGCATGGGCAATTGTCGAAATCGAGTCAGAATCCTCATGGAGTTGGTTTTTAGAGAATCTAAAAGTTGATATCATGACTCCAGATGGAAAACAGTGGACATTCATGTCCGATAAGCAAAAGGTATGCTCATTATTTGATAAAATGTTAATTTGTTGCTTGCATTATTTATTAATGTTTATATCATATCTAATTATAACTTGTTTTATTTCAAGGGATTGTTAAATGCAGTTTCATCCATTTTTACACAAGCTGAGTATAGATTATGTGCGCGTCACATATATGCAAATTAGTATTCGGATTTTCGTGGTGAAAAACTTAAAAAAAGTAGCATTTTATTCCGTTGCTAAGTGCGCAAATGAGTTGCAAATGCTAAAACGGTTAGATGAGATTAACATTATTAAAGATGGTGCGAAGCGATCTCTTGAGAATAAAGATATTCGACAATGGTGTAGGGTTTTTTTAAGTCGTCCTCCAAATGTGACTCGGTAGACAACAACAGTACTGAAGCTTTGAATTTTGTGCTTATAGGTGCTAGAAGCAAGCCTATAATTTCTATGAATGAAAGCATTAGAGAGTATCTTATGGAAAGAAGGATTCAAAAGGTAAAATTTGCTAGTAAATGGAGGCTTAATTGTGGACCAAATATAAGGATATAATGAATGAAAATTCTTCATTAAGTTGCAAATGGAAGGTTAAATGGAATGGCGATGAGGGGTTTCAAGTTTACTTTGGTAGAACTCAACATTGCGTTCATACCCGGGATAAGACATGTAGTTGTGGAGCATGGGGGCTCTCTTTTATCCCATGTTGTCACGCTGTTGCAGCCATTAAGAGTAGATCAAAAGATCCATATGATTACATAGACAAATGCTATTCGAAAGAGAACTTTTTGGCAGCCTACGGTCACCCGATCGAAGTTGTGGGGAGTGAAGAATTTTGGCCTGATAGTGGTGGTGGGGAGTTGTTGCCACCTCTTCCAAAAGCGATGCCGGGAAGGCCAAAGAAAGCAAGAAGAAGAAGAAAGTATGAGCCAAAAAAATCAAAGACTAAGCTTTCTCGTCATGGAAGAGACATGCATTGTGGAACTTGCAAATCAAGCACGCATACCAAAAGGACTTGCACCGTGAGCTTGAATTCAGCCGACAATGCTACGTAGGAATCTACGAGGATGCTGGAATATTTGTTTTTTTTTAAGTTTAAATGCTTGAAATTGTGTTATGCCACTGTTTGATGTGTTTATCTTTTTGACATCTGAAAGCATTATGGATTTTGGCTTCAGATAGTATTATTTCATTTTGCTACTGAATACTAGGAATTTTATGGTCAAAAGTTGTTTTGCTTATTGATTCTGTTGTGTGATACAATTTCCTTTTCATTATTTTTCTTTACGTCTGTTGTGTACTTGTGTGACATACTTTGGTTTAAAAGCTTAACGTGACAGTAGCTTGATCTTTAAATGAGAGCTTCATATTTAAATCATGATAGTAGTAGCTTCATCTCAAATATAAAAGATCACATTTTTTTACTTTTAATGTAGAAGATTAATGGGTTTTATTAGGCCCATCAAATATTTAACGGCACATGACACATTTAACGGCACATGACTGGATAGTAAACAAATGGTATTAAAATGACCTCTTTTCCATGTTCAGGGTATCGTCCTGCGCCCTTGCAAGTTTGGGGTAGTAGGAGTTCCAGTAAGCCAAGTTGGAGGTAGTAAAACGGATTTTGGCCTATTCTTAAATACTCCTAGTTCATTCTGGTATTCGACACCGGATACCATCCAAGAGAAAGTTACTTACTTTCACACCGGAGCTTGGTCTCAGGGTCACACCTGGGACGAGGCTAACGTGTGTTGCCTTGTGTTCATAGGTTCATCACCAAGACTCAAGAGACACGATCATTGTGATCGAAGCGGATTTACTCGTGACTAGTTAGCCAGGGAATTTTGCTTCAACATATGGCGCCATCCGTGGGACCTTAAACTCGAATCTCCACAAAACAGCTATTTATGGCAGGAGTACCAGGAGGTTCACCTATACCACTGTCTCCGGACCGTGATCCCGCAACTGCGGAGAAGGAGGCTGAAACACCTTCAAACCTACAAGAAAAGATCTTGGAAAGTATGAGCGTGTTGCAGATTTGGTGGAGCGCCATAATGCTGTGTCCAAAAAACCTATCTCGCCTACAAGGTTGGTCTTCGAAGACGACCCACAAGACACACAAAAAGATAAAAATGAGGCATAGAAGGTTCAGAAGGAGGCAAATGTCCCGGTGGATGATTTACAAAAACCTTTTAAGGACGTTATCGCTTCTCCCTTCAACAAAAGGATTATACATTTCTCCTCACCATAACACATACTACCAGCAACTATCAAGTTATACACAGGAGCCACTGATCCTAATGATCACATCACCATTTCGCTGGTGCGGCCAACTCGGGGGAGTGGCCAATGCCGGTGTGGTACAGATTTTTTCAGCAAACGTTGGACAGAGCCGCAGGAGGTTGGTTCGAAAGGTTACCGAGGGGTAGCATAGATAACTGGGATGACTTAAAGGATCAATTCCTAGAGAGATTCTCTCTAAGAAGAAAAGGCCTCAAGACTCTAATGGAAATCACCACCATCATCCGCATGGCACATGAGTCCCTTGCCGTATTCAATGAACGTTGGACAGATGAAGCAAGTTACATCCAAGGAGTTCCGGAGGTAATGAAAATATCGACTTTCGTGAATGGCGCTAAATGCCCAGAATTAGCCCGACGATTCTCGGATGATACATCGGCGACAGCAGCAGAAATGATGCGAAGGGTAGATGACTTCATCAAATATGAGGAGGTTTTTAGAAATACGGAGCTACCGCAAGGAGAAGCGGGTGATGGGAACTCTAAATATGCAAGGGAAGAAAGGTACATCTCGTCCGGGCCGCGTGGACGCAATAGGAGTCGTCAAAGGAATGACTATCGGTCTAAGCCCACGTTTTCTCCATATGTACCTCCGGTAAATCAGAATCAAGGGAGAAGGGCACCATACCAACGTCCTGGATTAGAATCTTTAACCAAGTTCCCTAAGGAAATTTTAGCCACTGAGTTACAATTATGTCTTCCGCCGACCAAAGGCATGGTTCGGCCGGAAAATATGGATAAGTATTGTGATTATCACCAAGAAAAGGGACATCTCACCAACGATTGTCATCAGTTAAGAAAATAGTTAGAATCTACTTTGGAATTCGGTAAATTGAATCATCTTGTGAAAGATTTGCGAGGAAGGGTGAATAGAGGGAACCAGGGAAGAGGAAATGGAGACTTTAAAGGAAAAACGATAAATATGATAGAAAGCAGGTATAGCGGCCTAAAAAGAAAAGAAGTGTGCAAGATTGAGGTAGATTGGATGAATACTCCCATCACTTTTCCTCCGGTAACCGATGCAGAAGCATCTGATGATCCTTTGATATTTGAGGCCGAGGTAGAAGGATACTGGGTGAAAAGGGTGTTTGTGGACGAAGGTGCCATAATGCAGGTCATGTTTGAACATTGCTTCCTGAACTTGGAACCCTTAATTCGGAAAAGGCTGACCCCTGGCCACGCAAAAGTTCTAAGCTTCTCAGGAGAAGAAATCACACCCCTTGGAAAGAAAGATTTGGAAGTAACCTTCGGATTGCACGACCTGTAAAGACGAACCATAATGAGCTTCACGGTGATTAGGAAACCGTCACCTTATAACATAATACTTGGAAGAACCGGGATCAGGGAGTTGAGGGATGTACCCTCCACGGTGCACTCGACCACGAAATTCCCCACTCCTAATGGAATCGTAACAATGAGGACTAAGGCGCGGGCGATCTATGAATGCAGAGTCATAGAGGATGGGCATAAGATAGAAAAAATGAAGGCAACGACCGTAGGAAAGGAATTGGACAAATGGATCGCCCATGAAAGGTTCAACCAACAACAAAGGATAGCGGGGGATATGGCGGAACAGATCGTGGTCAATCCTGGATACCCGAAACAGTTGGTCACCATTGGGAGGCTGTTTACTAAGAAGTGTTGGCTGCAACTCATAGATCTGCTAAGAAACAATGTCGAGGTGTTCGCTTGGTGTGACAACCCTAGGTTTTGGGTTTGTCACTTGGTCTTACTTTTAGGTTATTTTATGTGTGCTTACTTGAATTGTGTGTTTACATTGTATCAGCAGAAGGGATTACTATGGATCCAGCGAAGGTTGAGGCTATCACTAAATGGCCAAGACCAACGTCAGCGACAGAAGTCCGCAGTTTCTTAGGCTTAGCGGGATATTATCGCAGATTCGTGGAGAATTTTTCCCGCTTGGCATTACCTCTCACCAAACTGATGCGAAAAGGAGAGAAATTCGTCTGGACGGAAGAACGAGAGAAGAGCTTTGAAGACCTAAAGCAGAAGTTAGTATCTGCACCTATTCTTACTCTCCCATCTGGTACAGGTGGATTTCAGATCTATAGCGATGTATCGGGGAAGGGACTGGGCTGTGTTCTCATGCAACATGGGAAAGTGATCGTATATGCTTCACGGCAGCTTAAGCCCTATGAAGAAAACTACCCTACGCATGACCTGGAACTTGCTGCAGTTGTGTTCGCATTGAAAATATGGAGGCACTACTTATACGGAGAATCATGCGACATCTTCACGGATCACAAGAGCTTGAAGTATATCTTCACTCAACGAGAATTGAACATGAGACAAAGGAGATGGTTGGAACTGTTGAAGGATTATGATATTAACCTACAGTATCATCCCGGGAAGGCTAATGTAGTAGCAGATGCACTCAGCAGAAAGTCTGGAATGATCAACGGCATTGAAATCAAGGAACAAAACATAAGAGACTTGGAGCGGCTAGACATCAAAATCATGGTACGTGGGCAGCACAGATACTGGGCGAATCTTAGAGTAGAACCCGAGTTACTGTCTAGGATCAAGGAAGAGCAGAAGGATGATGGAGAAATTTGGGCGATAATTCAGAATTTGGAGAAGCAGACAGAATTCAGAATGGACGCAGACGGTATCGTTTGGCAGGGCACGAGACTTTGTGGTCCTGACAATCAAGAACTCCGGGAAGCATTGTTAGCTGAAGCTCACAACTCCCCATTTTCTATACATCCTGGGTCGACAAAAATGTACCATGACATCAGACAGCACTTTTGGTGGAGTGGTATGAAACAGGATGTAGCCACTTATGTCTCCAAGTGTCTTACCTGCCAGCAGGTTAAGATTGAGCATCAGCGATCGGGCGGTCTCCTTCAACCGTTGGATATTGATAGGTGTGTAAACACCCATCTTTTCTACCACTTAAGTACAATAATAACCGAGCCAAAACGTGTATTTTATGTCTTTTATGTCGGAATTATGCGTGGTTTGTGTTTTTGTTGTGATTTAGGATGAAAAGGTGAAAAGTGGAGAAAACACGGACATTCACGGGCATTTACAGACTTTTATTGAAGAAAAGGATGAAAGACGAAGTCAAGAAGTCAAGAGTGCAAAAAGAGCGGAAGTCTACGACCAATTCTGAAGATTTATCGAAGAAAAAGTCAAAAGACTGAAGTTTATCAAAAGCCGAAGAATTCAAGTCTATTTTATTGAAGAATTTAAAGACGAGTTCGAAGAAATCCCGAAGCCAAAAGTCCCTTAAGTCCAAGTTTAAAGAAGATTAGAAGAAAAGGACTAATGACGCAATTAATGAAGAATTAAGAAGAAAGGGACTTAATCTTGCAATTAACAAGAAAGGAAGGAGGGGAGGAAGCTTCCTTAATCCTCCCCTATATATAGCTTAGGATGTTTATCATTTCTCTTTGTTGGATAGCTTGACAAACTATCTCTTCCATTTTTAATTACCTTGCACCTTTAATTACTTGTCCAATTTAATTACCTTGTCTTGCACTTAATTACCATTTAATTTCAAGTAAGTTTTTCTTTTAATTCTTGTTAAGCTTTATCTTTACCTTGTTAATCTCATTCTACCTTTCTTTAATCTTTGTGTTGATTTGTTTATGTTTATGTTCTTGATTTGTGTTGATTTATTTAAGTGGGATTTGATTATCTTGTTAGTTTTATTGTTTTGGATTGATTGTTTATGATTATTAGTTGTTTATTTGCTTGTTTGATTTAATCTTGTGTTTGTTTTAGCTTAGTTTTTGTTAGATCCGAGCTATTTTTATCTTTCCTTGTTCTTCGGCCTTTGGTTACTGATCTTGCCCAGATTCGTGCCCAGCCAATATTCCGAATAGGGAATTGCCAGTTTGTGGTCTATTCGGAATATTATTTATTCCGAGTAAGGGTTTGGCAGATAGGCTTATGCGGAATATTATTTATTCCGAGTAAGAGTGACTTTCCGAATAGCAAGCTTTTCCGAATAGGGTCTTGATTCCGAATAGGGCTAATCTTTCCGAATAGGTGACAATATTCCGAATAGAGGCTGACATTCCGAACAGGGACTTTTATTCCGAATAGGAATGGTATTCCGAATAGACTGGGTTTTCCGAATAGGCCAAATATTCCGAGTAGAACTTTATTCCGAATAGGGACAGATATTCCGAGTAGAGAGATATTCCGAATAGGAGGATTATTCCGAATAGGGTTTTGTTTTCCGCATAAGGAATTATTCCGAATAGACACCTTTTTCCGCATAGTGACAGTATTCCGAATAGGGGTTTTATTCCGGATAGGGACTTATTATTTTCAGTTTCTTTCATTTTAGCATTTAATTTCGAGCTTTAATTTTCCTGCCTTTTTACTTAGTTGCACTTTAAGTTTATCGCCTTAGATTTATTTTAGCTTTGCCTTAGTTTTAGTTGCGTTTTAAGTTTACCTTAGTTAGATTTAAGTTTGCGTTATTTACATTATTGCCCTTTAATTTTAGTCTTGCTTTTAAATACCTGCACCTTTACTTTTATTAGAATTAGATTTACTTTAATTGCACTTTTACTTTATTTGTTCTGCACCTTTAATTTTCAAAACTACAACGACACATCTTTATTTCACCAAAGTTCAACTGAGTCACACATTAAACAACAAGTTTTTCAATTCGAAGAGATTGGTACAACGAATATTTTTAACCTGAGTAAAATCGAGTTATCAAATGGCGCCGCTGCCGGCTCTTTTCGTAAAGATTAACGGTTTTCTGTGAGAAACACGTTGCTTTTTGGGATCCGTTCACTTGTGAACGTTATTTTTCGTGTCAAAAATTTTCCAAAAACCCCAAAAACATTTGAAAAATCATAAAAAGCATTTCTTTTCAAAAGTTTTGCACCAAAAATATTCCTCTTTATCCTCTAGTATGTTTAATTCTTTTCTTTACCCCTCTTATTCATAATTCTTCATGGATCCGTCTTGCGGACGGTGTGGGCGACCTTGGCATGGTTTTCAAACATGTCAATGGTGTACTTGTGAGCTGTGTGGTTTTGATATCGACGATACACAATTTGGATTTTGTCCATTTTGCAATTCAATAAATTCATACTTCAACTCTTACAATACTTTCCCACCCTCTCCCGTCTATGACAATCCCTATCCTCAAGCCGCACCGGGTTTTTCTTCATACCCGTGGTGCTATATTTGTGGGGGCCCTCACGATGCTTCTTCTTGTGATCCGTCGAAGATCTTTGAGAAAGTTCTGTGCTATCATCCCAGTGTTTATAACCGTGAGCCCCCACGTCACACCGTCAATCCTCAACCCTGTCGTGCATTTCCTCCTGATCTACTGGCCACACTTTTTGACAACTTTCAAAAAGTTCAAGAAGCCTTCAACAGGATGATGGAGAAATGGCAAGCGGATCAGCACCAAGAGCAGGTATCTAACCTTAATGCTTATACTCCTCCTCTTGTGCCTCCATATTATTATGACAGTGATGACAATGAGAGTCCTATTTCTTGGACCAATGAGAATGCTATTCCTTCTCCTGACTTGCCGGAGCCTAAGGATTCAACCATCTTAAGGGATGAGGATATCAGCACAATTCCTGCAAAGGAATCTGACGAATTCAATACGTCTAGCGCTAATAACCTGGTCTCAATTCCAAGTGAATCTGAGTTGACATCCGACAGTGACGATGAGTATGATGCACTTTCTTCTGATGATGTTCCTTCCACCAACACTTTGGAAGAGGATTCTATGGTTTTCTCTAATCCTCTTTTCGATCAAGATGATGATTCTACTTCTAGTGATGACGAGTCACTATCCGATGAAGACGTTCTGAATGAAATTTTCAAGATTTATTCGAACCCTTTATTTGATTTTGATGATGATTACATATCTAGTGAGGTGAATCCTCTCTTTGACGAAAGGATTGAAGACATTGATAGCTATGACTATCTTGTTACTGATGAGCATACTTTGATAGCCATGACCCCTTCTATCGCAGAGGTGGAGAGTTCTGACTCTACTGGAAAGGTATCGCAGGTGGAAGGTAATTCTTCTCTTACTTCTCCTACTATATTGCCCCCTCATCCTACTGAATGCACACCCAAGCGGGTGATGTATCAATTTCCCTCTCCGGGCAATGAGGATGAGTGTTTTGACCCGGGAGGTGACAATGACCATTTTATGATTAATAACCTTACGGCTTTGCCAATTGGTCCACATCCATTGTCTTTGGAGGATGACAATGTGATTCCTATACCCACCCCACCTCCCGAGGATCAAGATTTCACATACTTCTCGTATGTTGAAAGGACATTTCTACCGTTTAAGACTTATCCTCCTGCCTCCCCTTTGTTATATTCCTCCGGGAACGAGGACAAGGTCTTTGATCCCGGTATAACATTAGAGGCCTCCCCATGGACCATTTAATTCGGGGACGAGTCAGGCTCGTGACTCAGATAACAAAAACAAGCACTTTTTGGGAGGCAACCCAATTATCTATCTATCTTTTTCTTTGTTTTTACCATAAGTGTAGGGGAGACCCTTTGGTTTGCTATTTCCTCTCCTCACTTCTTAATCAGGGATTCGAGCTTCAATGATCCACTCTTACTGATCCTTGACAACCCGTGATTCCGTGTTCTACTTCTTCCCGGTTCTATCCTAAACTCTTTTCGATTCACTATTTTATATTTTCTCAATATTAAAATAGGAATCTCTTTAGTTGTCTTTTCCTTAGCGAGATTTAAACAACGTGCACAATGTCCTAAGTGTAGGGGAGTTTACTCCCGCATGCTTAAACATTGAGGACAATGTTTATCTTAAGTGTAGGGGGGACTTCTATCGAAGTTAAGTGGTCTTTTCCTTGTATTTGTCCTCATTTTAACTGGAAAATCAATTTTTCGATATTTTTCAAAATTTTTGATCTATTTTGGCCTATTAGTTTTTCCCTTTTGTATAGTTATTTTCTTTCCTTATTAAAATAAATGTTTAATAAGTGGTTTTAATTCTCAAACGTTGTGAATCTTTTGACTCAATCCGAGTTTACTCTAGCTAGTATCCTTAACATGTTTAAGTAAAGTTTTGCTAGGCTTTTATATAAGGAGCTATAAAACGCGAAAGTCTTAACTCTCACGGGTTAAGAACAAGAACTTTTCGCAAGTTCCTATAATTGATCCTAGAGAGTCGTTTATCAAGGGAACTTTAAGATGCGATTTCTAAACTTGAAAAAGTCTAAGAATTTGCAAGATCCTATAAGCGACTCGAAAACCCAAAACTTTGATTTAATAGGCTAAGTATCCACGAGTCTCATTACTTGAGATTTTAAACTGTGGAGAACGAGAGATGATAGAGCCAATTATAAGTCCGGTACTCTTTCGTGAATTTATGTGAGTTAATTATGAGCCTATTCTCCCATCGCTTGCTAATAAAATTATCTGCCAATAAGTAGGGTTGTATGATTTAAAAAGTTACTTAGCTTCTAGCCCCAGATCGTTTAAAAGTTGCTCGGTAATGACGAGAGTTCATAGCCAAGGCATAACTTATGAAGCGGGGCGCGAAGATTGGCGAGTCCGAAAAGGCCCTAACAAGGCATGAGGGCTATGTTTTGTTGCTAAAGATCCAAAAGTGATGTGAAGAATCATTTATCGAAAATCATTATGAAGGATCGAGACACACGACGAAAAGCAAAAACTCCCAAAAAGTCATGGAGAAGTGTATCCGAAAAGACCCTAACAAGGTATGAGGATAAATAGATCCAAGTCAATAAAGGAGGCGGATCGTTGTATATCAAAATCCAAAATAAAGATTGGAGAAAAATGAAGAAGTCGTGGTCCATATATGAAGAATCTCTCAAAAAATTCCAAGTGAAGAAATCCAATTATGAAGAGAAGACCATTATTTCATGAACGTCTCTCAAGATTTGAAGTATGAAGTCGCTGCCAAATATCGGCCCGAGAAAGGTCTCAAATCGCGAACCAAGTTATGCCAAGATATGAACTTTTTGATATCCCGAGAAGCAGTTTTAAAAGATTTGGTCCTTTAGCTAACTATTGATTAAATCGTGCACTTTATTTTCAGACTAAATAATTATCGAAATAAGTCAAACAATGCATCTTCGTGATCATTCAAGACAAATAATAAAATATAAGAGATACCCATAGGAATAAGGGAGTCTAAGTGAATAATTGGCCCACATGAGTTCGTGTTAGTTTACTAACTTATAATAACAATGATCTCGCTTTTAAGCTTGGTTTGGAGAAAGTGAAAAGTTGAGGATGATGATTATTCATGACATTTTAAAAACCCAAGGTATGCTTTTGATTTCTTTATTTTATATGTCTTTGATTTTCTATCTCTTTAATAAAGGCCAACGTGGATTAATTATGATGGAAAGTGAAATCTTGCTTTGTAACTAATGCATTACATGAGGACATTGCAATGGTCAAGTGTAGGGGATTTGATAGGTGTGTAAACACCCATCTTTTCTACCACTTAAGTACAATAATAACGTGTATTTTATATCTTTTATGTCGGAATTATGCGTGGTTTGTGTTTTTGTTGTGATTTAGGATGAAAAGGTGAAAAGTGGAGAAAACACGGACATTCACGGGCATTTACGGACTTTTATTGAAGAAAAGGATGAAAGACGAAGTCAAGAAGTCAAGAGTGCAAAAAGAGCGGAAGTCCACGACTAATTCTGAAGATTTATCGAAGAAAAAGTCAAAAGACTGAAGTTTATCAAAAGCCGAAGAATTCAAGTCTATTTTATTGAAGAATTTAAAGACGAGTTCGAAGAAATCCCGAAGCCAAAAGTCCATTAAGTCCAAGTTTAAAGAAGATTAGAAGAAAAGGACTAATGACGCAATTAATGAAGAATTAAGAAGAAAGGGACTTAATCTTGCAATTAACAAGAAAGGAAGGAGGGGAGGAAGCTTCCTTAATCCTCCCCTATATATAGCTTAGGATGTTTATCATTTCTCTTTGTTGGATAGCTTGACAAACTATCTCTTCCATTTTTAATTACCTTGCACCTTTAATTACTTGTCCAATTTAATTACCTTGTCTTGCACTTAATTACCATTTAATTTCAAGTAAGTTTTTCTTTTAATTCTTGTTAAGCTTTATCTTTACCTTGTTAATCTCATTCTACCTTTCTTTAATCTTTGTGTTGATTTGTTTATGTTTATGTTCTTGATTTGTGTTGATTTATTTAAGTGGGATTTGATTATCTTGTTAGTTTTATTGTTTTGGATTGATTGTTTATGATTATTAGTTGTTTATTTGCTTGTTTGATTTAATCTTGTGTTTGTTTTAGCTTAGTTTTTGTTAGATCCGAGCTATTTTTATCTTTCCTTGTTCTTCGGCCTTTGGTTACTGATCTTGCCCAGATTCGTGCCCAGCCAATATTCCGAATAGGGAATTGCCAGTTTGTGGTCTATTCGGAATATTATTTATTCCGAGTAAGGGTTTGGCAGATAGGCTTATGCGAAATATTATTTATTCCGAGTAAGAGTGACTTTCCGAATAGCAAGCTTTTCCGAATAGGGTCTTGATTCCGAATAGGGCTAATCTTTCCGAATAGGTGACAATATTCCGAATAGAGCCTGACATTCCGAACAGGGACTTTTATTCCGAATAGGAATGGTATTCCGAATAGACTGGGTTTTCCGAATAGGCCAAATATTCCGAGTAGAACTTTATTCCGAATAGGGACAGATATTCCGAGTAGAGAGATATTCCGAATAGGAGGATTATTCCGAATAGGGTTTTGTTTTCCGCATAAGGAATTATTCCGAATAGGCACCTTTTTCCGCATAGTGACAGTATTCCGAATAGGGGTTTTATTCCGGATAGGGACTTATTATTTTCAGTTTCTTTCATTTTAGCATTTAATTTCGAGCTTTAATTTTCCTGCCTTTTTACTTAGTTGCACTTTAAGTTTATCGCCTTAGATTTATTTTAGCTTTGCCTTAGTTTTAGTTGCGTTTTAAGTTTACCTTAGTTAGATTTAAGTTTGCGTTATTTACATTATTGCCCTTTAATTTTAGTCTTGCTTTTAAATACCTGCACCTTTACTTTTATTAGAATTAGATTTACTTTAATTGCACTTTTACTTTATTTGTTCTGCACCTTTAATTTTCAAGACTACAACGACACATCTTTATTTCACCAAAGTTCAACTGAGTCACACATTAAACAACAAGTTTTTCAATTCGAAGAGATTGGTACAACGAATATTTTTAACCTGAGTAAAATCGAGTTATCAGATATTCCAGAATGGAAGTGGGACAAAATCACCATGGATTTTGTTACCGGTCTTCCGCCTACCAAGAAGAAGCACGATGCTATTTGGGTCATTGTTGATCGACTCACCAAATCAGCTCATTTCTTATCGATACGCAAGGAAGATCCGGTAAGTAAACTCGCAGATACTTACAGAAGGGAGATCATGAGACTCCACGGTACTCCCTCAAGCATCGTCTCAGACAGAGATCCTCGTTTCACGTCGCGATTCTGGAAAGGTCTGCAAAAAGCTTGGGGTACACAACTTAAGCTGAGTACGGCCTTTCATCCTCAAACGGACGGACAGTCGGAGCGAACAATTCAGACATTGGAAGATATGTTAAGGTCGTGTGCGTTGGAATGGACAGGTGATTGGGACGATTACATCTGTTTGGTCGAGTTTGCATACAACAACAGCTGGCACGCAAGTATCAAATGTGCTCCTTTCGAAATGTTGTATGGCAGGAAGTGTCGCGCTCCAATCTGCTGGGATCAAGTGGGAGAGCGAACACTCGAAGGACCAGAAATTATAGAAATGACCAATGAGAAGATCGAAGTAGCTAAACAGAAGCTGCAGGAAGCACGGTCACGTCAGAAGAGTTACGCCGATAAGCATCGTAGGGACATACATTTTAATGTGGGAGACCACGTCTTCCTCAAGGTTTCGCCGGCACGTGGTGTTAAACGCTTCGGGATCAAACGGAAACTCAGTCCTCGTTTCATCGGACCATTTGATAT
This sequence comes from Glebionis coronaria, assembly GCA_025667525.1. Classification (NCBI taxonomy): domain Eukaryota; kingdom Viridiplantae; phylum Streptophyta; class Magnoliopsida; order Asterales; family Asteraceae; genus Glebionis; species Glebionis coronaria. The sequence goes on along the minus strand of CM046877.1, from coordinate 449,868,579 downwards.
CATTGAACGAATCGGTGAAGTATCTTACCGATTGGCGTTACCTCCTCAGCTTTCGCACGTGCATAACGTGTTCCATGTGTCCTTACTCAGAGGGTACAAGTATCATCCCCTTCACATGGTTCAGTATCCACTGGAACAGATACGTGAAGATCTCACTTTTATAGAGGAACCCGAACAGTTCTCGACAGGCAAGAACGAGTAATGAGAAGGAAGACGATTCCATTCGTCAAAATTCTTTGGAGGGACCATACCGAGCGGGAAGCCACTTGGGAAACAGAGGAGTCTATCCGGGCTTCTTACCCTCACTTCATATTTTGAGTTCGGGTATGTTACTTCTTTCCAGTTTGCTTTATCTATAATTCGGGGACGAATTATTCTTTTTAGGGGGGAAGAATTGTAAAACCCGCATGCTTTTACCATGAATAGTGCCCTTAAGATCGTACGTCCTAGATTAAAACTTACCTTATTTAGTATTGATCACATTCATGTGCTAATAATCAAGCAAGTGCATACGTGTATGACATGATAAGTATCGATTACGTACGAACTCATGATAAACAGTTAATAAATATGTCACATGAACGTAATTAAATCATGATCACCATTTAAAATACGGACTAGAATAATTACGTAAATACATATAATATAATTACGAGCGTTAAGATTACGATAAACTACATGATAAAATAAACAGAAACACTTTAAACACGAACACGTTTAACCACGAACGAACACGAAACATCGGGACACGAGAAAAGGTACGGGTACCCCATGTGGGGCCCCATACCCACGACATACTAACCAAAATGGGCTTAGCCCATTGACTTTTACAAGAAAGGGGGGGTTATGGTAAAATGCTTTTCATTTTTACATTTCAAGCAAAATAACATTTAACCTAAAGAGTTTTCTCTCCTCCTCCTTGGTCTCTCTTTGTGCCGCCACCTTAAGGACCACCATAGGTGGTTGTTGGTTGATTTTGATCATAAAAATAAGTGCTATAAACCGTGTTTGTTCATCCTCTTCCAAGCTACGTATTGGTATATCATTCTAAACCTTTCTTTTTAATTCTTTTAAATCTTTAATTATTTTCATGAACATGTTATTAATATTCTTATTAAACATGATAATTAAACATTGATCTAACATGTTTTGGGGTAAATTAAAATCAAAGGATGATATAAAAGGGTGTTTGTTTTGGCCGCCTAGTATAACCAACCCGAGGGGGGGGTTCGGTTTGCTTTTAGCCGCCACCACCAAGACCATTTTTGGTCTTGGTTGGTGCATGTGGGACCCACGGCAGCAAGGGGGCACAAGTACCCCGAGTTTGGCTCGGGGTACGGTGTTGAGTTCATGCCCGATTCATGGTTCGTTGGTTAAATCATGATTTATGCTACATGTTAATTTTATGAATTATGAACTTAGGATATAAATTAATTAATAACATGAGATATTAATTAAACCATGACTTAGGTTATTTTTAATTATTAATTTAGCATGATATTAATTTAACCTAAGTATTTTATGTTATGAGTTATAATTAATTAATTAGTTAAAACATGCCTATAATTAATTAATTTAGACATGACTTAGGTTATGTTATTAATACATAATAATACACATTTTTAACCTAAGTATTTTATTCCATTTTAATTAAAACATGTTATACTTTAATTAAAATGCTTAACCTATAGTTTAATTAAAATACATGAAGTAATAATTAAACTATACACTATATCATATGACTTAAGAAATAAGCTTATAAACACTTAGACTTATATGTTAGCTTATGTAACCAGCTTAATTCTAATTATGGAAACTTCTATTATAGAAACTTAATTAAATAAGGCAACTAATCTATTAATGGAAACCTTCTATATATGGAAATCTATCTATTTCAGGCAGCTAATCTAATCATGGAAACTTTCTATATATGGAAACTTATTTAATTAAGGCAGCTGATCTATTTTTGGAAACTTTCTATTTTTAGAAACTAATCTATATTAAGCAGTAAATTCTATTTTAGGAAACTTTCTATTTTTGGAAACTTTCTATTTTTGGAAACTTTCTATTTTTGGAAACTTTCTATTTTTGGTAACTTTCTATTTTTGGAAACTTTCTATTTTTGGAAACTTTCTATTTTTGGAAACTTTCTATTTTTGGAAACCTGCTATTTTTGGAAAGTTACTTATTATTACACAGTAAGTATAATAATACATGAAATACCTGTAATACTTAATCAGATTAATCAGGATACAAGATAAACACAGTTTAAGGCTTTAAATAGTAAACCATGACCTAAAACACACAAAGTAAGCTAAGGTGAGACATAAAACCCAGTACGTAATCAGTAATTCGATACTTATACACATGTGTATTCATGTAGCGTTAGTGATCCAGAAGTAGGAATCTTTCTTCCGTTCATTCACTGGACTAGAGGTACGGATTCCCGTCCTTTCAGTATGGACATTCTTTCCTTATTAGGATTTCCCCGTATGCAGCCAACTGTTTTCCCCAGTATTTGTTTTATTGTTTTGAACTGCTTATGTTTAATTAGCATAATCTATAGCCATATATAACCATGACCAGTTTCACCTAGTTATGGAGGTACCATAACCATAACATTAGAGGCACCAATGTTATGACTTCCCCACGGCGGAGTGATTGCTCGTGGCGTCCCTTTCAGTTTTGGCCATATTATTATATCATGTGGGGCGTATGGGTGCATCCTAGTTACATGTTTTATTCAGTATTTCATGGTGAATGTGGTGTGTGCCTTGCATCCTTCACAAGGAGTTGATCCCTCCTACCCAAACCAGTATATTAATTAGAGGCATCCCCTCTAATCAGCATGATGAGGTCACCCCTCTAAGTATTCATGCACGTGACCTTTTCATGACCTATATGGGCTATGGTATATTTATGTTAAAACAGTTTTCATAAGATGAACATAAGGCTTTTCAAACTATAAAACCAGTTTTCTTAATACTTAACCAGTTTACTCAGAACTTAGTCTTCCGCTGTTATATGTTACATGCTTATCCTATTCATGCTATATTGTACATCCGTGCACTAAGCGTCTTGCTCAGCCGTTTTCCTTTTCATGTTCCCAAAACGGCAGGTACTCAGAGACGCTCGTAGATCTCAAACGTACGTGCATATGGACTGGAAGCTTTACTGTCTTTCTTTACTTTATGCATTTCCTTTACTTTAATACAGTTTGCTATGGACATTGTTTCGTCCTTTCCTTTTACAGTATTTATGTTTGTGTGTGATGAGCTCTACTTTGGGGTTACCGATGTTTGATTCCGGTATTTCCCTTTTATGGTCAAATAATGCTTAGACATTTATCCTTGTATGCTTTGATGACACGCCATGATTATGCGTAAGATTCCATTTCCAAAATAGGGCGTTACAGTAAGCTCGCTTCAGTTGCATTCAGCCACCTCACCAGAGAAGTATTGGTAGAATCTTTGGACGCAAGATCTATTGATGTGCAAGAAGTCAACGATATAGTGGAAGAGGAAGAAGAGTGTTGGATGACTCCCATCAGAAGGTGTTTAGAAGAAGGAATATGGCCACAAGATCCAGATAAAGCCAGGAATCTAAGGATGAAGATACCCCAGTATACCATGGAGAATGGGGTCTTGTTTAAAAAGTCATACTTGTCTCCGATGTTAAGGTGTATTGGTCCATTGCAGGAAAATTACATTATCTGAGAGGTCCACGAAGGAGCCTGCAGAATGCATGCCGGATCAAGATCGGTTGTTGCAAAAATAATGAGTCAGGGGTACTTTTGGCCCACGATGCATCAGGACGCATGGGACGAGATCTTTAAATGTGATTCGTGCAAAATACATGGTCCCATACCAAGGCTTCCCAAGACAAATCTGACTTCGATAACATCACCATGGCCTTTCTACCAATGGGGAATGGATATCTTGGGACCAATCAGCGGAAACTCTAGAAATATCAAGTTTGTGATTGTAGCCATCGACTATTTCACCAAATGGATCGAAGCTAAGCCAGTGGCCAAGATAACCGGAAAAGAGGTCAAGAAATTCGCCTGGGAAAATATTGTTTACAGATTTGGGTTGCCAGGGGTAATAGTAACTGTTAATGCAAAGCAATGCCTAAAAACATTGTTAGTATTAATTAATCTTTCTTAGTTTTGATCACGACAAATTACAAAGACATTTATTGTCAAACACAATCATTTACCAAGGGATGTCTTTTGATCCAACTTGGAAGACGAATTATCTAACAACCACTATCATCAAGGTAATAATCATTACACTAACATATCTTAATCATGCTTAGTGATCATAAAAGTGATTAGCCTTAAAACTCACTTTTGTCAAACATTATAAAAGATTTTTAATAAACTTTATTTTTAAGAAAATGTTTTATTAAAATAAAAATGCAAATTTGAATATGGCATATTCCAAATGCCATAAGAATATCCTTTGAAGGTTTAGACAACCTCAAATATTTCAAATTAACTAAAAGACAAAAAGGAGTGGAGTCTACGCCGGCGGTACCTTAGCACCTACGGCGGTTCCTTATCGATAAGGAACCGCGGGCTCCAATAAGGAACCGCGGCCAGATATAGCCGTTGGATGTATTGTCCTATAAATAGTGGATCAAATCTGCATTCTCATCAACCCTTTTTGGACATCTTCTTCAGCCTTCTTTGTCCTTTCTAATCCTAGTCATTTGTAAATGATCACTTAATGTGTTAAGTATGTTTACTCATGATTATCCTCTTGATCTCCTTCTTTACCTTGTCCAAAGAGAAGATCACTCACACACTTGTGATGTGATTAAAGATGTAGCATTGATGAAGATCACCTTCTTCTAAAGATCTAGTCATGTTCATCATTTGTTTATTTGTGTCTTATGTAAATCCAATGTATTTGTGAATACTTGGACTAGTTGTGTTCATCCAAGTTATTTATGAATACTTGGATTAGAGTTGTGTACATCCATTGCACATGTGTGTGCTTGGATTTATGTTGTGTAGATCCAAGCTACATGTGTGTACTTGGATATGATTAGTTGAGTTGTAATTAGTTGTGTTAGTTCTCACTAAACTATAAAGTGACGTGGTTGTGTCTTGTGAGTTCTCACTAAACTATAAAGTGATATGTAGTTATGTTGTGTGAAGTTCTCACTTAGCTTCAAACTGAAGAGTCGTGAAGATTGGTTCTAGCTTTGGATTAGAACTCGACATCTAGCCTTGTGTCGGAAAATGGTGAAGTAGGAAACGTTGTGAATATTGGTTCTACCTTTAGATTAGAACTCGACATCTAGCCTTGTGTCGTAAAAGAGTGAAGTGGGCGACGTTGTGTAGATTGGTCCTAGCTAAGATTAGGTCTCGACATTTAGCTTAGTGTCGGAAAATAATGTAAGCGACGTTGTAAGGTTTTCTCCGCCAAGAAGGGAGCTTGTGAATATAGTGGAAATCTCGAGTAAGGTGTACTCGAGGAGTGGAGTAGGAACGAGGATAGAGCCTCGTTGCCGTACCACTATAAATCTTGGTGTCTTCCTACTAGGTTGTCTCTTTCCTTACTCTTTACTTACATTCATTATCACTACACTTACTATACATTGTTAATGCATTAGAATTGAACATAATCATTATGCAACTAGATTTTAAGTAAAAGATAGTTTTATGCACTCACCTAATTGAAAGGAATTTTAATTAGGAGATAAACCGATGAGAAACTATTCAACCCCCCTTCTAGTTTCTACAATTGGTATCAGAGAGATGGTGACACAAGATCTTTGAAGTATATTGTACTTTAAAACTTGGATCGATCCATTGTCTCCCCAAATTAGAAGGTTAAGTTGTACTAAAGTTTTTCTTTGGTCAAAACTATTTTTTGTTGAAAATAAGCCTTTTAAAATGTTAATATTGCATATTACTTAAATTAGTAGTATTAATGCATTTTAGATTTACTCTTGAAATGTATCTACTAGTTTGCATCTTGTTATGTATGGGTACTCATGAAGATAAATCATTCTATTGATTGTGGATTGAGTTACTTACACTTGTAGAAGACTCATCTTCTTTGATTTATAACATCATTGAACGATGATATCAAGATGGGTATAAGTGATACTAGTCTTTGAAGACTTAGTAGTCACTATTAGTCATAGTTGGGCTTTGCATCGATTCCTTGAAATCTTGGAATGCAATTTGTGGCCAAGGTACGATTTCCTTCTTCCACACGCCCTATCGATCATTCTTTTGATCATTAATTGACTATATGCTTGTTCTTGGCATCCTTGCCTTGACATTTATTTGTGGTTTGTGATTCTTTTCTTTTTCCCTCTCAAACCTTCATTGCTTGGATACTTGACTCACTATGGAGATGTAGGGTGAGTTAGTAGAATCTTAAAGTATCAAGCATGATTTCCATGGTTTGCACCCTTACGGTTAGTAGGCACTATATCATGTGTAACTTGTGCAATTAAGCTCATCTCTAGGATGATTAGTGAATCCCTTGAGATACCAAACTACTTCATTAAGTTTTAGGTGAACTTTACACATTTAGAATTGAAATATTCCAAGGATATTGTTATTGTTAATTCTAGCAATAATTATCCGATCATATGGGAGAGAAAGTGAATCTATACTTTGCTCATATTTTGAAATAGAATAAGACTACTCTTGAAAATGATCTATTTTATGCATCAAAATTGCTTGGTTTAAATCATTACCAAATCCGTTTAGACTATCGCCGGAAAGGCACGTCATAAACCATTATATATGACACAAGCTCTTCACATCATCAATTTGAAGAATGTCATTTGTCCTTTGAGCAATGTCCTTTGTCTTGATTCACTTCTCTTGACTCCTCTCCCTTTGCCCTTTAGCTACGAGTAGTCGTTCGTTCGTTTCGGTCTTTTCCTATCTCGATTCAACTCGTAATCCTTCAACAAGGCATTATTACCTAGTGTTGTGGTGATCCAATGATATCCTAAAAGGTTTAAGATATATTTTTAAGTATTTTAAAAATTTTGGTTTTCAAAAATTCATTGTTTTTCTTTGATAAAAACCTGCCACTATAGGTGGTTCTTTATCTCGGCGGCTCAATAGCGCGGTTCCTTATCGATAAGGAACCTCGGGCAGTAGCTTTTGTCAGAGCGTCAGTTTTATTAAAATAACTTTTTCAAACTAGTCTTTCTCTCTCCTTCACACACATCAAACGTTTTTCTTCATTTTTCCACCATTGTTGAAGCTTCAAAAACCTTCAATTACTCAAATTAATTGATTCAAGTTCGTGGGTTTCACTCACCCATCATCCAAGATCAATTAATTGTAAGTTATTTCTTTCAGTTTCATCTAATTTGTTCTAAGGGTTCATACATTCATAATTGGGGCTTTTTAAAATTGACATTAAATTAGAACCTTATTAGGAATATGAGTTGACATAGTATTGTTATTATGATTCCTTAGGTTCATATTCATTAAGATTTCATTAAAACCCATTTGTAGAACAAATCTGAATTTTGACTAAATAGTTTGGTTGATTGATGTAACTGATATGAACCCATGAACAAGTTGGTAATGGCATTGTTAAATGCGTACCTAAAAACCTTGTTTTTGAAAAACCAATGTTCTAGTTCATTGTTGATTTTATATAGTTCATATGTTTTGATCAATGATGAAATGGGTACATTGTGAACATGAGAATGACAAGGATTAATCCTTTGTTTGTCAAGCTATTGCTGAAACACATTCTCATCTTTTGAAATTTTGATTTTTATTTTTCATATGAGTGATTGGAAAAATATCTTTGTTTGTTGTATTTAGGTACTAATCATGCCTTCAGAATATCAAAGAGATCATCAAAACACTAGACGATATATGTCAAACCTTTCTCAAATTGTTGCTTCTATCCAACTTCAAAACTCCTATTCGTCTCTTTCAAAACGTTGTTTCCATGAAGGTAGAACCGTTGATGAAGAAATTACGGGTTATGACTATATCAAATCTATGTTTGAGCCTACGGGGTTTGATTGTTTGCTTTACATAGATGAAGTGATATATCCCGTATTTCTTTTAGTGTTCTTTAGCACCTATTCTATCTTTGAATGCAATGGTAGAATATTCGTTAGGTTCTTATTGAATGATCAAGTCATTCAATACTCTCTTGAAACCTTTGGTCAAATTCTTGGTGTGCCATTTGAGGGTACTTGTCGTTTCACGGAAAAATGGAGACTTGATGCTCTCTATGAATCCAACGATAAACCTCCAAATGACAACTATGAAGTTGATCTCGATTTTATCCTTGAAATCATTTCCAAAGAGCATGATGGAAACGTTTTGAGAAGCCTTCATTCTAATAAACGGATTGTAAATCGTTATGAGGTTCTCTCAAGCGACCTTAAGGATTTTATGGTTCGTTGGGCCGAGATCCTTAGGGAGAATGTATTTTTTCTTGGTGGGAACCGGGATCACATTCCGGCATGTATGGTGCATATGCTATTTTGCATATTTACCGAAACCAAGTACAATTTGGCATACTACATCGCTCGACGATTTAATTATGCTCTTTCCAAACCTAAAACAAATCTACCCTATGCTATGCTTCTTACTCGCCTCTTTAAGAGGGTTGTTCATGATTTTCCCTTCCTTGACTTCTCTCGCTTTCAACCGGTTCAACGGGTGATGTTACCTATTCAAGAGGTATATGAAAGAAAGCCTAGAAGTGATAATGGTTCGAGAAAACATAATCAACAAGAGTCCGATGAAGAGGAATTTGATATGTCACCAAGTAATGGTGGTGACATAGGTAATAGTGCTCATGTCGGCTCTTCAAGTAACTCCCGTCAATCCACAAACTCATTCGTGGATGGACTTGAAGACTTAGCTCATCCTCCTCACCATTCCACTAGTGAAGTACCGGAAGACCTCAACATGGAGTGTCTCTACCGTGAAAATCTTAGGACTCGAGGTGAGTTGTTCGAACATAGAGTGGAGTCAAGAAAGGGATTCAAATACTTGGGGAATTTGATCAAGGGATTTGGCAAGAAAAGAAGATAAAGACTTTGATTTAATTCAAGGAGAACATGTTGTTGAACATGCTATGTGTTGAACATTTGCTTTCTTTTCTTTTATATGTGTATATTAACTATTACTACTTGTTTGGATTGCTAACTATTTTAATCCTTAATTAACTACGTAATCGCTCGTTCGATTTACATAGCTTTATGCTCATTATGTGTTTGTTAGCCTCCTAGATTTTGACTTATAGTTAACTTTGGCTTGATATTTACCTGTGTGAAATCTGGGCTGACCAAAGTTTAAGGGAGTGCACTTTTCTGTCACCACTAGACGTGGTTCCATATCGAACCCGCGGTTCTTTAGCGATAAGGAACCGCGCACCTACATAAGGAACCAACTGTTCCTGTTCTGACATAATCTTTGCTTTACACTATTTTCCTTAATCTGTGTAAAACTTTGATAAAATTTTGGAAAAATCTGCACTTTCCTAAACTAGGGTACCTAATTTCATTATTCACCTAAAATGATTTTAACCCATTACTAGTTTGGATCATCCCCTTCTCTTCTTAAACCCTCTCATGTTGATTGTGTTCTTCATCCCTTCAACTCTTCTCTAAACCTTAACACACAACCATGGTGTCCATTAGAACATCCACTTCTTCCAAAACCTCTTCCTTAAAAAGAAGCCTCAAAATTAAGATCAAGATACCCAACATTGGTTCTTCATCTTTTCATACTCCCAAAAATGAGATCTCTCCCATTCTAATTTCATCTTCACCTTCACCACCCCTTGCTCCATGCAAGACAAACTCAACACATGGTACTAACCATTCTCATGGTTCTATCTCCTCTTCATTCCAATCAAGAATGAATGAGCTCTCTTCACCTTTCACCCCTAGTCCTCCTTTTGATGGGATTTCTCAACCTCAACCTCTACAAAGCATTCCCTTTGTACTTGAGCCTTTGGTCACCTCTCCTTTCTCTCCACCAAACTCTCCCATCTCACCCTTGGACACCATGCCTCCACCATCTAACACTAATGCTCCTATTTTGGGCATTCATATCCCTCACTTCATGGGTGATCCTTATTTCTTTGGGTTCTTAGAAGCTCATGGTGCAAATTGCCCATGTTGTCTCTATAATAACTACATCATTCAAAATCTAAGGATGGAGATGCTTGGCCTTCATAGAAGGTTGCAGGATTTCTTGCTTGTCTTGTTCTCCATGCCTCCTCCTAGGAGATGAATGATGGATTTCAAATTAATATTTTTTTAAAGAAGGTCAAGCCAAAGAGAACTATGAACTCAAGACCTAGTTGTTAGCTATCTTTGTAGTAGTTAATTGTCTTTTTAATTCTTGTATTTCCTTTCCTTTCCCTCATGATTTTCTCATGTGGATGATTTATGGATCTAGTTTTTATGTGATTTAATCTTTGTACATTTAACAACTTGAATTCATTTAAAATTGAATCTAAATCTATCACAACCTCTAAAAACTTGACTTAAAATTGGACTAAAATGTTATTTAAATATTTTGTCACCCGTTGTTAAGACATTCTTTGTGAATGTGTTTCTTTTATGCAACCCTAGCATTCTCTTGTGCTAAAAGAGGTAAAAATCCAAGATTTTCAAATTTTTGAAAAAGTCTTATCTTTCTCCAAAACTTTTGAAAATATGGTTTTGTAGTCTGTTGGACGCGGTTCTCAAGCCTCCAGGCGATTCAATATCGATATGGAACCGCGGGCTTCTTTAAAGAACCGCGCCCAGTAAAGTCGATTTTGGCTTATTTTTTGTCTTTCTTCTTTGACCACTGTTTTGGTTAAGATTCTTTGTTTACCCAATTTAGCTAAACATTCTCTAAAACCTTTCTTTTTCATTTCAAATCTTTGCCTTGTCTATTCTCTTTAAATTCTTCTCTTTTGGGAGTTCTTTCCTTCATCCCTCATAATGCCTAATTCTTCCTTTTCTAACCTTGACATTTCTTTGTCACAAACTTCTCAACCTAAAGCTTCTTCTTCTAAGCTTTCAAAGAAACCGAAAATCTCTGTTAAACCCATTTGGATCAAAAAGAACAAGAATCCTCATGATTCTTCTTCTCCAAAATCCTCCAAGAATTCGTCTTTCTCTCCGATTCAATATTGGAATGAGACTTACTCTATAAATCCAATTACCGGAGAAAAAGAAATTCTTCCACCACCACCTAAACCTTTCAAATCTCCTCAACTCAATGACCTATCTTCTTTCCCTAACCTCACTAGGCATTGTGAAAACATCTCTTATCCATTATCTCCCTCCCCACCAACCTTTAATCTTGATGGACCTCCCCCATCTAACGACTTTGTTTTGCATGATGGTTCCTCGTGTGCTTGTTGTTTTTTTAAATAAAGTGCAATCGCATTACTGTGTTATTAAATAGAAATTACATCAATAAAGCTTATCCCAAACCAAACTATTACATATCCAATTTAAAACAAAATCAAAAACATCACCGAAGACCTTGAATCTTTCATCCGAAGAAAATATGCTTGCCATTGTCGTGATTGATTGGGGGGCAGTAACATAGATCCATAGATGAAAACGGTGATACCCACAAAAGAAATCAACTGACACAACCTCCCAAAACCGAAATCCCGAACCCAAGAAAATATGCTTGCCATTGTCGTGGTTGATTGGGGGGCAGTAACATAGATCCATAGATATAGGTACGGAGATGGAAACGACCATGTAGGTGTGAGTCACTTTGTAGGAATATCCACCATTGTGATAATCTTCCAATATTTCAATTTGTTGTCGTTTCAACAAATTGAACTTGCTCATATCTATGACAAGCTAAATTTTCTTGAATTCCTCCTCACTCGACCTCCTCTCAAAGTTTTCGTTTCCGTGAACAAAACTTCGAATGATGCTTCGTCGTCTTTCTTTTCCAACTAAGGCACTTTTTGTACTTTAGTTGTTTGAGTCAATAAATTTTAAGCAATATTGGAAGATTATCACTATTAGAGTAGCTTATGCTTTGTGGCCTATTTTCCATATTTTTTTGTTTTAAATATTCATATTGTGTGTATGAATATTTATCTTGTATGTTATTTCATATTTTTGTAATATGAATGTTATGTGTGTTATCTTTCCCTCTAATTCTATTTCACACATTTGTTAAGGAGTTGATCATGGTTAAAACTTAAAATTAATTATGGGTGATTCCATAAATTCTAAATTTTAACCCATTGACATTTTAAATCATATTTGATTGGTTTGGATGTTTCTTTTCTTCCTTTATTCCACCAATTGAACTATGATGTTGTCAATACACACTCTTTAGACATACTTAGCAAATGCTTGCTTCTAATTTGAGATTTCTTTTCCTTCTCTCTCTCAAGTTAGTTAGTAGGTAGTGCACATATATACATTGGTGTTTCTTTTCTTTCTTCTAACCTTTGTGTAGCATGTCACCTTAGCTCATTGACTTGGTGCCCCAAGCAAGGGGAGTAAGCACCAAGGGGGAGCTACTAGCAAAAGTCCGGTTCTTTTCTTCTTCAAAGACTTGTGCTAACCTTTTTGCTTCGACAAAGGGGGAGAAATGATAGTGATAAACTCGTTAATAATTCGAATAAACTTGTATTTTACTAAATGAGTTTATAGTTTGTCGTAATCAAAAAAGGGGAGATTGTTAATGCAAAGCAATGCCTAAAAACATTGTTAGTGTTAATTAATCTTTGTTAGTTTTGATCACGACAAATTACAAAGACATTTATTGTCAAACACAATCATAAAACGAATCATCTAACAAACACTATCATCAAGGTAATAATCATTACACTAACATATCTTAATCATGCTTAGTGATCATAAAAGTGATTAGCCTTAAAACTCACTTTTGTCAAACATTACAAAAGATGTTTAATAAACTTTATTTTTAAGAAAATGGTTTATTAAAATGAAAATGCAAATTTGAATATGGCATATTTCAAATGCCATAAGAATATCCTTTGAAGGTTTAAACAGCCTCAGTTATTTCAAATTCACTAAAAGACAAGAAGGAGCGAAGTCTACGCCGGCGGTACCTTAGCACCTACGGTGGTTCCTTATCGATAAGGAACCGCGGGCTCCAATAAGGAACCGCGGCCAGATATAGCCGTTGGATGTTTTGTCCTATAAATAGTGGATCAAATCTGCATTCTCATCAACCCTTTTTGGACATCTTCTTCAGCCTTCTTTCTCTTTTCTAATCCTAGTCATTTGTAAATGACCACTTAATGTGTAAAGTATGTTTACTCATGATTATCCTCTTGATCTCCTTCTTTACCTTGTCCAAAGAGAAGATCATTCACACACTTGTGATGTGATTAAAGATGTAGCATTGATGAAGATCACCTTCTCCTAAAGATCTAGTCATGTTCATCATTTGTTTATTTGTATCTTTTGTAAATCCAATGTTTTTGTGAATACTTTGACTAGTTGTGTTCATCCAAGTTATTTGTGAATACTTGGATTAGAGTTGTTTACATCCATTGCACATGTGTGTGCTTGGATTTATGTTGTGTAGATCCAAGCTACATGTGTGTACTTGGATATGATTAGTTGAGTTGTAATTAGTTGTGTTAGTTCTCACTAAACTATAAAGTGATGTGGTTGTGTCTTGTGAGTTCTCACTAAACTATAAAGTGATATGTAGTTGTGTTGTGTGAAGTTCTCACTTAGCTTCAAAGTGAAGAGTCATGAAGATTGGTTCTAGCTTTGGATTAGAACTCGTCATCTAGCCTTGTTTCGGAAAATGGTGAAGTAGGCAACGTTGTGAAGATTGGTTCTACCTTTAGATTAGAAGTCGACATCTAGCCTTGTGTCGTAAAAGAGTGAAGTGGGCGATGTTGTGTAAATTGGTCCTAGCTAAGATTAGGTCTCGACATTTATCTTAGTGTCGGAAAATAATGTAAGCGACGTTGTAAGGTTTTCTCCGCCAAAAAGGGAGCTTGTAGATATAGTGGAAATCTCGAGTAAGGTGTACTCGAGGAGTGGAGTAGGAACGAGGATAGAGCCTCGTTGCCGAACCACTATAAATCTTGGTGTCTTCCTACTAGGTTGTCTCTTTCCTTACTCTTTACTTACATTCATTATAACTACACTTACTATACATTGTTAATGCATTAGAATTGAACCTAATCATTATGCAACTAGCTTTTAAGTAAAAGATAGTTTTGTGCACTCACCTAATTGAAAGAAATTTTAATTAGGAGATAAACCGATGAGAAACTATTCAACCCCCCCTTCTAGTTTCTACAGTAACTGATAATGGGAAGCAACTAATAGATAGGTCGTTTGGAAAGTGGTGTGACAAATGGCATGTTAAGCAGATGACCACCGCGGTAGCACACCCGCAGGAAAATGGTTTTGTTGAGAGGGCCAACAAATCATTGATGCATGGCTTGAAAGCCAGACTGGGAAGAAGGTTAACCGGTTGGGTTGATGAGTTACCCCATGTGCTATGGGCGCACCGGACAATGCTTAAAACCAGCAATGGAGATACTCCCTTTAGCCTCACTTACGGGAGTGAAGCCGTGATTCCCCCAGAAGTAGGCATTCCGTCAGCAAGAACTTTGTTTTTTGACGAAAACACAAATGAGGAAGAGTTGCGGTTGAATTTGGACTTGCTCCAAGAAAGAAGAGAGGTTGCGGCCATACAAGAAGCAAAGTACAAGAAGAAGATTGAATAATATTACAACAAGCGCGTCAAGCCATGCTCATTCAAAATCGGGGACTTCGTCTACCGCCGCAATATGGCCAGGAGACAGGAGAAGATTGGGAAACTCGACCCTAAATGGGAAGGACCCTACAGAGTGGTGGAAGCTTACCAAACCGGCTCATACAAGCTGGAGACTATGGACGGGAAGGAAATACCGCGCACTTGGCACGCGACCAACTTGCAAAAATGTTTTATGTAATGAGCAACAATGTATCAGACTTTTCAATGATTGAAAGTTTCCTTTCTTTAAGCATAATTAATTGCAGTAGTTATACACCTCGGCTTAGCTAACCAGAAGGTATATAAATACGCGTTAAAAGTTTTGGACGCGCCCCAGAGGTAGTCCGGAGACAAATCAAAAGCGGCTCGGTGCCGATGTCTCCCAAGCAAAATAAAAAAGAAAAAGAGAAGAAAAATGCATAAGTGATAAGTGCACAAGTGTAGGACGCGCCCCATGGCTAGTCTGGAGACAAATCAGAAGCGACTCTATGCCGATGTCTCCCAAGAAAAAAGAAAATACACAAGTGTCAAATACACAAGTGTAGGACGCGCCCCGATGGTAGTCCGGAGACAAATCAAAAGCGACCTAATGCCGATGTCTCCCACAGATAACATAAGAACACAAGTGTCAAATACACAAGTGTAGGACGCGCCCCGAGGGTAGTCCGGAGACAAATCAAAAGCGGCTCGGTGCGGATGTCTCTCATTACAATACGTATATGAATGAGGGACACACACCTCCCAAGGACAATGTCAAAACACACGCCGGTAGTAAGTATCTTTATTATACATAAGCTCGAACGTAAAGACATAATAGATAAAGCAAGAAACACACATATTATTAAAAGTGGGCAGCAGAGGTCACGGGTGAAACTTGTCCATAAACATTACAAAACATAGTTAAAAAAGAAATAATTGTTCAACAGGAGTCGATTACAAAATGCGCCCGCATATCGGGCCTTCATTCCTTCAGTTGTTCATTATTAGCCGAAGAGTCTTGATCATTATGGGTAGGATATTTGGTCAAACCAGCACCATTTCCTAATGCTTGAGAAGAGTTGGCATTGATGGAAGCAGAGGGATCTTCGGATGAAAGTACCGGGGACCTTTCAGCCGGAGTAAGCTGCATGATATCCACCACCGGGAGCCTATTGGCAGCAGCCACCTTAGCAATAAAGGTATACTCGGCCGAGAACAGGGTGGTGAAATCTTCCTTCCAAGTCTTTGCAGCTTCCACATCAAGATTGTCTGCCGCGACAATAGCCTCATTGACTTCCTCAGGTGTACGCTTGTACCCCACAACTTTCATAAATCCACCGTTGAAGACTGCATTGGCTTTCAAAGATAAAGATCTACGATACTCATGGCTGCAAAGAGCTTACGAACAAGGATTGGGATGCCATCTCTCACAAGGACCTGTTTATCCACCTCGGCCTGGGCACGAATGGAAGTCAAATGGCGCCTTCTAGCTCCTTGATTTTATCAAAATCCTTGATATGAGTCTGGGCACTCTCGGCATGAAACCTCACCAATTTCGCAACCCTCTTATCCCTAGACTCCAGCAAGCCTCGAAGGTCCTGAACATCTTTTTCCAACCTCTCAATGGTACCAAGATGCTCCTACTCTCGGGCCAAACACCCATTGTAGTTATCTTTCAACTTCTTATGAGCAAGAGTCATCTGATCCAACATGGTCTTCCCAGATGCAAAGTGACCCTGCACACCTCGCTGAGCAGAGGCCAAAATAGAATGTTCGCGAATCAGAGCCTCATATCTCTTCATTAACTCAGAGAGAGTAAGGGTACTCCTGGCCAAGGCTTGGTAGGAATGACTCAACACATCATAGTTTGAAAGCAAAGAGAGTTTAGTTTGCTCTGCCGGGGTAGCCAAGTGGAACAACTCACGAGATGAATAAGGGGAGTCGATAAGAACATCCTCATCCAACCTCTATGGAGGGACAAACCGGCGAGATGAGCCCCCGTCCTGAAAAATGGGACCGGAACCTCCTAAAAGAACATAAGAGACTAAGTTGGTTACAAAAAAAGGGAAAAAAGAACAAAGGTGACAAAAAGGAAACTAAAGAGAAAAATACATGTAGCGTCGTCAGTATGAGCATGATCATTGATAGGGGAAGACTGATCGCTAAGGTTGATATGTGGAGGAGTCTTCGGTTTGCTACCGCTGGCCTTGCTAGTTTTTTCCTGGGATTGAGAAGGATGCGAGTGATTAAGAGGAGAGGTGGAATGCACCTCGGTATCCTTAGTCCCTGATGACCCGTCTCCCTTCACAGTCTTCCTCTTAGTTTAACGACCCGAAGTCTCTCCACCTTGAGGTCTCTCCTAGCATTCACAACAACATTCTTACCCTCGCTACAAAGACGGGCAGCTAGGATCTTAGGATCCGGAACAGTTACAGCCGCCTGCTGAGGGGTTAGAGCAGGTATCTTGGCACCAACGGGTAATGGTTGCGTAACCTGAGGTGGTGGATTCGACATCACTGCATTCTCATCTCGACCAACTTTAGCATTGTTAAAGGAGAGAAGCTTTAGAAACTCATCCATGTTAATTTCTGCATAGAAGAAAGGCAATCATGGTCAGAGCGAGCAAAAATAGCCCGCAGAAACAAAATAAAAAAAGGCATATATAAGTACCATTCTTATTAATATCAACAACAATACGACGAAAGGGAGGGTTCTCATAAGGATACACAAACCAGAGAGGAACAACAAATGCCTGTGAGGAGGACGGAGAGCTATGGGGTTGTCTGTAAGCAACTTAGCATGTTGTTCATTAAAGTGAGTAGGGAAATCATCGTGGACATCTGTATCCCTGTCTCTCCAAGGCAAATCATGGGGAATGACCCTCCTATCAATAAGAAACCACTTGTGTTTCCATCCCCTCAGACTAGATGTCTTCTCTTTCAAACATTTACTATACTTGGCGGGCCAGTGACTCTCGAAAGAGAACCAATGTCCTTGTTTGCACAATCTATAAAAAACTCGGAAGAGATTGACGGTGGAAGGAATGTTTAAGCTGCGGTAGCGTATTTCGAACATAACACCACAGTTAACGATCATCGGTATCAATTGAGAAATATGTACACAGAAGTACCGGATGACGGCCAAGAAAAAGCTAGAAAACAGAATCCGTAATCCTCCATGCTTAAGATATTCCTCGTAAATTCCAATAGATCGTTCCGGAAGTCGATCCATGGTTAATAAGGGATCCGGTACCCGAGGGCGAAGCTCATCAGGAATATGATACTTCCTAATGATGAGTTTAAGATCATCCCCAGTCAAGGTAGAAACCCTAATGTGCATATCACATTTAGGATCACGAAAGGTGGTGACCCCGTCCTCTTCATCAGAACCACTAACAGACATGACACGAACAAACAAGAAAAGAGCCTAGAAAAAATCAAAAGGGGGAAACGGAGCGCACACCTGTTGAATGGAACGTCTGCCAAGATGAAGAAACACAACAATGGAGGAAAGAATAAAAGAAAATGAAATGTAAATGAAATAAAAAGGGGTTATTTATACTAAAAGAGGGGACATTGAAGAGACGTGCACAATTTCCAAAGTCCAATCTACACCATAAAAGGCAAACAAAGACACGTGGCATGGCATGGGTATCGACAGCGCAAGGGAGGCGTTTCAAGTGGATGCCAGCAATATTAGGTAAGACAAAGGTAATTAAGGAACAATTAATGCAAGGAGCTGCATTTATTAGACCCAACACTAAGGACAAATGACAAGACGACAAACATAATTAAGTATCACGCCGTCAGCCGAAGCTAACACCGTAATACTAGGGGGGACATGTTCGCGTATGTCTCTGGCCAAGGGCCTCCGGACTCTATGCTAGGTCCCGGATATTTACCGCAGGATCGGCAATTAATGAACTGACAAGGGCGGCTAGCATTTAATGCCACAAGCCTGGGAGAAAGTGAAAAGCAAAAGTGATTCAATGTATTAACCAACATACATGTATCGACCCAACGGGTAAGGAATAGCATCGCCACATGGGGAACAAATCCCTTGATTTATGGGAAAGATCTTGTCTTGGACTTGGAGCCTAATCTACTGATGTGACCAGACATCCATGTACATTTGATGGAGTTGTATAAATACTCCCCACATTTAATACACATTCAATTGATTTAAGATTCATACTCACCATTGTTATTATTAAATACTCCTAGTTCATTCCGGTATTCAACACCGGATACCATCCAAGAGAAAGTTACTTACTTTCACTCTGGAGCTTGGTCTCAGGGTCACACCTGGGACGAGGCTAACGTGTGTTGCCTTGTGTTCATAGGTTCATCACCAAGACTCAAGCGACACGATCATTGTGACCGAAGCGGATTTACTCGTGACTAGCTAGCCGGGGAATTTTGCTTCAACAATAGATATAGATAATGCACTTTAAAACACATAGGGAGTGAATAAAAGGGGTGGCACGAAGGTGCATTTAGTAACTATTTTTAAGTAAAAGGTAAAAACAGTAAATTCAGGCAACAAGAAGAGCAAACTTTCTTGCTACTCGTATAAAATAGATCATCTTCATAGATCCAGGGTTTGGGGCAAAACTTAAAAAAAACTCAGACAATGATTTAAGAAATGAGGCGACAGAAGGTACGGATGTTTTTCCAAAGGTTGTTTAGCCCTTCTGTTACCTATGATTTTCCATTTTGCCCCCTTTTTAAACAACCTTATCATGTACACATCTAACCAATTCCAAACACCCCTTCAATTATATATTACTTCCTCCGTCTCAAAATAAATATTAGAGGCTGTGATGATAAAGTTGTAGAAATTGTCTGGGTTAATGGTACAAATCAATTGAGATAATACTGTATCTTGGCGGGGTAATTTAACTATTGCAGCCATGGCGGTTTTATCCTTTTTTGTATCGATTGTTTTCTTAACAGATCTGAGCCTCATTTTATCATTTTATTATTTTGTTAACGGAGATTAAAAGGCTGTTTGTTTCACCTTATATAGGCGGCTTATGGCTTATTTGGTTTTGGCTTATGTTGCATAAACCCACTTTTGTGGTTTATTTTGTGACTTATCGGCTTATACAAGTGTATTATATCATGGAATTGCTGTCTACCGAGGCGGTGATGATAAATTTTTAAATTGCCGACTTAAACTTGCAAAGCTGAGATTTACTGTATCTTGGCAACGCAATTTCTGGTTGTTATTTGTTGCTACAGCTGTGGATTTGCAGCCATGGCTGTTTAATCCTTTAATCCTCTTTGTTTTGATTGTTTCACAGATCTGAGCCTCATCAGTTTTTTTAACCTTTCATTGTTTATGAAACAATATTTCAAGCTTCTACCGTGCAGATCAGTTAGACAATAAAAACGGCTTGCCTATTAGGCTATTACTATATATGTATAATTGTGTAGTTGAAGTTTATGGATGTAAAAGTGCTCATATATTGAAATTTTGTTTGCTAACGATGGGTGAAATATGAAGACTATTATGATGTATCAAGTCTGCTTCATTTTCGTTCTGTGATTTTGCAAACTAAAGAGGATTAGTGATGTAAATGATGTTTAAGTTACTTTCCACAAGTTAGCTAAGACATAATGAGGTACCTGAAAGTGGAAGCAGCGCACCAAACAGCATTGTTTGAAGCTGATTGTGCTGACGAGGCTTTCACTGCAGATTTGGGTCGTATAAAGATTATCAGAATGATTATATGTGAAATTTGTACCAGATGGTGTGGAAGTTACAGTAAAGGGGTATGATGTAAATTGATTCAGTAGCTAAATGTATATGATGTTTCTAGTATAGTTTCAAGTACATGTCGGGGATGAGAGTGTAGTAGTAGCATGTAAGAGTTTTTGCTAAAACAATGCATCTGATGTTCACGAAATAAGTGTATGTTTGTTTAGTTGTTTTAATGGAAGATTATTGAACTCGTGTTTCTTGGGACATAGAATTTAACCCAGCCAAGAGGAGGGAGTAGCTACATACATGTTATGCAATTTAATGTTGGGCCGAAACACTCGATCCCTGGATTCAAGAGGTTCCTTATACATAATGGCAGAAACTTGGTTCATGAGCCTCAAAATTGGCGACTGAAGGGTCATAAACTCATGATCAAGAACCAGTCACCAATAAAAGACCTTTGCTTTCTTTGGAAAACATTGGATCCAATTTCAGTCTCAAGCCAAGAGTTGTGAGCAATATATTGACCGCCAGTTTAAGAAGCATCCAATGCCATCTGAATGAGAAGTATTAATGAAATCTGTGATAGCCATGAATAACCAGAAAGCTCATAAGAATAAGAAATAGAGCAATGTGGATTAAACAAGATCAAAATGGTGAAAAATGGTTGTTATTGATAGTAACTGAATGATTACAAGATGAGAGAAAAGTTTAACAAATTCTAGACAAGGAATGAAATGATTACAGTGAAAGGAATTTATACTAAGTGTTTCCCGCCAAAACTAAGTGGTTAGAAGTTGTTGGAGAAACACACGTGCACCTCACACGTCTGGTATTTAAACCATGCGTGTGCACCTCACGTGCCAAACAACTTAACCAACTTAACATATAAGCTGTGTAGCTTTTAGGTGCTTATCAGTCCACTTCCCTTAAAATTCAGCTTTGTACAATCAAAATGAGGATACTTGGCTTGCAATTCTGTCACAGACTCCCAAGTAGCATCTTCCACACTTCCATTAGCCCATTGAACCAAAACATAAACTTCCACACCATTGTTTTTCTTGGCCATTCTCCTATCCAAAATAACCATAGGTTCCACCAGAAAAACTCCATTGGAATCACAAGGAGGTAAAGTACCACTGAGTTGATTTGGGTTTGGATGTCTGCACTTCTTAAGTTGTGAGATATGGAACACATTGTGGACCTGAGAATCTTGAGGTAAAGCTAGTTAGTATGCCACTGGTCCACTCTCTCCAAAATTTTAAAGGGACCAAAGTACTTTGGGGAAAACTTGTTCTGCTTACCACGCCTTAATGAAACCTGTCTATAAGGTTGTAGTTTAAGGAAAACCCAATCCCCACATTCCAAAACCTTATCTGTTCTCCCTTTATCAGCATGAGATTTCATCCTGCTTTGAGCTCTAGTGATGTGAAATTTGAGTGTCTCCACAGCTTCTTCCCTTTCTCTTAAAGTTTTGTCCACTAAATCCACTTTACTTTCTCCTCCCAAATATGGTATGTGAATTGGTGGTGGTTTACCATACACTACCTCATAAGGTGTGGTTTGAATACTTGTATGAAAATTTGTGTTATACCACCACTCAGCTAAAGCCAACCATTTGACCCATTGTTTAGGTTGTTCACCAGTCATACACCTGAGATAACACTCCACACTCCTATTGACCACCTCTGTTTGGCCATCTGACTGAGGGTGATAGGCTGTAGACATGTTTAACTTCACTTGTAACAGCTTGAAAAGTTCCTTCCAAAATAGACTCACAAAAACTTTATCCCTATCTGAAACAATATCTTCTGGTAACCCATGTAGTTTGTAGATATGATCCAAGAACACTTGAGCAACTTGCACAACAGTGAAAGGATGAGAAAGTGGTATGAAATGTGAATACTTACTCAACCTGTCAACTACTACAAAAATGACATCTTTTCCTTGTGACTTAGGAAGACCTTCAATGAAATCCATAGAGATGCTAGTCCATATGCTGGTTGGAATAGGTAATGGCTGCAACAAACCTGGATAAGCTTCCAAATTTGGCTTATGATAGGTGTGTAAACACCCATCTTTTCTACCACTTAATTACAATAATAACCGGACCAAAACGTGTATTTTATGTCTTTTATGTCGGAATTATGCGTGGTTTGTGTTTTTGTTGTGATTTAGGACGAAAAGGTGAAAAGTGGAGAAAACACGGGAATTCACGGGCATTTACGGACTTTTATTGAAGAAAAGGATGAAAGACGAAGTCAAGAAGTCAAAAGTGGATAAAGAACGGAAGTCCAAGACCAATTCTGAAGATTTATCGAAGAAAAAGTCAAAAGACGAAAGTTTACTTAAAGCCGAGGAACTCAAGTCTTATTTATCGAAGAATTAAAAGACGAGTCCAAAGAAATCCCGAGCCAAAAGTCGTTAAAGCCCAAGATTAAAGAAGATTTGAAGGCTTAAGGACTAATGGCGCAATTAACAAAAAGATTAAAGAAGAGGAGGGACCTAAGCATGCAATTAAGGAAGAAAGGAAGGAGAGAGGAAGCTTCCTCTAACCTCTCCCCTAATCACCTATAAATACTCTCATTTTCATTTCATTTAGTTTTGTTGACTAATCGTGACAATTAGTTCTTCCATCTTTATTTTATGCACATTTAATTACTTGCACATTTAATTACTTGTCTTGCACTTTTAATTACCTTTAATTTTCAAGTAAGTGTTTCTTTAATTTCTTGCACCTTTACT
Organism: Glebionis coronaria; assembly: GCA_025667525.1. NCBI lineage: Eukaryota > Viridiplantae > Streptophyta > Magnoliopsida > Asterales > Asteraceae > Glebionis > Glebionis coronaria. The sequence continues at coordinate 449,845,400 of CM046877.1, read as the reverse complement.
TTATCTTGTTAATCTTCTTCTACCTTTCTTTGATTTACACGTTTTTATCTTGTTGATTTGTTAAAGGTTTGATTTTTATGCTTTTGATTGTTTTAAATCTCTTATTTTCATAGCTTATTTGATTTATTTCCAAGTTTATATAGTTTTTATAAAAGTTATTTTTATATAAAAGTTGTTTTTCTTAAAGTCTATCTTTTTCGTGTCCTAAAAGTTTTTAATTTTCAGTTTTATAGCTTATTTTTACATGGTTTTAGCTAGGATTTTAGTCTTGTGCTTATTAGAATCATAGCTTATTTTTCTAGCTTATTTCCATTTCCTTTTGACGTATTCCGATTGGGGTCCAATCGGAAAGGGGTTTTACATTCCGATTGGCGGACTTGGTATTCCGATTGGTGAGTGTTTTTGAGTATTCCGATTGGTGTGTGGTGACAAACATTCCGATTGGGTCCCTTAATACATTCCGATTGAGGTGCAACTTGGTTATTCCGATCGTAACAGGTGACAGATATTCCGATTGGTGTTCCAATAAGCATTCCGACCGAGCATCCAGCTATATTCCGATCGGGTAGGTTAAATATTCCGATCGGTGGTGTTTTTGGGAATTCCGATTGGTGAAGTGACAGCATTCCGATTGGTTCCTTTTGACATTCCGATTGTGTAGGTTTTTGATATTCCGATTGGGACAATCGGAATATATTCCGATTGGAGGTTACTTTTCTCTTATCTTGACTTGTTTAATTTTTAGCTTATGTTTTTAATACTTGTCTAATTTTAATTTCCGTCACGCTTTAATTTTAGTCATTCAATCAATTTACTTTCCGTCACATTTTTAAATATCGCACCTTTCTTTTTAATTAGACTTAGATTAATTTTCACGCACTTTACTTTAACGCCACTTTACTTTCAACGACATTTACTTTTAAGTCTTTGCACATTTAAATTTAAAAACAATCAAAAATATTTGTTTCCACCAAAATAAAACTGAGTCACATAGAAAACTAAGATCAATTCGATTAGATACACACATCAACGAACATAATTTTTATACGGGTAAAAAAAAAAAAAAAAAAAAAAAAAAAAAAAAAAAAAAAAAAAACCTTGTATTAAATGGCGCCGCTGCTGGCTCTTTTCGTAAAGATCAACAGTTTTTTGTGAGAGACACGTTGCTTTTTGGGATCCGTTCACTTGTGAGCGTTACTTTTCTTGCATAAAAAATAAAAAATCATAAAAATTAGAAAATTGATAAAAAACCATAAAAATTAAAAATCTCAAAAATCCAAAAAGATTTTATCTTTATTGTGTATATATATTGTATTTGTGTTTGGTTTTGTTTTCTTTTGCATTTTCAGGTGTATGCGTACTAGATCTTCTAATTATCAAGAGCCCGAGCCTCAAGAAGATTTAGATATGGCAGGTGTTAACAACAATAATCCACCGCACCTCAACAATAACAACAATGTTCTTCCACAGCCCGATCTTCGGACCATGGAGGAACTTTGTCAACCAACAATGTTTGGACGAGGAGGACCGATTGCGCCGATGCAGATCAACGCTCCTGAGTTTTCGTTGAAGCACCACATGATTCAGCAAGTACAAACAAACCCATTTAGAGGATTGCCTGATGATGATGCCAACAAACACCTCGACAAGTTCATTACTATCACCCAGAGCATGAAGTTGGCTGGTGCCACAATGGATGAACTTCGCCTACAACTCTTTCCACATACTCTATTACATCATGCCGAGAAATGGTTTGATCGTCTCCTGAAGAATTCTATTCGCACTTGGGATGACATGACTCAACGCTTTTTGTCGCGCTACTTTCCACCATCCATGGTCACAAGCCTTCGCAATCAAATCAGCGGCTTCATGCAAGACCCTGATGAATCTCTTTTCGATGCATGGGAGAGATATAATGTCTTGATCGACCGTTGTCCAAACCACAACATGCTTCCGGTCACCTTGATCGATACTTTCTACAACGGTTTAACTTTTCGAGATCGTGATACGATCAATGCAGCCGCTGGTGGCACATTCATGAAAAGGAGACCCGAGGAGTGTAGAGAGTTAATTGAGAACATGACTACTCACCACAAAAACTGGGATTCCTCTGCATCTTCTAGGAACAACCCGAGAGTCAATGTTTCCTCAACCTCAGCAAACCCTGAGATGACCGAACTCACCCGCATGATGACTGAAATGAGCAAAAGTATTACGCTTCTCGCTTCAAATCAACAACAACAACAAGTTAAAGCGGTTGCTACTCTCTTTGAAACATGTGGCGGTCCTCACTCATACACCGATTGTCCTTCGACACAAGGAAATCTGGAAAATGTGTATGCAGCTTACGGTAATTATTCACCGGAAAATTACCAAGCTAGACAACAAGGGGATAGAAATCTGCTGAGCTACCGTTCCAACAACTACCTTTCACCCGGTTTTTCTCCTCAAAACCAAAACCCCGCAAACAACTACACTAGAAGCAACCAAATCCCACCAAGAGCTTCTAATCCTTATCACCCACCCACCCAACAAAACCCACCCAGTAATCCGGATGTTGAGGCCATCATGAGAACCCAAGGAGAGCAAATCAAGAACTTGCAGAGCCAAATTATCAATCTTAAAGGAGATATCACAAAGCAAGGAAATGAGATAAGATCCGAGCTTCGAAATGATATTCAATCCTCCTTCAGCAATCAAACCAATGATTTGAAGAATATGCTTGCTAGTTTCTTGCCAGCCGCTCAACCCTCTTCTTCGAGTTCTCTACCTTCAAACACCGTCACTAATCCGCGAGCCAATGTGAGTGCTATTACTACTCGTAGTGGAGTCACCATCATAGGACCACCAATCCCACCCCCATCATCTACACCTCCTCCACCACCCTGTATCCCTACTCCTCCTACACCTAGTATTAGTGCACCATTACCGTCTCTGCCTCGACGTGATGAAGTTCCCACAAATGACCCTTCAACATCTCAACCTTTACCTACACCTGAACCTTCACAACCCAAACCCAATATCCCATATCCCTCTCGCTTGGGCAAGAACAAAATGCTAAGCAAGGAGGACGCTCAAGTGACTAGCTATATCAAGATGATTTCTCAAATGAACTTCAACATTAGCTTTCTTGAGGCACTTGTCCACATGCCCAAATTTGTTAAAGCATTTAAGGAATTGCTTAGCAAGAAGGAGAAGCTTATTGAACTCGCCAACACACGCTTAAATGAAAACTGCTCAGCAGTTATTCTTAAAGAATTACCGGAAAAGCTTGGAGATCCCGGTCGATTTGTGTTGCCTTGCGTGTTCAACAAAACTGAAGAATTTACTGCCCTTGCTGATCTCGGGGCTAGTATTAATTTGATGCCACTCAGTGTTTGGAAAACACTATCATTGTCCGACCTCATTCCAACAAAGATGACTCTCGAACTTGCAAATCGCACTCTCGCTTACCCCGTTGGTATAGCTGAAGACGTGTTTATCAAAGTTGGCACATTTACTTTCCCGGTCGATTTTGTCGTAGTTGATTATGAAATGGACCCTCGTATTCCTTTAATACTTGGTCGGCCATTCTTGAGAACCGGACGTGCTTTAGTAGATGTGGCCGAAGGTGAGTTAATCTTACGAGTCGGGGATGATTCAAAAGTTTTTAAAATGGGGAAGCTTACCGGCAAATCTTTTGGACGAGAATCAGTGAATATGATAAATGTGCTCGATGACTTTACCGTCTATGACAATCCTCTATTCGATTCTTACATCGATAATCTACTCTTTGACGATGATGTGGATGATTCTCGCTCCACTCTGGACGCTTCTCCCATTTATGATTCTTCACCGGTCTTTGATGCTTATGATGATGATGATTCTAGCTCAGATTCGGATGATTTTGATTGTACTTCTGAGTATCCCGAGCTGCCTACTTTCGATGATTTTGATGAGGCTGATACTCTATCGAGCGATTCTTCACATGATGAAGATCCTCCGCCATCACTCGATCCTACTTTGGACGATTACTCATTCGAGGAAGATTTCTCTGAATTTCTCAACACATACTTCCCTCATGAGAGTGATGCTCCTCCTTTTGACTTTGAAGATTATCGCCTTGATCCTACTTTGGATTTGAAGAGCATTTTGTCGAAGGAGAAGAAACCGGTTGACACCGAAATCCGTTGCACGTATGATTTAACACCTCTTTGTCCCACTTCTGAGGACGAGGTTGTGCTTCTTTGCGGATCTTCTTCACACTCGGCTGAGGCTGAGTGCTATTTTCCCCTGAAGGAAAAGGTGTTCGACCCCGGTATTGAAGTCTTTAAGCCATCTCAGTATCCACCTGATGAAATAAAAGGAAATATCTTTGGAAATTTTGAAGACATGCTTGCTCCACTTCAACTTTGCTTCCACCGTGCTCCATCGCTGCTTAAGGGAACCTTGCCATTTCTCTTTTGGCTTGCCTTGTTCGCCTTAAGCTCGTTCTTATTGATGGATGAAAACTATGTCTTTGATCCTGGTGGATTTGTTTCATGCTACTTCCGTTGATGATCAAGGTCGAGTCAGGCTAACGACTCGGTTAACAAAAACCAAGCGCTTCTTGGGAGGCAACCCATGCATCTATCTTTTCGCTTTCTTTACCATAAGTGTAGGGGGGACCCTTTGGATTGCTATTTCCTCTCCTCACTTCTTAATCAGGGATTCGAGCTTCACTGATCCACTCTTGATGATTCTTGACGACCCGTGATTCCGTGTTCTACTTCTTCCCGGTTCTATCCTAAACTCTTTTCGATTCACTATTTTATATTTTCTCAATATTAAAATAGGAATCCATTTAGTTGTCTTTTCCTTAGCAAGAGTTAAACAACGTGCACAATGTCCTAAGTGTAGGGGAGTTTACTCCCACATGCTTAAACATTGAGGACAATGTTTATCTTAAGTGTAGGGGGGACTTCTATCGAAGTTAAGTGGTCTTTTCCTTGTATTTGTCCTCATTTTAACCGGAAAATCAATTTTTCGACATTTTTCAAAATTTTTGATCTATTTTGGCCTATTAGTTTTTCCCTTTTGTATAGTTATTTTCTTTCCTTATTAGTATAAATGTTAATAAGTGGTTTTAATTTTCAAGCGTTGTGAATCTTTTGACTCAATCCGAGTTTACTCTAGCCAGTATCCTTAACGTGTTTAATTCAAGTTTTGCTAGGCTTTTATATAGGGAGCTATAAAACGCGAAAGTCTTAACTCTCACAGGTTAAGAACAAGAACTTTTCGCAAGTTCCTATAATTGATCCTAGAGAGTCGTTTATCAAGGGAACTTTAAGATGCGATTTCTAAACTTGAAAAAGTCTAAGAATTTGCAAGATCCTATAGGCGACTCGAAAACCCAAAACTTTGATTTAATAGGCTAAGTATCCACGAGTCTCATTGCTTGAGATTTTAAACTGTGGAGAACGAGAGATGATAGAGCCAATTATAAGTCGGTATTCTTTCGTGAATTTATGTGAGTTAATTATGAGCCTATTCTCCCATCGCTTGCTAATAATTTATTTGCTAATAAATAAGGTTGTACGATTTGAAAAGTTACTTAGCTTCTAGCCCCAGATCGTTTAAAAGTTGCTCGGTAATGACGAGAGTTCATAGCCAAGGCATAACTTATGAAGCGGGGCGCGAAGATTGGCGAGTCCGAAAAGGCCCTAACAAGGCATGAGGGCTATATTTTGTTGCTAAAGATCCAAAAGTGATGTGAAGAATCATTTATCGAAAATCAATATGAAGGATCGAGACACACGACGTAAAGCAAAACTCCCAAAAAGTCATGGAGAAGTGTATCCGAAAAGACCCTAACAAGGTATGAGGATAAATAGATCCAAGTCAATAAAGGAGGCGGATCGTTGTATATCAAAATCCAAAATAAAGATTGGAGAAAAATGAAGAAGTCGTGGTCCATATATGAAGAATCTCTCAAAACCTCCAAGTGAAGAAATTCCAATTATGAAGAGAAGACCATTATTTCATGAACGTCTCTCAAGATTTGAAGTATGAAGTCGCTGCCAAATATCGGCCCGAGAAAGGTCTCAAATCGCGAACCAAGTTATGCCAAGATATGAACTTTTTGATATCCCGAGAAGCAGTTTTAAAAGATTTGGTCCTTTAGCTAACTATTGATTAAATCATGCACCTTATTTTCAGACTAATAACTATCTAAATAAGTCGAACAATGCATCTTCGTGATCATTCAAGACAAATAATAAAATATAAGAGATACCCATAGGAATGAGGGAGTCTAAGTAAATAATTGGCCCACATGAGTTCGTGTTAGTCTACTAACTTATAATAACAATGATCTCGTTTTTAAGCTTGGTTTGGAGAAAGTGAAAAGTTGAGGATGATGAATATTCATGACATTTCCAAAACCCAAGGTATGCTTTTAATTTCTTTGCTTTGCATTTTTATAATTTTCTATCTCTTTAATAAAGGCCAATGTGGATTGATTATGATGAAAAGTGTAAACATGCTTTGTAACTAATGCATCGCATGAGGACATTGCAATGGTCAAGTGTAGGGGATTTGATAGGTGTGTAAACACCCATCTTTTCTACCACTTAATTACAATAATAACCGGACCAAAACGTGTATTTTATGTCTTTTATGTCGGAATTATGCGTGGTTTGTGTTTTTGTTGTGATTTAGGACGAAAAGGTGAAAAGTGGAGAAAACACGGGAATTCACGGGCATTTACGGACTTTTATTGAAGAAAAGGATGAAAGACGAAGTCAAGAAGTCAAAAGTGGATAAAGAACGGAAGTCCAAGACCAATTCTGAAGATTTATCGAAGAAAAAGTCAAAAGACGAAAGTTTACTTAAAGCCGAGGAACTCAAGTCTTATTTATCGAAGAATTAAAAGACGAGTCCAAAGAAATCCCGAGCCAAAAGTCGTTAAAGCCCAAGATTAAAGAAGATTTGAAGGCTTAAGGACTAATGGCGCAATTAACAAAAAGATTAAAGAAGAGGAGGGACCTAAGCATGCAATTAAGGAAGAAAGGAAGGAGAGAGGAAGCTTCCTCTAACCTCTCCCCTAATCACCTATAAATACTCTCATTTTCATTTCATTTAGTTTTGTTGACTAATCCTGACAATTAGTTCTTCCATCTTTATTTTATGCACATTTAATTACTTGCACATTTAATTACTTGTCTTGCACTTTTAATTACCTTTAATTTTCAAGTAAGTGTTTCTTTAATTTCTTGCACCTTTACTTTATCTTGTTAATCTTCTTCTACCTTTCTTTGATTTACACGTTTTTATCTTGTTGATTTGTTAAAGGTTTGATTTTTATGCTTTTGATTGTTTTAAATCTCTTATTTTCATAGCTTATTTGATTTATTTCCAAGTTTATATAGTTTTTATAAAAGTTATTTTTATATAAAAGTTGTTTTTCTTAAAGTCTATCTTTTTCGTGTCCTAAAAGTTTTTAATTTTCAGTTTTATAGCTTATTTTTACATGGTTTTAGCTAGGATTTTAGTCTTGTGCTTATTAGAATCATAGCTTATTTTTCTAGCTTATTTCCATTTCCTTTTGACGTATTCCGATTGGGGTCCAATCGGAAAGGGGTTTTACATTCCGATTGGCGGACTTGGTATTCCGATTGGTGAGTGTTTTTGAGTATTCCGATTGGTGTGTGGTGACAAACATTCCGATTGGGTCCCTTAATACATTCCGATTGAGGTGCAACTTGGTTATTCCGATCGTAACAGGTGACAGATATTCCGATTGGTGTTCCAATAAGCATTCCGACCGAGCATCCAGCTATATTCCGATCGGGTAGGTTAAATATTCCGATCGGTGGTGTTTTTGGGAATTCCGATTGGTGAAGTGACAGCATTCCGATTGGTTCCTTTTGACATTCCGATTGTGTAGGTTTTTGATATTCCGATTGGGACAATCGGAATATATTCCGATTGGAGGTTACTTTTCTCTTATCTTGACTTGTTTAATTTTTAGCTTATGTTTTTAATACTTGTCTAATTTTAATTTCCGTCACGCTTTAATTTTAGTCATTCAATCAATTTACTTTCCGTCACATTTTTAAATATCGCACCTTTCTTTTTAATTAGACTTAGATTAATTTTCACGCACTTTACTTTAACGCCACTTTACTTTCAACGACATTTACTTTTAAGTCTTTGCACATTTAAATTTAAAAACAATCAAAAATATTTGTTTCCACCAAAATAAAACTGAGTCACATAGAAAACTAAGATCAATTCGATTAGATACACACATCAACGAACATAATTTTTATACGCGTAAAAAAAAAAAAAAAAAAAAAAAAAAAAAAAAAAACCTTGTATTAGCTTACACCTCTGACAAACATCACACTCCCTCACCAACTGCTTCACTTCTTTTCTCATTTTCTTCCAATAAAACATAGAGCACAACCTGTGAGTAGTGACTTTAACACCTGAATGGCCTCCCATTGCACCTCCATGTACTTGTTGCATAATCTCTTGCCTCAAAGTAACATCATTGCCTACCATCAACTTGCCTTTCCTTCTCAACTGCTGGTTATGCCAAGTATAATGACCCTGTTGATTCCCATTAGTCTTCAATTGACTGATCAATGCTTGCAAAGTCAAATCCTTATCCCAACTTTCCACCACCTTATCATACAAATCAGTAGTTAAAGTTGAAGTGTTGATGATACTTAGCAATTCAGCTTGATTTTGTAACCTTGAAAGTGCATCAGCAGTGACATTATCCACACCTTTCTTATAAACAATTTCAAAGTCAAATCCCATAAGCTTTGGTAGCCACTTAAGCTGAGTAGGAGTAGACATCCTTTGATCCACTAGGTATTTGAGACTTATGTGGTCTGTTTTAATCTTAAAATGCCTATCTAGTAAGTACCCTCTCCACTTATCCAAAGCTTGCACCACTGCCAAGAATTCCTTCTCATAAGTAGACATGAGTTGGTGTTTTGCAGAAAGTGTTTTACTCAAGAAAGCTATTGGATGACCCTCTTGGAGTAGAACTGCCCCAATTCCCACACCAGAAGCATCTGTCTCAATAGTAAATTCTTTGGAAAAATCAGGCAACTTCAACACTGGAGCACTCACCATGGCTTGTTTCAAAGTTTCAAAAGAGGTTTGAGCTGTATCATTCCATTCATATGACCCTTTTTTGAGTAAAAGAGTCAAAGGTCTACTAATAGATGCAAACCCCTTAATAAATCTTCTGTAGTACCCAGTTAGTCCCAAAAATCCTCTTAATTGTTTGATATTGGTTGGAACTGGCCAATTAGCCATAGTTTGAACTTTAGTAGGATCAGTAGCTACACCCTCAGTAGATATAACATGGCCCAAGTACTCAACCTTAGTAGTTCCAAACACACATTTGCTCAACTTAGCATACAACTTATGAGTCCTCATAACTTCCAAAATCATGGTTAAATGTTTGACATGCTCATCCAAACTCTGACTATAAATGAGTATGTCATCAAAAAACACTAAAGTGAAATTTCTGAGGAAGGGTTTGAATACTTCATTCATTAGAGCTTGAAAAGTAGATGGAGCATTAGTTAACCCAAAGGGCATCAGCAAGAATTCATAGTGACCCTCATGTGTTTTGAAAGCAGTCTTAGCCACATCCTGATCATTCATCCTTATTTGATGGTATCCAGACCTCAAATCCAACTTAGTAAACAACTGAGCTCCATAAAGTTCATCAATGAGTTCTTCAATTATGGGTATTGGAAATTTATCTTTAATTATTTGCTTGTTTAACTGTCTATAGTCCACACACATCCTCCATGAGTTGTCCTTCTTTTTCACCATTACAATAGGTGAAGCAAAAGGGCTGTGGCTCTTCTTAATGACCCAGCCTCTAATAATTCTTTCACCATTCCCTCAATGGCATCCTTTTGAGTTGGTGGATGCCTGTAAGGTCTGATGTTGACTGGCATAGCACCTTCCACCAAAGGAATTTTGTGATCATAAGACCTGTGTGGTGGCAACTCAGTGGGGATTGCAAAGACATCCTCATAGGTATCCAATACTTTTTGAATTTCCTTAGGAGCTATCTGAGATACTCCTTCTAACTTGGAACAAGAGACTGAATTCCTAGGGTACACACAGAGAGTCATAGACTCAAGTTGTGCCTCCACATTCTTTTGAGTCTTTTGTTAGCCACCCAATCCACTTGAGATTTTTTTGTACCCCTAATTTGGACTTTCTTACCCCCAATCTTAAACTCCATTCTCAATTCTTTGAAGTTAAACTTGATGTCCCCAAGTGTGGCCAACCACTGAATTCCTAACACCATTTCACAACCCCCTAATGGCAACAACATCAGATCAGTACTAAAACTTATATTGTCAAACTGCCATTTGAAGCCCTTACATTCAGAAGTAGTGACCAATTTGTTCCCATTAGCCACTGTTACTCCTAGTGGTCCAGTTGGTCTTATCTTACAACCCAAGGTTTTAGCCATAGTCTTATCTAAAAAGTTGTGTGTTGAACCACAATCCACCAGAATGTGGATTGTGTGTTTGCCCACTTTTCCCAATATTCTCATAGTTTGGTAGTGCTTTGAACCAGTAAGAGCATGTAATGATATTTGAGGCTGCAACTCATCCACATTGTCACCCCCATGATTTTCAATGCCCTCATCTAAATAGTCTTGAAACTGCTCTTCCTCATCAGGAATCAACACCAATTGAAACAACTGCCCTGCACACTTATGCCCAGGTGTATACCTTTGATCACAATAGAAACATAAATTCTGTGCTCTCTTTTCTTGATACTCTTTCTGTGACAACTGTCGCCTAACTGGTGTGTTTGGTTTAGGCTTCAACCCATTGCCTACCCCACTAGCATTAGGTGTAGGTAACAAGGCTGGCTTATGACCCCCTAACTGTCCCCCACCACCAAACCTATTACCCATAAAAGTCAATGGTGGCTTATTTTTCTTCCTTTCAGCCTCAAAAATTGCCTCTTGTAACTTTGTCAAAGAGTAAGCATCAGCAAGAGTTGCAGGCTTAAACATCCTCACACTCATCTCTAATTGAGTTGGCAACCCACCCAAATACAAACTAATAGCATATTCTTGGCTAATGGTAACTCTACACAACAAGGTATCAAACAGATCTTGGTATTCTCTAGCACTCTTATCATATTTTGCATTCTTAAGGGCTGACATGGGATCTTCAAAGATGGAATCAAATCTCTGAATAATAGCTTGCTTATACCCATCCCAACCCACATTTTCCCCATTAACAGTCAAATATTGTCTATGCCATAAAAGAGCTTTATCACAAAGATGGACTGAAACAATCTTTACATTCTCTTTATTAGGAGTGTTATCAACGGAGAAAAATTGATCACATTTGAACACCCATCCTCTAACATCATCACCATCAAATTTTGGGAACTCTACCCTAGCCAATCTACCAAACTGATTAGCTTGCCTTCCAGCCCCAAGATTGACCATCTGGTTGTTTTGAACCCCTAAAGCTTCAATCATTTGCCTCATTTATGCTAATTGTGTATCTAGATACTCCCTAGTAATGGGAGGATCAATACCCCCATCATTTGCAGGGTTGTGCCTTGTCGCTGGTGCCATAACAGAATTTCCCGCCAAAAATCAGTTAGACCAGATAACAAACTCAACAAACTCAACAGACTCAACAAGAATCAAGAACTGCCAGGATGGAGCTCTGATACCACTTGATAAATGCTAATCAGAGATTAATGAAATCTGTGATAGCCATGAATAACCAGAAAGCTCATAAGAATAAGAAATAGAGCAATGTGGATTAAACAAGATCAAAATGGTGAAAAATGGTTGTTATTGATAGTAACTGAATGATTACAAGATGAGAGAAAAGTTTAACAAATTCTAGACAAGGAATGAAATGATTATAGTGAAAGGAATTTATACTAAGTGTTTCCCGCCAAAACTAAGTGGTTAGAAGTTGTTGGAGAAACACACGTGTACCTCACACGTCTGGTATTTAAACCATGCGTGTGCACCTCACGTGCCAAACAACTTAACCAACTTAACATATAAGCTGTGTAGCTTTTAGGTGCTTATCAGCTATCTAAGCCCCCCTGTGCCCAGTTTGCAGTTGCTGACATAGAATGAACAGGTGCCTAAAGTTGCCCAAACCTGACGAAATAAAGATTCAGACCATAGCAAACCATGAGCCTCTAGGATTGGATTCGTTAATCATTTCTAATTTCAAAAATAATTCAGTGCCAGAAGTCACACCTTTTTATTTCGAAAGCAACCAAGTATCCAGAACCAAAACCATATCTACAGACTGCAGTGGCATAGACCTCTAGGGGACGGAATCACTGTAGACCATCATTCAAGAGGAGATATGTGGATTTGGGAGATTTATCTTTGACAAGAGCAGAAAGCTTAATTCAGTTCAACAAGGATACAAATTGGCTCTGGACGAGTGACGATCCTGTGCCATTTTCTAAAGAAAGACATCCATTTTCTTAAGAACCTATGAAATCAAATTTGAACGTCCAAGATGTTAGCTTGCAGAAGCAACAAAGATACAACAAACTAGCTGAATAGGAAAGCATTAAGAAGCAATGATCATCTAATCTCGTGGAAAGAGTAACATCATTTAACACGTCAGTCAAAAATGTAATTTGGTGTTCCTCGAGGTGGTATCGACGAGTTTCTAATTGTGTGAGTAAATATGACAAAACTGACATTTTACTGTATCTTGGCCAAGCAATTTGTTGCGAAAATGCAGCCAATGGTGATTAAATGTTCTATAAATCTAATTTGATTGGTTTACAGATATAAGCCTCAAATTTTTAGAAATGCATTGTTTTGCAATTGAATTCAGCACTACAAGTATTTTCATACAGTATTATTAATTTTTTCCAGCCAATACTATGAATTTGCAGATTTACTTGATCATTATTATACTCAAGTTTCTATTATTGACATGAAATTTAACCTTTTTATGCCAAATATTTGATCTAAGACATGCAGCCAAAATCCCTTTTCTAGCGCGCAGAATTTGGCTATCTGACAAGTAGAACAACTTTCTTATCCAACTGATAAGTGATAGCCAAATTAAGTTTCTTTTATCGACATCAAATACCCTACATAAAGGCAACCATTTGACGTCAACCAGTTCTAAGCCGAGCATTACCTCTTCGTAGACACATTAGAGAAAGGAAACCAAGTCACAAGCCTAGAACTAATCTGCGTGAAATTGCAGTCACAAATGACAAACCTAGAATGGAACTGGCACAACATGCCTGTGCGAAAGTGGCTAAACTTGACCCAAAAAGGCTAAGACTAACCAAGTGACCCCCTTCGGTCTCGACACGTCATTTATGCTAACTGCAAATGATTTTGGAGAGTCTCCAAAAATATGAAAGCGATTGAATTACGGAACCAAACCCTCATTTTCAGTAGCCAAGATGACATACACACCGAACAGCAGGATCATGTTCCGCCATTTCCAAAAGACCCATGCGGAAACAAACCAAATTACTTGAAAAAACATTGTCAAGAAATAGATAAAATTTTATAGCATTGAACAGCTTAATGTATATGAGACACGTCGAGCATTTGAAAGCCTGATCTTCTAACAATGAATCTCGTGGTTTAAATAAAATTTTGGAGGATTATATAAAACATGCGACATGTGGATTCAGCAAATCTGTCAATAATTCAAAGTCCTAACATTTTGGTCTCTTGAGACTCATCACTTGGTAGAAAAAACATTTTTCTCGGTTTGTTATATGCATTTCGCTACCATCTATTCAGAACGAGCGTTGGCTTGCACACAATGTATATTGTTGTAAATAGTGGTACAATCTATATATATACTGATACTTGGTGTGTGCCAAACAAATTATGTCAGTGTGTAAATTGTCTATGCTGAGATTCCCCAGAACTAAGATGCTGATGACCGGTACCATATTCGTGACTGAAGTCTTAAACCAGAAGTTCTAGAACCACCTTCGACCTCTAATATCTTGCTTAACTTTCAACAATGCTTAAAACAATTTGTGGTTTATCATATGATCAAGTTATGTGTTGGACAAAATGCAATAAACAAATTAAAATAGAAGAAAAACAATCACACTGAAGAAAATGTAATTTTGCTAAATAGGATTATCATCTTACATACATAAGTAGAAAATGATATTTTTTGGTGAAAATGTGAAATATATTATTACCAAACAACTTAGAGCAATTGCAGTATCACTACTACATTTCCTGAAGCTCTGATGAACCTGTCTGCAATTCCAGTAAAGAATCACATAAGGTACATTGATAGCACATACAACCAAGAGCAAGAAATACATTTCCTGTATGAAGGCATCCAAGTGAATACATTGCAACAGCCACCTCACAGATATGATGTTCAAATGAATGACATCCATACCAGGCTTCATCCATTGTACATTTGAACAGCCTTGTTACTTCTGCAAAAGGACTGCATTTCCTATATGAAGGCAACCTCATAATCACTTTTGAAGCCCCTCCTTACAAAAGTGAAAATGAGATTGACATCATCCACATGTCAGAAGCCTAACCACCTCTATATCTGTCAACACTACAACCAAACAGAATGCAAATTTTGCAATTATACCATTTGATAACCCTCATCTAAATACCACTAGTAGAAAATGATCTTATTTTGTTATGAGCGGCGTGTCATGAACCCAACTTTTGACTCTCAAACAACAGACTTGTGTAGTAAAAAAGTAACAAAACGTGAACGTGCTGGAGTGGTTATCGGGCATGACTAGAAATCATGTGGGCTCTGCCCGCGCAGGTTCGAATCCTGCCGTCCACGCTTTATATTAATTTTTACTTTTTCTGTAGAAGACTTTACATAAGTGGTCCCTAAACTACCGATTTGTTTGCGAAATTGATTTTATCTTCTTCTTTAACTATGCCAAAATATCGTTAGAATTAACTTCGTTCATAATAGTTCCTAAGAGATGGGTAAAAGTTATTTATGCTGAATGTGTTATCCTGAGGAGCGGAGCTAGAAAAATATTCAAGAGGGGAACAATTTTTTTTTCTTACATTAGATAAAAGCTAGAGACTTTTTTTATCGGCAAACTAAAAATTATCTAACTCAATTTTTTAGTTTGTTGAGCATAAAATAATGTAGTCATTCAAATTTATAGAAAAATTCATACTTACATAAAATATTAATGCATATATAAACATAAAATAATAGGAAAAAAATATCTGTTAATATACATAAAATATACAAGGCATCTACGTTTTTATAAAGCTCTATGACATACATTTTTTTAGCTAACATTGAAAGAAAATATTAAAAATAAACACATAACATGTAATCTCTAAACAGAACCAAAAGTGTTTGACTTTTTCTTTTATCAGTACAAGTATGTATATTTCATCTTCTCGGCTGGTTAGAATTATGCAGAAAGCACTTATATTCAATCGCATATGATATATGAAGACGAGTTCTGAAACAGTTTTGGCGATGTTAGCCAAAGCTTTCCGACACAGTAACCCAAGAAACAAACAATCCTATCATGTTTTAACTTTAGCCAACATAATACTTATAAACTATGAAAGTTATTATTATTAACTTTTTGAAAGATCCTTAAGTCTTAGGTAACATAATATATAGGCATACAATTTGCATTAAAGTAATGAGAGAACTAACAAATTTACACAAAGGTACTAAAAGAATGTAAACTTATAAAGTTGATGTTGTAATATCCCCGCAAGCGAGACAGTGGAGGTCCGAGACGAAGCAACTTTCAAAAGAATTCAAACTGAGGCCGAGGAAGACTTTTTGTAAAAATGTCAGCCACCTGAAGCTTGGATGGAACGAATTTGGTGTGTAGTTTACCAGAAGCAACAAGCTCACGAACAAAATGATAATCAAGATCAATGTGTTTGACACGTTTGTGAGAAACCGGGTTCTGCGTAAGAAATAATGTATTACGATTGTCACAAAGTATAGTTGGACGTTGTGGTGATAGAGCATGCATTTCCTGAAGTAGGTGGTGATCCATACAATTTCAGCAGCTGTGTTGGCCATTGTTTGATACTCAGATTCACAACTCGAACGAGAGATTGTAGGTTGTTTCTTAGCACTCCAAGATACGAGATTTTCGCCCAAAAAAAATTGAGTAACCATAAGTAGATCTACGTGTCTCAAGACACCTTGCCCAGTCAGCCTCGGAGTACCCAAGGATCGAAGTTTGAGCAGGTTTGATAAAATTTAAACCAAATGCCAATGTGCCCTTAATGTAGCGAATAATCCTCTTTACCTCTTGATAGTGAGATATGGTCGAAGCATGTAGGAACTAACTCACTTGATTAACTACATAAGAAATGTCGGGTCTAGTTATTCTGAGATACTGAAGTGCATCAACGATGAAGCAGTAATGATTTGGGTCTGGAAACGGATCCCCTGTAGAGATAATGGATAAATTTGCTCCTAAAGGAGGAGGACTGGTTTGACATCTATCATGTTGGCCCTTGTAAGAATATCCGTGGCATACTTGGATTGATTTAAAAATAACCCGTTAGTAGTGTAAGTAACCTCAAACCCAAGAAAGTAGTTGAGCTCCCCGAAGTCTTTAATAGCAAACTCTTGGCTGATTGGTGGAAAATCACGGGGTGTGTGAGGTGTAGGCGTATGATCAGGTGATGGTGTTATGGGGTCATTAGGTGCGGAAAGTGGTGTGTCATGAGGAGAATCCATGCAAAGTTTACATGGAGCATGTGTGGGTGTTGGTTTGACAGTGGATGGTTTTGGGACTTTTGTACACGCTTTATCAAAAAATGTGGTGAGTGGATGGGTGGAGATTTGTTTATCATCATACCTCTTTTGAAATGGAAATATAGTTTCATCAAACCGAGCATGGCTAGTGATATAAACCCGAGAGGTGGATGGGTCTAGGCACTTGTAACCTTTATATTTTGAGCTATAGCCAATAAATACACACGATATACTTCTTGGGGCAAGCTTGTGTTTGGAGTAATCTCGAAGAAGTGGAAATACACGAAAACCAAAGGTACGAAAGGAGTTGTAGTCAGGAGTTTGTTTGTGCAAAGTACCATTTTTTAAAAATAAGCTGCGAACCCGGTGATTTATAAATTTCGTGCCTCCATCACTTTGAAAGATTTTAATCTTCCTTGAGAACTGAGTTTGTAAAAGTTATGAAAACAGATAAGGCATCATAAAACTCAGATTTGGCTTTTAATGGATATAGCCAAGAGAACCTGGAATAGTCATCAACAAAGACAACATAATACTTATAATGTTCGACAGTCTTAACTGGCGATGGACCCCATAAATCACAGTAAATTAAGTCAAACGGGTGTAAAGCATGTTTACTATTATTGATGAAGGGTAAACGTTTAGCCTTGGCTGTTTCACACGGTGAACAAAGTCCCGGTTTAGGCAAAACAGAGGTCAAAGATAAACATCCAAGTTTTTTTAACATAACAATAATATCATTAGAAGCATGTCCCAAACGAGAGTGCCACATTTCATAAGAAGCTTTAGGACATGAGGTTGTTGCAACTAATGCTTCATGACTTGTATGTAAAACATATAAGCCGTCTTTACGGCAACCCCGGGCTAGGACCTGAGTGGTTTGACGATCCTGAATATAAAAGTAAGGATGTGAGAACAATACATCCACACCGTTATCTTTAGTAAGTTTACTCACAGATAACAGGTTTTTGGTGAGATTTGGGACAACCAAAACATTTGGTATTTAATAGAGCCAAGGAGACTAATATCACCAATGTGGGAAATAGCCAGAGAGTTTCCATTACCAAAATAAACATTGATGTAACCTGTAGAAGGCGTGGGGTTGGAAATAGAATTCGTGGATGTAGTCATATGATCTGATGCTCCCGAATCAATGTACCAGTCAGGTGCACCACTTGAGATATGACATTGAGCATAAAACGCTTGGGCCATTGTGTCATCTATAGGAGTAGCAGAAGACGCATATGATGCAAGCTTTGGACATGAGCCTACATAATGGCCATGAGTTCTACAAAGTTGGCAACAGGGTATCCTTCTTTCTCATTGATTGTTATAGTTGCCACGAGAGTTTTGGTGTCCTCCTCGATTATTATAGTTGACACGACCACGGGTCGGGGTATTAATACCAGACCTTTGCTGAGATGATTGGGTCGAGAATGCAACTGTGGGTTGAGAGGAACCATGTAGCCCTTTGATAAACAACTCATGGCTTTCTTCCCTAGTCAAGAGATCCAAAAAATTGGTTGTGGTCTGGAGGAACGGACAGATGGGGAAAATGTTTCAAATGTCGTACCTAAACCACAGAGAAACCAATGTACCTGAACGGTGACATCAACAGGATGCCCTATAGCACTTAGTTGATCACATATAAGCTTAAAGGACCGACCAAATTCAATAACAGATTTGCCACCTTTTTGTGTTTGTCGAAGTTGATCCCGAAGGTTTTGAACACGCTCAACAGAAGAGTTGCCGTAGGCCGCCTCTAGGGAAACCCAAATATCACGAGCAGTGGTGAGTCCTACAATCATTGAGATAGCTTCCTTGGATAATGAAGAATGAAGAATTATCACTGTCCATTGGTCAGCAGCCATCCAAGAGGCAAGGGCTGGGTTGAAACAGTTTTGTCATTTTGGACAATAGTTGCGGGTGGGGCAGTTCCGACTCCATTGACATGAGAAAGAAGATTTCGGTAGGAAAGAATGGGGACGATTAGATTTTTCCGTAACAAGTAGTTATTGGAAGATATTTTGATGGTTAGCATGTGAATAAGGGTATTCAAAGGAAGATGAGCATCAATGTTTGATGAAGATGCCATGAAGAAAAGGAGATGAAGAGAGACGACTAGAAGGGGAGGGGTTTAGGGAAGATTAATCAAATGGCTGATACCATATGTAAGTTATTATTTTTAACTTTTTGAATGATCCTCAAGTATGAGGTAACAAAATATATAGGCATATAATTTACATCAAGTTAATGAGAGAATTAACAAATTTACACAAAGGTACTAAAAGAATTTAAACTTATAAAGTTGATGTTGTAATAAGAAATACCGGGTCTAGTTATTGTGAGATACTAAAGTGCACCAACGATGGAGTGGTAATGAGTTGGGTCTGGAAACTGATCCCTTGATAATGGAGAAATTTGCTCCTAAAGGAGTAGGAACTGGTTTGGCCTCTATCATGTTGGCCCTTGTAAGAATCTCCTTGGCATACTTGGATTGATTTAAAAATAACCTGTTAGTAGTGTAAGTAACCTCAACCCCAAGAAATTAGTTGAGCTCCCCCAAGTCTTTAATAACAAACTCTTGGTTGAGACGTGTAATAAATGCTGTTAGAACATGTGGTTCATTTCCGGTTAAGATCAAATCATCGACATACACCTAGATACATAATGCAAGCGTCTCTTTTAAACACAAATAAAGATGTATCTGCCGACAACATGTGAGGCCATTATCACTTAATAATGTGCTTAAGCGATGAAACCATGCCCAAGGGGCCTGTTTTAGGCCATACAATGCTTTACTCAACTTGCAAACGTGATGAGGAAACTTTGGGTCAATAAAACCAGGTGGTTGCTCCATATACACACATTCATTAAGATTGCCATGTTAGAACGTATTGTTTACATCTAATTGATGTAACTTCCATTTGATTGATTAAGGCCAAGGTGAGAACGATGCGAACTATTGCAGATTTAACCACAGGGCTGAATGTGTGGGAATAATCGAGGCCCGGAATTTGGCTAAAGCCTTGGGCAACAAGACGAGCCTTATAAAGTTCAATGGTACCATCTGAAACAAATTTCATCCGATAAAGTCATTTAGAGCCAACAACATTGCGATTAATGGGACAAGGGACCATATATCATTCTTGTGGGGGGCATCAAGTTCACTTTTCATTGCGGCAACCCACTTTGAGTCCTTAGCCGCTGTTTTATAGGTTTTGGGATCTGTTGAGGCGAAAAGGGCATTATGAAGAGGCGAATGTATAGTGTGTGACAAATCTGCTTGATGACGTGGTTTGAAAGTATCATATTTAGCACGGGTGGCCATGGGATGAGTGGGGACAGGTGGCCACAGTGGTGGTGGTGGAGTGGGTTGTGTGTTAACGTGTAGCTGGTTTAGGCGTGACCGAAGAAACAAACAATCCTATCATGTTTTAACTTTAGCCAACATAATACTTATAAACCAAAAGCTAAGCCATATATTTCTCATTAAAAAGCTGAGGTATAGGTCAACATGGTTCATAGTTTACGCCCCTCAGCATCATTACATCTTTTCTTGAAGCACTGGCCATCTTCCTCGTCTTAGTATCATTGATCTTCAATTTCATCGTATCTAATGTTCAAAGAAAATTATCTTGGTACTTGTTACATGAATCTCAAGTAACCCAGAATCCTCCTAATTAAGCATGTCATCAATGTGCCAATCGTAGATGTTCAACCAAAGATAGTTGTGATCATGGCTGGAGATTGAAACCCTACTTCCCTCACAAACCCCCCCATTACTAATCTAGGGAATATATTACTAAAATGTTGTCTTTCGATTTATTCTATTAATTCTTACAACATGGTGTCCAACCAGGGTCGTCCCATAGATTTCTGGTGCCCTGGACAATAACCGAAAATTGGCCATTTGAATGTTTGAAAATTTATGCTATCTTAAAATAAGGAGTTAACAATTAATAAGCTTTTAAATGATACTAGACTAGTAACAAGAAAAAAACAGCATTTAGAGTTCTAGAAGAAAAATAAGCTAGTTGTGGCAGGAAACTACAACAAATTTAGCCTTTATTTACATTTTTTTATTCATACTTTAAAAAACGTAAACTTTATTTGTAAAATGTTCACACTTATGAGTGTGAATTATTAAAAAGTGTGAAGTATTAAAAATGTCACACATAAAAGTGTGAAGGATTAAAAAGTTCACACATAAAAGTGTAGTTTATTATAAATCTTAACACTTAAAAGTGTGAAATTATTTGTTACATCCAATTTGTTCACATCAAGAATTACCCCTTTTATACATGAAGGGGAATGAAAATTCAACAATAAACAATAATAAAAGTTATGTAAGGAGAGCAATAACAAAAACATATCAATTCGTCCATTTGTCAAGACCCTTCATCTCCACCCTCGAAATTAACTCTCTCCCAACCATCGATTCGGTTGCTTCAGATCTTAGCCGTCTATTGTGTGGAAAATGGAGTAGCAGGTATGGGTTGGTTTGATAAACCCTTGAAATCTCTCCCAGCCATCGATTGCCCAAACTAAGATCTTAACCGTATGTTGAGTGGAAAATGGAGTCACAGGTATGGGTTCTTTTCATAAACCCTATTTGTAACCGTTAGGATTGGTTGTCAAAAAGTCTTCAAGCTTTTCCCTAACCATTAGATGTGTAAATTGCATCCTGGCTGTTCATTTGTTGATCTACCCATTTTAGGAACCGCCATGTGTTATGTACAGTAGCAGATTGATAGTTGCTATATGTATGACCTATAATTTCCATACCTGCTTCAATCTCATTATCCCAGCCGTTACTTGCAACCCTAAGAATAGTTTCATACATTTAGAAATCCTCTTAGCTGCTGCCTGCTGGTAATTATCTATCCCTTGAATTTGCTATTTTGGTGGTTCTTTTGTTATTATTTAGTACCTGTTGTTCATTGTTTGTTTTATTGTTTGTTTTTTCTAATGAATGATGCTTTTGCTAATGAACAATTTGCATTCTCACATTCAATGTTGTTTGTTAGAAAATTGTAATTGGTTAAAATTTAACGATGCTTTGTTTACAACAATGATGCTTCGTTTACAACACATGCTTGCTATTAGAATCTGTAGATCTTGAAACCCTAGGTGAAGTATATGTTATTGGTGCTAGGAAAGTTTATCCAGCTTGAATTCGGGTTCAGTCTTTGTTGTTTATTGTCCATGTTTGCTTAATTGGATGGTTTATGTATTCATAGCTTTACGTGCGCATTTATTATTTTCCACATATTCGCATTTAACCTGCATGCTTGGTTGGTGTGCATGATATTGTTTGTCATATTTTAAGTATTAACATTTGATGTTTCTTTCGACTTTGGGGTATTTTATTTTATCTGTGGAATGCACATATAATATTATATTCGCGCACATTAACCAAACACTACAAACACAGCTGATGCACTGAACTGAGTTCAATTTTTTGCTGCTTCGTTTGTTTCACAAATTTTTGTAACACTGATTTGTCCCCGCATTGTGTTCTGCCCGTAAGGAATTCCCTGTTTTGTCCGCACTTTCTACTGGTTGCTCAAATGGTGGATCCACCTGCTGTAGGGAGGTCAAACCGATGCCCACTTTGCGACACTATTACTAGCACAACTCTCTACAACGCATGTTTAGACCCTGCCCGTGTTGGCCTGCTCTCGCCCGCTATTGTCAGACGTAGAATCTAATACACGTAATTTGCTTACTAGAAAATATATCCACAGTCGCGCATACTGATGTTTCCTTTATTGTTTCCCACCCTCCTTCAACAATAGCTTCTGCTTCATCCACCGCAGCTCCCACGCCGCCTCGCATGTGCTTTACAACCGTCAATACACAAACTGAAAATGTTGGTCATGGACAACCACAGGATGGCTGTCAACCTGTTGCTGATGTAGGATCAAAGGATGCGCGCCAGCCGTCCAAGAAACGTAGGCTGTATTTGGGGTTCGGTAATAACAAAACCACCCACAGCTTACCTGCATTGACAGGTTTCCTTCTTTTGCTACCGACATATAACTTTTGCGTCGCCCACGGTTTTCAAAAATAGTCTTCTGTATGTTCAATGTCTCCGCTCTGTGCAGGCAACAAGACTGTAAACACCCCCGTTGCCAAACCACACAGCTTGGAGTTCCGTCGACCTTCAACAACATCTGTCAACCCGTCAAACATATGCAAGCTAGTGGGGTATGCCCTTCCTCCAACGGGCCCCACATCTGGTTCAAGGGATACGAACCAGCATGTCCTAGTGTCCCAACAACACATCTTGAACTTCTCCGCGGCACCAACCACATCTGTTGGCCATTCAGGCGCCTCCAGCTTCACGGGTTATGCTCATATCTTGAACTTCTCTGCTCCACGAACCACAGCTGCTGGTTGTTCAACTGTCCTCATAAAGAATGAGGTACCATCTACTTCTTATTCTTTTGACCAGCAATTAGTCAGTGTTCCCGGGTGTTCTGCGACCACATCTCAGCGACCTGGCAAACAACGTTTCTTAATAGGCCTGTTGGTAACTCCCATTATGCACAACTTACATTTCACTCTATGCGCCTTTCATTGGTTTTTGTATACGCGTTTGCAGGCCGTTCTATACCAGGACCTTCTACTCCTGCACGGGGAAACAATCCTCGACGACGTGGTCAGCCAAGGAACGCCTCACCACATGCTACAACTCCTGTTCTTTCAACGTATGTTGATCTAGGTGATTGTGACCAAGAATGTCAACACCGTCGCGCTGAATTCTGGATGGGCCAACGCCTTAAATCAAACTGATATTCAGGCGCCCAGAGTATCATCTTTGCTGCATAGGGGGGGGGGGATATACATGCAACCAGACCTCCCGCCTCCATACCCTATACAATCGTTTCTGCTAGATTCACGGTTTATAGACAATATTCGGGCTTCTAACCAGATGTTTTCTATGACATCATTTGGTGCAGCTATTGACAACTCGGTCAATACATGCAGAGGTTCGTATGTTTTCAATGTTTCTGGTCAAATCTACCATCGAATTGGTTTCCTTTGTCCTGAGGAGGGGGATCCGCCTTGGTTCTTACAGCTGTATGTGTATGACACAATAAACGAGGTTGCAAACCGCATGGCCCATTTTGGTGGTGAGTTTGACAGTGGTCTAGACCCAGCCATAATACAACATCTGATTCAGATCATGGATTAGAACAATGCGTTGGTTCAGCTGTTTCGTACAGCTCGTGATAAATGTGTGGATTTAGACATTGAACCGCTCAGGATCCGGTTGTACAACATGTGTTGCGTCCGCGGGTACGAACTACCAACTTCTAATGATGTTGGGGGCATTATGTTTGGAAGCGGTCCAAGGACTAGAACAGATTATGATGTTATAATCGAATATCATGGTGGAGAAGTTAAGCGTGTTAATGCAATGATGCCTAAAAATGTTACTAGCATTTTTCAGTCTCGCTTTGTTTTGATTACGACAATATGTAAAAACAAGCATTTACGAAAACAACGAAAAACGAATTCTTGAGTTCAAGTATTTTTCATTTCTACTATTACCACTTAAGGTATGTACAAACAAGTACTCATCCTAATTAAGTGATCAAGGATTTAATCTTTTCTTAAAACTCACTTTTTATTAAGTGTGACAAGTTTTTATTAAACTTTATTTTAAGAAAATGTTTTATTAAATTAAATAAAAATTTGAAAATGACATATTCTATCTTGGTTTGGAATATCCTTTCAGGATATTTTAATCACCAGATTCGAACCATACCACTAAAACACAAAAAAGAGCGGAGTCTACTCCAGCGGTTCCTTAAGTGGCTATGCGGTTCCTTATCGATAAGGAACCGCAGGCTGCAATAAAGAACCGTGGGAGATATAGCCGTTGGAGCCTTGTCTTATAAATAGTGGATCATTCTCAGATTTTCTCTTCATCTCTTTCGCACATAGAATTCCAAATTCTTTCATTCTTGTAAAATCACTCAAATCCTTGGTCATTTGGTTGATTACTACTTGTTTAGAAGTGGATCTTTCTTCTCCCATCTCTTCCTCTCCAAGTGCAAAGAGAAGAACACTTTCATCCTTGAAGTGTTGTGTCTACATCAAAGATCCATTGAAGATTAAATCTTATTTATTCATTGTTGTGAAGATCCAAGTAGTTGTGTCTATTTGGAAGTTGTGTATGTACTAAGGTTTATACTTGGTCCTTAAAGTATACTAGTGTAGATTGGTCCTAGCTAAGATTAGGGCTCGACTTTTAGCTTAGAGTTGGAAATTAGATAAGCAACATTGTGTACGGTTTCTCCACCTTAAGGAGCTTGTTGATTAGTAAACTCTCGAGTAAGGAGTACTCGAGGAGTGGAGTAGGGACGAGGAGTGAGCTTCGTTGCGGAACTACTATAAATCCTTGGTGTTTGGTTTGATCTTTCTTTCCCTTATCTCTTTACATTCATTATTCTTTATACTTGTGATTATTAGTTTAGTTGCACTATACCTTTTTCATATTGTGTATAAGAAGGTTTCACATAATCACTCAAGTCCAAGTTTTTGAAAAGGATTTTTTTTTGAAAATCGTCTTTTAACAAGTAAATTTTAAGAAACTATTCAACCCCCCTTTCTAGTTTCTACAATTAATATCAGAGCGTGGTTGCTCAAGCCTTTTTAAAATATATTGTATTTTAAAACTTGAATCGATCTATGGATACCAACAAGTGCCTAGAAGGGCAATCTATGCAAAGACCACCTCTTTTTGAAACTGATAGTTTTATTTATTGGAAAAATAGATTTGAGACTTATGATTTAGATCTTTGGCAGGTTATTAACCATGGTGATTTTTTGCCTTATCAATATAATGAAGTTTATAAAAGTAAAGAGATAGTCACTTTTGACAAAGCTAATGATGACACTAAAAGGAAACTTACTAAAAATAATGAGGCTAAAATGGTGATTTACAATGCTTTACCAAAGAAAGAGTACGAAAGGATTTTTATGTGTGAAATCGCTAAAGATATTTGGAACACTCTTTTAATAACCCACCAAGGTAATAGCCAAGTCAAAGAAAGTAAAATAGATCTTCTTGTTCAACAATATGAACAATTTGTCATCTTAGAAGATGAAACTATTGATAGTGCATTTGCTAGATTTAACACTATTATTACTAGTCTAAAAGCACTTAATGAAGGTTTTTCTAGCAAGAACAATGTTAGGAAGTTTCTTAGGGCGTTGCATCCAAAGTCATGGCGATTGAAGAATCAAAGGATCTCACCACATTATCACTGGATGAACTCATTGGCAACTTGAAAGTTCATGAGATGATAATTTTGAAGGACTCAAAATTGGTGAAAACCAAGAGTGAAAGAAAGTCTCTAGCACTTAAAGCCAATAAGGCGCAAAGTGACCATGAAAGCTCCTCGGATATTGATGATGAGGAATATGCCATGGCGGTTAGAGACTTCAATAAGTTCTTCAAGAGACGAGGTCAACACGTGAGGCAACCAAGCAACGACAAGAAATCCTTCTCCAAAAACCGTTTTACCAAGGACGATAAAGGTGATAGGAAATGCTTTAGATGTGGTGATCCTAATCATTTCATCGGTGATTGTCCTAAGCCTTCACGCGACAAGAACCACACGGCGTTTGTTGGAGGTTCATGGAGCGATAGCGGTGAAGATGTTGATGACAAACCTAAAGATGAGAAATGTCTTATGGCTCACACTTCTAAAAAGGTACATTTCGAAACCGATTATGTTGTCCCTTATATTTGTGATGATTAAGCAAGAAAGAAAGAAAGGTAGATAAAAGATGGAAGGTTTCTAGAGAGAGAAAGTAGTGAGAGAAAGTAGAGAGAAAATGGTTGGAGAAACTAGGTGATATTAGATTGAGAGAAAATGAAATGACCAACACCCTTCCTAACAAGCTAGGAAGGGTTTATATAGCCTTTGCCTACATGTGGCTTAATGGGCTATATGATCATGGGCCGGGCTTTCCTTTTGAACTTTGGTTACTTATGAATGAACCTTAGCTTAAAGTTAATCCCGTTATACACGACTAATCTATTACCTATTACAACGTTCTAATATACGATACATAATAAACATATGAACGAGCATTCTTGTTTGACTCAATATTTTGAGGCTAACAATCTCCCCAATGAGAGGTCATAAACCTTGGTCATTTAGGAAATTTGTAGAGATTACTAATCTCGCCATAAATGAGTCTTGAACGTGTAATCATAGTCTTGTTCCTTCATGCTGTGATCTTTGAGCCTTTGTCGTTGTCTTTCGACTTTGTCTTTAAGTTTGAGATCATCAAATCATCCTTAACATGTCTTTGCCATCTTGCGATCTTGTGTCTTCATCCACATGCTCACACTATTAATTGTTGAATATGTCTTTAGGCATGAGAATGTGGTTTTGAATCTTTGACTTTGCTGAGTACACCGTAATGCCACCTTCTCGAGACAAAACATAGACACGGACTGAATGGCTTTGACATTCGTCCTAAATCGGTAGTGTTTTACCTCCGGTCGGTGAAGACCGTTATACGATATTGAATACCATACCTGTGATTAGGTAGATTCAATTAAGAATCTCATTGACAGGGTTTCGCGGCTGTACTAGCCGTTCTCTTTACTCGACCGTCTCAAAGCAAGACTGCGAACATAAAGAGTGAATCCATCGGATAAATATCCGCTTGATTAAAGTCGTCAATTCAAATTCCTGGAACAAGTGTGATTCATAAAGAATCTTACCATTGTTGCTTTCCAGTTGACACAAGTTTGATTCTTAAGAATCTCACAAGTCACCTACCGTAGCGCTGTTTGAGGTTGACGCTAGAAGGACTTCCATTCGTCACTGTGAATATTAATGAATATCACTCTGATTGTTCTGGAAAGACCATAAAGATATTGAGTAGAAACCTGAAACGAGTTTGAATCAGTTAAGAATCAAACCACTGTTGCTTTTCAGTTTTACACATGTTTAATTCATAAAGAATCTTACATATGACCTACCGTAATGCTGTTTGACGTTAACACTGGAAGGATTTCCACTCATCATTGTGAATACTAAGTAGTATTACTCTGAGTGTTCTAGAAATATCGCAAGGATATAGAGTAGGACTCTCTTGATCTTCATCCGTGTGTCATAACGAGATTTGATTGATCTCTTGGCTCTAGACTCGATTTGTGCACTTTTAGTGGTCGGAGGCTAGAGCAGATGCCACTTATTCAATATCAACTATCTCGAAGTGAGAAAGTCAATAGAAGTCATGTTGTTCTCCGTGACAATAAAACAAACTTCTTTTGAGAGAAGCCTGAGTAGCTAGGAAAGGGTTGTGCATACATCACTGGGTCCATGATGAGTTTGTCTTCATGATGAGTTGACCCGGTTTCTGCCTAAGTTGTATGGAGGGCTAATTTCTTTACACCCTTTATCCTTACATTTCTTTTTCATTCTTCAACCCCTTCAACGCTTACCAAGACATCATTAATAGCACCTTGTTGTGATTGTTCCAGTGCTACCATCAGTACTTAGTCAGCATTCAGCTACGTTCACAATCTACTCCATCTTTCCTAAGGAATTCTAATAATCTATTGGATTGTCCCTGGGAAGATCCCTCCGGTTCTGGTTGGATCATAGGACTTAAACCTAACCACCCTTTTGACACCAATAACGTCGTGAATTAAAGATGTTGTGGGTATTTGATCGTAACCATGAAAACCACTTCAAATGTCTAACAAAGTGTTTGAAAAACTTTTAACACCTTGATAGTTTTGTCGTTTCAGAAATGCCCCCCCTTCACATGTGCATCGATAATCGAAAGTGTTTCGCACATGTAGGTAAGAGTTAAAGTGCTTGAGTCTTATATAAGATCACATTTTAATCACATTTTCTCCCCCTATCTCTAATATATAAAATCTTTTGATATTAGAGATACCAAATTTGATTAAAATACATTTTGAAAAATAGTCTTGAAAATCTTCAGGAGAAAGATGTGTTAATCTTTTGAATGAAGTTAAAATGCTCCCCCTAAAAAATTGATCCAATTGAATTGTAATTGTGAGGATATGATCCACATTTCACTTTTTGAGGATGGCAGTTTGTTGAACACACAATTTTTGAAAGATTTTGAATAATCATTGAGAAATTCTTGAAAAAATTGTGTTCAACGCTTTTTGAAAAATCCTATTTCTTTTTGGCGAAGAGGTTTTTCTAAGGCATAAACTTGAGTTAATAGACGTTGAATGTCTTGACGAATCCACTCAAGTGTAAGAAGATTTCTCTTCTTTTGCTGAGGGTAAGGGTACTAAAGCGTACACTCCCCCGTAAATATAAAACCGGGTTGCAATCTGAAAGTGATTACAAGCCATTGTGTTGAGCTCAAAATGTTGAATGTTTTGTGACAAGCTCAACCCGTGATAGATTGCTCTACCCGTTGTTTGGAAATATTGTCCAAAATAGACAATTTCCTTTATTAAAAGAAGAAATGAAACGTTTTGAAAAATATTTACAACTTTCATTCGAGCTTTATGTACACACCCGTGTCGTTATTGAGCGACATTTCTAGGCACGTCCATATTATCGATACTGAAAGACATGTCGGAGAAGAATATTTTAGATCTTGAAAGATTTTTTAATTTTGGGTTTTGTTTTTATATGTTTTATATTTTTGTATTTTGCTTTTTCAAAGATATTTACAGGTTGATGTTTGATATTCAAATCAAGCAGGCACCTTTGCCAGAATCTCCAGGTCTGCTGGAGTCAAACATCTCATACCAATTTGCCTAACGAGGTACTCAAACCTATCTTTCGACAGAGCTTTCGTAAACAAGTCGGCTAATTGGTAATCCGTTCCAACAAAGTATAGTTCAACGATACCTCTTTCAACTTGTTCCTTTATGAAGTGATATCGGACATCAATGTGCTTCGTGCGGGAATGCTGTACCGGATTGCAGGAGATGGCTATGGCCGACTTTGAGTCACAGTACATAGGTACTTTATCATTGTGGAAGCCATAATCCGTGAGTTGTGTTCTCATCCAAAGAACTTGAGCACAATACGCAAATAGAGACACATACTCCGCTTCGGCTGATGAAAGTGACGTGCAATCCTTCTTCTTGGAAGACCATCCCACAAGCTTATCTTGACCTAGAAATCGTGCACCACCAGAAGTACTTTTTCGTGTATCAAGACACCCTGCATGATCAGAATCTGAATAGGCTGTTAGAAAGAAACCGGTTTCCCTCGGATACCAGAGTCCCAAATGAATGGTATTCTTGAGGTACCGAAAGATCCGTTTAACCTCCTTGAGGTGCTTTTCAGTGGGTCGTGCTTGATATCGTGCACAATAACACGTAGCATGTGAAATATCAGGTCTGCTTGCTGTTAAGTACATGAGGGAACCAATCATGGAACGATATCTCGTTTGATCGATGGCATTTCCCTCCAAGTCAGCATCTAGCGATGTGGTTGATAATGGTGTCCCAACGGGGTCACATGAAGTCATACCATGCTTTTTAATTATCTCTTGACAATACTTAGCTTGGTTTATAAAGATACCACTTGGGGATTGGTGAACTTGAATTCCTAGAAAGAATTTTAGTTCGCCCATCATAGACATTTCAAATTTGCTGTGCATGACTTTTTCAAACCATTTTGAAAGTTTTAGGTTTGTAGACCCAAAAATAATGTCATCAACATAAATCTGCACAAGCAAAATGTCATCCCCATATTTATAAGTGAACAAAGTTAGATCAATGGAACCTTTTGAGAAACCTTTGGATACCAGAAATTTTGAGAGCTCGTCGTACCACGCCCTTGGAGCTTGCTTGAGTCCATATAGTGCCTTGTGGAGACGATACACCTTGTCAGGATAATGAGGATTGACGAATTCTTCCGGCTGCGTGACAAAGACTTCTTCCTTCAAAGGACCTTTAAGAAACGCCGTCTTTACGTCCATTTGATAGACAGTGAATCCCTTATGTGCAACATAAGCAAGAAAAATCCTGATCGCTTCCATACGAGCTACTGGTGCAAATGATTCGTCAAAATCAATTCCCTCTTTCTGGCCATACCCATTAGCCACTAGCCTAGCTTTGTTCTTGATGATCGTGTTTTCTTCATCCATCTTGTTTTTCCAGATCCAACGAAGATTTAGAGGAATCACATCGTATGGTCTGTCAACAAGTTCCTAGACTTTAAGTCTTTTAAATTGTTGAAGTTCATCCGTCATCGATTCAATCCAAGCATGATCAGCCATGGCTTCTTTGATGTTTTTCGGTTCAGCAATACTCACGGTGAGTGCGAACATACAAACATCGCCATCGGTTGCTAGTTGTCGTCTTGTACGAACAGGCCGTGAAGGGTTTCCAATTACGTGAACCAAAGGATGATCTCGGGTCCAATGATGTGTTGAAGGATGTCGTTGATAAAACGTATGCATATTTGACGGATCAACATGGCGAGTAGAAGACTATCCAGTTTCGTGTACCGGTGTACCGAATGGGTTGTGAAAATCGTCATCGTCAGATAATGCATCGTCTGCTTGATTTGTGTTCTCTGAAGCAATGACAGTAGTTGTGGATGTTGTAGGATCGATTGTTGAAGGGATATTCTGAGGAGGTAAATCTGCAGCAACCCGTGTTGAAGTAGATGAAGTTGTATCCTTTTGTTGACGATGATCCGTATCATCATTCTTATCATGAGTGACAACGGAAGACTTTGATACAACTTGTTTCTCCCCTGTGAAATATTCATCAAACATTGGTCCATATAACATTTCCAACTCTTCAAGTGTCGTGTCCACTGTCATATCTGCTCTAGGAACATGTTCAGGAACCAGCTTTGAACTTGACGGTCATTGCTGTGGTCTTGAGTTCTGAGTTCCGTGTGGTTGTGAACGGAAGTCGTTTGTCGTTGTGGATCAGGACTTAAACTGCTTTGTTCAAGTGCCATTTCTTGCAATTCATCAAATCTGATATGAATAGTCTCGACTATCAATTTTGTTCTTTTGTTGTACACTCTGTATCCCTTAGACTGAGTTGCATATCCCACTAAAATGCATGCATCACATTTCTCTTTCATCTTGTCCAGATTTTCACCATCTCGAATAATGTAACACGTACATCTAAAAACATGAAGGTGTTTGAGTGAAGGTTTGCGGTCATTAATTATGTGATATGGTGTCTTTTCGTGTCTTGGGATAATTAAGGAGCGGTTTTGTGTGTAGCATGCGGTTGACACGGCTTTGGCCCAAAAGTATAGTGGAAGTTTTGAAGCGGATAATAATATTCGAGCAGCCTCAACTAAAGTACGATTTCGTCTTTCAAAAACGTCGTTTTGTTCGGGTGTTCGAGCAATAGACGTTTCAATTGCTTCGGCTTCAAAATAGTTTCTCAGTTTTGAATTCAAAAATTCTGTACCTCTGTCAGTACAAACCACTTTAACTTGAGCTTGAAGACCACGTTGTATCACTTTAAGGAAGCTGATGAGAACATCAGGTGTTTCATCCTTGGACCTTAAGAAGTGAGTCCATGTGTACCTTGAGTAGTCATCGACAATTACCATAACGTATTTCTTCCCATTGATACTATGAACACGCATGGGACCACATAAATCTATATGAAGAAGATCTAACCGTCCTTTAGAGCTTGGTGTAGTCTTTGTCTTGAAACTACTCCGTTTAGCTTTACAAAGCTCACAAGAATAACAAAGATGATCTTTGATGAATTTCAAGTTAGGAAGGCCTCGCACAATATCTTTCTTAGAAAGCAAGTTGATGGTATCAAAGTTAAGATGAGATAAACGTTGATGCCATAACCAAGCTTGAGTCGTTGAAGCTTTAACCATGAAACAGATTGGAGTTGAAGATGTAGAGTCTTGTAGTGAAATAGTGTAGAGATCAGTACCCCGTGTTCCGGTAAGTAAGTCATTCCCAGCATAATCACGAACAAAACATGTCTTCTTTCTAAAAGCAACCTCCAAATCCGCATCACAGAATTGACCAACTGAGAAAAGATTGTGATTGAGCCCTTCGACGTAGTAAACTCTTTTGATAGTGATATTCCCCTGAACCAAGTCTCCATATCCTAGGATCGATGCAAATTGATCATTTCCAAATCGGACCGTACCCAGGAACTTCTCCACGAAGTTATATAGAAGCTTGAGATTCCCTGTCATGTGCTTCGTGCATCCGGAGTCTAGTATGAAGAGAATTATTTCGATCACCTGCAGAAGAATTAGAACACGATGGAGCATTTTCTAAATTGTATTCCATGTTAGTTGTGAGTTCCGATTCATTAGTTTCCCTAGTTTCATCACTTAGAGGCACACTAACGCTCGTAGTCACATTTTCTGTCCTAACCTTAGGCATCCATTTATATCCTGGAGGACATTGATTAGCAAACCACCATTTCCAAGGCTTGCTAGCAGACTCATATAATTCCCTAATTCTGCTTCTAGGGTTCTTAGTGGTGGAGTCTGATGCAATACTATTCTTAGGGGGGGGGGGGGTTGCACCAGAATGGTTCACTTTGCATTTGGGTTTTCTAGCACTAATAGGCATCGCAGTTTGCTTATTAGTTCTAGTATCTACGCCTTTGACATTATTCGAAACACACATAGCATGATTAGCATTGGCACACTTTCCACATTTCACACAAACAAACTTAACATTCAAAGCATTCAAAGTCGAATCATTCAAATCGTCATTACACGCGATTACAGACGTTTTATACTTAGAAACATTGAAAATCCTAGGGTGGTCTTCTACTGTCTTCATCTTCCCTTGACTTTTGTTTTGCCAAACCTTTTCATTCATGCGAGTGCTCTTAAGCTGAGGCCGGCTAACACTATCAGTGGGGATTACTCCTGTAGTAAAAGACACACGTCTATTAGTGTTTCTAGAAGTCTGAGGTGATTGAATTTCTTTGTTTTGTGTGGGTTTAGTGGCCAAGCTATACATCCCTGGTTTAATCACATTAGTGTTCTTAGTGCTTTGTAATCGAATATGTGTTTTGGAAGCGTTTTGTGGTAACCTATCCTTCCCATCCGTCTTGGGGGCAAACACAGATTTTGCAAATGCAGAATTAGAGAAAACAGATGGTTTTCCCAAGACAGAGGGTCTAGTCACTTTTTGCGCATTGGGTTGTCTTACTACAGGTTTCTTAACACTAGGTTCCACAATTTTCCCACCCATCTTAACAACGAGTTTCTTCAACTCAGCTATCACTAGTTCCCTGTCTTGTAACTGTGCTTTCAACCCTTGAATTTCCAAATTCTGTTCATTCATTTCTCGAAACGTTTTGGAAAGTTTTTCTTGTAAGTTATTATCATGTGGAAAACTACCAACGTCTTTTTACAAAACAAATTCAAGAGAATGACAATGTTTTTGGAGGAAATCAGTTTTGTGTTGAAGTAACTCAAAAGCCTTCTTATCAACATTTTCTTTACATTTCGAAAGCTCAAGTTCAAGATGCTCGCATTCTTTGATTTTATCAAGATATTTGTGTTGGAAATACGTTTTACGTATTAAGAAGGATCGGTCACTCCAACGATAGTCCATGTAATAGCTCGTAGTTTAGTTAACTTTCTTTATTTATCAAACAAGAACAAGCCTAGCCTACAACATGTGTAGGCCGACCCAAATGTAAGCCCAAGCCCATGACAAGGGCTTGGGTATATAAACCCTCTCCTTTGATGGAGAGGGTGGTGTGGTTAATCATATTTTCACATAGTTCACTCTTGTTTCTCTATCTAGAATTGTGTTTAATCCACCATCTCTCTATCTCTTTCTCTCTCTAAAACATAAGCAAGATTTACACTTCTACAAATGGTATCAAGAGCCATGGGATGAGTGTATTGTTTTTGTGTTTGTGTTTATAGAAATTCGTGTGTTTTTGACCCCTAATCCCACGTCCAAAATTTTTTTTTGGTGTTTTTTTTTGGTTTGATCTTCACCAACATCATTTACATTCACGTATTAGTGATTTGGGTTACTTGGATCGCTCAAAAATGCAAAATCTTTGAGTGTTTGGATTCATTTTTGGCATCAAGATTCGTCTTTTTCAAGTACAATACGTATCCCTTGTTTTTCTCCACTTTTCGCAATATCTGGTATAAATTCGCAATGGTTTGTTAAATTGCGAAATCTTGCACCTTGCAAAGTTGCGAAATCTTCACTA
Source organism: Glebionis coronaria (assembly GCA_025667525.1). NCBI lineage: Eukaryota > Viridiplantae > Streptophyta > Magnoliopsida > Asterales > Asteraceae > Glebionis > Glebionis coronaria. Next base: position 449,810,462 of record CM046877.1, on the reverse strand, counting down.
AATTGTGAATTCCTGGCTTAATTGTGGATTTGTATATTGCGGAATCTTGGACTCAGATTATTGCGAAATCTTGTCATAATTTCGCAATTGGTATTGCGGATTTGAGTGCAACAGAGATTGCGAAATTGTTTTGCCTCAACAATTGCAGAATTGAATCCAAAGTAAGTTGCGGAATTAGCATTGCGAAATCTTGCATAGTGATTGCGGAATTGTCAGTGTATTGCGAATTTTTGTGAATTGCGAAATCCTACAAGGAGTTGCGAATTTGAATCATTGCGAAATCTCAGCATTGCGAAATCTTTTGAATTTTCAAGATTTTTTCAAGATTTTCGAACGTGATTTTGAAAATTTCGTACAAACTCGTGTGTAATTTTGTAGTGGAATTTTTGGTTTCTCAAGAAGACAAATTTAGGGGATTTTAACATAGTTTCTCGACTTCAACACACGATAACAAGCACATTTACTTTCTCTCATTGTTCGATCATCGATTGTAAATCTTAACTTATCGAAATGGAGTACACATCTCTTACGGATAAGTCCATCCTCTCGGGTACGGAAAATCGTCCACCAATGTTGGAGAAGTCTATGTACGAGGATTGGACTTCCCGAATGGAACTTTATATGTTGAACAAGGAGAACGGATATCTCATTTGGGCATCGGTGCTCAATGGACCATTAGATTATGGTACAGTGACGGAAGGTACGACCACTCGTCCTCGCACAACGGGTGAATTGACTGGAGATATGAAGATTCAAGATAAATGTGATAAGTATGCTACAAACATCATTCTCCAAGCCCTTCCTCCAGATGTCTACAAACTCGTCATCAAACATAAAGTTTCCAAGGAGTTATGGGATAGAATTCGGGTTCTAATGCAAGGCACCTCGTTAACTAAACAAGAACGAGAGTGTAAGCTTTATGATACTTTTGATAAGTTTGCCTATGTGCCAGGGGAGACTCTCAATGATTACTATCTGAGATTTACCCTATTGTTGAATGAGCTAAATATCTATGGCATGGAAATTCCTACCTTTCAATTGAACACCAAGTATTTGAACACTCCTCCTCCAGAATGGAAAAAATACGTGACGGATGTTAAATTGGCTAAGGACTTGCATAACACCAATGTGGATCAACTTCAAGCTTTTCTTCAACAACACGAATGCCATGTGATTGAGGCTCGGTTGTCTACACCTCAAGTTCATGATCCACATGTATGCTTTTCAACAAAACATGGCTTATACTTATCAACAACCATCATACTTGCAGCAGCCACCACCACACATCTATCCGCAACCACAACAACCATCTTATCAACCACCAATGATGCCACAACAAGCATATCAACAAAGTGTTCATCAACAATCTTTTCCACAACAACCACCATATCAGACATCACCATCACCAGCTAACACTTCTCCATTGGGCTATACTCCTCAGCAAGGATATTTTCCAATAGAAGCACAACCATCACAAGCTTTCTACTCTAATGAACTTCTTCCAATCCAAGCACCGGTCTTTACTCTAAATGATACGCCAGCTGATGTACTAAACCATCTCACCGCCTACTTGTCAAAACTTGTTGCAACTAGAGGATTTCCACCAACAAACAATCAGCTCCGCACCTCATCAAATCCTCGACAACAAGCCACTGTTCAAGATGATCAAGTGACGGTACAACCTATTCAGGGAAGGCAAAATTCATATAGACCTCCTACAAGGACTGGGAACAATCAAGATGTGAATTCTCAAGCTAGTGGAAATGGGAGTCCTATTGGTCCTAAGAAGGTTGTGACTTGCTACAATTGCCGAGGACAAGGTCATATGGCTAGGGAATGCACTCAGCCGAAAAGGAGGAGGGATGATGCATGGTTTCGTGAGAAGATGTATTTGGTTGATGCTCAGTCTAAGGGAAAGATTTTGGATTCAGAGGAGTTAGCATTTCTTGCAGACCCAGGGGCAGCAGATACTGAAGGCATTGCAGTCGTTTCCACTTCTAATGCAGCTTATCAAGCAGATGACCTTGACGCATATGATTCTGATTGTGATGACATTCACTCTGCCCAAGCTGCTCTCGTTGCTAATCTCTCTAACTACGGTTCTGATGTCATCAGTGAGGTACCAACCACATCTAATAATATTGATGATAACCAACATCAAGTTGGGCATGAAAATGACAACCTCGAACAACATTCGAGAACTAGTAATTCAAATGCCGTGGTACCCAATCCAACACATTTGAGTGAACCTCAACCAAATGCTACGACGGGTATGAAATCTTATGCTCAACATGATTTGGTCATGGTGCCTAAACATATTATTGATCAAATGCATATGGCCCTCAGACAATCCGTAGATACGAATTCTACCCTAACTGCTGAGGTTGCGTTGCATAAAGAAAAGGTCAAAACTTTTGAAATGGTCCCTCAAGAAGAGAAAATAACATGTTCTGAATTTGACCAATTTCGTTTTGAAAAGATTGAACACTTGAAAGAAATAGAATCCTTAAAAGCTAATCTTTCCAATGAATTAAAAGCAAAAGAGTCGGTTGTCAATGATTTTCAGAAACTTAAAATGGATTTCGAAACTCTCGAGTCTAAAAAGGTTGAATCGGAAATTAATGCTACCAAACTTCTCAAATTTAAAAAACAATAGCTTTTAAAACAATACGCTTCCACAGAAAAGGTTCATCTTTTAACTAAATCATTTAAAGAACTCGAACTTAAGCGTCTTCAAGATTTACCACCTAATCCCGGTTATGCAAAACAAGCTCAGGAATATATTCCCGGTCTTTATGATATGACCATAATTGGCAAATCGAAAGAAGCACCTTTTGTTCGTAGTACTGAGAAGATACAGTCACTTGCGGATGAAACTCATTCTAAAATGATTTCAAAATTCCATACAATTGATTATGATCAACACAACAAAGATCAATTTTCGAAAAAGACACGCATTCGCTTACAAAAGGAATTAGCAGAATTAACAGTTCTTGTGCCCCAAAGTTTGTCAAATGAAAACCTTCCTAGTACGTCTCCTACACTTGTCAAAAAGGATTTAACGAAGTTAATCCCACCGGTAAGTAAGGCGTCCGTTAACTTAAATGCGGTTCACCAACACTTAGCCGATTTTGACAAGGTCATTTTGGAACGTACGACGGCCACGGCCATAACGGAAGGTGAATGGAACTTTGAGCACACTAGAGCTGCGTTTCGATTGTTCCGTTTGTAGACAATGTTAAAGCTTGTCTTCGTAATATTGATCAAGATTTGTTTTTGGAAATAGAAGAAGTTAGACGTGTTTTCAATGAAATGGAAGATGCTTATGAAAACAATTTACTTGAAATAGAACGGGTTTCACGCCAAAAGGATTTGCTTCTGAAGCAAGTGATGTCTCATGATATAGTTTCTGTCTGTGTGAATAAAAGTGTTGATAATGATTCTATTGTGCATAATGTTGAATCTGTGGATAATGTGGTAGATGGTAATTGTCACGAATCTGACGCTGAATTTTTAAAGCTTCAAGATTCATATTCTTCGCTTTCAAAACGTTTTGATGAGATTCAAACACATTGTATTTCGCTTGAATGCAAGCAACAATTTATCCAAGAAATCTTTGAAACGTCATTCGAAGGTGTTAATATCGATGATGCAAACTTTGAAAAGAATTTCCGATTGAATTTACAATCAAAACAGCGTCAGCCAAGTGACAAGATTGCTCAATCTTTGCCGATAGACATAGAGAAATCTAAGGAGCTTAAGTGTGTGAACGTACTTGAGGCCGCTGAGAATTTTATACTTGATCTAGATAATCGAGTTTCCAAGATTTTGTCCAAAGTTGATAACTTAAAACAGAAAAATACACGACTCTTCGATTCAGTAAAGCCCGCATGTATTGATACCACTGCACAGAATCAATTATTGATTGAACAATTGAATCGAAAGTCGGTGGAAATATCTGATTTGAGGGAACAAATTTGTGATAAGAATCTGGTCTTGGCTGAGTTAAAGGAAACACTTCGTACCCTAAAAGGTAAGAATGTTGTGGATAACGCAGCCACTGTCTCAGCATCGTCCTCTAGTGCAATCAAAAGAACCCTTATAGCCGTCACACCACTTAACAAGGGCCCTAGGACTAAACCTTCTCAAACATTGGTCACTAAAGATAAGGTGGAATCAAAACCAGCTTCTAATATTCCTGTGTTGCCTTCTACAGGAGTAAGCACCACTACTAAGGCTCAAAGATCTAAGCTTAAAGAAACAAGAAGAATGATAGGATCTTGCCCCCATCTAGTAGTCAAGTGAAGAAGAAAGTAGAAGCCCATCCTAGGAATGTTATTTCTGTTTTGAATAAAAAGAATCATGTAGCTAAACCTAAAGGCTTTGCGGTTGTGCAACGTTCTAAGCCTACTGTGAATTCTAATTTGGAATGTTGGAATTTCAATGAATGTATGTTTTCTAGTCGTCATGATTCTTGCCTTATTGACCATGTGAATGAGATGCATGTCCGGAAAAATGGATTAGAATAGAAACCGACTGGGAAAGTGTTAACCCAAGTTGGTTGGATGTGGCGCCCCACTGGTAGAACTTTCACTATAGTAGGAAATACGTGCCCTTTAACTAGGATCACTCCCACTGAAGTGAAGAAAGCGTGCCCTTTAACTAGGAGTACCAAGGCTACCAAAACCCAAGCGTGTCCTTTAATTAGGAACACTGACACTACTGTAGGAACCAAGTGCCCTTTAAATAGGTCTACCCCCACTGTAGTGCCCGCGAATAATCCAAAACCTAAGAAAGTTGGAACAGTAAAACCTGTTAGTGCTAAAACTATCATTAGAAAACGCAGGAAATCTAAGGGTCTAAAAAATGTTAGCAATTCTGATAATTCTATATTTGTATCTGCTAACACTCCGGAACCAAGAGTTTCCAATGCATTGTCTACTGTTGTTGTTGAAAACAGGTGGTCCAAATTGTTCTCTGGTATTTGGACTCTGGTTGCTCCAAGCATATGACCGGAGATCGCTCTCAGCTCAGAAATTTCGTCAGCAAATTTCTTGGTACGTTTCGATTTGGTAATGATCATATTGCAAAGATAATGGGTTATGGTGAATATCATATTGGGAATGTTATAATTTCAAGAGTGTATTACGTGGAAGGTCTTGGTCACAACTTATTTTCCGTGGGACAATTTTGTGATGCAAACCTAGAAGTTGCTTTTCGAGAGCATACCTGCTTCATTCGTAATTTGGAAGGGGTTGATTTATTGAAAGGTACTCGAGGGAATAATTTGTATACTTTGTCTCTACAAGACATGATGGTCGCTTCTCCCGTATGTCTTCTCTCCAAAGCATCGAAGACTAAGTCATGGTTATGGCATCGACGGTTATCTCATCTTAACTTTGACGCTATTAATCACTTGGCGAAAAACAAACTTGTTCGTGGTCTTCCTAAACTTTCATTTCACAAGGATCATTTGTGTTCCGCGTGTACAATGGGGAAAAGCACTAAGAAATCTTACAAACCCAAGACGGAAGACACCAACCAAGAGAAACTTTATATGTTGCATATGGATCTTTGTGGGCCAATGCGTGTTGAAAGTCTTAGTGGCAAAAAGTACATCCTCGTCATTGTCGATGATTACTCTCGGTTTACATGGGTGAAATTTCTTAAAGCAAAAAATGAGGCACCTAAATTCATCATCGGATTTCTCAAGATGATTCAAGTACGTCTCAACACTACTGTCCGACGCATTCGTACAGATAATGGAACCGAATTTGTGAATCAAATCTTGCGTGATTATTATGAAGAAGTTGGCATATCTCACGAAACATCAGTTGCACGCACTCCACAACAAAACGGTGTCGTAGAAAGGCGAAATCGCACACTTATGGAAGCTGCTCGAACGTTGTTAATTTACGCAAAGGCTCCATTGTTTTTATGGGCAGAAGCAGTATCTACATCAGTGTACACCCAAAATCGGTCACTAATTCGTAAACGCCATGGTAAAACACCTTATGAGCTTCTCCATGGAAAAGTACCAGATTTATCATATCTTCATGTATTTGGTTCTCTTTGCTATCCAAATAATGATGGTGACAATTTGGGAAAACTTCAACCTAAGGCTGATTTTGGTATTTTCATTGGTTACGCACCCGCAAAGAAGGCATACCGAATCTACAACCGTAACTCTCGCAAGATCCTCGAAACTATGAATGTTGATTTTGATGAGCTGACAGCAATGGCTTCTGAGCAAAGCAGCTCTGAACCCGCACTTCATGAAATGGGACCCAGTAATATTAGTTCTGGTCTTGTCCCAAACAACCCTACTTCATCATCATTTACACCACCTACTAGGAAGGAATGGGATACGTTGTTTCAACCGTTCTTTGATGAATTCTTTACTCCTCCAAGTATTGTTGCTCCAGAACCTGAGGTAATAGCTCCGGTAACCGAAGTTGTCGCTCCAGCAACCGTTGCACAATCAGATACATCTGCACCTACTATTGGTCGAGATATACCCTCACAAGTAATTCTCAACCAACACATGTTTCAACTACCCATATCATGCCTATTGATGATGAAGAGGATGATGATGATCACGATTTGGAATTCGCTCAAATGCGTGAACTTCCATTCTTTGGTGTACCTATTCCCGACCCTAATCAAGCTGGGTCGTCCACCTTAGAGGAAGCTCCTTCTACAGTTTACTCTAATCCACGGATTCGTGAACATGACAGCAAGTGGACAAAGGATCACCCTATAGATTCTATTATCGGTGACCCTAATCGTCCGGTATCCACACGAAGTCAGTTACAAGAAAGTGCAATGTTTTGTCACTTTGATGCTTTTCTCACTGAAGTTGAACCTAAGACATGGCAACAAGCTTTTACTCAATCCTGTTGGATAGAAGCTATGCAAGAAGAACTTAACGAATTCATACGTCTTGAAGTTTGGGAACTTGTCCCATACCCAGATCAAGTGCAGTTACTCACTTTGAAATGGGTTTACAAGGTGAAACTCGATGAGTTAGGCGGAATATTGAAGAACAAAGCTAGACTAGTAGCTCGTGGATACAAGCAATTATTGGGCATCGACTTTATGGAATCCTTTGCACCTGTTGCCCGTTTGGAAGCTATTCGACTATTCCTCGCTTATGCAGCCCATATGAATATGATCGTGTATCAGATGGATGTGAAGACGACATTTCTTAATGGTGATCTCAAGGAAGAGGTCTATGTTCAACAGCCGGATGGTTTTGTGAATCCTAATTATCCTAATCATGTGTATAAGCTTAAGAAGGCTCTCTATGGGTTGAAGCAAGCTCCTCGCGCATGGTACGATCTATTGTCACAATTCCTCATAACACAAGGCTTCGCAAAAGGCAAGGTGGATCCCACGCTGTTCATTCAGAAACGAGGTAAAGATATGATTATGGTACAAATATATGTTGATGATATTATATTTACAGCCTCGACCCAAACCTTATCGGATGAGTTTGGGACACTCATGTCTTCCAAGTTTAAGATGTCAATGATGGGTAAGGTATCATTCTTCTTAGGTCTTCAGATATCTCAGAGTCCCAGAGGCATCTTTATCAATCAATCCAAGTATGCCCTTGAATCGCTTAAGAAGTATAAGATGGAATCTTGCGACCCCGTGGATACTCCAATGGTGGAACGAACTAAGCTTGATGTAGATCCACATGGAGTTGCCATTGATCCGACACTTTATCGTGGAATGATCGGTACTCTTCTGTATATCACAGCCAGTCGACCTGATCTTCAGTTTGCTATATGTATGTGTGCCAGGTATCAAACTAGGCCTACTGAGTTACACTTAGCTACTGTTAAAAGGATCTTTCGATATCTTAAAGGAACCATTAATCAGGGACTTTGGTATTCGAAGGACTCTTCTATTGCACTAATGGCATATGCAGATGCGGATCATGCGGGTTGTCAAGATACAAGGCGTAGCACGAGTGGAACTTTGCAACTACTAGGAGATCGACTAATCAGTTGGGCATCGAAAAGGCAGAAAAGCGCTGCTATATCAAGTACGGAAGCAGAATACATAGCTATGTCCAGTTGCTGTGCTCAAATTCTTTGGATGAGATTGCAATTAACCGACTATGGTCTAGGTTTCAACAAAATTCCGATGTACTGTGACAACAAGAGTGCAATTGCCTTATGCTACAACAATGTTCAATTCTCCCGGTTGAAGCATATTGACATTCGCTACCATTTCATCAAGGAGCAAGTGGAAAATGGAGTAATCGAGCTTTACTTTGTCCGATCTGAGTATCAATTGGCGGATATTTTCACGAAAGCTTTAGATCGCGCTCGAATTGAATTTTTGGCCGACAAGCTAGGAATGAGAACCTTCTCGCCTGAGACTATAAAGGAACTAGCAGATGAAGCGAAAGAATAGTCTTGGTAAAACTATTCTCCGTATCCTTGGTGATCATTGGTATATATTGTTTATATTTTTATCCACAAAAGCAAAATACAAAAATATAAAACCATATAAAAACATTAAAAATTGAAAAATTCATAAAAATCCAAAAATATTTTTACTTTATTTTTCAAAGGCGTGTCTTTTGGTACGATAATATTTACGGCCTTAGAAATGTTGATTAATATTGACACGGCGCCATAAATAGAGTTCGTACAAAAGTTGTAAATATTTCATAAAACATGCCTAAATGGCTTGTAGTTATTTCAGACTGCAACCCGGTTTTCACATTAAAGTCAAGTATTTCTTATGAAAGCTTTGGCTCACAACGGGAATTAATTTTCTCGGGCAAGGTTTACTTTAAAACCTTGTAAGGGATCAAGTTTACCTTATAACTTGGTCTAACACAAATCTATGTACGTTTCAGTGCATTTATTTGTTAAAACAAGAGAAGTCTTGTTTTTAAGAAGCCATCATCTCTACAACCATATCAATCTACAATTGGTATCTACATCCTCGACGATGCGACTACTCAACCGAAGACTACAACTCTTTCAATAGAACACGGGTCAACAATTGAGGGGGAGCAATTGTCAAGCATTCAGAATCTTCGATGCCGAACGTGCCAAGTTCACAAATTGATGTCAAGACAACAATACCAATCGTACACGTGGTGACAAGAGATGACTTCAGATGTGACGAGGCGACCAACATATGCTGACAAGAACCATTTGATCTTATCATATGATGTTCTCATCTATCAGGTCCAACCTTGTCAATTCTTTTCTAATATGGTGAATATGTGATCATGTTACAAATCGGTATCATATCTCATATGTTTGATATCTTGAAGAAAAAATGGACTTGCATTTTTCTTCCCAAACCATTTGTTAAAACTTCATTAAATCAATTGATATTAAAAACATCGATTGGGTTAATATTTTTAATATGGGGGAGAAAATGTGATTTAATATGGGAAATTATCAAAAATGGTTTGACTTAACGTGATGGCTCATCCCGACATATGCGAAATGTTTTCGAATATCGTGGCATATGTTAAGGGGGAGCTAAACGGATTTGCATATCAAAATGGATTTTCATGGTGACATATACTTACCCAAAACCCATTTATTTCACGATGATGAAGATTGTGGTGACATAAGGATGGTAGGATAGGTTAAGTCCAATGATTCTTCTAGAACCGGAGGAATCTTCCCAAGGACATTCCATAGCTAGAAATAGTAGTCCTTAGGAAAGATGGAGAAAGATTATGAACGTAGCTGAATGCCGACCAAGTACTTAAGTTAGCACTGGAACAATCACAACAAGGTGCTAGTTATGACGTATTGGTAAGCATTGAAGGGGTTGAAGAATGAAAAAGAATTGTAAAGATAAAGGGTGTAAAGAAAGAAGCCCTCCTTACAACTTTAGGCAGAAACCGGGTCAACACATATGCTATTGAGATCATTTTAATGAATCTCGATATTGAAGACAGACATTATGGAACCAGTGATGCAATGCACAACCCATCCCAGCTAACTCAAATATCTCTCAAAAGGTATTTGTTTTAATCACACGGAGACAACACATTATCTATTGATTTATTCACTCCGAATAAATTGGTATTGAAAAGGTGGCACTCCTCTCCAGCCTCCGATCACTAAAATCCAAAATGCACGATCGAGTCTAGAGCCATTTGAGACCATCAAATATCTCATTAGGACACACTTTCATAATTCCTTGCTTCTTCACACACTGTGAAAAGTAAGAAAGATCTTAAGAGTCCTACGCAAAATCTTCATGATCTTGCCTGAACATCCGAGTAATACGAAAGTATTTACAATGAAGATGGAAATCCTTCTTGAGCAAATATCAAAAAACTCATGGTAGGTGACTTGTGCGACTCTTTATGAATCAAACTTGTGATAACTGGAAAGCAACAGCTGTTTAATTCTTAACTGAATTTAAACACGTTCTAGGCCTCTACGCAATATCTTAGTGATCTTGCCAGAACACTCAGAGTGATACCTTAGTGTTTACAGTGATGAGTGGAAATCCTTCTAGTGTTAACCTCAAACAGCACTTGGTAGGTAACGTGCAAGATTCTATACGAATCAAGCTCGTGACAACTGGAAAGCAACGATGGTGCGGTTCTTAATTGAATTTCACTTGTTCCAGGAACATGAATTGACAGCTTCAAATCATGCGGATATTATTATCCAAATGATTCACTCTTTATGTTCGCAGTCAGCTTTGGACGGTCAAATAAAGAGAACGGGTTTACCCGCGAAATCCTGTCAGGAAGTTACTTAATTGAAACTATCCGTCACGAGTACGATATCTAATATCGTCCAACGGTCTTCACCGACCGGAGGTAAAATGCTACCAATTTAGAATGAAATGTTCAAAGCCATTTCGTTCGTGTCTACTTATGTTGCGGCATTTGAAGACGGTGGCGTTGCGGGATCCAAGAAGAAGTCGTCCCCGCATGCTTATACTTTATGCACTTAATATCTCATTTAATTCAAGAAAGCCTAAAAGTTAAGTCTTCCGCTGTATCAATCTCTGAAGCTTTCAAGAATTACAAAGGTATAAGTATGTGGGACATGGCGTCACGAAGAGGCGAAGATCACAAGTGATGGATGCACGAGATCAAGGCAAGAGATTAATGCTCAAGACTGATATCAAAGATCACATCAACATGTTCACCAGAAAAAGAAAAGGAAAAGAAAGACGAAGACTACGAGCTCAAGACAAGCATAGTATGCTAGGTTCATTTCATTATTGTAACTCGGGTAACGCCCTTGTTTGGAGTGACCTCCCTTAGGGGGAGATTGTTGGAAATACGTTTTACGTATTAAGAAGGATCGGTCACTCCAATGATAGTCCATGTAATAGCTCGTAGTTTAGTTAACTTTCTTTATTTATCAAACAAGAACAAGCCTAGCCTACAACATGTGTAGGCCGGCCCAAATGTAAGCCCAAGCCCATGACAAGGGCTTGGGTATATAAACCCTCTCCTTTGATGGAGAGGGTGGTGTGGTTAATCATATTTTCACATAGTTTACTCTTGTTTCTCTCTCTAGAATTGTGTTTAATCCACCATCTCTTTATCTCTTTCTCTCTCTAAAACATAAGCAAGATTTACACTTCTACAATTTGCATGCAACATCAGAATATTCATCGATATCAGCACAAGATTAAAGAGTAACACACAAAATATCTTTGGAGAGATATTCTTCTAAGAGTAGATCATATTCGTTTGAAAATTCTGATTTGTCATTTTGAAGTTCATCAATTTCTTTTTCAAGAGACTCAACATATTTCAAATCATCAAACACTTCAGACCGAATCAAATTTTCAAACTCAAGAACATGTTCTTTTATTATCTTCGTATTTGGTATTAAAAGTTCTTTCACAAGCACAGTTATGTCGTGAGGAATCTCGGTTTTCCACTTATCCTTTTGATGTTTTTCCCAATCACTTTCACCAATTGATTGAACATTATCAACGTGGTGTTTAAGAAAACCAAGTGTTTTTCTACTTTTGCTTTGAGAAGCATCTAGAGGAAAATAGTTAATATATTTAAAAACATTAGTTTTTCTCTTAGCGGCAAACGCTTTCTTCCATTGAATTCTTTGTTGTTTGCATTCTAAAAAGAATTCCTCACGAGACTTCTGTTTTTTTGGAGTGAAAAGACTGTTTAGATAAGCATAGTTATATGGTTTCACAAAATCTTTATTGACCGGTGATATACTCTCCTCATCCCAAAAGGACGTCTCTTCACTATCGAGGTTAGCTACTAGGCAGTCATTATCAGTCCATTCGGACTCATCAAGATATAAGTGAGGGTTCGCAGCTTGAGCTTGTTCGAGTTACTTGGGGGTGGCAAAGCTAGGTTGACCCTTGAAAAACGACCGAGGTGCTATCATTCTTACGGTTTGAATAGAGTCATGTGTATTATAAACAACTTTTTTCAAAAAATCGACTTGTTCTTCGAGATCCTTTACTTTTTCAGTATCTTTGCTTTGTCTATTTTTGAAATCTTGTGTTATTGTTTCAACCTCTTGTTTCTTTTTGTCAAGAATTTTAGCAGAATCGGTGGTGTTCATAGAAAGCCTCTGTTCAAGTTCATTAACTTTTGTTGTGGCAAGGTACGTTTTTTGACGTTCATCACTTAATAAAACATTAAATTGACGTTTTTCTTTAGTTAACAAAGCAAGAGCTTCATTGTATTTATTTTCAAAATCGTCCTTTTTAACGTTGATGACACGACTTTTGTACCCCTCAAGCTCGTTGGTCTTTTGAAGAAGCTCAACCCTATAACTATCAATAGTCTCACTAGATTTTATAAGAGCGGCTTTGCATTCTTCAAAGTTTTGAGTGAGCGCTGCGTTTGCCTTCTTTAAATGCTTTTGACTCTTTCTATTTTCATTGACATCTTTTTGTAAACTAGCAATTAAATTAGCAAGTGCGACACACTCCTTGCCATCATACTCATTTGCATGTTGATCATCCTCAAACTTATTATTGCACATGTCTGATGAATCGGGTGTGGTATTGCTATCAACCGTTTCCATCATACACGTGTCAGTAATTGTTGTTGGTAGATCACTATGCTCATGTGTATCACCAAACACATTATATTCATCATCATGTTGTACCTTATCAATTGGCTCGGTATCAAAGATAGGACCATTGTCATCTTCAGTGACGTTAAGGACCTCATGAATCTTTGCCATGTATGAATAATGTGTAACACCCCAAAATGTGATATGCGGAAGCGGTGAAGCTCGGGGGCTGTTACGTCATTGTATCATAGTTCAAGGTATAAGAGAACGACTCTAAATGAGACGTTTTATAAAAATACCTCGTTGAATTTAAATAAAAAGCATCACAGTACAAAGGTCTCAGTTTTCAAAAGATAGTGCAGCGGAATGTAAAAGTTTTAAACATCAACGAGATAATAGTTCAAAAGCATAAGTAAATAAATGTCCGAAGATAGCCAAGAAATGCATGCGGACTCCAAGTACTTCACACAGCAGATACACATCATCATCAATTACCTGAGATAAATGCTAAATTGGGTCAACATAAAGTTGGTGAGAATATAGGTTTCAAGTAAAAAATTCATAGTCATTCAATTTCAGATTTCATTTCATGTACACGTGCAACTATAGGAGATATAGTGCCAAGTGTAGGATAAATTGGGTGTTCACAATATTTATGATAGCGCTAAGATCGTGACATTGAAACTAGTGATCCAGTGCATACAATAGATTGCATACATAAATTGCCCCAATGGAGTACCTAGCCAAGATGACTCCGTTCATACAAATAGTACACACTCGTCCGGCGTCAGAATGCCCGAGTGGAGGTTGTCAACCCTCAATAGATCTATCCGTAACATAAGAGCTTACTCCAGCAGAGTAACTAACGATTCACGATAGTGGGGACTATGGCTAAAGAAACTTAAGCTATCTCATAAATAATGTTCACAAAGCGTTCACAGAAATCAAGTTTTACTTGCGTCCAGAAGCAAGTCATCAGAGCATTTATCACATCCCAAAACATTAAACATAGAAAGCAGTTTAATAGGGATCTATAAACTCACCTCAAGCAACGATTCAAACCGCACAAGTAAGATCAAATAGTAGCGAGCAACTCTAGCAACAACCTAAATATAATACTATAGTTTAGGCGCTAGCAAATAAGTCACAAAAGTTCATCACGTACGTTACTCATCGATCAAGTATATATTTTGTTGTCAAAATCGTGACTTGTAAATGTTACATCGTTATAAACATTATAGTATATATATACTTAGGCAAAAATATTTATTTTTGACTCGACGAAATTTCGACAGCCTTTCGGCGTAAATTTTAATTTACCAAAATTTATCTCAACAAATTTTCCTACGTGAATTCTAACGAAAATTCGGCAGCCTTTCAGCGTCACATAAAAATTTGCCATTTTTAGTAAATACCTAAATCTCGTCCTAAAACCCCTATTTTCAACAATTTATCAATCGCCAACAATTCAACCATTCATTTTTCACAATCGCAACCATTTCAACTCCCAACGTTCAAACTTTCAATAGTAATACAATTATTCGCTCTTCGAACTAACACGCTTTTACAAAACAAGTCCAACATCCATACATACCATTTAGTAACCATTTCGACACTAAAAACAACTCCGTTTAACTCGAAAATGTCGTTTCGACCACTTTAAAAAATCTGGACAGCAACCACTTATAGTGTTGTTCTCCAAAAATAAAGTTTTCCGACAACGTAATTTAAACAACCACAACTTACTCATTTTAGCTCCGTTTTTAGCCCATAATATATCGAAACGAAGGTATTCACTTATATTTTCATAATCTCGTAGTAAACTAGTGTCAAAACAATTTTTACGACTCTCTACGCCACTTACAAAAGTCGGACTGATTATACACTTTTCGCAAAAACTCGTTTTCGACCATTTTTAAGCGTACCCACTAGTAATAACACTACTAATTCCTTCCAAATACTCATAAACACAATAAAAATCAAAGATTTATTTTCAAGTTCATAAATCACCAAAGTATATATGTATATATTTCATAAATCCTTTAATTAAAACCTTTTCATACATGGATTTAAAAGATTTCTTCAAAATACTTATAGATCTAAAAATATATCATGACTAAAATAGTTTTTACCATTTTTATTTCAAGAAAATAGATGATGAGTAACATATATGCATGAATCTTCAAAGATTATGCATAAAAATGAAAAGATGAAAAAGGTTTAAGAAATAACCTTGTGTAACGATTCTACGTAACCACGGTAACACGATCTACGCTCTAATCAACAAATAATCAATAAAACCCAATCTACAATTTCAACCCGAAAACTACTCAAATCAACAAACCAATCAAAACCATTCTTCTTTATGTCTTTGCAAACCTTTGTGTGTATTTGTTTTGTGTTAATTCTTGCTAAAATGAAGCTTTTAGAAAATCAACAATGGTGGATATGGGGAGAGTGTTTGTGCCGTGTGTTTTTAGAGAGAGAGAGAGTTTTGTGTGTTTGAATTTTAGTTTAGGTGAAAGTGAATATTTGAGGTGAAAACAAAATGATTTAGGGTTTTTAGGAGTGTGTGTTTATTTAAGCACAAGAATAGCAAAGTTAAAATTTTGGTATTTCTTACATGTTGTTGATGGTTTTGGCCGGATATGGGTGGTCCCATAGGGGGTGAATAATTCAAATTTTTTACTAAGGTAACTAGTTAAAAGGTTTAAGGTAAAAAGGTTAATTAGTTTTAGGTAATTAGTGAAAAGTATGCAGTTATGTTTAAAAATACGTAAAACTTAGAAATTTAACGAAATATATTAAATTTACGATTTTTCGACGAAAACTGACATATTACGATTGGTAAAGTATTTTATGCATGTTAACGACGGTTAAACGTAAAAACGACGTAAAATACGAAAACACGATACGTTAATTAAATATTCACAGTAAATACGATTTATTACTATAAATAGCAAAAATACTAAAATACAGGCATATATAAACATATACAGAAATATTTAAATACGCTGGTCAAGAAAATACGATCACGCTGCTAAAAACTAAATAGTTAAGCACATAATTCACAGATAACGAATAATCTCATGGATTATCGTCAATTCATTGACCGTCTCAGCACTTTGGTCAGGTTCACAGAAAATGTTCAGAACAATGACTGAGCTCAGAGTCAGGTCATTACTCGTCAGCAAACAGTTTTTCAGAACACGCGGGATAACTTCCCTGTTCCAACACAGTTAAATCACATAGTTGACTAAATAAAAAGTCAAAGGGTAAAATAGTCATTTTACAAAGTAGGGAAAATTACCAGGTGTTACATCATCCCCTTGATAGAGAAGCTTTGTCCTCAAAGCTTAGGAGTGTCACGGCTTCTACAATTGTCAAAGAGTTGCGGATATTTCTTGCGAAATTGATCCTCACGGTCCCAAGTGAATTCAGGTCCACGTTTAGAATTCCACCTCACCTTGATGATAGGAATACGACTCTGTTTCAATCGTTTGACCTCACGGTCCATGATTTCAACAGGTTCCTCGACAAATTGCATTTTGTCGTCGATTCGGAGTTCCTCCAATGGTATAACGAGTGTTTCATCAGAAAGGCACTTCTTCAAGTTCGACACATGAAAAGTGTTGTGCACGCGGCTCAACGCTTGCGGTAATTCGAGACGATAGGCTACAGTTCCAAACTTTGCCAGAATTTTGAAAGGTCCAATATAACGGGGGTTCAGCTTTCCTCGCTTGCCAAAACGTACCACACCTTTCCAAGGCGATACTTTTAGCATCACTTTGTCTCCCACTTGAAATTCGAGAGGCTTAGGTCGAACGTCGGCGTAACTCTTTTGACGATCACGGGCTGCTTGAATTCGGCTCTTGATTTGAACAATCTTCTCAGTCGTTTCACGGATAAGTTCAGGGCCAGTGAGTTGACTATCCCCAACCTCACTCCAACACACAGGCGAGCGACATTTACGACCATACAACGCTTCAAACGGTGCAGCCTTAATACTGGTATGATAACTGTTGTTGTAAGAGAATTCTACTAGAGGCAAATGTCTATCCCATTGCTTTCCAAAGTCAAGCACACAAGCACGCAACATGTCCTCCAGCGTTTGAATAGTTCTCTCACTCTGTCCGTCGGTCTGCGGGTGATAAGCAGTACTCATGTCCAATTGCGTACCCAACGCTTTCTGAAGTGATTTCCAGAATTCAGAAGTAAATCTACCATCTCTATCAGAAATTATCGAGATCGGTATTCCATGTTTTGTGACTATTTCCCTCAGATAAAGTCTCGTAAGCTTATCCATCGAATCATCTTCCTTCATAGCCAAAAAGTGTGCAGATTTCGTAAGTCGATCCACAATTACCCAAATTGTGTCGTATCCGTTTGTCGTTTTAGGCAGCTTAGTTATGAAGTCCATGGTTATATTTTCCCATTTCCACATAGGAATTACAGGTTGAACCAACAATCCAGATGGTTTTTGGTGTTCTGTTTTCACTCTAGCGCAAGTCAGGCACTTCCCTACGTAAGTAGCGATTTCAGCTTTCATATTTGGCCACCAATACAGCTTCTTCATATCCTATACATTTTGTCAGATCCTGGGTGAATCGAATACTTAGATTTATGCGACTCGTGCATAATCACGTCCCTTAGTCCTCCAAACCGTGGTAACCAACTTCTACCATTCAGACATAGCGTTCCATTAGTGCTAGTCTCCAATTTCTTTGTGACCATTCCTCCTAGTTTCTCATCTTCAACATGTTCGGGCTTAAGAGCTTCGGTTTGTGCTTCACGAATTTGCACGGGTAAGTTCGAATTGATAACCATAGCTAACGATCTAACTCTACGTGTCACCAGTTGTTCCTTTCTACTTAGCGCATCCGCCACTACATTGGCCTTCCCAGGGTGGTAACGGATTTCACAGTCATAATCGCTGAGCAACTCGATCCATCGACGTTGTCTCATGTTCAGTTCCTTCTGATCAAGAATATGTTGTAAACTCTTGTGATCGGTATAGACGACATACTTGGTTCCATACAAGTAGTGTCTCCACAATTTCAAGGCAAATACTACCGCTCCTAGCTCCAAGTCGTGCGTAGTATAGTTTTTTCTCATGCGTTTTCAATTGTCGTGACGCGTAGGCGATAACTTTCTTCCTCTGCATCAACACAGCTCCAATCCTTTTGCTGATGCATCACAGTAGACCACAAAGTCTTCCGATCCTTCTGGTAACGATAGAATAGGCGCACTACACAACATTTGTTTCAACTTTTGGAATGCTAATTCCTCCTTATCTCCCCATTCGTATTTCACCTTCTTTTGAGTCAACTTCGTCAATGGTTTCGCGATCTTCGAGAATCCCTCGATGAATCTTCGGTAATATCCGGGGAGTCCTAAGAATTGGCGAATTTTAGTCGGTGTCGTAGGAGCAGTCCACTCCCTAATTGATTCAATCTTAGCAGGATCAACATGAATCCCCTTGCTATCTATAACGTGTCCTAGAAATTGTACTCTTGGCAACCAAAAATCACACTTCGAGAACTTAGCGTACAATTCCTCCTTCTTAAGCAATTCTAATATTATCTTAAGATGTTCCTCATGTTCTTTCTCATTCCTTGAGTAAATCAGTATGTCATCGATGAACACAATGACAAACTTGTCCAAATACGGTTTACACACCCGGTTCATGAGGTCCATAAACACAGCAGGTGCGTTTGTCAAACCGAACGGCATCTCTTGGAACTCATAGTGTCCATACCTAGTCCTAAAGCAGTCTTTGCAACATCTTCCTCACGGACTCTCAATTGGTGATAACCAGACCTAAGGTCAATCTTTGAGTAAACGCTCGATCCTTGCAACTGATCAAACAGATCATCGATCCTAGGTAACGGGTAACGGTTCTTGATGGTAAGTTTGTTCAACTCACGATAGTCGATACACATCCGAAAACTCCCATCCTTCTTCTTTACAAATAAGACTGGAGCTCCCCAGGGTGAAGAACTCGGTCTTATGAATCCTTTATCAGTCAACTCTTGTAGTTGCGTCGCTAGTTCTTGCAATTCCGACGGTGCTAAACGATAAGGCGCTCGAGCAACAGGTGCAGCTCCCGGTATTAAATCGATCTGGAATTCAACTTGTCTAGCCGGCGGTAATCCAGGCAAATCTTCAGGAAAGACTTCCGGAAAATCCCGTACGATAGGTACATCTTCCAACCGTTTTTCTTCCGTCTGCTTTTCAGTAACACAGGCTAAAAATACGTGGCAACCTTCCGACAACAACTTCTGAGCCTTGACACGCGAGATAATGTTCAGTCGTGACTTCCCTTTTCCGTTACTTGTATCCCCTTGTACCTCCAAAACTTCATCACCAAATGGTAAACGAACGATCTTCTCGTCACATACAATCGTAGCACGATATCTCGACAACCAATCCATTCCGACAATCACGTCAAAACTCCCTAACTCAACAGGCATAAGGTCTATTACGAAAGGATGACCTAGAAGATTTAAAGTGCATCCACGAAGTATAGTGTCGGCTTCTATCAACTTCCCATTAGCTAACTCAATAGTGTACTTAGTGTCTAAGGGCGAAGGGGTCACATCAAGTAAAACACTAAAAGCAGTCGACACGAAACTCCTATCGGCTCCAGTATCAAATAAAATAGAAGCATAACGACCATTGAGAAGAAACGTACCCGTCACAACGTCGGGGTTTTGTTGCGCTTCTCCTCCTCCTATCACATAGACCCTTCCATGAGCTTCCCCAGCTTTAGCATTCTTTCCTTGGTCCTTGTCCTTGTTCTTTTTCTTTGGGCACTCATTGCTGTAGTGTCCCTTTTGCTGACATTCAAAGCAAGTGACGTTGGATTTCGTGTTGGGTGGTGACTTACAATCCCTAGCAATGTGTCCAGTTTTCTTGCAGTTGTGACACTGTACATTGCATTGTCCATTATGGTGACGCTTGTATCGATTGCATAGAGGTAACGTCCCATTGTACACTCCCTTTTCCCCAGTACCAGCAGTGTACGCTTTCACAGTGTCTTGCCTCTTATTCGGATAGTTCCCATGGTTGTTCCTTTGGTTATTACCCCACTTTCTCTTGTTGTCCGCGGCATTCCCAGCATTTGCTCGAACAACTTGATCCATCAGACTGTGAGCCATCCTTATAGCATCACTAACTTTTGTCGGTCCAGACGATGTCACATTCCCTTGAATTCTACCAGGTAAACCCCGAATGTAGCGTTCAACCTTCTTCTCTTCATCCGGAACCATTCTAGGACATAGCAAACACAATTCTTGAAACCTCCTAGTGTATGTCCCAATGTCATTGTTCTTCACAGTCAAATTCCACAATTCGACTTCCATTTTCTGAATCTCATTACGAGGACAGTACTCCTTAGTCAACAACTTCTTAAGTTCCTCCCAACTCATTCCATACGCCTCCTCGGCTCCAGCCGTCTGCACATGTGTGTTCCACCGGGTCAACGATCCAGCAGCTAAAGTACAAGTAGAATATGTCACTTGGTTTTCAACATCACATCCACTAACACGGAACACAGCTTCCATCTTTTCGACCCAACGAGCTAATCCGACAGCTCCTTCAGTACCATTAAAAGTCAAGGGGTCACAGCTCCTAAAGTCCCTGTAAGTACACGGCTTAGGCGGTCGATTGTCAACATTGTTCGGCGGTGCTTCGTTCACGTTGTTGTTAGCTTGAACGTTTGCTAGTGCAGCAGTCACTCGTTGCGTAATCAGTGCTTCCAATTGAGCGTCAGCCATTCCGTTACGTGTGTTCACCATTGTTTCTCTGCGTTAAGACAACAATGCAAAATAAGGTTCAAGCATGAATATACACGTTATATATTTCATATGCTAAAATAGAATGCAGAATTTAACAGTACAACAAACATAAAAAGGATAGTCACTGGTCAAGGTCATAAAGTTAAATTCCCATTCATAATCAAAATATCAAGTACATAGTCATAAAATAAGAGTACGATTACATACCAAAGATCAAAACAAAACCAAAAATAACACCGAAAATGGTGATTGAATTAGAATCAGACTAGATGTAATCAAAATGATACGTGATAGTATGCGATGACATATCCTACAACAACCAAATTGCGTATTAAGCAGTTGTAGGGTATGCATGAAATAATCATGTATAGAAATTAAAGTGTGCAAATCAACGAGATGCATATGTATATAATACATATTACGTATTACATAATATATATTACATATTACTTATAGTGTTATCCTACGTAATACATTACGTACTACACATATATATACAGAGTAACAAGTAGCCACATCGGTTATAGTCTAGGCCTAAGATGCAAACCTAGTCCTCTATAACCAAGGCTCTGATTACCAATTCTGTAACACCCCAAAATGTGATATGCGGAAGCGGTGAAGCTCGGGGGCTGTTACGTCATTGTATCATAGTTCAAGGTATAAGAGAACGACTCTAAATGAGACGTTTTATAAAAATACCTCGTTGAATTTAAATAAAAAGCATCACTGTACAAAGGTCTCAGTTTTCAAAAGATAGTGCAGCGGAATGTAAAAGTTTTAAACATCAACGAGATAATAGTTCAAAAGCATAAGTAAATAAATGTCCGAAGATATCCAAGAAATGCATGCGGACTCCAAGTACTTCACACAGCAGATACACATCATCATCAATTACCTGAGATAAATGCTAAATTGGGTCAACATAAAGTTGGTGAGAATATAGGTTTCAAGTAAAAATTTCATAGTCATTCAATTTCAGATTTCATTTCATGTACACGTGCAACTATAGGAGATATAGTGCCAAGTGTAGGATAAATTGGGTGTTCACAATATTTATGATAGCGCTAAGCTCGTGACATCGAAACTAGTGATCCAGTGCATACAATAGATTGCATACATAAATTGCCCCAATGGAGTACCTAGCCAAGATGACTCCGTTCATACAAATGGTACACACTCGTCCGGCGTCAGAATGCCCGAGTGGAGGTTGTCAACCCTCAATAGATCTATCCGTAACATAAGAGCTTACTCCAGCAGAGTAACTAACGATTCACGATAGTGGGGACTATGGCTAAAGCAACTTAAGCTATCTCATAAATAATGTTCACAAAGCGTTCACAGAAATCAAGTTTTACTTGCGTCCAGAAGTAAGTCATCAAAGCATTTATCACATCCCAAAACATTAAACATAGAAAGCAGTTTAATAGGGATCTATAAACTCACCTCAAGCAACGATTCAAACCGCACAAGTAAGATCAAATAGTAGCGAGCAACTCTAGCAACAACCTAAATATAATACTATAGTTTAGGCGCTAGCAAATAAGTCACAAAAGTTCATCACGTACGTTACTCATCGATCAAGTATATATTTTGTTGTCAAAATCGTGACTTGTAAATGTTACATCGTTATAAACATTATAGTATATATATACTTAGGCAAAAATATTTATTTTTGACTCGACGAAATTTCGACAGCCTTTCGGCGTAAATTTTAATTTACCAAAATTTATCTCAACAAATTTTCCTACGTGAATTCTAACGAAAATTCGGCAGCCTTTCGGCGTCACATAAAAATTTGCCATTTTTAGTAAATACTCAAATCTCGTCCTAAAACCCCTATTTTCAACAATTTATCAATCGCCAACAATTCAACCATTCATTTTTCACAATCGCAACCATTTCAACTCCCAACGTTCAAACTTTCAATAGTAATACAATTATTCGCTCTTCGAGCTAACACGCTTTTACAAAACAAGTCCAACATCCATACATACCATTTAGTAACCATTTCGACACTAAAAACAACTCCGTTTAACTCGAAAATGTCGTTTCGACCACTTTAAAAAATCTGGACAGCAACCACTTATAGTATTGTTCTCCAAAAATAAAGTTTTCCGACAACGTAATTTAAACAACCACAACTTACTCATTTTAGCTCCGTGTTTAGCCCATAATATATCGAAACGAAGGTATTCACTTATATTTTCATAATCTCGTAGTAAACTAGTGTCAAAACAATTTTTACGACTCTCTACGCCACTTACAAAAGTCGGACAGATTATAAACTTTTCGCAAAAACTCGTTTTCGATCATTTTTAAGCGTACCCACTAGTAATAACACTACTAATTCCTTCCAAATACTCATAAACACAATAAAAATCAAAGATTTATTTTCAAGTTCATAAATCACCAAAGTATATATGTATATATTTCATAAATCCTTTAATTAAAACCTTTTCATACATGGATTTAAAAGATTTCTTCAAAATACTTATAGATCTAAAAATATATCATGACTAAAATAGTTTTTACCATTTTTATTTCAAGAAAATAGATGATGAGTAACATATATGCATGAATCTTCAAAGATTATGCATAAAAATGAAAAGATGAAAAAGGTTTAAGAAATAACCTTGTGTAACGATTCTACGTAACCACGGTAACACGATCTACGCTCTAATCAACAAATAATCAGCAAAACCCAATCTATAACTTCAACCCGAAAACTACTCAAATCAACAAACCAATCAAAACCATTCCTCTTTATGTCTTTGCAAACCTTTTTGTGTATTTGTTTTGTGTTAATTCTTGCTAAAATGAAGCTTTTAGAAAATCAACAATGGTGGATATGGGGAGAGTGTTTGTGCCGTGTGTTTTTAGAGAGAGAGAGAGTTTTGTGTGTTTGAATTTTAGTTTAGGTGAAAGTGAATATTTGAGGTGAAAACAAAATGATTTAGGGTTTTTAGGAGTGTGTGTTTATTTAAGCACAAGAATAGCAAAGTTAAAATTTTGGTATTTCTTACATGTTGTTGATGGTTTTGGCCGGATATGGGTGGTCCCATAGGGGGTGAATAATTCAAATTTTTTACTAAGGTAACTAGTTAAAAGGTTTAAGGTAAAAAGGTTAATTAGTTTTAGGTAATTAGTGAAAAGTATGCAGTTATGTTTAAAAATACGTAAAACTTAGAAATTTGTCGAAATATATTAAATTTACGATTTTTCGACGAAAACTGACATTTTACGATTGGTAAAGTATTTTATGCATGTTAACGACGGTTAAACGTAAAAACGACGTAAAATACGAAAACGCGATATGTTAATTAAATATTCACAGTAAATACGATTTATTACTATAAATAGCAAAAATACTAAAATACAGGCATATATAAACATATACAGAAATATTTAAATACGCTGGTCAAGAAAATACGATCACGCTGCTAAAAACTAAATAGTTAAGCACATAATTCACAGATAACAAATAATCTTATGGATTATCGTCAATTCATTGACCGTCTCAGCACTTTGGTCAGGTTCACAGAAAATGTTCAGAATAATGACTAAGCTCAGAGTCAGGTCATTACTCGTCAGCAAACAGTTTTTCAGAAGTCGCGGGATAACG
Organism: Glebionis coronaria; assembly: GCA_025667525.1. Lineage (NCBI taxonomy): Eukaryota > Viridiplantae > Streptophyta > Magnoliopsida > Asterales > Asteraceae > Glebionis > Glebionis coronaria. Next base: position 449,786,019 of record CM046877.1, on the reverse strand, counting down.
TCCCGGTTCCAACACAGTTAAATCACAGAGTTGACTAAATAAAAAGTCAAAGGGTAAAATAGTCATTTTACAAAGTAGGGAAAATTACCAGGTGTTACATAATGTGCCTCGAGTTCTTGGTCGGAGAGTTCATTATCTGTGTCGTCAAACATTTCTCCTTCCTCAACTGATAACTTGATTCCAGCTTCCATTTTCTTGCACAGCAGCATCTTTTCCTTATGATAACCATAATCTTTAACCCTCTTTGGCTGCCTGCATTCCCTAGCCAAATGCCCAAAACCTCTGCAGTTATAAAACTGAATCCCACTTTGTTGCACAACTTGAGTACCAATAGTTTCCCTATTTCCAACAACAGTAGCCACCCTCTGATTATCATACTTAGGTTGTCGACCATACTTTGGAGGACTCTCAGCACGCCTTCGTGTGTCATACCTTGGAGGACTCTTGCATGGGTGTTCCTTGGGTTTGAAGATGTTCGAAGGCTGTTGTTGGTGGGTTTGTAGATTTTCTTATATTGCTTCATAATGAAAGCCATTTGTTGCTTGAATTCCCTATCCTTTTGAGCCACTTCTTCATCACTGTCTTCTTCGGATGATTGCTCAGGTGTGGGTGATGGTGCTCTTGCAACTTCTTTGCCTCGGGATCGTGTTGGAGCATGTGACTTGGAGACAATAGATGATCGTGGTGATGATGATTGAGTAGAGTAGGTCTTTGAAGTACGAGAGTGATAATCTGGGTAATGTTGAGTGGTAGACACCAAAGCAAGTGGATTGGAAATCTTTGCAACTCGTTCAGCTCGAAGTTCATTTGCCTCATTTTGAAATTGTTTCAAAATGTCAAAGAGCTTGTGATATGAAACTTCGTCTAACTTTTGTTGTTGTTTCACCAAGGTGACAAACCGTGTCCACTCTAGTTGAAGTTGCTGTAGAAATTGGATATTGACTTGCATGGTGGAAACTTGCAAGTTGTTTCGGGTCATATCATTTATCATCTTGTAGAATCGGGAGTAATAAGAACCAATTGATTCCCCATCCTTTGATGTAAACTTGCCAAAGTTCCAAAACATCTTAGTTTTCACATCTTGTTTGTTAAGTGATTCACCTTGTTGTAATCTTTCAATAGCCGTCCACATTTCTTGAGCAGTAACCGTAGAGTAAATATCATCTCCAATGCCACTGAGAATTAAGTAGATTGCTTCCTTCTCTGCATCAAACCACGCATGGTTCTCTGGGGTGAGGTCGGTCCTCTTTTCATCACGTTCATATGCGGGTTGTGCATCACTTGTGTCTGTGGCTGGTACTGCAAGAACTTGAATCCTTGAGAGTTTATAGGGTCCATCCAAAATGCATTGCCTTAAAGCATCACCGTTAGGTTTTGTGTCAAGGTAACGTAGAAAACGGGATTGCCATTAATCATATCGACCCGACACAAGCATTGGTGGTCTTTCTTGGTTACCTGCCACCATTATGTTGTTGTTCGTCACACGATATTCGGCAGTAGAATCCATCTCAATATTCTCTGAAATGATGAAATGAATATGGATCTTAAGTAGATTTGTTGTGATAGTGTTGTTGTTGAAATTCCGAAAATTGCGATTTTTTTTCTCAGACCGACAATAAATTCCTCAGTCCGACAAAACGGTAGACCTAAAAAATTTGTAATCACCAAATTTTGAAATCGATTTAGAAATAGCCTAAAACTAGTACGAAAAAAATTTGATTTTACTTGACCTAAATAGTGGCTAAGTCTAGATAGTGGCTAAGTCTAAAAAATACTCGAACAAAATTTAGATGTCCATCGCAATGTCACCCATCGCACTCTTAGATCGCAGTCTGATCGTACTCTATGATCGCAATCTGATCGCACTCTGATCATACTCTTAGATCGCAGTCTGATCGCACTCTGATCGTACTCTTAGATCGCAGTCTGATCGCACTCTGATCGTACTCTTAGATCGCAGTCTTGGATCGTAACAAGTGATCGTACTCGTGGATCGCACTCACTTGATCGTATTGGTGATCATATCCAACGATCGTATCCTGTGATCGTATCCAACGATCGTACTCACCGATCGTACTCTCTGATCGTACTGAGTGATCGTACTCACAGATCGTAGTGAGTGATCGTACTCACAGATTGTATTGAGTGATCGTAGGAGGTGATCGTGACCATGGATCGCAAGTAGAAACCCCCAGGGTTTATGCAATCGCAACAATCAGATCGTAACCAAGAAAAAAGTTCGAGACTTTAGGCAATAAGAAAGAATGGATTTTTACCTTGGAATTCGTGTTTCAATCCAAACCAAAGTAACCAAAAACTTACCACACGTATGAAAGATGTAGAGATTAAAGGAGGAAGATTTAGAGCACGAAAAACACAAGAAAAAACTTGAATCCGTAGATTTTTTGTTAAAATCACACGAACTAAGTAGTAAATCAACAACGAATCATAAAACTACCCCATGGCGATTGATACCAATTGTTGTCTCTTATATTTGTGATGATTAAGCAAGAAAGACAGAAAGGTAGATAAAAGATGGAAGGTTTCTAGAGAGAGAAAGTAGTGAGAGAAAGTAGAGAGAAAATGGTTGGAGAAACTAGGTGATATTAGATTGAGAGAAAATGAAATGACCAACACCCTTCCTAACATGCTAGGAAGGGTTTATATAGCCTTTGCCTATATGTGGCTTAATGGGCCATATGATCATGGGCCGGGCTTTCCTTTTGGACTTTGGTTACTTATGAATGAACCTTAGCTTAAAGTTAATCCCGTTATACACAACTAATCTATTACCTATTACAACGTTCTAATATACGATACATAATAAACATATGACCGAGCATTCTTGTTTGACTCAATATTTTGAGGCTAACAGATTATTATAGCAATAATAGTTCTTCACAAGATGATATCGAATTAGAAGGCCAATATAATAACTTACACAAACTTAGCCTTAAATTCATTAAAAAGAACAAAGTGCTAAAATAAACTAGAACTAAGCTTAAAAATGAGATTAGTGAGCTAAGAGAGAGATTAGCTAAGCTTGAGAAAAACAAAGAAGTTGATTTAGGTTGTCTAAAATGTGAAGACCTTAGACAAGAGAAGGAAGATCTCAAGATTACCTCCATTAAATTGGAAAAGTTCATGAAAGGTACTAGTGCTCTTGATGATATGTTAAACAAACAAATTCATTCCAAGGAAAGACTTGGGTTGGGTTATATCACTAATGAAGCATCTACTAGTGAACCTAAACAAGTTAGATTTTTAGAAAAACGAACCACTGTACGCGGTACGCCAGTATATGGTGCGGTTCCCTATTGCTATGGAACCGCGGGTACTAATAACGAACCGCGGACAGAGGATGGTTTTTGTGAATATCCTGAACTTTTTGAAAAATCTATTTTAGGTGAAGGGCCAAAACATATTTTTATTAACAAGATCAAAGTACCTATTATTGAAAAGCCTACTCTAGATAAATTCTACAAGCCCTTGAGTAAACCTCTAATGGGAACTAGAAATTTTTCTAGACAAACATCTACTCCTCCAAGAGTATGAAATGAATCAAAACCTAGAAGTAGAACACCTACACCAAAAAGGAATGATCAAGCTAAGTCACGAACTATAAGTAAAACTCCAACACCTAGAAGAAATAACAATAATTCTAGATCAAGATCAAAGACACCTAGGAGAAACAATGGACAACAAAATGGCCATATGAAATGGAACAATTTCCAACAACAATATTTTTCTCCATGGGGAATGTATCCTCCATTCATGCATCCCAACCAAATACAAGGGATGTTTGGAACTAACAACTTTGGACCCCTGAGATATTGGGGACCAAATGTTTGATCTTGTGTGTTGTTACCTAGATATGCTTGGGAATCGATTTAGAGCCCGACGAGTGGATTAAGGATAGTGGATGTTCTAAACACATGACGGGTAATCGAAGTTTGTTCTCGTACTACAAAGCATATGATGGAGGTAACGTTACATTCGCAAGTAATCGACGTTGTAATATTATTGGCAAAGGTATTGTTTCTCTTGATCTATGACCATAGAAAATGTGGAGATAACTTAGGTTTTAACCTTCTAAGTATAGGTTAAATTTGTGACAATAAGTGTAAGGTCATCTTTTCGGAATATGACAGTGAAATCGTAAAATATGGAAAGGTCATTAGAAAAGGTGTTAGAAAGCATGGGCTTTATGTCATGAAGGTCAATAGGATGTCAAAGGACAACTTATGTCTAGCGACTTTAGATGATAGTTCTAATCTTTGGAATAGGATATTAGGTCACGCTAATATGCGTTTAATTCAATCTTTAGTCTCTAAGGAGTTGGTAAGACATCTACCCAAGATGAAGCTTGAGAGTCACTTTTGTGATGCTTGCAAAGTTGGGAATCAAGTTCACTTAAGTCACAAAGCCAAGAATTTGGTTTCGACTTCTCGGTGCTTAGAGCTCCTACATATGGATCTCTTTGGACCTTCCGCCATACAGAGTTATGGAGGTAACTTTTATACCCTAGTCATAGTTGACGACTATTCTAGATTCACTTGGACAAGATTTTTGGCGTCTAAGAATGAAGCTTTCGATCACTTCGAAATCTGTGCTCGAAGAATCTAAAATCAACTAGTATGTTCAATTGTCTCTATTAGGACGGATCATGGTAGGGAATTTGATGATGAAGTGTAATTCGGTGCCTTTTGTGAAGCTCATGGTATTACCCATAACTTCTCGGCTCCTCGCACTCCTCAATCAAATGGGGTAGTTTAAAGGAAGAATAGGACCATCCAAGAGATGAGTAGGACAATGTTAAACGAGCAATCTTTGCCTCAAAAATTTTGGTGCAATGGCGTGGACACATCGACCTATATTCTCAAGCGAATTCTTATTCGACCTTTCATAGGAATGACCCCCTATGAGATTCTTAAAGGTAAGAAGCCCTCATTGGAATACTTTAGGGTGTTTGGAAGCAACTGCTTGATTCTCAACACCAACATTACCTTACTAAGTTCGACCCAAAGTCGTACGAATGTATCATTTTAGGTTATTCCCAAACTAGCAAAGCCTACATAGTCCTCAATAGAACCTCCGGTGTAATTGAAGAATCCCTTAACGTGACAATTGATGAAACCCCTCCTTCATCTAAGACATCACCTTTGGTAGATGATGACTTGGATGAAATAGACATAGTCAAAGCCAAAGATGTTAGAAACATAGGAGTTGAAGACCTTAATGTAGAAAAGGGAGTAAACATTAAGGAGTCAAAGGATCATGCTCTCGACAAGGTCATAGGCGAATTAAATCAAAGGACCCTAAGATCTCAAGTCCAAAATTAAAGTAACTTCTTTTGCTTCGTCTCCTTGATTGAACCAAAGAATGTTAAAGAAGCTTTGATGGACGAGAGTTGGGTCATCGCTATGCAAGAAGAATTGAATCAATTCATTGCTAATGACGTTTGGGAACTTGTTCCTCTACCTAGAAGTTCGACCATTATAGGAATCAAATGCGTATATAGGAATAAGTTAGACGAGAATGGTGTTGTGTCTCGTAACAAGGCTAGACTTGTAGCTCAAGGCTATAATCAACAAGAAGGTATTGATTATGACGAGACATACACACCCGTAGCAAGAGTAGAATCCATTAGAATCCTTTTAGCCTACGCTTGTGCCTTAGACCTTAAGCTTCAACAAATGGATGTAAAGAGTGTGTTTCTTAACGGTTTGATCAATGAGGAGGTATATGTGGCTTAACCTCCTAGCTTCATTTATTTTGAGAAACCGGATTATGTTTACAAGCTTAAGAAAGCTCTTTATGGTCTCAAACAAGCACCCAAAGCTTGGTATGATAGACTTAAAGCTGACAAGCATAAAAAAATCACCTTCTTTCGGGGGGTCAAGGATGATTAAAGAACACAGTAAACATGATGTAGTTCTAGTGAGAGAAAGTTAGAGAGAGGTGAAGGAAAATGTGTGTTTTATTTCAAGTGAAATAAAAACAAGGAAAAATACACTAAACTTCCACACCCCCATGGAGAGTCATGGGGGGTATTTATAGACCAATCTCAACTAGACTATCCCTCGACTACAAATTTAGTCCTTGCGTATAGCAAAAGGAATATTTCTAGTCCAACTCACGTGAAAGGCGACAGCTTACGAAAAAGTAAGTCTAACAATTTCCCTCCAAGATGGTGACTCACGTGAGTTGGTTACAATGATTCCTACAAGCAAAATTAAAGAAAAATGATAAGCGTGAATTCAAACATTCTTTGAGACAGTCTTCAGCGACCTTCATCTTCTTAAATACTCCAGCTTTATTTCATCAGCTTGTAGGATCTAGTTGAGTTTTACTCCCTCCCAACTAGAAGGCCTTTCATTAAACAAGCAGTAAAGACTGCTCCCTCCCAAACAGATCCTTCAGAGGAAATCTATGGGAGGTGATAACGTCATCAACATTTTCTCATAATTTGAAGCAATCTCAGTCTTGATTCAATGAGAGATTACCAGAAGTACACACTCTATCCCGAACATGAAGTCAAACTGTAGCACCAGAGTCAATTAAGTCCCAGAAATGCACATTTCTCCTGACAGGACAGTGATGATATAAATTTGCCACATCAAAAGTCAATTAAGTCCCAAATGTAGACAACTTATCCCTTTATGTAGAAACGGTAACACCAAAGTCAAGTGACCCCACATGTATACATTTCTCCCTCCAAGATGATACCTATTATGGGAATCATCCTTCATGTGTGTACGTGGTATGCCAACTGGAACCGCTTACTTAGTAACCATTACTATGTGAGAAGATGTCAACATTATCTCTCTAAACATTTTTTCTCTTGATCACTCCGAACTGAATCTTCTTATCAATTATGTTGGCAATTGATAGTGACCACTGATGAAGATAAACCGATAATCCTAACTTGAAACATGAGTAGAATTCCCCACACTTGAACTTAAGCTTGCACTATTGTAGAATGAAGAGCGATGTAGAGAAGTCTTAAACGTACCCTATACCAAAAGGTGGTATAAAAAAAGTACAACTTCTCTAAAGTACCCTATACCAAAATAGGTGGTATATGAAAAGGTACTACACCTCTTGAAGATATCCACAACAGCAAGTGCGTGTGATACTGAGAACCGCAACGAAGCTCCCAAAAAATTGTAGTTATCCATGTCGTCGTCCATCCTCCCCTTGACACTGGAAACTAGATACATCAAGTCTTATCCATAATCGTATATGCTTGAACAAGTTATCTTATAAAGTCGTAAGTACTCCTTTAAAGATAAAATAAGAACTCCTTCGAGAAATCTCACTTCAACCTCAAATAAGTAGCATCGAATCATCTTCATAATCACATAAACCGTAATAGCCGTTAGGAATTTAGGTGAATTTTTTGATAAGGATCGTTTTAGTGTAATGTATCGTGTTTGTTGTGTTTGTAGATCGAGAAGAAAGGTTATGATCGAAAACGGATACCCGGCCTTGAATGTCACTGTTTAAATGGCCCGCCAAAGTAATAAAATCCGTCACATAAGCATTTAACCTGACAAATATTTTACTACTCGGTTCTTTCAAAATACCCGGCTCAATCCAATAATAACTCCCGTAATCCACATAATACCTCATAATTAATTTTGCACCACTCGGATATAAAGTCGGTCATTCCAAATTCGATTACAAAAATTAATCGGTCCACTAAGTACCTTCGATTGAGTTGTGATCGGCCCGTCAATTAATAACGAATGTAACAGGCCAAAATCTGAAAATGCGCAACCCATTACATTGGTAGGTACATTTGGCCCAATAAACATGTCCAATATAAGCCCCATCTAAAAACAAATGTTCGGCCCACATGGACTCTCTATACCCGGTCCAAAATCAATTCCAATACCCGGATATAACTTGAGAACCAAAGGATTTAAGTAGCTTAACCCTAAAAAACCTCACAGTTAAACCTAAACATACCAAACCCCCATCTCTTATCTCGTAACTTCCGCCACCATTTTTTCATAAATCGCCCAAAAACATATTACTCACCTCAAACAATCAGCCACCATTTCTGCTTACCTTATCACCATCAAATCCCAAATCTTTAATCTAAATACATCAATATCAATCTCATGAGATCGCCATCTGAATCTTTTAATCAAATCATAAACACCCATCTGACCTCATATGCTTAGATCGAAAAAATTATCATGAAGAACAAAGAGTTGGTTCAGTCTTTAAGATCATTGATATGATCTCAGGTAGGTTGGTCAATGATGATAATTTGTTAAACGAAAAAAAAATCTTTTTATAGATTAAAAAAAAGTTTTAACAAACTGAGATCATGATTGTGTATGAATACGAGTCTAGATGTGATGGGTTTAGGTGACGATGGGATTAGGATTTACATTGAGAAGTTGATTGTTGGAGTGAAAAGGCTAAGATTTGATGTAAAAAAACAGTGAGTATGAGTCAGTTTTTTATGAAAATTGGTTTGGATTAACTGTTAATGGTTCTGATAAAGATGGGTTGCATGTCAGATGATTGAGGTTTAATTTATGGTTGTTTGATAAGAGTCCATTGCAATGTTTTTCATAGTCATTTGTCTCAATGATTTTCAAAAAAATGCAATTGCAATATATTGTTTCAGTCATGGTATCGCAATATGTTTTGAACAATCATGTTATCGCAATGTCTCAAACGAAAACCCATCGCAATGTTATGATACTCATCGCAATATTATAGGGATCGCAATCCTAACACCATTGGAACAAGCCATCGCAATCCTATAGGCATCGTAACATCCCATCGCGCCAAGCCATCGCAAGTTGCAATCGCAGTATGTGAGCCATCGCAATGTACCCATCGCAAATGAGCCATCGCAACGAGCCATCGAAATGACCTATCGTAATGAGCCATCGGAATGACTCCATCGCAATCCAGCCATCGCAATCAATGCGATCAAAAGTAACCATCTAAAAAACCTCATCGTACTATCCCATCGGAATAGCCATCTGAATGTGCGTCGCAAAAGGGTTTGAGTTTTTGGTAACCCCGAAAAAATGGATCTGCTCCAATATTTTGTCGTTTTTCCCCAACAAAAGATTCAGAATAACGTCTTGTTTGATAGAACAAAAACTGTAAATGGGTACCACAAAAATGGACATAAAGAATTATATGTGACGAGACTAGATAGGCACATGTACAACAAAGATATACCAAACACAGATTTGACAACCATATTGATACTTTAGCAGATTAGAAGACTATGATCATAACAAAATATGATAAAATCAGTAAAAAAGAAACGAATCAGAAAAGTACCAACCGCGAACCATGATTCTGAAAAACATAACACGAATCTGATAACACAACTCAAACACACACGGATACAAAACACCCCCGGTTTGCTCTGATACCAATTGACAAGCATAAAAAACCTACCTTGGTTCGGGGGGTCGGGGATGATCAAAGAACATGGTAAACATGATATAGTTCTAGTGAGAGAAAGTTAGAGAGAGGTGAATGAATGTGTGTGTTTTATTTCAAGTGAAATGAAAACAAATAAAAAAGACACTAAACTTCCACACCCTCATGGAGAGTCATAGGGGGGGGGGTATTTATAGACCTATCTCAACTAGACTATCCCTTGACTACAACTTTAGTCCCTGCGTATAGCAAAAGGAATATTTCTAGTTCAACTCACGTGAAAAGCGTCAGCTTACCAAAAAGTAAGTATAACAATCTCCGACAAGCATAAAAAAGGCACCTAAGATCGGGGGGTCGGGGATGATCAAAGAACATGTATGACATGATTTGTTCTAGTGAGAGAAAGTTAGAGAGAGGTGAAGAAATGTTGTGTGTTTTATTTCAAGTGAAAGAAAACAAAGAAAAAATAAGAAAACTTCCACACCCCCATGGAGAGTCATGGGGGTATTTATAGGCCTAACATAACTAGACTATTCATACTTTACACATTAAGTCCCTGCGTGTAGCAAAGTATATAAATCTAGTCCAACTCACGTGAAAGGCGCCAGCTTACCAAAAAGTAAGTCTAACAATCTCCCTCTAAGATGGTGACTCACGTGAGTTGGTTACAATGTTTCCTACAAGCAAAAATAAAGAAAAATGATAAGCTTGAATTCCAGCATTCCTTGAGACAGTCTTCAACGACCTTCATCTTCTTGAATACTCCAGCTCTATTTCTTCAGCTTTGTAGAATCTAGTTGAGTTTTACTCCCTCCCAACTAGAAGGCCTTTCATTAAACAAGCAGTAAAGACTGTTCCCTCCCAAACAGATCATACAGAGGAAATCTATGGGAGGTGATAATGTCATCAACATTTTCTCACAATTTGAAGCAATCCTAGTCTTGATTCTATGATAGATTACCAGAAGTACACACTCTATCCCGAACATGAAGTCAACCTGTAGCACCAAAGTCAATTATGTCCCGGAAATGCACATTTCTCTTGACAGGACAGTGATGATAAAAAGATGCCACATCAAAGTCATTTAAGTCCCGAATGTAGACAACTTATCCCTTTATGTAGAAACGGTAACACCAAAGTCAAGTGACCCCTCATGTACACATTTCTCCCTCCAGGATGATACCTATTAAGGGAATCATTCTTCATGTGTGTACGTGGTATGCCAACTGGAACCGCTTACTTAGTAACCATTACTATGTGAGAAGATGTCAAAAATATCTCTCTAAACAAAAATCTCTCAAGATCACCCCGAATTGAATCCCCTTATCAATTCTGTTGGCTATTGATAGTGACCACTGATGAAAATAACCCGATAATCCAAACTTGAAACTGAAGTAGAATTCCCCAAATTTGAACTTAAGCTTGCACTATAGTAGAATGAAGAGCGATGCAGAGAAGTCTTAAACGTACCCTATACCAAAAGGCGGTATTAAAAAGGTACAACTTCTCTAAAGTACCGTATACCAAAACAGGCGGTATATGAAAAGGTACTACATCTCTTGAAGAAATCCATAACTGCAAGTGCGTGTGACACTGAGAACCACAACGAAGCTCCCAAAAAATGATAGTTATCCATGTCGTCGTCCATCCTCCCCTTGACACTGGAAACTAGATACTTCAAGTCTTATCCATAACCGTATATGCTTGAACAAGTTATCTTATAAAGTCATAAGTACTCCTTTAAAGATAAAATAAGAACGCCTCTGAAAAATCTCACTTCAACCTCAAATAAGTAGCATCGAATCATCTTCGTAATCACATAAACCGTAATAGCCGTTAGGAATCTAGGTGAATTTTTGATAAGGATTGTTTTAGTGTAATGTATCGTGTTTGTTGTGTTTGTAGTTCGTGAAGAAGTGTTGTGAGCGAAAACTGATATCCGGCCAGAATGTCACTGTTTAAACGGCCTGCCAAAGTAATAAAATCCTGTCCCATAAGCATTTAACTCGACAACAATTTTACTACTCGGTTCTTTCGAAATATCCGAATCAATCCAATTAATCCAACCTGATTAATTTTGCGCAATTCGGATATTTGGTCAGTCATCCCGAATTAAATTGCAAAAAATAATCGACCCACTAAATGCCTTCGGTAGAGTCGTGATCGGTCCGTCAAATCTAATCAAACCATTTGCCAAATTCGGACCAAATATTCATTCTAGCGGACCAAATGTTCAACAGAGGCCCAATTAGATATAATAGCCCAACTTTCGTAAATCAACCTACTCCATTTGTGGGTAATATACGGCCCAAATGAGATAAACCTACCCGATCCATTTAGCTTCCATTTATAAGCACAAAAACCAACCCTAATCAATCTCATAGTCAACACCGAAACACATTGTTAAATCCGCCCCTTTATTTACTAGAAGGCCACGTAGAACCAAAGATAACCATAAAAATCACGGTCCAATAAAGAGTTGCAAGATATGGGATATATATAAACACACCTAATTACTCTCATAGTACTAAACCTAATCTCATCCCATCTTTTACTCCACCCCTATTTTTCTCTCCCATCATCAACCCCAAACTTATCTGATCAGCAACTCAAGCGACCAAACACCATCATCATCACTCGAAACCTCCGCCCCCATTAACTCCCATCAGCTCTCCCACATCCCATATCAAAACATCATCTCAAAAGCTCCCAATCTCCACTCTCATCTTAACAATTAACACCCAAGATCAAATAATCATCAAACCCGAACCATGAAATCCGAACCATTATGCGACGGCTATAAGATCATAAAGATTGGTCACGGGTAGGTATTTAATGAATTGCATGTTTGATTTTCAGTGTCTATCGAAACAGTTTATAGATCGATGATGAATTGAGTTAAACGAAAAAAAATCTTGAAAAGATATGAAAATCATTTAACCAAAACAGAGATCACTTCGATTTGACAATTTGGGTTTACCCAAAAAATATATGATGAATTGTTTAAACGCAAAAAAACTTTTTAAGGATAAAAAACGTTTTTTAACAAATCGAGATCATAGAAGTGTGTTACGAGTCTGTAGATCGAGTCTAGGTGATGGGTTATAGGAGACGATGGGATTAGGAATAGATGTGGTGTTGATTGTGGAGAAATAAGGTTAGAGTCAAGATTGGTGAGTATTATTGTTACAGATTAGGTCTCGGTTAATTTTTGTAAGTCCATTAGTCGAATTTGAAAGTATATTGGTTTGGATGTTGAGATAAAAGATTTGTTTTGGATTACTGGTTTTGTTAAAAAAATGATGTGATAGGTATAAACTGATGGTTTTTGAAAAACATGAGTCTAAGTCTGATTTATTATTTTAACTGATATCACTGTAATGTTAAAAAAAGAAACCAAACACCCATCGCAGGTAATTCCATCGCAATGACTTCATGTCTTCCATCGCAATACAACATACAAAATATCTATCGCAATCCAAAATAAACCATCGAAATCCATCGCAAAACACAAGAACCCATCGCAATGTTGGAAATTTTTTGGCAGCATGACGACTTGTATACCATTGCGATGAGTCAACCCACCCATCGCAATGTGACCCATCGAATTGAGTCCCATCGCAATGGATAAAGTCGAACCCATCATAATGTTAAAAAAAACCCCATCGGAATAAATCCGAAAAAGAAGCCGTCGCAATGTGTTCATCTGAATGTGTATCGCAATATCCCATCTAAAAAATAGTCATCGCAATAGGTTTTGACCAGTAACTATGTAACCCCAGAAAAATTTGATCTGGACCAATATTTTTGTCCTTATTCCTATGATGCAAACCAGATAAATAAAGGGACAAAAACACAAAAAACAGGGCACAAATAATTGGACAAAAAAGGTATGACGAGGCACGTTTGACACACATTTGGACAATAAGTGATAAACTGATTCAAAGAAAATGATAACAATAACTAGACATAATGAAATCATGTATAGCTTGAATCAGAAGAAAAAAAAATGCGAACCATAAAAGTGAAGGCATATCACGAACTTGATAACAAGATGAATCTGAAAACACGACACAAACATCAAACACAACACGAATACAAAACACCCCCGGTTAGCTCTGATACCAATTGACAAGCATAAAAAAGGCACCTAAGATCGGGGGGTCGGGGATGATCAAAGAACATGTATGACATGATTTGTTCTAGTGAGAGAAAGTTAGAGAGAGGTGAAGAAATGTTGTGTGTTTTATTTCAAGTGAAAGAAAACAAAGAAAAAATAACAAAACTTCCACACCCCCATTGAGAGTCATGGGGGTATTTATAGGCCTAACATAACTAGACTATTCATACTTTACACATTAAGTCCCTGTGTGTCGCAAAGTATATAAATCTAGTCCAACTCACGTGAAAGGCGCCAGCTAACCAAAAAGTAAGTCTAACAATCTCCCTCCAAGATGGTGACTCACGTGAGTTGGTTACAATGATTTCTACAAGCAAAAATAAAGAAAAATGATAAGCGTGAATTCCAGCATTCTTTGAGACAGTCTTCATCGACCTTCTTCTTCTTGAATATTCCAACTCTATTTCTTCAGCTTGTAGGATCTAGTTGAGTTTTACTCCCTCCCAACTAGAAGGCCTTTCATTAAACAAGCAATAAAGACTGCTCTCTCCCAAACAGATCCTTCAAAGGAAATCTGTGGGAGGTGATAACGTCATCAACATTTTCTCACAATTTGAAGCAATCCCAGTCTTGATTCAATGAGAGATTACCAGAAGTACACACTCTATCCCGAACATGAAGTCAAACTGTAGAACCAGAGTCAATTAAGTCCCGGAAATGCACATTTCTCCTGACAGGACAATGATGATAAAAAGTTGCCACATCAAAGTCAATTAAGTCCTGAATGTAGACAACTTATCCCTTTATGTAGAAACGGTAACACCAAAGTCAAGTGACCCCACATGTACAAATTTCTCCCTCCATGATGATACGTATTAAGTGAATCATCCTTTATGTGTGTACGTGGTATGCCAACTGGAACCGCTTACTTAGTAACCAATACTATGTGAGAAGATGTCAACAATATCTCTCTAAAAAATTCTCTCTTGATCACCCCGAACTGAATCCCCTTATCAATTCTGTTGGCTATTGACAGCAAGTGCGTGTGACACTAAGAACCACAACGAAGCTCCCAAAAAATGATAGTTATCCATGTCTTCGTCCATCCTCCCCTTGACACTAGAAACTAGATACTTCAAGTCTTATTCATAACCGTATATGCTCAAACAAGTTATCTTATAAAGTCGTAAGTACTCCTTTAAAGATAAAATAAGAACGCCTTCGAGAAATCTCACTTCGACCTCAAATAAGTAGCATCGAATCATCTTCGTAATCACATAAACCGTAATAGCCGTTAGGAATTTAGGTGAATTTTTGATAAGGATCGTTTTAGTGAAAATGTATCGTGTTTGTTGTGTTTGTTGTGTTTGTAGATCGAAAAGAAAGGTTATAAGTGAAAACGGATACCCGGCCTTAAATGTCACTGTTTAAACGGCCCGCCAAAGTAATAAAATCCTGTCACATAAGCATTTAAACCGACAAATATTTTACTACTCGGTTCTTCGAAATATCCGGCTCAATCTACTAATAACTCCCACATAATACCTCATAATTAATTTTGCACCATTCGGATATAAAATCGGTCATCCCGAATACGATTGCAAACATTAATCGGACCACTATATACCTTCGGTTAGAGTAGTGATTGGCCCGTCAACTAGTAATCAAAACCTTTGTAAGCCTATGTATGACATATGTTCGACCCACATGAAGTCCGAGTATCATAGTTGACAACAAAAACTGGCCCAAGAAAAACTGTCCAATCCGAGCCTATGTTTAACTTATGTTCGACCCACATTGACAATCTATACCCGGAGCAAGTAATCAATCAATCGGACCAAGTATTCAACAAAAAAGCCCGATTAAATAAAATCAAACGCAACCCAACATCATATCATAATAGCCCACTATCAACTGATGGGCATAATATTCGGCCCAAATGAGATGATACAACCCGATCTGTTAACAAGAGTTATATAATCCAAATCCAAGGAATTAGGTCATAACAAACCTAATCACTATCACTTAGAGAGGTCCGCCCCCCATCTCACTACTCTAAACACTGTCTCATCATATCTCCCAGTCTTCCCCATCTCAAAATATCATCTCAAACTAAAAGTAACACAATCATCTTCTACCCCACCATGATTCGACCATCTCATCAATTCATACCATCTGAACTCAACATCCTAACCCACGAATCAAGAACATCATAAAAATACTAAAATCAAACTCATCCCGAAACATCATCCTTAAGAAAAAGAACGAAGACGATTGTGCAACAAGGTCTTAATTGATCTCAGGTAGGTTTGGTTTTTTGCATGTTTGAGTTTGGTCAATGATGATAATATGTTAAGCGAAAAAATCCTTTTACAGATTAAAAAAACGTTTAACAAAATCAGAGATCTTGATTGATAATAATTTTTTTTTCGAGACTAGATGTGATGGGTTGAGGAGAAGACGGGATACGATTAGATTGAATTTGGTTTGTTTGAAACAGATTGATAAAAGATAGAGT
This sequence comes from Glebionis coronaria, assembly GCA_025667525.1. Classification (NCBI taxonomy): domain Eukaryota; kingdom Viridiplantae; phylum Streptophyta; class Magnoliopsida; order Asterales; family Asteraceae; genus Glebionis; species Glebionis coronaria. Next base: position 449,769,955 of record CM046877.1, on the reverse strand, counting down.
ATGTGTCGATTTTTTGATTGAAAATGGTTTGGGTTAACTGTCGAGGATAGATGTGTTACATGACAAATGATTGAGGTTTGATTTATGTTTGTTTGATAAGATTCCAAATCTGATTTATTAAATTAGATGATATAAACTCATTGAGTTGACAATCTTGGTAACCAATCGCAATGTTTTAAATAGTATTCCATCGCAATAATACATACCACCCCATCACAATATATCATGTGTGAACCACCCATCGTAATGTCATCGTAACCTCTCATCGCAATGAGTCAACCCATCGCAATGAGTCAACCCATTACAATGAATCAACCCATCGCAATGTGTGAGCCATCGTAATGTACCCATCGCAATGAGCCATTGCAACGAGCCATCGGAATGACCCATCGCAATATCCCATCGCAATGAGCCATCAAAATGACTCCATCGCAATCCAGCCATCGCAATCAATGCCATCGAAAGTAGCCATCACAATAACCATCGCAAAAGGGTTTTGACACCCTAAAAAAATGGATCTTGGACCATTTTTTTTCCTTTTTCCCAAAAAACCCGGATCTGATGAAGTTTTCAGGGACAAAAAAACTGTAATGAAAAAGGACAAAAAAATGATGAAAGCAAGAACAAATTTTTTAAATAAGCAAAGAGGTGGTGGATCTGTGATGATGATAAGGACAAAATGTTGATATTTCGAGACATGATAAACTTTAATTGATAATAGATTGATAATAACGAGACACAAACACCAGCCATAAAACAGAATAATACAAATCATGAATCTAATAACGCACAAATCTGTTAACTCGACATAAACACAAACGGATACAAAACACCCCCGGTTAGCTTTGATACCAATTGATAAGCATAATAAAACCAACTTCTTTAAGGGGTCAGGGATGATCAAAGAACATGGTAAACATGATGTAGTTCTAGTGAGAGAAAGTTAGAGAGAGCTGAAGGAAAGTGCGTGTTTTATTTCAAGTGAAATGAAAACAAGGAAAAATACACTAAACTTCCACACCCCCATGGAGAGTCACGGGGGGTATTTATAGACCTATCTCAACTAGTCTATCCCTCGACTACAACTTTAGTCCCTGCGTATAGAAAAAGGAATATTTCTAGTCCAACTCACTTGAAAGGCGCCAGCTTACCAAAAAGTAAGTATAACAAAAGCATTTCTTGTAAAACATGAGTTTACCATGGGGATGGTAGACAATACGCTCTTTACAAAGAAGAAAGGTTCTCACCTCATTATCGTACATATATATGTTGATGACATTATATTTGGTTCAACTTGTCAATCATTGTGTGATGACTCTGCCAAAATCATGCATGACGAGTTTGAAATGAGTATGATGGGATAACTTAACTTCTTTTTAGGACTCCAAATTAAACAAATGGACGATGGCATTTTCTTTAATCAATCCAAGTATGTTAAAGAAATGGTAAAGAAATTTGGATTAGAAGACTCTAGACCAATGAATACCCCTATGGCCTCGGATACTAGACTCACCGTAGATGATGATTGTGAGTCAGTAGACAACACCAAACATAGAGGTATGATTGGTAGTTTGTTGTACCTAACGGCAAGTCGACCGGATATCATGTTTAGTGTTTGCCTTTGGGCTCGCTTCCAAGAGGCTCCCAAAACCTCTCACCTTGAAGCGGTTAAGCTTATCTTCCGATACATTAAGGACACTATACATTTAGGATTATGGTATCCTAAAGGGATTGACGTAGAAAACATTGTCTACGCTGACTCGGATCATGCGGGAGACTATGTGGACCAGAAAAGCACTAGTGGAGTTTGTACCTTTATGGGTTGTTGTTTAACTTCTTGGTTCTCCAAGAAACAAACCGCTCTTGCAATATCCACCACGGAAGCCGAGTATGTGAGTGCCGGTAAAGCTTGTCAACAAGCTCTATAGATGAAGCAAGCGCTTTTTGATTACGGGATTTCTCTTGATGATGTTCCCATCATGTGCGGTAATAAGGGTGCAATAGACCTTAGCAAGAATCCCGTGCAACATTCGCGAACCAAGCACATAGAGACTTGCCACCATTTCCTTATGGATAGTGTTCAAAAGGGGAACATTCCGAGAAGGTGCCCTCGGTAGAAAACTTAGTCGATATCTTCACTAAGCCACTTAAGAGGAAACCTTTTAATTATTTGCGTCTAGGTCTAGGTTTAATGGAACATATTCCTTAATTGCGCATTTTATTAATCGAGTCTTTTTCTATTTTGAGTCTATTCTTTCTTTGAGTCATTGAGTCTTGTAAACTCTTTTTGGAAAACCTCTCGTCTCTTTTTCATAATTCTCAAAGTTCTTTCAAAAATGGTAGAGAAATGTTTTTGCATTGTTAATTCAATCTAAAAACATTTTTCATAGGTTCTTGCTATTAATATTGAGCTTACATAATTCATATGTACGTGTCTCTCAAATATAGCAAGAACAAAAATGAACTATGGAGGATCATTGTGTCATGACTTATTGTCTAGTTCTACACACCTCCAACATTGATTTTCTTTAAAATCCATGTATTTTAGTCAAAACCTTGTTTGGTGAGTTCTTGTGTGTTTTCTTTGTCTATCTTTGCTTTTGTGCATATCTCTATGATTAGTTAGACTAGAAAAAAATAGGATTTGCTAAATTAGAAAATCCTCCCTCATCACCAAAATCAACCACTATGGGCGGTTCTTTATAGAGACCGCGACTCCATATCGATATGGAACCGCCGGTGGAGAAAAGGAACCGCGTACAATGCTTCCTATTTCGGCTAGTTCTGAAACTCCAAATTTGTTCCAACACTTTTTGGAATCTTTGTTTCAACCCTTTGACCACCCTTAAAATATCTTGAGCTTTCTCTATCAACCCTATGCATTTTGTATCCTTTCTTAAATCAAAATGTCTTATTCTCCAAATGAAAGCCTTGATTCTCCTCCATTTTCTCCAATTGCTTTCAATCCCAATTCACCCAAGAACACTCAAAATCACATTTCTTCTTCTTCTAAGAATGTTGATTGTGGAACTTCTTTTCTTCCATATATACCCTTTAGTGTTATTCCTCCTTCACATGATAATGTCATGCATCATGGAACATATTGTCATTGTTGTCAATATCAACATCTTGCTATCGCTCATATCTATGAGGAGTTGAATTACATCAAAAGTCTCTTAGTCAAACCTCCTCTTCACTATGACTATGAGATCGCTACCAAGCCACCACCACCTCCTTCCGCCACTACCTTGTCTTTTATTTAAGCATTGGTTGCTTATCTTCAAGACATATAGTTGAAGCAAATCTTAAAGTTCTAGTTTAACTAGGATTAGATTTATACTTTTGGCTTGTTTTATTTTTTTTACATACATCTTTGTATGTCTTGTTTCCTTGTATCTTTTATTCATGTTTTCCTTTTAACATGACTTATCTTGGATCTTGGTCTCTTCTATTTTTTTTTTGTGTGACCTTTGCTATATCTTGTTGGGTGTCTGTTCTCTTCTACTAACCCTTCTATGTAGCTTGTCACCATATCTCGATTCCTTGGTACCCCAAGCAAGGGGGAGTAAGCACCAAGGGGGAGCATTTGCAAAGTCCGATTCTTCTCTTCTACAAAGACTTTTGCAACCTTTTTGCTTCGACAAAAGGGGAGAAGTGAAATAAACCCGTCTTCGAAAATCTTGTTTTTCATGTGATTGAGTTTATGTATTGTCTAAATCAAAAAGGGGGAGATTGTTAATGCAATGATGCCTAAAAATGTTACTTGCATTTTTCGGTCTTGCTTTGTTTTGATTACGACAATATGTAAAAACAAGCATTTACGAAAACAACAAAAAACAAATTCTTGAGTTCAAGTATTTTTCATTTCTACCATTATCACTTAAGGTATGTACAAACAAGTAATCATCCTAATTAAGTGATCAAGGATTTAATCTTTTTCTTAAAACTCACTTTTTATTAAGTGTGGCAAGTTTTTATTAAACTTTATTTTTTAAGCAATGTTTTATTAAATTAAATATTTGAAAATTTGAAAATGGCATATTCTATCTTGGTTTGGAATATCCTTTCAGGATATTTTAATCACCAGATTCGAACCATACTACTAAAAGAAAAAAGGAGCGGAGTCTACTCTGGCGGTTCCTTAAGTGGCTATGCGGTTCCTTATCGATAAGGAACCGCGGGCTGCAATAAAAAACCGCGGGCAGATATTGCCGTTGGAGCCTTGTTGTGACAACCCTGGTTTTGAGGTTCGTCATTTAGTTTTATTTTGTGCTAGTTACGTGTCTTTACGTGTTTATGTGTTAATTGGTGTGTATAGATTGTGGTTTGGATATCGTTTCTGGTACGGGGTACCTTGTGAATGAAACGATGTGTGATGATTTCATGTTCATGAGTTCACATGGTATTGACTATGAAGTGAGATGGTGTTATTTGGTGGTTCTAAGTATACGTATATGTATTATAGAAAATCGTATTTTTACGATTTACGGTTTAGCATTTAGAGGTCGCGGATGAGGTAATTAGTCATATGAATATTTTTCGGGATGGTTTTAAGTCATTTAGGACTTAGTTATAAAGTTTATTGCAAAATTTGAGATTTTTTTTAAAAGTGTATATTTTACGTCTTTTACGGTAAAACGCGTAAATTTGACTAGTTTTACGGTTTTGTGGTTTTGGAAGCTTTAGGAGCTGAAATAAATTAAGGAAAATTAAAGTAATATTAATAACATAATATTAAATAATAAAAAAAACGAATTTAGGGGTGTTTGGGTCGGTTTAGACGCACCAAAGAAGAAAGAAAGAAGGGAAAAGCCCAAAACAGGCCCAATAGACTTGTAATGGGATTAGGGGGCCTTTAGGACTTAACCAAACCCAACTCATAACCATAATAATCAGGTTTTTAACCTCCATAACATCTCCTAGCCGAAATTCATCAATGGTGGCCAATTAGGGTTCTTCAAAAATTAGGTTTTCTCATCTTTCATTAAATTAAAGCTCGTTGCTAGTGCGAGGACTTGTGAAGAAGCTATCAGGTGAGTTTCATAGTCCCATGTTTAATACTGATTTTGACTTCCAGATGGGATGGAAGAGACACTGTGTTGAGTGATTTTCTAAATTGATGTTGTGAATGTGTTTGTGATTTGAGATGGACTTGTGTGTACATTATGTGATTAACTGCTATGTGATTTTTTGATTGTGTATGATTTGGATCGGGGGACACGTGCCGTCTCAGTTATTGTGGTTTGACAAGGTAGTGGCCTTGTGGTTTAACAAGGTAGTGGCCTTGTGGGTTGACAAGGTAGTGGCCTTGTGGTTTGACAAGGTAGTGGCCTTGGGATAGGTACATAGTGTGATCATCTATGGTACCATGTTGTTTGGCAAGGTAGGAGCCTTGGATTTTGGTTTGGAATGATTGATCTTGAATACTAGTTGTTAATACATAATTGTAGCACATTGTCCATATCTAATTGTATTGGTGTTTGTTATTCACAGCTTGTAACTGATTTAGCGTTAGAGTCTAAACCTATGACTCTTACCAACTTTATGTTGACGTGTTTTAGTGTCTCTTTCAGGTGATAACGTGGTTAAGCGTGAGAACTTATGTGGCTAGGATTTGGAGAGCGTAGGAATGCATATAGAAGGATATCCTCGTTTCCTTCTTAGTTTACCTTTATGTTTTTTTATAAGTGATGCATGTTGGCACCTATATGTTTGATATGTTTGTGTTATTTGTTTGTCTCGGGTAAATGGTAGTACTGTTACCTATTTACCTAGACTCCTGCAGTTGAGATATTGTCATGACATTTGTGTCGCCATTTATGACATTTCTTATTTCATTTAGTTATCTCTATAGACACGCCATATTGTGATGATATCCATACCATTGCGCCCCATATTCCGCCATGGTGTGGTGTGACAGAATGGTATCAGAGACAATGGTTATAGAGAATTAGGTTGCCTAGTCGCGTAGCCTAGTCTATAGCTTAAGGGTCCCTGCATATAGGCGTCATAGGAGTATGTGTGTATTTTATAATAATTGATGTGTTTGGATGTTATTTATTGCGATGTTTTGACTAGTATGAATTGAACCGTAGTATGTTCATACTTAGTCACATGTTATTTTCTTTTCGGGTTTGTGACTAGTGTGGGTTGAACCATAATCGTCCACGCTAGTCACTGTAGTATTTTGCTTAAATTGTACATTACAGTACATAATTTAGTACAAGGTAGATTCTATCTTTTATCGAGTTATTTTACATACCTGAGGTATGTTATTTTTCTTTTGATGTTTAAGTCATGTTCCCTAAGAATCGTGTGGCGGTTCGAGTTACTAGGAGTAGGTGGATAGGAAGGATTTTAAGCTGTTTCCACTCTTCCGGGCGACATGACTTATAACTGATTATGTTTTCGTTTTGGATTTAGTCTATGATGTTTTAGCTAGACTATGGATTTACGTATTTCAAGAGTATTACTATGTTATTCTAATAGACGGAGTTTTGGACTTTATTGGTTATGTGGTTATGAGCTTATGTGAGTAGATGGATTTATGTGTTATATGTTGTATTGATTCTTATAAGTGTCATCATAGGAGGGAGTGCATTGGGGAAAGGGTAATTGTATAAGTATGGTGGCCAACATAGTTATACAAGTACCACAACTTCAATGGGTACCCAAGTATGGTTGCATGAAAGAGGGTTAGTACATGCTTGTATATGATGAGATGTAGAATTTGGGTATACGTATTATATATGAGTTTATGTAATGGCTACCTACGATATGGCTATTGTTCTTTTTGTGTTATATGTTTTGGGTTATAGATGTGTTGTGTGATTTTGGGGTCACACGATATGGTTTGGTTTTGAAGGTGGGCTTTATGCCTTGTTGTGGCACGGTGAGATGGTGATTACTCGTATGGAAAAAACGAGCGTATAAAGCGATTGATTGGCTTACGTGTATGATAACGAGTATGCTTGGGGGATTCAATAGGTATACATATGCGGATGTATATATACTACTACTATGTGTTAAGTTATGGTATATGGTCGTTCACTAGTTATTATAGCTTGAACGTACCTTGTGTTTGTTCGTGTTTTATGGTGCTGGAGTTTGGTGGAGTTTCAACGACGTTTTGAATCTTTTGAACTGTGTCTTTTAGCGTATTCTTTGAGTTTCGTATTTCACGTGTACGTTTTAAAACGGTGTTCTTGGTTTTAAGTCTATTGAAATAACCTGGGATTTCTTTTGAGATAATGAAATCTTTTGTGTTGAGTCTTACATTTCTTTTGGTTGGTATATGGAAAAAGGGAAATTAGAAATCTAGTATAGGGTTAGATAGTTGGTCGTATTCGGTAAAATAAGGGTAAGGTGTTGGGGTCGTGTTTGAAACAAGATGTAACATAAGATTTCTTTTTAGTCAACACTTATTTATTTCAAATTCTAAAAGACTTTCTTTAAAATAAAGCGAAGTACAATTTCTTTCTACTTACATAGTTTATATAATTGGGTTTAACCGTACACGTCATTTATAATTATTAATTCAAGGTTAAATTGAGTTTATGAAGATTTCACATACAATTTTATCTTTCATTAATATAAAACTGTTTCGGTCATAACTTGTTCGTTTTTAGAGCTTTTTGAGTGATTCAAAAGCCAAAAATTATGTACCCGGAACGTACTTTTCAAATATTCAGAAAGTATAGTCATGGGAGGTCAGTGGACTGGTCGGAATTGTTGTACAAGTGTCGGGTTCAAGGTTGAGTTTTGAATAGTAGTTTATTTTTATTTGGGGTGCACGGGATACCTAGTCTTTGGGTTGAGTTTTGAGATCGCCTAGAAGGTTGTTTGTAGATGGTTTGAGTCACATAGATGTGGGAAGGTAAAAAAATAATAATAATAATAAATAAGAGTATATTCTTTTGGAAAGGTCGGTCTTTTGCACGGTTTAAATAATATGTTGCGGGGCGTAATATGTTTTGGTTGCCATTGGGTGTTTTTTGGATTATTTTTCGTTGTCATGGGTCATTTTGAATTGATACATGTTCTGGGTTTGAGTTTTCTTTTGAGTCTCGTGGTTTTTGACTTGTTTTAATTGGTGCACGTGAAATGTCGTTAGTTATCCGTTGGTTTGATTCGTTGATCGTATCTGATGGATTCAGGATGTAGTTTTGGTTTCGTATTGTTCGGGAGCGTTGAGGTAGTCGTATGAAAGACTTGGTCGCGCCTACACGCTTAAGTAGGTGACCATGAGAGAACGGTCAGAATACCCTTAGTGGGGAGGAAAGAAGTTCGTAGAAGAACTAGTGTGGTCATGAGGTCTCTTAGGAGTACCAAGGAGATGAATAGAGATTTGTGGGATATTAGCACAAGTAGCGCGCCATAGAGAGTGTTGGAAGGGGAAGTAATACCTCAAAGGTATTTATGATTGTTCGTAGGGCATGTAAGTTTTCCGAAAATTTCCTGAAATTTAGTAGGTTTGACTATTACTGTGAGGTAGAACCATAAATAGAGCAAGTAGGAGAAGTGAGAGGAGTTGTAGTTAGTGCCCTTCTAAGGCAAATCGTTGATGGAGTGATTTAAAAAAACAAGAGCTGTTAGAGATTGCAAGGAATGCCGGATAAAAGTTGAGTTGCTTAGTAGTAGATTGGATGTGGAAAGAGGTTGAGTGGTCTGATGAGAGGAAGTACCGGTCTTTTAAGATGCGTGTAGAATTTTGCAAGTAGAACGAGGTAGGAATTTATTCGTATTGCCGCTAAGAGAGGGTGCAAGGAGGACATAGTTGAAACTGCTAAGGATGTTGTATGAACGCTTTGGGTTTACGGTTATGTATTTGGCTTCACCAAAGCACTAGCGGCTTTCATGGTGTCAATGAGCCAAGTAAGCATGAACGTGTATAAACAAGTTGTCATCGGGAGCATCGACGACATCTTGATCTACTCAAATCTGAGAAGGAGAGTGAGGCGAATTATGTGTTGGTTTTGGAGTGGAGTTATACGTGAGATTTTCGAGTGTGAGTTTTTAGTATTAGGTTTACCATGATGAGTAGTTAGAGATGATGGTGTATCATGGAACAAACAAGGGATGCTATGTAGAAAAGGAGGAAACCACTAGAGTTAGTGACAAAGTTATGTAGGGTGTTTCACCCATAGTAACGGGTGGTATGTTTTGGTAAAATGGAAGAGTTGATGTAGAGTTTTGTAGGTCCATTTATGATCTTTAGAAAGATCGGACCATTAGCTTATGAGCATAGAATTTCCTGGGGGAAATGAGTTGTATACATGATACATTTCATGTATTGAGATTGGTAAAGGTTATTTGAGAATGCATTTTGCATGTACGGTTATTCGGGACTTGTGTTAATGAGAGTCTTTGTTTTATCAAAGAGTCATCTGTGAGGTTTATTGACTGTGAGGTCAAGAGTTTGGCAATGAGTTTAATTATTTTTGGTTTGTATATGTGGTATTTTGAAACTTGAACTAAAGTTCACGTGGAAATGAGAGGAGTTCGTTTAGAACAAGTATCCTCATGTGATTTGTTGTTTGTGTGTTTGGTCCTAAGGTGTAAATCTCGGGACGAGATTTCTATTAGGAGGGAGTGATGTGACAACCCTGGTTTTGAGGTTCGTCACTTAGTTTTATTTTGTGCTAGTTACGTGTCTTTACGTGTTTATGTGCTAATTGGTGTGTATAGATTGTGGTTTGGATATCGTTTCCGGCACGGGGTACCTTGTGAATGAAACGATGTGTGATGATTTCATGTTCATGAGTTCACATGGTAGTGACTATGAAGTGAGATGGTGTTATTTGGTGGTTCTAAGTATACGTATATGTATTATAGAAAATCGTATTTTTACGATTTATGGTTTAGCATTTAGAGGTCGCGGATGAGGTAATTAGTCATATGAATATTTTTCGGGATGGTTTTAAGTCATTTAGGACTTAGTTATAAAGTTTATTGCAAAATTTGAGATTTTTTTAAAAGTGTATATTTTACGTCTTTTACGGTAAAACGCGTAAATTTGACTAGTTTTACGGTTTTGTGGTTTTGGAAGCTTTAGGAGCTGAAATAAATTAAGAAAAATTAAAATAATATTAATAACATAATATTAAATAAAAAAACGAATTTAGGGGTGTTTGGGTCGGTTTAGACGCACCAAAGAAGAAAGAAAGAAGGGAAAAGCCCAAAACAGGCCCAATGGACTTGTAATGGGATTAGGGGGCCTTTAGGACTTAACCAAACCCAACTCATAACCATAATAATCAGGTTTTTAACCTCCATTAACATCTCCTAGCCGAAATTCATCAATGGTGGCCAATTAGGGTTCTTCAAAAATTAGGTTTTCTCATCTTCCATTAAATTAAAGCTCGTTGCTAGTGCGAGGACTTGTGAAGAAGCTATCAGGTGAGTTTCATAGTCCCATGTTTAATATTGATTTTGACTTCCAGATGGGATGGAAGAGACCCTGTGTTGAGTGATTTTCTAAATTGATGCTGTGAATGTGTTTGTGATTTGAGATGGACTTGTGTGTACATTATGTGATTAACTGCTATGTGATTTTTTGATTGTGTATGATTTGGATCGGGGGACACGTGCCGTCTCAGTTATTGTGGTTTGACAAGGTAGTGGCCTTGTGGTTTAACAAGGTAGTGGCCTTGTGGTTTGACAAGGTAGTGGCCTTGTGGTTTGACAAGGTAGTGGCCTTGGGATAGGTACATAGTGTGATCATCTATGGTACCATGTTGTTTGGCAAGGTAGGAGCCTTGGATTTTGATTTGGAATGATTGATCTTGAATGCTAGTTGTTAATACATAATTCTAGCACATTGTCCATATGTTATTGTATTGGTGTTTGTTACTCACAGCTTGTAACTGATTTGGCGTTAGAGTCTAAACCTATGACTCTCACCAACTTTATGTTGACGTGTTTTAGTGTCTCTTTCAGGTGATAACGTGGTTAAGCGTGAGAACTTATGTGGATAGGATTTGGAGAGCGTAGGAATGCATATAGAAGGATATCCCCGTTTCCTTCTTAGTTTACCTTTATGTTTTTTTATAAGTGATGCATGTTCGCACCTATATGTTTGATATGTTTGTGTTATTTGTTTGTCTCGGGTAAATGGTAGTACTGTTACCTATTTACCTAGACTCCTGCATGTTGAGATATTGTCATGACATTTGTGTCCCCATTTATGACATTTCTTATTTCATTTAGTTATCTCTATAGACACGCCATGTTGTGATGATATCCATACGTCGCGCCCCATATTCCACCATGGTGGGGTGTGACACTTGTCTTATAAATAGTGGACCATTCTCAGATTTTCTCTTCACCTCTTTTGCACATATAATTCCAGATTCTTTCATACTTCTAAAATCACTCAAATCCTTGGTCATTTGGTTGATTACTACTTGTTTAGAAGTGAATCTTCCTTCTCCCATCTCTTCCTCTCCAAGTGCAAAGAGAAGAACACTTTCATCCTTGAAGTGTTGTGTCTACATCAAAGATCCATTGAAGATCAAATCTTATTTATTTAATTGTTGTGTCATTGTTGTGAATATCCAAGTAGTTGTGTCTATTTGGAAGTTGTGTATGTACTAAGGTTTATACTTGGTCCTTAAAGTATACTACGATAGTTTGGTCCTAGCTAAGATTAGGGCTCGACTTTTAGCTTAGAGTCGGAAATTAGATAAGCAACATGGTGTACCGTTTCTCCACCTTAAGGAGCTTGTTGATTAGTGAACTCTCGAGTAAGGAGTACTCGAGGAGTGGAGTAGGGACGAGGAGTGAGTTTCGTTGCCGAACCACTATAAATCCTTGGTGTTTGGTTTGATCTTTCTTTCCCTTATCTCTTTACATTCATTATTCTTTATACTTGTGATTATTAGTTTAGTTGCACTATACCTTGTTCATATTATTACTTTAGTTGCACATAATCACGTGCGACAAACAGATTGTGCTACTCCGTTCTTTTACCAGAGGCCCAAGGTACATGTACAACCACTTTGGATGCACTTGCTATCTGCCGAGCGTTGGGGAACCCACAGTTTTTCATCACGTTTATATGTAATGCTAAATGGATAGAGATTGAACGCTTCATGGCGGACTTCCCTGTGCTAACAGCGGACATGCCAGATGTCGGTTGCAGGGTGTTTGAACAAAAAGTTAAAGCGTTTGTCAAGTACTTGAAGGAGGGTCGTCCATTTGGTGCTGTCACAAGCGGTAATTCTCTTTGTTCTTTATTTTTTCCTTCGTGTCTTTCATCCTTCCATACACTGCCTAAAGTGTTTTACCTGTTCCTTTCCCGCAGTTTTGTACACAATAGAATTCTAAAAGCGCGGTCTCCCTCATTGCCACTCTTTTATGGGTCGATGTGAAAGACAAGTTAACTGAACCATCTGAGATGGATGAGTATATCTGTGCTGAAATTCCATACCCCATGCTTGATCTGGAGACCTATAAAATTGTCACAGAACTCATGATGCATGGACCCTACGACCCACTAAATATGTCTGCACCGTGTAGAAAGGATGGGTCGTGCGGAAAGAATTTTCCCAAAAATACAACAACACCACTTATTTAGACGACAAAGGATATGTTCACTATCGACGAAGAGACACAGGTCTGTATATTACAAAGCACGACACACAGTTGGACAATTCTTACGTCGTTCCTTACAACCGTTTTTTGTGTCTCATGTTCCGAGCGTACATAAATGTTGAATACTGTGGCTGGAGCATGCTGATCAAATACCTTTTCAAGTACATTTCAAAAGGGCCCGACCGAATCTTTGTAAAGATCACAAGTCCAGTTGGTGAGGCTTCTACATCAGCAACCATACAACACACCGCAAAGGATGAAATCCAAAACTATGTGGATAGCCGTTTCATTTGCCCTCACGAAGCTTGCTGGAGGTTGTTTGATTTTCCAATACACAGTCGAGAACCAGCTGTGCAGATACTCGCTGTCCATCTAAAAAATATGCAGTCCGTAAATTTTCGGGTGCGTGACAGGATAGACTTAGTTGTGAACCTCCCTGACAAAAAAACCACTCTAACTGATTGGTATGCATACAACGTAGACAACCACGACGGGGATAGGTTAACGTACATCGACTTTCCGTCCGATTTGTATGGTATGCGGACTAAAAAAAGTGGAAACGCCGCGTTGTCAAAACAAAGCATTCCATTGGTAGGCTTGCTTACGTTCATCCCAGTTCAGGTGAGCTTTTCTACTTCAGAATGTTGCTTTCTCATCATAAGGGTCGTCAATCACCTATAGACGTCTACACAGTCAACAATATCGTGTTTCCTACATACCGGGCTGCATGTGAGGCCCATGGTATGCTTGGTGACGACAAAGACTGGGATATAGCACAAGAAGAAGCAACTTGAAATGGATCAGCCTCTGAAATCTGCGTGCTGTTTGCACAACTTCTGGTGTATTGTGAAGTTGCAGATCCACCTAAGCTTTGGTCAAAACATTGGAGGAATATGTCCGAAAACATACCAACGAGAGTGTCCCAGACCACTGGCATCCCTAACTACCATGTCAACGATTCTGAATTGAAAAACTATATTCTTTTTGAGATCCAATCGATCTTAGACGGGTATGGGAGTTGGAATTTGGTCTTCCAAACTCTCCTTAATGGCTGCTAGACATTCTAAAAAACAAACTTCTCATGGAAGAGAGGAACTACAACCGCGATATGCTAGCTGAGGAAACATCAGCGTCTGTCCCTAAGCTAAAATCTGACCAACAGCCCATTTACGACCGCATTATTGGCGCGTCTGAACAAATTAAACAAGGGCTTCTGTCTGTGTATGTTCATGGTGGGACAGGCAAGACATTTCTATGGAAGACCATCACCAGTGCCCTACGCGCGCGAGGGCTAAATAGTTCTAGCAGTTGCGTCTTCAAACATCACATCTCTCTTTCTTGCTGCTGGTAGAACATCGCATTCCCGCTTTAAAATCCCTCTGGAATTAATGGATTAGTCTCTCTGCCACATTAAAAAAACACTCAGCCAGGGTCCCTGATGATCAAAACAAATTTAATCATATGGGATGAGGCCCCAATGAATAACAAATGTTGTTTTGAATCATTAGATAGAAGCCTGAGGGACCTTATCTGTGCGCCACAAAAACTCTTTGGTGGGAAAACAGTCATATTGGGAGGCGACTTTCGACAAACGTTGCCAGTAAAAAAAGGAGCATCCAAAATAGAACTTATAACATTGTCTATTGCCCTCTCAAACCAGTGGCCACACTTCAAGATTCACACACTTAGTCAGAATATGCGCTTGAGGCGTGAAGGCATGATTGAAACTGAAAAGATGCAAGCGACTGCTTTGGCAAAGTGGCTGCTTGATGTGGGTAATGAACATGCTGGCATACCAGATAGCACCGATTCTACCGACTCAAAGTTGATAACTATACCAAGTGAACACTGTTTCCCACCAACTGATCAAGGTCATACACAGCTGATAAATTTTATCTATGACAAAGAGACTCTAAAATCGTCCACGCGAGAAACAATATAAGAAAAGGCCATTGTCTACCCGAAGAACGAAACGACGAACGTCATAAACGATAAAGTATTGGCAACCATCCCAGGAGAGCCAACAACTTACCTCAGAAATCACCAAGCTTTCCTGAAAGGCGGAGAAACATCTGAGACAATCATGCTCTATCCCATGAAGTACCTCAATACGCTGTCATTCCCGAGTTTCCCACCCCATCAACTAAAATTAAAGATTGGATCCCCAATTATGCTCCTCCGGTATACAAACTTGGATGGTGGGTTATGTAATGGCACAAGGATGATTGTAAAGTCGCCCAAGACAAAACTTATAGAAGCACAAATTATTACCGGCACACGAATCGGAGAAAGGTTTACGTACATAGAATTGCTTTGATTCATAACGATCCCAACCTGTCATTCACTTTCAAGCGTAGGCAATTTACGGTAAGCTATGATATGCCATGACTATCAACAAAAGCCAAGGTCAATCTCTTTCTAAGATAGTTGTTTATCTGCTAAAACCCATTTTTAGCCATGGCCAACTATATGTGGTTTTGTCAAGAGCTACCTCACCAAATGGACTGAAAATCCTTATTTAGGAAGAAGACGGCCACCCACCCAACACAACAAAAAACATAGTGTACACTGATTTTTTTAAATGCTATCGAAAATGACCGGGTTGCCTCACAAGCGACAACATCTAACTAGCGTGTGTTGCATAAAAACACAATCTGCACAACTAAATATAGAATATATTACATAGTTGTAACCGCTAACATCATAACTGCTTATGTACCTTCATTTTCACGATTTCAATAACCGCACCTCTAGCTAACACCGTACAGTTTACTAACATATACCATCCCTTTGTCCGTTACATCTTGCCTTTTGCATGCTTCTATCCATGTTTCAGGTGCGTGTATGTTATGTAGATGCAATGCGATTATTTGGAACATACACGCATCCACTATACTACACAACTAACTTGGTTGTCTATCTTATGTGTTTTCCAGGTAAAAAAAGGATGGCATCACTGCATGTGACGGTTGCGGAAACAAGTGCTCTGACAACAATATCAACACAATTGACGAAATGGTTTTAGGAGGAAGAAACTATGTTCTCGAAGCAAAGATCTATCGAAAATGGATCTCAAAATCTCTGCCAGAAAAGAAGGAAACAACTTTTTCCTACATGCTTATCGATGCACAGGTACATGATTATTACACCCTCAATATTTGTTAGACAATGGTTTTATTAATCAATCTTTTAATACGAATTTACTACATTAATAGGGAAGGGGGATTCACGCAAACATGAACATCGACAATCTGGCCTACTTTGACAAGATTATGACTGCTGGGAAAGTGTACAGGATCACGCGTTTGTTCTATGAAAAAACAAGTCCATACCAACAGACACTCGAAAACCCACTCAGCCAAAAGTTACGAACTTTGAACACCTAGAAGGCAAAGAGACAACATGGCCAGTACATTACTTTGAGTTTGTCCCATATTTCGAGTTGGAAACAAGGATGCCCTACCGCGACACAAACCAGAACATGGTTTATCCACGGCTGATAGGTAACAACATCCGGTTCTTATCTTGGCCCTTAGATTCATTTATTAGTCTCATTAACAACAACTAACACGCGATCTTTGCTTTCGACAGATTACTTTGGATGTATCAGAACAATAGGAGATCTGCCATCGGCCGAAGAACTAGCTTCCGAAAAACCTGTTACCAGAAGAATTGGCATCCAAAATCTATAGTAAGACTGATCTCTAAACCAACCTTTAGAACATCCTTCCAAACAACAACGTTTAACAATTTTCTTTTTGCAGATGGAATGTTGTTCAGTTAACATTGTGGGACTCCATGGCTAGAGAGTTTCCAAAGGCCGACATACTTAAGCTCCCACAACCAATCATGATTGATGTCTCATCCTACAGAGTCGGTAAATACAGAGGTAACTCCCTCTCCACAGGCGATCTTAATAAAACGTTTACTATTGACGCATGGCTAACATGGTCTTACCACAGACTACCATCTATCTGCAACGCCGCCCACCCACTACTACGTGAATCCAGCGACAACATAAGCAGACGCCACACATGCATCGTATGTCTTCCCATACCTTATAACACGTGCCATATTATACTCTTATTTCATAGTTTAGTAAATAACATCTTCTTCCCCACCATAACATGCAGGTTTGAAGACATCTTTAAAAAACAACCACCCCTATAGATTTCAAAGCATCGGTTCAATGAACCAACCCTAGCTAACCAGAAAAATGTCCAGACATTGGCAACATTGCTCAAACAGAACCCAGTGACATACAAGGTATGCCCAAATTACATGTATTAACCATGAAGACCTGCATTATTTCCTAACACATGTCTTTTTCTAGGATGTGCAATTTAGCTACGAAGCTACCATACATATAGTCATGGAAAACAGGGCATGGCAATATCTTTTGTAGAATATTGATAACCTATGAATCTATGAAGTGGGTTGATGTTTTCTAGTGAGAGAAACTAGAGAGAGAAAGTGAGAGAAAATGTGTTTTTATTAATATGAAAACATGAACAACAACCAACCCCTTTCCATGGTGGAAAGGGGTATTTATACTCCAAGCAAACATTAGGCTTGGGCCGGTCCATGACAAGCCCATGGACCGGTTCTTACTTAACTTAATAAGTAACATTTAACTAATTGTTAACTACGAGCTATTACAACATAAATCATATTGTGGAGTGACCGATACTTCTAATATACGTTAAAACGTATTTCTAACAATCTCCCCCTAAGGGAGGTCACTCCACGTTACAAAGTTCTAAACCTAGCATACTATACTAAGTCTTCGTTCTTTAGCTCGTAGTCTTTTCTTCTTTTCTTTCTTTTGTTGTGAATATGTTGGTTTGATCTTTTTGGCTTTGGCTTGAAAGAATTGTTCTTTGGCCTTTCACGTGCGATCTTTGCCTTTCTTGTGAATTTTGCCTCCTCGTGACTTCATGTTCCACACACTTACGTCTTTTTGTTGAATTCTCGAAAGCTTCAGAGTTTGGTACAGTGGAAGACTTCATCTTGTACTTTCTTGAATTTTTGCTGAACTTTGTTGCAAAAGACATAATCATGTGGGAACGACTTCTACAGGTACACCGCAACACCACCGTCTTTAACTGGTACACAGCAACGCCACCGTCTTCAACAGGTACACAGCAACGCCACCGTCTTTAACAGGTACACAACAACGACACGAATAAAATGGCTTTGAACATTTTATTCTAATTCGGTAGCATTTTACCTCCGGTCGGTGAAGACCGTTGGACGATATTAGATATCGTACCCGTGACGGATAGTTTCAATTAAGTAACTTCCTGACAGGATTTCGCGGGTAAACCCGTTCTCTTTATTCGACCGTCCAAAGCTGACTGCGAACATAAAGAGTGAATCACTTGGATAATTTATCCTTGTGATTTGAAGCCGTCAATTCATGAAACCTGGAACAAGTGAATTTCAATTAAGATTTTCACCATCGTTGCTTTCCAGTTGTCACGAGCTCAATTCATAAAGAATCTTGCACGTCACCTACCAAGTGCTGTTTGATGTTAACACTAGAAGGATTTCCACTCGTCACTGTGATCAATAAAGAGTCACTCTGAGTGTTCTGGCAAGATCATATGATAATGCGTAGAGGCCTGGAACGAGTTTAAGTTCAATTTAAGAATTAAACCACTGTTTCTTTCCAGTTTTTCACAAGATTGGTTCTAAAAGAACCGCACGTGTAACCTACCATGAGCTTGTTTGATGTTGGCTCAAGCAGGATTTCCATCTTCATCGTAATACTTGCGTATTACTCGGATGTTCTGGCAATATTACAGGAATACTGCGTAGGACTCATGAAAATCTCTTACTTTTCACAGTGTGTGAGAAAGCAAGGAATAAATGGAAAGTGTGTCCTAGTGAGATATTTGATGATCTCAAATGGCTCTATACTCGATCGTGCACTTTGGATTTTAGTGATCGGAGGCTGGAGAGGAGTGCCACCTTTTCAATACCAGTCTATTCGGAGTAAATAAACCAATAGATAACGTGTTGATCTCCGTGTGATTAAAACAAATACCTTTTGAGAGATATTTGAGTTAGCTGGGAAGGGTTGTGCATTGCATCACTGGGTCCATGCTGTCTTTCTTCAATACCGAGAATCATTAGCAAAAATGACCTCAATAGCATATGTATTGACCCGGTTTCTGCCTAAAGTTGTAAGGAGGGCTTCTTTCTTTACACCCTTTATCTTTACAATTCTTTTTCATTCTTCAACCCCTTCAATGCTTACCAATACGTCATCACTAGCACCTTGTTGTGATTGTTCCAGTGCTAGATTAAGTACTTGGTCGGCATTCAACTACGTTCACATTCTTTCTCCATCTTTCCTAGGACTTCTAATTCTATCTAGGGAATTGTCCTTGGGAAGATTCCATCGGCTCTGATGAATCATTGGACTAAACCTATTCCTACCACCCTTTTGTCACCACATTCGTCGTGAATTAAGTGTGTTTTGGGAAGGAATTGCCACCATGAAAAATCATTGAAAAATCACTTAAGGTACTTGTGATATTGAAATCAAAAGTTTTGTACCTTAGGTGTTTTGTTCATCAAAAACGCTCCCCCTTAACACGTGCTTTACACATATTAAGTTGGATAATCGTTAAGTCTTTTTCATCTTTTAGCCAAGTATCATTTAAATCTCCTTAATCCCATTTTCTCCCCTTATCCAAAATGTTAACCATTAATATTTGGGATATTGAATGGATTAACCGGTCTTTGGGTAAAAATGAAATCGATGTTTGGCCATAGAACATGTTCATGCTCCCCCTTAAGTTAATAAGGGATAGTTGTAGTGCTATAGTATGATATATTTTGAAAGATTTAGAATCTCGTGAGAAATTCTTGAAAAATTATCATACCTTAACACTACATCAAGCCATTAAAGCACAATATTCACAAATATACATATTCACAATTGAAAACCAATATAAAGTGGATTTGAAATGTACGACCCATTAGATGGATCGTTGCAGTAGCTTGTGGTGCACTGAATATGGTCTACCACCCACGAATCTTTCCAAGCTCCTCATCAATCTACGTTCACGGAACTTTTGATCGATCTTCTTGATCACATAATTCGCCATCTGCCGATAACCCTTATGCCAATCCTCGGTCATCTCTGGCAAAGTCCCTCCCGAGTTCAGATGCTCCAACTTTCCTCTGACTTGTAGAAGAGTCCCATCACTGTACTTATAAAGCTCACCCACCCTCATAAACTTCATTAAACCTCGACTGTTTAAGTAGAAAATGCCGCAATTCGGAACAGAGATGCCGGTATAAGGACATCTTTCTACATGTTGAGGTAGAACTTGATTCACTGGACGGGTTAAGTTGAGCTTCCTTTGATAGCTTTCGACTCCCAACTGAAGATCTTCAACTCTTTTCTTGATAACAACGCTTCGTGTGAACATACAAAGTGCTGTATTCAAGGCAATAAGGTCTTCACGAGGAATATGTGTGAGTTGATCTCGGGTCATCAGAAGCAGCATATCTTCGATATCCTCAAGGCGAATGATAGAAAAATCTCCCTGCTGGATTTTGTATTCTCTGTCATCCTCCCTTTTCAAGCGAATCTCCGTCACATGATAATAGCCATTCTTGGCTTCAGTTTTCAACCCTAAGATGCTGGAGATGCGGATATCGGATCTAACGTTACTCCCTGAGTTGACTAGACAGCAGCCCCTGTACGCCCTTCGAACTCGTTCGTCCCAGTGTGATGCACCTATGACAGCATACATATCATAATTATGATTTACCTTTGGGACCCATAGTCGGTTTACCTTTTCCTCGATAAAAGGGTATTGTCCCCCAGTTGGCAGCTTTCAGCAAGGTAAGGGATGTTGCGTACTTTGATGACCCTTTGAGAAGATAAACCAGATCATTGGTGACGAAGAAGTCGAGAGCAATCTGATTATCTTGAGTAGGGTCCAGTGGAGGTGGAGCTCTTTCTGATTCATGAAGACCTGGCCGTTGAACGGTATTCAGAGCCTTCAGGATCTCATCGGCATAATACTCGAACTCCATTTGGGTCAACCGGGTTTTGGCGCGAAGTCTCTTATCCTTCAGTGCTTTCTTCACCAAAGATGGAGTAACCGAAGTCTTATACTCATGAGCAAGAAATGCACATAAGTCAATCGGACTGCGGATACGGAGATACAAGACATCTTTGTCAGCGTCTGTGATCGGATCATATTGCGCCGCTGCCGTAATCCAAGCCTGTGGTGGTGCAGTCTCGTCAATCTCCAACGTGTCTGCCCAGTCCCTTGTGCTTGGAACAGTAGATTGTGGGTCTTGTTGTAGAGGAGTGGAGACGTGAACATCTGCTTGTTCTGTTTCAGGCATCTCGGCAGTGTCATGAACGGGTGAGTGTTGTGCAGCTTCAGGTTCGGTTACCGATTCTGCAATCACAGGAGCAACAACAATAGAACTAACGGGGTTAGTGGTAACATGTATAGATACAACGATAAATGTACCAGGAATAGATGACGCTGTAGTAGCATTCACATTGTGGCGCCACTTGGAACGTCTGGATTCCGTGGAAGTAGATTTTTCCTTTGCTGCTGCATCTTTCTTAGACTTGGTTCTAGACTTAGCAGGTTTCTTTGAGCTGGCAATCTTATCCCCTTTTTCAGGCTGTTTACCCCCATCATCATCCTCATCATCATCCCCGTTGCTCCCCCTAACACTCTCCTCATTACCATCACCACCATTATCTCCATCATCATCATCGTCATCATCATCCTCATCATCATCTTCATTCTTATCCTCATCATCCTCATCATCATCATCATTCTTATCATCATCATCGTCATCATTATCTTCTTCTTCTTCTTCTTCCTCTTCTTCACCAGTACCCTCTTCTTCGTCACTCTCTTCCCTTTCTTCCTCAGGGAGAATGTGGTAGGGTACCACACTTCCAAACGTCTTAAACAACCTATCATCCTCCATGATAGCGTCATTCAATGATTTGAAGAGAGCCCGTTGAATCCTAGATTTATCAAACGATCCAAGTTCCCTCATACGAGCCTTGAGGATCTTCTTTAATTCAAAATCCGTCAAGTCATAAGCAATCTTGTAGGCGGCTTCTGAAGGATTGGATGACTTGATCATCAAGTTATCAGCAGCGAGTGTCTTCAACTCATCACGCAGTTTAGGCATAAGGGATTCAACGGAGTCTTTCACTCTCTGCTCAATAGAAGCTTCAAGAGCTTCTTTCTGCTCTTTAAGGTCATCCTTAATAGCTTTAAGTCTCGTAATTCGTGCTTGATGCCTATCAGCTTCAGCCTTTTTGACCCGAGCAAGTTCTTCTGCATGTGTTTTACGTGTAAATTCCATATCTGCAGCGAACTTAGCAATCAACTCTTCTTGAGCTTTCCTAGATGCTTCTTCACTTTGAACTCGTCTACGTAGCTCTTGGCGAAGTTCATCCATCTCTCGTTTGTGATTGTCTGTATGTTTATCCAACATTTCGGCCATTACCAATGCAGCCATTGTAGACGTTGCAGAGCTGCTCTGGGTTGATGGAATAGGCTCGGTTGTAACTACGGTACTAAGGATTGGAGTTATTGGTGGTGGAAGAAATGGTGTTGAAACCGGTCTTGTTGGTACGGGTTGTTTTGGTGGAAGATGAGTTGCTAAAGGTTGAGTAGACTCTTTTTCAACACTTGCTGAAACAGGGGGGTGGATGTCTCCTTCGAAGTAGAATACTTTTCAGGTGATCCAAACTCAAACACATCATCTGGTTCTACGTACTCTTCTTCAATATTTACCCGTGCACCCGAACCACTACCTCCCGTGTCTTTCCTACTCCTTTCTATAGCTATCTTCATCGCTTTTCTCTCAGCCTTGTTAAGAGCAGGATCATCAATATCTTCTTCATCGTGGAGAACTAACTCATCAGCCGTACCCTTTCCCTTCTTAACTGCAGTCTTCTTCTTTTTGGCTTTGGGTTCAAGTAAATCTGTTTGCTTCCGTTTACCTTTGCTCTTAACCGTGGTAGATGAGTCTTCACCTGCTAGAATGCTTGCTCGTTGATTCTCAATTTCTTTTAGCAAGTTATTGTAATCATCAGATGCAATAATCTCATCGGTCAGAAGATGACTGGGAATGGGACCAGGAACAACCGTATTCGAATGAGTCTCCTGCCTTAAGTCTACCAAATCATCATCATCTATCGTGTGGTGACGACTACCTGCACGCTTATCAATGGATGCATCGTTTTCCATAAAGTAATGTATGATCAGCTTAATAAACCTAGGGTACTGGTAACTTTTAACCTTACCCTTCGTGTTTGTGAAGAGTTGAAAAGTAAACTCCTCCCATAGCAATGATGCATAATCAATACCCATACCTTTGAACATACCGTAAAACATCTTGATGATTGGCGGACGAACAGCATCAAACCCAGTTGTTTTGGGTGTGAAACATCGGCTTAGAATCCCAAAAATAGCTTTCCATGGTTGACCAACTTTGGCAGTAGTAAACTCAGACGCGGTTCGTATGTCAAGACATCCAATGGCAGTGAACATCTCCATGATCTGGTCCTTAGTCGGGTTGGCTGAGTATGATAGACCTTTGAGTGTCGGTCGAAATCCAAAGATCTTCCTGAAGTCTGACACAGTAAGCGTCTGCTGCTTGTTGTCCAAGGAAAAAGTGATTTTGTTCGACGTCCTCTCTTTGGTAGACCAGAACTCGTAAAGGTAGTCATAGGGTACTGAAGCACTTCTCCTTAGCGCATGCTTGAGATGAGATTTATCAAGTATGGCTGTACCTACCTTAAATCCATTATGGGTAGAATGAGATACCTCCTTCAAACGGAAGTTGTTTGGAATAAACTTTAGAGTCTTGGCTTCAGCAATGGCGGCGGCTCTGGTGTCTTGTATTTGTTGTACGGTAGGGTTAGTCATCGTCTCTGCTTAAGATAAAACACAAAGGTTGATACATACAAGTATGAATATCATTATGACTTTAAACCTAAGCATTGGACATATGACCTAATCCCCTAAGCTTTGAAACCATTCAAACATCTTCTATACGGAATAATCATTCAATTCGGAATAATTGGTCTATGCTGAATATAAATCCTATGCGGAATGATAAGTCTATACGGAACATAAGGCCTATGCGGAATAAATCAAACATCTCCTATTCGGAAAGATCAACCTTATGCGGAAAAATTTCTTTATTCGGAAAGATCAACCTTATGCGGAACAATTTCTTTATTCGGAAAGATCAACCTTATGCGGAAAAATTTCTTTATTCGGAAAGTCTAGGCCTATGCGGAATAAACTTTCTATTCGGAAAGAATTGCCTATGCGGAATAAATCAAACATCTCCTATTCGGAAAGATCAACCTTATGCGGAAAAATTTCTTTATTCGGAAAGATCAACCTTATGCGGAAAAATTTCTTTATTCGGAAAGTCTAGGCCTATGCGGAATAAACTTTCTATTCGGAAAGAATTGTCTATGCGGAATAAACTTTCTATTCGGAAAGAATTGTCTATGCGGAAAGACTTGTATATTCGGAAAGACGATCCTATGCGGAATAATCCTCCTATTCGGAAAGTTCTTTCTATTCTGAATAAATGCTCCTATTCGGAAAGTTCTTTCTATTCTAAATAAATGCTCCTATGCGGAATGTTCTTTCTATTCTGAATAAATGCTCCTATGCGGAAAGTTCTTTCTATTCGGAAAAACTTTCCTATGCGGAAAGATCATTCTATTCGGAAAGTAACAAACAGTTACGATTTTTCTAATTAGGCACTTATGCGTTTGATTCATGTGTTCTAAAGGCCAAATTAGTTCAATTCGAGCCATTCCGAAGCAACCCCAGGCAAAAACCCCCAATATTAATTAAACCCTAATGAATCAGTAACTTCAATCGATTGTTTTCAATTAAAAAGAGTTAATTAAATTGATTTGCATGAATGATTAATCCGATTGAATACCTTTTGAAGAACTTGATCTAGAAAATGAATGATTGTGAGATGTTTTGTCTGATTTTCGTGTGTTTGTGTGCTAGGATGTTAATGGCGGCAAAGAGATAAACAAGTAAACAGTGAAAGAAGAGAGGAGACGGGGGTGGGTGAATTTGACTAGGTCAAATTTTTCAGAAGTTTGACATATTGTCAACTTTACCCCCTCAATTTTTCTTCTTTCAACAAACAAAATTCTTTTGTTTTTCCAAGTTTTAATTCTTGTCATTTTGACCCTATCTTATGCTAACATCCCGAGCCTTAGTGATTAACCTATCTTAACACAAGCACAAATCTATTCAGGACAAACTTATAAGTAACAACAAGACAAATGCCAAAGCAATCCAACCATTAACCATTGAGCTTTTTGAGTTTCCTTGAAAACTTTTGAAGATCTTTTTGATGTGAAAGATGATGTAACATTTTCTCCCCCTTAAACGATGACCCGTTTTCTATTTAAAGAGCTGTAGTCATTGTTTAACGAGGCACAGGATGATGAAAAACATTTTCCAATTAATATCTTGAAAAGTTTGATTCGTGGTGGCAATAAGATTTCTCTTATTTTGACAAATTAATGCACTGAGACGTACATGAATTCGTGTTAGACCAAGTTGTAAAGTAAACTTGATCCCTTTGCATGTTTGGCTTGTAAATCACGCCCGAGAAAATTAATTCCCGTTGTGAGCCAACGTTTTCCAAGGAAATACGTGACTTTAATATGAAAACCGGGTTGCAGTCAGAAATAACTACAAGCCATAATGGGCATGTTTTAAAAAATTACAACTTTTATACGGACTCTATTTATGGCACCGTGTCAATATTAATCGACATTTCTAAGGCCGTAAATATTACCGTACTAAAAGACATGCCTATTTTTAAAACGAAAAATATTTTTGGTTTTTCTTGATTTTATAATTTTTATGGTTTTTCTAGGTTTTATATTTTTTTATGGTTTTTCTTGGTTTTATATTTTTGTATTTTTCTTTTGTGGTTTATATATTTACTATAATATACATGATCACGAACAAAGGATACTCTGAATAGTTTACCACGACTATTCAGCTGATTCTTCTGCCAACTCTTTGAGAGTCGCTGGTGTGAATGATTTCATGCCAAGCTTGTCGATCAAAAACTCGATTCGTCCTCGATCTAAGGCTTTGGTGAACATATCCGCCAGCTGGTACTCAGTAGTGACAAAATACAGCTTGATCACTCCGTTCTCCACCTGCTCCTTAATGAAATGGTAGCGAATGTCTATGTGCTTGGCCCGGGAGTGTTGAACATAGTTGCAGCAAAGGGCAATGGCGCTCTTGTTGTCACAATACATCGGGATTTTGTTGAATCCCAACCCGTAGTCAGTTAATTGTGATCTCATCCAAAGGACTTGAGCACAACAACCGGACATGGCGATGTATTCAGCCTCCGTGCTAGAAATTGAAGCGCTTTTCTGCCTTTTTGAAGACCAACTGATCAATCTATCTCCAAGGAGTTGCACAGATCCAGAAGTGCTACGCCTCGTGTCTTGACATCCAGCATGATCGGCATCTGCGTATGATATTAAAGCAATAGAGGAATCTTTCGGATACCATAGACCACGATGAAGTGTTCCTTTTAGATACCGAAAGATCCTTTTCACAACATGTAGGTTCTTTTCGGTAGGCCGAGCCTGATACCGGGCACACATGCATACAGCAAATTGCAAATCAGGCCTGCTAGCAGTCAGATATAGAAGGGTGCCGATCATCCCATGGTAAAGTTTTGGATCGACAATAGTCCCATTCCTATCTTCATCTAACTTGGATTTCTCCACCATTGGAGTGTCCACGGGGTCACAATTTTCAAAGTTATATTTCTTAAGAGATTCTAGAGCATATTTGGATTGATTAATAAAGATGCCTCTGGGATTCTGAGAAATCTGTAATCCTAAGAAAAATGAAATTTTTCCATCATCGACATCTGAAAGCGTGTGGACATTATCTTCTCAAATCGATTTGACAATTCTATGTTAGTGGCAGCAAATATTATATCATCAACATAAATTTGTACCAGAATCATGTCGTTGCCTTCCTTGAGAGTGAATAGAGTGGGGTCCACTTTGCCTTTGGAGAAGCCTTCCGCAATGAGATATGTTGAGAGGAGATCATACCACGCGCGTGGAGCTTGTTTCAACCCGTAGAGAGCCTTCTTAAGCTTGTACACATGATTAGGAAACTCCGTGTTAACGAACCCATCCGGCTGACTAACATTGACTTCTTCCCTTAGTTCACCGTTCAAAAATGCCGTCTTCACATCCATTTGATAGACGATCATGTTCATATGAGCAGCATACGCAAGGAATAGTCTAATTGCCTCCAATCTTGCCACAGGAGCAAAAGATTCTTCAAAGTCTATACCCAAGGCTTGTTTATATCCTCTAGCGACCAATCTAGCCTTATTCTTCAATACCGCACCCATCTCATCAAGTTTAACCTTATAAACCCATAACAAAGTAAGGATGTTAACCTTGTCAGGGAGAGGAACCAATTCCCATACTTCAAGTCTTTGAAATTCATTTAGTTCCTCCTGCATAGCTTCAATCCAAGATGATTGGGTCATATCCTGCTGCCAATTTTTAGGTTCAACTTCAGAGAGAAATGCATCAAAGTAGCAATAAAGTGCACTCTCTTGTAATTGATGGCGTGTAGAGACTGGTCGATCTAGATCTCCAATGACATTCCTAATTGGGTGATCTTTTGTCCATTTAGTGCTATGGTTTTCAATCCTAGGTGGTCTGGAGTGAACAATAGAAGGAGCTTCTTCTGAGGTAGACGCGACTGAAGGGTTTTCAGGTATCGCTACACCAAAGAAAGGAAGCTCTTGCAGGTGAGCATATTCCAAGTCGTGATCAATAAAATCCTCTTCCACATCATTAGGCACAAGTAGGGGTGATGATTCAGGTGTAGTTTGAGAATCACTTGGTGAAGGTGCATCTGGTTCAATGTGAATTGAAGATGCATTAGATAAAGGTTCATTAGCTTGAGCAACCACTTCAGGGATTGGAGCGATTACTACAGGTGCTGGAACTTCATCAGTCGGGGGATCGAAGAATTCATCAAACAACGGTTGAAACAGTTTATCCCACTCGGGCCTTGTTGGTGGTAAAAATGATGTAGAAGTAGGATTATTGGGAACTAATCCGGAACTAATAGCACCGGTTCCCATCTCATGAAGCGCGGTTTCAGAGCTGTGTTGCTCAGAAGCCATCGCTGTCAGCTCATCGAAATCAGCGTCCATAGTTTCTACAATCTTGCCAAGACGACGGTTGTAAATTCGGTATGCTTTCTTGGACGGTGAATAACCAATGAAAATACCTATATCGGCTTTCGGTTGAAGCTTACCCAAGTTCTCACTATTAATGTTTGGATAACAAAGAGCACCAAACACATGAAAAAATGAAACATCGGGTTTACGGTCATGTAGAAGCTCATAAGGTGTTTTTCCATGGCGTTTCCGAATGATAGAACGGTTTTGGGTGAAACATGCAGTAGATATAGCCTCTGCCCACAAGAACAATGGAGCGTTCGCATAAATAAGCATAGTCCTAGCAGCTTCCATAAGTGTACGATTCCGTCTTTCAACGACACCGTTTTGTTGTGGAGTGCGTGCATCGGATGTTTCATGTGAGATACCAACTCCTTCATAGTAATCACGAAGAGTCTGGTTGACGAACTCTGTTCCATTGTCTGTACGAATACGGCGGACAGTAGTATTCAAACGTACCTGAATGAATTTCAGAAAAGTGATGATAGCCTTCGGTGCTTCATCCTTTGTACATAGAAATCTAACCCATGTAAACCTGGAGAAATCATCCACAATAACCAGAATGAATTTCTTACCGCTCACACTTTCAGTTCTCATTGGTCCACAAAGATCCATATGCAAAAGATGAAGTTTTTCTTGATTGGTGTCTTCAGCTTTGGGCTTGTAAGATTTCTTGGTACTTTTCCCCCTTGAACACGCGGAACATAAATGGTCCTTGTGAAATTTAAGCTTTGGAAGACCACGAACTAATTCGTTTTTAGCTAGATGATTAATAGCATCAAAGTTAAGATGAGATAATCTGTGATGCCATAACCATGACTTGGTCTTAGATGCTTTAGAGAGAAGACATACTGGAGAGGCGGCCATCATGTCTTGTAAGGACAAAGTATAAAGATTTGCACCACGAGATCCCTTCAACAAATCTTTTCCTTCCAAGTTGCGGATGAAACAAGTGTGTTGTCGAAAAGCAACCTTAAGGTTAGAATCACAAAACTGTCCTACTGAGAATAAATTATGACCAAGACCTTCTACATAGTATACCCTTGAAATCGTCACATTTCCAATCTGATATTCACCATACCCCATTATCTTTGCTATATGGTCATTCCCGAATTTAACCGTACCAAGAAACTTGCTGACGAAATTTCGGAGCATCGAGCGATTTCCGGTCATATGTTTTGAACAACCGGAGTCCAAATACCACAGGATGATTTGGACCACCTGAAAATATCACCACACGAAGACAATGTAGAGGTATCGGAATCTGAGTGTTCCTTGTTATTAGCAGGTACAGATTTAATAATCTTAGATTTGCTAACTCTAGGTTTCTTAGATTTCCTAGCCTTTTTCTTCCTAGTGGGTGGTGTAGATTCTAGTTGGCTTAAATCCTGAGGTATTTCTTCACTGATAGGCACTATAGTGGGGGATGACCTAATTAAAGGGCGCTGTTTCCATACTTGAGTACGAGTGTTCCTAACTAAAGGACGCTCAGACCTAACCTCAATGGATGCATTCCTAGTTAAAGGGCACATTGTTCCATCTAATGTAAAGGTCCTACCAGTGGGACGCCATTGCCAGCCAACCTGGGCACGAGTTCTACCCGTTGGCTTCCATTCAAGACCATTCTTAATGGCATTCATTTCATTCACATGTTCAATAAGACACAAATCATGACGTTGGGAAAACATACATTCATTACAATTCCAACAATTCAAATCAGAATTCACGAATGGTTTTGGCTTCTGCACAGGCGCAGAGCTTTTAGTCTTAACATGATTCTTCTTATTTAAAACTGAACTAACATTCCTATGGTGATCTTCTACTTTCTTCTTTTTGGCACTACTAGTGGAGGGCTTGATCTTATCTTTCTTGAGTGGCGATCCTTTAGCCTTAGTAGTCTCTTTTAATCCTGTAGAAGGCAAAGTGGGAACATTAGCAACAGATTTTAAAGGTGCCTTACTTGATTGTGCCAATGACGGTTTTGCTCCTGGAGTCTTATTAAATGAAGTTACAGCAATGGGCCTATTAGTAAGTAGTGCAGAACCTGGTGTACCTATGTATTGCAAATATGCTAAGCAATATTGAACTCGCTTAATATATTCATGAGCCGAATAATAGTCGCTACTTGAAGGATCTAAGGCATAAAGATCGTCTAAAATATCCCTAAGAAGATCGACATGCTTAATGGCATTCCTCATATAATCATCGTAGGTAACCTGGTTTCTCTTATGAAGCGGGTTCTTATAAAGCACTACTGACTTGGTTGTTGGAGCACTAGTGGACGGTGCAGAGTCGGTAGCTAAGTTATCAACAACTTCTTGTCGGGTGAGAAGAAGTGTCTCCTTTAACTCAGCCAAAACAATATTTTTGTCAATGAGCAGGATGTTCAAATCAGAGATTTCCTCGCACTTTTGGTTCAGTTGTTCAACATAAGATTGTTGCTGTGCCGCATTAAAAGCGAAGCGTTCTTCTAGTGAACCATAAAGAGCGGATAGTCCCTGTCTTGTCCGATCCATCTCCCCTAGAACAGACGAAAGTCTAATTTCTAAGACCTGGTTTTTAGACTCTGCAGCCTCTAGTTCCAATTTGAGTGTTTCATTTGATGACACTTCTCTCTTCAATCTCATAATCTCTTCCTCTAATTCATTAACAATTGCAATCATCTTGTCACTCGTCTCAACACCGTTTTCACAACCATTTGATATCAAAAGATTCTCATTTTGAGTTTGTTGTTTTAATTCTAAAGATATACAATGTTGTTCTAGTTGATTAAAGCGTTTTGAAAGTAAATTGTAAGAATCTTGTAGCTTTAAAAACTCAGCGTTAGATTCGTGACAAGAATGATTATCTACCTCATTTACAGTATCAGCAACATTTACAGAGAGATCACAAACATCATCACAATTATCATCACAAATATTCACAGTATCACAATTAATCATGGCGGATGTAAGCTCATTCGAATAATTAACATTTACAGTAGTAAGCACATCACCCGAGATTACTGCAGACAAGAATCGGTCATATTCGGTTAAAATCTTTTCTTTTTCAATTAGTTGTAGTTCGTAAGCGGTGTCCATTTCATAAAACACTTTTTGAACTTCACCAATTTCTAACACAAGATTTTCCTTAAGAGATGCAAAACTTCCTTTTAGACTTTCGACAAACGGATTGATCTCAGTTTTAAACACCTCGTTCATGTGTTCGAAAGCCCATTCTCCGGCGTTTAGGCCATTTGAAGTCGTACATTCCAAAATGACCTTGTCAAAATTAGTAAAGTATTGATTAATCTCTTGCAAGTTTAACCATACAGTGCTAACCGGTGGAAGATCCTTTGGAATTTCCTTAGGACCTTCCATGTTGACAAGTGTAGGAAATGTACTAGGGTTTTCTTCATTCAACATGTAGGTTGGTGCTGTAATGAGATCTTTGTCCATATGGAAGCGAATTCTAAAATCCGTTTTTGCAAGCTCCTTATTCATTTTAAAATAATCACACTCGGGATATTTTGCAGAATTGTATGACCGATCCGCATCAACTAGATCCTTACTTGTTCGATCATCGGGAAAAACAATCGGGTCTAAGGCCAATCCTAATTGAGTTGCATTATAAAGTCTAGGACTATGTCTTAAAGCTTGTTTTGCATATCGTGGATTAGGGGGAAGGCCTTTTTGACGTGATAAGTTAAATTCTCTAAATGAAGCATCAAATAAGTGCACTAGCTGAGAAGCAGCGTATTGTCTTAAAAGAAAATAATCTAGACTTCTAATCTTATTAGTAGCATTAATCTCCATTTCATTCTTCTTAGACTCGAGTGATTCAAAATCTGTTTGAAGTTTTTGAAAATTAGTGACCACTAACTCCTTTTCTTTAAGTTCATTAGACAAATTTGCTCTTAAGTTTTCAATTTCTTGCAAGTGACCCATTTGTTTGTTTCTAAAATGATCATATTCGGGATTAGTTAGAACACTAGACGAAGGCACTAATTCCAAGGTTTGAACTTTCTCATTGCTTAAGGCAAGCTCATCAGACAAATTCTTATTCTTAGCTAAGGTTTCTAAGAGTGCAGCATTCATTTGGCTAAGTAATGTAGCAGGAACCATGACCAAATCTTGTTGAGCAGGAGTAGGCATATGCGAAATGGGTCCCGGTTGTGATTCACTCAAAGTCTGGGGACTCACATTGATATTGCTATCATTGTTTGTCTCCTCATTTGAAAGACTCACCACCGAAGATTCATTCGAATCAGCACTCTCTTGCACAACTTGATGTGGTTGAATACTAGCATCAGTGGTATTATCGGTGGTATTAATAAGTACCTCAGATCTCTTTTCTGGCCCTAAGCTGGAGATAGTTGCCATGAGAGCAGCCTTTGCAGATTGAAAGTCGTCACAGTCTGAGTCATACGCATCAAGATCATCGGCTTGGTAAGCTGCATTCTGTGTAGTGACAACGTCTTGTTCAGCAATCCCTGGATCAGCAAGAAATGCAAGCTCCTCTTCATCAAGTTCCCTTCCTTGTGCCTGAGCATTTACCAGATAGATCTTTTCTGCAAACCATTGTCCGTACCTTCTCCTCTTGGGTTTCTTACAATCCCTGGACATGTGACCCTCTTCCTTGCAGTTGTAACATGTAATCATTCTCAACTTGCCCGTGGAATTAGCCCGTGGAGCAGGATTGGCCATTGGTGCCTGATTGACCGTGCGAGCATTGGTGGTTGATGTGGTAGGTCTCCCCTGATATGGTTGAATAGGCTGAACCATGACCCTGCCATTCTCAATAGTAGCTTGTTGACGAGAATTGGATGAATTCCTCAACTGATTGTTGGTTGGAGCTGATCCTCTGTATCCTCGTTTGCTTAAAGTCCTTGTGAGATAAGCAGACATAGTGGTTAGCACTTCAACTGGGTCAGCTCCTTGTTGGAATACAGGAATGGGGACTTCCTCATCATCACAATACATTGCTTGGTCTTGATGAGCTGCATAATCACTAGAAGGAATACTCATTTGATCAGGGTAGCTTGTTGGATATGCTGCATTCTCTTGATAAGAAGAATATGAAGGCTGAGCATAAGGTGCAATATTTGCTGGATGAAGTTGTGAAGCATACTGTGGTGAAGGTGCATTGAACCGATATTGTTGCTGATGTGAGGTGGGTGGTTGCGGTAGAATCGAGTATTGGGGGAAGGTTGGTGTCATGTAAGGTGATGGATGATAGGCTTGATGTCCCAAGATATAAGGTGTGTTGTTGTGTGACAAGCTTGGTTGATTCGCCATCAAAGCTAAGGAATCAGGGTACATACCTCGAGGAGAACGGTGCATCATCACATGTTTCTCATGCTGCTGAAGAAAAGCATAGATTTGATCTAAATTGCACTTATGCAAATCTTGGGTCAACTTAACATCGGTAATATACTCATCCCATTCAGCTTGAGGTAAAGTATTCAAGAACTTGGTGTTAACCTGGAATGGAGCAATCACGAGATTGTATACATTCAGATCATTCATTAGAGTAGTGAATCTGAAGTAATAGTCGTGTAGTGTTTCCCCTGGGCTGTACGTGAATCTATCAAACAGATCATACAACTGACATTCCCTTTCCTGTTTGGTGAGAGACGTACCTTGTAGCAACACCTTTAGACGTTCCCATAAATCTTTGGCAACCGTATATTGACTTACCATGCGATAAATATCATGCGGAAGAGCTTGGAGAAGAGTCTGTAGAGCCTTTTCATCAGCATCAGCAATGAGTTGTTGTGCCGGTGTGAGTTCTTCATATTCTCTTGGTCGAGACACGTTATTTGCCACAATGGTACCATAGTCGAGTGGACCATTCAAAATCGATTTGACCATAAGCCTTCCGTATGTTGGTTTGCCCTTCAAGTATTGCATCATACGGCCCTGCCATGCCTCAAACACCTCTTTGATAAGCATCGGTGGACGACTATCAGTTCCCGTTATAATTGAGATATCCGTAAGAGATGTCATCTGAGGCATTAATGAACTCGGATTCATTGTGATCACTTAAAAGACTCAAAGATTATCGGTTGATCGAGCAGTGAAGAAAGGTTGAGAATTTGTGTTGTGTTGGTTGTAATCAAGATTAAATCCACTAAAGATCGTCGAAAAAACTAAAATACCCCTTGAACTTGCTTATACGGAATAACCCTAACTCAGAATAAACCCTATTAGGAATCAATCCTATTCGGAATAACCTTATGCTGAAAAACCCTTATACTGAATAACCCTATGCGGAATAACCCTATTCTGAAAATGCCCTATTCGGAATAACCCCTATGCTGAATAACCCTTATGCGGAAAAACCCTTATGCGGAATAATTCTTCAATTCGGAATATCTGGCTATTGGCTATTCGGAAAACTTGCTATTCGGAATGATGGGCTATTCGGAAAGCTATTCGGAAAGTTTGGTTATGCGGAAAAATTGTGGCTATTCGGAAAAATATTGGCTATTCGGAAAGTTTTTGGCTATTCGGAAAAACTGGCTATTCGGAAAGAATTGCTATTCGGAAAAACTCTTCTATCCGGAAAGTCTATTCGGAAAAATCCTGCTATTCTGAATACTATCCTATTCGGAATCCCTATTCGGAATAAACTGGAAAAAAATAGTTCGAGACTTGAAAAACAGCTTTAAATCCGATTTTTTGATCAAAAACCACAAAACGTTTTATGATTTTTACCAAAATAAGCTAAACCCAATCCTTATCAATCAATCCCAATAACAAAAACGCCAAAAACAACAAGATTCAAGATTGATTTTTTCTAAAGATCACTAATTGATTCAAAAACTAAAAAAAAACAACACAATCCTTACCTTAAATCACCCCATAGCTCTGATACCAAATGTAGAATATTGATAACCTATGAATCTATGAAGTGGGTTGATGTTTTCTAGTGAGAGAAACTAGAGAGAGAAAGTGAGAGAAAATGTGTCTTTATTAATATGAAAACATGAACAACAACCAACCCCTTTCCATGGTGGAAAGGGGTATTTATACTCCAAGCAAACATTGGGCTTGGGCCGGTCCATGACGAGCCCATGGACCGGTTCTTACTTAACTTAATAAGTAACATTTAACTAATTGTTAACTACGAGCTATTACAACATAAATCATATTGTGGAGTGACCGATACTTCTAATATACGTTAAAACGTATTTCTAACATCTTTCGTGTGGCAAATGCAACAAGAAACCACACGACGCCGACGGGATTTACGAGTGCGAAGACCACGGTGAGGTGGAGACACTGGATTTTAGGTCAGCATATGTTCGTATCTGTCAAATTGTAATGTACAAACTCATTGACACGCTAATCCATCCCACCCCACCTGGCCTATGCAAGTACAATTTCAAGACCACGGTTCGTGATACGACAACAACATCGACTTTCACCTTCTTCTCACCAGCGAGAGACGAAATTACAACCTACCCTCGTTCAGAACTAGCATGGAAGTACCGAACAGCAGACGCAAGGCAGGCACCTGCTGAGATACGTGCCATTAAAGGAAAGACGCACACGTTTCACATTCGAGTCACGCATGGCGTCTGGTGAGTTTGCAGTCGATGCAGTCCTAACCGTGCAAAAGTTGACCGACCCAATAATGAATTCCCTACCAACAACCCCAGACCCAGCGCCACTAGCAATAAGCCCAACGCCACTAGCAATTGCGGGCATTAAATAAGAAGGTCCATTATCCAATGTCTCAGAAATGGAAGGTCTATCGAACAAAGTCTCATTGATGCCTACAAAAACAGAAACATGTGCACCATCTTTGCTTCTAATCTCTTATCTCATATTCATCCAACAGTTAAGCCATTTTTTTGTGTCCATGTGCATTTTTTTATTAGGTTCGTATAAAAAGTTAATTACCCTATGCTCATCTACCCTGAAAGCGTAAGTGTACCAAACAAACGACGGTAAAATAAAAATATATTACATTAACGGCGACTCACTGACACTGGTGATAGAAACACAACATTAAATTGGCAAAGGAAACAAACACGACACAACCACATACCCTAAACACACACCAGTGGATAAACCGGATACACAACGGCATAGGGATTTTATTGGACACCTAAAAGACCAGCAGAAACCACCTCTTAGAAACTTCATTCACCAGGGTCCCTTGGCCGTCACTTTGGCAGAAAAAGCCTTCTTCAAGTCGATCATGCTTTAGATTGTGGTTGCTTCAAACTTTAGTTTCTCAAGAAATGCATTATCCTCCACCTGATTTTTGTCAAGTAGGGCTATCACCATAGAGATCATACGGTCGGTTGGAAAGGACTGCAACTCTTGAATAAAGTGCTAGCGGTCAACAACATTCTTGAAAACTTCTCTGGCAGCACCCTCCACTTTCCGCTTCCATGCTTTGTCCGCTAAAACATCCTTAGCCAAATACCGAACAAACAAAGTCCCCAAATCCTGAGTCCCACTTTCAGCTTCCAATGCATTCAATATAGGAAGGTATGCCATTGTTTTTTTGTTTATGTTTTGTAAATTAGTTAAATGATTTGTGTGAAGTTTACAAATGCACTCATGGCCTTAAATAGAAGCCTTTTCCATTTCACTGTTTATACAGTAGAGATTCCGGTTAGAGTTTAGTCACACTAACTAAACAAAGTTGTCTCACAATTGCTAAGTGTTATGACCACCTTAGTTTATTTCCAACTTGGAAACACCCCTCCCAATACCAGATGACCTCAGCAGCAATTTCCTTGCCCAAAGTGATATAAATATTACATTCAGAATAATAACACATATTAGTTAAAACAAAACTGTCAATATCAACAACTTTTCAGCAAGATACTATGCAATTCAACTTGCACCACTTGCTAACTACATACACTGCCATCAACTCTTTATTTTTTATACATTTTATTTCCTTTTTTGGACCATTAAACATGCGTACATTCAGTTGTGAATGTTTCCCCACTTTTTAACCAACAAAATGCCATAACTCTACCTAATCGTAGTCTATGGTTTGCTGTACAGGTATTCCCACCAAAGGCATTCCAACCAAACTTCCACAAACACGTGCTACATCTTTGAAAGACAAAGCCGACGTTGCCCAGTGGAAGCCCGTGAAAAGATCCCTGCTTGCTGAGCTAGAATCCGAATGCAAGAAGAACAAATCTTAAGACCTGGGCATGTTGAAAAAAACGTTAACTGCTTTTGTATGTACTTATGTCCGGTAGGCAACGCCTTTTGAAACAATTTGTTGCATTTAGTCTTTTGTAAACTAATGGCATGTAACGACTCAACTAACTGTGCTACAAGAACATGTCCCAAACTTTAAAACCTGTTGTATATGCACAGTCGGGGCTCCGGTTTGTAAAACTTATGGAACTATCTTCACTCTTAACGGATGTTTATTACATATGGATTCTTAGCTTCTAACCATCCAAATTATATAAACATCTTTTATATCTGACCCGCCGCAAAGTGTGGGCATTAATCCTCGTACTAATAATAGGGTGAATTTTTTAAATACACACATTTTAAAGTATGAAGAAGTGTCATAATAAGTATAAAAAATCAACTCATTTATTGTAGTGTCATAACACTCTATAAGATTGTATTTTGTTTGTTGTACATACAGATTTAGGATTAAGATATTAATTGTCCAAATATGATATGGAATATGGGAAACTGAAGGCTTTTTCTAATATGTAACATGGTGGTATATGATTAGTGTCATTAAATGAATATAAATTATCATCTTTAAATGTCACTTGATTTAAATAATTTTCTAATTTGTTATTATTAGACATGTTTATAATCTTATATATGAAAATTAACATAATTTAAGAAACTATCACGTTTAATAAATGCATACAAACATATGCCATGGTGACACATGAGTTGAGATCAATGTAAACCATTAAAATAGCATAGACCTAATAAACCAATCACAACTACCCATTTAAAAAAAATCCACTTCCCACCACTTTTTTAAAAATTAAATATCTCACAAACGATAAATCGTCAAACGAAAAAATACACCATTGCAACGAGAATTAAATCATCTTTCTATCGAGGGGCACATGTATATACTTTCGACGAACTTTTTTTTTGATTTTTTTCTTAAGTCACATCTAAGAAAATCATATATGATTCGTTCAAGAATCATATATGATTCGTTCAAGAATCATATATGATTTTCTGAAATCATATATGATTCATATCACGAATCATATATGAAATTTGAAAATCATATATGATTCGTGGATAAGAATCATATATGATTTTCTCAGACGTGATTGAATTTTTTTTGTCGAAAGTATAAACATGTGCCCTTCGATAGATAGATAATTTAATTCTCGTCGTGATGGCATGTTTCGTTTTGCGTAACGATTAACGGTTTGTGAGATATTTAATTTTAAAAAAAATAAGTTTTTTGTTAGATAAAAAAGATGGGTGAGTGGGATTGTTTGATGGAGTTTATTTTTTTTTAACTTGATGGGGTCTATACTAAAAGAAGGGTATTGAACTTTTCCCGGTGACACATATTAGAAAATCCCGAAACTAAATAGCGTATTGGAGTATTAGAAGCCTGCTTGTATTTCTTTTATTGGGCTCTCAGAAAAAAGGCGTCTCAGAATAATGTTGCAGAACATACCTAGCAACAAAATTTCCTGCTTTTTTCATGAAGGAAGTCAAAAGTGAGGTGATTTGTACACTGCTTATATTGATTGGGACACTCAAATTTTGTATGGCTTGACATATTTACCTTTATAAAGTAAACATAATTAAAAGTGAACCAAGAGTAAATGTGTCAATACTCAATACATATAAAATTTGAGTATTCTAATCAATAAAAGGAGTGTGCAAATCATCTCTCAAGTCAAAATGATTTATTTGCCTCAATCGTGATTAATAAATTTGCAAAGACGTTATTATATATTTATATACAAGCATTTGGTTTATGAGAATATAAAAAACAAGCTGACATACGAGCAGTTCGCTATAGATTTTAGATGTGTCAACTTTGCCTCATTTCACGTACAAGTCAATTTCAAGTTGTAATCGTAAGTGGCACATTTTCTTTAAAGTAACTTGTGCTGAAAAGTTTACAAAATAGTGTTTGTGGGTTTACATAGACCAACAATCCCATTATGACCCGTTTCATCCCGAAACCATTAGACCTATTGCCCAGCTCACTCGAACACTCGACATGGCCTTCTAATAAATCTAGGTTTTGTTGGATACAGATATCAGAAAGAAACCAGGAGAGGCAAAACAATCATATAATTTACACAAGGACATATTACAAAAGGTAACACATTCTACATACAATAATATATACCTTCAAAATTATATCCAACCCTTTCCATTATTTAAACATGGGCAGCTCTTTCTGCCTTTTTCCGTTCATAATCAAGATCATCAGTTAGCAACTCATAGCGACAAACAGGACAAGTATTCTTGATACCTAACCATGGAAGAATGCAATCGCCATGATAACGATGAGCACAAGGAAGCTGCTTCGCTATTAGCCCAACACCAATCTCATCTTTACAAACAGCACAAATTGTATAGTTATTTTCAATATCTTCATCGGTCATCACAACTGATAGAAGATTCTCCACAACTGTTTTGGAAGCGGGTGGCCGACCCATAGAAGATGAATCGTTATCTACAAACTGCCCGAAAGGCATCTCATATGCGATGTAATTATAATCTGATAGCTCTGGATTCAATTCAAGATTGTGGTTATTATCATGTAAAACCTCCCATTCCAAGGCATCAGGCTGTTCATGATCAGAATCAAGAGCTTCATCGTGTACCTCATGATCGATCGGGCCATCAACTTCTTCCCATGCAAGATCTTCATGCACGTTATATTCATGAAAATTACTAACACGTGACGATGCATGGGATTGTGATTGCTCAACGCGTTGATGAAACATGTCCATTACAAAATCGGCAACCGAATTGTTGTCGTTGGATGAGAAATCATGGGAGGAAGGATAATCATCATCCCAAGGGTAAACATGACCAAAACCTTCGAAATCTGTGGACCAGTTGTCGTGTAGATGATTCTGCTGCACGACAACATGGTTTGTGTCATCATGTTGATCAACATCATTCTCGTTATCATGTTCGTGATTTTCATGGAGCTGAAGGCAAGAAACCTCCGCCATGATTTGGATAAAAAAATCGAAAAGGGGGTCTTCTATAAGTGAAATGATAATGAAATCGATAAGAAAATGCGTGAAATAAGGAATTTTATTGGTTGTTGTCGTGAGGTAAAAGTTGCTGGACAAAAGATTTCTAGGCTGCAGAATCTTTGTTTATTCACTACAACAAAAAATCAAGGTTTGGGTCGAAAATTTCGACCCTAAATACAAAGGGTATTCGACCCTAAATTTTAAGGTCGAAATATTCGACCCTAACCGTTCCACCCAACAATTTTGACCCTAAAAAATTAGGGTCGAAATACCCTATGTATTTTAGGGTCGAAAAAATGGGGTCCACCACTTTTCATCAAAGTTTTTGACAAACATTTAGGGTCAAAACCCTTTGTAATTTAGGGTCGAAAATTTCGACCCTAAATATTATCCACATGTAAATTAAAAAAAAAATGTGAAAACGTTTTTTTTTTTTTTTAATTTATTAAATTAGGGTCGAAACTCTCTTTCAAATTTAGGGTCGAAAATTTCGACCCTAAATATTATCCACGTCTAAATTAAAAAAATATTGTGAAAACGTTTTTTTTTTAATTTATTAAATTAGGGTCGAAACATTTTTCAAGTTTAGGGTCGAAAATTTCGACCCTAAACATTTTATATTAATTTTTATTACAGAATCATGTGTGCAGGTAAAAATTAGGGTCGAAAATTTTGACCCTAAGACTTAGGGTCGAAATTTCGACTCTAACTATAAGTTTAGGGTCAAAATTTCGACCCTAACTATAAGTTTAGGGTCGAAATTTCGACCCTAAATGGTGCCTGGGCAAAAAAAAACTGCATTGAACAGCTTGTTTCCAGATTTTTTTCCGGTATTTTTTCCGGAAAAAAATATATATTTCAACAAATCCACAATATTACAAATCACTAAACAGTACAATACTAATAATTTACAATACGTTAAATAGCCAAAACGTTAGAATACATTTCACCAAATCCTTATTTCACAAATGTAACAAGTCTAAAATTATTACACATCACAATAAATCCATGTTTCACAATTTAACAAGTCTTAAGTTATTACACATAATAAAAAGTCTAAAACCAACAACAACTCCTAATCTGAATAGTCCCCGGCCTGATCATCATCCCCATCATCATCCCCCTCATCAGCATCCGAGTTAATTAGCTCATTATCGGACATGTTGTTGGCATTCTCAAGAGCTTGAGCCAACTCGTCGACGGTCCGAGTATCATTTTGATGAGGATTTAGGCTGACAGTATAGTTGGGACTTTCCCGAGAGTTAGAACTCGAGGGGCCAGTGGTGTTGACAACGGGTCGATTACAGTTGTTGAAACTGTTATTTTGGGTAAATGGAGGTTGGAGTGGGTTGAGTGGAGCATTATATGGAAATCCGGGAGGGGGAGGAATACCACGGAACTGGGGCATAACAGGGAGCTGAGGCATACCAGGGAACTGAGGCATACCAGGGAACTGAGACATGCCAGGCATAGAAGAGAATTGGGGTGGCGGTACAAAAGGGTTATTAGGTCTGGTATACCCTCGACCCACATGTGAAGTATAATGAGAAATTAAATGACTTAGGCGGGCGTTGTTTACCTCAGCATTTTGTTGCGCCACACTAGCATACATATGGGCCAAATTAGCCCGTTGCTGCGCCTCCTCGGTTTGCTTCCTCAACAGCTCTTTTTCTTGCTCATGAATCCTAAGTACCTCCGAGAGTTGTTCTCGAGTCACTCCCTCACTATAAGAACTACTCCCACATCCATATGAGGTACCACCACCCGGCAACTTCCTGCCCCTGCCGACGATATTTTGAGTGTTGCTGCTCGGATTTACTAGATCAATTATTTCTTGATCACTTTTGTACTGCTCAGCACCGCAAGAAATCGCTTCTTTTATGGCCATCATTTTCGACTGTGAAAAAGAAAGAGAAAAAAGAAGTTAAAAACAAATAAAAGTATGTTATTAAAGCATGTATAAATTAAATTACTTACATATCTGTCTTGATTTCCCTCGGACATAATGCCATTCTTGTTTGTGCGTGCCCTCTTCCAAGTTTGTATAAGGTCCTCGTAAGCCCCATGCTTGACTTTCTGTACAATATCAAATAAATTAATAACAAGATCTTTACCAAAAAAAAATTAATAACAAGATACAAATAAACAATATAAAACTTTTAAATGATCACAAAAACTATAACGATTCTTACATATTCGTTCCTTCCTTGAGCAAATGATTTTTTCCTTGATGTGTAGAAACTTTGTTTTTCGAGCGGTTAACTGTATTAACTTCACTTCTCCTCACCCTACTCGGGTGGGACCAATACCGGCACAAATCAAGCCACTCCCCTGCTGATCTGTTGCCCCACGTAGAACTCGATGGGGGCAGTACAAGCGCCGCTTCCTCGGGCGAATCATGGATAGAATAATAGTCAGCCTTTAGCTTGTTCTTATTTTTGCGCCAAAGTAGCCTCAACTTACAGTTAATTCCAGTTTTTATCCTTTCTCCCACTACATATGTTATCCCGACATAAGTCACACTTTCACGACTATCCAACCAACCCGTCAGGTTGAAATAGGTCTACATGCAAACATATGCATTTAAATAAACAAACAATTTTCAACCAAAACAGTTAATAAGACTAGATGTAACGCAAACAATTAATACCTCAAGTGTAGGAAAGATATCGGTTTTGAGGTGCAATGGTATCTCTTCCCACTCACAAGCAAGTGGAAGTGGTCGGACTGTTTCCCCCATCAAAGAGCTCAACATCACAGCATTATCGCCTAACGGATGGAAGCTATTAAGATCATAAATATCAAATGAAACTGGAAGAGGTCCTCCATGCACCCTATGCTTCCTCCTTAGGCTCGTATTAACCGTAACCATATGTGGTATCGGGTCACCTGCAAAGATTAGTTATTGAAGTTATTGATTCGTGAAAATTCAAACACACTTAATTAACAATAAGAGTTGACATAAAATAAAAATAAATCACAATTTCTTACGTTCGCAATTGCCAGGTACGGACTTTGTAGGTCGTCTAGGTGGAGTACCACCAGCATCCCCACCGTGTGATCTACCACCTACACACGCCATTTGTAATATAACAAGTACATGAACACACAATTTCGTGGACCGGTTAATGCTAATACACAAATTCATAAAAATTTACACATTTAAACATATAAGAACAATTCCATTAAAAAAAATTACACATCTAAAGATTAAATCATTGTTTTATTCAAATTACAACTTAAGATCAGTTATCACAATCTGAATCATCGCTAGATAAAACTTCTTCAACAACATTATTAGGGTTCACTTCATCATCATCAGACATTTCAACATCATCATCATCAAGGGCATGCGCAACATCATCATCTTCATTATTGATTAGATCATCATCGTCTTCATTAACCTGTGTGGCGGACATTTCTTCCGATTCGTCATTCAAACTCAAATTTGTATCCTCCAAACAAGTCAAACCAACATTCAGCGTAAAATGCGATGAACTGCTACCATGTATAACATCTTGATCGGACTCTTCAACATCGCCATGATAAACATGTTCGACCACCTTCCAACCCTTTGGTTTTCTAGCAAGGTCTTCAAGGTAAAATACTAGTGATACTTGTGTCGCAAGAATGTATTGGTTATTTTTGTGAAATTCCTTATTAGTCAAAATATGATGTATGCCCTGCTCAATGTAAGAACGTCTATTGCGTTTCGTACAATTTGGGGGGTTAATGGTTTCAAACCATTTACATCGAAACAACACAACCTTGCGGTTGCCGATATAAGTGAGCTCCAGAATTTCTTCGAGTTGACCATAATACATCTCTCCATCAAGCCCGGCTGTTGAAACACCGCTGCATTGAGTGGTGTGAAGTTTATCGCGTTCATGTATCAAAAACCTCACACCGTTAACTACGCAAGCGGGGTATGTACATGCACTAGTATGTCCACATGCCAAAGAGAATAACTCTTCATTACAGTCGCCTGTCATTTTTTTTTCACGAATCTACGAAAGAGATACAAAC
Organism: Glebionis coronaria; assembly: GCA_025667525.1. NCBI lineage: Eukaryota > Viridiplantae > Streptophyta > Magnoliopsida > Asterales > Asteraceae > Glebionis > Glebionis coronaria. The sequence continues at coordinate 449,725,833 of CM046877.1, read as the reverse complement.
ATATTTAGATATATGAGAAATAACTCCAAGGTAATATATCTAATGTATTTACCTTGTGACTAAACCAGGTGGGAAACCTCGTTTCCACGTTATCAGGCGATTCTCTGCAAAAGTTCATGATATTAGGATAAGTCATCCCGAAAGAAGATTTTTTAAAATATAGATAAGGAAGAAACATACTCTTTGTAAGCCAAGATGTCTGATTCGATTTCAAGACTGTTGTTAAGTATATACCATACAACTGCCCGCGTAACATCTAAACTCATATGAATATCTTTGACTCTACCCATCAGTTTGCATGCGGACCGGAACACTTGGAATTTATCTTTTTGTTCAGGCAAACCGTCGTCATTCCTGTCAAGACGGTTAAATCTCGTCTCGACATCCTCAGCAAGATAACGCGAACAAAAAGTTAATGCTTCTTCTGCAACATAACCCTCCGCAATAGAACCTTCAGGCTTTGCTTTATTTCGGACATAATTCTTTAGCTTATTCATGTATCTTTCAAATGGATACATCCACCTGCAGCGAATGAGGGCACCTAGAATAGCCTCACTGGGTAGATGTACAACCAAATGAGGCATTATGTCAAAAAAGCAGGAGGAAAGATTTGCTCTAAATTAATCATCACACTGATCAATTGGTTTTTAGCTTTTACCATGTCCTCCTCCGTCAAAATTCTAGAACAAAGCTGCTTAAATAACAAGCAAAGCTGGATTATAGGATCTGCAATGTTTTTGGGCAAGTATTGTTGTACTCCGTAAGGAAGTAACCGTTGCATCATTATATGACAGTCATGAGATTTCATGCCCGTTATATTGTCATAATTAGCGGTGACTTTTTGCTTAAAGTTGGATCCAAACCCATCAGGTAGTCTAACTCCTTTGATGAATTTACAAAAAAGTTCCCTGTTAGCTTTGGTGAAAGAGTACTTTAGATGAGGCTTCTCAAACTTCCCGTTTCCTTTTGGAACTAACCACAACTCGGGTCGAACTCCCAATTTTTCCAAGTCTTGCCTTGCCTTTGCCGTGTCTTTGGATTTGTCGTTTTGTAACAAGATATTCAGTATTGCCTCAAGCACGTTCTTTTCGATGTGCATGACATCCAAATTGTGTTTGAGTAGAAGAAAGGGCTAATACTCAAGCTCCCAAAAGATAGAACGCATAGTCCAATTCAATTCAACATTTCTATTAGGAGGTGGGTTGGTTTTCTTAATTTCTGGATGCTTCCCCGGCTTACGACTCAAGAGGCTATTAATTTGTAACTGGATATGCATTTCGGTAAACTTTCCCGGTTTAGGCTTCCGTTCGGCTTTACCATAGAATTGCCTAGTTTTACTCCTTAGATAATGATTTGTTCTTAACCATCTTCTATGACCAACATAAACGATTTTGTTCTTGATAGCCATCGATGGAGTGTCCTTGTTACAAGTGGGGCATGCGTAGTAGCCTTGCCCAACCCACCCAGAAAGACTACCCCGAGCTGGAAAATCATTGATGGTCCATAAAAGCGCCGCTTTCATATCGAAATAAGTACCCGTAGCAGCGTCTTTCGTCATGAATCCTTTCCATAAATCTTTGAGTTCTTTAATCAAAGGCGCCAAGAAAACATCAATATCTTTTCCAGGTGATTTAGGGCCGGGAATTAACATCGTCAACATTAAAGAAGTTTCTTTCATACACATCCACGGTGGTGTGTTGTATGCTGTCAATATGACCGGCCACATGCTGTAATTTTGACTCATAATGCCATAAGGATTAAAACCATCAGCAGCCAACCCTAATCGAACGTTTCTAGGGTCACTAGAGAAATCAGGTAGCATCATGTCAAAATGTTTCCATGCTTCACCGTCACACGGGTGATTCAACTTGCCATCCTTAGACTGTCCAGTAGCATGCCAAGTCATCCACTTTGCTATGTGTTTTGTGTTGAACATGCGTTCAAGTCTAGGTTTTAACGGAAAGTAACGCACCACCTTGTTTGCAACCAACTTCCCCTTTGCTTTCTTTGGGTCTTTATATCTACTCTCTCCGTAGACTGGACAATTATCCCTCTTTTTGTTATCCTCTGATCCCCAATATAAAAAACAATCGCTTATACAAGCATGAATCGATTCGTATCCTAACCCGATCTTTCTGTATGTCTTCTTGATTTCATAGTATGACGATGGGAAATTGAAACCTTGACTACGGGAACAAAACTTCTGGAGACAAGCTAGAATCTGGTTGAACCCAACATCACTAATTTTATTTAAAATCTTGATGTGTGCAATCTCTGTTGTAAATTCCAATGTAGTCAAATTGGTAAGCGTGTGCAACTTTTGGGTGGACCTACTAAGTAACTCTTCAAACTCGTTATTAGGACCCGTTGTTTGATCAGGTGGAGTTTGAGTCGGAGGAGTTTGAGTCGGAGGAGTTTGAGTCGGTGGAGTTTCGACATTAGTTACATAAATATCTTCTAAGAACGTATTCATGTCAAGGTGTTCAGGTGAATGTGATACTGGTGTTGGAAGCGGAAGAATCGGTTCACCGTGATATTTCCAAGTGGTATAATGTTCGTCCCACCCTTGTTGGGATAAGTGTACCTCAAGAGTGTGGAGGTCAACCAATCTCTCACAGTTACAACAACGTTTACATGGGCAACGGATCATTTGTGTGATGGGGTGCACAAATGTCTTACAATGCTCGAGGAAGGTGAAAAGACCATATAAAAATTCATCGGAATTACGATTGGATATAGTTGTCCAACTCTTATCAATTATCATAACTGCGTTGCAAAGAAACATTATTCAAATAAATGATTTAATTATACACCTTAAAACAAATAATCATGAATGTTTTTTCACCTACTAGTGCACTATGGAAGGCAATCCTAACCCACTCTTTGAATGTTTCATCTCATATATGAATGCGTATAACTGATTTACTATTCGAGAATATTTCGGCATCATTTACCCTCTACTCCCCAAATATGTGTTTAAAGACATATTCGTAGGAGTAAAGGAGAAACGCTGTCGAAATCATCTCAAATAATAAACCAGTTATACGCATTCATATCCTTAATGAGACAAAACATTCAAAAAGCAGTCCCAAAAATGGGGACTTTCCGAAATTAATTTCTAATAAATTAATTTCGGACGGGTTTTCTAAGGTTGATTAATTTCGGACGGGGCTTTTCCAAAATTAATCGACTAGAATCCTAAAACAATCCTAAAATTATTTACTACAAAAGACTAACAATATATAATATAATAAACATATGCATAATATTAATTACACACCTCGGTCACGGCTGGAATAAACAAAGATGGAAAGATAGAAAAAAAGGTCCGGATGAGGAACTTGTCCCGACTGTCCCGGTGCTAACCAAACACAAACATAAAATAAAAAAATCTAAATTAGTTGGTTTCAGAGATTTTATCTAATTTGAAACAAACACTAAAACAATTTCAAAAAAAAAACATTACCTTTTATACGACTGTGAGTCGGGAATTCGGTTCTCAGCTAACCAAACACAAACATAAAATAAAAAATTCTAAATTAGTTGGTTTCCGAGATTTTATCTAATTTGAAACAAACACTAAAACAATTTCAAAAAAAAAACATTACCTTTTATACGCCTGTGACTCGGGAATTCGGTTCTCGGCTATGACTCGGGTCTTGGCTATGATAAACATATAAAAAAAGAATTAAGCCGAAATCAACTATATATATATACTAAGCGAAATCAACTAAGCCTAAATCAACTAAACCTAAATAAGCCGAAATCAACTAAGCCTAAATATAATCCGAAATCAACTAAGCCTAAATATAACCCGAAATCAATTAAGCCAAAATAAGCCAAAAACTACAAAAAAAATTAGCTCATACGTTTTAATATAAGAAAAATAAACACCCATCTTTAGTATAAGTGGATACTGCTGCTGCTGCCGTGGTGGTGCTGCTGCCGCCGGCGGTGGTGGTTGCTATTGCTGCCGTCGGTGGTGGTATTGCTGCCGTCGGTGGTGGTGGTGGTATTGCTGCCGACATTATCATTATCATTATCATTATCATTATAACAAATTAAACAAATTATCATTATCATTATAACAAATTTAAACAAATTTAAACAAATTACCTTTATATAAATTGGTGGGTCGGATTGGTGGTGGTGGTGATGGGTGGGACGGATTGGTGGTGGTGGTGATGGGTGGGTTGGATTGGTGGTGGTGGTGATGGATGGGACGGATTGGTGGTGGTGGTGATGGGTGGGACGGATTGGTGATGTGCGAAGGAGTGGTGTCGGATTGGTGGTGGTGGTGATGGGAATGGTAGTGATGGGAATGGTGGTGGTGGGAAGGAGTGGTGGTGGTGGGAAGGATTGGTGGTGGTGGTGATGGGTGGGACGGATCGAGTATACGGCTGGAGTGGTGTGGGTTAAATTGCTCCCGTTTTTTTTAATGAAGATGAAGAATAAATGATGTTTTGTTGGTTAAGTTGTGGATAGAATTTAGGGTCAAAAATTAGGGTCGAAAATTTCGACCCTAATATTTGGGGTCGAAATTTTCGACCCTAATTTTCGACCCTAAATATAAACCGCGAATTTTTTAATTTTGGTATGGAATTTTAAAATTGTCGTGAAATTTTTTGAAAGTTAAAAGTTTTAGTGCCAAATTTAGGGTCGAAATTTCGACCCTAAATTTAGAAACTATAATAGTTTTAAATTTAAAATGTTTTAAAAAAATCAATAAATAGAGTTTTTAAATTACTAAATTATTTATATAAAATATAAACAAATTATTTTATTTATATAAAATATTAATAAGTATCACTAATAGTAAATTTATTTTATAAATTAAAATATTAATAAGTATCACTAATAGTAAATGTTTTATTTATATAAAATATTTTATTTATGTAAATTTATTTTATAAATTACAATAATTACGTTTTAAAATAGTAAATTTTGACGAGAATAATTTTAATTTTAAAATGTTTTAAAATATTAATAAATAGAGTTTATAATTACTAAATTATTTATATAAAATATTAACAAATTATTTTATTTATATAAAAAATTAATAAGTATCACTAATATATTTTATTTATGTAAATTTATTTTATAAATTACAATAATTACGTTCTAAAATAGTAAATATGGTATCGTATTACATGATATGAGTCAATATGGTATCGTATTACATGATATGAGTCAATATGGTATCGTATTACATGATATGAGTCAATATGGTATCATATTACATGATATGAGTCAGTATGGTATCGTATTACATGATATGAGTCAATAGGGTATCGTATTACATGATATGAGTCAATATGGTATCGTATAACATGATATGAGTCAATATGGTATCGTATAACATGATGTGAGTCAATAGGGTATCGTATAACATGATATGAGTCAATAGGGTATCGTATTACATGATATGAGTCAATAGGGTATCGTATTACATGATATGAGTCAATATGGTATCGTATTACATGATATGAGTCAATATGGTATCGTATTACATGATATGAGTCAATATGGTATCGTATTACATGATATGAGTCAATAGGGTATCGTATTACATGATATGAGTCAATATGGTATCCTATTACATGATATGAGTCAATAGGGTATCGTATTACATGATATGAGTCAATATGGTATCGTATTACATGATATGAGTCAATAGGGTATCATATTGCCTGATATGAGTCAATAGGGTATCGTATTACATGATATGAGTCAATATGGTATCGTATTACATGATATGAGTCAATATGGTATCGTATAACATGATATGAGTCAATAGGGTATCGTATAACATGATATGAGTCAATAGGGTATCGTATTACATGATATGAGTCAATAGGGTATCGTATTACACTGGAGGGAAAACCTTGGCGGGAAAACATTAGAGAGAAAACATTGGAAGGAAAACATTGGAGGGAAAACATTGGAGGGAAAATGTTAACAATTTCCCTCACTTTTTTAGCATAAAAAGAGAACCACACACACTCCTTATCATCACAACCACCAACAGATCACACACACTTATGATCATAAACAAATTGTTATTATGTACATGTTGAAGCATGAAGCTTTTCCGTGCAGGTGTGGACATGGAGATGTAGTTCTTCGAGAATCATGGACAACTGAAAACTTTGGTAGACTATACTATGCTTGTCCACGTTCACGGGTTCAACCTCCAGTTTCATATGGATGCAAATTTTTTATGGAAAGACGAACGCGTCCAACTACTAATCAATTCTCTTGGAGGTTCAATGAGCTTTTCTCCTCCAAGCTCTTCTTCAAGACCTTCAACGAGCTTTTCTCCTCCAAGCTCTTCTCCAAGACCTTCAACGATTCCAGTTTCTTCTCCAAGCTCTTCAGCGTGTGCAAACTGTGTGCGCTTGAATGGAATGATAATGGTACTTGAGCGTATGATAGAGTTGTACCGCAACTCCGATAGGCACACATTGGATTCAGCTGCACTACTTCACGACCTTTACGATGACATGGGGAACCTTAGTTTGAACTAGTTTGTGATGTGTTTTTTTTCCGTGTTTACGAGTCTAATATCGTTGTAATATCAATGTTTAATTAAGCGCGTGTTTAAGTGTCCGTGACGAATAAAATTATGTTTAGGAGTGTTTGATTCTATGAGTAATTAGTATTCTAGCTTGAATCATTGTGAGAATTTAGTTTGTTTGAGTCACAAAATTTAGTTTAAGTCTGTTGTGTTAGGTTTTGCAGTCAAAAGTTCAGTCAAAATCATTTTACTTCAATAAAATTTTGCTCAAACTCATAATAAAGGAGCCTTTTTTATTCATACAAACATACAAGTACATTTCAAACACAAAAACCATAAAAGATACAGAAGCATCATTATACACAACAACATGTGTTAGTATGGTTCTTATGCTATTTGAACAACAATTATTTATTAGATTAAAAGAGACACAGTCTTAACGAATCCCTTCATTAAACTTTGCTCAAACTCATAAATAAAGGCTCCTTCTAAGCATTTACGAATGCTTATTTATTGATCCTTCATTTTCTTAACGAATTCCTCCTTCTCAGTCATTCTTGCTGCTGTATCTTTAATTAAACCTTCCAACCGACTTGAGGTTTTCTTATCCTTCTTTTGAGTATCTTTCAATACTTTAGCGCATTTCTTTAAGAGATATATATCTCCAGCACGTTCTAATTCCTGGATAAATTGTTGTCTTTCTTCAACAGCTTCATCTAAAACCTCATGTAAACGTTCAAGTTTCAGACCAAAACGTTTGTCCGCTTCGGCAGATTGTTCAAAATATGCTACCATTTGATCAGTCCAATTATCTGAACCAACAACTTCTTTTAATTCTTCTAACCTTCCACCAGGCCATTATTGTTGTTTTTTTAGTATTGGAAAACTGAGATGAGTGATAATTGGAGGCAAACTACAAACAATTAAATAGCAAAACAACTACCCAATATGGATGGCACACATACATCTATTATCATCTTTCTGTTCACAATGGGTACATAATGAAAGCACTAAAACTAGTACCATCAATAGTGGGACTAATGAAAGCACTAAAACAATGGGTACACAATAGGTACAGTCATTTGTAGTCTAGTTGGTTTTTCATAGTGGTAACCAGCTTGATCTTTCTGGATTTGTGGTGTAATTGATGAACTTGTTATGTTCTTGTAGTTGCTAAGTTGTTTCCACAGCTTTAGTTCTGCTTAGACTTAATTATTTTTAGCTATTACTGCATTATCTGTCCTAGTACCTAATCCGTTTCGTTCTAGTGTTTTGGTGTATGATTTTGGTTCATTTCCATGTTTACGAGTCTAATATCGTAGTAATATCCATGTTTAATTAAGCGCGTGTTTAAGTGTACGTGACGAATAAAATTATGTTTAGGAGTGTTTGTCTGTAAGTCTCCCATGTGATATTACAAAAGGTTTTATGTAATATTTGGAATATATAAATATTTGTTTTATAAATGTCTCATTTTTATTATATAAACGTCGCAACTGTTCGTAAAGTCTAATGACTTTAAGTCCCCGTATCGAATAAAATGTATCGTTAGGCGTTTTGTTCGTATCTTCTAACAAAAAAGTTACATACGTTATATATAAGTAGTATAATAATAATAATAATAATAATAATATGAGGCTAAGTGTGCAGATATTGGATATGGCTTTCTCCCCTTCTCATTCTCTTCTTTTGGGGAACTTGAGAAAGATGCGGTGGACTTACTAAAGCGGATCCGAAGATACTCTATGACTCAGGATATTGGGTCGCGTGGTGCTTGTTATATATTTAATAGGATTGGGTTTGCTATTGCTAGAGGAGTGGGAGCCCAAATTGTTTCTAGGCTTCCCACAAACTTTTTGTAAATCCTATTATTCTAATAGAGGAATATTAATAATAATAATAATAATAATAATAATAATAATAATTCAAAATTTATTTTAATAATTCTGAAAAAAATATCTTTTGCAATTAAAACACATTACCATTGAATAAAAATATATATTAAAATTTAATATATACATATATTAATATTTTAAAAGCATTCAGACTAAAAGAAAATTTTAAAAATATATTTAATAATTTAGGGTCGAAATTTGGACCCTAAATACAAACCGCGAATTTTTTAAATTTTTCGTGAATATTTTTGGTGTGGAATTTTAAATTTTTCGTGAAATTTTTTAAAGTTTTAAATTTAGGGTCGAAATTTCGACCCTAAAATATTAAATATTAAAAATAAATTTTTTTAAAATTATTTTTAATTATTAAAATATATTATATAATACATAAATTAAAATTATTTAAAACTTTAAATTTAGGGTCGAAATTTCGACCCTAAAATATTAAATTCAAAAATAAATTCTTTTAAAATTATTTTTAATTATTAAAAATATATTATATAATACATAAATTAAAATTATTTAAAATTTTAAATCTAGGGTCGAAATTTCGACCCTAAATTTTTGGACCCCACCTGCTTTTTGACCAGCCCTTTTGGGTTGAAAAATTGTGGGCCCCCACCTTAATTTAGGGTCGAAAATTTCGACCCTAAATTAGGTCCGACCCTAAACCTTGATTTTGTTGTAGTGTCGACGTATACTAAATTTAACTACCTGTATCATGACGAAACATTAGTTATTTTCTTTTTATCTGTGTACATAACACAAGATTAGTGTTAATAAATTATGAATGGTTCACCTGCGACGACTCCGGGCTATCCAAAAGGATAGTCGCTCTGGGATTAGTCGGCTCGCAATGTCGAGTCGGAAACCTAGGTATACCAAAAAAATTATTAATGGTTTTTGAGGATTTGTTCATGTGGAATGACTTACTATGATTAAAAAAAGAACAAAAAACATTCTAAATAGTCGTAAATTAAAACTACATAATAAGATGGTGTACTTGTAACAAAATCCTTTGTAGTTGAGCAAGCATGGTATATTTGTATTTTGCTTAGTTACACATATCTACTGATAACTGAACTTATTATCTTAGTTTTTCCAAAACGATACACTTACTACCCTCTAAATTTAAATTAAGTTATGTTGTTTGATACAAACATGTAGGGGTTTCCATTATTTGGATTAGACCCACGAAAACCAAAAACCGAAAAACCTAACCGAACCGAACCTGAATTACAATCAAACTGAAAATAGAATTCGGGTTATGGGTCATAACCGAACCGAAACGAACTACTAATTTGGTTTTCGGGTTGGGTATGGGTTTGGAGTCGGACCCGAAAACCAAACTGAAAACCAAAATTATAAAAATATAAATATATATGTTTTTATATTTATTTATATATATTAAATAATTATTAAAATTAAATATTAATATAAAAATATATTTTTTATACTTGAAATAATAGTTTTTTGCTAAATATTTAAATAATTATGTATTTTTTAGAAAATTCAGATAATTCGGGTTATTTGGGTCAATCCGAGAACCGAACCGAATTCAAATTTGATTTTCGGTTCGGTTCGGTTGAAATCTAATTCGGTTCGGTTCGGTTTTCGGGTTGACCCAGAAAAAAATTAACCGAATAACCCAAACCAAATTAACCGAACAACCTGAGAACCGAGCCGAAAGACACCCCTACAAACATGTAAGTGATGTAATATATCAAAAGAATTGTATTGATTGGATTTTTTTTCCAAAAAGGAAACTTTATTAACACAACCAAAATATACAAAACGTAAACTAAAACAACAAAAACACATGGTCAAATGACCAGACCTCACAACTCCACACGCTACAAACTATAATACAACAATGAGAAGCTTAGTATCGAAGCAGAAAGGCTCCACTAATCCCTATTGTGCCATGCCACAATCAATGTTTTCACATACGTTATGTTCATGCAACCGCTTTTTCTCAACCCAAGAAAATATACCAGAAGTTATGTTAAGTCACTATCATCCATACACGATGCCGGCTCCACAAGCCACTTTTCCCATTGCACTTGATACTCTTTTGATCTTCTATGTATCCACTGGAATGCTCTCAAACGAATTTCTTGAAATATATTTGTTGTTGTCTTAACCTTTTTCCCAAACACTTGACAACTCTGATTTCTCCAAATGTAATAACATGTTGTCCAAATTACCGCTTGCCACAGTGGCTTATATTTGAAATGAATCACCCCATTCCCATTACACACAAACATCTCATTAGTAGAAAATGAGTTTACATTACTAATCTTCCACCATTCGAACACTTTTCCCCATATATCCACTGCTTTGTTGCATAATACCAAACTATGCTCGATAGTTTCACAAGCCTCGTCACAATTTGGACATAAAAGGGTATGAAGATCAATACCTTTCTTATCAAGCTCCACTCTAACTAGAAGTCTTCCTCGGCCCACCCTCCACATAAATATGTAACTATTTTTGAAATAAGTTTAATCCACATCGTCTCACCAATGTTGTTTTCGATATCAATGCACTTTTCCTCTACCAATTTTGTTAAGGATTTGATAGAGAAAATGCCAGTATCATCAAGTAACCACTTCCAAGTATCCCTGAAATTCAAAACAATGTTAGTACTTCCTACACATGCCTCAAGCATGGGCGGGTTAAATATTAGGTCGCTTAAGGCGAAAAATTAGACGCTGATAGAAAAATGGTGGTAGCGGGCTAAAGGGAGGCATTGTGGGCGAGGGTGGTGAAGATGTAACACCCCATTTTGATAAGTGGATCGTTACATGATAATTATGGCGTGTCACCAAAGCATGCAAGGTAAATGTCCTAAAACATAAATGACCATAAAAGGGAAAACCAAAATCAAACATCGGTTCCCAAACATAAGCCCAAAACATAAATAAAGTAAATGAAATAGAAAGGACAAAACAAGTGTCCAAGCAAGCATAAGTATATGAGGCAAAAGGAGAAGAAGTCTATGGCAGCTTCCATCATATGCACGTCATCTAAATGCTCCATTTTGTCCTTGGGTACCTGCCATTTTGGGACATGAAAAGAAAAATACGGCTGAGCAATACGCTTAGTGAACGGATATATGACATAGATATGAATGGCATACACATAAGCAAAGTATGGAATGAAAGCTTAACAAATGAAAGTGCAGCGGAATAATGTAAGTCCTGGAAAACCTGGTGTATATTTTATGAACTAGTTTATTCTGAAAAGCTTATGTTTAACATCATAAAAACTGTATTTTAAATATGCCCGAAGCCCATATAGGTCATGAAGTATCGACGTGCATGAATACTTAGAGGGCTGACCTCGTCATGCAATTAGAGGGGTTTCCTCTAATTATAATAGTCTGGGTAGAGGGATAACCTCCATGTAACGGACACAAGGCACACACCGCAGTTACCATGTAATCTTGCTAAACTTGTAATAGGATGCACCCATTCGTCCCACATGATAATAATAAAATAGGCCAAATAACTGAAAGGGACGCCGCGAGCAATCACTCTCACCGCGGAAGAGTCATAACACTGGTGCCTCCAGTATTATGGTTATAGTACCTCCATAACTAGGTGGAACTGGCATGCATGTATATAGCTCATGCAAATCTAAAATCTTAATCATATAATTACTGTTTAGTTTAAAGTGCACTACTGAGGAAAACAGATGGCTGAAAACAGGGGATCCAAATATAGGAAGAGAGTGTCCTTAGTGAAGGACGGAATATCCGTACCTTATGTCAAGTAACGAAATGAAGATGAAAGTAGAAGATCTACTCCGGCTTCACGATAGCTACATAGTAAAAGGGACATGAATGAGTTGTCTGTTTAATTTTATATTTATTGATTATTAGTTTACTTGACTTGTTTTACATGTTCTTGTCTTATTTTTAAGTGTTCTTGACTTGTTTTACTATTTCATGTTTAATCATGTGTTTTATTAGTGTTTCATGTGTTCTGATTAGTGTATTACATGTTTTATGTGTTATAGTACTTGTTATATCATAATAAGTAACTTTATAAAAATAACAGGTTTCCATAAATATTAAGTTTCCAAAAATAGAAAGTTTCCATAATTAGTATGTTTATATAAATAGCATGTTTTCATATTTAGTGTATTTCCATAATTAATAATAAGCGTATTAAATAAGTAAAATGATATAAGCTGGTGTTTAATAAGCTTAATTTATAAGCCATGATAATATAATGTCATATGCATATAGTAAAGTTTATAAATAAATAAATACCTAGTTATAATATAAGGATTATTAATTAATAATAAAATGCGTGATTTATAAGTAATTATCAATTAATAATATAACATGATTATATTAATAAACTTTATCTTAGACAATAATTAAATTAAAATATAGTATAAATTTATTTAAACCTTGGTTAAAAATGAAATAAATTAATTAAGCTAAGTTCTTAATTAATTAAATGTAACATGAACTTATGCCATGAATAATTATATTAATTATTATCTCATCCTATAGTTTAATTAAATAAATGTACATGTTTTAATATCATAAAATAATATCATTTAATTTATAACCTAAGTTTCATGAATATATATTGATATAATTATATCCTAAGTCATGGTTTATTTAATTAATAATACATGTTTTAGAATTAACTAATTAAATAATTTACTAATTTTTCCTTGAGTATCTGAGCCCCTAAACCCAAGCCTACCGAGACCCCGTGTCTCGGTCGCACTTAGCAAATCAAACAATACAACAACCAACACCACAACCCACACCACAACCGGCGGCTGTGGATTTCTAGCCAGCGGCCAAGCAGCTTTGGCTGCTGCCGGTTGCCACTGTGAGCCACAGGGTTCCCACTGGCTTAAGCTGGGTCCCCCTGCCGTGACAAAGTTACCCACCGAGAGTCTTAGGACTCTCGGTTCCCACTGATTGCCCAACAATTCCCACTGTGGGGCTGTTGAGTGTTGCGGTTGTCATCAGAAAACCACCACCTCCCCTTATAAGGGTGCGGCTGGTTCGAACAATCACCACCGAGAGTCATACGACTCTCGGTTTACGTGCACAACCGAGCCAAACCCAAAACCAAACCTGAATCATTCCATGTTAACGTCATTAATTTCATGAGATCATACGCTAAATCAATTGGTTCATAAATAAAAGAACGAATTAAAGAGATTTAGGTTTAAGTGATTACCAAAGTGTAGTGCTCAAATGATTTAGAACACGAACACGAACTCGTAATCCAAAAATCAAAATCAAAAAAGTTTTCCTCTCCCCTTTCTCTTGGTGAAGCCGGCGGCATACAGTAACCATTGTAGGGTTTTATTTAATTTTTCTGTTTTTACAAAAATGGGAAACAGACGTGTGTTTGTGTTTGTTTACCATACTTGGTGGATTTTGGCCTTGGGTCTTTTCTTTATTTCTTTTAGCCGTCCAACATAACCCCTTTATATACTTTCGTTTTTGTTTTTCGTGCTTAATTATTAATCACGTGTGTTTCGTGTTTTAAATGTCGTATTTTATTCTTGTTACATATATAAGTATTATATGTAAATACTTATCATGTATTAATAATAATATTAATATACTTAATACTTGTGAAAATTAATTAATATCCGTAATAACTATATTAAATGTTCGTGATACGTATCGTATATTAATTAATCGTTAGGTTTTAATTTGACCGTGTTTTCGTGCATGTAATGTTCTAAGGTATTTTATATCAGGTTTTACAACTCTTCTCCTCTAAAAAGCATAGTTCGTCCTCGAATTATAGATACGATAAGCTGAAAGGACATGAACATGACGTGGCTGATGAGAATCTGGAAAGTGACGTGGCTGAAAGAACTTATTTGGATTATGAAAGGAAATGAGGATAAGAGATCCAGATGGACTCTTCCATTTCCCAAGTGGATTCCCGCCTCTGAATGGTTCCTCCAAAAGATCTTGACGAAGGGAATATTTTTTGGTCTTCATGACCCTGTCTTGACGGTACTGAAAAGTTTATGGTTCATCAACGTAAGATAGCTCCTCATGAATCTGATTGAGGGAACAAGAAATATCGTACACGTATAAATGAAACGTTACGATGCGAAGATATCCTGGAATAAAAGACATTAATGATCTCTGAGCAATGATACGTGAGGCATATGGAAAACATAGTACGTGAAAAAATTGTGAATGCGATACGTGAACAATTGTGAACGCGATACGTGAACAATTATGAATGTGGCACGTGGAGATATGGTGAAAGTAATATGTAAAACATAGGTGAACATGATATGTGAAATATATCATGAACGTGCGATAGCTGAGGAGGTGACGTCAAACGATACGAGATGAGACGTACAATGTGACGTGAAACGTCTGTCTAGGGATGGAAAGTTCTGCTAAACTCGAGTCTGATCTCCAAGCTTTATGCAAATCTTTCCAGAACGAAATGTGAAACGTAAATCGTATGATATACTACGATCATGAACGTGAACAATGTCATGTTCGTGAGCGCGAATAGCAAATCGTAAAATTTAATAAGGACATGAACGCGTACAAGGTCGTGAACGCAGACATGGGACGGAGTTACGAGCGTCAACGTAAACATGAACGTGAATGTAAATTTCTAGCCGATAAGATTGTTGATGGAATACCGTGAAATCGTATGATTTCATGTTGAGATATCTCTGTCAACTGGTAATTGCATAATTCTCCGAAAAAGACAAAATTATGTAGACTTGTCAATGATTGACACGGCTCAGGTAGTGTCATGCTTCCTCTGAGTCCGTGGTAGTTCGGTAAATAAATCCATGGAGATCTTGTCCCACTTCCATTTGGAGATTTCTAACGGTTGATATAACTACTAGCATGTTGGCGTTTTATCTTAATCCGCTGGTAATTCAAGCATTTAGATATGAACGTAACTGCATCTTGTTTCATGTCGCTCTACCAAAATGTGGTTTGAGATCATGATACATTTGTAGAAACTGGATACGTAGAAGTTTAGAAAAACTATGAGTGTCGATAAACTAGACCTCTCTTAGCGTAGGATCCTTTGGATCACAAAATTTAGTGTAGGATTTTCTCCTTTACGCGTAAGCTTAGTCATGGTAAAACTTAACCGTGGTGAGTAATGCGATTCAGAATGTCACTGAAATCAACCAAAATTCGTACTGGAAAAATTTTAGTGTGAAATTCTTCTGTCGTAAAATTTGTAACGTAATGCGAAGATGGTATTCGTGCTCTTCTTAAGACTTGAAAAAGATCAGAGTGTTAGCAATGAACGAAATGACGAACTTGTCCAGTGTTCATGAAACTCGATTTCTCAAATTCATAATTACTGTTGGCGTTCGTGAGACCAAAAGGCATAATCACTAGTTCGTAATGACCATAACGTGTGCGAAGGCATTCACGGAATTGTCCTGCTCTTTTCCTCGCAACTTTTGGTATTCTGATCGTAAATCGGTCTTGGAAAGTGTTTAGAGTCTGGTAGTTGATCGGATAGATTTTTAATACTTGAAGAGAGTATCAATTATGAATGGTGATCATGTTCAATTTACGGTAGTCGACGTATAATCACATGTTACCGTCCTTCCTCTTGATAAACAGAACTGGCGCAACCCAGGGTGATACACTCAGCAAATAAAACCTCGTCCCAGCAAATCTTGTGGTCGTTCCTCCAAATCCTTGAGATCAACCAATGGTAGAATACCTGATAGTTCTTTTGAAGAAAAAATCTGGGAATTCTGAAACAATTGGCTGATTATGAATAGATGGAACTTCAAAAGTGGCGTCATAGATGGTAGCTAGAAAATCTTCGTAGCCATAGAATGACAAATAAGCATGTGCTTGTAAGGCAGAGATAAATTGTACATAATTTCCTGGTAGAAAACCATGCTGAATGTATTCAAGAGTCTAAACATTGTTGAATATGATCTGAAATGAATGACGGTCAATCGTACCGCGACGTGTTGCTAACCATTTCATGCCTGAAATCATATCGAACTCGCACATTCCCATTGAAAGGTGCGTTAGCAGAATGGATCTTGTCGTCAAACTGGGATGAAAGCCCTTATATACATGGGTGATACAAAGACGTCTTTTATGGATGGAAATATATGTGATCAAAAAATGAAGGTGACATGTCAATACCTAAAGTAAACGTGGCAGATCTCACTGAATGTGTTTCGCCCTCTCACACAGAACGCACAACGCGTGTCCACACATGAACGATACGTCAGCGATGGTACTGAGATTTTAGTGGCCTGATTAGTACATTGCATAACAGGATGGTATACCCCTTGGAGGGTACCCTGAATTACTCAGGTCTGGTTTAGAAGTTAGGCGTGAGCCATGTGTCTTGGCTCATGTTTTTATAAGATATACGTATGACATATGTCTTGACTAGTGTCTTGACATGTGTATTCAGAAAATACACGTGAGACATGTGTCTTGACTGATGTCTTGACATGTGTCCTCAGAAAATATGCGTGTCTTGACGGATGTTTTGACATGTGTCTCCAGATGTGAAAATGACTAGAGTTGAAAATCTTAGGTTTATATGCCAAGATTGGCATATCGGTTGGACTGCTGACCCGTTGTATTTCTAATCACGCCCGTCACCGGAGTTTCTGTTGTTTGCAAAGTATATATTGTCACGGTAGTTGTCACTACTTCCTTGTCTGTCAGTTCAATGACGGGCATTATCATGACAGTGATTCATGTAACTATTCAGCTGAGTGGCTGGCTGGTACCAGTTCCCACTCATATGCTTGAAATGACAATTTAATGACGTGTGACATTTAACTAAAAAGCTAAGGACATGGATTGAGATAGAAATCGTCTGGTGGTGAAGCATCTTTCTCGTCCGATCGTTTCGATCTAATGCTCTTGTCTTCGTCTTGTAGGATCTCTAGGTTGTGAGCAGCATCAACATCTTGTAGAGTCTCCATATTATGAGCAGCATCATCATTTTGTAAAATCTCCAACTTATGAGCAGCATCAGTATTTTGTAAAATATCCGCAAGTGAAATACGCCTGAGATGATTGAGAATCGACTAGCGAATACTCGTGGAGTATTGTAAGTAAAATACACATAGATTACAGTACGTGTAATACACATGGGATATGGTACATGGAGTACACGTGGAATAAGGCACATGTACACATGGAATATGGTACTTGGAGTACAGATGGAATGCACATGAGATGATTGTTATGGATGTCAATCATCTGACATGCTTTTTAAAGAAATAAATGATTAATGGTTAGCAAAACCGAACTAAAGTGAGCAACAAGATAGCCTAGCTATTCCAGCTTAGACAAAATTCTGGTTGTATAGAGAAACACGAAAACATGGTTCAACGAAATTTAACCATGATTTGCATGAAAACATGATTAATGAAAACCAACCATGACAAACATGAAAGCAGGATTTAATGAAATCCATCAATGTCTGGCATGAAATCAAAATCGACATGATGAAAACATAATCAACATAGGGAGACATAAAGCATAATCAGCATAAAGACGAAATCAACATGAGAGTATGAAACATCATCATCATAAAGAGCATAAATACGTAATCACATAGATTTAACATTGGTTGGTGTGGACTGCTATGGTTCAGTCCACAAAATTAAAAGAAAATACATGTGACTAAGTATGGATGATTTTGGTTCAATCTATACTTGTCAAATTTCAGTGGAAAAATATCATGGATATAATTTAACAACATGGGACTAAATATAGATTGTTGGGGTCCAATCCATATCAGTCAAAACTTCAATGAAATATGGCTATTATACAGCCATCTGACAGTTTTAAAGGAGAAACAACGTAAAATGATTAATTTGTTAGAAACGTAGGATAAACATAAGAGATGCATGGAATAGTTTATGAAGGCATAGCCAACGAAATCTTACATGAGAAAGGGTGAACGCATATGGGTTGGTTCACAAAACCAAATTCGAATGGAAAACATGAAATTTGACATGAGCAAGGGTGAACGCCTATGGGTCGGTTCACAATATAAAATTCAGATGAAAAGCATGGAAATTGACATGAGCAAAGGTGAACGCCTATCCCAACCACATGCGACTAAATATGGCCAGTCCTATCCCAACCATTACTTATTCAAAAACTTAACAGAAACAATGATACATGAAATAAATAAATGAAAATCAACTGTCAGTTTAGGAAGCCATGATGACTACCCACTAGTCACATGTCAAGTTTTAGAACCTACAGGTCAAAACCTTGGGCTCTAATACCATAATTGTAACACCCCACTTTGATAAGTAGATCGTTACATGATAATTATGGCGTATCATCAAAGCATGCAAGGTAAATGTCCAAAAACACACATAAAAGGGAAAACCAGAATCAAACATCGATTCCTAAACATAAGCCCAAGACATAAATAAAGTAAATGAAATAGGAAGGACAAAACAAGTGTCCAAGCAAGCATAAATATATGAGGCAAAAGGAGAAGAAGTCTAGGGCATCTTCCATCCTATGCACGTAATCCAAATGCTTCAGTCTGTCCTTGGGTACCTGCCATTTCGGTCATGGAAAGGAAAATACGGCTGAGCAATACGCTCAGTGAACGGATATATGATATGGATATGAATGGCATAAACATAAGCATAGTATGGAATGAAAGCTTAACAAATGAAAGTGCAACGGAATAATGTAAGTCCTGGAAAACCTGGTCTATGTTTTATGAACTGGTTTATGCTGAAAAGCTTATGTTTAACAACTTAAAACCTGTATTTTAAATATGTCTAGAGCCCATATAGGTCATGAAGTATCGACGGGCATGAATACTTAGAGGGGTGACCTCGTCATGTAATTAGAGGGGTTGCCTCTAATTATAATAGTCTCGGTGGAGGGATCATAACGATGTAACGGATGCAAGGCACACACCATAGTTACCATGTAATCTTTCTAAGCTTGTACTAGGATGCACCCATTCGCCCCACATGATAATAATAAAATAGGCCAAATAACTGAAAGGGACGCCGCGAGCAATCGCTCTCACCGCTCATAACACCAGTGCCTCCAGTGTTTTGGCCATGGTACCTCCATAACTAGGTGGAACTGGCATGCATGTATATAGCTCAAGTAAATCTAAAACATTGATCATATAATTACTGTTTAGTTTAAAGTACACTACTGGGGAAAACAAATGGCTGCAAATGACGAATCCTAATATAGGAAAAGAATGTGTTTACTGAAGGACAGAATATCTGTACCTTATGTCCAGTAATGAAATGAAGATGAAAGTAGAAGATCTACTCTGACTTCACGATAGCTACATAATAAAAGAGACATGAATGAGTTGTCTGTTTAATTTTATATTTATTGATTATTAGTTTACTTGACTTGTTATTAAATTGTTTTACATGTTCTTGTCTTGTTTTTAAGTGTCCTTGACTTGTTTTACTATTTCATGTTTAATCATGTGTTTTATTAGTGTTTCATGTGTTCTGATTAATGTATTACATGTTTATGTGTTATAGCACTTGTTATATCATAATAAGTAACTTTCTAAAAATAGCAGGTTTCCACAAATAGTAAGTTTCCAAAAATAGAAAGTTTCCATAATTAGTATGTTTCTATAAATAACATGTTTTCATATTTAGTGTATTTCCATAATTAATAATAAGCTTATTAAATAAGTAAAATGATATAAGTTGTGTTTAATAAGCTTAATTTATAAGCCATGATAATATAATGTCATATGCATATAGTAAAGTTTATAAATAAATAAATACGTAGTCATAATGTAAGGATTATTAATTAATAATAAAATACATGGTTTATAAGTAATTATTAATTAATACAATAACATGATTATATTAATAAACTTTACTTTAAACAATAATTAAATTAAAGTATAGTATTAATTTAATTAAACCTTGGTTAAAATGAAATTAATTAATTAAGCTAGGTTCTTAATTAATTAAATGTAACATGAACGTATGCCATGAATAATTATATTAATTATTATTTCATCCTATAGTTTAATTAAATAAATGGACATGTTTTAATATCATGAAATAATACCATTTAATTTATAACCTAAGTTTCATGAATATATATTGAGATAATTATATCTTAAGTCATGGTTTATTTAATTAATTATACATGTTTTAAAATTAATTAATTAAATAATTTACTAAATTTTCCTTGAGTACCCGAGCCTACTGAAACCCCGTCTCTCGATCGTACATAGAAAATCAACCAATACAACAACCAACACAACAACCCACTCCACAGCCCATACCACAGCCGGCGGCTGTGGCTTTCTAGCCGGCGGCCAAGCAGCTTTGCCTGCTGCCGGTTGCCACTGTGTATAGGTGATTATCCATATAAAAATGATATGAATAAATAATAAACGCAATGGAAAGATCACCTATTAACGGATCCATATAGTCATATAGTTAATCAATAAAAGGGAGATAAAAGTATACCTTTGTAGCGTGATTCGGTAGGATCGAACGGAGACTATCACCAACACATGATCTAACCAAGAAACCCAAGTGACCAAAGTAGATCACCTCTATGTAGAAACACACTACACATCACTTTATACCAAATAGATGCTAGTCTTAAACCCGTGCTTCGTAACTAATTTTTCTTTTTGCACTACAATAGATACAAAAGAATGAGATGAAAACACATGGAACGTGTTTCCTACTGTTTTCTTTTGCCGTATGTTGCCTCATCAAAAGAGAATTGGTAATCAAGATGTATATTTGTGATTATAATATTAATTGTATATTAAATCATACCATAATTACATAGTAACATCTATTACCATTAAGTTGATAAAAACCATTTTTTTCAAATGCACTTTGACTCATTTATGGCCGAACATATATGGGCTAAAAATGGGCTTACACATTTTCCCACTAGCTTAGAAAATAGAAGAATGTTAATAATCTCAAGTTACGTAAGGTATATATATATCGTAAATACAATAGATAGGATATATTAAATGGCACCTCTGTATATATGTGTGTGACCCCATAGGCTCACATGTGTCTGGCCGTATAATTATTTATTATGACACGAGCATACTCCAACAGCTCCCACTTGCATACGTCATAATAATCAAGTAATTATACAAGCAAAGGTTAGCGTCTAGCAACACGCCAATGCCCCCAGAAACATATGAGGTTAGTTTCTCAAACATCTCATTAAATGGTTTAGTTTATCAGTCATCCTTTTGTTTCAGATACCCTGTTAAACTTTTAGACATGGATCAATAGTCATTCTTAAGTTTAACTATTATGTTTCTCGATCTTGTATTGAACTAGATTACCAAATTAATCAAGTATCATCTTAACTACATTTGGGTGTGGCCACACATACATCTATACAATTCATCGAGGGCCCCAGTAGTATCTAACTCTAATACATGTGAAGGAACAAATCCTATTTTGACTGCACGTGTCGGTCATGTGTTTCACATCGCACTTGAAAATGGTCTTTATAGCAGCCTTGTTCAGGACAACGTTGAACCATATCAAAGACTGACATTCCACACATACAAAACCTACTTGCATCTCAAGTCTAAGGATGAGAGATTCAACCACTTGCGAGATTCACTAGTGACGACGATCCATGCAGTGAATTCTCGTAGGTTGGGTCAATCCAATGTTCATCCAATGAACACATATGAGTTTGGCGGCATCATCAATTAATATTCATTCCAAATGAATATAACCAAGACACTCATATTTGTCTTAATTCATCGATACTCCCGTATCAACAACCGACAATGGATAATTTAGAATAACTAAATTATTCATGGATTAAACATGCTAATATAGAACACATTAGTACAAATGAAGACGATCTACCAAGTATATCAATTCATTATTTAGTAAAACTGCTTAACGTTCCATTATCCATATACTAAAAAAATAGATATATATGAGACTACTCTAAGGTCAAAGTCCAATGTTCCAAGCATGATGAACATGTTTGACTAAAAGACATTGAATTTACACAAGGACCTGTTAAGTTGTCATCTGAGTGAATTTTGAGAATACATATTTCAGAAACTCACAAATAGTGAAGATTTTGAATAATACGATGATTGTCATTTTGTATATGTGCGCTCAAGTGCTAATACAGTAATACTAGCATCGCCATAGTACATTACATAGGTTGTTTGAAGTAAGTAGAACACCTATTTAAGACAATCTTCTTAACAGCTTCCCAAACTATAAAGTATTCTATTTTACTAATGAGTAGTGCAACAATGCTTTTCATCAGGCACGTCTAGGTAGTAGGATTATCATTGAAGATGAAATCCTACCATCACTAAAATTGAGTACCATCTCAATAAAAGTAAGCATTAGTGTATAAAGTAAACACTAATCTTCTTAGCTAAAATCCGTAAACGATGATCAAGTATATAGTAGTCTAATGACTTTCACTTAGATACTTTGTGATCAGTTCATCTTGCATTCCTGCAAGTATTAACATTAGTCTAATACATCACATATCATATGTAATTAATCCACTAGGTAAACTAAAGGTTTCCATGTACATAATTAACCTTATCACATGAGATAGATCTTTGAGACTTCCTCAGTGACTTTAGACTTATTAACCGCATATGACTTATCATAATAAGCCTATGTTCCAAGGTTATACGATTTGTTTCTTATATCTCTTCAATAGAATATATTCCAAGCCAATGATTTAAATCTAGCTTAGATGGAATAATATTTCCAATATGTTACCAACATATGAGATTTAAGAACATACAAAACAAAGTGCTCCGACTAGCTTAAAGGTAACTCAAGAGTTATCTTCGTTTTAATCATGATCATATCCTTGACTTAAACATAAGATACCAGCTCTTAGATGCATGATTTAATCCACACTTGGATTTCTAGAGCTTGTACACTTTCTAAATATTAGTTGGATTTATAAACCCTTATCATTACACAACGTCTTCGCAAATGTAATAAATCAAAAGGATTTTTAACATCCAATTACCATATTTCATATTCATGAAATCAAGTATGGTAATTAATATCTTTATTAAATGAATAATCATAAATAAAAGAAAGCTTTAATCATGGTCAATTGCTAGAGCATGCGTTTAAACTCTTATCAAAGAGAGTGTGTATAAAAGTGTACAACTTTTTCCATATCTATCTTCTCATAGAAGACCATTTATAACCTATTAGTCTCACTGACTGATAAAAGAATTTCGAATTCCAAAATTGATTTTCTTTTATGGACTACATCTACCATTCATAGTTTTAAGTCATTCATTAGATTCAAATTCTAAAATGAGTCTCGATAGTTATGAGGTTCACCATGATCCTCTAACTCATATTCCTCAAGATTGACATGACATTCATATCTTCAGGTGCTTGAGGTATCCTTGCGGATATGCGAATGGGAGTTAACAACACTTTGTGGCTTTTGCATTTATATGCTCAACCTCATTATTTCGTTCGCTAGTGTATTCAGAAGGTTGTATTTTATTCATTACTTTCTTCAAAGATGCACAAAGGTTCCCACTTACTTCTTGTAAGAGGAGACTGTCTCCAAGTACACAACATGTCGAGCAACAATGAATTGTTCTCGT
Organism: Glebionis coronaria; assembly: GCA_025667525.1. Taxonomy (NCBI): domain Eukaryota; kingdom Viridiplantae; phylum Streptophyta; class Magnoliopsida; order Asterales; family Asteraceae; genus Glebionis; species Glebionis coronaria. The sequence continues at coordinate 449,701,786 of CM046877.1, read as the reverse complement.
TTGGGATGTGTAAAATACATTGAAATTTCTTGATTCAAGTTTGTTAATAACACGTCTAAAATGATTTTAACAAATTCAAGACTTCAACTAAGACTTACTGGGAGTCAACCCATTCCATAAATAGATGGTTTCTTAGTTACCTTCTAGTTTGGAACCAAATTGAATAAGCACGGGCTCATTCAAATTTTTGTTAACCTTAATAAGATACAGGAGAGAGTAGTTAATGTTATCATGGATCAAATAATAACAGTATTATTTGATTTTACACATGAGACATAGTGTTGCGATTATGAGACAATATCACAATTCCTTTGATAACCTAATACTCTTTGGCTCACATATGTTCTAATTTGTTCAAACCAAATTGTATAAAGAATATATTCAAGCCAATTGCATGCTATAAAGTATGATTATTTTAGCAGTTCAAGAACTTTATGTTCATGTTTTAACAAGAAAACATAACATGTTGGTCGCTAAATATACTTTATAAGATATTGAACAATTCAATAACTTCATTGTATATGTCCTAAAATGAAGACACAACAAGTCAAGTACTTACTTTATTTTATAAGTCTTTGAACAATTCAAGGAAGTTCATGTTTATGTCTTTACTTGAAGACAAAACATATTACAAATAAAGTATTATTGAATGCCTACTTTTGGCTTCAATAGTATTTTCAAGTTAATTTACATACTTCATATTTATGTCTTTACAAGAAGACATATGCTTATTAGCTAAAACATTTAGGTACTGTGATGAAGTAGTTTTTATTATTTCCTGACATTAGTTCTCTATTAGACAATATAAATCAATATGTATAAGTCCTAATAGAATATTATAAACCATATTGTGTTGTACCTTGCACACTCTAATATTTCTCCCACTTGAGCATGGCACAACATCATATATGAATAATATTAAAATATCATAGATATAATAAGATCTAAGTCATACTCAAATCAAGCTTGTATAAAAGGGTTATATAGAACTTCATCATTTAATAAGCAACCATGCATAATTATTTTTAGATAACATTTCGGGAAGCGACATCAGAAAAGCGACTAGTTATCTTTTAAAATAATATGCAATAAGGCTTAGAAAACATTGATGTTATTTCAAGACAATCTAGAAATTAAGCAGGTCACTTACAAGGTGATAACCTCATAGCTCCCACTGAATAAGACAACTTTACAAGTGTGTCCTATGGTTAAAAAATACATTGTTCCATTAGTTTAGACAAAATTTTGAATGTATCAATACCAGTGAAAAACAAGTAGCAATTTGTATACTTTCTAGGTCTTTGAATGTCTACACATTATTGCCAATGTGAGTCTCTTAGACTAGTAAACATGTACATAGATATTCAAAGAAAAGTATCATGTTCTACTATATTTTTGATGGGATTTCCATCGATGCCATTAACTTGAAAGTTTTGCATGCAATTCCACTTTCTACTTTACCTCAAAGGTGTGTAGAATCTTATTAACTTATTTGAGTAAGGAAAATATACTAGAAAAACATGCTAGTAATTTCCTTTCCTCTCACGGTTTATTGAGACTTCACATTCTAATCAAGACTCATACAATATCTTAACACTTTAAGACATGCGGCCGTACTTAATCGTTTTGTCTTGTAACTTACAATACAATGCGATTTCTTGAGTAGGCGTGTTTTAAGTTTGATTAGAATTGAGAAGATTTAAGTGTTCCTATTATAGCTTTCTCATACAAGGAGAAAGGATGTGAACGAGTCTTATTCTTACAAGGAAAGAAGACTTAGTTTGTCTTCCTCTAACACAAAAGGAAACAAACTTTGTTTACGGTTTGTGTTGCATAAAATTATTAATAGAAATACATAGTTCATATTTAGTATTTTCGATGATTATCCTTTTTAAATTAACTACCCAAGTTTATAAAAAACAATTAATTTTACGAAAAGGCTAAGATCCACATTGAGGTTCCACCATCACATCAGTTGATCTGCTAGCAATGATAGATTCAATAGGTAGATGACGTTCATCAATTGAAATCTTGTGCAATTCTTAGATCCTTATGGGACTCATGACACAAGTAAACATTTCACTAAATGTCAAACTGGCATGTTTAGCCCCATCCTTGCCTCGGTCAAGGTCTCACCGTTGTACCGATTAAGTCATCTAATTTGAGAACATGCGAGAATAAGTCTAGGTCTCACGCATAGATAATAATCACCTTGGGCTACAATTCACATCCGTCTCACAAGATGCAAAAAGTAATTGCAAGTGATCTCAAACGATTGGACGGCATAACTTAAATTTGAGTCGGGTATAAAAGTTTGATTTACAAATGAAAATTGTGTACGAGGAAGCATGCATTCATCCATCGTAGCACAAGTTAAAAACATTTCTTAACTTAATTCTAATCTTGTTTTAATTTATGCGTGTCAAGTTGTCCAAGTTAAAGACTAATATAAAACCTAAGTGGAATTAATATTAGATTAGACAATACATAAAAGAAATAACATTCATAACACGTTACGAGTTATTATGAAAGCAAGATTTTAGTTTTAAATCATATTTAAAATTTAAACTAAATCAAATATTTAGTTTTGTAATTGGTTTTAAGTTTCTACAAAAACATTTGCAAGTTATAGCAAGATATCAAGCAAATAAGCAACCACACAACCACAAGTATGCAAAGCCTCAAACCGATGAAAAACCTATGCATGATCTCGTGAGCCATCACGAGGACCAAGAAGTCAAATAAGGTTAATTCAACACAACCACAAAGTGGGCTCCCACTTGCTCCAAGACCATCTAGAGCAAGTAGAACCCAAAGTGAACATGAGGCCCAAATCTGCCATAAAATTTCAGTCGAATTCTAGGGCCCAAAACCATAGAAGGATTCTTCCCCTGCCGGAGGTCCAGTTGAGACTTTTGAAGGCCCATTAGTTGTGAATCAGCACACCAAAATTGGGCTTCTATCTCCTTATAGAACTCTGGGAAATCACGTTTTAGTGCAGGTCACTCAGCAGCTCCGAATTTCACAATATGTCTTTAATTCTTTAGCCATTCTCATCCAAGCATCGGTTACAATTTATTTATGACTAAAAACATTTAACCTATCATTAAACTACTGTAAAGTGCCCGAACAATGGCTATAACCAACATCAAAAACATATTAATTAAGCCGAAACAATGGCAAACCCCAAAACTGAAATTAAATGCAAATCAACACACAACATGTTACATTTGGTCTAGGTTTTCATCGGCTTTGCATACGAAACATAATAATAACATAATATTATGAATATAACAAGGTTTTGGATAAGTCCGTGGCCAAACATGCATGTATTTGCCATGGAAACAAAATTTAACAACAAGAAACACTTGTTAGCCAACGAATCGAAGAAATAATCAACAATTAATTAAACCCCGATTGGTACGTGTAACCAATGGCCTTAGGTTATTAAAACCATATTTTAAAAACCTTATAATTATCATATAATTACGGAATAATGGTTATATGGGCTGTTTAAAACTCGTTTCAAGAATCGTTCAAAAAACGCATTTTTAGGTCATTTTTCACGTACCGGTAACAATACCAATTAAGATATGCGTAACCCGTGGCCATGGAATAAAAAAATACAGATCATAAGACCATATTATGGTCTGTTTTAACACGAAAATTAAGCCCTTGGGGTTGTTTTAATTTTTTCTTTATTAATCCTCCAAAAACATGTGATTTGGCCACTTTTACGCATACCCGATAATCATATGACATCATATGATGGCTCGTGATACCACTATAGGTGATTATCCATATAAAAATTATATGAATAAATAATAAACGCAGCGGAAAGATCACCTATTAACGGATCCATATAGTCATATGATTAATCAATAAAAGGGAGATAAAAGTATACCTTTGTAGCGTGATTCGGTAGGATCGAACGGAGACTATCACCAACACATGATCTAACCAAGAAACCCAAGTGACCAAAGTAGATCACCTCTATGTAGAAACATACAACACATCACCGTATACCTAATAGATGCTAGTCTTAACCCCGTGCTTCGCAACTAATTTTTCTTTTTGCACTACAATAGATACAAAAGAATGAGATGAAAACACATGGAACGTGTTTCCTACTGTTTTCTTTTGCCGTATGTTGCCTCATCAAAAGAGAATTGGTAATCAAGATGTATATTTGTGATTATAATATTAATTGTATATTAAATCATACCATAATTACATAGTAACATCTATTACCATTAAGTTGATAAAAACCATTTTTATCAAATGCACTTTGACTTATTTATGGCCGAACATATATGGGCTAAAAATGGGCTTACACATTTTCCCACTAGCTTAGAAAATAGAAGCATGTTAATAATCTCAAGTTACGTAGGGTATATATATATCATAAATACAATAGATACGATATATTAAATGGTACCTCTGTATATATATGTGTGTGACCCCATAGACTCATATGTGTCTAGCCGTATAATTATTTATTATGACACGAGCATACTCCAACAGCTCCCACTTGCGTACGTCATAATAATCAAGTAATTATACAAGCAAAGGTTAGCGTCTAGCAACACGCCAATGTCCCCAGAAACATATGAGGATAGTTTCTCAAACATCTCATTAAATGGTTTAGTTTATCAGTCATCCTTTTGTTTCAGATACCCTGTTAAACTTTTACACATGGATCAATAGTCATTCTTATGTTTAACTATTCTGTTTCTCAATCTTGTATTGAACTAGATTACCAAATTAATCAAGTATCGTCTTAATTACATTTGGGTGTGGCCACACATACATCTGTACAACTCATCGAGGGGCCCAGTAGTATCTAACTCCTATACATGTGAAGGAACAAATCCTATTTTGATTGCACGTGTCGGTCATGTGTTTCACATCCCACCTGAAACCGGTCTTTATAGCAGCCTTGTTCAGGACAACGTTGAACCATATCAAAGATTGACATTCCACACATACAAAACCTACTTGCATCTCAAGTCTAAGGATGAGAGATTCAACCACTTGCGAGATTCACTAGGGACGACGATCCATGTAGTGAATTCTCGTAGGTTGGGTCAATCCAATGTTTATCCAATGAACACATATGAGTTTGGCGGCATCATCAATTAATATTCATTCCAAATGAATATGACCAAGACACTCATATTTGTCTTAAGTCATCGATACTCCCGTATCAACAACCGACAATGGATAATTTAGAATAACTAAATTATTCATGGATTAAACATTCTAATATAGAACACAGTAGTACAAATGAAGACGATCTACCAAGTATATCAATTCATTATTTAGTAAAACTGCTTAACGTTCCATTATCCAAATACTAAAAAATAGATATATATATGAGACTACTCTAAGGTCAAAGTCCAATGTTCCAAGCATGATGAACATGTTTGACTACAAGACATTGAATTTACACAAGGACCTGTTGAGTTATCATCTGAGTGAACTTTGAGAACACTCATTTCAGAAACTCACAAATAGTGAAGATTTTGAATAATACGATGATTGTCATTTTGTATATGTGCGCTCAAGTGCTAATACAGTAATACTAGCATCGCCATAGTACATTACATAGGTTGTTTAAAGTAAGTAGAACACCTATTTAAGACAATCTTCTTAACAGCTTCCCAAACTATAAAGTATTCTTATTTTACTAATGAGTAGTGCAACAATTCTTTTCATCAAGCACGTCTAGGTAGTAGTATTATCATTGAAGATGAAATCCTACCATCACTAGAATTGAGTACTGATGTGATGTTTTTGCAACCCTTTAGGAAAAGGATGACAAAAGTGGCAAGTATTAAGTGTCGGTTTAGGAAAACCAAGCACTAATGACCAATTAAGTTTGTTCTCAAGGAGGCTAGTGTGTTATGCGTGTAATGATATGGATTAATTTGTGATTATATTTGAGAAAGAAAAATAGAAAAGGGATTAGAAAAGAATGACGGTTATGGAGACGGATTACACTAAGTCTAAAAAGGCGTACACGCAAAGTCGTAAAAACCACCAAAATTTAAAATTTTAACCAAAAAATTTCTAAAATTTACCAAAAATCCCTAATAATATTCTAAGAGTTTACAAAAAATCAAAACTTGCAAAAACCTTTTAATTAATTAGATAATGACTTTTTAATGCTAATTAAAGCCCTAAAAATCAAAATTAATTATTAAAAAGCCCTAAACAATATATTAAAGTTTGTAAACCTAAAAAATACTCTAATTAAGCTAAAAATTATTTTTCAAAATTTTAAAACCAATTAAAACTATTTTTAAACAATTAAAAACTCCTAAAATCAATTAAATCTTAAATTAATTATAGAAAATAATTAAAAGACCTAAAAAATATTTGGAAAGTTGCAAAAATCCTAATTAAGTGTTTAGAACCTAGGAAAAATATAAAAACCTAGAAAATCAGACTTTTAATTTTTAATAATAAAATAATATTAAAATAATATTAAAAATCCAAAAATTATAAAAAATTCTAGAAACTTGCAAACTAGCTTAATTTAACCTAAATAACTCAGAAATGAAAGTGAAATTACCTAAATACCCCTATTGGGCCTAGAAAATGGGCCAAACCCAAAACATTCCCTTATTGGGCTTAATTAAGGCCCAATAAGAAAAAGTGTTCAAAATAAGCCCAAAAAGCACAGGTTGACTCAAAATTTGATTTTAAACAACTTTTTCCAAAGGCCCAAAAGCTGAAAATGTGAAATAAGCTAACTTATAATAAGCAGCTTATTCTTAATGGGCTTTTAAGCCCATTAAGCCATAAGCTAAAATTTTACACACAAGCTTCTTTTGACCTAACAAAGACTTCTGCAAAAAGAATTTTCAAATAAGCCCACTTAATAAGCCAGAAACAGTTCACAAACTTATTCACAAAACGACAAAATAGTCGTTTTTATGATCTAGACCACCTTAGAAGCTGATTCAAGTTGCAAAATGTTTCTTATGACAAAACTAAGCTTAATAACCAAAAACCTACTCAATAAGCACACTCAATAAGCTGGAAAATCAAATAAGCACTTATGTTAAAAGTCAAATAAGTTGGTTTTCTAGTAAAAAATCAAAGTCAAAGTCCAATAAGCTCCAGTCTACTTAAATGGGTCAAATAATGAAGATCTATCACAAAAAATAAGTTGTTGCAAGTCAGAATAAGCTAGAATAGCTTATTGATAAGCTGATGACAAAATTGCACTAGCAGGGGCTAGTTTTGGATGTTGAGTAGTGGAAACTTTTTCCACTGCTTGATTATTTTGACTTTTTGTCTTTAGTGACTTTTTTGGAGATTCAGATTTCACAAGGATTCAATCACAATCAAAATAACACAATCACTAACACCCAATTGATACAGTTTAATCAATCAATCATCAGACATTGCAAAGACATGAACAATAAGCAGTTAAGCACTTAAGAGCAGTTTTAGCACAAATCAGCCAGCCAAATTCAACCAAATGCACACACAAGCTATAATAAACTCTAATAAGCAAGTCTAAACAGGTTTCATGCACTGGTTCAAAGAATTAAGCAAGATTCAAGCAATCAAAGTTACTGATGAACACTAACACATGCAGTTTCTACTTTTGCTGATGTATTTGACACACAAGCCAATTTCAACACTCCAAATCTTTCAAACAGGTTATATTAATGATGATTTAATAGCTTTTATCCCTAAACATGCATAAACTATAGGTTTTCCCAAAAGTTTAGGTCAAAAATCAGTCAACTCAACAAGATATAGCAATTTGTTTGATTCAAGGTTTCAAACTCAGAAACTTGCAGCAAAACACTCTCAAACAAAGGTATAGCAGATACAAAGCATAAACAACACAAACCAACAACACAATAACAAGATGCAAGCACAAACCAGTAGACCCAAACACCCCTTTAACTTTTCCAAATCACAATTTTCAAAGGCAAAGTGAGATTTCAGGCCAACCAAGCATCAATTAACACTCAAACAAGTATAATAAACAAATTCAAGCAAGAACAAGCCACAAAATTCACAAGAACACAAGTTTCATACAAATATCACCAAAAATCACAATTTAAGCAGATTTTGAGATTAAGTATGCAAACCTCATGGATGTACATCCACACCCACGAATTTTGAGCTTATGTGCTAGCAAGAACAAGCACAAGCTTCCACAATAAGCCTGCTAAGATTGAACAAGGGTTAAGCACAATATCATAAAAATCAGAAACTTTGAAAAACTTGATTGATGCAAACTTGTTACCCCACAATTGATTATCCCCAAGTTATAAGCCTCACCACACCTTAACCAACTCAGTTAGGATGCTATGATCAGCCCTATAGCCCAAGAATTCCAAGATTGGAACAAGACTTAGCAAAATATCAAGAAAATGAGGAATTATGCAAACTTTTGCACACTCCTCTTTTGAAAACAGGTTTTAAACTTCAAGAACTAACAAGCATATAACAAATGAAAGCAGTAAATAAGATTGGCCAATGACTTTTCTTCAAGATTTCAAACTTAATTTCATTAACTTTGAAAATGGGATTTACAGAAACTTGAACAAGGAAAAATCAAAAGCAAAGTCTAAATGTTGGAACCCTAATCCTTTATATAGGCATACAATGAGCTACTAGAAAGCATAAAAGCGTTGCCCTAATGTTGCTGAAGTCCCCAAATGCCCTCTTGAAGTTTGAATGTCTTGGCTTCATGTGACAAATTCTTGGACGTTTGTGGAGTAGATAGCTGTTGAAAAGTTGATCAATGGTCTCAAATAAGCTTAAGTTTGAAGCTTTGTTGTGGGACGTTGGATCCTCTTTACTGTTTTGTCTTCTTCTCCAAGAGGTGGGACAAGGTTGTTTCATGTGACTAAGAGAGTGAGGTGGCAGTTCTTTTGAGAGTTGGGATGTGATTAGGGTCACCTTAATCACTAATCTGCACAATTTTGGGGTTTAATTTTGGCTAAATCAAAAATCCCTAATTGTGTTCTTGGCAAATAGTTTCTTGTTTGATCCGGATTAAGAAGTGATTAACTTTTAAAAAGTTGTTAAGGAGCCAAAGATTTAAAATTAATAAACAGGTGAGTGGAGTGTGACATGGAGGAAGGGAGTGTTGTGATTGGTGGAGGTGGTGAGTGGGGTGAGGTGGCACAAGCTGGTTGGTTAAGGTAAGTTTCATGTCTGGCCCCTTTTAGTCCCTTGATTCCTTTCTTCTTGTCTTTTCAGTTGAAAAACTCTATCAACGCCCATTTATGCCTTGACAACTTTTGCAGACTTTGCATTTTTGGCCCAAAACTTTTACAAAGTGAATTCAGGGGTATTTCTTGCCATTTTTGAATTCTTCAAGGGCTGGTTTGGTATTTTCTTCAATGATAATGGTCTAGACTTGCATAATTGATATTTTGGAGGACTGAAATTGCCAAGTCTTGATGATTGAGGAACCATTTTTGCCAAATGTTGAAAGTTGAGGGTCCTTTGTGTAATTTTGGAATTTTCAAAGGACCAAACTTGTCATTTCTTGTTCTTTGAAGGACTTCATGATGTATTTGAATTTGTGGATGATATTGGTTGATAATTTAGCTTTGTTGAGGGGCTAAACTTGCCAATTCTTCAAAGTTAAGGGTCCTTTTTGTAATTTTGACAAACTTTAGGGACCAAACTTGTAATTATGAGGATACAAGGGTATAAAGTGTCAATTCTTCATAATTGGGGGACCCTTCTTCATAATTCTTCCAATCTTCAAGGGTTGATCTTGGGAAAGTCTTCATTAGGGCTTGGCTCATTGTGCGGCTTCGTTTCCCGTGTTCGTTTTTGCATGATTCTTGTGATCTTTTGTCATTTTCTCAATATCCGTACCTAAAATACACAAGCAACAAACACAAGCATATATATGGGTATTTTGATGATATTTAATGCATTTTAAACCCTATTTGGAAGATGAGACTATGTATAAAAGCAGTCTCATCACTCCCCCATACTAAACCATTGCCGTGCCCTCACGCAATGCTAGAATAAAGTATCGTAGCATCTCCAAAATTCATTTTATTAACTTTATTGAATGATAAACTAGATACATTACTACTATTACTACTACTTGCATTTTAGACATAATGTATGATTTTCATCACAAAATGGGACGTTTAGGTTCATAGAATAAGAACACGTGAATGCTTCGTTAGAAATAATTTCATCGTCCTCGATTTTCACCCCAATTCCATGCCAAGCGTGCAACGAGATCATTGTCATTATAAGTTAGTAATGCTAACACTACTCATATACCCCAATCACGTACTTATCCTCCCATTATTCCTAAGTTGTATCTCTTATATTTTATTTTGTCTTGTATGTTTCACGAGGATACATTGTTTGACTTATGCGATAATAGAGATTTAGGTCTAAAAATAGAGTCCTAACGGTGTAACTAAGACCATCAAATCAATAACCCCTCCTAATAGACAACGATGTTAAAAAATTAAGTTGACAAGAAGAATCGATAAACACGGTTTTATAACGGTTTTGAACATGAGACTTATTACCAAGACTTTTATACGCCCCCTAACGGAAGGGCCTTATTATCTTTGGTTTACCTCCATCTTTTATTCAACTTCGCCATGAAGCTTTTATTATGACTTCGGTCTTGCCTTGCCTTTTATTATCCGCCTCATCGGTGGTTTTATTAGCCAAAGATGTATATCCTCACGCTAAGGCGAATTTTGGATCTTTAAAGCTTCAAAGATTAAGGCTTGATTCACTTTCAATTTTTGCATAGATTTTTCGGCCTTGTGGGGCTTCAAATTGTTTGCTAGATTTAGGTGAGCACTTGAAATCTTATTATTGGGTGAAGCTTTCGATTATTCGGGTTGCCAATACTTCAAAACCGTGACGCTGGCGATACCTTAATGTATTCCCAATTTAATTACACGGAAGCTACTAGAAAAGACTAGAAACCCAACAATCCTAACTAAACCGCTAAGTCAATATTTATTAAGCAAAAAATATATACATGCGAAGGGAGAATAAGCAAACAACGAGAACACATGAGTTTTTGAAAGAATACGAGTACTCTACGTTTAGCATAGTAACTTATAATTAACTCTATCATTTCTCGTCCTCATTTAAGAGACTTAGCCTAATGTGTAGTTAAGGAATCAAAGCTAAGTGCTCAACACGCACGGTCGAGTCAAAAATTACTCTTATTCTCGCCATCGGAAAATCTACATTCGTGTCTTCAAACACTTATAAAACATGAGAAATTTTTTAAAATTTGGCCATTTTTAGCCTTATTTTGCAACAAAAACGATAACAAAACGATAAACTTTGGAAAGCGTGAAGGTTTGGCAAGGCAAGTATCTATTCACCCCCATACTAAAGTTAAACATTGTCCTCAATGTTTCGAGTCTAGGGGTGCAAACACCCCCATACTAGAGACGTAGTCGAATGCCTAATCTAGCATGAAAAGGGTGTAACCGTTAAATTAATAGCCGTTTATGAAGTGTGTTAAAAACCTAAGGTTAGAACATCAAAGGATATATCATGGATATTGAGAAATGTCTCCAAAGCAAACGATCGAGTGCTCCATAAAACGAACACGAGAGGCTCCAATCGTGAAGATCATGATCTAAAAACCACAATGCACAAACAACCACGGAACAAAGGTTGGAAGGGCACAAATCCCCACACGTAAGCTACATTAGAAAACGATAATATGTACATAGGATAAGCATGGGATTCCCCTACGAGGCACCTCGTTTTTGATTACCGAGTCATGAGCTCGACTCGATCCCCTCAATACTAATTATCATTGGGGAAGGTGATTTGGTCGAGGTAGTTCAAGGATGGAACTTCCCCGCCAAAGTAATGCTTCAACCTATCTCCATTCACCTTGAAGTTAGGACCATCATCTTGAGCTAGCTCGATGGTCCCATACGGATACACTTGAGTCACGGTGAATGGACCGGACCAACGGGATTTCAACTTACCGGAAAATATTTTCAATCTTGAATTAAAAAGCAAAACTTGACCCCCAATGTTAAAAACCCGGTTTTTAATTTTAGAATCATGCAACTTTTTAGTTTTCTCTTTATAAATCAATGAATTTTCATAAGCAATATCCCTCAATTCATCTAATTCATTCAATTGCATTTTCTGGTGTTTTCTCGCGGTCTCCATATCATCATTACAATGCTTTAGGGCCCAATAAGCCTTGTGTTCTAACTCGGTAGGCAAAAGACAATTCTTTCCATACACAAGCTTATAGGGAGTGCACCCAATGGGCGTCTTATGAGCGGTCCTAAAGGCCCATAAAGCATCGTCTAACTTATCCGACCAAGATTGTCGGTTTTCCCCAACGGATCTCTCCAAGATCCTCTTCAAAGCTCGGTTTGAAACCTCGACTTGCCCACTCGTTTGTGGGTGATAAGCCGTAGAAAGACGATGTGTAACCCCATATTTCCTTAGAACCCTTTCAAATTGGTCGTTACAAAAATGGGTTCCACGATCGCTTATGATAGCACGAGGGGTTCCAAACCGAGAAAACAATTGCTTCAAAAACTTGACTACTACACGAGCATCATTGGTGGGCAAGGCCTTTGCCTCCACCCACTTAGAAAGGTAGTCAACCGCAACGAGAATGTACTTATTACCACGAGATGATGGGAACGGTCCCATAAAGTCTATACCCCAAACGTCAAAGATCTCACACACTTGGATGATATTTTGTGGCATTTCATCTTTTTGTGAGGCTTTTCCTTGTCGTTGGCATGCATCACACGACTTCACAAGATCTTGTACATCTCGGTAAATAGTAGGCCAAAAGAAGCCGGCATCAAACACCTTCTTAGCCGTGAGATTAGCACCGTGGTGACCACCCGTGGGTCCCTCATGGCAAGCTCTAAGGATGTTAGAAGCTTCGGTGCCAAATACACAACGTCGGATGATTTGATCCGCACCAGTTCGAAACAAGTAAGGGTCGTTCCAAAAGTAGAACTTGACGTCACGAAAGAATTATCATTTTTCTTGAGTCGTCATACCCTTAACGATGAAGTTACCCGCATGGTACTTTGCAAAATCCGCAAACCATGGGGTGGAAGAGTCAAGCTTAGAATTCACTACACCAAGTGTCTCGAGCGGAAATGTTTCGGTGATTTCCTTGGGCTCGTAAACACTTTGGTGAGGATCTTCCAAACGAGAGAAATGATCGGCCGCTAGATTCTCGGCTCCTTTCTTGTCAACGATTTTGTGATCAAATTCTTGAAGGAGGAGAATCCAACGAAGTAATCTAGGCTTAGCATCTTGCTTTGCCATGAGATACTTTATAGCCGAATGGTCCGTATACACTATGCATTTCGTCAAGACGAGATAAGGTCGAAAGTTCTCAAATGCATACACCACGGCAAGGAACTCCTTTTCCGTTGTAGTGTATTTAAGTTGAGCCTCGGTCATCGTCTTGCTAGCATAGTGAATAGGCAAGAAGTGCTTATCATGACGTTGCCCCAAAACGGCCCCAATAGCGTAATCACTAGCATCACACATAAGCTCAAAGGGGAGGTTCCAATTGGGAGCAACAAGAATGGGAGCTTCGGTAAGTTTCCTCTTAAGTATTTCAAAGGCTCGTACACAATCTTCGTCAAAGACAAAACGTGCCTCTTTTTCAAGAAGATGTGTAATGGGTCGAGAAATCTTTGAAAAATCCTTGATGAATCGACGATAAAAGCCCGCATGGCCTAGGAAACTCCTAACTCCCTTAACGGTTTTGGGATGAGGTAATTTGGCGATGACGTCTACCTTAGCTTGATCTACCTCAATCCCCGCTTTCGAGACCTTGTGCCCTAAGACGATTCCACTCTTAACCATAAAATGACATTTTTCCCAATTGAGCACAAGGTTGGTTTCCTCACAACGTTTTAACATTCTCTCAAGGTTCGACAAACACGAAGTGAAAGAATCACCAAACACGGAAAAGTCATCCATGAAGACTTCCATCGTCTTCTCGATCATATCATGAAAAATAGCCATCATGCACCTTTGAAAGGTTCCCGGTGCATTACAAAGTCCGAATGGCATTCTACGATAGGCAAACGTTCCATATGGACACGTAAACGTAGTTTTTTCTTGATCACGAGGATCGATGGGAATTTGGAAGTAACCGGAAAAACCATCTAAAAAGCAATAGAAATCGTTTCCCGCAAGACGCTTCAACATTTGGTCCATGAAGGGCAAGGGAAAATGGTCTTTTCGAGTGGCTTCATTCAACTTTCGATAGTCAATGCACACTCTCCATCCGGTCACGAGTCTAGTGGGAATTAACTCGTTGGCATCGTTTGGCACAACGGTCATCCCTCCCTTTTTAGGGACACAATGAATAGGACTCACCGAAGGGCTATCGGAAATAGGGTAAATCATTCCCGCGTCAAGGAGTTTAAGGACCTCCTTTTTGATGACGTCGTGAATTTTGGGGTTCACCCTCCTTTGACTTTGGATTGTTGGCTTGAAATCCTCCTCCATTAAGATTTTGTGGGTACAAAATTTGGGATCGATTACTTTAATGTCGGATAACTTCCACGCAATCGCCCTTTTATGATGCTTTAGAACATCGACAAGTGCGGTTTTTTCATCATTCTAAAGTTCCTTCGCAATAATAACCGGCAACTTGTCGTCCTCCTCCAAATAGACATATTCGAGGTGAGGAGGTAAATCTTTCAACTCAAGGATAGGTGGTTCCTCAAGTGAAGATTTGGGCTCGATACTCATAACCTCCTCGGGTGGAGGAAATGGGAAATCGTTGAGAAAATCCTTGATAATCGAGAAGTCCTAATCGTTGTCGAGGTCTTCGTCACAAGTACGTGGAACATTGCATTCTTCCAACGTAAAACCACCACCTTCAAAAGGAGTGAAGGTTGGTGTCGAATTATCAAGAATTGGATCTAACATAGTGGGATTGCCACTAGTTTCTTCATCACCAAAACCTAGAACTTCTTGTGAAAATTCCTCGCAAACCACGTCAATCATATCAATGAGGTTTATGGTTGCAACGGAATAAACATGAGAAATTTGAGAGTTTTGAGTTGCGTTTATAACAAGTTCCTCGTCGTTGAAACGTTAGGTGATCTTTCTAGCATGCACATCGATCAAAGCCATAGACGTATCTAAAAATGAACGACCTAAAATGAGAGGAACTTGAGGATTCATGGGGATATCAACAACGATAAAGTCTACGGGATAGTAGAACTTCCCCACTTTCACAAAAACGTCTTCCGCCAAACCACATGCGGGAATAGTTGAATGGTCGGCCAACTCGATAGACATTAGTGAAGGAGTAAGATTAGGAAGATTGAGCGACTTGAAGATTGCAAGTGGCATCAAGTTAATGCTAGCACCAAGATCGGCCAAGGCGAAGCATTCTTCCATATCTTGGATTGCACAAGGGATCAAAAATTTAGCGGGATCACCGACTTTTTGAGGTATGCGATTAAGATAAACCGACGAACAACTAGACAATTTGTGCAATTTCTCCTTGTTGTTCAACATACTCTTAAAGTTAGAGGCAAATCGAGGCATCATGACCAAAGCATCGGCGAAACTCACATTAAGGTGCAAATCACGAAACATTTTCATAAAAAGCTCAAATTGGTAATTGTCGCGCTCTTGACGTTTCTCCTTCCTAAGTCTCGATGGATAGGGCAAAGGTGGTGTGGGTTGAGGCATAGTAGGCATAGCCTTTGGAATCTTGGGTTCCAATGATGGTAATGGGTCGACCGTAGGTGTGGCATGAGCGGTACTTCGTGGGATTCGGACATGCTCCTTTTGGACCACCACCTCGGGTTCTTCCTCAATTGCTTCCTCTGTAGGAGCAATTGGTTGAGGAGTCGGCTCCTTAAGTGTCTTACCACTACGTGTGGTAATCACTTTCATCTCAGCCTTAGGGTTGGATATGGTGTTGCTAGGAAGACCACTTGACGACGGTTTACACATTATTGCCTCAAACATAGACGAGATTTTATCTTCAAAATTAGATTGCCTCAATACGGATTCGGTTTGCCTTTTCTCGGCTTTAATCATTTCTTGTTTAATCTCATGTTGCCCTTGTTCCATCTTTTGTTGGTTTTGTTGCAACCTAGTGACATTTCCTTCCATCTTGTTGGTGTGGATTTTAAGTTCATTAGCTAACTCATTTTTCAACTCTTTCTTCAAGTCGTTCTTAAACTCGGATCTTAGGCTAATGATTTCTCTTTGAATATTGTCAAACCTAGCATCATTCCCACTAGCATATTCAACAAACTCACTTGGAAGATCTTTCAATGTTTGCAAACTTTTGTTGTTATTTTGAAAATCATTTTAGTTTGAAACTTGATTATTAGCCCCTTGATTCCCATAATTTCCCTTGTTGTAATTGTTTTTAAAACCAACTTGATTGTTGCGATAGTTGTTGTTAGCATTTTGATTTGAACCAAAACCCGGTGGAGTCATTTGATTAGAGCGGGAAACTTGACCGTTTTGGTTGTAATTTTCCGTGGCCGCGAAGGCACTCGAAGTGTTACCACCGTTGGTAATGCACTCGGAGAAATCATGACCTCCACCACAATACATGCAAGAAACCTCAACCGCTTTAGCCGTAGCGGGAGCACTTGGTTCACCAACTTTAAACTCAATCAAAAGTCCTTTCAACTTATCAAAAATCTTGTTTTCCAAGTTCGCCTCAATTTGGCAAGCATCGATGGTAGTAGACAAAGAAGGTGAAGCCGAAGACGAAGCCTTACGAACACTAGACGTGCTACGAGGACTATACACCTTAGATCTATTTTCAATTATTACCAAAGCTTCCTCAACCGTTTTACACAATCACTAACACCCAATTGATACAGTTTAATCAATCAATCATCAGACATTGCACAGACATGAACAATAAGCAGTTAAGCACTTAAGAGCAATTTTAGCACAAATCAGCCAACCAAATTCAACCAAATGCACACACAAGCTATAATAAACTCCAATAAGCAAGTCTAAACAGGTTTCATGCACTGGTTCAAAGAATTAAGCAAGATTCAAGCAATCAAAGTTACTGATGAACACTAACACATGCAGTTTCTACTTTTGCTGATGTATTTGACACACAAGCCAATTTCAACACTCCAAATCTTTCAAACAGGTTATATTAATGATGATTTAACAGCTTTTATCCCTAAACATGCATAAACTCTAGGTTTTCCCAAAATTTTAGGTCAAAAATCAGTCAACTCAACAAGATATAGCAATTTGTTTGATTCAAGGTTTCAAACTCAGAAACTTGCAGCAAAACACTCTTAAACAAAGGTATAGCAGATACAAAGCATAAACAACACAAACCAACAACACAATAACAAGATGCAAGCACAAACCAGTAGACCCAAACACCCCTTTAACTTTTCCAAATCACAATTTTCAAAGGCAAAGTGAGATTTCAAGCCAACCAAGCATCAATTAACCCTCAAACAAGTATAATAAACAGATTCAAGCAAGAACAAGCCACAAAATTCACAAGAACACAAGTTTCATACAAATATCACCAAAAATCACAATTTAAGCAGATTTTGAGATTAAGTATGAAAACCTCATGGATGTACATCCACACCCACGAATTTTGAGCTTATGTGCTAGCAAGAACAAGCACAAGCTTCCACAATAAGCCTGCTAAGATTGAGCAAGGGTTAAGCACAATATCATAAAAATCAGAAACTTTGAAAAACTTGATTGATGCAAACTTGTTACCCCACACTTGATTATCCCCAAGTTATAAGCCTCACCACACCTTAACCAACTCAGTTAGGATGCTATGATCAGCCCTATAGCCCAAGAATTCCAATATTGGAACAAGACTTAGCAAAATATCAAGAAAATGAGGAATTATGCAAACTTTTGCACACTCCTCTTTTGAAAACAGGTTTTAAACTTCAAGAACTAACAAGCATATAACAAATGAAAGCAGTAAATAAGATTGGCCAATGACTTTTCTTCAAGATTTCAAACTCAATTTCATTAACTTTGAAAATGGGATTTACAGAAACTTGAACAAGGAAAAATCAAAAGCAAAGTCTAAATGTTGGAACCCTAAGCCTTTATATAGGCATACAATGAGCTACTATAAAGCATAAAAACGTTGCCCTAATGTTGCTGAAGTCCCCAAAATGCCCTCTTGAAGTTTGAATGTCTTGGCTTCATGTGACAAATTCTTGGACGTTTGTGGAGTAGATAGCTGTTGAAAAGTTGATCAATGGTCTCAAATAAGCTTAAGTTTGAAGCGTTGTTGTGGGACGTTGGATCCTCTTTACTGTTTTGTCTTCTTCTCCAAAAGGTGAGACAAGGTTGTTTCATGTGACTAAGAGAGTGAGGTGGCAGTTCTTTTGAGAGTTGGGATGTGATTAAGGTCACCTTAATCACTAATCTGCACAATTTTGGGGTTTAATTTTGGCTAAATCAAAAATCCCTAATTGTGTTCTTGGCAAATAGTTTCTTGTTTGATCCGAATTAAGAAGTGGTTAACTTTTAAAAAGTTGTTAAGGCGCCAAAGATTTAAAATTAATAAACAGGTGAGTGGAGTGTGACATGGAGGAAGGGAGTGTTGTGATTGGTGGAGGTGGTGAGTGGGGTGAGGTGGCACAAGCTGGTTGGTTAAGGTAAGTTTCATGTCTGGCCCCTTTTAGTCCCTTGATTCCTTTCTTCTTGTCTTTTCAGTTGAAAAACTCTATCAACGCCCATTTATGCCTTGACAACTTTTGCACACTTTGCATTTTTGGCCCAAAACTTTTACAAAGTGAATTCAGGGGTATTTCTTGCCATTTTTGAATTCTTCAAGGGCTGGTTTGGTATTTTCTTCAATGATAATGGTCTAGACTTGCATAATTGATATTTTGTAGGACTGAAATTGCCAAGTCTTGATGATTGAGGGACCATTTTTGCCAAATGTTGAAAGTTGAGGGTCCTTTGTGTAATTTTGGAATTTTTAAAGGACCAAACTTGTCATTTCTTGTTCTTTGAAGGACTTCATGATGTATTTGACTTTGTGGATGATATTGGTTGATAATTTAGCTTTGTTGAGGGGCTAAACTTGCCAATTCTTCAAAGTTAAGGGTCCTTTTTGTAATTTTGACAAACTTTAGGGACCAAACTTGTAATTATGAGGATACAAGGGTATAAAGTGTCAATTCTTCATAATTGGAGGACCCTTCTTCATAATTCTTCCAATCTTCAAGGGTTGATCTTGGGAAAGTCTTCATTAGGGCTTGGTTCATTGTGCGGCTTCGTTTCCCGTGTTCGTTTTTGCATGATTCTTGTGATCTTTTGTCATTTTCTCAATATCCGTACCTAAAATACACAAGCAACAAACACAAGCATATATATGGGTATTTTGATGATATTTAATGCATTTTAAACCCTATTTGGAAGATGAGACTATGTATAAAAGCAGTCTCATCAAGTACCATCTCAATAAAAGTAAGCATTAGTGTATAAAGTGAACACTAATCTTCTTAGCTAAAATCCGTAAACAATGATCAAGTATATAGTAGTCTAATGACTTTCACTTAAATACTTTGTGATCAGTTCATCTTGCATTCCTTCAAGTATTAACATTAGTCTAATACATCACATATCATATGTAATTAATCCACTAGGTAAACTAAAGGTTTCCATGTACATAATCAACCTTATCACATGAGATAGATCTTTGAGACTTTCTCAGTGATGTGTCGTATTTAGACTTATTAACCGCATATGACTTATCATGATAAGCCTATGTTCCAAGGTTATACGATTTATTTCTTATATATCTTCAATAGAATATATTCCAAGCCAATGATTTAAATCTAGCTTAGATGGAATAATATTTCCAATATGTTACCAACATATGAGATTTAAGAACGTACAAAACAAAGTGCTCCGACTAGCTTAAAGGTAACTCAAGAGTTATCTTTGTTTTAATCATGATCATATCCTTGATTTAAACATAAGATACCAGCTCTTAGATGCATGCTTTAATCCATACTTGGATTTCTAGAGTTTGTACACTTTCTAAAGATTAGTTGGATTTATAAACCCTTATTATTACAAAACGTCTTCGCAAATGTAATAAATCAAAAGGATTTTTAACATCCAATTACCATATTTCATATTCATGAAATCAAGTATGGTAATTAATACCTTTATTAATTGAATACTCACAAAGAAAAGAAAGCTTTAATCATGGTCAATTGCTTGAGCATGCGTTTAAACTCTTATCAAAGAGAGTGTGTATAAAAGTGTACAATTTTGTCCATATCTATCTTCTCATAGAAGACCATTTATAACCTATCAGTCTCACTGATTGATAAAAGAATTTCGAATTCCAAAAGTGATTTTCTTTTACGCACTACATCTACCATTCATAGTTTTGAGTCATTCATTAGATTCCAAATCTAAAATGAGTCTCGATAGTTATGAGGTTACCATGATCCTCTAACTCATATTCCTCAACATTGACATGACATTCATATCTTCAGGTGCTTGAGGTATCCTTGCGGATATGCGAATGGGAGTTAACAACACTTTGTGGCTTTTGCATTTATATGCTCAACCTCATTATGTCGTTCGCTAGTGTATTCAGAAGGTTGTATTTTATTCATTACTTTCTTCAAAGATGCACAAAGGCTCCCACTTACTTCTTGTAAGAGGAGACTGTCTCCAAGTACACAGCATGTCGAGCAACAATGAATTGTTCTCGTTTGGGATGTGTAAAATACATTAAAATTTCTTGATTCAAGTTTGTTAATAACACGTCTAACATGATTTTAACAAATTCAAGACTTCAACTAAGACTTACTGGGAGTCATCCAATTCCATAAATTGATGGTTTCTTAGTTACCTTCTAGTTTGGAACCACATTGAATAAGCACGGGCTCATTCAAATTTTTTTTAACCTTAATAAGATACGGGAGAGAGTAGTTAATGTTATCAAGGATCAAATAATAACAATATTATTTGATTTTACACATGAGACATAGTGTTGCGATTATGAGACAGTATCACAATTCCTTTGATAACCTAATACTCTTTGGCTTACATATGTTCTAATTTGTTCAAACCAAATTGTATAAAGAATATATTCAAGCCAATTGCATGCTATAAAGTATGATTATTTTAGCAGTTCAAGAACTTTATGTTCATATTTTAACAAGAAAACATAACATGTTGGTCGCTAAATATACTTTATAAGATATTGAACAATTCAATAACTTCATTGTATATGCCCTAACATGAAGACACAACAAGTCAAGTACTTACTTTATTTTATAAGTCTTTGAACAATTCAAGAAAGTTCATGTTTATGTCTTTACTTGAAGACAAAACATATTACAAATAAAGTATTATTGAATGCCTACTTTTGGCTTCAATAGTATTTTCAAGTTAATTTACATACTTCATATTTATGTCTTTACAAGAAGACATATGCTTATTAGCTAAAACATTTTGGTAATGTGATGAAGTAGTTTTTATTATTTCTTGACATTAGTTCTCTATTAGACAATATACATCAATATGTATAAGTCCTAATAGAATATTATAAGCCATATTGTGTTGTACCTTGCACACTCTAATATTTCTCCCACTTGAGCATGGCACAACATCATATATGAATAATATTAAAATATCATAGATATAATAAGATCTAAGTCATACTCAAATCAAGCTTGTATAAAAGGGTTATGTAGAACTTCATCATTTAATAAGCAACCATGCATAATTATTTTTAGATAACATTTCGGGAAGCGACATCAGAAAAGCGACTAGTTATCTTTTAAAATAATATGAAATAAGGCTTAGAAAATTTTGATGTTATTTCAAGACAATCTAGAAATTAAGTGGGTCACTTACAAGGTGATAAACTCATAGCTCCCACTGAATAAGACAACTTTACAAGTGTGTCCTATGGTTAAAAAATGCATTGCTCCCATTAGTTTAGACAAAATTTTGAATGTATCTATACTAGTGAAAAGCAAGTAGCAATTTGTATACTTTCTAGTTCTTTGAATGTCTACACATTATTGCCAATGTGAGTCTCGTAGACTAGTAAACATGTACATAGATATTCAAAGAAAAGTATCATGTTCTACTATATTTGTGATGGGATTTCCATCGATGCCATTAGCTTAAAAGTTTTGCATGCAATTCCTCTTTCTACTTTACCTCAAAGGTGTGTAGAATCTTATTAACTTATTTGAGTAAGGAAAATATACTAGAAAAACATGCTAGTAAGTTCCTTTCCTCTCACGGTTTACTGAGACTTCACATTCTAATCAAGACTCATACAATATCTTAACACTTTAAGACGTGCGACCGTACTTAATCGTTTTGTCTTGTAACTTACAATACAATGTGATTTCTTGAGTAGGCGTGTTTTAAGTTTGATTAGAATTGAGAAGATTTAAGTGTTCCTATTATAGCTTTCTCATACAAGGACAAAGGATGTGAACGAGTCTTATTCTTACAAGGAAAGAAGACTTAGTTTGTCTTCCTCTAACACAAAAGGAAACAAACTTTGTTTACGGTTTGTGTTTCATAAAATCATTAATAGAAATACATAGTTCATATTTAGTATTTTCGATAATTATCCTTTTTAAAATTAACTACCCAAGTTTATAAAAAAATAATTAATTTTAGGAAAAGGCTAAGATCCACATTGAGGTTCTACCATCACATCAGTTGATCTGCTAGCAATGATAGATTCAATAGGTAGATGACGTTCATCAATTAAAAATCTTGTGCAATTCTTAGATCCTTATGGGACTCATGACACAAGTAAACATTTCACTAAATGTCAAACTGGCATGTTTAGCCCCATACTTGCCTCGGTCAAGGTCTCACCGTTATACCGATTAAGTCATCCAATTTGAGAACATGCGAGAACAAGTCTAGGTCTCAAGCATAGATAATAATCACCTTGGGTTACAATTCACATCCGTCTCACAAGATGCAAAAAGTAATTGCAAGTGATCTCAAACGATTGGACGGCATGACTTAAATTTGAGACGGGTATAAAAGTTTGATTTACAAATCAAAATTGTGTACGAGGAAGCATGCATTCATCAATCGTAGCACAAGTTAAAAACATTTCTTAACTTAATTCTAATCTTGTTTTAATTTATGCGTGTCAAGTTGTCCAAGTTAAAGACTAATATAAAACCTAAGTGGAATTAATATTAGATTAGACAATACATAAAAGAAATAACATTCATGACACGTTACGAGTTATTATGAAACCAAGATTTTAGTATTAAATCATATTTAAAATTTAAACTAAATCAAATATTTAGTTTTGTAATTGGTTTTAAGTTTTTACAAAAACATTTGCAAGTTAAAGCAAGATATCAAGCACATAAGCAACCACACAACCACACAACCACAAGTATGCAAAGCCTCAAACCGATGAAAAACCTATGCTTAATCTCGTGAGCCATCACGAGGATCAAGAAGTCAAATAAGGTAAGTCAACACAACCACAAAGTGGGCTCCCACTTGCCCCAAGACCATCTAGAGCAAGTAGAACCCAAAGTGAACATGAGGCCCAAATATGCCATAAAATTTCAGTCGACTTCTAGGGCCCAAAACCCATAGAAGGACTCTTCCCCTACCTGAGGTCAAGTTGAGACTCTTGAAGGCCCATGAGTTGTGAATCAGCACACCAAAATTGGGCTTCTATCTCTTTATAGAACTCCGGGAAATCACGTTTTAGTGCAGGTCACTCAGCAGCTCCGAATTTCACAATATGTCTTTATTCTTTAGCCATTCTCATCCAAGCATCGGTTACAATTTATTTATGACTAAAAACATTTAACCTATCATTAAACTACTGTAAAGTGCCCAAACAATGGCTATAACCAACATCAAAAACATATTAATTAAGCCAAAACAATGGCAAACCCCAAAACTGAAATTAAATGCAAATCAACACACAACATGTCACATTTGGTCTAGGTTTTCATCGACTTTGTATAAGAAACATAATAATAACATAATATTATGAATATAGCAAGGTTTTGGCTAAGTGCATGGCCAAACATGCATGTATTTGCCATGGAAACAAAATTTAACAACAAGAAACACTTGTTAGCCAACGAATCGAAGAAATAATCAACAATTAATTAAACCCCGATTGGTACGTGTAACCAATGGCCTTAGGTTATTAAAACCATATTTTAAAAACCTTATAATTATCTTATAATTACAGAATAATGGTTATATGGGCTGTTTAAAACTCGTTTCAAGAATAGTTCAAAAAAACGCGTTTTTAGGTCATTTTACACGTACCGGTAACAATACCAATTAAGATATGCGTAACCCGTGGCCATGAAATAAAAAAATACAGATCATAAGACCATATTATGGTCTGTTTTAACACGAAAATTAAGCCCTTGGGGCTGTTTTAACTTTTTCTTTACTAATCCTCCAAAAACACGTGATTTGGCCACTTTTACGCATACCCGATAATCATATGACATCATATGATGGCTCGTGATACCACTATAGGTGATTATCCATATAAAAATGAAATGAATAAATAATAAACGCAGCAGAAAGATCACCTATTAACGGATCCATATAGTCATATGATTAATCAATAAAAGGGAGATAAAAGTATACCTTTGTAGCGTAATTCGGTAGGATCGAACGGAGACTATCACTAACACATGATCTAACCAAGAAACGCAAATGACCAAAGTAGATCACCTCTATGTAGAAACAGACTACACATCACCATATACCAAATAGATGCTAGTCTTAACCCCGTGCTTCGCAACTAATTTTTCTTTTTGCACTACAATAGATACAAAAGAATGAGATGAAAACACATGGAACGTGTTTCCTACTGTTTTCTTTTGCCGTATGTTGCCTCATCAAAAGAGAATTGGTAATCAAGATGTATATTTTTGATTATAATATTAATTGTATATTAAATCATACCATAATTACATAGTAACATCTATTACCATTAAGTTGATAAAAACCATTTTTATCAAATACACTTTAACTCATTTATGGCCGAACATATATGGGCTAAAAATAGGCTTACACATTTTCCCACTAGCTTATAAAATAGAAGCATGTTAATAATCTCAAGTTACGTAGGGTATATATATATCATAAATACAATAGATACGATATATTAAATGGTACCTCTGTATATATGTGTGTGACCCCATAGGCTCACATGTGTCTAGCCGTATAATTATTTATTATGACACGAGCATACTCCAACACTGTGAGCCACAAGGTTCCCACTGGTTTAAGCCGGGTCCCCTTGCCATGACAAAGTTACCCACCGAGAGTCTTAGGACTCTCGGTTCCCATTGATTTCCCAACAGTTTCCATCGTGGGGCTGTTGGGTGTTGCGACTGTCATCAGAAAACCACCACCGCTCCTTATAAGGGTGCGTCTGGTTGGGTAAAATCACCACCGAGAGTCATACAACTCTCGGTTTGCGTGCACAGCTGAGCCAAACCCAAAACCAAACCCGAATCATTCTATGTTAACGTCATTAATTTCATGAGATCATATGCTAAATCAATTGGTTCATAAATAAAAGAACGAATTAAAGAGATTTAGGTTTAAGTGATTACCAAAGTGTAGTGCTCAAATGACTTAAAACACGAACACGAACCCGTAATCCAAAAATCAAAATCAACAAAGGTTTTCTCTCGCTTTTCTCTTGGTGAAGCCAGCGGCATACAATAACCATTGTAGGATTTTATTTAATTTTACTGTTTTTATAAAAATGGGAAACAGGCGTGTGTTTGTGTTTGTATTTGTGTTTGTGTACCATACTTGGTGGATTTGGGCCTTGGGCCCTTTTCTTTGTTTCTTTTAGTCGTCCAACATAACCCCTTTATATACTTTCGTTTTTGTTTTTTGTGCTTAATTATTAATCACGTGTGTTTCGTGTTTTAAATGTCGTATTTTATTCTTGTTACGTTTATAAGTATTATACATAAATACTTATCATGTATTACTAATAATATTAATATACTTAATACTTGTGAAAATTAATTAATATCCTTAATAACTATATTAAATGTTCGTGATAGGTATCATAGATTAATTAATTGTAAGGTTTTAATTTGACCATGTTTGCGTGCATTTAATGTTCTAAGATATTTTATAGCAGGTTTTACAGTATATATCGGTATGAAGGGGTTGCGGGTGAAAACATGAGGGTAGGTGAAGGTGGTTCGGGTGTATGGCTGAATATTATAAGGGTAGGCAGGGATATAGATAGATTGGGTATAGAGTTTTCATCTTGTTTCGTTAGGAAAGTAAGGATGTATCACAAACATATTTTTGGAAAGACAGGTGGATACATGGTGGGAGATTGATGGATAGGTTCTATAGATTGTTTCACTTAGATAGACATAAAGATGGGGCAGTACAGATAAGGGTAATTGGGTTGACGGAACATGGAGATGGGTTTGGGACTGAACCAGGGCACCGGGGGCGAGTGGTAGGAGGATTGAATTAGATATATGACATATCATGCATATTTATAATATTTATAATAAACTAACATTATACATGCGTAATGCAGTTGTAACACCTCATTTTGATAAATGGAATATCACAGGATAATTATGGCGTGTCATCAAAGCATGCAAGGTAAAATGTACTGAAACATACATGACCAAAAGGGATAACCAGAATCAAATATCGGTTCCCAACATAAGCCCAAAACATAAATAAAATAAATGAACTAAAGGAAGGCAAAACAAGCATAACATATGAAGGCAAAAGGAGGAGAAGTCTAAGGTAGGTCCCATCCTATGCATGTCCTCCAAATGCTCCAGTCTAACCTTGAGTACCTGCCATTTTGGGACATGCGAGAAAAGTAACGGCTGAGCAATATGCTCAGTGCGCGGATATATAACATAACATAGTAAAGAACTATAGAGCATGAATAGCAACGGAAATGATTAAGTCCTGGAAAACCTAGAATATCTATGACGGGTTTTATATTCTCAAAATATAGCTTATGTTACTTATAAAAATCTGTATTAGTTTTAATATACCAAAAGCTAATATAGGTCATGAGGTCAACAACGTGCATAAATACTTGGAGGGGTGACCTCGTCATGCAAATTAGAGGGGATGCCTCTAATTAAATGGTAATGGGTAGGAGGGATCATCTCCTCGTGAAGGATGCAAGGCACACACCACATTCACCATGAAATCCTGACTGAAACTGAACCTAGGATGCACCCATACGCCCCACATGATAATAATAATATAATAATAGCCAAATAACTGAAAGGGACGCCACGAGCTATCACTCTGCCGTGGTGAAGTCATGACACTAGTGCCTCTAGTGTTATGGTTATGGTACCTCCATAACTAGGTGAAACTGGTCATGCATGTGTATGGCTAAGGTAACTAATAAAACATAAGAATTTAATCTGTAACTACTAGGGAAAACAGTTGGTTGCATACGGGAGATCCTAATAAAGGAAGAGGTTGTCCTTACTGAAGGACGGAAAATCCGCACCTTGTGTCCAGTAGAAGCTAACGGAAATGCTGAAGAACCTACTCCGCCTTGACGGATAATACTACATAAGAATGGGAACGTGTATGAGTTGTCTGAATTACATGTGTTTTGTTGGTTCTATGTGTTATTAGCTTATTATACTTATTATGTCCTGTTTTAGTGTTTTACTGTGTTATCTTTAATTATACTGATGTTCTGTAGTGTATTATGCATGTACTAGTGTATTATAATACTTGTATTGCAATACTAAGTAACTTTCTGAAAATAGCAGGTTTCCATAAATAGTAAGTTTCTAAAATAGAAAGTTTCCATAATTAGAAATAAGCTGGATTATTAATAATAAGTAAAGTCTAAATAGTATGATACAAGTCATGGTTATAGCTTATTAATTAAATAACTTGGTTAATTAATTAAACTATACATTATCAGAATTTAATTAAAATACAGGTTTTAATTAAATTAAGCTAAGTGAAATACTTTAGGTTATACATGAAATATTAGTTTTAATATTTAACCTAAGTCATGAATTTAATTAAATTGAATAGCCTAGAAAATAATTTAATTAAACATATTTCTGAATTTTTAATATTTTCCCGAGTCCCGAACCCGTGTTTTAAAATTAACCCGAGCCCGTACCCGTGTCACACATATAAGCCGAGCCAAACACCCTTGACAGTGGCTAACCCGGCCTAGCCAGTTGCCACTGTTCGAGTGGTTTTACCCACTGCCGAGCCACGGTTAGCCGCCGCCTAGTTCACACCGGTTTACAGCCGGTTCCCACCGGTTGTGACCGGTTCCCCCTGTTTTGTTATTCGGTTCCCACTATTTTCACTATAGTCCGGCCAAGACCTTGTAGGGGTCTCAGTTGACACTAGCTAGAGCTAAACAACATCTAAAACATAACCCCGACCCTTGGTCGGGTTCCTTGGTCTCGGGTTCGAATCAAACAAACCAAATCGAGACCTATGTTGGTCTCGGTGGTGCGAACAAAATCAAGCTGAGACCTTAATTGGTCTCGGTTGTGTATCGGCTAACCCAAAAACCGAACCAACATCCTTTTATTCATGGTTTTGATTATCTAACATGTTTCCATGGTTTGTTTTTATGATTACGACATGAATTAATCAAGAGAATTAAAATAAAAAGTTTATGATTATACCGTTAGCGTGGAATGAAAAGGATTACGATCACGAACACGTACACCTAAAAACCAATGATCAAAATCGTCTGAAACACCCTTGGTGTTTGATGGTGGCCGGCGGCAAGAGTGAACAAGGGAGAAGGGTTTTTGCAATTTTGTTTAACCTAAAATTGTGTAAAGAAATTCCCTGTGTTTTAGTTTCTTTAGAGTTATGGGCCAAAAGCCCATTTGTTCCTTCCCTCTTGTCTAGCCGCGGGTATAATGGCCCACAAAGGAGAACCCGAAGCTTTTCAATGTTTAAAAATTATAGTCGTGTACGTTCGTGATTGTTATCATGAAATTGCGTAATCATGATCGTGTCACATTTATAATATTCATGAATGTTCGTTATTGAATGTCGTGTCACGTATAGTAATATTATAAATATAAAGTTTTATTTGTATCGTGTTTTCATGTAGTTACTGTTCATGTGTACTGTTCATAGGATTTTAAAGCGGGTTTTACAACTCTTCCCCTCTAAAAGAATAATTCGTCATCGAATTAGAGTTATGATAAACTGACAGGGTTATAAGGACTGAAGGTACATAAAAGCTAATGACATGCAAGCGGAAAAGAACGTGGAACGTAACCTGACTAGGAAGGACAATGGAATGTGACATGTCCGGAAGGTACATGAAATGTGACGTAATTGTAAAGAATATCTAACTCATGAACCGAGAAGAGGATAAGGATCCAGATGGACTCCTTCGTTTCCAAGTGGCTTCCCTCTCGGAACGATCTTTTGGCTGGTCTTGACAAGAAGTAATAATCTTGATCTTCATGACTTTGTCATGATGATACAGAAATTTTTTGGTTCACCACGTGAGATGGGTTCTCATGAATCTGATCGAGTGGCTAAGAAGAAAACATGGAAGCATAACAAAACGTTACGATGCGAAGTAATCTGAAATAATCGTATGAGAAACATCTTAGTAATGATATACGAGACATATTGAAACGTAGTACGTGAACAATTGTGAACGTGATACGTGAGCAATTGTGAACGTGATACGTGAGCAATTGTGAACGTGATACGTGGAATGTGTTAAATGCAAAATTGAAAACTTATGGTAGACGTGACATGTGCAACATATCGTGATCGTGATATGAGTAACCTGGAATGAACAAGACATGTGAAACATGTCGCGAACATGGAGTAACTGAGGCGGTAACTCCAAACATTATGATGTAAGACGTGAAATACGATGTGAAGCGTAATACCTGAAGATGAAAAGTTTATGAAACTCGAGTCTGGTCTCCCAGGCTTCTTGTAAACTTTCCAGGATAAAATGAAACGTAAAATGTGAGCTAGGATACAATCATGGACGTGATTAGTGTCGTGAATGCAAATGCGAAAACATATCCTAAATTTTAACAAGGACGTGAACATAATGGTAAATGTGTACGCGAGTCTTCATCTGAGTCGATAGCTGATGGGTGGTACAGTGATCGTACGATGTTTGACTGGAACATATCTGATAACCTGCTAGCTGTGAAATCCTTACGGATGAAAGGATACAGTTGAAAATAATCCATATAGCATCATGCTGCTTCTGAGATTGCGATAGTCCGTTAACAGTTGTGGGGGTCTTGTCCCTTCTCCGTTTCACAATTTTCAAGAGTGGGAATAACTCCCGACCTGTTGGTGTTCTATCTTAACCTACCGGTATAGCAGGTACTTAAATATGAACTTAACTGTATCCTGCTTCATAGAAACTAGATACATAGAAATTCGGAAAACAAAGAGTCTTCGTAGTTGGACTACTCCTAGCGTAGGATCCTCTAGATCAAATAATTTAGTGTATGATTCTCTCCTTTACTCGTAAGTTAAGTCATGGTAAAATTAACCGTTGGAACCCATGTGATTCAGCGTGTCACTGTAATCAGCCAGGAAAATTGAAGGTGAAATTTCTTCTGTCGTAGAATTTGCAACATGGTGCAAATATGGTTTTCATAACCTTCTGTAGACTTAGAGAAGATCGGATTGTCAATGATAAGACAATAATGAATTTGTTTATGAGTTCACAGGGAATCTCCATCCATCATATCCATAATGCTACTGGAGCATTCATGAGACTAAACGAAATCATGAATTTAGCATGACCCAAATCGTGTGCGAATAGCAGTCATGGACATGTCCTGCTTCTTCACTCGCCACTGTTGTCAGCATGATTGTAAATTGTTCTTTTATAAGTGCATTAGCACCTTGCAATTGATCGTATACGTCAAAAATGTGTGGAGGGAGATAACGGTCATGAAAGGTGATTTGTTTACATCGACGTAGTCGACACATAATCTCATGTTACCGTCCTTCTCCTTACTAATAGGACTGGTGCCCATCAGAGTGATGCACCTGATGGATGAACCCTGTTCAGGCATCCCTGCAGCTGAACTCGTAACTCGTTAGCTCTAGAAAGCTATGCTATGAAAAGTCATGGAAACTGGTTCTGCTCCCTAACCTGCTTGGTCTTATGTTTCACCTTGCAGATAGGAAGTAATTTCGGAGGTTTTTCTGGAAATACATCTAGAATTTAGAAATATTCGGCTGATTCTGGGTAATAGAAGTTTCAGAAGTCGTGTCATAAATGATAGCTAGAAAATTTTCGCAGCCATGGAATGACGATCATAGGTTTGTAAAACATACATGACTTGTACGGATTTTCCTGATGGAAAATCATGCTGAATGTATTCAGGAGCCTGGACATTGCGGTACATAATCTGATATGAGTGGCGGTCTATCTCAGCATGGGTTGCTGTTCATAGTCCATAAACAAGAAACATATCTAACTCACCTCTGTCCGAGGGAAGTGCGTTATCAAATTGGATCTTATCGTCATACTGGAGTGAATGTCTTCATTTACATGGGTGATACGAATGGCGTCCTTGTGGTCATGGATATATGAAATAGGAGATGAAGAAATGAAAGTGTCGAGCTAATGTATGGAGTAAAACGTTTCAAATACTACTGAATGCACTTCGCCTGCCTCTCGCAGAACGAACACTGTGTGTTCAAACGTGAACAACACTCCGATGATGATACTGAGATTCTTATGGCCTGATTATTCATGGCACATCAGAATGGTTATACCCTTTGGAGGGTATACTGAAATTCTTTGTTGTTTCAGATAATAAACGTGACTCATGTGTCCTGACTCTTGTTTTGAGAAAATATGCGTACGACATGTGTCTTGACTGATGTCTTGACATGTGTCTCGAGATGTGAAACAATGAGATTTAAAATCTTCGATCATCATGCCAAAATTTGGCGGATCGGTTAGACTGCTTCGTAACCAAAGTTACATAGTTATTGTTAGAGTGTTTGCTGTCACGGTAGTTGTTACTACCTGCTTGCAGGTCAGTTTCATGACAGTCATTATTATGACTGTGATTTATGTAACTTTTCAGCTGAGTGGTCGGCTGGTACCGGTTTCCACTCGTATGCTGGAAAAGACAACTGGATAGCACGTGACGCACAATCTGAAAGGGTAAGAATATGGAATGAAACGGTACATCTGGTTGGTTAATAAAATTCTAGTAGGTCTGCTCCGATCTGTCGCCTTCTTCTTTGTTTTATAAAAATCTCCGAGCTGAGAACAGTATCATCTTTTAATCAACATTGGATAAGAAAAAGAAATGCCTGAGAAAATTGAAGATGGATTAGTATCATGAAGTGCGGTAACTGGAATACGTTTGGAGTTTGGTACATGAAGTAAACATGGAACATGGTACATGGAGTACACCTGGGATTCACATGAGATGATCGATACGGTATCAACCATCTGACATGATCAAGGAACACGTAATAGCCTAGCTAATCTAGCGTAGACATAATTATAGTTGAATAAGAGGCACAAAACACGATTAAATAGTATCGAATGATTGCCAGCATGAAAACATGATCAATGGAAACCAACCATGGCCATCATGAGGACATGATTAAATACAATCCATACGTGTCTAGCATGAACACGTAAAACAACATGAGGAACCATGAAACAAAATTAACATAGAGGAGCATGAAAACATAATCAGCATGAAAACAGAGTTAACCATGATATTATGACAACATAATCAACATAACGAAACGTAACAATAAATAAGAGTACATGAAAAGTTATGACTGCAATGAAATAAATTTTGAAAATCGCTAGTGTGGACGACTATGAGTCATTTCTCAATGCAAAACAATACAACATAAATGGTAAGTCTGATACAATATAACATGACCTAAACAACAAAGATGCATGAAATCATTTATGAATCATGAAACGGTTTATAATGCTTGATACAGTTTAAAATGAATGGTTAATAAATATGATGGTGTACATGGGCGAACGCCAATGGGTCGGTTCACAAAATAAAAAGGCAAGTGTGGACGCCTATGGGTCGGTCCACTAAACAGACAAAAAGTTTTGATAAAAGCACATGTGACTAAATAGGGCCAGTCCTGTACCAACCATTACTTAATCATAATTCCTACGACAATGAGATGAATGCATGAAATGAATACATGAAATGAAAATGAAATGAATGCATGAAAGCCAACTGTCTAAACCTAATAGAAACGTACGACTAAGTATGAACTACTGTGATTCAGTTCATACCAGTCTACATTCACAAGAAACATCATGTATAAAACAATGACATGCAACTAAGTATGGATGACGGTTGTTCAATCCATATTAGTTAAACAATTCCGAAGAAAACATCATGGTTAAAACAACGAGGTTCTGAAAATATCAATACGTGAAAATCAGACGTCAGCTTGGAAAGATCCTGGTGACTACCCACTAGTCACAGGTCAAGTTGAGAGCCTACAGGTCGAAACCTTGGGCTCTGATACCATAATTGTAACACCCCATTTTGATAAATGGAATATCACAGGATAATTATGGTGTGTCATCAAAGCAGGCAAGGTAAAGTGTACTGAAACTTACATGACCAAAAGGGATAACCGGAATCAAACATCGGTTCCCGACATAAGCCTAAAACATAAATAAAATAAATGAACTAAAGGAAGGTAAAACAAGCATAACATATTAAGGCAAAAGGATAAGAAGTCTAAGGTAGCTCCCATCCTATGCATGTCCTCCAAATGCTCCTGTCTAACCTTAAGTACCTGCCGTTTTGGGAAATGGAAGAAAAGTAACGGTTGAGCAATACGCTCAGTGCGCGGATATATAACATAACATAGTAAAGAACTGTAGAGCATGAATAGCAGCGAAAATGATTAAGTCTTAGAAAACCTGGAATATCTATGACTGGTTTTATATTCTGAAAATATAGCTTATGTTACTTATGAAAATATGTATTAGTTTTAATATACCAAAAGCCAATATAGGTCATTAGGTCAACAACATGCATGAATACTTGGAGGGGTGACCTCGTCATGCAAATTAGAGGGGATGCCTCTAATTAAGTGGTAATGGGTAGGAGGGATCAGCTCCTTGTGAAGGATGTAAGGCACACACCACATTCACCATGAAATCCTGACTAAAACTGAACCTAGGATGCACCCATACGCCCCACATGACAATAATAATATAATAATGGCCAAATAACTTAAAGGGACACCACGAGCTATCACTCTGCTATGGTGAAGTCATAACACTAGTGCCTCTAGTGTTATGGTTATGGTACCTCCATAACTAGGTGAAACTGGTCATGCATGTACATGGCTAAGGTAACTAATAAAACATAAGCATTTAATCTGTAACTACTGGGGAAAACAGTTGGCTGCATACGGGAAATCCTAATAAAGGAAGAGGTTGTCCTTACTGAAGGACGGGAAATCTGTACCTTGTGTCCAGTAGAAGCTAACGGAAATGCTGAAGAACCTGCTCCGCCTTGACGGATAATACTACATAAGAATGGGAACGTGTATGAGTTGTCTGAATTACATGTGTTTTACTGGTTCTGTGTTTTATTAGCTTGTTATACTTATTATGTCCCGCTTTAGTGTTTTACTGTGTTATCTGTAGTTATACTAATGTTCTTTAGTGTATTATGCATTACCTAGTGTATTATAATACTTGTATTGCAATATTAAGTAACTTTCTAAAAATAGCAGGTTTCCATAAGTAGTAAGTTTCTAAAAATAGAAATTTTCCATAATTAGAAATAAGCTGGATTATGAATAATAAGTAAAGTTTAAATAGTATGATATAAGTCATGGTTATAGCTTATTAATTAAATAACTTGGTTAATTAATTAAACTATACGTTATCAGAATTTAATTAAAATACAAGTTTTAATTAAATTAAGCTAAGTGAAATACTTTAGGTTATACATGAAATATTAATTTTAATATTTAACCTAAATCATGAATTTAATTAAACTGAATTGTCTAGAAAATAATTTAATTAAACATATTTCTGATTTTTAATATTTTCCCGAGTCCCGAACCCGTGTTTTAAAATTAACCCGAGCCCGTACCCGTGTCACACATATAAGCCGATCCAAACACCCTTAACAGTGGCAAACCCAGCCTAGCCGGTTGCCACTGTCCGAGTGGTTTTACCCACTGCCTAGCCACGGCTAGCCGCCGCCCGGTTCACACCGGTTCACAGTCGTTTCCCACCGGTTGTGACCGGTTCCCCTGTTTTGTTATTCGGTTCCCACTGTTTTCACTATAGTCCCACCGAGACCTTGGAGGGGTCTCGGTTGACACTAGTTAGAGCTAAACAACATCTAAAACATAACCCCAACCCTTGGTCGGGTTTCTTGGTCTCGCGTCCGAATCAAACAAACCAAATCGAGACCTATGTTGGTCTCGGTGGTGTGAACAAAATCAAG
The DNA here is from genome assembly GCA_025667525.1 of Glebionis coronaria. Lineage (NCBI taxonomy): Eukaryota > Viridiplantae > Streptophyta > Magnoliopsida > Asterales > Asteraceae > Glebionis > Glebionis coronaria. The sequence continues at coordinate 449,666,264 of CM046877.1, read as the reverse complement.
CCGAGACCTTAATTGGTCTCGGTTGTGTCTCGGCTAACCCAAAAACCGAACCAAAATCCTTTTATTCATGGTTTTGATTATCTAACATGTTTCCATGGTTTGTTTTTATGATTACGACATGAATTAATCAAGAGAATTAAAATAAAAAGTTTATGATTATACCGTTAGCGTGGAATGAAAAGGATTACGATCACGAATACGAACACGTACACCTAAAAATCAATGATCAAAATCGTCTGAAACATCCTTGGTGTTTGATGGTGGCCGACGGCAAGAGTGGACAAGGGAGAAGGGTTTTTGCAATTTTTGTTTAACCTAAAATTGTGAATAGAAATTCCATGTGTTTTAGTTTCTTTAAAGTTATGGACCAAAAGCCCATTTGTTCCTTCCCCCTTGTCTAGCCGCGGGTATAAGGGCCCACAGAGGAGAACCCTAAGCTTTTCAATGTTTAAAAATTATAGTCGTGTACGTTCGTGATTGTTATCGTGAAATTGGGTAATCATGATCGTGTCACATTTATAATATTAATGAATGATCGTGTCACATTTATAATATTCATGAATGTTCGTTATTATAAATGGAAAGTTTTATTTTTATCGTGTTTTCATGTAGTTACTGTTCTTGTGTACTGTTCATTGGATTTGAAAGCAGGTTTTACAGCAGCGACGGGTATCCAATTACTATTTTGCTGGTAATAAAATTAATGTCAAAATGTAAAAAATTTGAATTAAAACAAATAAAATCACTAAAAATTAAATAATTTTTGTAAATATCTCAAAATGAATGTTGAATTAAATTTTTTTTAGAAAATATGGTGAAATTAGATTATTAAAAAAATGAATTAAAAGATATTTCAATTTAAAAATGAAAGTGGTTTTTTAATACGTTGTTAAGAAATTGTTACAAAAGAAATAAATTGTTAAGATTGCATGTAAAACTCGCATGTTTTTACCATGAACATTACATATAGAATTGTACGTACATGATTAGAACTTTCCTTTTATAGCACGTTTACGTTTCACGAATAAGAATTACAAGTATTACGTACGTGTTATTACACGATAAGTATTTATTACGTATTAAGACACGATAATTATTATCATTAATAATTATAATCACGAACATGAAAATCATGAACGTAAATAATTATGAACTTAATATTATGTATTTACGTATATTTATTACGATTACGTATAAATATATTTTACGACATGAACGAACAATGATTAAATCACGTAAACACGACACGATAACACGTAAATAATAGAACACGGGAAAACAACGGGTTTCCCCTTAGGGGTCCCACATACCCACGAAATATAGGGAAAATGAAGGGGCCAAGCCCACTTTTAATTTAGTTAAAACAAGAAAAGGGAGAGCATATTTTCATTTACAGAGAATTAAAAAAAACACAAAACCCTAGCCTCCTTTTCCTTCTCCTCTTGGCCGCCACATACGAACACCACAAAGGGGTGTTTGGTTGATTTTGGTAGATCCAATTCTTGCTAGATCGTTCATGTTAGTAATTTCCTTTTGATCAACGAATCGGTAATCTTCTTAAACCTTTTTCTTTTTAATTGTTTATTAGATATAAAAACATGAAATCATGGGGTTATTAAAACAAGTTAATAAACATGTAGATATAATCAAGTGTGATTAAAAACATATGGTTTAAGGGGTGTTTTGGTTCGGCTAATGGGTAAACCGAGAGCAAGGCTCTCGCTGGTTGCGTGATCACCACCAACCAAGACCACAAGGTCTCGGTTTGGTTGGGGTGTTTCGGCCGCAAGCAACCAAGGGACCCCGACGCATGTCGGGGTTAGCCTTGGTGGTATAAGGGGGTCTCGGCTACAAACAAACACGCACTACCGGTTTAAGCCGGTGGCGGTTTGCCATTGTTAAGGGTCTAGATCCTGTTCAAGGGGTTCACGGACAGGTTCATGACATGTTTAGGTTTAAAACACGGGTTCGGTTCACGGTTTTTTATTTTACAAGTTAATTATTTATTTTTTACAAGTTAAATGATTACAAGATTTAATTAAACTAATTTAACACGCTATGTAATTAGTTTAATTTGGACATGACTTAGGTTAATTATTAGTAATAATACATGATTTTAACCTAAGTATTTTAAGATTTAATTAATTAATTATTAAAAACATGGCATGTAATTAATTAATTTCCATGACTTAGGTTATATTAATAATAAATATTAATACATGTTTTAACCTAAGAGCACAGGGTACGGGGCCATAACCCCTCGCGCCGTGCGAAAACGCAGCACGACGGCCCCAGAAACCACACCCCGTGTGGCGTTTTCGTGTCTCAAGCTGAGGGGACGGCGCGCGTTTTCGTGCATTTTTTTTATTTTTATTTTTATTTTTTTAAAATTTTCGAAAATAATTATAGCCGTTGCATTTAAAAATTGGAACGTTGGAGGAGCGGGGGGAGGCCCGAAATTTTCAAAAAAACCCTATTTTTTCACTATAAAACCCCCCAAAACATCCCTTTTTTTATAAAACTAAATATACACATTACAAAAACTCAAACATAGGAGTAATGGATCCGAACAATGTGAACAATTGGGTCTACGAGTACTTTAACAACACCAACGCCGGGTCTTCGTCTAACCCTACAACACCATCTTCCGTTAACTCTAATTCTCCTATACCTTCACGACCCAACATCCAAATCCCACCCTTGATGATTAACCCGTTTGTTAATTGTTCTCCGGAGCAATTTCAAATGTGGATGCAAACACAAGGTATATGTAATCTCTCACAATCCCAAGTACCTTCAACTTACCCAACACATTCATCTCAACCACAAACCGAGCTTCGTGACGAAGATGACAATACCGTGGGAGACGAGGAGGAGGAGGAGGACGAACGAATCAAAAGAAACCGAAAAAAATCTATAGCCAAAAAACAAGCTAGTGGGAAAAAACCACGTGAGCCAAAAACCGACCGAACTTATTGGACTCAAGCCGAGGAATGGCTTTTGGCCGAGTGTTTTATCCTAATTTCTGAGGATCCGAGAAACGGAAGCGATCAATCGAATGATACTTTTTGGCACAAGATTATGGCCGAGTATAACAAGGTTGCATCGGAAAAGGATTACAAGAAGCGTAACAAGAACATGTTAACGGGTAAGTGGACGCCGATGAACGGACTTGTTGGCAAGTTTAATGCTCTTTACGATGCTACCACGTTGGCAAGTGGTGAGAATGACGAGCTTTTGTACTCGCGGGTTTGCACAATGTTTAAGGAAACATACAAGACCGAGTTTAGGCATCGTGAAGCGTGGATTTTTTTGCGAGACAAATACAAGTGGCAAAACCCCGAGTCAACACAAGCTCGTCGTACCCAGGGTCGTGTAACCGATGTCGACGAAGAGCCGGAAATGTTTGGAGACGACACAATCCCGCGTCCTTCGGGGGCTCCACGAAGAACAAAAAGCCAACGATCTTCGAATAGCTCGTCCGCCACATCCTCTTCGTCCAAAGCTCGGGTTGCCGAAATGATGCAAGAACAAATCTTGATTGACCGAGAGGCGAAAAAAGAATCAATGGATCGTGAGTTAGCCGCAAGACTCGCGGTTTGTGATATTGCTAAACGGAATGAGGATTTAAAAATCCTTAATTTCGACACTACCGGAATGTCCCCGGAAGACGCGGAGAGCATCGAAGAGTTGAAGAGGAAGACCCGAGAATTATATTTCGGGAAAAAAAATTAAGTTTAATTTATCTTTTGTATTTTCGTATTTTTTTTTAATTTTTTTTCATATTTTTTTTTAATTTATGTATTTTTTTTTATTTTAATGAAATGTTTAATAAATTTGTTTAATAAATTTGTTTTATAATTTTTTTTTATAAGTAATGGGGCCCACATAAACCCCACGGCTCAAGCCAACCAAGGAGCCCCATTTTTGATGTTGTGAAGGTTTTGGTGTTGTGGGATCATTTACCCACCACACACCATACCCCTTGAAAAACTTGGTGTTTTCCCACGGCTCAGCACGACGGCTCAGCACCATACCCTGTGCTCTAAGTATTATTACCTTTTATTTAATTAAATCATATTATATTTAATTAAATCTTATAACCTATAGTTTATTTAATTTACATGTAATAATTAATAAACTATACTATATATCACATGACTTAGAAAATTAATCAATAAAACTTAAGCTTATATTATTAGCTTAATAATCCAGCTTATTTTTAATTATGGAAACTTTCTATTTTTAGAAACTTATTTAATTAAGGCAGCTAATCTATTTATGGAAACTTTCTATTTTTAGAAACTTATTTAATTAAGGCAGCTAATCTATTTTTGAAAACATTCTATTTTTGGAAACTTTCTATTTTTGGAAACTTTCTATTTTTGGAAACAATCTATTTTGGAAACTTTCTATTTTTGGGAACTTTCTATTGTTGATCCAAAACTTAGATCGATTAAGCTTTGTGTATACGAGATTAGATCAAGTACTACACGTAGAGAAACCTTTGCTTATGAGTAAAGTAACAAAGTGTTATGCGGAATTAACACTTGATCTAAAACACAAAGATGTTAAACAAACTTTCACTTGTATTAGAATAATCTTGTTGATTACAATGAAAGAGGTTTAACTTGCGAATACTTATGAAAACTAATTATTAAACTTTAACCTAAAAGATCTTCTTTTATAGAACAAGAAGTCTTGTACAATAAGCTACGAATCAACTATTCTAGGTAAAGATAAATATAGAAAATACATTGTCGTCTCTATCCTTACTAGAAGTATTCTAGAATATAATAAACGTGTAGCTCACATCTTCCATCAGTGCTTGTCTTCAATCTGTCAACGCTTGACTTTAACTTGTCAACGCTTATGCTATCAGCGCTCACTTTGCTCTTGTCAACGCTTGAGTTGTTCTTGTCAGCGTTCAAGTGTTCTGGCCTAAATTTATTCCCAACAATCCTCCCCTAAACTTGATATCCACTCTTATGATCAAGTTTCTGAATAAACATTAAGAACTTGGAGGAGTCTGACAAACCTTATCATATTGGTAATAAATAAATCTGATCAAATTCTTTGCCACATCACTTGTATAGTCTATCTCCAACTGGGTGTCCTTCATCTTCTCCAAAACAGCCTTGGAAATGAAATACTGAGCATCTACAAGTAAATACTCAGCAAACTTTGTAGAACTCAAATGGTATACACCTGCAGCTGAATATAACCTCCATTGAAGACCACTGAGGTCATCTTCAAGATCCTTCCATATTTCAGGATCTTCTTCTTTTGTTCCACACATTCTTTTGAATGTGGTCCAAAGTTTTATTCCATTGGCTGAAGTTGGTGCTTCAGCCTCATACTTGGTCTCTAGCAACCTCCAAAGGTCCACCAAGTCTTCTCTATCACAACTTGCAAATAAAGATATGAGAGTGGTAAAAGTGTGTACCTCCTTGCCAAATCTTCCAATTTTCCAGAATCCACATTCATCTTCATCATAACTCACAATTGGATTCCTGGAATCTAGTGGTAACACATGCACCATATCTGAAGCTTCTAATGGGGAGAGCTTGAGGCTCTTTCTGATAATTGCTTCACTTGGATATAGTTGATTCATATCTTTTGGAAACTCAAGAATAAATCCCTTCTTTACTGGTCTAGGAACTATCATAGCTTTCTTGATTGCCATCTCTTCTGCAAGTTGCTCCTTTCTTTCATCTGAAAGAAGTCTGAAAGTGTTTTCTTCTTGCACTTTCACCCAAATAGGATAAGCCCTATGTTCCAGCTCATCAAATGTCAAAGCCTTCAGCTTCTGATGTGTCCATCCAACTCCATGACATTTGAGCAACATAAAGTAGAGCTTCCTTCTATCCCTTTTCAACTCAGAGAGAATGTTGCTTGCCTTGTGCTTCAAAATTACCTTACAATCCTTCTGAACTCTAAGAAGAATTTCCAAACCCCATATCTGATCTGAAATGGTCAAGTCTGGATTATCCATACAGCTGTCTTCCCAAGAATTGTACATCTGAACCACCTCTGGCATATCAAAATCAATCTGCAACTTTAAATCTCTCAGCTTTTCCCTAGCAAGCTCATCACCATACTCAAGTCGTTCTGGTTCAACAATCATCACACTTGAATCTGAGCTAGCTTCATCACTTTCTTCTTCAGAAGTCACAACAAATGGTGACTTTTCCTTTTCACCTTGTTCCATCATTTGCTCAGCCAATCTTCTATCAAATTCAACCTGAGCTGCATTCTTTGGAACAATTTCTTCTACCAACTTACCCTTACCCTTATCTGATGGATCAATTTTTGGTAAGGTAGATGGTAATACCTGAGTAGAAACATCCTTGATGATAGATGATGACTGGAATACATCACCTCCATATGCAGATCTGTCAACGCTCAAATTTCCTCTATCAGCGCCCAAAATACTCCTATCAGCGTCCAAACTAGTCTTGTCAACGCTCAAATATTTTCCCTCAGCGCCTTGTGTAACCTCTCTCAACATATCTGTAAATGATAAATTTAAATTGGTTGGAGAGATCAAGGACGTATCAAAACCTGTTTGTTCCTTCAAAGTAGTAAGAGCTTCAGCAACATCCAATGATTGACCATCTTGACTGCTCTTATCACTCAGATTTCTTTGACCTTCCTCCCCTTTGGAAGACTCCTCCATACCTCCCCTTGAATGAGCACTCTCCAAAACAACAATCCTCTCCCTCAATTCCTTGAGTTCAAGGCCTTGGTTACTGACAATTTGTACTAAGTCTGCATTTTGCTTTTGCAAGCTAATACAGACAGCCGTCAATTCCAAAAGCGTCATTGGTTCCAGTCTGCCCTCTTCCAAAATGGGGATTTGACCTCCCAAGTCAGGTTCATTGGGCATGGATGAGGACTTAATTATGGTGGGACTGCCTTGGCCAGCTGCTAAGCCAGAACCAATAGTCCCAGCCTCATCCAGGTCACCAGCCACACTTGTGGTGGTGGTTCTCTCTGCTTCATGGCTAGGACCACCAGAGGAGAACACTCCAGCAGTCCTTTGGCGTTTAATCAACCTATATTCAGGTGGTGTGGAAGATGGTGTAGAAGAAGGTGTAAATGTGGGTTGGTTAAGGGGTGTTTGGGATTGTGATGGTTGGGTGTCAGTGGTGGAAATAGGCACATCAACGCCCACATTAGATGTGTCAGCGTCAAAGGGATTTTGGTCTATTTGCATTTGGTCAGGTGAGGGTAAATGTTCAGGGATAGGTTCAAGTTGTGGGTGAGAGTCAATATGAGGTTGGGGGTCTGGTTGGGGTTGTGCTGCTGCAATAACAGCAAGCATAGCTGGGGTCAAAGGTAGGTCTCTATGAGGTGGTGAATGCATCTTGGTAAAAATAGCTTTCTTTTGTTCAGGGATCTTATAAAAATCATTGTGATCCCTTGAACAATATCTTTGTGCATCAAAAACCATTTGCAGAAAACGGGGATAAGCTAAAGTCATTTTTGTCCCCTTGTTTTTACACATTCCTTCAAAAATCATTTTAGACCAGTTATATTTTTGCCCTGTTGCAATACACACAATAGCAGTTGCAATGGATCTATTGATCTCATTGTGTGCAGTACATTTGGGACTCAAACATTGAAGGAGAATGTGAATGAGGTACTTCCAGGCTGGGGAAAATTCCTGCTTATGGTACTTATTAAGAGTACCTTCATCAGGAATAGGGTATCCCAAAGCCCTAAGCCCTTGTTCTATTTCAGATATGGGAAGAATGGTTATACCATCAGCATCATCAAGATGCAAGGCATGGCGTACCAAGGCCTCAGTAACCACCCAAGGTCTCCCATGTACAATAGAAGTCAATGTTGTCACTCCATTAACTGTTGAGGAACTTACAGTGTTCCAAAACTGTTTAATGTGTGTGACTGGAATGAGTGGTGCATGAGAAAGAGCATACCTTAATGGGGATGCATTCAAATACTCCACCATCTGTGTGTATTGAGGGAACAAAGTATTATCAGCAACAAGATAAGCAATCATGTTGTGTTGAGACTTGAACCCCAAATCCAATTCTGCTGAGTTAAATCTTGGTGCCATTGATGAAAGCTGTTAATTTGAAGTATAAAAGATGAAGGTTGATAAGAAAAAAGTGTTAGAAAAGAATTATAGATACCCTGTTCAAAAATAGGAGCCAAATTTATAGGAGTGGATAAATGCATGTGATTGGCCCAAAAATAGGCAAAGATTTTCAAAAACTAATCATGAAAATATTGAAAAAGTTATAAGTTATCTCATGCATTTAATGAAAATAACAACTCCTAAAATTACGGCTTGAAAATATGTCAAAAAGTAACAACTGGGTAGGTCCCATTGTTTGTCAACGGTCAAAAATAACCCATCAACGCCCAACGGCTATAATCTTGTCAACGTTCGCCTAAAGCCATGTCAGCGTCCATTTTGGTCACAACAACGCTTGGAAAAATCTTGTCAGCGTCCAAAAATAAAATTGTTTTAAAAAGTGAAAAATGACCTTAACAAGTAATTTATCCTAGAGAAGATAACCAAAAGCTGATAATTATCATAGGGCGGCAAGCACTGTGCAGTTATGCACACTTGCATAAGCAAGATAGACATAACAGTCCTCTAGTGTCCCTTGCTAACTAAAATTCTTAGCAACCAAGTTACCTTATAAAATCCTTGTTACTCCCAGGTAAAACCCATATCAAAACTATTCCCAAGTCTCCCATCAGACCACAACCAATTCTAGGCCAAAAATGTCTTGGTAGCATGCAAAGTTGATATACTATGCATGCTACAGTGCCTCATGATTTAGTAAAACTAACCCATACTCACCTGTGGACACAATCTAGAATTGTGATAAGAGTATCATATGGATACCCAAAAATCCTAAAGGTTCCTTAAACCTCCCCTTAAACTATGATACATGAGTTCTCAAAATATATATGAACATTAAAAATTTATGTCAAGATAGGAATATAAATATTCCAACCATCATCCATAAACAAAACATGTCCAAATAGCTCTTCAAAGATCCATAAGCAACTCTGTATCCAATGGCATAAAGCTACCACCTACCTACACATTTAGATGAAAACCACAAAACTAACATTTGTTGCTGACAGCGTCCCGACAACACGTGTCAGCGTTGAAGGAACTCTTGTCAGCGTTAGACAATAATATCCCTAACAACGGCAAAATAACACTTGACAGCGTTACATTTACCTTTGTCAGTGTTAGAAAAATAAAGTGGAACAATCTAAATCCTCACAAAGACCAATAACAATGCATTATCCTGTACATACTTTTACAAAAAGGTTCCAAAACACATATTAAGTGAGATTAACCATTCCAATATTTGTTACCAAATATTGAAATCTTCCAGCATCAAAAGGTTTAGTTAATAAATCAGCCACATTTTCTTCTATGGCTACCCTATCTGGTTGTATTAAACCTTTCTCAAAGCAATCTCTTATAAAATGATGTCTAATTTCTATGTGTTTGGTTTTAGAATGATGTACAGGATTTTTAATAATGCATAAGGTACTGTTATTGTCTACAAAGATCTTGGTATGCATAAAATTATACCCATAATCCAACAGCTGGTTCTGAATCCATAAGACTTGTCCACAACAAGCAGCTGCAGCCACATATTCTGCTTCAGTTGTAGAGTTTGCCACCACTGTTTGTTTCTTGCATTGCCAAGATATTAATCTGCTCCCAAGAAATTGGCATCCACCAGTTGTGGATTTTCTATCAAACTTGTCACCACCATAGTCACTGTCTGAATATGCAATAAGGTCCAATGGAGAATCTTTTGGGTACCACAAACCAAGATCTGGATAACATCTTAGGTACCTAAAAATTCTCTTCACAGCAAAAAGGTGACATTCTTTGGGAGTCACTTGATGGCGTGCACATGCACACACAGCAAACATGATGTCAGGTCTTGAGGCTGTAAGATACATCAATGATCCAATCATTGATCTATAGTGCCTAACATCCACATCCTTTCCAGCTCCAATTTTTCCCCAAGGGTATTGCCTATCCATAGGAGTGGAAGCCTCCTTCTCATGTGGAGAAAAACCATATTTCTTCAAGATTTCAGCTACATACTTGTCTTGGGAGATGAAGATACCATCTTCTTTCTGCTGAACTTGTAAACCTAGAAAGAAGTTCATCTCACCCATTGCACTCATCTTGAATTTATCTGTCATGAGCTTGGAAAAATCCTCACTCATTTTTGGATCAGTAGACCCAAAAATGATGTCATCAACATAGACCTGCACAAGCAACACATGTTTTCCTTTCTTCTTTGTAAATAGTGTCTGATCTATGGTGCCCCTCTTGAATCCATTGTCCACCAAATAGGTAGACAAGGTACCATACCATGCTCTAGGGGCTTGATGAAGTCCATACATAGCTTTCTTCACTCTATAAACCTTGTCTGGATTCTCAGGATCTTCAAAACCAGGAGGTTGCATGACATATACCTCCTCAACAATTGTCCCATAGAGGAAAGCACTCTTCACATCCATTTGATAAACAGTGAAGTTCATACAAGAGGCATAAGCTAGAAAAATCCTTATAGCTTCAATTCTTGCCACTGGTGCAAAAACTTCTTCATAATCAATTCCTTCCTCTTGTGTATAACCCTGAGCTACCAAACGTGCCTTGTTTCTGACCACAATGCCTCTTTCATCCTTCTTGTTCCTTAGAACCCATCTTGTCCCAATTGGTCTCACATATCTAGGACAATCTACCAGCTCCCAAACATCTTGTATAGCAAATTGGTGAAGCTCATCCTGCATTGCTTCCACCCAACTAGGTTCTTTGAGAGCATCAAAAATCTTCTTGGGTTCTTCCTGTGACAGAAAACAGGCAAACAAACATGCTTGTACAAGAGGGGTATCAACCTTCTTGTGTATATTGGCAATAAATCCACCAAGACTTTGATGGGATCTTCTTGTCTGAACTGGAGCCATAACATCACCAATGATCTGAGATGTGGGGTGATCCTTTGCTGTGGAAGTGAGAACTCCTCCTTCAAAAAGTCTGGTGTCCTCAATTTCACGCTCCATGTTGCCAATATCTTCTTCATCAGACTCTCTTTGATCAACAGAAATCTCTTCATGGACATTAGAAGGTCCACCTTGTTCAAAATGGGAAGAGAAAAGATGTGCAAAGGTGTTGTCAAAGTCTGATCCTTGTTTGTCAGTGTTTGGGCTAACAACGCTTGAACTGCTGGTGTCAGCGTCTGATCCATCAGCGTCTGAAGTGGTCGTGTCAGCGCTTGATTTCCCTTTGTCAGCGCCTGAAGAATCATGCATGTTTGTATTTGGCGGTATTTGAACACCACCATTATCTTTCCTAGCAGCAGTAGCAGCAGCATAATACTCATCTGTCCATATAGGAAGTGTAACATATTCTTTTGTGGGAGATGATTCAACTACTGGTGGTCCATCCTCCTTAGCAACCTGGATACCTGAAACATTACCAATTCTCTTTTCCAAAACACTTGAAGTTACCTTCACAATGTCTGGATCAGTAACAGGCATATAATTTAAAGCTCTAGATAAAGGTTCTAAGTCAAACAACCAATTTGGACCATTTTCAGGATCACTAGGTTTACTTTCTAAAAACCTAACATGTACTTTTTCAAGTATACGTTTTTCCTTTTTAATGTAAACCCTATATCCTTTGCTCTGTACTGAATAACCCATGAAGTAGCCTTCATCACCTTTTGAATCAAATTTACCTAGGGCTTCACTAGTTTCTAAAACAACTACATGACAACCAAAAGGCTTGAGAAAGCCAATATTTGGCTTCCTTCCCCAAAGTAATTCATAAGGTGTCTTATTATGTATTTTGTTGACCAATGCCCTATTTTGAACATAACAAGCTGTGTTAACAGCTTCAGCCCAAAAGGCTATAGGAAAGTGGGCATCAGCCAACATGGTTCTGGCTGCTTCAATAAGGGTTCTATTCTTCCTTTCAGCAACCCCATTTTGCTGTGGGGTTCTAGCTATGCTAAACTGCCTAGTAATCCCTTTCTTGGCACAAAAATCATCTAACAGCTGATTTCTAAACTCACCCCCATTGTCACTTCTAATAATTTTGACCTCATTACCATTCTTCTTTTCAATCTGGGTAATGAAATTAATCAGACTTTGGGCAGTTTCACTTTTCTTGGCTAAAAAGAAAGTCCATGTAAACCTGGAATAATCATCAGTGATAACAAAACAATATGATTTACCCTTCAAACTTTCTATATTAGTTGGACCAAAGAGGTCCATATGCAATAAGTGAAGTGGTTTAGAACTAGAGTGCACCTGTTTAGACCTGAATGAGACCTTGTGCTGCTTGCCCTTAAGACATGCAACACAAGAGTGGTCATTGTGGAAAGCCTTTTCAGGCAAACCATCAACTAAACCAAGCCTCACAAGTCTATTGATATTCTTAAAGTTTATGTGCCCTAATCTCCTGTGCCAAAGATTACTTTCATCTACTGAGGCTTTAGCATACAGACATGACATTTTATTATTTATCTTAATTCCATTAAGATTCACATTATATATGTCTTTATGCCTTGGTGTTCTAAAATCTATGTATTTCTCCTCAGGGAGCTTGTAATCTTTGCTTAACACCAAGCACTCAGTATCTGTGAAAAGAACCTTATTTTTGTTATCACACACTTGTGATACACTAAACAAATTATAATCCAGTTCTTTTACCAGGAAGACATTCTCAAATCGTAGATTGTTGGTGACAAGGGTTCCTTTTCCTGTGATTGTTCCATAGCCCCCTCCAAAGTATACCTTATCACCATCTTGAATAGGAGAGAAATTGGTCAGATAGTCTTCCTTTCCTGTCATGTGCCTTGAGCATCCACTATCCCAGTATCCATAATCATTGATCTTCTTCTGAATGCCCTGCACATAAAGAAAACACATTAGTTTTCTTTGGGAACCCAAGCCTTGGAAGACTTGGATTCATTTGGTTGTTCAACAAGAACAGACTTGGTTCTCATAACAACCCCATTTTCATCCCTGTTTGAATGAAATTCCCAGTTAACCCCAATTGGTGTTGACAATGCCTTTGAAATATAATGAAACCTGTTGCATGTCATAGAAATACCAGTAGAATTAGGGTTCTGGTCTTGTTTTGGTCTCCATGTTAAGCTAGTAGAAGCTTTAGACCTATTTCCCTGTGGTTGCAAATACCTAGGTTTGGCAGTGTGTCTGTCAGCGCTGAAATTTCTCTTGTCAGCGCCCCGATTGCTCTTATCAGCGTTGAACCTAGGGTTTGCTACAGGAACCCATTGCCTATTGGACCAAGTGTTTGACTTTTGAAAAGGTCTTAGGCCTTGTGTGTTAGACCCTCTAGAAAAGAATGGGGCTGGTCTAACAACTTGTGAACTTTTGTTCACAAAGGTATTGGGTCTGACAGTGTTTGACCTATGTTGACTTTTGTCAGCGCTGAAATGGTTCCTATCAGCGTTGACATTGGAAGCGTTGACACATTTGTAGGCCAAATGTGAGAAGCTACCACATCTGTAACAAGCTTTTCTAGACATAGTCTTAGGTCTAGAAGCAAAGAAGCCTGTTCCATGGTTACTAACTTGGCTTTTTGGTGACCTAGTATTCCTATACATCTCTGCATATTTAACACTAGGTTTTCTAACAGTTTGTGGGCCAAGGTCAACAGCTTTGCCAGTGGTAGGGTGTGTGATCTTAATAGGTTTAGGATCAAGGCTCTTGATTGGTGTGGGCTCATTTGGACTTTCACACAACAACCCTCCCTTAACAAACAAGGTGTGGTTAGCTTTCTTCCACTCATCTAGGTCAGTCAGTTTTTGCTTGTATTCCTCAACTGGGGAAATCACTCTAGGTGGAGGAATGAATTCCTCCTCTTGGCATTCTGGCAAGCCAGTCCAAGATAAGTCCTTTGATTGGACACCATAGAAATCCCCAGCTGGTGGTGGAACACCAGTATAATCCTTCATCCCAATCCCACTCTTATCCTTAGAGTCACTTTGTTTACTAACACACTCTCCTAGAGATTGTGTGGCCTTATCAAATCTCTGGATTTTAAGACTCACATTATCTTTATTTTTGTTAGCCTCCTCTAACTGAGCTATCAAATCAAGATTAACCCTATTTACTATATCTTGAACATCTTTACTCTGATGTAACTCATGCTTTAAGATATTTATTTGATCCTTTAAATCAAACTCCATTTTCTTATACTCAGCTACTGTCTTTTCTGTTTGGGTAAGAGCAATTTGATAATTAGATACTTTGCATCTTTCAGTACTTGCCTCATCTAATAATTTAACTATCTCTTGATTTAGTTTTTCAGTATTTAAACGACAACCCTTAGAACAGAAAGCATCATCATATACCTCATTGTCTGATGAAGAGGAGGAGTGTGCCATGAGAGCATATTCAACATGCTCTTCTTTAACTTCAGCAACCAAAGCTCTGTCCTCTTCCTCATTCTTAGCCATCCAGCTCCAGTCCCATTCTCCAACTCCATCAATTTGTTGAACAGCAACCATAGCCTTGGGATCTGGGCTCTTAATCATTTGTGCCCCATCCTATGACAGTTGTAGCACTCAACCTTGGACTTGTCAAAGCCAGCAACATCCTTAGCATTAAAGGTCATCTTCTTCTTGAACCTTTTATTAAACCTGTTTGCTCTTAAACTTACAAGAGCCATAGTCCACTTGATGTCCATCTCTTCCAATTGTTCATCACTTATCTGCTCAAGATCTTCATATGTAATTCTTGAATCACTGGGCAAAGAAGCAATGAATACACACACAGTATCTAGATCAAAACCAGCAGGTTTAATTCTATCAGCGCCATGATTGTGTGTGTCAGCGCTTGAGTACAAAGCGTTGACAGGATATGATCCAGCGCTGACAGACTGAGATCCAGCGTTGACACATTGAGATCCAGTGGCTGGATGTCCATAGAAGTTCATGGAATCAAATTGGCCTTCACTTTGTGAGAAGAAGGCCATGTTGCTACTGGAAGATTTATTATCACTATCCAATTGCCATTCATTCTCCAACAGTCTTAGTTTGTTGAAGATGTCATCAAACCTGGAGGTCTTGTGGGTGTTATTGACAAGAATGGATCTTGTCTCAATCTTCCATACATCACCAAGGCTTTTGAGAAAAGTAGCATTCAATTCAGGGTCATCAATCTGTGTTCCCATGAAGGAAAGTTGACTTGTGATGTCAAGAAGTCTACTTCTCACACTGCTGAGATTTTCATTGGGTTGAGCTTTAAAGACAGCATACTCATGCAAGAGTTGCTTCTTCTTTTCTTCTTTTGTGTCAGCATTGCCACCATGTGCTACTTCAAGAGCTTCCCACAGCTCTTTTGCAGACTCAAAGCGTTTGTACTTGTGCTGATTCTCATGACCTAGGGCATGTTTCAAGATGTTCAAGATTTTCATGTCCACCCTCTTCTTGGCTATATCTTCAACAGCTACAGCTCTCCCATCTCCAGGCTTTTCCACCTTATCAGCTTCAGGACAATTAGGAACAGCTGTCCTTGTGGCAATTGCAGCAGCAATCTTTGCTGCTTTGTCGAATGTGTTCCCATATTCGACAATCTCCCAAAGAGTGTAGTCATGAATAGCTATATATTGCTCAAAATTTGACTTCCAAAGCTCAAAGTTCCTGGCATCAAACATGGGAATTTTGATACTAGGGTTTGAGGAGTTGTTTTGTAGCAAAGAAGCAGGTTGATCTGTGCCAGACATGATGTTTTTAGGGTTTTGAGAATTTTAGGGTTTTTAGGGTTTTTGGTGTTTTAGGGTTCTTGCGTTACTTAAAGATCAAAAGTTTCTCAACAAGCTCTGATACCACTTGTTGATCCCAAACTTAGATCGATTAAGCTTTGTGTATACGAGATTAGATCAAGTACTACACGTAGAGAAACCTTTGCTTATGAGTAAAGTAACAAAGTGTTATGCGGAATTAACACTTGATCTAAAACACAAAGATGTTAAACAAACTTTCACTTGTATTAGAATAATCTTGTTGATTACAATGAAAGAGGTTTAACTTGCGAATACTTATGAAAACTAATTATTAAACTTTAACCTAAAAGATCTTCTTTTATAGAACAAGAAGTCTTGTACAATAAGCTACGAATCAACTATTCTAGGTAAAGATAAATATAGAAAATACATTGTCGTCTCTATCCTTACTAGAAGTATTCTAGAATATAATAAACGTGTAGCTCACATCTTCCATCAGTGCTTGTCTTCAATCTGTCAACGCTTGACTTTAACTTGTCAACGCTTATGCTATCAGCGCTCACTTTGCTCTTGTCAACGCTTGAGTTGTTCTTGTCAGCGTTCAAGTGTTCTGGCCTAAATTTATTCCCAACATCTATTTTTGGAAACTTTCTATTTTAGGAAACATGCTATTTTTAGAAAGTTACTTATTATTACACAACAAGTATAATAATACAAGAATAGACAGAATACATGATAAACACAGCATAACGATAAAATCAGTAGAACATGACATGGACATATAAAACAAGCTAAGGACATGATATAAAACCAGTTACGTACTCAGTAATCAGAATACTTATACACGTATGTTATTTATGTAGCATTAGTGATATCGAAGTAGGACTCTCTTCCGTTCGTCTTCTTCGTTCACTAGACACAAGGTACGGATTCTCCGTCCTTTCAGTATGGACATTCTTTCCTTATTAGGATTTCCCCGTATGCAGCCAACTGTTTTCCCAGTATATGTTTTATATGTTTTTGAATTGCTTATGTTTAGTTAGATACCTAAAGCCATATACATGCATGACTAGTTTGACCTAGTTATGGAGGTACCATAACCATAACACTGGAGGCACCAGTGTTATGACTTCACCACGGCGGAGTGATAGCTCGTGGCGTCCCTTCAGCTTTTGGCCATATTATTATTATCATGTGGGCGTATGGGTGCATCATAGGTTACATGTTTTCAGCAGATTATTCAGGTGAATGTGGTGTGTGCCTTGCATCATTCACAAGGAGCTGACCCCTCCTACCCAAAAACTTATATTAATTAGAGTCAGCCCTTCTAATTGCATGACGAGGTTACCCCTACAACTATTCATGCACGTTGATATTTCATGACCTATATTGGCTAATGGTAAACATGTCAAAGTGTTTTTAAATAAGATAAACATAAGGCTTTTCAAACTATAAAACCAGTTTTACTAAGTTATACTAAGTTTTCCAGGACTTAAATCAATTCCGCTGCTATATGTTGTATATGCTTATGTTATTCATGCTATGCTTTTATATCCGTGCACTGAGCGTTATGCTCAGCCGTTTTTCCTTTCATGTTCCCAAAATGGCAGGTACCCAGGACTCGAGCATGTGGAGGACGTGCACAGGATGGAAGCTGCCATAGACTTCTTCCTTTGCCTTCATATACCTATGCTTGTTTTGTCATTTCTCATTTCCTTTACTTTATTATGTTGTGGGCTTATGTTTGGGAACCGATGTTTGATTCCGGTTTTCCCTATGGTCATGTATGTTTTAGTACATTTTACATTGCATGCTTTGATGACACGCCATAATCACGCGTGACATTCCATTTATCAAAATGGGGTATTACAGTTATGGTATCAGAGCCAAGGCTTCGACCTGTAGGCTCTAAAACTTGACCTGTGACTAGTGGGTAGTCACCGGGAGCTTCCTAAGCAAACGCTTGTTCTTCCACGTATTGATGTGTTCAGCGTATTGTTTTTTTAACCATGATGTTTTCAGCACCTTGATGTTTAACCTTGATGTTTTCATCGATATTGTTTTACTAATATGGATTGAACAACCGTCATCTATTCTTAGTTACGTGTCATTGTTTCATGCACGATGTCCCTTGTGAACTGTGACTAATGTGAACTGAACCCCATTAGTTCATAATTGGTCACATAAAATTTTTCTTTTAAGTTTTGACAGTTGAGTTTCATTTTTTTATTCCATGTATCATTGTCGCAAGTTTATGACTAAGTAATGGTTGGTACAGGACTGGCCCTATTTAGCCGCGTGTGCTTTTATCGAAACTTTTAACTTTGGGACCGACCCCTAGGCGTCCACTCGCCATGTCTTTTGTTTTGGGTAAACTGACCATTGGCGTTTACCCTCGCGCATATAAAGGTTTTTATAAACTGCATCATGCATTCATGCACTGTTTTCATGCATAAAAATTTTATCATGATGTATTGGCATAAAAAAAATTTCATGTCCCCTCATAAGTTACGATGTCTTTTATGTCAAGTATGCTTTCATACTATCATGGTTAACTTCGTTTTCATGCTGATGATGTCGTATACTCCTTCATTTTAAGTTGTTTCATGTTTCTTCATGATAATTCCGTCTTCATGTTGATTACGTCATACGCCTCTTTTGTTATTTATGCTTTCATGCAAGACATTGTTGGATTTCATTGAATCCTGCTTTCATGATAGTCATGGTTGGTTTTCATTGATCATGCTTTCAGGCAAATCATCGTTGAATTTTGTGTAACCACACTTTAACGTTTCTCTATGCAACCAGAATGATGTATATGCTGGCATTGCCAGGTTATCATGATGGTTTTCTAACCGTTTAACCGATTATAGTTCCTTTAAAATCATGACAAATGATCAACCCCATACCGATCATTTCATGTGCATTCCATGTGTACTCCATGTACCGTATTCCATGTGTATTACACGTACCTTAATCCATGTGTATTTCACTTGCAATACTTCACGGGTATTCGATAGTCTATTCTGAATCATCTCAGGCGTATTTTCACTTGTTGATATTCTACAAGATTGCTGATGCCGCTCATAACTTGGAGATGTTACTAAAGGTTGATGTTGCTGATGTTTGGAGACGCTACGAGATGCGGATGCTGTTCACAACCTAGAGATCCTACAAGACGAAGACAAAGGCGTTAGATCGAAGCGATCGGACGAGAAGATGCTTCACCATCAGACGATTTCCATAAATCATTTTCCCTAATTCTTAGTTACATGTCACACGTTATTCAGTTGTCGTTCAGTCATATGAGTGCAAATCGGTACCAGCCGGCCACTCAGCTGAATAGTTACATGAATCACAGTCATGAGAATGACCGTCATGGAACTGACAGACAAGACGATAATAACAAATACTATGACAGAAATTATCCTAACAACCACAACCGAAGCTCCAGCCACGGACGTGATCAGAAATACAAAGGATCAGTAGTCCAACCGATCCGCCAATTCCAGCATAATAACCTAATATTTGTAGTTCTATTTGTTTCACATCTCGAGACACATGTTAAGACATCAGTCAAGACACATGTCTCACGTATACTTTCTGAAGACACATGTCAAGACACCAGTCGGGACACATGTCAAGCTTACATTTCCCAAGACACGAGTCAGGACACATGACTCACGTCCAATTATGGAACATCTCTAAGAAATTCAGGGTACCCGCCAAAGGGTATATCCATTTTGTTGTGCCATGTATTAATCAGGCCACAAGAATTTCAGTACCATCACCGGCATATCAGTAAGGTCAGTCACGTTTGCTCGATGACACTTTCATTTCTTTCACCATATTTCATACATTCATGACCATAAAGGACGCCATTCGTATTCCCCATGTATACAAAGGTTTTTCTTCAGCCTAAGGATGAGATCGAAGCTGCTAACGCATTACCTCGGACAAATGCGAGTTGAATTTAATCCTAATGATGGACTACAAGCAATACACCCTACTACGATTCATGATTTTGTACAGTAATGTTCAGGCTCCTGAATATATTCAGCATGATTTTCCATCAGGAAAATCTGTACAAATTATATATGCTTTACAAGCACGTGTGTTGTTAGCTATGACTGCTAAAATATTCTAGCTGTCAGTTAAGACACGACCACTTAAGTCCTTTTACACATAACCAGGGGATTATTCCAAAAAATTTCCTATATGCTCCAGAAGAACCTTCAAGGAGAAGGACGATAACATGAGATTATGTGTCGACTACCGTCGATTTAAAACAAATCACCATTCATAACCGTTATTCTCCTCCACGTATTGACGACATGTCCAATCGACTTGAGGGTGTCAAACACTTTTCCAAGATCGGATTCATGATCATGCTGCCAACAGTGACGAGTGAAAGAGCAGGACATTTCCATGACTGCTATTCGTACACGTCTCGGTCATGCTAGATTCATGATTTTGTATTAGTCTCATAAATGCTCCAGCAACATTATGGACTTAATAAATTGAGTTTCCATGAACTCATAAACAAATTCATCAGTGTTTTCATCTATGACAACCTAACCTTCTTTAAAGTCTAGAGGAGAGCAGGAAGACCTTATTTGCACTATGTTGCAAATTCTACGACAAGAGAAATTTCACCCTGAAATTTTCCAATCTAAATTCTGGTTGATTATAGTGACACGCTGAATCACATAGATTCGCACGATTAACCTTACCATGACTCACCTTCTGCGCAAAGGTGAGAACCCTACACTACATTAGGTGTTCCAGGAAATCCTACGCTAAGAGAAGTCTAATTTCGGAGACTCATAGTTCCGTAAATTTCTATGTATCAAGTTTCTACGAAGCAAGATATAGTTACGTTCATATCTAAGTACCTGACATACCAACAGGCTAAGATAGAACACCAACTGACTGGGATGTTTACCCATCATCAAAAATTATGAACAGAAATGGGACAAGATTCCCATGGATTTTGGTTACCAGATAAACGCAAACTCAGAAGAAACAAGATGCTCTCTGGGTTATTGCCAACAGTTTGATCAAGTCTGCAGAATCCTTACATCCGCAAGGATTTCATAATCAACAGATTGATCGGACATGTTCCAGCCAAGGCTCATCTGATCAGTTGGTAATCCCTCAGCTATCGGGCGAGACAAAGGTTCACATTTTGTGCTCCTTATTTACGTTCACGTCCTTATTCTGATTTCACGACTTGCTTTCACGCTCATGTTCATGACACTATTCACGTTCATGATCGTATCCTGGCTTACAATTTTACGTTCATTTTCGTTCTGGGAAGTTTTGCAAGAACTTGAGAGACCAGACTCAAGTCTAGTATAACTCTCTATGTTCAGACAGACGTTTCACGTCATATTCCACGTCTCACCTTGTAGCGTTTGGTGTACCGCAGTTGTATTCCATGTTCACGATACGTTTCACATGTCATGTTCATTCCACGTTCCTCATAGCACGTTCACGGTATGTTACACGTATCATTGATCACGATATGTTTGCTTATACTACACTCATCATGTCTCCACGTATCACGTTCAAAAATTTTCACGTACTACGTTTCAATATGTCTCGCTCATCGTTGCTAATTATCAGTTAGGTTAGATTATTTTGCATCGTAATGTTTCAGTTACCCTTGCACGTTAACTCTTATTTCCTCGATCGAATTCAGGGGATCTATCTTACGTAGATGGCAATGAACTCTTCGTGTTTTCAAGTCAAGGTCAGGAGGACCAAGATTTATCATTTGTGTCAAGATCTTGTGAAGGAACCGTTCCAAGAGGGAAGCCACTTGGAAACGGACAAGTTCATCTGGACTTCTTATTCGTTTTTCTCTTATCGATTAGATATGTCCTTTCAGTCACGTCACGTTCCATGTCCTTTCAAGACATGTCACGTTCCACGTTCCTTCCACTATGTCACCTGCATGTCCTTTTATCTTACTTACCATCTCAGTTTGATTCGAGTATGTTCCTCTTTCAGCTTAATTTATCTATAATTCGGGGACGAAATATTTTTTTAGGGGGGAGAGTTGTAAAACCCGCACACTTTTACCATGAACAGTGTGAGAACCCGTACTTTTCCAACATTATTTTATTCTTTTTATTCGTGCTTCTTGATTTTTCCAATGTATTATGTTTTCTTGTATGCCTATATGTAAATCCTGAGATTTTTAAATAATACTTTTTTAAGTATTTACTGATCATTGATAATAAATTATCTGGAATTATAAAATTTCTTATTTTATTTTTCCCATATTTAAGTTAAATCAAAATTTTTTATTTAAAATCACCTGCGTGCGTTTTACAACGAGTTTATTCAAAATCAATGTACAACGAGAATTCCTAGTGATCGCGATACCGACGGATGCCCAAATTTTTACGTTTATTTATCGATTGTTTCGATAATTAATATTTTCGACGATTTCGTTTTAATTACGTAATAAGTCGTGTCGAGAAATCATTTAATCATTTTTATGATGCATTGTAACTTTTGAAAAGTATTTTTTACAAAACTCGAGCCCCGTAAATATTTTCAATATTTACCAATAACCATTTTCTACCCTTTAAACTATTAAATTTCTTTTATGTCCAAAACTATACACAATTGACAAAACTAGCCCTCCATCATACTATATAAACATTTTTCCACTAACTCTTCTCATTTTCTTCATGTTAAAAAACACACAAAAAGAAATTTCTTCTCTCCCCACCCTCACCTCCATATGCCGCCACTCCACCACCTCAAAACACCCCTAAAATCTTGATTTCTACCATGAATTGATCAAAACAAAAACAAGACCCATTCCTAAAATCTTGTGATGATTCTAAACATACAAAAATCTTCCACATGCATCAAGATTTTATGTTCATATGATTTTTATGGTGGGGATGAGTCTTGATCATCATGCATGTGATGATCATGGCTAGATCATCTTGTTTTCATTCTAGAAAAGGTTATTTTGATCTTTGATTTTTGATAAAATTTTGCATGCAAGTGTTTAGGAGTGTGATTGGTTGATGGGTTTTATAGTATGATGATTCTATAGGTATAGGAATGATTAGTTTTGGTGGGAAAATGAATTTGACTTGTTTTCTAAAAGGCTAATTTGGGACAGTAGCTTTAAACAGATTGTTTCGTGGGTTTATGGTCTGTGAAAGGGTAAGATTATTTGATTTTATTGTAGAGTTTTCCGAGACGGTCGTTTTGGTATAAGATAGAGCTTCTAAGTCATTACGAGTCAAAAGTTATGTTAGTTTTAGTTTTTCGTGTACCGGGAGAGCAAGTCGGCACAATCCGAAATTGTGGCTGATTTTGGGTCGACTCTCGGGGAGGCTTGGTTAGATAGTTGATACTACTGGTTTTCAAAGTTTACAAACTGAGTTTGATGAGTCTAGTAGTGATTTCAAAAGACGGATTGTCGAGTTAGTACTTTTAAAGTGGTCTAAACGGTTTTACAAAACAAGTGTACAAATCTGTCCTAAAATTTGGAGTCGAGTAAAGTGTCGAGCTGATGGATATTAAAGTGTGAACTTTGGCTCATATTTTGGTGAGGCCTTATACAGGTTATAAGTGTCCTTGACACCAATTTTCATCTAAAATGGACAAGTCTAGATAGGGTAGATCTGTGTGTACATTCGGGGTGTACTTGCTGATTTTATTTTGGGCACTTAGTTCAATGCTTGTGTTGCGTGAGTTTGAGTATTCACCATCGGACATGGTGACTTACTCAAGTGCTTAGTCATTATATAAATGACTTAGCTACTGGTCCGAATAAGGTATAAGGATATTTTGACTTGCGTTGACTTGGCGTCGTATGGCGGGTCGTTTTCAAGTGTTCAAGTGTTTTAACGTGTACTGTTGGAATAAATGGGTTAGTATGAATTCATTTGATTCGTGTCAATGGTTTTGAAATATTAATACTTTGAAAACATTTGAGTCATATTATATTTGGTACATATCGATATTTGAGTTTGAGTCTTATTTTGATAGGTTGCGGTTTTCGTGTTTCCCGTGCATCCATATCGTCGGTGATCGTCTCACTACCATTGTTTCTACTCAGTTGCTGAGTACCGTGATTGACTTACCTCGTGGCTAAGGTGAGTTCATAGCCCCTTTTTACTTGTACATGTTTCTAAACACGGGCTGAGATTTTACATGGTGGAACACAACCATTTAAAAACTGTGTGTTATCCTCAATTTGTATGCTATCTAGAAATTGTATGCTTTCCAGAACTTGAGGATTTCCAACTGATTTTCATTGATATTATTTTTTTTAGTCTTTAGCCTTAAGTTTCCTCTCATTGATCATGAACCGTTAATTAATCCTGCTACCAAGCGCGAATGTTGTGGGTGGATCCATCGGGATTGACTATCCCCGTCCCAATTACCTTGACGCACTAATATTTGTTTATTCACTTGAGTATTTAGGCTGAATACTGACTAGAGGAACTTACACTAAGTTAAGCTTCGGTTCATGAACTAAACAACAATAATAATGTTTCGGACAATGGTTACTGTACATAACCATTTTCCCCTATTTCTTGTTTACAAATGAATGCTTGTGTTCCACATCCTTATTGCTAAACCTATGAATTTCACTCAACTTTGTGTTGACGATTTTACACGTTTAATCTCAAGTATTATTACTTAGCTTTGCTTGGATAGGAGCCCGCAGGATATTATCGCAGCTTGGAGATTTCTATGATGCTTTTGAACGATTGGTTTTATATAAACTGTCAGAAGTTTATTATATCTTTTGCGCAACTTTATGTTATAAATTGAGACGAAATAATATAATTTTCCGCTTTTAAAACTCTAGGACCTATGTTTAAAAACTCAGATCTTTTATGATGTAATGTACATGTTTTTATTTCATCAGCTTTGTATGAACTGTAATTCATTGTTTCTTGTACTATGACGTGTTACCCCCTCGTTGCCTAGTTGTTCCATGTCAGATTTTGGGGGTCTCACAGATTGGTATCAGAGCGATGGTTATAGGGAACTGAGTCGTTTTCAAAAAACTTAGTCTATAACCGAAAGTTCAAATATTTCATGTTTTAAGTGTCAACCACAGAATCTGCCAATGTTGTTCGATATCTGCGCGGGTAACTCTCTAATCCTTATTATTTACTTTTAATTATCATTATAATATTTCTTCTCGTGATTACATGTTGGAAATATTACTTTACTTTAATGGCGATAATTACTATGTCTTTAGAAAGCCTAGTGCTTCATGAATTATCATTGAATGTTACTGTGATTACATCTGCCTATACTGTATTTCTTGAATTCTTGTTCTTGTGAATTGATCTTATTGCAATGATATTATATCGTTATGACGTTACATACTTGTATTCAGAGCACGTATGCTGCCGACTTTTCATACTCATTTTTTTCTGAGTACTATTGCTATTTCATTTATGCGTGATACGACTGACTTCATATACTCGTTCGTTTTGAATCATCTGTTTTTCTCGACTCGCTGCTACATGTTGTGCATACTCTCGTGATACCATTGTTCGAAATTGAAGAAGTGTTGTTTTTGATGAAACTCCTGATTTTCATTCTTACTACCGTGCATGTTGCTTTCACTGTTTAATTCTTTTAAGATATCTATTTAGATATCCAAATTGCTTGTCGACCATTTGTGATTGAATGTCTTGGAAAATAGTCTATAGACTATTGTGTAGCTCAATGTGTTTCCGGAAAAGACTAAAGGATATCGTGTGAGTCACACATCTCAAAGAATTCGTTGAATCAGTAATGAAATATATCGTGGGTTTTCGTAATCTTGATTTACCTTTACGCCACTGTTTTAAACGACACTTGTACATGGATTACATCTTATTCCATTGACCATTCTATGTTTCGATTTCGACTTACAACATCCGTTGTACCTTGAACACATGATCGTCATTTACTATGTGACGATTGTTTGGAATACGAACCTACTTGTATCCTCCCTTTTCATTAAACCTCCTCGCCTCAGGAGTGTGATTTGTTAATATTTTGTTTCTTTCTCGGTATGTCTTATGATTTTGGAAAATCACGCCGCCAGGAGACCTTCCTGCATTGCATCTTGCAACCGAAGACACGGATGTCATGCGCCATTTTTGATTTCTTAGTTTATCGTTGGTATTCTTGAACCATTTATGTATCATGTTTTCTTTACATGATTAATTATACAGTTTATCTTCTTTCGTCTTTGTGGAATCCACAAGTCTTGTGTGTACATTAATTCTGGGTTATTATGAAATTGGATTTAATTTCAAGCTGTGTTAAAAAATATACTTTGTACAGGGAATTTAACAGTGTCGAGAATATATTTTTATAACTTAGACATAAAATATATATTTCTACTTGTTGAGACGTCCGTTTAGGACATAAAATTTGGCCAATAAACATTAAAATCGAGCAGGTTACGCTCATTTGAGATTGTGAAATTTAAGAACTTACTTTTTTTTCTTTCTTTTAGAAATTCTAAAATATCGTTTTGCTGACAGATTTAATGAAAGGGCATTTTCGTCCATTTTTTATTCCGTTTCAAGTCTCGGGTAAAACTAGAAAGTTGTTCAAAACATCGTTTTACACTGAATTGCATAGGACTTCGAGTATTAAAAATGTCGTTTAGTGAGTCAATGGGTCTGGTTAAACCCAAAGGTCAAACCCAAAAGTCAAAGTTGACTAAAAAGGGTCAAAACTGATAGATGTTAAAAAATATGGTTCTAACCATTTTAAGTTTGTGTGAGCTCGTAAAACTGTAACTAATGATATTTTACAACCATGAAACATTGACTGCGTTTGAAAACGTTTACAAATAGTAACTTTGAGTTCGGTCATACAAATACATAGATCTTGAACTTTTGAAATTCGGTAACTTCCTAATATAGGAACTTTCTAAAAATAGAAACTTTCGGAGTGATTGTACTATCTGTTAACTGACACCCTACTTTCTTAAAAGTATATTTTTGTCAAATAAATTACGATGTGCACATACGGATTCCTTTATCCTTTCTTTTACATATGACTTATTTGTCATTCTACATTGTCTTTCTTTACTTCTATCGTACCACTGATTTGGACCGAGGTTGAAGATCTTGCTTTCGTATCGTTCGTTACCATCTTGACACGTGTTTCTTGACGATTTCGGCTAAACCTCTTGAAACCTTATCACCTTGTAACCATTTCGTTGACTGTCTTGAACTACTCCTTATTTCCCTCTTGTAACCCACTCGCTACTTTATAAACTATTGTCATGTTACCATATAAACTCAAACTAGGTTTTTTTGTGAATCATTTTCCAAAAGGTTTCATTTGGGCTTTCTTAAATAATCGAATGCTATCTTATAAATTTAATTTATATTAATTTTACAATGTATTTTCACAAATTGTTCTCATACGGTATTGTAAGGAACCCTCGTAACTATACAAAATTGTTGATTTAAATAGTTAGCCAGTAACTTATAGGCGAAAAGTTTCATATGTTATTTTGATTCCCGTTTTTACAAATGCTATCATATACATATTTTAAATCATATGATATGTAATACTGGTTTGACGAAGCTGAGCATCGCATTGCTAGTCCTAAATTATGCATGGCCTGATCACCTATGCCTAATTTAAAAGGAGCCATGCAAGGCCAAATAGTAGTCGCCCTAAATATTTGACCAACAATCAACTTTTTAATATGTTCCTTAAAAAGTTAGATAAATAAAGTTTAGAAAACTTTTACTTCTTATGCGAGTATCAACAGTTCGCAACATACACATATGAACCCTTATCTTTTCTTTAACAAAGTACATGCCTCAAGCACAGAGTTCCTTACTCAGCGATCTTTGCTTTACTTGTTACCTCATCATCCTCATGATACAATTTTCGTTACCATTTGCCTAAATTCTTACCATTGATACCAGACTTGAAAGTTTCAACGTTGTTATGCTTCTATGATCGACCATCTCTATTTATTTTGGTAGACCTTCGAAACGTCTTTGGACGCGATTAGTGATTTATGACTGGACGTGAACGATGATTACGTGTATTTGCCATGATATGTGTTAAGACACTATCGCCTTGAAAATTCATTCGTGTGAACCATGTATTGATTTTGCCTTTCGTTGTTAATGTTGTTCGTCTTACTGAAATTATTCTCAATTGACTTCTTAAGAATTTTCTTTGATTCGAAAATTCGTTGTATGGCTTTTCCCTTTCGATCGTATTTCGACCACCGAGAACTTAATAAGCCGTTATTGGTGACGCCAACCACACTCGTGAATTTATTATTGCTATAATACTTTTGTTTCTTATTGCCCTTATCATCGATGCATCTATTCTATTATGTTCGTTAAGAGTTGATACGACTTCCGTTTTATTCCCTCGTGCTATTGCTTGTATACTAATTGTTGATCGATATTCGTTTCAAAATCGTTTGCTATTTTGTCACTTTCTGAAAACCAGAAACTGTTACGTGTTTAGCGTTTGATATCTTAAACACTTTCTTGAATTTCTAAAAATTATTATTAATTTTTAAGAACGTTTTATACATTTTATCAAATGTTTAAATTACCAAAATAACTGTTTCAAGTTAAGTACAGGATCTATACATCCTCTTTGGTAAATTTATAACTAGTATTTAAAAAGGATATCAAACTGTATCATTTAAAGTATTTGATTAAATCGTACTTTACTGTCAACCTAATGAAATTATTAAATTAATTTATAATTTCTAACAATGATTCTAAATAACTTGGAAAAACCTGATTTTACTAATGGTAACGATAAACCTGAGGTTTTAAAGATAACTTTATGCAGACATCCAAAAGTTCTTAAGTCAATCAGGATAACTATTTGAACTGAGTTATTTTACTTTGAAGTCCTGATCAAGAAATAGATTTGACAACTGTTTACCCACTCATTTTATATAGAGTTTGATTTTAAACCACTACACCTGGTAAAAAAAATTTTTAATAAAGAAAATATTTAAACTGAGTTTTAAAGTAATCCCAAAATACTAGACAACTGATTGTGACAACTTGTATTTTAAATGATCATATGTTATTCATTTTTCCCTTCTATTTCGCTTGTGACTAGATTCTTACATTTTAAGATTGTCACATTTTACAAGTTGCGCGATTTGCAAATCCTTGTTGATTACCAATCCTGATTCATTTTAACGCACTTTGTCCGTTTAAGTGATTCTTGTGTTCATTCTTGTTAGTTTATCGCACGTATTTCCAACAACTCTATCTCTTGATGTATCCCCGTATTGAAAGATCGTTATTTTAATTCAAGACTGAAAAGTTATACGAAAAGGAGTTAAGAAACTGAAGCATAGTGAATTCTAACCGTTAAGATTCGTCGTGGTACGGAAATTACCTGGGAAGCAATGAATTTTGTTCTACACTTTGTACCTCCTCTTGTTGGCATCTTCTGCTGTTTTCAGGAGAACTCTGGGGACCAGAGTTCCTTAAGGGGGAAGACTGTGAGAACCCGTACTTTCCCAGCATTATTTTATTCTTTTTATTCGTGCTTCTTGATTTTTCCAATGTATTACGTTTTCTTGTATTGCTATATGTAAATCCTGAGATTTTCAAATAATACTTTTTTAAGTATTTACTGATCATTGATAATAAATTATCTGGAATTATAAAATTTCTTATTTTATTTTCCCCATATTTAAGTTAATTAAAAAAGTTTGATTTGAAATCACCCGCGTGCGTTTTACAACGAGTTTATTCAAAATCAATGTACAACGAGAATTCCTAGTGATCGCGATACCGACGGATGCCTAAAATTTTACGTTTATTTATCGATTGTTTCGATAATTAATATTTTCGGCGATTTCGTTTTAGGTACGTATGAAGTCGTGTCGAGAAATTATTTAATCATTTTTATGATGCATTGTAACTTTTGAAAAGTATTTTTTACAAAACCCGAGCCCCGTAAATATTTTCAATATTTACCAATAACCATTTTCTACCCTTTAAACTATTAAATTTCTTTTAAGTCCAAAACTATACACAATTGACAAAACTAGCCCTCCATCATACTATATAAACATTTTTCCACTAACTCTTCTCATTTTCTTCATGTTAAAAAACACACACAAAGAAATTTCTTCTCTCCCCACCCTCACCTCTATTTGCCGCCACTCCACCACCTCAAAACACCCCTAAAATCTTGATTTCTACCATGAATTGATGAAAACAAAAACAAGACCCATTCCTAAAATCTTGTGATGATTCTAAACATACAAAAATCTTCCACATGCATCAAGATTTTATGTTCATATGATTTTTATGGTGGGGATGAGTCTTGATTATCATGCATGTGATGATCATGGCTAGATCATCTTGTTTTCATTCTAAAAAGGTTATTTTGATCTTTGATTTTTGATAAAATTTTTCATGCAAGTGTTTACGAGTGTGTTTGGTTGATGGGTTTTATAGTATGATGATTCTATAGGTATAGGAATGATTAGTTTTGGTGGGAAAATGGATTTGACTTGTTTTCTAAAAGGCTAATTTGGGACAGCAGCTTTAAACAGATTGTTTCGTGGGTTTAAGGTCTGTGAAAGGCTAATATTACTTTATTTTATTATAGAGTTTTCCGAGACGGTCGTTTTGATATAAGATAGAGCTTAAGTCATTACGAGTCAAAAGTTATGCTAGTTTTAGTTTTTCGTGTACCGGGAGACGCAAGTCGACACAATCCGAAATTGTGGCTGATTTTGGGTCAACTCTCGGGGACTTTAGGCTTGGTTAGATAGTTGATACTACTGGTTTTCAAAGTTTACAAACTGAATTTGATGAGTCTAGTAGTGATTTCAAAAGACGGATTATCGAGTTAGTACTTTTAAAGTGGTCTAAACGGTTTTACAAAACAAGTGTACAAATCTGTCCTAAAATTTGGAGTCGAGTAAAGTGTCGAGCTGATGGATTTTAATGTGTGAACTTTGGCTCAAATTTTGGTGAGGCCTTATACAGGTTATAAGCGGCCTTGACACCAATTTTCATCTAAAACGGACAAGTCTAGATAGGGTAGATCGGTGTGTACATTCGGGGTGTACTTGCTGATTTTATTTTGGGCACTTAGTTCAATGCTTGTGTTGCGTGAGTTTGAGTATTAACCATCGGACATGGTGAC
Source organism: Glebionis coronaria (assembly GCA_025667525.1). Taxonomy (NCBI): domain Eukaryota; kingdom Viridiplantae; phylum Streptophyta; class Magnoliopsida; order Asterales; family Asteraceae; genus Glebionis; species Glebionis coronaria. The sequence goes on along the minus strand of CM046877.1, from coordinate 449,635,306 downwards.
TTACTCAAGTGCTTAGTCATTATATAAATGACTTAGATACTGGTCCGAATAAGGTATAAGGATATTTTAACTTGCGTTGACTTGGCGTCGTATGACGGGTCATTTTCAAGTGTTCAAGTGTTTTAACGTGTAGTGTTGGAATAAATGGGTTAGTATGAATTCATTTGATTCGTGTCAATGGTTTTGAAATATGAATACTTTGAAAACATTTGAGTCATATTATATTTGGTACATATCGATATTTGAGTTCGAGTCTTAACGCGCGCCTTATTTTGATAGGTTGCGGTTTTCGTGTTTCCCGGGCATCCATATCGTCGGTGATCGTCTCACTACCATTGTTTCTACTCAGTTGCTGAGTACCGTGATTGACTTACCTCGTGGCTAAGGTGAGTTCATAGACCCTTTTTACTTGTACATATTTCTAAACACGGGGTGAGATTTTACATGGTGGAACACAACCATTTAAAAACTGTGTGCTATCCTCAATTTGTATGCTATCTAGAAATTGTATGCTTTCCAGAACTTGAGGATTTCCAACTGATTTTCATTGATATTATTGCTTTTAGTCTTTAGCCTTAAGTTTCCTCTCATTGATCATGAACCGTTAATTAATCCTGCTACCAAGCGCGAATGTTGTGGGTGGATCCATCGGGATTGACTATCCCCGTCGCGATTACCTTGACGCACTAATATTTGTTTATTCACTTGAGTATTTAGGCTGAATACTGACTAGAGGAACTTACACTGAGTTAAGCTTCGGTTCATGAACTAAACAGCAATAATAATGTTTCGGACAATGGTTACTGTACATAACCATTTTCCCCTATTTCTTGTTTACAAATGAATGCTTGTGTTCCACATCCTTATTGCTAAACCTATGAATTTCACTCAACTTTGTGTTGACGATTTTACATGTTTAATCTCAGGTATTATGACTTAGCTTTGCTTGGATGAGAGCCCGCAGGATATTATCGCAGCTTGGAGATTTCTGTGATGCTTTTGAAAGATTGGTTTTATATAAACTGTCCGAAGTTTATTATATCTTTTGGGCAACTTTATGTTATAAATTGAGACGAAATAATATAATTTTCCGCTTTTAAAACTCTGGGACCTATGTTTAAAAACTCTGACCTTTTATGATGTAATGTACATGTTTTTATTTCATCAGCTTTGTATGAATTGTAATTCATTGTTTCTTGTACTATGACGTGTTACCCCCTCGTTGCCTAGTTGTTCCATGTCAGATTTTAGGGGTCTCACAAACAGTACATATATAATCGTACGTACATGATTAAGACTTTCCTATTATAGCACGTTTACGTTTCACGAATAAGAATTACAAGTATTAAGTACGTGTTATTACACGATAAGTATTTATTACGTATTAAGTCACGATAATTATTATCATTAATAATTATAATCACGAACATGAAAATCATGAACATAAATAATTACGAACTTAATATTATGTATTTACGTATATTTATTACGATTACGTATAAATATATTTTACGACATGAACGAACAAATAATTAAATCATGTAAACATGACATGATAACAAGTAAATAATAGAACACGGGAAAACAACGGGTTTCCCCTTGGGGGGGGGGGCACATACCCACTAAATATAGGGAAAAGGAAGTGGCCAAGCCCACTTTTAATTTAGTTAAAATAAGAAAAGGGAGAGCATATTTTCATTTACAGAGAATTAAAAAAACACAAAACCCTAGCCTCCTTTTCCTTCTCCTCTTGGACGCCACATATGAACACCACAAAGGGGTGTTTGGTTGATTTTGATAGATCCAATTCTTTCTAGATCGTTCGTGTTTGTAATTTCCTTTTGATCCAAGAATCAGTAAACTTCTTAAACCTTTTTCTTTTTAATTGTTTATTAGATATAAAAACATGAAATCATGGGGTTATTAAAACAAGTTAATAAACATGTAGATCTAATCAAGTGTGATTAAAAACATATGGTTTAAGGGGTGTTTTGGTTCGGCTAATGGGTAAACCGAGAGCAAGGCTCTCGGTGGTTGCGTGATCACCACCAACCGAGACCACAAGGTCTCGATTTGGTTGGGGTGTTTCGGCCGCAAGCGACCAAGGGACCCCGACGCATGTCGGGGTTAGCCTTGGTGGTCTAAGGGGGTCTCGGCTATAAACAAACACGCACCATCGGTTTAAGCCAGTGGCGGTTTGCCATGGTTAAGGGTGTAGATCCGGTTCAAGGAGTTCATGGACCGGTTCATGACATGTTTAGGTTTAAAACACGGGTTCGGTTCACGGTTTATTTTACAAGTTAATTATTTATTTTTTTACAAGTTAAATAATTACAAGATTTAATTAAATTAATTTAACATGCTATGTAATTAATTTAATTTGGACATGACTTAGGTTAATTATTAGTAATAATAATACATGATTTTAACCTAAGTATTTTAAGATTTAATTAATTAATTATTAAAAACATGGCATGTAATTAATTAATTTCCATGACTTAGGTTATATTAATAATAAATATTAATACATGTTTTAACCTAAGTATTATTACCTTTTATTTAATTAAATCATGTTATATTTAATTAAATCTTATAACCTATAATTTATTTAATTTACATGTAATAATTAATAAACTATACTATATATCACATGACTTAGAATATTAATCAGTAAAACTTAAGCTTATATTATTAACTTAATAATCCAGCTTATTTCTAATTATAGAAACTTTCTATTTTTAGAAACTTATTTAATTCAGGTAACTAGTCTATTTATGGAAACTTTCTATTTTTAGAAACTTATTTAAATAAGGCAGCTAATCTATTTTTGGAAACTTTCTATCTTTGGAAACTTTTTACTTTTGGAAACTTTCTATTTTTGAAAAATTTCTATTTTTGGAAACAATCTATTTTTGGAAACTTTCTATTTTTGGAAACTTTCTATTTTAGAAAACTTACTATTTTTAGAAAGTTACTTATTATTACACAACAAGTATAATAATACAAGAAATACAAGTAATACTTAATCAGAATAGACAGAATACATGATAAACACAACATAACGATAAAATCAGTAGAACATGACATGAACATATAAAACAAGCTAAGGACATGATATAAAACCAGTTACGTACTCAGTAATCAGAATACTTATACACGTATGTTATTTATTTAGCATTAGTGATATCGAAGTAGGACTCTCTTCCGTTCTCTTCTTCGTTCACTGGACACAAGGTACGGATTCTCCGTCCTTTAAGTATGGACATTCTTTCCTTATTAGGATTTGCCCGTATGCAGCCAACTGTTTTCCCAGTATATGTTTTATATGTTTTTTAATTGCTTATGTTTAATTAGATACCTAAAGCCATATACATGCATGACAAGTTTCACCTGGTTATGGAGGTACCATAACCATAACACTGAAGGCACCAGTGTTATGACTTCACCACGGCGGAGTGATAGCTCGTGGTGTCCCTTCAGCTTTTGGCCATATTATTCTTATCATTTGGGGCGTATGGGTGCATCCTAGGTTACATGTTTTCAGCAGATTATTCAGGTGAATGTGGTGTGTGCCTTGCATCCTTCACAAGGAGCTGATCCCTCCTACCCAAAAACTTATATTAATTAGAGGCAGCCCCTCTAATTGCATGACGAGGTCACCCCTCAAAGTATTCATGCACGTTGATATTTCATGACCTATATTGGCTAATGGTAAACATGTCAAACAGTTTTAAAATAAGATAAACATAAGGCTTTTCAACCTATAAAACTAGTTTTACTAAGTTATACCAGGTTTTCCAGGACTTAAATCAATTCCGCTGCTATATGTTGTATATGCTTATGTTATTCATGCTATGCTTGTATATCCGTGCACTGAGCGTTATGCTCAGCCGTTTTTCCTTTCATGTTCCCAAAATGGCAGGTACCCAGGACTCGAGCATGTGGAGGACGTGCATAGGATTGGAAGCTGCCATAGAATTCTTCCTTTGCCTTCATATACCTATGCTTGTTTAGTCATTTCTCATTTCCTTTACTTTATTGTGTTTTGGGCTTATGTTTGGGAACCGATGTTTGATTCCGGTTTTCCCTATGGTCATGTATGTTTTAGTACATTTAACCTTGCATGCTTTGAGGACACGCCATAATCACGTCATGTGTGACATTCCATTTATCAAAATGGGGTGTTACATTTCATCTTTGATTTGAAATTAGTTTTAGGTTTAAAATGATATAATGATTGAGATTTGATATATTTATCTTAATTTTTTATTTTGAGTTAGGTTTGTAATTCTTATATAGTAGTATAGATATCAGATTTGATAATAATTGACATCAAACTCTAGGTTTACTGGACTATAAGAGCCTATAATAATCGGGCTATGACCAATTAGCTATTGTCTAAGACTCTTTATAGTTTGAACAAGAGACGTTTAAATGTACATGTGCTCATGGTCCAAAAATAGAATGAGACCAGATCGAATCGAAACCCACTTTGGTTAAAATACTAGACTGAAATGGTTCGGTTCAATCCAAAAAGGGATGATTGCCAAGTTTTCTTGTATGACCGAATCAGACGGACCCAAGCTCCTTCTTTCGCTTTCCGCTGCCAAGCCCGTAATACTTCACACTAATTCAAAATTCACTTTACACTCAAAGTGATACAGAAAATATGTCCATTGGGAGTTCGACTTCCATTCCAACGTGGCTTACCCCCACTACAACAATCTCGTCCACCCTTTTCATATTTTCTGAAAATTCACCAAATTCGTTGCCAACTTTCATACTTTCCACATTACTCTCACTAACATCGAAACACCATCCATTACGCCACTAACCTTATCAAGATTTAAGGACCTTTTAATCTCAAGTGATGCTACTTTACTTCGTAATGATAAAATGGTGTCTTCCTTCTCTTTAATGATTTGGTCTTTTTTTTTTCTGTAATTGCCTCAAAACTAGCCCTCAAATCTATGGGCTAAGGAGAAAGTCTATCCTAAAGTTGTAGGTCTCAACCTCAATAATTTTATTCCTAACACCAGTTTAAGTCCGGAGATATAAAATGAGATAACAATGACATAAAATTAAACATACTAATAAAATTATTAATGGCTCATGCAGTTCGACTTACACAAAACCCGAACATATCAATTACTTAACATGGACCAAGCATCGTAAGTATTTATCTAACATTATGGCATTCTAAACATTTTTATAACAAGACATGGCTAGTGGGAAAAGTCTGCTATTTGCTTGATGTAATTTTTCTACATGCTTTTCGAACTTTAAAGCCTCAACATTTCAAAGAAAAAAGTTTTCATATATAAAAACATCTAAGCAGGGGCAGACCTACACTATGCGTAGGTGGTTCCCAGGAACCACCTTAGAAATCGAAACCTATAGAAGCTACATATAACCAAAGGTAAGGACCTACCTTGAAAATAGACCGAGAACCACCTTACATCTAAATTTACAAGAAACGCAAAGAAAGGATGAAGTGAATTAGATTGCAAGATTCACACAGTGTTTTAATGGAGTTTTACGTCAGTCTTTGATGCAAAGAAGATGACACAGAACCCAAAATGTTATATTTTATTTTTAATGTCCAACTTTTGTCCAATGGTCAGTTATAATCCTTTCACTTTATCATTGAGTTGCTTTTGACCCTTAGGTTTTGGTAAAACAAAATACATGTACTACAATATACACTTGTACAAGTTAGTTATGGCTTAGAGTACAAGGTATGGTGTTGAGTTATCGTGTTGAGCCGTGAGAAAACACAAGGTTTTTCAAGGGATATGGTGTGTGGTGGGTAAATGATCCCACAACACCAAAACCCCCACAACATCAAAAATGGGGCTCCTTGGTTGACTTGAGCCGTGGGGTTTATGTGAGACCTATTATTTATTATAAAAAAAATTAAAATTAAAAAAAATATATATATGCACGAAAACGCGAGACACGAAAACACGAGACCGGGTACGGTCTCGTGTTTTCGTGCAAAAAAGCGTGCCGTGCCCTCGGCTCGAGACACGAAAACGCCACACGGGGTGTGGCTCTCGCGTTTTGGTGTCGCGCCGTGGGAAAACGCGGGGACAAAAACGCCCCGTACCCTGTGCTCTTAGTGTTTACTTATGATATTAGATCTACATTTATGCTATCATTTGATTTAAAATACGAAGCACATTGATTAAACATGGTATTTTTTTTTTCGAAAAGCCATTAAACTTAGTATCGATTTTCAATATTGCTACTTGTTAGGGGGAAGAGTTTATCGTTTATAATAGATTGATGATAGTTTTACGGATAATTTTTAATTGTATATTGAAAAATGTTGTGTTTAAATATATTAGCAATTAACATGCAATGTTGTTAAACTGGATCCAACCCGACCCAACATATTGGTCAGGTAATTAGTTGATTTGTTGACTTTTTTGCTTGAAGAAATCAAGGAACCACCTTTCGTTTTTTGCTGGGTCCGCCACTACATTTAAGTAATAATGTAATTTGCTAGTGTAGGAGTAATTAGATCATTCACGTGTTTTTTTTAGTTTCCGGTCTATCAGTTAATAATATAATTTCGTGTCTTGCAATGAAAGACTATTGCAACGTTCCGCCATTTGCTTCTTTTTTACTGCTTTTTTTAAAGCAATTTGAAGATCCTCTTTTTTAATTATGTTAAGGATATTTGCAGTGCAAAAGGCAATTCTGGAATGCGCACATGTTGTGGTTGCCAAAATACGGTATGAAGATGACGAGGGTGCTAATTATTATTATGGAAAACACATGCTCAAAAGATAAAAGTTAGTTACACAAGTATTTGTCATTGTAATGCGCAAATACTCGATTATATGTTTCAAAATGCTAATACTTGTGTTATTCTCTTTAATTTAAAACTATTGTTTATTTTGATATGAAATAGTCTCTATTGTTATCTCTTATAGTTGTTATAATTTTAAAGTATTTAGTTATTCGTAAAGCTATTGTTAAAAAAAATATAAAACCTAAATAATATTGGCTTGTCGCAAAATTAGTCACAAGTATCTGTCGCCAAATTACGTAAATATTCTACTCTTTCCGTCCTAAAATTATTTTCCATCTTTCTATTTTGGGTTGTCTCAAATTTATTGACCAATACTAAAAATAGATAGAAAACCTTAATAAATTTACTATATTATCTTTGCTTTAAATTGTTATTATAAATTTTAAAGAATAATTAATTAATTAACTAAACGTAAAAATGTCATTATGTTAAAAAATAAAAGAAAGAAAACTAGAACAAATATAATTTTCTTAAAGTGTGTAATTATTGTCTGGTGACAATAATTTTAGAATAGAGAGAGTAGTAATTTATAAATTGTAATCACTTTTTTTCAAAAGATCGAAATTCTAACAACCTAACCCTTAAAAGATGGACAAAAACCACGGCCCAAATTCATACGAAAACAATGACTATTTCTGGCAGTCAAACTAGGGATGTAGCCACTAATTTTCGAACTTCGCTACACAATAGGCAGACAAGGCTAAAGTTGTCTTCACACATAGAGGTTAGGCTTGTATTTGACTTGATTAACTAATGGGTCAGGTTATAAAGAACCCCCCAAAACTCCAATCTATACCCCCTGATTTTTATTTTATTTTTATTTTTTTTAATTTTTTTTTAATTTTTATAATTTTGGTTTTGTTATAAAATTATGAATCGGAAAATACGAAATCAAAAAAATAAAGTTTAGCAGGTCAAAACTATTAAACAGACAAAAATACGGAACAGAAACCGGTAAAAAAACTGTCCAGAAAAAATCTGGGAGACAAAAAGTACACAAATAGTGTACTTTTTGTACTATTTTTGTGGAGTAAGGGGTACCAATAGGGGTACCCCTAATGGGTCAGGTACCAATAGGGGTACCCTTAACTAATTAAAATTTGGCAGCCTTTTGTGTATGTGAGGGTTTGCATTGGTCAGTGTAAACTAAGATGCCTCGTAGCATGCATGACGGTAGACAACGTATCTTCCATTCCACGCTACGCACTAGTTCTCATCTTTCTAAGAAAATTATTTACTTTTATATAGATCGCAATAGAATAAAGATAAATATAATTAGTTATGTCCAAAAGAACACGAATACTTGTTGCATCATTCCCTAATCATGTGACTTTATGAGTTAGCTTTTCTATGTGTAAGGTCCTTAATACAAATTGTAAGGTCGGTCGAGCGACTAGGAAACATTTATTTCTAATTATTTGGTTCGTGGTATTAGAACCGACATTGGGGTGGCTCCTTAAACTCAACAGCTGCTATGTGTTATTATCTCCGTCTTAATAATGTTTTTTTAAATTATGTATTTTTTATATGTGGAAAATAATTTTAAAAAATTATGTGTTTTTTATATGTGGAAAATAATTTTAAAATGGAGAAAGTAATATGCAATAAAGTTGTAATATTTGGCTTCATGGAATTGAGCTGATAAGTTGTAAACCGTGTTTTTGAAGTGGCTATGCTAACTTTCTGAAAATTGAGGGTTTTATCTGGTTTGAGTTTGTGTGGTGATAGACTTAAACTCCCTGAATTAGTCGGTCAATGTGTCCGAAATCACGGTTACCAAAAAAAAAAAAAGGTTATAAACCGTGTCATCATAGCTAGGAAAGCACACACACGACAATGTTAATTACGAAAAGGTGATCCGATGAAATTTGTTGCTTTTAGAAGATGATGTATCACGCACGCGGTAGTTTGATGGTTAAATTAGTTCCCCTACCGATACTATTTCATCGATCCTCGTTTACAGAGTGACCTCTGTCAGTCATGCTTATTCAGTCACAAAGTAAACTTAAGCAACATCAATAAAATAAATTCGTTAACAGGAGAGGTCTAGCTAACGGGGAGGGACACATAAGTCAAGAAGATCTGCACATTTTACGTAATCACATATGATCTATGTTTAAAAGCCGTGTGTCTAGCATGCATATTATCTTTTCTATTTGTCATTATTGACTAATAACTCGAAAAGTTGAACAATATGAATGTTACTATTTGCTTTATAGTATTTTGTTCTTTTTTGGTTTTTGAGTAAACTAATTTGTTTATTCGTCTCGTTTTTCTCAACCTCGTCATGTGAAACCCATTTTAAGTTTTTACTAATTTTCTAATCTAATGGTTTGAACACCAAGTTGAACTTATTAAATGTGTCATTTGTGTCTCCAAAAAGTGCTTCTTGTACCCATTTTAAAAATATCTTTGACTTTGACTTGAATCTGGGGTCTATAAATGATCAAATCCCTCCACCCAATTCCATTTTCCCGATCTGTTTCTTGTTGTTAAAAGAATACATGCAAAGAGAAACACAAAGAACATAATGGTTTCTTTAAGGTTGAGTATCTTTGTCCATGCAATCCTCTTCATGTTACTTCACTCTCTTGCATATTCTCTTCAAGGTATATACTTCAATTTTTTTTTCCTTTTTTCTTATCAAAAATAGCATATATATCGTTCAAGTCTTTATGTTTATTTTACATGGTTGAAAGAATTTAAATACATTGTCATCTTATGCATCTATAGACACCAAGAAGATGATGATGATGATTACTAGAGACAAGATTCATGAAGGGACCTTGTTGTCTGAACAAAAAAATGTGAGTCTTCTTTAAGCACGTACGTATAGTGTTACATCAAGATTTGTTTACAGTTTAACTGCAAAAACAAGAACTATTGTTGTACTAGTGTGCAAGAAATGAGCCATACTATATAGTTAATCTGCTTGCCGCTGATTAGGACATATCTGTTTCAAATTTTAGGAAATTTTCAATGCAATTCCAGCTAGCACTGAACTGGTAGCAAAGACCAAAATGATGGAAGGGAGAAAGATGATGAAGATAATAAGTGAAGGACATATAAATGAAGAAAAAACAGTTTCATGGAAACAATCTTCTTCCTCTTTTTCAACTTCAAATGCTAGAACTGGTGTCCATAAAATATCGAAGAAAAGTAAGAAGATAGGTCAACAAGATCACCAAGTGAAAGCCAAAATGAGCTCAACTATCATGTTTAGCAATGCTGATTACTATGTCCCAAGATCACACCCACCAAGACATAACTGAGTTTGATCTAAGATATAGGACCAACGACCTTACGCTAATAGAGCTGAGGAAGCAATTTTGTAGTACTAGTCGGGTTTGATAGTGTTGGCTGACTATATAGGTATAATTTGTGGAAATCTGATATAGTTAACTGTATGTTCTAAACATATATATTACTGCGTACTAGTGTTAACGTTTTCTTTTCTGCAGTTTTGCTGTATATTTATATAATCAATCAACGTAAAACTGAGATGTTGGGTCATTTAGGCATTATTGTACAATGTCCACTTTGTGTTTTGACCTAAATTTGTATGTTCTTTGTTCTAAGTTCTAATCTTTATATATAGATTTGATGTTAAAGAGAACGGTGGTAAGATCTGTTAGTTTGTCAAAGATTAATTTAGGCTAACTCTATATGTTTGAATTAAGGGTAAATGTAAAAAATACATAACGTACTTTATCAGATTATCTATTATACAAATCGTATTATTTTATGTCCTTTATTCATACTTGTCACGTAGATAAAATAGTTTGACTTGGTCAAATCAATTGACTATTACCTTTGACTAAGTTTTTTACCGATCTTTTGTTTTTGTTTTCCACGTCGTATACATTTACTTAACAAAAGTACTAGCACTTTTTTTGTTACGTATAAAACCACACGTATCATTTCCTTTCTCTCAAATCAATTACACAGTATACGAACCCTAATTTTTTCTGAAAACAATTAATATCGATTTAGGTAAATTAGTTTGTTGTAATATGATGATTCGTTTATTTTTAATTGTTGTTTCCATTTGAACTATTGTTTAAATCTGATTATTTCCATTTTATTAACCATAATTTTTTCCCCTAATTTTTAATTTGATTATTTCTAGTTTCTGATGTTTCCATTGTTTTAATATGATGATTCCATTGTTTTGCCCTGATTTTTAATCTTTCTAATTGCAGGTTAATTGGAGACGTATGGCGAAGTTTGTGGGGAATATGCACCACGATGGGTTGTTTATAGGCAATCCCGTCTCATATACCAATGGTGACCAACGTGTAATTAATGATATTGACTTCGAAGGTATGAAATATGACGATTTCTTCTCGATTATCCGTAGGCTAGTGTTAGTAGCACCTGTAGCCATCTTCTATACTCTACTTGGTGTTCCAGTGTATATGGGTTTGAGACCCATCGCTAATGATGCCCATGTAAAAGAATTTGTAGAATGCTTATTTGAGAATGATTGTCATTTGTCTGTTTACACTAAACACCATGGGTATGATGTTTTTAATTTGGTTAATGAGGATAGGTTACAATCAGACTCTAGTGATAGTGACTTTGATGATGTTTGTAAGAATGATCCATTAGATGACTTGCCTGAACACATTGATTTCCAAAATGAGGGAGAGGACAATGTATACATTCCTATGCTTACAACCACTGACACTTGGTTGAATAAGCTGGTTGGTAAGGGTAGGTTTGTGGGTGACAATGAGAATGACAAACCTGAAGGTCATGGAGAATTGGGACAGTTAATGAGAGAGTATCATGATCCTGATGATAGTTTTGTTGAAACTAGATACAAAGTTAGGAAAGACATTCAATACCCCAATTTTAATCCTGATACACCATGGGATGAATGTGAACCAGTACTAGGTATGAAGTTTGAGAACCCATTACAACTTAAAAACTTCTTAGCTAACTATGGAGTCAAAAATGGTTACCAGTTGTGGTATTTACACAATGAGAGTCATAGAATACTAGTAAAGTGTGGTAGGGATATTAGTGTTGGTAAGTGTGCTGGTAAAAGAGGTAAAAAACATACAGAAGAAAGCAATCTAATTGAGTCAGATGGTAGTGAAGAAACAAGCTCAGACATTGATAATGGCAAAGGTAAAGGGAAATTAAGTGAGCCAAGCAAAAGGAGTGAAACATCAAAAGCTAATTGGGCTGAAAGAAAGGAAAAAGAAAAGGAGTATGTGATGGCCAGGGTGGACTGTTCGTTTAGGCTATGGGCTAGTTGGATGGGCAATGAAAGGTCATTTCAAATCAAATCCATGTACCCTGCTCACAAGTGTTGCAGAAACTACAATTTAGGTGCATTGGTTAAATACAAATGGATAGCTGAGCATTATGTTGGGGAAATCATTAATAACCCTAATATAGGTCATAGGTTTTTGCAGAATTCAATCAGAGAAAACTTCATGATTAATGTGAGTTTAGGTCAATGTAAAAGGGCAAAACAGATGGCGTTGTATGACCATGAAGGTGGCTTAATAGACCATTATAGTAGGCTATGGACTATAGGCAAGCCTTGTTGGACTCTAATCCTAGTTCAACATGTCACATAGATTTGGAAGAAAAAGATGATAGACTTACATATTTCAAAAGATTTTATGTCTGTTTTGCTGGATCAAAGGAAGGCTGGAAAGCTAGGTGTAGAAAAGTGGTTGGTTTGGATGGGTGCTTTTTGTCACACACTTGCAAAGGGCAGTTACTTACCGCAATGGGAAGGGATGCTAATAATCAAATGTTTCCTATAGCTTGGGCTATTGTAGGGGTGGAAAATAAGCATAACTGGATGTGGTTCTTAGCCTTGATCCACTATGACATTGGATTGAACAATGGCGTAGGTCTTACAGTCATATCAGATGGACATAAGGTAAGAAACCTATCACTTATGTCTATATATGTTAACACTTAACTATAACTTTCTTATCTATATTATGCTAACATTTAATAAATACAATCAATATAGGGTCTAATAGAAGCTGTCAAGGTTTGGTTGGGGGAGGCTGTTGATCCCAAACTTAGATCGATTTAGCTTGTGTAAACGAGATTAAATCAAGTTAAACACGTAGAGAAACTTTGTTGTATATGTAAAAATTTAAGTATTATGCGGAATTAATACTTAAACAAGAACACACAAACAAGTTAAACCAAACTTTCACTTTGATTGATAAATTGAACTTGCGTACAATGAAAGTGTAAAAATGATTTTAAACTTAAACCTAAAAGCCTCCTTTTATAGATTAAGGATCCTTGTACAAGAGTCTACGTATCAGCTATTTTAGGTAAAGATAAACATAAGGAATACATTGGCGAACATATCTTTACTAGAAACATACTAGAAACATAAAACATATAGACTAATTCTTATATCAGTGCTTGACTTCTTCTTATCAACGCTTGACTTCTTCTTGTCAACGCTTGTCCTGTCAACGCTTGATTTCTTCCTATCAACGTCCAAATTGCTCTTGTCAGCGTTCAAGTGTATTGGCTACATTTTATTCCCAACAATCCTCCCCTAAACTTGATATCTACTTTAGTAATCAAGTTTCTGAATAAAAGCTAAGAACTAGGAGGATTCTTACAAATCTTATCAAACTGGAAATAAATATATCTAATCAAATCTTTGGCCACGTCACTTGAGTAGTCTATCTCCAGCTGTGTTGTCATCATTTTCTTCAGAACTTATTTGGACATAAGATACTCAGCATCCACAAGAAGATACTCAGAAAACTTTGTAGTACTCAAATGATACACACCAGCTGTTGAATATAGACGCCATTGAAGTCCACTGATATCATCATCAAGATCCTTCCAAACAGGATCTTCTTCATCTGGTGCACACATTTTCTTGAATGTAGACCAGATCTTTATTCCATTGACTGAAGTAGGTGCTTCAGTCTCATACTTGGCCTGCATCAACCTCCAAAGGTCTGCCAAGTCTTCCCTATCCAGACTTGCAAACAAAGACATAAGAGTAGTAAAAGTATGTACCTCTTTTCCATATCTTCCAATCATCCAGAACCCACTTGCATCTTCTTCATAGCTAACTATAGGATTTCTGGAATCATGAGGTAATATTTCCACCATATGTGAAACTTCCAATGATGAGAGCTTAATGCTCCTTCTAATAATAGCTTCACTAGGATTTACTCTATCCATATTTCCTGGAAACTCAAGTGGAACTCCCTTCTTCTTTGGTCTTGGTGCAATTAAAGCCTGTTGAATTTGCATCTCTTCTGCAAGCTCTTCCTTTCTTTCATCTGAAAGAAGTCTGATAGTGTTCATCTCTTGCACTCTTGCCCAAATAGGATAAGCTTTATACTCCAATTCATCAAAGGACAATCCCTGCAACTTCTGAAAAGTCCAACCCCCTTGATGACATCTAAGAAACATATAATAAAGCTCCCTTCTATCCCTATTAGATTGTGAGAAAACCTTGCTGGCCTAATATTTTAGGATTACCCGACAATCCCTTTGAACCCTAAGTAGAATTTCCAATCCCCAAATCTGATCTGATAAAGACATGTCTAGATTCTCCATGATCTTATTCTCCCATACAAAGTACATCTGAGCAACTTCAGGCATATCATAATCCACCTTCATCTTCAACTCTGCAAGTTTTTCCCTTGCCAACACATCACCATATTCAAGTCTTTCTGGTTCTTCAATAATCATAACACTTGAATCTGTACTCTCATCATCACTGCTTTTCTTACTCTCAATAGCAGTTTCCTTCATCCTATCTTCTTTCTCAAGTTGTGCAGCCAACATTGAATCAAATTTTACTTGAGCTGCATCCTTGGGAACCACTGTTTCTACCATGATCCCTTTACCCCTATCTAATGTATCAATGATGGGTAAAGATGATGATGGTACATGTGTAGACACCTCCTTGATGATAGCTGATGACTGGAATACATCAACCATACCTGCAGGTCTATCAACGTCCAAAACCTATGTGTCAACGCCCAACTTACTCTTATTAGCGCTTGGCTTGTCAGCGTCAAAAATCTGCTTGTCAACACTCACCTTACTCTTGTCAGTGTTTCTTGTGAACTGCTCCATCATCTCAGTAAAAGATAAATTCAAATTTGTAGGGGTAACCAATGAAACATCAAAACCTGGTTGCCTCTTCAAATCAGCTAGAGCTTCAACTATACCCAAAGATTCTCCTTCATTTGAGCCTTTATCACTTAAATTAATTGGCTCAGTAGCAGCTTCCTCCCCTTTGTAAGAATCCTCCCCTGAGGAAAGGACTCTTGTCTGCCTTCTCCTAGCCTCAGAAGCTTTCTAAAACAAAAATCATCTCCCTCAATTCCTTGAGTTCAAGGCCTTTGGGTAGAGAGAGTATGTACAAGGTATGCATTTTGCTTTTGCAAGCTAATGCAGTCAGCCGTCAATTCCAACAATGTATAGGGTTCCAATCTGCCCTCCTCTAGAATGGGTATTTGACTTCTCGAAATAGAGTCATGGGGCATGGATGGGGTCTTAATGATGGTAGGACTGGCTTGGCCTGCTTCTAAGCTAGTACCAATAGTCCTAGCCCCACCCATGGTACCAACCACACTTGTGGTGGTCGTTCTCTCTGCAACATGGCTAGGACCACCAGAGGAGAACACTCCAATGGTCCTTTGGCGTTTTTCCATCCTAAAGTCTGGGGGTGAAGAGGATGATGTGGATTGGGTTGTAGTTTGAAGGTTAAGGGGTGTTTGGGTTTGTTGTAGAAGGGTGTCAACGTTTGGATTTGAAGTGTCAACGCCAACATTTAACGTGTCAGCGTTAAAGGAATCTTGGTCAAGTTCCATATGTTGGGATGATGGTGATGGTTCAGGTAATGGTTCTGGTTGTGGTTGTGGGTCAGGTTGAGGTTGTGCTACTGCCATAACAGCAAGCATGGCTTGGGTAAGGGGTAAGTCTCTGTGAGGGGGGTGAATTCATCTTTCCAAAAATTGCTTTCTTTTGCTCAGGGATCTTATAAAAATCATCATGATCCCTGGTGCAGTACCTTTGTTCATCAAAAAACCATTTGCAAAACTCTTGGGTAAGCCAGAGTCATCTTGCTACCCTTGTTTTTACACATGCCATCAAAAATCATTTTAGAAAAATTATATTTTTGCCCATGAGCAATACACACAATGGCACTACCAATAGATCTGTTAATTTCATTATGTGCAGTACATTTGGGACTCAAACATTGAAGTATGACATGTATTAAGTACTTCCAAGCTGGGGGAAAAATCCTGTTTTGAATATTTATTTAAAGATCCCTCTTCAGGGAAAGGATAACCCAAAGCTTGAAGTCCTTGTTCTAGATCACCAATGGGTAGAGTGGTTATACCATCTGCATCATTAAGATGCAAAGCCTAGTGAACCAAGGCTTCAGTAACCACCCATGAACGCCCATGGACTGTAGCAGTCAATGTAGTCACATTATTAATCGTTGAGGAAGTGACAGTATTCCAAAACTGCTTAATATGAGTGACAGAGATAAGAGGAGCATGAGAAAGTGCATACCTAACAGGGGATGCATTTAAATACGCCACCATCTGAGTATATTGAGGAAACAGAGCATCATCAGCCTCCAAATAGGCAACCATGTTATGCTGACTTCTGAATCCCAATACCAAATCACTCGGTTTAAACTTAGGCGCCATTGATATAGAAAGCTGTGTGAAAGATTATGAAAGATGAATATATGTGAAATTTTAGTTAGACAAGAATAAGCAATTACTCTGTTTCAAAATAATGAGCCAAATATTTAGGAGAGGTAGGCACATATGATTGGTAAAAAATTAGGCAGTTATTTTCAAAATATAATGATGAAAATCTTGAAAAGAAAATAACTTATCTTGTGCTTTAATAAAAAGTTACCAACTCCAAAAATGACGGCCCAAATTTTCGTCAAAAATAACAACTAGGTAGGACCCAATGGTTGTTAACGGTAAAAAATAACCTATCAACGTCCAACGGCTATATTCTTGTCAACGTTGGAAAAAGCCATGTCAACGTCTAAGTTGGTCCTAACAGCGTTTGGAAATAAATCTGTCAACGTTCAAAAATAAAAATAATAAAAATGAAAAAGGACCTTAACAAAGTGATTTATCCTAGTGAAAATTACCTATAAACTGAAAATGACTATAGGGTGGCAAGCACTGTCCAATCATGCACACTTGCTTAAGCAAGATAGACATAACAGTCCTCAAGTGTCCCTTGCTAACCAAAGTTCTTAACAGTTAAGTTATCTCATAAAATCCTTTGTAACTTCCTAGGTAAGCCCAATAAAAATCATACCCAAGTCTCCCAACAGACCACATCCAGTTCTAGGCCAAAAAGTCTTGGCAGCGTGCATAGTATATCAACTTTGTATGCTACAGTGCCTCATGAGTTAGTAAACTAATTCATACTCACCAATGGACACAATCTAGAATTGTGATAAGAGTATTATATGAATACCCAAAAAGTCCTAAAGGGTTCCTAAACCTCCCATTAAACTATGATACATAAGTTGCCAAATAATATGCATGTAATAAAAATTTATGTCAAGATAGGAATATAAATATTCCAACCATCATCCATAAACTCAAACATGATCCAACAATGCTCCAAGAATCCATAAGAAACTCTGTATCCAATTGTACAATGCTAACAACGCCTGCATAATTAGATCAAAAACCACAAAACTGACATGTTGCTGACAACGTTAATTTAACACTTGTCAGCGTTAAAATAACCTTTGTCAGCGTTAGACAAATAAAGTGGAAAATCTAATTTTGTATAAAGACCAATAACAAATGCATATCCTGTACATACTTTTACAATAATTTCCCAAAACACATATTAAGTAAGATTGATCATTCCAATACTTGTTACCAAGTATTGAAATCTTCCAGTATCAAAAGGTTTAGTTAATAAATCAGCCACATTTTCCTCTGTGTCAACCCTATCTGGTTGTATTAAACCTTTTTTCAAAACAATCTCTTATAAAATGATGCCTAATTTCTATGTGTTTTGTTTTAGAGTGATGTACAAGATTTTTAATAATGCATAAAGTACTGTTATTGTCTACAAAAATCTTGGTATGCATGAAATTATACCCATAATCCAACAGCTTGTTCTGAATCCATAAGAATTGTCCACAACAAGCAGCTGCAGCAACATACTCTGCTTCAGTTGTAGAATTGGCCACCACTGTTTGTTTCTTGCATTGCCAAGATATCAACCTACTCCCAAGAAATTGGCATCCACCAGTTATGGATTTTCTATCAAATTTTTCACCACCATAATCACTGTCTGAATATGCAATAAGCTCCAATGGAGAATCTATTGGATACCATAATCCCAAGTCTGGATAACACCTAAGATACCTAAAAATCCTCTTGACAACATGAAGATGACATTCTTTGGGAGGCACTTGATGGCGTGCACATGCACACACAACAAACATAATGTTAGGTCTTGAAGCTGCGAGATACATCAATGAACCAATCATTGACCTATAATGCCTGACATCCACTTCTTTTCCATCTCCAACTTTTCCCCAAGGTGTTCCCTATCCATGGGTATGCTAGCCCGTTTCTCATGTGGAGAAAAGCCAAACTTCTTCAAGATTTCTGCTACATATTTATCTTGAGAGATGAAGATACCATCTTCTTTCTGCTGAACTTGTAACCCTAGAAAGAAGTTCATCTCCCCCATTGCACTCATCTTGAACTTGTCTGTCATGAATTTGGAAAAGTCTTCACTCATATTTGGACTAGAAGAACCAAAGATGATATCATCCACATAGACCTGTACAAGTAAGAAATCCTTACCAGTCTTCTTTGTAAATAAGGTCTGATCTATGGTTCCCCTCTTGAATCCATTTTCCACCAGATAGGTGGACAATGTGCCATACCATATTCTTGGGGCTTGATAAAGTCCATACATAGCTTTCTTTACTCTATACACCTTGTCTGGATGTTCTGAGTCTTCAAAACCAGGAGACTGCATTACATAAACCTCCTCTGCAATTGTGCCATAAATAAAATCACTCTTCACATCCATTTGATAGACTGTAAATCCCATGCAGGAAGCATAGGCTAGAAAAATTCTTATTGCCTCAATCCTTGCAACAGGTGTAAAGACCTCCTCATAGTCTATCCCTTCCTCTTGTGTATATCCTTGAGCGACTAAACGTGCCTTGTTTCTGACCACAATGCCTCTCTCATCCTTTTTGTTTCTAAGAACCCATCTTGTCCTAATAGGTCTTACATGTCTTGGACAATCAACTAACTCCCAAACATCCTGAATAGCAAATTGGTGAAGCTCATCTTGCATTGCTTCCACCTAACTTGGTTCTTTGAGAGCATCAAAAATATTCTTGGGTTCCTGTTGTGACAGAAAACAGGCAAACAAACATGCTTGAACAAGAGGGGTATCAACCTTCTTATGAATATTGGCAATAAAACCTCCATGATTCTGATGAGACCTTCTAGTTTGCATAGGAGTCATCACATCACCTATGATCAAAGAAGAAGGATGATTCTTCATGGTAGATGTAAGTAATCCTCCTTCAATGATTGTGTTATCATCAATTTCAGTCTCCAAATTATCAATATCTTCTTCAAATGCTCTTCCATCATCATCTGAATGAACTTCTCCATTTCTGTTTGAAGGTTCACCTTGTTCAAAATTATTGGAATAGAATAAATGGTCAAAAGAGTTATCAACGCCTAAATTAGGGTTGTCAATGTTTGAACCATCAACGCCTGAATTTGTCTTGTCAGTGCCAGATTTTCCTCTGTCAGCGTTTGAAGAATCATGCATGTTTTCAACTGGTGATACTTGTGGACCACCTTTCTCTTATCCAGCAGCAGCAACAGCAGCAAATGCATCTGTCCATATAGGAATGGTAACATACTCAAGTATGGGTGCTGATTTGTCTGCTTGTGATCCAACCTCTTTATCAACCTGTGTACCTGAAATTTCAACAACTGGTTCTTCCACAACATTTGAAGTTACCTTCACAATGTCTGGATTAGTAACAGGCATGTAACTCAATGTCCTAGATAGCGGTTCCAAGTCAA
This sequence comes from Glebionis coronaria, assembly GCA_025667525.1. NCBI lineage: Eukaryota > Viridiplantae > Streptophyta > Magnoliopsida > Asterales > Asteraceae > Glebionis > Glebionis coronaria. Next base: position 449,615,386 of record CM046877.1, on the reverse strand, counting down.
ATAACCAATTTAGACCACTCTCAGGATCACTAGGTTTACTTTCTAAAAACCTAACATGTACCTTTTCAAGTATACGTTTTTCTTTCTTAATGTAAACTCTATATCCTCTACTCTGCACAGAATAACCCATAAAGTAGCCTTCATCACCTTTAGCACTAAATTTACCTAAGGCATAACTAGTGTCCAAAACAACTACATGACATCCAAAAGGTTTAAGAAAACCAATATTAGGTTTCTTGCCCCAAAATAGCTCATAAGGTGTCTTGTTGTGAATCTTGTTGATTAATGCCCTATTCTGAACATAACAAGCTGTATTCCAGCCTCAGCCCAAAATGCTATGGGAAAATGAGCATCAGCCATAATAGTCCTAGCTGCTTCTATGAGTGTTCTATTCTTTCTCTCATCTACCCTATTTTGTTATGGGGTTCTAGCTACACTAAACTGTCTTGTAATCCCTTTCTTGGCACAAACGTCATCTAACAACTTATTTCTAAACTCACCACCATTATCACTTCTAAGTATCTTAACCTCATTCCCATATTTTTTCTCTAACTGAGTAATAAAGTTAATCAAAATATCAGCAGTTTCACTTTTCAAAGCTAAAAAGAAAGTCCAAGTAAATCTAGAAAAATTATCAGTGATGACAAAACAGTAGGATTTACCATTTAAGCTTTCTATATTAGTTGGACCAAACAAGTCCATATGTAGTAAGTGAAGTGGTTTAGAACTAGAATGCACAGGTTTAGGCTTAAAGGAGACTTTGTGTTGTTTGCCTTTAAGGCATGAAACACAAGAATGGTCATTGTGGAAGGCCTTATCAGGCAAACCATCAACTAAACCATGTCTCACAAGTCTATTTATATTCTTAAAATTAATGTGCCCTAATCTTCTGTGCCAAAGATTACTCTCATCAACTGAAGCCTTAGCATATAGACATGACAAATTATTATTCATCCTAATTCCATTAAGATTCACATTATAAATGTCCTTATGCCTAGGTGTTTTATAATCAATGATATTCTCATCTGGAATTTTAAAGTCTTTGCTCAACACCAAGAATTCAGTATCAGTGAAAAGAACTTTATTTTTGTTATCACACACCTGTGATACACTAAACAGATTATAGTCAAGTTCTTTGACCAGAAACGCGTTTTCAAAACGTAAATTGTTGGTGATAAGAGTGCCTTTGCCAGTGATAGTCCCATATCCGCCTCCAAAGTACACTTTGTCACCATCTTTAATAGGAGTGAAGTTTGTTAAGTAGTCTTCCTTCCTTGTCATGTGCCTAGAGCATCTACTATCCCAATAGCCATAATCATTAACATGCTTTTGAATGCCCTGCACATAAAGAAAACAAATTAGTTTTCTTTGGGAACCCAAGCCTAAGTAGACTTGGATTCATTTGGTTGTTCAACAAGAACAGACTTAGTCCTTATGACAACCCCTTGTTCATCCCTTTTTGGATTAAACACCCAGTTAACCCTAATTGGTTTAGTTATGACCTTTGAGATATAATGAAATCTGTTACAGGTCATAGAAATCTCATCTGAATTAGGGTTTTGGTCTTGTTTAGGTCTCCATGTCAAGCTAGAAGAAGCTTTAGACCCCTTTCCCTTTGGTTGCAAATATTTGACATTACTTGGTCTAGCAACGTTTCTGTCAGTGTTTAATTTGTTCTTGTCAACGCTGAAATTACCCTTATCAGCGTTGAACCTAGGGTTTGCTACATGAACCCATTGTCTGTTAGACCACGTATCGGTCTTCTGAAAAGGTCTTTGTCCATAAGTATTAGACCCTTTAGTAAAGAATGGGGCTGGTATAACGACTTGTGGAGTTTGCTGGACAAAAGGTTTGGGTTTGACAATGTTTGACTTTCTATCAGCGTTGACCTTTGAAGCGTTGACACACTTATAAGCTAAATGTGAAAAACTTCCACAAGTATAACAGGATTTTCTAGACATAGCTCTAGGTCTAGATGAAAAGAAACCTGCCCCATTATCACTAATTTGACTTTTTGGTGACCTAGGTTTTCTATACATTTCTGCATATTTAATACTAGGTTTTCTATCAACGTTTAAGCCAAGGTCAATAGCCTTGCCAGTAGTAGGATTGGTCACTTTTATGGGTGTAGACTCATTTGGGCTATCACTGAGCATGCCACCCTTAACAAACAAAGTAGGATTGGCTTTCTTCCATTGGTCCAAATCAGTCAATTTCTGCTTGTATTCCTCTACTGGGGTAAGAACTCTTGGTGGAGGATGAATTCCTCATCTTGAAGTTCTGGTATACCAGTCCAAGACAAATCCTTTCTAAAGACACCATAAAAGTTCCCAGCAGGTGGTGGAATACCAATATACTCTTTCATCCCAATCCCAGTCATATCCCTAGAATCTCTTTGTTCACTAACACATTTTTCTAGGGTTTGTGAAGCTTTATCAAATCTCTGAATTTTAAGATCTACATTATCTTTGTTTTTTATAGCCTCATCTAACTTAGGTTGTAAAACACCATTGACTCTCTCCAAAATGTTTCTAACCTCAACACTAGCATTCAAATCATGAGTTAAAATATTGATCTGATCTTTTAGGTCAAATTCCATTTTCTTATATTCAGCCACAGTCTTTTCAGTTTGAGTAAGAGCAAGTTGATAATTAGATAATTTGCATCTTTCATTAACGACATCTGTTGTTAATTTTAAGACTTCTTTGTTAAGCTTTTCAGTATTTAGACGACAACCCTTACTACAAAATGCATCATCATATACCTCATTGTCTGATGAAGATGAAGAATGTGCCATAAGAGCATAGTGAACATGCTCCTCTTCTTCCTTCTCTGCAACCAAAGCTTTGTTCTCTTCCTCATCCTTGGCCAAATAGCTCCAATCCCAGCCAACACCATCAATTTCTTGCATAGCAACCATAGCTTTGGGATCCTGAACCTTGATGATTTGGCTTGAGGGTTTTCCAGCATCAGATCTTCTTGGAGATCTGCACTCTCTCATAAAGTGTCCCATTCGATGACAATTATAACCCTGAACCTTGGATTTATCAAACCCAGCAGTGTCTTTAGCATTAAAGATTTTCTTCTTTTTGAATCTTCGATTCCATCTATTTGCCCTTATGCTTGCGAGAGCCATATTCCACTTTATGTCCATCTCCTCCAAATGCTCATCACTAATTTGCTCAAGGTCCTCATATGTAATCACTGAACCACTGGGCAATGAAGCAATGTATGCACACATAGTATCTAGATCAATACCAGCATGCTTAACTCTTGGTGAGTCAAAATTGTATGTGTCAGCGTTGACAAAGCTTGATCCAGCATTGACACAAGGTGATCCAGTAACAGGGTGCATGTAAGACTTCCTTTGATCAAATTGACCTTCACTATGTGAGAAGAAGGCCATATTGCCATTGGTAGACTTGCTTCCTTGATCCAAAAGGATCTCACTCTCTACAAGCCTTAGTTTATTGTAAACATCATCAAAGGTGTAATTTTTGTGAGTATTATTAACAATCATAGACCTTGCTTCAATCTTCCATGCATCACCAAGACTTTTATGAAAAGTGGTGATGATATCAGCATCATCATGCACTGTTCCCATAAAGTACAACTTGCTTGTAATGTCAAAAGTCTGCTTCTCACTCCACTTAGCTTTTCATTGGGTTGAGCTTTGAACACATCATACTCATGCAAGAGTTGCTTCTTTTTCTCTTGTACAGTATCAGCATTACCACCATAAGCAACTTTAAGTGCTGCCCAAAGACCTTTGGCAGAATCATATCCTCTATACTTGTACTGATTGGCTTGTCCCAAAGAGAGTTTGAGGATGCTTAGGGTTTTCATGTCATTCCTCCTCTTTGCTATGTCCTCAGCTGAGACAGCTCTTCCATCTTCAGGTTTTTCTTTTCGATCCTATTCAGTAGAGCCTGGAGTTGATCTTGCCAAGATAGCAGCTACAATCTTGCCAGACTTATTAAATGTGTTTCCATATTCAATAATTTTCCATAGGGTGTGATCATGGATTTGAAGATACTGCTCAAAGTTAAACTTCCACAACTCAAAGTTGTTTGAGTCTAGCATGGGAATCTTGATGTTAGGGCTTGAAGAGGAGGAGGTTAACTCTGGAGTAGACACGTTGTTTGAATTTTAGGGTTTCTTAAAAATTAGGGTTTTTGGCGATATAGGGTTTTTGTGTTCTTTAGATCAAAGTTTCTCAACAAGCTCTGATACCACTTGTTGATCCCAAACTTAGATCGATTTAGCATGTGTCAACGAGATTAAATCAAGTTAAACACGTAGAGAAACTTTGTTGTATATGTAATAATTTAAGTATTATGCGGAATTAATACTTAAACAAGAACACACAAACAAGTTAAGCCAAACTTTCACTTTGATTGATAAATCGAACTTGCGTACAATGAAAGTGTAAAAACGTATATTAAACTAAAACCTAAAAGCCTCCTTTTATAGATTAAGGAGCCTTGTACAAAAGTCAACGTATCAGCTATTTTAGGTAAAGATAAACATAAGGAATACATTGGCGAACATATCTTTACTAGAAAGATACTAGAAACATAAAATGTATAGACTAAGTCTTCTATCAGTGCTTGACTTCTTCTTATCAACGCTTGACTTCTTCCTGTCAACGCTTGTCCTGTCAATGCTTGATTTCTTCCTATCAACGTCCAAATTGCTCTTGTCAGCGTTCAAGTGTATTGGCTACATTTTATTCCCAACAGAGGCTGAGCACAGGCAATGTGCAAGACACATTTATGCAAATTTCAAGAAGAAATGGAGTGGCTTACATTACAAGATATTGTTTTGGTGGGCTGCTTCCTGCACAATACCTGAGCACTTTCCTCAGGTTATGGATGCAATCCAGAAACTAGATGATAATGCATACACATGGTTAGTTGACAGAAATCCAAATACATGGTGTCGTGCTTACTTTGAAATGGACATATGTTGTGCAGCATTTGAAAATGGTATGTCTGAGAGTTTTAACTCTAGAATACTTGTGGCTAGAGGAAAGCCCATAATTACCATGTTAGAAGACATTAGGATATATATTATACAAAGGATTTGGGTCCTTAACAAGAAAGTCGTGGAACACACACATGAAATTACTCCACTTTTCTAAGAAGATGTTGGAGATTCATACAATAAAACTAAGGTACAATACTTAAAGTTTTGTTTACAAATGTTGTCTAACATTTATTATAGAATTTATAATGATGAGTTGTAACACTATGATTGGAACTGGGTGGTGTACCGGAGTGGTTACCAAAAAGTTGAGGTTAGAAGAGATGACCATGGGTATGGTGTCAATGTTGATAATAAAACTTTGTGGATTGCAGAATGTGGGGGCTAGCAGGTATTCCTTGTGTCCATGTTGTGGCTGCTTATTCTCACCTAGGTTTGAATCCAGAAGTAGGTGTCAGTGACTGGTATTCTAAGTCCAAATAGATTGACTGTTATAAGCACTCCATTAGACCAGTCCCTGGTTCTAGTGTATGGAAGAGAACAAAGCTTGAAAAACCATTACCACCTCAAGAAAGAAAAATGTCGGGCAGATCCAAGAAATAAAGGATTAGGCATCCTTCAGAAAATGACCATGAAATTAGTAGGGTTGGAAGAGTGATTCATTGCCATAGGTGCTGGCAATCTGGGCATAATAGAAAAAACTGTAAGAATACCCCAAGACCTAAACCAAAGAATTTCTATGATGTTCCTTATGAACAACAAAGTGAGACACCAAATGAAGGGGATGTAAGTGGTTTACAGGCTACACAGGATAAGCTAGTAGACATGGCTGACCCTGTTATGCCAGTATCAGAAGCCAATGTTACAACTCCAATCTTAAAGAAACATGCTGGTACCTCAAAAAATACCCCATCTGGTTCAAAGAAGCCTCCAACTGTACCTAAGAAGCCTCATCAACCCAAATTAGACAAAGGGAAAAAACCAGCAACTGATGCTGGAACAAGTTTAACTCCAGAGGTACACTTCAATCCATAAAACAATGATAGTGTAATTAACTGTAAATGAACTTAGCTTATAATTAGAAAACTTGTATACAGGAACATCTTGAGGAAATGGGAAGACAGGCTTTGGAAGATCTTCTAAGAACTGAGGCTGAAGAAAAAGCAAAGTGGGAAGCTGAGGAGCAACAAAGATTAGATGATGAAGATGCTCGGAAAGACTACACTATTGAGTTTGCATCATGGGAGATATATGGGTCTTCACCTAGGCAAATACTTGGAAAAACTCCTATTACAAGACATATGGCTAAAATGTGAATGCACAATCAACCAGTAGATGAAATTTTTATGTCCAACCCTGAAGAAGCAACAGAATACTTTGATACACAAGACATGTTACATGGAGATGAATTTGACTTAGGTGCTACATCTCAATCAGTCACTTCTCAAGGAAGCCACTTCATACTAAGAGAAAAAGGTAAACATGTTGTGTCAAGTGCTCCTGTACCCAAAAAAGAGGAAGTCCAAAGACAAAAAAAGGCTCACAAACAGACATAGTAGTTCCTTTTAGGGCTACACACAAGAACATAGGTAGATCTGAAAGGATAGCTAAGATGAAATCCAAGAAACTGAAGTTTAATGAAGCTGAAAATAGATCTACACCAGCCAAGGTTCTTCATCTTAGTGATTGACTATATGAAGCTATTGTAATAGTTTATTGTAATCTAGATATTGATTATGTAGAAAATCTGTGATGGTATTGGTCTAATGACCTAAACAATTGAACCAAGCTTTTGTATAGGATAAGATAGGAATGATGTTGTTGTTAAATCTGTGATTCGTATAAAATGGATGCATAAATTTTCTGATGTTACTCACATGCCTTTAAGCATGGGAATCTCTTATAAAAAGCAACATCTTTTGTTTTATATGGTATTGTTTAACAAGTTTGAATGGAAACCAGGACCACCTTGTCTCCTAGTTGGGAAATGGTTTGTACAGGTCGCATTACATTACAAAAATTGTGTGTATATCCACATGTTTTCACACAACACCATCAATCTAAACAAAGCATTACATACCAAGTGTTGAAGCTAAAGACACTATTACATACCCTGGTCTTAAAACCTACCTATACATACCAAGTCTATAAAAGCTACCAATACATACCAAGTCTGCCAAAAGCTACCAATACATACCAAGATAAACACAGCATAATATTAGATACCCTAGTATAACAGCTAATAGCTTAACCTGTTTATATAGAAAGCATAAAATATTCATGAAAAGTTCATAAAAGTGTTTATCAAACCTTAGCTTTGCCCTTTCCTTTGCCTGCATTTTGAGGACCCTTCATTTGTTCACAGATTCGCAACCAAGTCATTTGGTTAGAAAGACTAATGACACAACCAATGACTGCAACAGGACTTTTAGCAATCTGTTTTGAAGATGCATTCACAGGTATGTATTTACCTTTGATAGCTTCATAAGCTTTTGGTGCAAATGCCCATTTTGATTTATGACTAAGGCTTTCACAATGGACACTAAAATCATCACTTTCACTTGAATCTTCTGTATCATACCCATACCATTTGAGAATAGCTGCTGGGGTTTCATTATCAGATGATCTTTTAGATCCATGTCCAAGCCTTGATCCACCAACATATGATCTTTTTAAACCCTTAACTTTTTTAGATCCATGCCCTTGACATGAATCCATGGTTTCTGAAGAATACCCTTGAGTCATAGCATCTCCTGATTCACTTTCACTACTAATTTCAATAATTTCTGCAAAAAAACCATCACATAAAAAGGATGACATATGGGTATAGTGTGAAAACATGGCTAATAATTCGACACCATACTTACCTTTCACTTTATCCATTTTTGAAATCTCTAGATAAATCCCTAAATGTTAAACTTGTTACCTGTCTATTTTTTGACTAAAATTTAAATGGAAGTTAATGAGGATTTCAAATGGTTGGGTGAGACTCATTTATATCAGACAGACCATGTTGGTTGGAGTATGCCATAAATATGGCTAACACATACAGTCAATACTTGGGCATAGAACATATCAGGGGAAAAACACTTGGGCATATAACATATCAGGGGAACAAAACTAAAACTAGTAACATCTTCATGCTAATCTGGCAAGAATCATAAACAACAAAAATCTGGCAACAAAAGATCTCATAAATATATTCAATTCATTGTAAAAGTAAAAAAACAATGATTACATTACCAAATCTAGGATTAAAACTATTGTTTAAAACATAACACAAACTGAAATAACTAACATTATCTTATCATAAACCACAAATTTGGTCTTCACATTCTTCAAGTCCTCTATTATGCCATTAAGCATTTAATGTGACTGTCATGGGGTAACACTCTTTCTGATCTATTACTTGTACCACCCGAGTTGACCATCCTCCTCAAGCTTTTATTCTCTTCGTGCAATCCATACAGCAATGCTCTATAATATGGAGATAAGTCAAGGTCTAGAAAACCATACACACCACATTTTATTATCTTGTCTCTGATTGGACAAGACCTAAACCTTCTTCCTGGATTTTCTAGAGTCCAAGCTGTTTAGAGAGGAATTGGGTGGGGGGGGGGGGGGTCACAATCACAATGTGTTTTGTTTATGACATCTTGATTCCTACCATATCTCCTAATCAATGATGAAGACGAAGATGACATAGTAGATTCAATGGTTACTTTTAATTACAAAATTTGGGGATTAGGGTTTATATGGAATTGAGAAAGGGGTATTTGGGGATTAGGGTTTAAATGGAATTGACAAAGGGGTATTTGGGGATTGGGGTTCTTGAGGTTTCTGGGAAAAAACTAAATGAATGGTTGTATGTATTTGGATCATGTGTTAAAAAAGGGGTATTTGGATCGGGTGTGAAAAAAAGACCACAAAGAAGACCCACTGATGTGGCTGCCAAGTCAGCAAAAGTCAAACATTTTGGTTTGACCGTGTCATGTCAGCTTTTACTCGTGATAGCAAGTTTCAGTGTGAATAAAGGACATAAATTAGTACGATGTGTATAATGGATAATCTGAGAAAGTACGTTGTGTATTTTGACATTTACCCTAAATTTAAACATCTTAAAATGAAGTACAGTATATACTATGGTACATATAGTAACGTTTGAGTTTTGACGCATGGAGGAGGAATTACAAAGTTAGATAAAGGATGTCCTTAGTGTTAAAGAAGCACAAAACGTTTCTGGTTTCTAGTTCCATTATACACTCGTTATTTTTCCAAGCACCCCGTATTATTATAGGTCTGACTTGTCACATCTATTGAACCTTTTCGGCTATCGATGAATACTGAATTCCGTTACTCTCGCAAACAACGAAGGTTGTATCTTACTTGCATTCACAATCGTTGCAATTTGTTGCTAGAAATCAAATCAAGTATATATTGTATATAGCATGCATTTTTCACTTCCGATCGGTCCATTAATCACAACTGGCCTCGGAGGAGACACGTTAGTGATGGTTTAGAAAAGGCCCAGTTTGATGATATGGTGGGGTTAGCGAATAAATTTGTTCCAACCAATTTTTCAAGCTCATGGATTTAAATCTCGACGTTTCAAATATTATTTCGGTCTCTGTTATTGATAGGTGTGGAAATTCCGACTTTTGCAAGCGTAACCATGTGGTGTGTATTAGTGGGAGAATTAGGTAGTATTTGAGAGCTACTAGTTACATTAGGTGGTATTTGTGTTTGTGGAATAATAGGTGCTAGGTGATGTTGCTTGGGCATGTGGTGATGTAGCTGGTGGAGGTGAGTTAGGTTGTTCGGTAGGTATTGGGCTAGGAATATGGATATGGTTATTGACTGGTAGGTAAGGAGTGGGCTGGTGAGGGTGCTCGGTGGCGGTGTGGTGAGACATGGGTGTGCGGGTTGTAGTGTATGAGCAATCGTAGAGGCATTTTGGGGTGCAGGGGTAAGGTGAACGAGTTCTTTGGTGGTAGCAAAAAATCATAGGATGGAGGGTTGATGACGTATATTCTCTAGTCAGGTCATGAACTCGACCCACGATTACTATTTGTATCCAACCCAGTAAGCATGGCTTGGATATAGTATGTCTTAGGCTCATGAGGTCCAGTGAGCAGTTACCGCACGCGGATGTGTGCGGCCCACGTCCTGGCCGCACGCGGACAGGATCGGACATAATCACAATCTAATTAGGACCGTGATTCACCTAAATAAGGGGAATATTTACTATCCTTATTTGATAGATAAGGATAATCACCAATATGGTAATTATTCTTTGCTTGGGACTCAAGATTCGATAAGCACAATTAGGATTTTACCATTTATATAAGGAACCCTTGTGGTTCCACAAAGGTACGATTCTATCACAATACTTACCCTCACTGATTATCTTAAACCTAAATTGATTACTTACTCTAACGTCGGAGTCTAATCGCGGGAAAAAATCTCACGGTAAGCCTAACAAAATGTTGTTCTTTAGTATGAAGGGTCTTGTTATAAGTTAAATTGGTACGAGATTCGGAGTCCCAAACACCCGAATTAAGCCTAATTCGGGTTAGACCAGGTCCATCCAACTTTTGTGTCAACAATTTGACGCCATCCGTGGGACCCTATACTAAATTATCAAGAGCATGACTAAGGTCGGTCAATTTACTGAAAAACAGAAGAACTCTGACAAGAAGACGTCTACGGAGGCACACATAGCCTCCCGTCACTCTACTCCAGGGTCAGCCATTGGTGCGAACAGCCGAAATGTAGCGAATTCGTTCCCAGGTGGAGCTAATTCGTCGTTCAATACTCCGGCACCAACGTTGGTGGTTAGCAACCATGATTCAGGTTCAACGCCACCTCCGCCTCAAAAGAATGCACAAAAGCAGCCTACCACGGGAATAGAAGATGACACGATCGCTCCTATTAACGAGAAAAATATCGAGGATTATGTCAACCAGAACTTTGACGCCCTCGTTACCCTCATCACCGCGAGGATGAGAGCTGACTAACGAGGAAACTTGTGGTCTCGGATCAACTTTGATGCTAGCGGTACGCCATAGTGTCCAGGTAAGAGACAGAGGAGACGTTAGGCTGAGGAAAAACCCCAGCTGTGGAGCGTCTTCGAACGAATAGGGGATCAAATCATAGACGATCTAGAAACAGAGCGGGAAACTTCCTACCATTTAGATGGGTCCTTTGGGCATGCAGCCTTGGAAACTCTCGCCGAGGATACTCGGCGTACGAGTGTCATCAATATGATTAGCCCCCAGCTAAAGAAAAGGATCCAACCCCTGAACCTCGAGGTCGGGGACCTAATAGAAGCCAAAGAAGTAGGTCAAGGCCAGGAATGCGTTTTCCAAGCTATGACTCATCTAGTTCCGACGATGATGATCATCACCCTAGGTGCCACAGATCGAGGTACTCTTCCTTGGATTCTTCAGACTATAACACCCCACTCGGATAAGTGGACCGTTACGTCTACTTATGGCGTGTTATCAAAGCATGCAAGGCAAGTGTCTTAAAAACATTAAATAGCCATAATGGAAATACCAGAATCGAACACGGTAGTCCAAACATAATCTCAAATATAAAAGATTAAGTACTAAAAGAAAGGACTAAACAATGTCCAAACAAGCAAAGTAATGTATGAAGTGCATAAAGTAAAGAAGTTCGGATAACTTCCATCTAGTGCACATACTCTCTTAGAATCCTAAGAGCGTCCTGATGTACCTGCTTTTGGAACATGAAAAGGAAACTACGGCTGAGCATAACGCCCAGTGAACGGATATAGAGCATGATAAGAATGTACTGGAATGAAACAGATTACAAATACTGAAGCTATAAGACTAATATCTAAAGTGCAACGGAAAATTGTGTATGTTCTGAGAAGTTTGATTTATAATAGTAAAGCTGAATTATTATCTGTTAAATCTGAAAACATGCAATTACTGTATTTTAAATGCCAAGAGCTTATATAGGTCATGTACTGTAACAACGTCTGCATGAATACATAGAGGGGTGACCTCATCATGCTGTAGAGGGGTGACCTCTAAGTAATGTGCTGGGTGGAGGGATCAACTCTAATGTGAAGGATGTATAGCACACACCACATTCACCTGATAAGCTGTAAACTGATAACCTAAGATGCACCCATACGCCCCGCTGATAATACTGATAAAATGGCCAAGTTGAAATAAATGGGAAGCTACGAGAAATCACTCCCTCGCAGAGGAGTCATGGCACCGGTGCCTCAAGTGTCATGGTTACGGTACCTCCGTAACTAGTAATAACTGGTCATGCATGTATATAAAGCTCAGGAAAATTTAACTTAGTTATTAAGATGATTACTAATAAAACTTATAACATATACTGGGGAAAACATTTGGCTGCAGACGGGGAATCCTAATCATGCATAGGAAATGAAGTCCTTACTGAAGGACAGAAAATCTGTACCTTTTGTCCAGTAACTGACTGCAAGGAAACTGAAAGAACTCCTACTCTGACTTCACAAAAGCTACATGAATAATAAACGCGAATGAGTTGACTGATATATGTTTATTTTTAGTGACCTTAGCTGTTCTTCGTTTTATTTATTTTATTCTTGTACTATTGTTTGTGTATAATATGGTAAATTCTGACTGTTCGATAATATTACTGATTTAATGTACTCTTTGTATTCCTGGTTACTGTATAATATGTAATTAAACATTAAAATATATCTACAAATAGTAACCTGCTATAAATAGAAAGCTTCTAAAATTAGAAAGGTTTCCAAATTAGTATTCTAGAAAATTAAATCATTAATAGTTCACGTGTTTTTAAGTCGTTAAAAAAAATAAAACTATATCGATTTAATTTCACTAATTAAAATAATAAAATCAAACAGTATAATTAAATTATTTATAAAACTCCTTTATAAAATGATTTAATTAATTTAAATAATTCCTCGCATTTATTATTACTTACGATCCCAAAAACCCGTGCTAAAAATCTTCCCCGAGACACCCATGTCTCGGGTTAAACCAAACCGGGCCCACTTCATGGTCCCCCTACTGACGTCACCCAACAGTAGCCACTGGCCTAGTGCCAGTTGCTACTGTTCCTATTGTGGTTCCCACTGTTTGTTCTTTTAGTTCCCACTGTTTAGTATATAGTTCCCACTGCTTGTATATAGTTCCCACTGCTTTGTTGTTGTACCCACTGTTTGGACCCTAAGACCCACTGAGAGTTGCACAACTCTCGGTTGCTACTGCTGTCAAACAAACACCCTCGATCTATGTTATTACTCACTATTTCATCAAACCAAACACCCCTTTAATACACGATACCCCTATTTAGGGTTTTTGGTTGCGGCCTAAACATCACAGCCACCGCCGCCCCTGTGCGGGTCACGACTGGCCAACAGACCACACACCGAGACCTTATAGGTCTCGGTTTTTTGTGAACCAATTAAAACCCGACCCTCTCTTGATTATTATCTCAGGCTAACACTATACCTTCGTTTGTATAGATCTTAAATTACAAAATCGTGAGATAAATGGAATTAAAGGAAAAGAAATGATTACCATTATAAGATTGATAATGGAATGACGAATACAAACGAAGCAAATGATGAAATTTAAGCCTGAATCCCCTTGTGGTTGTGTCTCTAGCCGGCGACCACCCTAAGAAATAGGAACCCTAGTTTCTTTTTGTTTTTGCTAAATGAATGAGAAGGTGAACATTTGTTTCTTGTGTTTTTTTTAAAACGGGTCGGGCTCAAAGTCCATTATTCTTCTTCTTGTTTTAGCCACTAACCGCCTGCCCATATATTACACATATGTTTTCATTTTATTTTTAGACACTAATAATTGTCGTGTATACTTGTTTTCATTTCTCGTGTTTTAATTTCTGAAACGTAATAATTATTTTCTTCATAATAATACTTATGTGATACATACGTAATCTTTTCTAACAATTATTAATTATTTTCTGAATAATTAATTTTGTAATAGTTAATTAAAGCTGAGACTGCGTATTTAATGTTCGTGGATTTAAATACGGGTTTTACAATTCTTTCCCTCTAAAAAAAATAATTCGTCCTCGAATTAAGGATGAGATAATGCTGCGGTTTTACAATTCTCTCTCTCTAAAAGGAAAATTCGTCCTTGAATTAAAGGTAAATTAAGCTGGTGAAATTATATAAGCTTAAAGACACATAGGCTGAAAGAACATGAAAGCTGAAAGACATATAAGCTGAAGGACATGTAACTGAAAGGTCATGAAAGATGAAAGAACATACGCGAATCATAACTGGAAGTGAGGATAAGAAGTCCGTATAGACTCCTCTGTTTCCCAAGTGGCCTCCCGCTCGTAATGGTTCCTCCACCAGATCTTGACGAAAGGAATAGTCTTCCTTCTCATAACTCGATCCTGGCGATCTAAGATTGCTTCGGGTTCTTCAATATAAGATAAGTCCTCCCGAATCTGATCGAGTGGATAATAAACTTTTTGAAGCTCATGATAGTTTTACCCTCTGAGTAGTGATACATGGAACACGTTATGAACGTGTGAAAGTTGAGGCGGTAACGACAAACGATATGGTACTTCCCCAACACGTTCGAGGATTTCGAACGGTCCGATGTAGCGAGGGCTGAGCTTGCCCTTGAGGCCAAAACGTCTGACCCCGCGTGCTGGAGATACTTTGAGGAATACCCGATCCCGAGTCTGAAATGCTAGATCTATGCGATATTTGCCGACGTAACTCCTCTAGCGAGTACGCGCTTCTTGCAGATTTGCCCTGGCAATGACGACCTTTTCATTGGTCATATCTATTAATTCTGGTCCCTCAATCAAACATTATCCAACCTGATCCCAATGGATCGGAGCACGACATTTCCTGCCGTATAACATCTCGAAGGGAGCACACTTGATACTAGCATGCCAACTATTGTTGTAGGCAAACTCGACCAAGCAGATTTAGTCATCCCAATTACCTGTCCATTCTAATGCACATGCGCATAACATGTCCTCCAAGGTCTGGATGGTACGCTCTGACCGACCGTCCGTCTGCGGATGAAAGGCTGTGCTGAACTTGAGCTTGGTTCCCCAAGCTTTATGCAGGCTTCCCCAGAAATGTGAAGTGAATCGTGGATCCCTATCTGATATAATATCTGAAGGTGTACCATGTAATCGTACGATCTCCTTCGTGAATAGATCTGTTAATTTACTGACTGAGAGATCTTTACGGAACGGGATGAAGTGTGCTGACTTGGTCAAACGGTCGACAATGACCCAGATTGCATCATGTTTCCTCTGAGTCTGCGGTAACCCGGTGACAAAATCCATAGAGACTTTGTCCTATTTCCACATTGGAATATCTAATGGCTGAATTAGGCCACTAGTACGCTGATGCTCTATCTTAACCTGCTGGCAGGTTAGACATTTAGAAACAAAAGTTGCGACATCCTGCTTCATGCCGCTCCACTAGAAATGCTGCTTAAGATCATGGTACATCTTAGTGGAACCTGGATAGATAGAAAACGAAGAGCTGTGAGCCTCAGTCAATAAGGCTTCTCTTAGGGTAGGGTCTTCTGGAACGCAGAGTTTGGTACCCTACCATACAATACCATCATCATCGATACGAAATTCAGTTTGCTGGTCAATATTCTGGACAATCGCCCAGATTTCACCATCATCCTTCTGTGCAGCTTTAATCCGAGAGAGTAAATCTGGTTCCACTCTCAAACTAGCCTAGTAACCTGTTTGTCCGCGTACTAGGAGCTCAATATCATACCACTATAAGTCCCGTATGATCTCCTCCTTAACCTTGATGCCATTTATCATCCCTCACGTTCTACTAAGGGCATCTGCCACTACATTCACTTTACCTGGGTGATACTGAATGTTAGTGTCATAGTCTTTCAGCAGTTCCAACCATCGCCTTTGTCTCATGTTCAGCTCTCGCTGAGTAAATATATACTTGAGACTTTTTTGATCGGTGAAAATATCACACGACTCACCATACAGATAATGTCTCTAGATTTTGAGAGCGAAGACGACTACTGCGAGCTCCAGATCATGCGTGGGATAATTCTTCTCATACGGCTTTAGCTGTCGAGAAGCATAGGCAATAAATTTCCCATGCTGCATAAGTACACAGCCCAAACCTTTAGCTGAAGCGTCACTGTATACCTGATATCCACCTGTGCCAGATGGGAGAGTAAGGATCGGTGCTGAAACTAAACGTTGTTTGAGTTCCTCAAAACCCTGTTCCCTCTCGTCAGTCCATACAAACTTCTCTCCTTTGCACATAAGTTTGGTCAATGGTAATGCCAAATAATACAAGAATTATATGTTCGTTGTGTTCCTGTCTAATCGAATTGATCTTAGTTTTCTATGTGACTCAGTTTTATTTTGGTGGAAACAAATATTTTTGGTTTGTTTTAAATTTAAATGTGCAAGACTTAAAAGTAAATGTCGTTGAAAGTAAAGGGCAAGTATATAAATCTAAATCTAATTAACGAAAGGTGCAATATTTAAAAACGTGATGAAAAGAAACTTAATTAAAATGGCTAAAAATTAAAACGTGATGGAAATTAAAGTTGGACAAGAATTAAAAATGTAAACTTAGAAAAATAAGCAAGACAAAATAAGAAAAACAGCTAGATCGGAATACATTCCGATCTTACCAATCGGAATGTTAGCTTACACTTGATCGGAATATAGAGAGGAAGACCAATCGGAATACTGTCACTATCCTCCAATCGGAATATCCAGAAAACCCCCAATCGGAATGATAAACCAACCCTGATCGGAATATGGTGTGCACTTGGTCGGAATGTCGATCGGAACCCACGATCGGAATAGCTTTCACCTTACCCAATCGGAATATCCAAAATGACACCTCAATCGGAATGAGTATTAGTCCTCCAATCGGAATGCTGTCACACTTATCAGATCGGAATACCACTACTTTGCCCCCAATCGGAATACCAAGAGATACCAATCGGAATATACAAAGATCCACCAATCGGAAAGAAGAAACCCTTTTCAGATCTTGCCAATCGGAAAGTATAACCCCTTTCCGATCGAACCCAATCGGAATACAGAAAATAATGCTAAAAATAAGCTAAGTAAATAAGCTATAATCCTAATAAGCACTATACGAAAAACTTAGCTAAAACCGTGTAAAAATAAGCTATAAAACTGAAAGTTAAAAACTTTTAAGACACGAAAAAGATAGACTTTAAGAAAAACAACTTTTATATAAAAATAACTTTTATAAAAACTATATAAACTTGAAAATAAATCAAATAAGCTATGAAATTAAAAGGTTTAAAACAATCAAAAGCATAAAAATGAAATCTTTAAACAAATCAACAAGTTAAAAACGTGTAAATGAAAGATTAAAGAAAGGTAGAAGAAGATTAACAAGATAAAGTAAAGGTGCGAGTAATTAAAAAGAAACACTTACTTGAAATTAAAAGTAATTAAAGGTGCAAAACATGTATTTAAATGTGCAAGTAATTAAATGTGCATAAATGAAAGTGGAAGAATGGTTTGTCAAGCCACCAACCATGGAAGAACTAATTGTCACGATTAGTCAACAAAGCTAAATGAAATGAAAATGAGGGTTTATATAGGTGATTAGGGAGTGGTTAGGGGAAGCTTCCTCTCTCCTTCCTTTCTTGTTAATTGCACCATCAAGTCCTTCCTTCTTAATTTTTTTGTTAATCTTGGAATGTGATGACTTTTGGCTCGGGATTTCTTTGGACTCGTCTTTTAATTCTTCGATAAATAAGACTTGAGTTCCTCGGCTTTAAGTAAACTTTCGTCTTTTGACTTTTTCTTCGATAAATCTTCAGAATTGGTCTTGGACTTCCGTTCTTTATCCACTTTTGACTTCTTGACTTCGTCTTTCATCCTTTTCTTCAATAAAAGTCCGTAAATGCCCGTGAATTTCCGTGTTTTCTCCACTTTTCACCTTTTCGTCCTAAATCACAACAAAAACACAAACCACGCATAATTCCGACATAAAAGACATAAAATACACGTTTTGGTCCGGTTATTATTGTAATTAAGTGGTAGAAAAGATGGGTGTTTACACACCTATCACCAAACGTGAGAAGTTCTCTAAAAACCTGCGGTAATAAACCGCTAACCCAAGAAAACTATAGAAATTCTGTGGCAGATGTCGGTCTCAGCCATTTAGTGATAGCCTCCACCTTTGCAGGATCCATTGTGATCCCCTCTGCAGAAACAATATGGCCTAGAAACACCACCTTATTCAGCCAGAACTCACACTTAGAAAATTTAGCATAAAGTTTCTCTCGTTAGAGAATCTGCAAAACTGTACGAAGATGATCCTCATGCTCTTCTTTAGCCTTAGAGAAAATAAGGATATTGTCGATGAATACAATTACAAACTTGTCTAAGAACTCGTGGAAGACTCGATTCATCAAGTCCATGAATATTGCTGGCGCATTCGTGAGACCGAATGGCATGACAACAAACTCATAATGACCATACCTCGTGCGAAAAGCAGTCTTGGATATATCCTGCTCCTTTACACTCAGCTGGTGGCAACCTGATCGTAAATCGATTTTTGAGAAGTGCTTGGCACCCTGAAGTTGATCGAATAAATCATCTATACGAGGAAGTGTATAGCGGTTACGAATTGTGAGCTTATTCAGCTCGCGGTAATCAATACACAGCCGCATACTACCATCTTTCTTCTTGACAAACAAAACTGGCGCGCCCCATTGTGACACGCTCGGACGGATGAAACCCCTTTCTAGAAGTTCCTGAAGCTGATGCTTTAGTTCCTTAAGCTCAACAGGAGCCATACGGTAAGGAGCTTTAGATACTGGCTTTGCTCCTGGAATAAGATCGATACCAAACTCTACCTCTCGCATGAGAGGTATGCCTGGAAATTCTTCTAGAAAGACATCCGGAAAATCTGACACAGTTGGCTGACCATGGAGTGAAAGTGTTTCAGAACCAGTGTCATGAACGGTAGCTAGGAAACCCTCACAGCCATGGTATAATAGAGCACGGGCCTGTAAAGCTAATATAATCTGAACATGTTTTCCTGGCAGAAAACCCCGGTGAACAAACTATGGTGTCTGAACATCACCGAAATGACTCGGTATGCATGAAAATCTATAGTGGCACGATAAACTGACAACCAATCCATACCCAGAATGATATCAAACTCACACATGTCTAGAGGAAGGGCACTAACTGGACGGATTTTATCGTCAAACTCTAGCTGAAGATCCCTGTACACATGGGTAATGCGTACAGAGTCTCACATGGGTGTAGATATACTTAGCATACTATCAAGTGGTGCAGGGGTCATGTTTAATCTAGCAGCAAATGAAATAGATATAACTGAATATGTAGTGCATGTGTCGAAAAGAACGCAGGCGGCTTGTCCGTTTATAAACAAAATGCCAGTGATTGTACCTGTGGTCTTGTTTGCCTGCTCTCGGGGAGTAGTATAAACGCGACCAGTGGTTGGTGGTGGTGGTGGTGGTAAAATCCGGGGAGTATGGCCTGAGGTACCGGCAACATCTCCCTTCTTACAATCTCTCATCATATGCCCCAGCTGTCCACACTTGAAACAACCACTAGAACCAAGGCGACACAGTACAGTGTGTTTCTCCCCACATGTGATACAAGTGGGATTAGTATACCCCGTAGAAGCTGCTCTGGTTTGCTGCGAACCTGATTCAAGAAAATGTATGAGTGTCACAGTCATGGTGAAATAACTGGAATAAGGCCGTTTAGCTAAAGATTAAGTTACCAGAATTTGCTGGTCGGGGAGACTGCTGACCTCTGTAATTTTGGTCACGCCCCTGTTCAACATCTTTGTTGACATACTGAAAGTTTGAATTCGTTTTACACAATTGTTTGGTATTGTGAAGCTTAAAGAATCACATGTGGTTGCCAGATGAGTTTGAGCCGCCACAGTAGTTGTCACCACTGCCTCTCTTATCTGATCGATTACGGTCATAAGACTGAACGTGATTTCTATAGCTCTGCTGCGGAGTAGCCGATTAGGATCGGTCTCCTCCTCTGTGTCTGTAAGATTATAATTAGTCATGGCATGATATATATTGTCAAGTAAATACAAGAGTTAAATTGTTAAAGTCTGCTGAATGTAATATACCTCTTATAAGGTCGCTCTACATTCTCTAGCTCATCCCTCTCGGAAAGCATCTCTACATCACGAGCTGCATTAGCTACCTACGATACGTTAGTGAACGTGGCACTAATTAGTCTATCCGCAGTCCCAGAGTGAAGAGCCCAGCGAAAGTGTTTCGCCTGCTCCTCCGCAGTACCTGCAGTCGCTCCCAAGAATCCAGCCAACCTGAGATATCGCTGCATGAAATACATACTATTCTCTCCAACCTTCTGACGGATGGAGTGAAAGTCCCTCTTCAATTTTGCCTGCTCCGCATGACGGAAAAACTGGTCATAAAATATTGCCTTGAACTGTGTCCAAGTTAATGTGAGTACCTAATCATCTCCCCCATTTGTCAGCTTATAAGCCTTCCACCAATGTAGGGCGTCACCCTCTAACTTGTACACAGCTAGCCTGGCCTTGAAAGTATCCCCGCAATCCATGGCCTCAAAGATTTTCTCTATATGAGAAATCAAGTTCTCTGCGTCTGTTGGATTTACTGTCTACTCAAAGATCGGGGTTTCTATTTATTATACCTTTCTAACTAGATAGGTAAAGTGGCAGGTGGTGGAGGAGGAGGGTTGTTATTGTGCTGAGGTCCGTTTTGGTAATCTTCCCTAATCTCATCCGAATTTGGGGTAGCATGGCTTGCACAACCGCTTGAACAGTTGCAGCAATAGTATCAGTTGTAGCCTCATTCTCATTATTACGTCTGGGTGGCATCTGAAAGTTTAAAGAGGATAACATGATTAACTTGTTAGAAACATGGAATAAGAAATCTGAAATATGCATGAGGTAGTTCATGAAGGCATATCCAATAAAATATGACATGAATACTGGTGAACGCCTATGGTTAGTTCACAAAATGACAATTGACTGAAAATATGAATCTGACATGAGTAAGGATGAACTCCTATGGGTCGTTTCACCAATACAAAATCTGAACGGGCAAGGGTGAACGCCTACGGGTCGGTTCACCAAAACGAAAATTCGTTGAAAAGTACATGCGACTAAGTATGTCCAGTCATGTACCAACCTTTTACTTAGTCAAAAATTAAGAAAACTGACTGATGAAATGCATGAGAAACATAAAAGATAACAACGCCAAAGTATAGGAATTTTCTGGTGACTACCCATTAGTCACAGGTCAAGTTTTAGAGCCTACAGGTCGAACCTTGCTCTCTGATACCATAATTGTAATACCCCATTTGGATAAGTGGACCGTTACGTGTACTTATGGCGTGTCGTCAAAGCATGCAAGGCAAATGTCTTAAAAACATTAACCGACCATAACAGAAATACCGAAATCAAACATCAGTAGTCCAAACATAAGCTCAAATATAAAAGATTAAGTACTGAAAGAAAGGACTAAACAATGTCCAAACAAGCAAAGTAATGTATGAAGTGCATAAAGTACAGAAGTCTGGATAGCTTCCATCCAGTGCACATACTCTCTCATAATCCTAAGAGCGTCCAGATGTACCTGCCGTTTGGAACATGAAAGGAAACTACGGCTGAGCATAACGCCCAATGAACGGATATAGAGCATGATAAGAATGTACTGGAATGAAACAGATAATAAATACTGAAGCTATAAGACTGATATGTAAAGTGCAGCGGAAAACTGTGTATGTTCTGAAAAGTCTAATTTATAATAGTAAAGCTGAATTATTATCTGTTAAATCTGAAAACATGCAATTAGTGTATTTTAAATGCCAAGAGCTTATATAGGTCATGTAATGTAACAACGTCTTCATGAATACATAGAGGGGTGACCTCGTCATGCTGTAGAGGGGTGACCTCTAAATAATGTACTGGGTGAGGTATTAACTCCAATGTGAAGGATGTAGAGCACACACCACATTCACCTGATAAGTTGTAAACTGATAACCTAGGATGCACCCATACGCCCCGCTGATAATACTAATAAAATGGCCAAGCTGAAATAAATGGGACGTTGCGAGAAATCACTGCCTCGCAGAGGAGTCATGACACCCGTGCCTCAAGTGTCATGGTTTCGGTACCTCCGTAACTAGTAATAACTGGTCATGCATGTATATAAAGCTCAGGAAAATTTAACTTAGTTATTAAGATGATTAATGATAAAACTTATAACATATAATGGGGAAAACATTTGGCTGCAGACGGGGAATCCTAATCATGCATAGGAAAGGGAGTCTTTACAGAAGGACGGAAAATCCGTACCTTTTGTCCAGTAACTGACTGTAAGGAAAACTGAACGAACTCCTACTCTGACTTCACAAAAGCTACATGAATAACGGACGCGAATGAGTTGACTGATATTTGTTTATTTTTACTGATCTTAACTGTTCTTCGTTTGATTTATTTTATTCTTGTATTACTGTTTGTGTATAATCTAGTAAATTCTGAATTTTTTGATAATATTACTGATTTAATTAATTTAAATAATTCCTCGCATTTATTATTACTTGCAATCCCGAAAACCCGTGCTAAAAATCTTCCCCAAGACACCCATGTCTTGGGTTAAACCAAATTGGGCCCACTTCGTGGTCCCCCTGCTGACGTCACCCAACAGTAGCCACTGGCCTAGTGCCAGTTGCTACTGTTCCTATTGTGGTTCCCACTGTTTTTTCTTTTAGTCCCACTATTTAGTATATAATTCCCACTGCTTGTATATAGTTCCCACTGCTTTGTTGTTTCACCCACAGTTTGGACCCTAAGACCCATCGAGAGTTGCACAACTCTCAGTTGCCACTGCTGTCAAACAAACACCCTCGATCTATGTTATTACTCACTGTTTCGTCAAACCAAACACCCCATTAATACACGATACCCCTATTTGGGGTTTTTGGTTGCGACCTAAAAATCACAGCCACCGTCGCCCCTGTGTGGGTCACGACTGGCCAACAGACCACACACCGAGACCTTATAGGTCTCGGTTTTTAGTGAACCAATTAAAACCTGACCATCTCTTGATTATTATCTCATGTTAACACTATAACTTCGTTTGTATAGATCTTAAAATACCAAATCTTGAGATAAAATGGAATTAAAGGAAAAGAAATGATTACCGTTATAAGATTGATAATGGAATGAAGAATACACACGAATCAAATGATGAAATTTAAGCCTGAATCCCCTTGTGGTTGTGTCTCTAGCCGGCGGCCACCCTAAGGAATAGGAACCCTAGTTTCTTTTTGTTTTTGCTAAATTAATGAGAAGGTGAACATTTGATTCCTGTGTTTTATTTTTTTTTAAACGGGCAGAGCTCAAAGTCCATTATTCTTTTTCTTGTTTTAGCCACTAACCGCCAACCCATATATTACACATATGCTTTCATTTTATTTTTCGACACTAATAATTGTCGTGTATACTTGTTTTCATTTCTCGTGTTTTGATTTCTAAAACGTAATAATTATTTTCTTCATAATAATACTTATGTAATACATACGTAATCTTTTCTGACATTTATTAATTATTTTCTGAATAATTAATTTTGTAATATTTAATTAAAGCTGAGACTGCGTATTTAATGTTCGTGGATTTAAATACGGGTTTTACACAGACGATGAAAGGGAACACCAGAGACACTCTCATCGCCAGTTTTAGCGCGAGAATGAGGACTTTTCTCTCCCGTGGCGAAGAAAGAAGGTGGATTCTTTTACAAGTCGAATCCGAAATTACTCGGAGGACAAAAAGAGACGAATGTCATCGAATGTTAAGACCTACGATGCTACGGCCGATCCCGATGAACACTTGAAAGTCTTCGTGTCGCATGCGGGAATCGAGCATTCGCCGATGCCTATGTGTTGGGAATTATTTGTTAAGTGTCAAGTACCGTTAGTATTATTCAAGTACTGTTAGTTATCTTTCAAGTACCGTTAGTGTTAACGCGGTACATATTAAGTACTACTACTTAAAAAGTAAGTACTGCTATATTGATTATGACGAATATATCTTTGTATAAGATATGTCATAGTTATAGTTAGAGTATATCTTATGTGATATACTTAAATAGTTAGAATATTGATAATATATCGTCTTTGATATAGTTATCTTTATAGAATATTCTAAGGTTTCTAGGGTTCCTTACTCTTTAAAAGGAACATAGGTACAATGTCATTCATGTACCCCATTCAAGTCGATTATTAAGAGAATCGAATAGTTAAAAGTAATTCTGTTCTTCTATGCTTTATAAGTTAGATTCCGCATAACTTATTTAGTTTGAGTAAGAGTTATCAAAGTATTTTAGTTTGATTACAATCTACTATACTAGTTCTTAACAGAATATAGATCTAATCAAAGGGATCAACAAGTGGTATCAGAGTTGTTGAGAAACTCTGAAAAAGAAGAACACAACCCCATACACTCCACTCACACAAAAAGCTCAATGTCTCAACATGGTGATGACGCTCATTTGGATGATGTTCAAAACCCTGATCCAATACCACAAGGACAATCAAAAGTTGTGCATCCTGCACCAACACAAGGTGTTCAAGCCGTGAATGCTGTAGCTACCTCTACAACTACAACACCTTCTCATACTCTTTCTGCTGTCAAACTCCCAGTGCTCAAAGGTGATAATTATGAGACATGGGCTATGCAGATGGAATATTACTTGAATCACAAAGATCACACTGTGTGGTAAGTTATCAAGAATGGGAATACACCTAAGAAGCTACACTGGTTGCCTGATGGTACATGCTATACTCTACCTGCTGTGACTGCTGAGGAGGTACAAGCAGAGATCAGAGAGAGAAAAGCCAGAACTGCTTTGGCTATGGCTCTTTCAGAAGACATCTTACACAGCTTTCATCATTATAAGGATGCCAAGGCTATGTGGGATGCCATAAAACTTAGATTTGGAAGAAATGACAAATCTAAGAAGATGAAGAAGATTGTTCTTAAGCAAGAATTTGATAACTTCTCAATTTCCAGTATAGAGGGAATATGATGGCTATGGAAGATTCAGTAAGCTGCTTATTCAATTGGGAGTTTATGGACAAGTAATTCCTAATGAAGAAGCTAATCTAAAATTCTTAAGGAGTGTTCCACAAGATTGGAAAGCAATGGTTATGCACTTCATCACAAGAGATGATCTAGAAACAATTCCTTTTGATCATCTCTACAACAATCTTAGAGCATACGAGATGGATATGAAAGGCATTGAGGTGACCAAGGCAACGACTACAACAAAGTCTAACTTGGCTTTTGTGTCAGAAGGAAACAGCGGTACTTATTTTCATAATACCGCTAGTGGATCAAGCAGCAGTACATACTTCACAAATACCGCTGGGGGACTTACAAGCGGTACTTACCCACAAAGTACTGAAGGCAGCCCCATAGTCTCTCAAAACCCACATGGAAGATCTTCACCATTGTTTAGTGACAATGATGCCTTCTCATTCTTTGCTGGACAAGACAACAGGCCAAGATTAACACTCAATGACTTGTTCCAAATAGATGATGCTGATGTTGAATAGATGGATCTTAAATGGCAAGCTGCTATGGTGTCAGTAAGATCTAACAGGTTCTTCAAGAAGACTGGAAGAAAGATGACTGTTGATCCTAATGAGCCATTAGGATATGACAAGTCCAAAGTTGAATGCTATAACTGTGGAAGGAATGGACACTTTGCAAGAGAATGCACTAGAGACAAAGCTGAGAGTAGCAGTCAAAAGTCCAAGAACAGCTATAGAACCAGTCCAAGAATAACTGAAAGCTTTCCAAAAGGAAACAGCAGGAGTCCTAAAGGAACCAAAGCATTGGTAACTATAGATGGAGTGGTGAACTAGGCTGAAGATGAAGAAGAAGAAGAGCTTGGTTTAATGGCTCTCTCACATGAAGATACTGAGGTACATCCTTGTTCTAAAGACCGTGCTCTTAAATTTAATAGCTTAGAAGTAGAACTAGAGGAACAATATCAAAAAGTCAACACATGCACTGTAGAACTAAATGCTTTTAAACAGGGTATTGCTAAGTTAGAAGAAAACATATTTTTGTGTAAAAAGGCTAAAAAAACTATGAAGAGAAAATAAGAAATTTAACTCTTCAAATGAGGGAAAAAGATGTGGAAATTAAAGCCTTTGAAAGACAACTTTTGAAAGTGTCAGCAGAAAATGAAGCTTTAAAAGCTAATCTTTATAATGAAAGGGAAGTGATTAATCATTGGCAAAAGTCCTCTAAAGGACTGAGAAAACTGATTAATTCACAAATGGGGTATTATGATAAGTCAGACCTAGGATATATTGAGGACCAACCCGGGGTAACTTTAAATGACAAGGACTTATCAAAGGGGATTTTTGATAGTTCTAGTGAGTCAGATAATACACTTGAGAATGATAGATATGCTGAAAGAATGAAGGTAGTTCCTCTACCACTATCAGGAATTTTCATGCCCCTAGTAATGATACAAGTATAGAGTTAGAAGTACCAAAGGTTAAAAATACCTCAAACTCTAGTACTTTGTCCCAAGATAAGACTTTTGTGACAAAGAACATTGTTTATCCACCTTTAATGAACAATTTTGTTTCTGAAGAATCTAAGACTAGTTCTACTCCCAAGCAGGTAAAAACTCCTAGCAAAATATTGGAAAATGATGTAAAACATGATAAAACCAAGAGGGGTGGGTTAGGTTTTGAGAAAGTTAAGTCAAAACAACCTTTTGGGTCTTCTTTGAGAAGAAAAGGATGTTATGTTTGTGGTAGTCTAAGTCATTTTGTCAAAGATTGTACTTTACATGAAGATAAAATTGTGAAACAAAAGGCTGCACAAAAGGTCATGAAAAACTGTAATAGGAAAAATGCACAGGTTAATAGGAATCAGAAACTTAAGAATGACAAACCTAAGTTTGATCACTCAAAAAGGGTAGCTAAACAGGTTAAAAATAACTCTACCAAAAGTTTTGTTCCTAGAGTAGTACTTATGAAACAAGGTCTAGTGCCTTTGAAGTCTGGTAAACCATGTACCGGCAAGTCTAGATCTGCAAGTACTGCTAGACAAAACTTAAGTACTGTTGGTTCAAAGTTTGTCAAACCAAAGTTCTCTAAGACTTCTAAGAATGTTGTTGAAAAAGCCAAAATATCTAGAAGTAAGTTTAATAAGAAACCAGTGCAAATGTGGGTTCCTAAAAGAGAAAAATCATGTGTTAAAGCAAGTAATGCTAAAGCAGTACTTAAGGCAAAGAAGTCTGAGCACATAGAGTCACCCTATGTATTTGACTATATAACTGAAACCATGAAGTATAAGAGTAAAAGCAGTATCACTAGGAATGCTTCTAAACAGACTCTTAAGTGTGTAGGTCCCACAAGATCCAAGCCAAACGTGGCTTGGGTCCCTGTTATAAACTAATAAGTTTTGTTTATGTGCAGGGGCATCTAATTGATGAATTGAAAGACAAAGGTATAGTAGATAGTGGATGCTCAAGACACATGACAGGAAACAAAGATTTTCTTGCTGAATTTGAAGAATACAGCAGAGGACCAGTAGCCTTTGGAGGTAGCAAAGGTAGAATTACTGGCAAAGGGAAAATTAATACAAGGAAATTGGAATTTGAAGATGTGTTCTTTGTGAAAGAATTGAATGAGTTCAATCTCTTTTCTGTATCACAAATGTGTGATAAGAAGAACAAGGTGTTGTACACAGACAAAGACTGCTTGGTACTGTCTAAAGACTTTGAGATGCCTAAAGAATCCCAAGTATTGCTTAAAGTACCCAGGCAAGAAAATATGTACACCTTTAATCTTCATACTATTACTCCAACAGGTGGTATTACATGTTTGCTAGCTAAGGCTTCTTATGATGAGTCTAATTTATGGCATAGAAGGTTAGGTTATGTGAATTTCAAGAATCTTAACAAATTAGTGAATAGGAATTTGGTTAGAGGGTTACCTAACAAATCTTTTCAAAATGATTTCACATGTGCTGCTTGTCAAAAAGGTAAACAACATAGAGCCTCTTGTAAGACCAAGACTGTCAATACTGTGACAAAACCTTTGCAACTCTTGCATATGGATTTGTTTGGTCCAGTTTCTGTAAGAAGCATTAGCCATAAGACCTTTTGTCTAGTCATAACTGATGATTATAGCAGATTTAGTTGGGTTTTCTTTTTAGCTCTTAAGAGTGAAACCAATGAATTACTTAAGGATTTTATCACTTTAGTTGAAAAGCAGTTCACAAAACAAGTTTTAATCATTAGGACAGATAATGGGACAGAATTCAAGAATGCTGAGTTTGATGAATTCTGTAGGTCTAAAGGCATTAAGAGACAATTTAGTAATCCTAGGACTCTACAACAATATGGAGTAGCTGAACGGAAGAATAGGACACTAATTGAGGCTGCTATAACTATGCTGGCTGATTCTCTTTTGCCAAATACCTTTTGGGCAGAAGCTATCAACACTGCATGTTATGTGTTAAATTAAGTCTTAGTGACCAAGCCTCAAAACAAAACACCTTATGAACTTTTGGCTGGTGTTAAGCCTGCCATAAGTCATTTAAGACCTTTTGGGTGTCATGTGTCTATACTAAATACTTTTGATCATTTGGGAAAGTTTGATGAAAAGTCCGACTCAGGATATCTTGTAGGATATTCATTGCAAAGTAAAGTATATAGGGTTTATAATTTGGCATCTAAAAAGGTTGAAGAAAATGCCCATGTTAATTTCTTAGAAAATAAACCCAATGTCCCAGGAATAGGTTATGCTTGGATGTTTGATTTAGATTATCTAACTAACTCCATGGATTACTATTCTGTGCAAAAGGATTTTCAAACTAATAATGCAGGTGAGGAGTCTAGTGCAACTAATGCTGGTACTCAAGAAGAAGTTTCTTCATCAGATGATGATGTTCATATCTATGTGCCCAATATACCTACTGTTACTCCCATGTCTGCTACTCCCAAGAATCAAACCATGCCATCAACAAATGATCAAGCCTCCCAAGAGCTTTAGAGGCTTCAAGATCAAGAAAAGAATGCTACATCTGCTAATAAGCATTCAGGAGAAGAATCTTTTGAGTCACAACACTCAGCAGTACATACTACACCTAGCGGTACTTCATCTGCAAGTACTGCTAAGCCAAAATCTGCTAAGTCTGTTGATTCATCAGAAGAGATTTTCCAAGCTATGGACAATGAAGACGTGTATGCTAGTCCAGCTGAAGGAAATACGTCTTTTAGGAAAAAGAGCGTAATTAGGGCAAGTATTAACAAGTGATTTAGGAAAACCACAAGTTATGACCCAAAGTGGGGATCGTTCTCAAGGAGGCTTGGTGTGTGTTAAGAGATGATTAATGATGTGATTATAATTATGAGAAAAGAAAATAGAAATGAGATAAGAAGAGAATGACGGTTACGATGACGAATTAAACTAAGACGAAATGTCGTACACGTAAAACCGTAAAAAGTAGCAAAATTAATTTTTTACCCTAAAAATTCCTAGAAAATTGCAATAAATCCTAAATAATGTAATTAGAGTTTACAAAAAATCAAAAATCACTCAAACCTTTTATTTAATTAAATAATAATTTTTTAATGCTAATTAAAGCCCAAAAAATCAATTTAATTAACAAAAAGCCCAAAATGAGATTTTTTCAATTGTAAACCTCTACAATGACTTAACTTAATTTAAAACTATTTTTGAAAATTTTAAAATTAAGAAAAACTACTTAAAAACAATTAAAAACTATTTAAACTTAAAGTAATTATAAAAATTAATCTAATGACAATAAAAATATTCTAAAAATTGTAAAATTCTTAAGTTAATGTATTTAACCTAAGAAAAATATAAAAACTTGAAAAATATAAATTTTTATTTTTTTAATAATAAAATAATAATAAAATAATATTAAAAATCCAAAATTTATAAAAAAATTCTAAAAAGTTGCAAACTAGCTTAATTTAACCTAATAAACACAGAAATAAAGTTTAAATTACCTAAATACTCCTAAAAGGCCTAGAATGGGCCAAAAGTCCAAACAGCTAACTTAATGGGCTTATTAAGGCCCAATAAGAAAAATGTTGTCCAAATAAGCCCAAAAACTCCGATCTGACTCAAAATTTGATTTTAAAGACAAAACTCTGAAGGCCCAAAAGCTAAAATTGAGTATTCAAAGCAGCTTATTCTTAATGGGCTTTTTGGCCCATTAAGCTATAAGCTGATGCCATAAGCTCAAATTAGACACACAAGCTTCTTTTGAGTTAGTTAAGAGTTCTGTAAAAAGAAATTTGAAATAAGCACAAGGAATAAGCCTGAAAAAGCAATAAGCTATCTTCACAAA
The DNA here is from genome assembly GCA_025667525.1 of Glebionis coronaria. NCBI lineage: Eukaryota > Viridiplantae > Streptophyta > Magnoliopsida > Asterales > Asteraceae > Glebionis > Glebionis coronaria. The sequence goes on along the minus strand of CM046877.1, from coordinate 449,584,962 downwards.
ACGACAAAATAGTCGTTTTCGAGTTCTAGGCCACCCCAAGAGCTGATTCAAGTTTCAAAAGCTTTTAAATGACTTAACTAAGCTTAATCAACAAAAAGTTTTTCAATAAGTTCACTCAATAAGCTGGAATAAGCAAATAAGCACTTATTTAAAAGTCAACGTTATGAGTTTTCTAGCAAAAAGTCAAAGTCAAGGCCTGATAAGCTCCAATTCAAACAAATGGGTCAAATGAGGAAGATTGATCACAAAAAGTAAGTTGTTGCAGGTCTGGATAAGCCAATATGGCTTATTAATAACCTGAATGCAAAATTACACTAGCAGGGGCTAGTTTTGGATGTTGAGTAGTGGAAACTTTTTCCACTGCTTGACTTAATTGACTATTTGTCTTTAGTGACTTTTTTGTGGAATCAAGTTACAAACAAGGCACCCTTATGATCATTGAATCACAAGGAGTCAGAAACAACAAAGAAATCACAAAATCACCCAGCCAATAAGTGCAGTTAATTCAATTAAGCACCAAACATCTCACAGACATGAACAATAAGCAGTTAAGCACTTATAAGCTGTTTAAGCAAAATTCAGCCAACCAAATTGTACCAAAAGCATACACAAGCTATAATAAACTTAAATTAACAAGTTTAAACAGGTTTCATGCAATGGTTCAAGGCCTAAATCAAGATTCAAGCACAATAAGGTTACTGATGGACACTAACACAAGCATATTTTTACTTTGCTGATGTACTTGACCAACAAGCCAAATTCAAACACTCAGATCTCTTAGATATGTTATGAAAACTTTGATTTAACAACTTATATCCCTAAACATGCATATACTCTAAGTATTACCAAGATTTTAGGTCAAAAACAGTCAAAATCAATATGCTATAGCACAATATTTGATTCAAGGTTTTAAACCCAATAACTTGCAGGTTTTAGTTCTCAACCAAGTAAATAACAGATAACAAGAATAAACAACAACTTTCCACAACACAATAGCAACTTATGATCTTAAACAGATAATCCCAAACAACCCTTATCTTTTTCAAATTAATTTAAAACTAGTATAAGTGTATTTCAAGACCACCCAAGCCCAATCAAACACATAAACAGATGTAATATGCAGTATTGAACAAGATTAGACCATAAATTCAGCAAGAACACAAGCAACACACAAAATCACCAAAAATCAAGATTTTAAGCAGATTTTGGGTAAAATGGTGCAAACCTCATGGATGTACATCCACACCCACGAATTTTGAGCTTATGTGCTAGCAAGAACAAGCACAAGCTTCCACACAAACTCCTGCTAAGATTCAACAAGGTTAGAAACAAAATATCAAAATCAAAAAAATGGAAAAACTTGATTGATGCAACCTTAGTTCCCCACACTTGATTATCCCCAAGTTATAAGCTTCATAACAGCTTGATATCACAATAGCAGGATGCTATGGTCAGCTTTATAGCCCAAGAATTCAAAGTTTGAACAAGACATAGCAAAATATCAAGATTCAAGGAAAATATGCAAACTTTTGCACACTCCTTTGAAAACAGGTTTTATAATTCAAGATTACTTAACAAAGAACAATAACAAGCAGATATAATGATTGGCACTTGAGTTTTCTTCACAATTTCGAACACATTTCATTAACTTGAATATATGATTTACAGAAAAGTGAACAAGGAAAATTCAAGAGCAAAAAACAAATGTAGTATTCTAAGGCCTTTACATAGGCTTACAATGAACTAGTGAAAGCTAAAAAACGTAACCCTAATTGCTGGTGAAGTCCCAAAAATTCCCTTGAGGGTTTGAATACTTTGAAGATCATGTGACATTTCTTGGCTGGTTGTGTGAGTTGGCATAGTGAAAATGTGATCAATGGCTCACATTGATGCTTAAAATGAAAGCAGAAACAAGGATGGTTGGATGACTGGCCAACTTTGGCATTTTGCTTCTCCAAATCTTCCGATGATGAGTAGGGTGCTCTAACTGATTTCAACAATATGGAAACAGAAATTCCAGTCAGTTCTATTCCCACTCAAAGAGTCAACAACAACCATCCTACTAAACAGATCATTCGAGATCCCAAGTCTGCTGTACAAACCAGAAGACAACTTCAAACAAATACTGAAACTCATGCACTTGTGAGTTATGTCAAAAAACAGCAGAGAACTAATCATAAAGATACTCAGCATTGTTTGTTTGCCTGTTTCTTATCACAAGTAGAGCCAAAAAACATTTCTCAGGCTCTTGATGAAGAAAGTTGGGTAGATGTCATGCAAGAAGAATTAACATAATTTGAGCTACAAAAAGTTTGGATTCTTGTGGATCTTCCTTCAGGTAAGAGAGTAATTGGTACTAGATGGGTTTCCAGGAACAAGAAGGATGAAAGAGGAGTTGTTGTGAGAAACAAGGCAAGAGTTGTTTCTCAAGGCTATAGACAGGAAGAAAGGATAGACTATGATGAGGTTTTTGCACCAGTGGCAAGGATAGTAGCCATTAGGTTATTTGTGGCCTTTGCATCATATATGGGTTTTATAGTCTATCAAATGGATGTGAAAAATGCCTTTCTTTATGGTACTATTTCAGAGGAGGTATATGTCTCACAACCTCCAGGTTTTATAGATCCTAAATTCCCCAACAGAGTCTACAAGGTTATCAAAGCACTTTATGGTCTGCATCAAGCTCCTAGGGCCTGGTATGCAACTTTATCCAATTTTCTGTTAGAGCATAGATATTAGAGAGGGACCAGTGACAAAACTATGTTCATCAAGAAGAGTGCTAAGGATATTATTCTAGTTCACGTCTATGTTGATGACATCATTTTTGGTTCTACCAAGAAGTCATGGTGTGAAGAGTTTGAGGCTTTGATGAAAGGAAGATTTCAGATGAATTTAATAAGTGTGAAAACACTTATCCTTTTACCACTTAATTATAATAATAACCAAGCCAAAACGTGTATTTTATGTCGTAAATTTCGGAATTATGCGTGGTTTGTGTTTTTGTTGTGATTTAGGACTAAAATATGAAAAGGGAAGAAAACACGGGCTTTCACGGGCTTTTATCGAAGAAAAAGATAAAAGACGAAGTCAAAAGATCAAGAGTGCAAAAAGAAAGGAAGTCCAAGGCCTATTCGGAAGATTTATCAAAGAAAAGTCTAAAGACGGAAGTTTAATAAAGCCGAAGAACTCAAGTCTAATAAATAAAGACATTATAAGACGAGTTCAAATAATCCCGAGACAAAGTCGAAAAAGTCGAAGAATTTAGAAGACGAAAAGACAAGAAAGAAAGAAAGAAGGAAGCTTCCAACACATGCTTACCTCCCTAATCTCCTATAAATACCCTCCTAATATCACATTAGGAGGTGTTGACTATCTTGACAAAATAGTTCTTCCACATTCATTTAATAACTGAATTTTTACTATGAAAAATTGTTTTTTGTTTCGATTCAATTCGAATTGACTACTGGTTTAACTGTGACTCAGTCGTTTTTGGTGAAAAAGAAATAGATTGGTCGTTGTTGTAAAATAAAATTGCAAAACTGTAAAGTAAAAGGCAAGGTAAATAAAGCTATAAATGATTAAAAAGTAAATGACGAGAAATTAAAACAATTAACTAATAATAAAGGAGCGAAACAAATAATAAAACGTAAATTTAAAACGAAACAATTAATAAAAATAAAACTGAAAGACGAAATTAACTATCGACTCGAAAATAAAGTTTACTTAATGAAAAAGGAGAGAAGAAAACTGAAATGGTACTTTAAAGCTAAACAAGGCAAAACCTAAAGCGGGAACTAAATAAAAGATAAAACTTGAACTTTATGAAAAAATATTAATTTTAAAATTAGATGAAAAATTCAACTAAAAAATACGCAATTTTCAAAATTTGAATCGGAACAACTTTCAGATAAAACTAAACAATTACGGAACAATACTAATAAATAAACAAGCTAGCAGGCAAGCAGCTGGAAGCTGCCACCCAGGCTACTCAAATTGGCGCCAAAACTAGGAAGCAGGCAGGTTGGCTGCACACATTCTTCGCAATATATACAGTATACTTATTCGGAACTTTGTTTTTTCGCTATAACTGATTCTTCGGAATCTTTATTTCTTCGCAACTTTTTTTCGGAATAAATGATTTCAGAACTTTTAGCTTTTTTCGGAACTTTACTCTTTTTTCAGACTTTTTACTTTTTCGGAATAATTGGTTTTCAGAGTTTTTACTTTTCAGAGTTTTTGACTTTTTTGGAAAAATGACTAATTTCATAGAAATCTTCGGAATATCAAACTTTTTCAGAGAAACTAACAATCTTCGGAATAACAATAAATTCAGAGAAATAAAATCTTCGGATAAATGAAATGAAAGTAAATTATGGAAATAAACAATGTTCGGAAAAAGCAGAATTTCAGAGAAATGATATCTTCAGAATAAGGGGCATTCTTCGGAATACCGAAACCCTTTTCCGAAGATCCTAAAATGAACAGAACAGTAACAGATTTATTCTAAAAAAAACAGGGAATAAGCCACGAATAAGCAAAAATCAAATAAGCAAATAACTAAAACTTAATCTAAAACACTTTTAAGAAAAACTAATTCAACCACAAATTAAAAACTTGAAAAACACTAATAAAACTAAAAATTAAAAATCAACTTTTAATAAAATAAACTAATAAAAACACTTAACTAAAATCAAATCAAACACACAATAAACTATAATATCAATAGTCCAACACAATCAAAAACATAAAAGCATAACAAACAATCAAATAAGCATAACAATAAGCACATAAACATAAAGATTAAATCAAAACAAGAAAGGTAGAATGAGAGATTAATATAAAAACTTGATTAAAGTTAAAGATTCAACAACAATTAAAAGTAAAAATTAAAGGACTTACAAATTTAAGGTGCAAGACAAGGAATATAAATTGACAAGAAATTAAATGACATGAAAATTAAATATGGAAGAACTATGTGTCAAATAGCCAACACCTCCTAATGTGATATTAGGAGGGTATTTGTAGGAGATTAGGGAGGTAAGCATGTGTTGGAAGCTTCCTTCTTTCTTTCTTTCTTGTCTTTTCGTCTTCTAAATTCTTTGACTTTTTCGACTTTGTCTCGGGATTATTTGAACTCGTCTTATAATGTCTTTATTTATTAGACTTTAGTTCTTCGGCTTTATTAAACTTCCCTCTTTAGACTTTTCTTTGATAAATCTTCAGAATAGGCCTTGGACTTCCGTTCTTTTTGCACTCTTGATCTTTTGACTTCGTCTTTTGTCTTTTTCTTCGATAAAAGCCCGTGAAAGCCCGTGTTTTCTTCCCTTTTCATATTTTGGTCCTAAATCACAACAAAAACACAAACCACGCATAATTTCGACATTTATGACATAAAATACAGTTTTGGCTTGGTTATTATTATAATTAAGTGGTAAAAGGATAAGTGTTTTCACACTTATTGAATCCCCTATACTTGACCATTGCAATGTCCTCATGCAATGCATTAGTTACAAAGCAAGTTTTACATTTTCCATCATAATCAATCCATCTTGGCCTTTATTAAAGAGACAAAATATTTAAAGGAAGAAAACAAGTAAAAAGATCAAAAACTTACCTTAGGTTTTTGGAAATATCATGAATGTTCATCATCCTCAAGTTTCACGTTCCCATACCAAGCTTAAAAACGAGATCATTGTTATTATAAGTTAGCAAACTAACACAAACTCATGTGGCCCAATTATTTACTTAGACTCCCTTATTCCTAGGTGTATCTCTTATTTTTTATTGTTGTCTTGAATGATCACGAGGATGCATTGTTGACTTATTTCGATACTTATTTAGGCTGAAAATAAAGTAGGACGATTTAATCAATAGTTAGCTAAAGGACAAAATCTTTTAAAACTGCTTCTCGGGACCTCATAAAGTTCATATCTTGGCATAACTCGCTTCACGATTGGAGACCTTTCTCAGACCGATATTTGGCATTGACTTCATACTTTAAATCTTGAGAGACGTTCATGAAATAATGGTCTTCTCTTCATAATAGGAATTTCTTCACTTGAACTTTTTGAGAGATTCGTCATACTTGGACCAGGACTTCTTCATTTTTCTCCAATCTTTATTTGGGATTTTGATATACAACGATCCACCTCCTTTTAGGACTTGGATCTATTTATCCTCATACCTTGTTAGGGACTTTTTGGATAGACTTCTCCATGATCTTTACGGGAGTATTGCTTTTCGTCGTGTGTCTCGATCCTTCATATTGATTTTTGATAAATGATTCTTCACATCACTTTGGATCTTTAGCAACAAAATGTAGCCCTCATGCCTTGTTAGGGCCTTTTCGGACTCGCCCATCTTCGCATCCCGTTTCAATAAGTTATGCCTTGGCTATGAACTCTAATTAATACCGAGAAACTTTTTAACGATCTTGTGCTAGAAGCTAAGTAACTTTTCAAATCGTACAACCTTACTTATTGCAATTAAATTTATAAACAAGCGATGGGAGAAAAAGCTTATAATCAACTCACATAAATTCATGAAAGAATACGAAACTTATATTTGACTCAATCATCTCTCGTTCTCCACAATTTAAAATCTCAAAGAATGAGACTCGTGGATGCTTAGTCTATTAAATCAAAGTTTTGGGTTTTCAAGTCATCTATAGGATCTTGCAACTTCATAGACTTTTTCAAGTTTAGAATTCGCATATTAAAGTTCCCTTGATAAACGAATTTCTAGGATCAATTATAGGAACTTGCGAAAAGTTCTTGTTCTTAACCCGTAAGAGTTAAGACTTTCGCGTTTTAAAGTTCGCTATATAAAAGCCTAGCAAAAATTGACTTAAACACGTTAAGGATACTAGCTAGAGTAAACATAGATAAGTAAACTCGTGTTGAGTCAAAAGATTCACAATGGTTAAAAATTAAAACCACTTTATTAAAATTTATTCTAGCAAAGAAAGAAAATAACTATAACAAAGGAAAAACTAAAAGGCCAATAGATCAAAATTTTTAAAAAATGTCGAAAAATTATATATATATATATATATATATATATATATATATATATATATATATATATATATATATATATATATATATATATATATATATATATATATATAAACTAAAAGGCCAATAGATCAAAAATTTTGAAAAATGTCGAAAAATCAATTTTCCGGTTAAACTGAGGACAAATACATGGAAAAGCCCACTTAACTTCGATAGAAGTTCCCGCTACACTTAATATAAACATTGTCCTCAATGTTTAAGCATGTGGAAGTAAACTCCTCTACACTTAGGACATTGTGCACTTTGTTTAAATCTTGCTAAGGAAAGGACAACTAAAGTGATTCCTATTTTAATATTGAAGAATATAAAATAGAGAATCAAAAGAGTTTAGGATAAAACCGGGAAGACGGGTACACGGAATCACGGGTCGTCAAAAGTCATCAAGAATGTATCTTTGAAAGCCCGAATCCCTGCACATGATAAGAAAGAAAACAACAAACACATACTAGGGTCTCCCCTACGCTTATATAAAAACATAATAAAAAGGATAGATACTGCGGGTTGCCTCTCGAGAAGCGCTTGTTTTTGTTAACCGAGTCGTGAGCCTGACTCGACCTGGATTATCATGGTAAGAAGCTTGAAGAACGTCCACCGGGATCAAATACATGGTTTTCATCCATCAAATAGCACAAGCTTAAGGCGAACAAGGCAAGCCAAAGAAGAGTAGGCAAGGTTCCCTTAAGCAGTTGTTGAGCACGATGGTAGACAGTCTGATGCAGCACAAGCATATCGCCATAAGTTCCAAAAATCTTTCCTTTTATTTCATCAGATGGATACTGAGATGGCTTGAAAATTTCAATACCAGGGTCGAACACCTTTTCCTTTAGGGTAAAATAAGACTCAGGCTCAGTAGACCTTAAAGAAGATCCGCTCATAAATCGCACAATCTCATCCTCAGAAGGTGGATAGAGAGGTGTCAAGACATAAGTGCTACGGATATCGGTGTCGTCTGGTTTCTTCTCCTTTGCAATAGGTTTCTTCATATCCAAAGGAGAATAAAGACCATAATCATCAAAGTCCAAAGGAGTAGAATCACTCTCATTTGGGAAGTAAGTGTTGAGAAAAGTAGCAAAATCTTCCTCAAATGAGTAGTCATCCAAAGTAGGATCAAGTGTTGTTGGCGGAGGATCTTCATCAAAAGTAGGAGTAAGGTCATAATGAGAAGAATCACTTGAGAAAGTATCAACATCATCAAAATCATCATAGGTGGGCATGTCTGGATACTCTGAAACAAAATTATCATAATCATCCCCATCAAAACTAGAATCATCATCATAGTCATCATAAATTGGAGGAGACTCGTGAATTGATGGAGGATCAAAATTAGAGAGATAATCATCCACATCATCTTGGAACAGTGGATTGTCATTACAAGAATCGAAGAGAGGATTATTGTAGACGACAAAATCATTAAGAACATTAATCACATTCGCTGATTCTCTTCCATTGGGTTTGGTTGTGATCTTCCCCATTTTAAATACTTGTGCATCATTCCCGACTCTTAAGATTAACTCACCTTCGGCAACATTGGCTAATGCTTTTCCGGTTCTTATGAATGGTCGACCAAGTATTAATGGAATACGAGGGTCCATTTCATAATCAACAATAACAAAGTCGACCGGAAAAGTGAAGGTGCCAACTTTAATAAACACATCTTCAGCAATACCAACGGGGTAAGCGAGAGTGCGATTTGCAAGCTCAAGAGTCATCTTTGTTGGAGTAAGATCGGGTAATGATAACTTTTTCCAAACACTTAAAGGCATCAAATTTATACTTGCCCCGAGATCGACTAAGGCAATAAATTATTTGGTTTGGTTAAAAGTACATGGTAGCACAAAACGAACGGGATCTCCAAGTTTTTTTGGAAGTTCTTTAAGAAGGACTGCAGAACAGTTTTCATTCAATCGAGTATTAAAAAACTCGGCCATCTTCTCCTTCTTATTAAGCAATTCCTTAAACATCTTAACAAATTTAGGCATTTGGGCAAGAGCTTCAACAAGGCTAAAGGTGATGGTCAGTCCTGAAATCTTCTTCAAATAGTTCAACACTTGAATGTCATCCTTGGTGAGCAATTTATCCTTGTCTAAGTGAGAAGGATAAGGGATATTGGGTTTATAGGTGGAAGGTGGGGTTGGTAAAGGTTGAGATGTTGAAGGTTTAAAGGTGGAAGGTGAGGTTGGTGAAGGGTTCTTCTTGGGTACTTCAATAAGAGTTGGAGACGGTAATGGAGAACTAATACTAGGAGTGGGAGTAGGAGGGATAAATGGTGGTGGAGGAGGTGTAGATGGAGTAACTGGGGGAGAGATAGATGGTCCTACTAAGGTTGCTCCACTGCGTGTAGTAATAGCACTCACATTCGCTCTCGGATTGGTGACGGTATTAGAAGGATGAGAGCCCGAAGTAGAGGGTTGAGGAGTTGGTAAGAAACTAGCCATCATATTATTCAAATCATTTTTTTGAGTGCTAAAAGAGGTTTGTATATCATGTCGAAGCTCGGATCTAATATCATTCCCTTGCTTAGTGATATCTCCATTTAAATTGATGATTTGGCTTTGAATATTCTTGATTTGCTATCCTTGGGTTCTCATAAAAGCTTCAACATCATGATTAATGGGTGGTGTTTGTTGAGCGGGTGGGTGATAAGGATTAGAAGCTCGAGGTGGGTTTGGGTTGCTTCTATTGTAGTTGTTGGGGTTGTTGTTTTGAGGAGAAAAACCGGGGGAAAGAAAGTTCTTAAAACGGTAACTTAGCAAGTTACGATCAGAGTTCCATGGGAGAACTAACTTCCATTTTGGAACTGCAAGTCAAACATAGGAAAGATGGAATATTTATCAGTCAAGATAAGTATGTTGCTGAAATCTTGAAGAAATTTTAATGTATGGATACAAGGAATACAAGCACACCTTTTGAAGCTAAGAAGTCTTTATCAAAAGATGAACATGGAGAAAGTGTTGATATTCATCTATACAGATCAATGATTGGTTCATTGATGTATCTTACTGCTTTAAGGCCAGATATTATGTTTGTTGTGTGTGCCTGTTCAAGGTTCCAAGTCAATCCAAAGGTGTCACATCTACATGTTGTGAAGAAGATTTTTAAGTATCTTAAAAGTCAACCCAATTTAGGATTATGGTATCCTAGAGATTCAACCTTTGAATTAGAAGCTTACTCAGACAGTGGTTATGCTAGAGCTAATCATGATAGGAAATCCACAACAAGAGGTTGTCAATTCCTAGGCAGAAGACTCATATCATGGCAGTGTAAGAAGCAAACCATTGTTGCTATATCTACAACTAAAGCTGAATATGTAGCTGCTGCTCATTGTTGTGGACAAGTACTTTGGATTCAAAATTAATTGTTAGATTATGGGTTTAACTTCATGAACACCAAGGTTTACATTGATAATGAAAGTACTATATGCATTGTCAAGAATCCAGTATTTTACTCCAAGACCAAGCATATTGAAATAAGATATCACTTTATAAGAGATGCCTATGACAAGAAGCTTATTCAAGTCTTGAATATTCATATAGACAACAATGTAGCTGATTTGTTGACCAAGGCATTTGATACAAAGAGATTTGAATTCTTGGTGACACATATTGGTATGCTCAACCAATAGACTGCTGCATATGTTGAGGGGAGGTAATAGCTATAAACTTTTATACTAATTTTTTATTTTATAGTCTATGTTTTGTGTTTTTGATGCGATTGCCGGTTAATAGAGAAAGATAAAAGAGGTTATAATAATAGTGGAATGCATGAACTGGTCAAAATTGTGAGGTACCGTTATAACTCCAAGTACCGCTAGCACAAGTTCAAGTACTGCGTATGTTCTATGTACCGCTACATGTCCGTTGTACCGTTAAGGGTCTCCTTTGTAAATTTGGTGGTTTCTTCGCGCTTGGGTTTGTTATTTACTTAAATACTTACTCCAATTTCACAATTGATTCACCTAATCTTTTATTTTTATCTCTTGATTCTATAACCTTCTCTCTAATTTTTTGATCATCAAAAATACTAATGGCTGCTTCACAAGTGATCTCTAAGCATATTTTGGTTGCGATTCTTGTTGTGAATAATGACTCTCTTGGATTCCATGAGATTCTTGGTTTCTTATCTCGAAGTCATGTTCGTTTTGCACTCACTGTAAGTCCCATTGTCTCTATTTTCATTGTTGAACGATTTTGGAACACTGATGTGTTAGGTACTCAGTTTGATCAACCTTGCATTAAGGCTAGGGTGAATCATAGAAATATATATGTTACTGAGGTACTGCTAAGGGCAAGTTTGAGATTAAATGATGAAAATGGACTTAGTATGCTTAATAACACAGAGATTCATGATGGCCTTGCAACCATGGGCTATGAGAGTGGTAGGGAAAGTCGTACTTTCTTTAAAGCTTTATTTTCACCTCAATGGAAATTGCTTTTTCATGCTATTATTCACTGTTTAAGGTCTAAAAGTACATCTTTTGATCAAATTCCTGCTGCATTGGCATCAGCTGGTATTTGTCTAGCAAATAACAAGGTTTTTAATTTTTCAAGATTAATTTTTGAAGGCATGACTAGGAATTTGGAAGGAACTAAAAAGTTTTTAATGTATCCTAGATTCATTCAGACTTTAGTTAGTGACCAAATACCTAACCTACCAGAGTTAACTGATACATGGGATGTTCCTACATTCACAAAGAGAACTTTCTCTTTCTTGACCAAACAAGGCAATGCCTTTACAGGAATAGTTACACCATTGTTTGCTCATATGTTAGCCCAACCTGCCAACCAAGAAGGTGAGGAACCTAGCAATGCTAGTGCTTCTCAGCAAACTCATTCTCACCAGAGTTCCCATTGCCTAGAAGATTCACAATCTTCTTTTCACAATGTTGGTGCTCCACCAAATACTGATGAGATGATCCATACACCTGCTGCTTCTATTGCTGCTAGTGGTTCACCACCAGCACAAGCACCAGAGGTGGTGGATGTTGCAAATTTGACTGCTTTTTGTACTAGTTTGTCCCAACAGGTACATGTGTTGCAATAAGAAAAACTTGTTCAAGACAAGAAAATTTCTGAATTGGAAGCTAGCCTAATCAAGTTGAGGAACCGTATCACCTTGGATGAGGCAACATATATCTATTCAGAAGGCTGCACTCAAAAAGCAAAGATTCAGAAACCACAAGAAAAGGCAACTGAATGCAACCAAACAGGGGAGGAATTATGAAGAACAACCACCTTCTTCTGATAATCAAACAAGGATCTCTACAATTGACATCAATTTTGAGCTGGATGAAGATGTCATTAGGACTTATGAAGATGGAACTGTTTTAGAGACTGGTGTGGGTGAACCTAGAAACATGGAGTTTCAACAGGAAGAACCACAGCCTACTCATGAGGAGCCACAAGTTGAAGAAATGATGGTAACTCAGCCAGCACCAACACCTCAATCACCACTTCAAGTGAATTGGAGTACTTTCTATGAGAAGTTGGAGGAAATTAATATTCAATTTCCTGTATCTTTAACTCCACCACCACAAAGACAAATATGGTTTCACAGGAAACAGTCTTTGCAAGTACTGTCCAGATCAAGAATGAGCAATGGATCAGACAAGACTAAAGAGGTGGAAGTTGAAAGGATAGCTTCAGTGGAAGAAAGGGTATCTGGAGATACACAAGTGATTGAAGAAACAAGTGTGTCTAATACTGGTGAAGTCAACATTGTTGAAGATCCAAGTACTGCTGGTGATCATCCTTCACTAGAAAGTCAAACTCCTTTTGGAGAGGATGATACTTTAGCCCAATTACTGCTTGACTTAAGAAAGAAGAATTCAGCTGAGAAAGTAAAACAAGCAGAGGCAGAGAAGAAGACACAACAAAAAGTTCTTGCCAAAAAGGATCAAACTAAAGGTAAGAAAGTTCAAGCTTCACACCCTACTAAAGGTATCGTTATTCAACAGCAAGCTGATGAGGAAAGACCTTCCAAGCTGAAGAAGAAGCTACCTAAGATTAATCCAAAGGATAAGAGGAAGAAGCAAATACTATCATAATCTAAAAATGAAAGTAATTTAGATGAAGACATAAGCAAAGTCATGTATAGATTTAATCAATTAGACCATGATGAGGAATATTCTCTTAGAATGCAAGCTCAGATTCGTGAAGAAGACTTACAAAAAGAACTTGCAGCAAAGCAGCATTTGCTAGAAGCTAAGAGAATACAACAAGAATGGAACATACAAGAGTATGATAGGATTCAAGCTGAATTACATGTAAGTGAGCTTCTTGCAGACTCATTGATAGCTGAAGAGAGAGATGCTTATGATGAAGAAGAGAAATCAAAGTTGATTGATGATCTGGTAAGGGAGCAACAAAGATTCTTTGCTGAAAAGAGAAGAAGAGAAAAGATTAAGCCTCCAACTACTATGCAGATTAGGAATCAAATGATGAACTTTCTCAAGAAAGTTAAGGGTTTCACTCATATTCAGCTGCTCAATAAATGTTTTGAAGAAATCAGGACTTTGTATGAGTAACATAAGAGAACTGAATTGAATTTTGTTGAGATTGGATCTGAAGCAGATAGAATGGCTGTTGAAAGACATAGAAGACATCTGCAACAACAAAGACAATTTGGGAGCACTCCTAGAATTGAGCCAAGTACTACTGAGCCTACAAATTCATCTCCAACTATCAAGACCACTTATGTGAGGAAGAATAGAAAGGGTAAGGTAAGTTCAAAGGAGGAAGAGACTGCTCAAAGAATGAATGAATGAGATAAAGCTCAAGATATTGGTCAGACTGAAAATGTACAAGGAGTACATGCACAGTCAACAATACATACTGAAGAAACGGTACATACAAACTTGGAAGAGGGTTCAACAGAATTTGAGGGAATCTCCAAGGGTGTTAAAAGAAAAAGATCAACAAAGAGAAAGCAGAAAGCCAAGAGGGCTAAGTCAACAGCAGAAGATAGTGATGATGATGAGAGCTTGAAGAAGTACTTAAAGATAGTAAAATCTGAAGATCAATGTATTGATATAGAGATTTTTGGAAAGAGATCATCTATTTCTAGATGGATATACTCTATGGATCAAGGAATGGAAGCTCATGGAATTCAAAGAACTGATGGCACAACAAGAATATTCAGACTTTTGGAAGATATTCTTCACATTCTTGACAGACAAGATATTTAGGATCTTTTTAGGTTAGTTCAAGAAGCCAGTTCAGGTAAAACTGAAGTATCACTATTGTATAGGAAATGCTCTTCATGTATGAACCACACAACTGTGATCAAGAAACGTTGAAGGAATTAAAGAATCAGGTTCCTAGTTACTGGAGATATTATAGGTCATGTGGATTGTATATTTTGGATATAGATGATGTTACCTACTATATGCTACAAGAGGAGAGTTATCCATTCAAAAGAAGATTGTTGGAAAGAATGTTGGAACAACAATTGGAAGTTATAGAAGAATCTGTTGATGCTTTGGAGTTGATCAGAATGGTTAAACAACAAATCAAGGATTTGAAAGATGAGGAAGAAGCTGAGAAAGAGCCTTAAGTGTTTGACTTTCAGTCACACTTCACAAATGGTTCTCAGTTCACCATGTCTAACACACATAAGAACTGGCTAGTCCATAAGCAAACGGTTTGTGGTAAAGACATCTCAAATCCGTTGAAAGCTGGTAGTTTGCTAAAAACTATATGGTTCTGACTCACCTTGTTTCGAGACAAAGAGTTGGCTAGTCCTAGACAAACGGTACTAGGTAAAGACTTCATCAAACCCGTTGATGGTTGACAATTTACCAAAAATTGTAGGGTTATCAGTACACCTTATTCTTCATGAATAAAGTATTGGCTATTCCAGAGTGTACGGCTAACTTGTAAAGAATATATCAAATCCGTTGATAGATGGTTGATGTAAGTGTATCTGTATAGTGATAATTAAGATACGTTATAGGGTAAATTAGAAAATTACCATTAGGAAAAAGTAATAGACTAATAATACCAATGACGAATTCAATTAAACACGTGAGTGAGTCGAGTTCGTTGTACACGAAGATCTTATGAATTTGAGACGTTTCGTTTTGATTTGGACAATCGATTTGAATTGATTTTCGGTTTTTAAGCTACAAATTAAATCTACAAATTTAAAGCTATTTAAAATAAGCCTAAAGTGCATGAATCGTAAACCCCGCCTATTTAAAATCTCAAGCAATTAATTATTTAAAAATAAAACTAATTAAAAAAATAAACAAATTTATAATCTATAAAAAATTAAGATATTTAAAAATTATAACTTTTAATCTATTTAAAAATCTAATTAATCTTTTTTTAAAACTAATTTATCTTATTTAAGAAATACTTTAAACAAATCTATTTAAAAACTAAATTTATTTAAATCTAAAGTTATAAAAATTAAACTAATTAAAATTTAAACTAATTAAACTTTTTTTAAATAGAAACATTTTTTATTTATATTTTTTTTATTATTAATCTAAAATTAAATCCTTTAACTAAAACATTTTTTAAACTTTACTTAAAATGAAATTAAAACGAATAAAAGTTTAATAATAGAAAATCTGCCAAGCTACAAATAACACAATATAAATGAAAAAACTAAGAGATTACTCAAAAGGGCTTGCAGCCCAGATGGCTATCACCCTATGCCTGTGACCAGGAGGTCACAGGTTCGAACCTTGTGAAGGACATATTTTTTGGATTAATTTCCTTTTTTGACAGATTAGTAAAATAAGTCTCAGGAAAGACTTGTGAGCTTATATTGATAAGCTGTTTAGGCAAACAGCTCTAATTGGACTTATCAGATAATGACACTGATAAGCTACATATAGAACAAAATCCAAGTAATTATCTCAAAAACACCCAAGATAACAAGTAATTAAAATCTTAACAGTGCAGTAAATCATCTATCAACTTTCAAATCATGCAACTCAGTTACTCTAAAGTCCTAGACAAGTGACTAAAAACCAACATACATGATAACATAACATTCCTAAAATCAAGTAAAAAAAACGCAGGCAAAATCGAAAAATAAGATAAACTTAAACGTCCAACATCATTCTGACATTATTCGGTTATAACCATACCAGATTCCCAGTCCAAGCAAGATTAAACACAAGCAGGCTAGTAACCGGTTAGACCACAGATTCAAATCCAATACTCAAATTAGTGACAGGAAACATCAGTAACAAATTAAACTGAAAAACAGCATATCCAAATCTAATAATATGTAGTTATAAACACCAATTTAACTAGCAGACATAATCAGTATTCTCATAAACAGCTAAAACTATCATACCAAATCAGTTTAATACTAATAGCCCCAAACCAAATCAGCATCTTCCAACAATAACAGATTCATTAGCAATCGAAGACTACCTTAAAACAAGCTTAAACAAATTCGCATTATCTACTCAATCATCTTAAACAGGTTAACAGTTACATCAAATAACCTAAATAAACTTTACCTATATCAATCATATTCAGATTCACAAACAACAATAATATAACCTTAATCAAGCAAAATCAATTACACATTTAAACAAAATTTATTCTATGAACATATAAATAAAAGAAGATGAGCACCTTTTGAAGTTAACCTTTGAGAAGCAGGTTGTGCTGAACAACCTGGTGAACCAATTCGACACCTTAATCACCTTAATCCACCATTAATATTCATCACCCGAAACATCTCCATCAATTAATATTGAATCGAACAGTTTCTTTTACACTTTTCCAGTAGGGAAAAGTTTCCCAAATTTTTACTTAGCTTATTTGACCAAAGCTATTAATTAGCTTAAACCAAACAATTATAAAAGTAATTATAGCGAATCAGATTTAAGTATAAAATGCACTAAACAATTTAAAGCAGTAAATGAAGCTCGAATGGAATAAAATCAACTTTTATTAATGATCAAAAAGAGTACAAAACTGAAAAGAGAGTTACAAATTAACCTAAATCTATTTAAGCATAATAACTTTAAAGTAAAAAAATGGGATCAAAATTACAATAGATTGGGGGGTTTTTATAGCCTTCCCAGGGCTGTTGATGAAGGATATTCGGATCTGATGAAGAATATTCCTCTTGATTCTGAGCCTTCGATCTTCAATCTTTCTCTCTCTCTTTAATCGGATGGTGGATATGAGTCACAATAGCACACGGATTGCCAACGTGGCATCCGTGTGCTAGTTGTGCTTCTTTTAAGCGCTCTGATTGGTGGATTGTGGGAGTTGAGGTGTTGCATCCAGTAAGATTCGACCACGTAGCATCCCCTCTCCATCTTTTCTCTTCCTTAAACCATGGGGGTTTTAATCCCCTTGGTATGAATTAATTAAAAAGATAAAAAGCCCTATGTGAAAAGAACTTTTTACTTTGCTAGGGTTTCTTGAACAGTAACTGGTTATGGGTATGTGAAGTGGGGAAGAAGGGTGAAAGTAATTCACCTAGTTTGTAACAAGAGAATAATGAAAGAAAGTGGGTAAGAAAACGTTTAAAATAAACGTGTGGTGTGAAAGTGAGTACAAAATGGTTTTGTTTATCTATGTAGTGGAAAGTGACGTGTGAATGGATTAAACAAGCGTCTGTTTATTTATGTGTGAGACAGTAATGTTTAAATAACGTTTGGTGGAAACCCTAAAAGCCCAACATGTTTTAACTTCGTTTCATCTTCATATCATGGCAGTTGGGCTTGGGCCCAAGTTCTTATTTCCATCCGAGTAATAGTTCTCCCATTTTGGGCCAATGTCTTGGGCTTCATTTGGCTAAGTACCAAAAGTGTTAACATTGTATCCAAAATTGGGCTTTTCAAGCCCAATAAGCTCTTGTGGGTCCCACTTGGCTAAAATCCTTTATTAAAATATTAAATCCTCTAAATCGAACTCGATTTTGGCTTCCTCGATCTTTTTCATCAATCTCGTGTTGGTTTTCGTCGGTTTTTGCAAACTTGGTACCTACACACATGAAAACAAGAAACAAGCATATCCAAGGCATATATGATACATTATGTGCAATATTTCATTGTTTTAAGCTACAAATGATATGAGTAAATACACTCATATCAAATTCCCCCATGCTAAGCAATTGCCGTGTCCTCACGCAATGATAAAATAAAACTACATCTACACAATTATTCAATTTTAGACACTTTATTTAGCAAAGACATAAAATACCTTTAAGGATCATAAAAGCTCAAATAGATTCATCGGCCTCGACTTTTCACTTTTCCATGCCAAGTGCAAAAACAAGATCATTGTTATTATAAGTTGATAGACTAACACGAACTCATGTGGGTCAATTATTCACTTAGACTCCCTTATTCCTAATTGTTTCTCTTATATTTTATTGTTGTCTTGAATGATCACGAGGATGCATTGTTGACTTATTTCGATAATTTATTAGGCCGAAAATAAAGTGAACGATTTAATCAATAGTTAGCTAAAGGACAAAATCTTTTAAAACTGCTTCTCGGGCTCTCATAAAGTTCATATCTTAGCATAACTTGTTTCGCGATTTGAGACCTTTCTCGGACCGATATTTGGCAATGACTTAATACTTCCAACCTTGAGAGACGTTCACGAAATAATGGTCTTCTCTTCATATAGGATTTCTTCACTTGAAGTTTTGAGAGATCATACTTGGACCACGACTTCTTCATTTTTCTCCAATCTTTACTTGAGATTTTGATTAACAACGATCCGCCTCCTTTTTGGACTTGGCTTCATTTATCCTCATACCTTATTATGGTCTTTTTGGATAGACTTCTCCATGACTTTTGGGGAGTAATTTGCTTTTCGTCGTGTGTCTCGATCCTTCATATTGATTTTTGATAAATGAGTCTTCACATCACTTGAGATCTTTAGCAATAAAACATAGCCCTCATGTCTTGTTAGGACCTTTTTGGACTCGCCAATCTTCGCATCCCGCTTCAATAAGTTATGCCTTGGCTATGAACTCTAATCCATACCGAGCAACTTTTAAACGATCTTGGGCTAGAAGCTAAGTAACTTTTCAAATCGTTCAACCTTATTTATTGCAACTAAAATTTATTAACAAGCGATGGGAGAATAGGCTCATAATTAACTCACATAAATTCCCGAAAGAATACCGAACTTATAATTAGCTCTATCTTTTCTTGTTCTCCATATTGTAAAATTTCAAAAATGAAATCAATGGATACTTAGCCTATTAAATCAAAGTTTTGGGTTTTCAAGTCATCTATAGGATCTTGCATCTTCTTATACTTTTGCAAGTTTTAGAATTTGCGTTTTAAAGTTCCCTTGATAAACGACTTTCTAGGATCAATTATTGGAGCTTGCAAAAAGTTCTTGTTCTTAACTCGTATGAATTAAGACTTTTGCATTTTAAAGCTCCCTATATAATAGCCTAGCAAAACTTAATTCAAATACGTTAAGGAAAAGCTAAGGTTAAAAACCGAGTCGAATCAAAAACTATTCTTATTTAAAGCTTACATTCGTGTCAAAAACACTTATTTTCTTTATTAAAACTTAAAAATAACACAAAAAATTTAAAATTTTATTGAAAAATGAGAAAAACATACGTTTGGACACGACAAAAGCAATTGCAAGAGATTATATCGATTGACTCCCCCATGCTAAAACCAAACATTGTCCTCAATGTTTCTTAGCTCAAGAGTAACACCCCCTTGCTAAAACACGAAGAGTCTAATGCAAATTCCTAGCATGGAAAGAGCACGCAAATCTATAAGCCGTTTATTAATTATGCCTCAAGATAAACGTTAGTCGATAAAAATCAAGGGATAGAAAGTGTGCCCCTTTTTGGCATTCAAAAAATGGAAGATCAAGTGGACCGGCAAAAACCGAACACGAGAGTCTTCAAAAATTAGGGTCGTACCTAAGATCACAACACAACAAAACACGAGCACGAGCTTGAAAGATCAAGCCTTATTAGGTGTTAGAAAATAGAAAGAAGATAGAACGTATGGGACTCCCCCACAAGGCACCTCGTTTTTGTTAACCGAGTCATGAGCTTGACTCGATCCCCGCATTCATTGGTCCTTAGGGAAAATGGTAAAATCCGTCATATTAGGATAAAATCCAACATGAAGCGCGATGCCGGGGTCAAAGATCTCATCCTCATTGTCGGATGACAAACGAAAGGATAAAACTCCAACATGAATCTCTAATAAGAGATGGTGGTCACAAACAATTGTATGGATGTAGCATGCTCCACGAGATAAACTCGCACCAAGATGATTAAAAAGTCTTTCAATTATTGCATCGGTGAAAGGCCGAGATTTCCCTAAATCAACGATTCCGGGATCGAATACCTCGTCTTCGGTGGAGAAAGGAATAGACAACAAGGTGTCGTCCCCCCATGCTAATCCAAGATCATATAAATGTTGGGAATAAATTTAGGCCAGAACACTTGAACGCTGACAAGAACAGCATAAGCGTTGACAAGAGCAATGTGAGCGCTGACAGCATAAGCGTTGACAAGATAAAGTCAAGCGTTGACAGATTGAAGACAAGCACTGATGAAAGATGTGAGCTACACGTATATTATATTCTAGATTACTTCTAGTAAGGATAGAAACGACAATGTATTTTCTATGTTTATCTTTACCTAGAATAATTGATTCGTAGCTTATTGTACAAGACTTCTTGTTCTATAAAAGAAGATCTTTTAGGTTAATGTTTAATATCAGTTTTCATAGTATTCGCAAGTTAAACCTTTCATTGTAATCAACAAGATTATTCTAATACAAGTGAAAGTTTGTTTAACATCATTGTGTTTTAGATCAAGTGTTAATTCCGCATAACACTTTGTTACTTTATTCATAAGCAAAGGTTTCTCTAAGTGTAGTACTTGATCTAATCTCGTTTACACAAAGCTTAATCGATCTAAGTTTGGGATCAACAAGTGGTATCAGAGCTTGTTGAGAAACTTTTGATCTTTAAGTAACGCAGAACCCTAAAACATCAAACCCTAAAAACCCTAAAATTCTCAAAACCCTAAAAACACCATGTCTGGCACAAATCAACCTCCTGCTTTGCTACAAAACAACTTCTCAAACCCTAGTATCAAAATTCCCATGTTTGATGCCAGGAACTTTGAGCTTTGGAAGTCCAATTTTGAGCAATACATAGCTATTCATGACTACACTCTTTGGGAAATTATCGAATATGGGAACACATTCGATAAAGCAGCAAAGATTACTGCTGCTATTGCCACAAGGACAGCTGTTCCTAATTGTCCTGAATCTGATAAGGTGGAAAAACCTGAAGATGGGAGAGCTGTTGCTGTTGAAGACATAGCCAAGAAGAGGGTGGACATGAAAATCCTGAACATCTTGAAACATGCCCTAGGTCATGAGAATCAGCACAAGTACAAACGATTTGAGTCTGCAAAAGAGCTTTGGGAAGCTCTTGAAGTAGCACATGGTGGCAATGCTGACACAAAAGAAGAAAAGAAGAAGCAACTATTGCATGAGTATGCTGTCTTTAAAGCTCAACCTAATGAGAATCTCAGCAGTGTGAGAAGTAGACTTCTTGATATCACAAGTCAACTTTCCTTCATGGGAAAACAGATTGATGATCCTGAATTGAATGCTACTTTTCTCAAAAGCCTTGGTGATGTATGGAAGATTGAGACAAGATCCATTCTTGTCAATAACACCCACAAGACTTCCAGTTTTGATGACATCTTCAACAAGTTAAGACTATTGGAGAATGAATGGCAATTGGAAAGTGATAACAAATCTTCCAGCAGCAACATGGCCTTCTTTTCACAAAGTGAAGGCCAATTTGATTCCATGAACTTTTATGGACATTCAGCCTCTGGATCTCAAGGTGTCAGTGCTGGATGTCAGTCTGTCAGCACTGGATCATATCCTGTCAACGCTTTGTACTCAAGCGTTGACACACACAATCATGGCGCTGATAGAATTAAACCTGCTGGTTTTGATCTTGATACTGTGTGTGCATTCATTGCTTCTTTGCCTAGTGATTCAAGGATTACTTATGAAGATCTTGAGTAGATAAGTGATGAACAATTGGAAGAGATGGACATCAAGTGGATTATGGCTCTTGTAAGTTTAAGAGCAAACAGGTTCAATAAAAGGTTCAAGAAGAAGATGACCTTTAATGCTAAGGATGTTGCTGGCTTTGACAAGTCCAAGGTGGAGTGCTACAACTGTCATAGGATGGGGCATTTTATGAGGGAATGTAGATCTCCAAGGAGATCTGATGCTGGGAAGCCTTCTAGCCAAATGATTAAGAACCCAGATCCCAAGGCCATGGTTGTTGTTCAACAAATTGATGGTGTTGGAGAATGGGATTGGAGCTGGATGGCTAAGAATGAGGAAGAGGACAGAGCTTTGGTTGCTGAGGTTAAAGAAGAGCATGCTGAATATGCTCTCATGGCACACTCCTCCTCCTCATCAGATAATGAGGTATACAATGATGCTTTCTGTTCTAAGGGTTGTCGTTTAAATACTGAAAAATTAAAACAAGAGATAGTTAAATTATTAGATGAGGCAAGTACTGAAAGATGCAAAGTATCTAACTATCAAGTAGCTCTAACCCAAACAGAAAAGACAGTATCTGAGTATAAGAAAATGGAGTTTGATTTAAAGGATCAAATAAATATCTTAAAACATGAGTTACATCAGAGTAAGGATGTCCAAGATATAGTAAATAGGGTTAATCTTGATTTGATAGCACAGTTAGAGGAGGCTAACAAAAATAAAGATAATGTGAGTCTTAAAATCCAGAGATTTGATGAGGCCACACAATCCCTAGGAGAGTGTGTTAGTAAACAAAGAGACTCTAAGGATATGAGTGGGATTGGGATGAATAATTATACTGTTGTTCCACCACCAGCTGGGGATTTCTATGGTGTCCAATCAAAGGACTTATCTTGGACTGGCTTGCCAGAATGCCAAGAGGAGGAATTCATTCCTCCACCTAGAGTGACTTCCCCAGTTGAGGAATATCAGCAAAAGCTGACTGACCTAGAAGAGTGGAAGAAAGCTAACCACACTTTGTTTGTTAAGGGAGGGTTATTGTGTGAAAGTCCAAATGAGCCCACACCAATCAAGAGCCTTGATCCTAAACCTATTAAGATCACACACCCTACCACTGGCAAAGCTGTTGACCTTGGCCCACAATCTGTTAGAAAACCTAGTGTTAAATATGCAGAGATGTATAGAAATTCTAGGTCACCAAAAAGCCAAGTTAGTAATCATGGAACAGGCTTCTTTGCTTCTAGACCTAAGACTATGACTAGAAAAGCTTGTTACACATGTGGTAGCTTCTCACATTTGGCCTACAAATGTGTCAATGCTTCCAATTTCAACGCTGACAGGAACCATTTCAGCGCTGACAAAAGTCAACATAGGTCAAACACTGTCAGACCCAATACCTTTGTGAACAAAAGTTCACAAGTTGTTAGACCAGCCCCATTCTTTTCTAGAGGGTCTAACACACAAGGCCTAAGACCTTTTCAAAAGTCAAATACTTGGTCAAATAGGCAATGGGTTCCTGTAGCAAACCCTAGGTACAACGCTGATAGGAGCAATCGGGGCGCTGACAAGAGAAACTTCAGCGCTGACAAACCTAGGTATTTGCAGCCACAGGGAAATAGGTCTAAAGCTTCTACTAGCTTAACATGGAGACCAAAACAAGACCAGAACCCTAATAATACTGGTATTTCTATGACATGCAACAGGTTTCATTATATTTCAAAGGCATTGTCAACACCAATTGGGGTTAACTGGGAATTTCATTCAAACAGGGATGAAAATGGAGTTGTTATGAGAACCAAGTCTGTTCTTGTTGAACAACCAAATGAATCCAAGTCTTCCAAGGCTTGGGTTCCCAAAGAAAACTAATGTGTTTTCTTTATGTGCAGGGCATTCAGAAGAAGATCAATGACTATGGATACTGGGATAGTGGATGCTCAAGGCACATGACTGGAAAGGAAGACTATCTGACCAATTTCTCTCCTATTCAAGATGGTGATAAGGTATACTTTGGAGGTGGCTACGGCACAATCACAGGAAAAGGAACCCTTGTCACCAACAATCTAAGCTGCTTGTTGTGGACAAGTCTTATGGATTCAGAACCAGCTGTTGGATTATGGGTATAATTTTATGCATACCAAGATTTTTGTAGACAATAACAGTACTTTATGCGTTATTAAAAATCCTGTACATCATTCTAAAACCAAACACATAGAAATTAGACATCATTTTATAAGAGATTGCTTTGAGAAAGGTTTAATACAACCAGATAGGGTAGATACTGAAGATAATGTAGCTGATTTATTAACTAAACCTTTTGATGCTGGAAGATTTCAATATTTGGTAACAAATATTGGAATGGTTAATCTCACTTAATATGTGTTTTGGAATATTTTTGTAAAAGTATGTACAGGATAATGCATTGTTATTGGTCTTTGTGATGATTTAGATTTTCCACATTCTTTTTCTAACACTGACAAAGGTAAATGCAACGCTGTCAAGTGTTATTTTGCCGTTGTTGGAGATATTATGGTCTAACGCTGACAAGAGTTCCTTCAACGCTGATAAGTGTTGTCGGGACGCTGTCAGCAACAAATGTTAGTTTTGTGGTTTTCATCTAAATGTGCAGGTAGGTGGTAGCTTTATACCATTGGATACAGAGTTGCTTATGGATCTTTGAAGAGTTATTTGGACATGTTTTTGTTTATGGATGATGGTTGGAATATTTATATTCCTATCTTGACATAAATTTTTAATGTTCATATATATATTTTGAGAACTCATGTATCATAGTTTGAGGGGAGGTTTAAGGAACCTTTAGGACTCTTGGGTATTCTTAGAATACTCTCATCACAATTCTAGATTGTGTCCACTGGTGAGTATGGGTTAGTTTTACTAAATCATGAGGCACTGTAGCATGCATAGTATATCAACTTTGCATGCTGCCAAGACATTTTTGGCCTAGAATTGGTTGTGGTCTGTTGGGAGGCTTGGGAATCCTTTTGATATGGGTTTTACCTGGGAGTAACAAGGATTTTATGAGGTAACTTGGTTGTTAAGAATTTTGGTTAGCAAGGGACACTAGAGGACTGTTATGTCTATCTTGCTTATGCAAGTGTGCATAACTGGACAGTGCTTGCCGCCCTATGATAATTATCAGCTTTTGGTTATCTTCTCTAGGATAAATTACTTGTTAGGGTCATTTTTCACTTTTTAAAACAATTTTATTTTTGGACGCTGACAAGATTTTTCCAAGCGTTGTTGTGACCAAAATGGACGCTGACATGGCTTTAGGCGAACGTTGACAAGATTATAGCCGTTGGGCGTTGATGGGTTATATTTGACCGTTGACAAACAATGGGACCTACCCAGTTGTTACTTTTTGACATATTTTCAAGCCGTAATTTTAGGAGTTGTTACTTTCATTAAATGCATGGGATAACTTATAAACTTTTTCAATATTTTCATGATTGATTTTTGAAAATCTTTGCCTATTTTTGGGCCAATCACGTGCATTCATCCACTCCTATAAATTTGGCTCCTATTTATACAGGGTATCTATAATTCTTGTCTAACACTTTTCTCTTATCAACCTTCATCTTTTATACATCAAATTAACAGCTTTCATCAATGGCACCAAGATTTAACTCAGCAGAATTGGATTTGGGGTTCAAGTCTCAACACAACATGATTGCTTATCTTGTTGCTGATAATACTTTGTTCCCTCAATACACTCAGATGGTGGAGTATTTGAATGCATCCCCATTAAGGTATGCTCTTTCTCATGCCCCACTCATTCCAGTCACACACATTAAACAGTTTTGGAACACTGTTAGTTCCTCAACAGTTAATGGAGTGACAACATTGAATTCTATTGTACATGGGAGACCTTGGGTGGTTACTGAGGCCTTGGTACGCCAGGCCTTGCATCTTAATGATGCTGATGGTATAACCATGCTTCCCATATCTGAAATAGAACAAGGGCTAAGGGCTTTGGGATACCCTATTCCTGATGAAGGTACTCTTAATAAGTACCATAAGCAGGAATTTCCCCCAGCCTGGAAGTACCTAATTCACATTCTCCTTCAGTGTTTGAGTCCCAAATGTACTGCACATAATGAGATCAATAGATCCATTGCATCTGCTATTGTGTGTATTGCAACCGGGCAAAATTATAATTGGTCTAAAATGATTTTTGAAGGAATGTGTAAAAACAAGGGGACAAAAATGACTTTAGCTTATCCCCGTTTTCTGCAAATGGTTTTTGATGCTCAAAGATATTGTTCAAGGGATCACAATGACTTTTATAAGATCCCTGAACAAAAGAAGGCTATTTTCACCAAGATGAATTCACCACCTCATAGAGACCTACCCTTAACCCCAGCCATGCTTGCTGTTATTGCAGCAGCACAACCCCAACCAGACCCTCAACCTCATATTGACCCTCAACCACAACTTGAACCTATCCCTGAACCTTTACCCTCACCTGACCAAATGCAAATAGACCAAAATCCCTTCGACGCTGACACATCTAATGTGGGCGTTGATATGCCTATTTCCACCACTGACACCCAACCATCACAAACCCAAACACCCCTTAACCAACCTACATCTACACCATCTTCTACACCATCTTCCACACCACCAGAATATAGGTTGATTAAACGCCAAAGGACTGCTGGAGTGTTCTCCTCTGGTGGTCCTAGCCATGAAGCAGAGAGAACCACCACCACAAGTATGGCTGGTGACCTGGGTGAGGCTGGGACTATTGGTTCTGGCTTAGAAGCTGGCAAGGACAGTCCCACCATAATTAAGTCCTCATCCATGCCCAGTGAACCTGACTTGGGAGGTCAAATCCCCATTTTGGAAGAGGGCAGACTGGAACCAATGACGCTTTTAGAATTGACGGCTGTCTGCATTAGCTTGCAAAAGCAAAATGCAGGCTTGGTACAAATTGTCAGTAACCAAGGCCTTGAACTCAAAGATTTGAGGGAGAGGATTGTTGTTTTGGAGAGTGCTCATTCAAGGGGAGGTATGGAGGAGTCTTCCAAAGGGGAGGAAGCAAGAAATCTGAGTGATAAGAGCAGTCAAGATGGCCAATCATTGGATATTGCTGAAGCTCTTACTACATTGAAGGAACAAAAAGGTTTTGATACGTCCTTAATCTCTCCAACAAATTTAAATTTATCATTTACAGATATGTTGAGGGAGGTTACACAAGGCGCTGAGGGAAAATATTTGGGCGTTGACAAGGCAAGTTTGGACGCTGACAGAAGTATTTTGGGCGCTGATAGAGGAAATTTGGGCGTTGACAGATCTGCTGAAGGAGGTGATGTATTCCAGTCATCATCTATCATCAAAGATGTTCCTACTCAGGTATTATCATCTACCTTACCAACAATTGAACCAACAGATAAGGGTAAGGGTAAGTTGGTAGAAGAAGTTGTTCCAAAGCATGCAGCTCAGATTGAATTTGATAGAAGACTGGCTGAGCAAATGATGGAACAAGGTGAGAAGGAAAAGTCACCATTTGTTGTGACTTCTGAAGAAGAAAGTGATGGAGCTAGCTCAGACTCAAGTGTGATGATTGTTGAACCAGAAAGACTTGAGTATGGTGATGAGCTTGCTAGGGAAAGGCTGAGAGATTTGAAGTTGCAAATTGATTTTGATATGCCAGAGGTAGTTCAGATGTACAATTCTTGGGAAGAAAGCTGCATGGATAATCCAGACTTGACCATTTCAGATCAGATATGGGGTTTGGAAATTCTTCTTAGAGTTCAGCAGGATTGTAAGGTGATGTTGAAGTACAGGGCAAGCAACATTCTCTCTGAATTGAAAAGGGATAGAAGGAAGCTCTATTTTATGTTGCTCAAATGTCATGGAGTTGGATGGACACATCAGAAGCTGAAGGCTTTGACATTTGATGAGTTGGAACATAGGGCTTATCCTATTTGGGTGAAAGTGCAGGAAGAGAACACTTTCAGACTTCTTTCAGATGAAAGAAAGGAGCAACTTGCAGAAGAGATGGCAATCAAGAAAGCTATGATAGTCCCTAGACCAGTGAAGAAGGGATTTGTTCTTGAGTTTCCAAAAGATATGTCTCAATTGTATCCAAGTGAAGCAATCATTAGAAAGAGCCTTAAGCTCTCCCCATTAGAAGCTTCAGATATGGTGCATGTGTTACCACTAGATTCCAGGAATCCAATTATAAGTTATGAGGAAGATGAATGTGGATTCTGGAAAATTGGAAGATTTGGCAAGGAGGTACACACTTTTACCACTCTCATATCTTTATTTGCAAGTTGTGACAGAGAAGACTTGGTAGACCTTTGGAGGTTGCTAGAGACCAAGTATGAGGCTGAAGCACCAACTTCAGCCAATGGAATAAAACTTTGGACCACATTCAAAAGAATGTGTGGGACAAATGAAGAAGATCCTGAAATATGGAAGGATCTTGAAGATGACCTCAGTGGTCTTCAATGGAGGTTATATTCAGCTGCAGGTGTATACCACTTGAGTTCTACAAAGTTTGCTGAGTATTTACTTGTAGATGCTCAGTATTTCATATCCAAGGCTGTTTTGGAGAAGATGAAAGACACCCAGTTGGAGATAGACTACACAAGTGACGTGGCAAAGAATTTGATCAGATTTATTTATTACCAATATGATAAGGTTTGTCAGACTCCTCCAAGTTCTTAATGTTTATTCAGAAACTTGATCATAAGAGTGGATATCAAGTTTAGGGGAGGATTGTTGGGAATAAATTTAGGCCAGAACACTTGAACGCTGACAAGAACAGCATAAGCGTTGACAAGAGCAATGTGAGCGCTGACAACATAAGCGTTGACAAGATAAAGTCAAGCGTTGACAGATTGAAGACAAGCACTGATGAAAGATGTGAGCTACACGTATATTATATTCTAGATTACTTCTAGTAAGGATAGAAACGACAATGTATTTTCTATGTTTATCTTTACCTAGAATAATTGATTCGTAGCTTATTGTACAAGACTTCTTGTTCTATAAAAGAAGATCTTTTAGGTTAATGTTTAATATCAGTTTTCATAGTATTCGCAAGTTAAACCTTTCATTGTAATCAACAAGATTATTCTAATACAAGTGAAAGTTTGTTTAACATCATTGTGTTTTAGATCAAGTGTTAATTCCGCATAACACTTTGTTACTTTATTCATAAGCAAAGGTTTCTCTAAGTGTAGTACTTGATCTAATCTCGTTTACACAAAGCTTAATCGATCTAAGTTTGGGATCAACAATAAAGCACATGGTAATGGTAGTACAAAAGTCTCAACCAAAGTGGTTTCAACTTGCATGACTTTGTTGACCTTTTCACTCTTATGAATGTGAATAAAGGGGTCATGGTACTCAAAACGAGTCGCATGAAAAACCCGCACATTAAGATCAAAGCGAGTGGGAAGGATTATAGGAGCAAAAGTAATTTCTCCCTCCGGGTCAACATTATCCTCATCATAAATCGGGTGATCAAACCAAGAGTCTTCATCACCGTCATTCGACTCTTCCTCAAATTCCGAAGGAATGTCTATATAAAGAAACTCATCAACCTCCTTCATAAGAATATCATCATCACAAAGGTTGTAAGATGTAGGAGGTGTGATGCTCTCAAAATCCTCTTGAAATAACGGATTATTGTTCAATGAAGCTTCAAATAGAGGATTTGAGTAAGTCACGAAAGTGTCGTCATCCTTGTCATCACAAGAAATATCCGACAAAGTATCGAGGGTGTCACACTCGGATACAAGATCATCATTCTCATTAGAAGGCAATTCATCGGCGAATTCCTCGAGAATGGTAGGTAAAACACAAGAATCACGTTCGATCTCGAGATCGGAAACGTCTTCACTTCCCTGTGGAAGTGGATCAAGGATAGCAAAAAGTTCATCGATGAACTTATCACATGAATAGTCACTAACCTCACTCGGTGTGAAGTTAGGAATCAAAGGCTCTTCAAATGAAAATTGTGCCTTAGGAATATCAACATGATCCATAGAAGAGAGTGAAAATGAGTCCATTTTCAAAGATTGTTCAATTAAAGCAATGTCACTCTCGGGATCAAAATTCTCACTAACAAACTCACTAGCATCAAACGGCTCACTCAAGTAATCATCTATTTGTTTTTCAATCTTAGCACTATCATCCTCGTGTGAAGTGAGTGTAGATGAGGAAAGATTACAACATGTTCAACAAAGCAAGCTTCTTCATTTGATTTTAACTTTCCTTTATCACAATTAGAAGTTTCCAAAATTGGAAAAACACCTTTATCAAAAAGAGCTTTCCTATCATTTTCAATTGTTTCAACAAGCTTAACACTTTCAACTTTCTTAGGAGCAAATCTTGGAATCTTTTCCGGTTTAAAAACAATGCTTTTATCTCCATAAAACAATTTAATTTCCTCTTTCCTCATATCAACTAAAACATTGTCCGTACACAAAAATGGTCGTCCTAGAATAATAGGCACACGAGGATTGGTCTCATAATCGACTATAGCAAAATCGGCTAAGTACAAGAAGTTTCCCACTTTCATAATGACATTTTCCGCTATACCAACCGGTCGAGTGGTGGTTCCATTAGCAAGCTCAATGATCATACCAGTGGTACTAAGAGGTGCATAATCAATGGTCTTCCAAAGGGCTAGGGGCATGATGTTAATGCTAGCTCCTAGATCGGCTAGGCCTTTGCAAACCCCAAGCTCATTGAAAACACAAGGAATCAAGAATTGACCCGGATCTTTATACTTCTCGGGAAAGAAATCAAAGAAAACCGAGGTACTAATCACATTCAAAGTAGCCCTAGTGACTTCTAGAAAAGTTTCCTTAGGTGGAGGCTTAAACTCAATCACTTCAACTTCATCTAAATTCTCACAATCATCATAAACGATTATGGCCTTAAGCTCTCCCTTCGGGTTTGGAATGGTATTACTAGGTAAGCAACCCGAAGAAGATGACGGTTTAGACATGAATCCCTCAAACATCGAAAGCAATTTATTTTGACCTTGTTCCAAATTTTGTTGCATACGACTTTGGGTTTGCTCTAGCCTTTGTTGATTAAGCTCAATCTTATTATTTTGCCCTTTAATCGTATTTTGAAAATCGAGTCTCAAAGTATTAATTTGCCCTTGAATGTTATTTTGAAAAGCTTTCAAATTTGCCTCATTTGACTTAATGTAGCTTGACAAATTATTTTGATTATTCCCTTGAAAACCTTGATTGTTTTGATTAGCATTAAACCCATTTCCTTGATTATAATTCCCTTGGTTACCACGGTTAAAATTATTCCCATTATTTCCATTGTTGTACCTATTTTGAACCGGTGGAAAACCCGGTGGAGCAACATGATTTTGACGAGGAACTTGACCGTTGGAGCCATAAGTTCCCGTCGCGGTAAAAGCACTATCTTGATCAAAACCCGTGTTTAAACAAGCATAATTAGGATGTGCTCCACCACATGATACACAAACATTCTCAACCATATTAATCGATCCATGAGGATTCTTCCTAATCTCATTCAAAATCGTGTCAATCTTAGAGTCCAATCTAGCAATCTCGTGATTAGATGAATTCACATTAGAAACAACCGGTGTGTTTCGTGAATATTGTGCTCTAGACTTATCCTCAATTATTCTCCACGCGTCTCTCGGTGTTTTTCTTAAAAGATTACCACCAGCGGCGGCATTTAAAGAATCTTGTTCAATCATATTAAGCCCATTATAAAAAGTGTTTATTTGATGCAATTCCGAGAAACCGTGGTGTGGACATTGTCTCAACAAATCTTTAAATCTCTCCCAAGCAACCCCAAACGATTCATGCACTTTTTGTTCAAATCTAGTGATCTCGTTCTTAAAATGTGTTGTTTTAGATGGTGGAAAGAAATAATTCATGAACTTAGATACTAAATCATCCCAAGTTAAAATCAAACCCGGTGGTTCTTTCTCATACCAAAGCTTAGCATTACCCTCGAGCGAGTACGGAAAAAGCATGAGCTTAATCACGTCATTCGGCACATCTCTAAACTTGAGAGTCAAGGTAATTCAATTAAAATTCCGAATTTGAGAATGCGGGCTATCGGTCTCATTGCCACGAAATTGGTCGGCACGAATGAGCGATAAAAGACCCGTCTTAATCTCAAAATGATCCGCCAAAATAGCCGGCACAACGATTGCTTCCCCATACCCTTCGGTGGGTGCACAAAGCAATTCCTCCATTGTTCGGTTATCGGCCATCTCTACAACAATAGGTGGAAGCTCGGGTTCCACTATTCGTTGTTGACGATTTTTATTTCTACGAGGAATATTTTCAATCCTATTAAAATCAATCACAAGACGAGAAGAACGCAATTGCATACACTACAAAGACGAGAATTTAGAGGATTGAAGAAAAGAAATTAGACAAGAAGAAGATTATTTTTGGTATTTTATTTGGTATTGCTCAATCAATAATGATCGATAAAAAACACGGAATAAGGATAACTACTATGGAAGTAAATTACCCTCGGTCGACTTTGAAACGATAGGTGAAAACCTAAACGTCTCGAGGTTCAATAAGTAAACAACAAAAATAAGATTTAATACTACTTGAGTCGGCAAACCAATAATAGGTTGTCCCTCTCAATATACGCACAAGCAAGCGGGGAAACGAGGTGGCACAAAGCACTTAAAAACCTTTTTCCTTAGACGGCCTTTTATAGCACGTCGCCTTATACCCACCTTATAGTTTGTATAAATTGAGTTCAAACTTCTTATTAGTATTTATCTATTTTGCCTTTTATTTTTGTTTTGGATTCGAATACAATAGCTAGGTGATGAAATCCCAACTAAGGCTTATTTGAAAAGTATGTAAAATTATTGTTCTATGTAATACAATATATTATTCACAAAAAACGAGAAAAACGATACATACTATATAATAGAAAAATAACAAAACTTTCCGAGGACGAAAAGGGTCTTCAAATCCACGATCAACAAATCTCCACAAAAGACGAATCGTACACAAGATCCCCGGCAGCGGCGCCAAATTTTTGATGTAAGTGGATGTGTATAGTGATAATTAAGATACGTTATAGGATAAATTAGAAAATTACCTTTAGGAAAAAAGTAATAGACTAATAATACCAATGACGAATTCAATTAAACACGTGAGTGAGTCGAGTTCGTTGTACACGAAGATCTTATGAATTTGAGACGTTTCGTTTTTATTTAGACAATCGATTTGAATTGATTTTCGGTTTTTAAGCTACAAATTAAATCTACAAATTTAAAGCTATTTAAAATAAGCCTAAAGTGCATGAATCGTAAACCCCGCCTATTTAAAATCTCAAGCAATTAATTATTTAAAAATAAAACTAATTAAAAAAAAATAAACTAATTTATAATCTATAAAAAATTAAGCTATTTAAAAATTATAACTTTTAATCTATTTAAAAATCTAATTAATATTTTTTTTAAAACTAATTTATCTTATTTAAGAAATACTTTAAACAAATCTATTTAAAAACTAAATTTATTTAAATCTAAAGTTATAAAAATTAAACTAATTAAAATTTAAACTAATAAAACTTTTTTTTAAATAAAAACATTATTTATTTATATATATATATATTGTTTTTTATTATTAATCTAAAATTAAATCCTTTAACTAAAACATTTTTTTAAACTTTACTTAAAATGAAATTAAAACGAATAAAAGTTTAATAATAGAAAATCTGCCAAGCTACAAATAACACAATATAAATGAAAAAACTGAGAGATTACCCAAAAGGGCTTGCAGCCCAGATGGCTATCACCCTATGCCTGTGACCAGGAGGTCACAGGTTCGAACCTTGTGAAGGACATATTTTTTGGATTAATTTCCTTTTTTGACAGATTAGTAAAATAAGTCTCAGGAAAGACTTGTGAGCTTATATTGATAAGCTGTTTAGGCAAACAACTCTAATTGGACTTATCAGATAATGACACTGATAAGCTACATATAGAACAAAATCCAAGTAATTATCTCAAAAACACCCAAGATAACAAGTAATTAAAATATTAACAGTGCAGTAAATCATCTATCAACTTTCAAATCATGCAACTCAGTTACTCTAAAGTCCTAGACAAATGACTAAAAACCAACATACATGATAACATAACAGTCCTAAAATCAATTAAAAAAACGCAGGCAAAATCGAAAAATAAGATAAACTTAAACGTCCAACATCATTCTGACATTATTCGGTTATAACCATACCAGATTCACAGTCCAAGCAAGATTAAACACAAGCAGGCTAGTAACCGGTTAGACCACAGATTCAAATCCAATACTCAAATTAGTGACAGGAAACATCAGTAACAAATTAAACTGAAAAACAGCATATCCAAATCTAATAATATGCAGTTATAAACACCAATTCAACTAGCAGACATAATCAGTATTCTCATAAACAGCTAAAACTATCATACCAAATCAGTTTAATACTAATAGCCCCAAACCAAATCAGCATCTTCCAACAATAACAGATTCATTAGCAATCGAAGACTACCTTAAAACAAGCTTAAACAAATTCGCATTATCTACTCAATCATCTTAAACAGGTTAACAGTTACATCAAATAACCTAAATAAACTTTACCTATATCAATCATATTCAGATTCACAAACAACAAAAATATAACCTTAATCAAGCAAAATCAATTACACATTTAAACAAAATTTATTCTATGAATATATAAATAAAAGAAGATGAGCACCTTTTGAAGTTAACCTTTGAGAAGCAGGTTGTGCTGAACAACCTGGTGAACCAATTCGACACCTTAATCACCTTAATCCACCATTAATATTCATCACCCGAAACATCTCCATCAATTAACATTGAATCGAATAGTTTCTTTTACACTTTTCCAGTAGGGAAAAGTTTCCCAAATTTTTACTTAGCTTATTTGACCAAAGCTATTAATTAGCTTAAACCAAACAATTATAAAAGTAATTATAGCGAATCAGATTTAAGTATAAAATGCACTAAACAATTTAAAGCAGTAAATGAAGATCGAATGGAATAAAATCAACTTTTATTAATGATCAAAAAGAGTAC
Source organism: Glebionis coronaria (assembly GCA_025667525.1). Taxonomy (NCBI): domain Eukaryota; kingdom Viridiplantae; phylum Streptophyta; class Magnoliopsida; order Asterales; family Asteraceae; genus Glebionis; species Glebionis coronaria. Next base: position 449,549,776 of record CM046877.1, on the reverse strand, counting down.
AAAACTGAAAAGAGAGTTACAAATTAACCTAAATATATTTAAGCATAATAACTTTAAAGTAAAAAAATGGGATCAAAATTACAATAGATTGGGGGGTTTTTATAGCCTTCCCAGGGCTGTTGATGAAGGATATTCGGATCTGATGAAGAATATTCCTCTTGATTCTGAGCCTTCGATCTTCAATCTTTTTCTCTCTCTTTAATCGGATGGTGGATATGAGTCACAATAGCACACGGATTGCCAACGTGGCATCCGTGTGCTAGTTGTGCTTCTTTTAAGCGCTCTGATTGGTGGATTGTGGGAGTTGAGGTGTTGCATCCAGTAAGATTCGGCCACGTAGCATCCCCTCTCCATCTTTTCTCTTCCTTAAACCATGGGGGTTTTAATCCCCTTGGTATTAATTAATTAAAAAGATAAAAATCCCTATGTGAAAAGAACTTTTTACTTTGCTAGGGTTTCTTGAACAGTAACTGGTTATGGGTATGTGAAGTGGGGAAGAAGGGTGAAAGTAATTCACCTAGTTTGTAACAAGAGAATAATGAAAGAAAGTGGGTAAGAAAACGTTTAAAATAAACGTGTGGTGTGAAAGTGAGTACAAAATGGTTTTATTTATCTATGTAGTGGAAAGTGACGTGTGAATGGATTAAACAAGCGTCTGTTTATTTATGTGTGAGACAGTAATGTTTAAATAACGTTTGGTGGAAACCCTAAAAGCCCAACATGTTTTAACTTCGTTTCATCTTCATATCATGGCAGTTGGGCTTGGGCCCAAGTTCTTATTTCCATCCGAGTAATAGTTCTCCCATTTTGGGCCAATGTCTTGGGCTTCATTTGGCTAAGTACCAAAAGTGTTAACATTGTATCCAAAATTGGGCTTTTCAAGCCCAATAAGCTCTTGTGGGTCCCACTTGGCTAAAATCCTTTATTAAAATATTAAATCCTCTAAATCGAACTCGATTTTGGCTTCCTCGATCTTTTTCATCAATCTCGTGTTGGTTTTCGTCGGTTTTTGCGAACTTGGTACCTACACACATGTAAACAAGAAACAAGCATATCCAAGGCATATATGATACATTATGTGCAATATTTCATTGTTTTAAGCTACAAATGATATGAGTAAATTATCTCATATCACTGGTGATTTGCTAAAAATCATGAAGTCAATACATATTGGTTTTTGTTGTTAACTGTTTTATTTTAGGTATGAAGATTGCAAGCAAAGAAGTATTCAAGAAGAAAATACTTAGAAAGTTTTGTCTTATCAAATCAAAACTGAAATTCATGATTCAGAGTTAATAGATGTAACTCAAGAAGACTATTACTGATGTTGCAAAGATAAATGAATGTTTACAAGACACAAGAAGATCATAGTTTGAAGACAAAGATGATGTTCATGCTATTTAAAGATTATCTTATCAGAAGAAGATCTACATTGAAGTGTTTGGCTACATTTAGTTGGATACAAATACAAATTACCAAGTTCAATCCAAGGATGAAGGAAAGACTAAAGACATGTATTCTAAATACATTCAGTACAAGAGAAACAAGAAGACAATAAGTTATCATTCTTATTTAGGGGAGGATTGTTGGGAATTATTTGTTAAGTGTCAAGTACCGTTAGTATTATTCAAGTACTGTTAGTTATCTTTCAAGTACCGTTAGTGTTAACGCGGTACATAGTAAGTACTGCTACTTATAAAGTAAGTACTGATATATTGATTAGGACGGATATATCTTTGTATAAGATATGTCATGGTTATAGTTAGAGTATATCTTATGTGATATACTTAAATAGTTAGAATATTGATAATATATCGTCTGTGATATAGTTATCTTTATAGAATATTCTAAGGTTTCTAGGGTTCCTTACTCTATAAAAGGAACATAGGTACAATGTCATTCATGTACCTCATTCAAGTCGATTAATAAGAGAATCGAATAGTTAAAAGTAATTCTGTTCTTCTATGCTTTATAAGTTAGATTCCACATAACTTATTTAGTTTGAGTAAGAGTTCTCAAAGTGTTTTAGTTTGATTACAAACTACTATACTAGTTCTTAACAGAATATAGATGCAATCAAAGGGATCAACACTATGTGGTGCCACATGTTCAACTCTACCCTAATCGGTAACGCGCGAGACTAGTTCAAGAAACTTCCTCATCGAATCATCAATGGATTCGAAGACCTGCGGAGGGCCTTCAGAAGGAACTATACTCAATGAAAGAGGTACAATAAGGACCCAGTGTCACTCGCAACAATGGAACAACTACCAGGGGAGTCCACCGAAGACTTCATAGATCGATTCAAAGATGAGTGCAACAAAGTCAAAGCATGTCCAAAAGTTTTAAAAAATTCTGACTACATGCAAGCGATAACTGACCAAGATCTGATTAGACGCCTGAATGACAGAGTTCCGTCAACCTTTGACAAACTAATAAAGAGGGTCGGATCCTTTATACAAGGAGAGACTACGGCTGCTCATAGTAGGAAGGGAATACAGAACCACATGTCATATGACCAACCTAAAAGGCAGCCGAACGCTCAGAGCAATAATCGGAGTCTCGATTGTCGAGGCCAACAAAGAGGAATGCATGGAAACGACAAGTTAACCCCCTTAAAAATGACCCCAAGAGAGATTTTGATGTCCGACGGAGAAAACTTTCCTAAACCACCCCAATGACCACCCCGGTAGACCGTCGTCAGGGCAATCGGTACTGTGAGTACCACAATAATAAAGGGCATGACACGGATGAATACATCCAACTTAAAAAGCACATTGAGGGGTTGGTGAAGTCAAGTAAACATAAGCATCTCATCAAAGACTAGAAGGATGGGAAAGATAAGAAAAACAAGAAAAAAGATCAATCAAAGGATAAGCCCACGAACATATTCATGGTGCAGTCGTGGCAACACATGACTAGGCAAACAGTCAGTCAAAAATTTTCTTGTAGCAAAGAAATCTCGTTTCCTCCCTTGAATACGAGCAATATGGCTGATGGACCTCTCACGATCGAAGTAAACATGAGGGACCACGTCGTCCACCGCATGTACATCGATGGGGTATCCTCTGCGGAAATCCTATATGAACATTGCTTTACACGGTTACGGCCAGAAGTCTGGAGCCAGTTAATGTCGGCCACGTCGCCACTAACAGGCTTTATTGGGGAGGTAATTTGGCCACTGGGCCAGGTATGCCTATTGGTAAAAATTTGGGATGAGGAGAACTCAACAACGGAATGGATAAAGTTCATGGTGATACGCTCACCTTTGCCATATAATGGCATTATTGGGAGGCTTAGAATCCTAGATACCCGGGTCGTACCATCGACAGCCCATGGTCAAGTTCCCTGTTGAAGGAGGTATCGTTACTATCTTCAATACCGCGGTACCACCGGCGGAGTGCCATACGATAGCAGTCCTACCACAACCAACAGCACGAGAAAAGGGTGCGTCACCAACATATCTAAAAGTGGCAATCCACCCGGGCTATCTTGAGCAAGAAGTTACGATTGGAGGAACATTGTTCGCCACAGTTAGATCTTCCATGGGCATTCTCCTATGAGATAACCTTGATGTCTTCACATGGGAGCCAAAAGACATGACTAGAGTACTCCGATCAATTGCGGAGCACAAACTATAGATCCGCGCAGGATATCCTACGGTAAAACAAAATAAGCGCGGGCAAGCCCTAGGACGTAGCAAAGCCATACTTGAAGAGGTAAAGAAGCTGGTTGAGGCGAGTATTAGGCTTACCGTGGGGGTATAATCGTGGAAAACAATCCTACGGTAAGCCTTATAGCGTGTTGTCCTTTAGTGTGAAGGTTCTCGCTAGAAGTTCACTTGGTACGAGAGTCGGAGTCCCAAACACCCGAGTTAATCCTAATTCGGGTTAGATGAGGTCCATCCAACTTTTATATCAACTAGTTGGCGCCATCCGTGGGACCCTACACTAAATTCTCAAGAGCATGACTAAGGGCGGTCAATTTACGATGAACCAGAAGAACTCTAGCAAGAAGACGTCGACAGAGGCACACATAGCCTCCCCTCACTCTACTCCAAGGTCAGCCAGTGGTGCGAACAGCCAGAATGTAAAAAATCCGCTCCCACGTAGAGCTCATTTTATTTTCAACACTCCGACACCAACGTTAGCGGTGAACAACCCTGATCCAGTGTCACACCCCACCATGGCGGAATATGGGGCGCCAAGTATGGATATCATCATAACAATATCGTGTCTATAGAGTTAACTAAATGAAATAGAAATGTCATAAAAAGGTGACACAATGTCATGACAATATCTCAAATAATGTAGGCATCTAGGTAAGTAGGTAACAGGCCTACCTCTTACCAAAGACATTCAAATAACACACATCAAACATATAGGTATCAAACAATTTAGTAAATCAAAAGACAAAATAAAATCTAAGAGGAAAGGGATTCCTCCTAATGCAATCCTAGCAGCCTCTATACTCCAGCCACTTCTAACATCATCTTGCACAACTACCTCACCTGAAAATGACACTAAAATCTGTCAACATAAAGTTGGTGAGAACATAGGTTTAAGTTATCTAGAACATCATAAGAAACCTTGACATCCACTGTAAACAAGTTGAAGAAAAAACAATTTATAATAATGGACCATAATGTGATAATCATGTTATATGATCCACAACAAAACTTAAACCAAGTACCGATCACATCTACAATTCACAAAGCACGCTATAACAATCAAGAAGTATCCCGTCACACACACACAAGAACACACACCACACTATTCGGATCTTTCCCACACCACTTGTGGAAGATGAACTATATCCCTGTCGAGATATCTTGCCTCCGAAGACACGATGCACAAGTACTCAGGACGGATCGTGCCCCACGAACCAAGAACTCAGAACCAAGAACTCAGGACGGATCATGCCCCACGCTCCACACACATCACAACTGGTCCCATAGACGCCCATACATATATGTACCGATCCCAATCATAACACAATCAAGATTCACATATCAGAACACATATAAAAGCACATATGAGAACACATAAGCACGCAATTCATACAATAACACATATATGCACAAACATTTATAACAATATAGTACCAAAAGATTTTTACAAACACCACAAGTGTCATCTCAATCCCATACTAGAAGAAATCATTTAAAAACTCAGTGAAAATAGGACTATGAACTCACCTGATAGCACAACAAGCTAGCACTCCTACAAACCTATAAAATCATACACAACACATTTAGCTCAGGTCCTAACACCCAAGTTAAGTAACAACCACGGAGATGAATCTAATCCCCCAATCCTCGCTATCTAGTTCTCACACTACAAGCTATTCTATACATAAAAATTCACTTTTTCTTGGTACGGTTTACTAGTCATTAAACGACCACATGAAGTGAACTTAACACCACACATGGCTCCTGAACTACTGGATTTATGTTGTTATATGATCTAAGAACTCCAAAAACCAATTTTACTTTCTACTTACACGTTTAACCCTTTCGTTTAGTCTCTACACCAAAAGTCGATTTCACAAAGCTGATTTTCTGTACATGCTAAATGTTCGACACCAAAAGCCCGACCTAAACACCATAACTTTTATTGAAAACCTCCAATCCTTTTATATACATTATAAATAGTTCCCAAATTAAAAATATTTGGCTATCTCATTCGTTTGGTTAGGTTTTGACTCAAATTTCCGAAATCCAAATTTATTTCGGAACTGCGCACTATTTTTGTAACAATTGTTTGACGACCTTCCCGAACTCTATTTCCGACGAATCTTACATTTTTGAAAAGTAGAATCTCTGAACTTACTTTTAAAAAAAAAAGAAACGCGACCAAAGGTGCTACCAACTGCCCGTAACAGTCAACACAAGACATACCTAAAAATCAGACTGTTTTACACCTTTATGCACTAACCCTCTAAATATCATTAATTATCCCTAAATTATTAACACAAACCCTAAAATCATTAATAAATCTAAATAAATATAATTCTCAGAAATTTAACAAAACCCTAATCATCTCAATGATGGTTAATTAACATTCCAGTTATGATTAAATAATATAAACATGAATTATATTAAGGTTGAATTGATCACTTACCTTGAAGCAAGAAAAATTAATGAACCCTGATCATAATTTCGACTTCTCTTGATATCCATGGAAGATTTTGACTGGTTTTAGGTTTATTTAGGGTTATTAGTCGTTTTTAGGGGTCTAGGGGTGTTTATATAGGTCCTGGTAACCTTCTGGACAAGTTTAGGCCCAATTAGAAGTTTTAAATGGTAATTAACCTATTTTTATTAATTTAATATTTAAAATTCCAGCTCTAGGACCCACAAATTCGACTCCCCTCTGTTTTTATCATATCTACACTCTCCCCCTCCTATTTTATGCTTACTTATACTCATATACACTTTCGAGACTAAACCGGGCACCCTTTTGCTAATTTTTCGACTTTTTACGCGATTTTTGAACTAGCCTTCATTTCTAAAAGTTTCTAAATATAGAAAGTAACTATAAAACTTATCCTAACCATATTATATATACTTAATACATACATACAACATACGATACGTAAATGAAATCTTATAAAAATGCTACCCGAACTTTTCTGCAGTTCATTTCTAAACTCATTTCATTTCATTTCATTTCCAACTTATACCATGATTTACACATTCATGTGAGCTCATGAGCACGAACCAACCCCATCACATGATCATATAACGTACCATGTACTACGTAAACAATGTCTAACATCATGATAAAGTCTCAAATATGAACACATAACACATAAACGCACACCAAGCACATGATCAACATCAAACAGTCAAAAGTGACAAATCGAAAATCTAGGGTTGTCACATCACTCCCTCCTAATAGAAATCTCGTCCTGAGATTTACTCCATAAGCTCAAAAAACTTCATTTCACAACCAACTCGCTATTTCTCTCATAAGAACGTAACCGGATCATCCGTATGACTACAACAACGCCCTCAATGAATATAAGCTCACGACAAATTTTAGGACCCCCAACTTCGGATAAATGATCAAGCCCATGGACAACTAACGGACGTTTACGTGAACGAATTTATAAATATGAACCAAAACCATGAGACTCCAAAAGATACTCAACATAAACATGTATCGACTCCCAACGAACCATGGAAACGGACCAATGACACAAGAAGCACCCAGCGACAACCGAAACGTATTACGACCGGTGACATACTATTAAAACCTTGTGCAAAACCAAATTTTACCCCAGAATGAATTTTGTACTGTAATGTATATTAGTTGTTCTAAAACCATGGTATCACATTAGTAATTTATGTAATCATTTGACGAAAAAAAATCTATAGTCTCTTCACGAACGATCAATTGTCTAAAGCACACAACACAATATCACGCGTCAACATTGACTCCAGAACCTACATTCTTCATTAATGTAACAAACTCTATGATGGATACATCTGAAATCCTATCCCAAAGCAGCCCTATGTTAGCCTTCTAAGTGTCCACTATCCCAAAGTACCCAAAACACGAGTTTAAACCATGTTGTCCAAAAATTAATCTTGAACTAGACAATTGTACAATTAATTCGACCAAGCTACTGACTTCCATTGACAATATATTCTAAATATCGGAAAAGTACGCTCCGAGTACATAACTTTAGGCTTTTGAATCACCCAAAAAGCTTTAAAAACGAATAAGTTATAACCAAAACGATTTTTACCAAGAATCTACCCACACATTAGCGACAGTTTCTGACAGTTTAGCGATGAATTCTGACAATTAGCGACAGTTTCTGCCTAATCCGACTTAAACAAAAACAAACGATATTAAACCCAAAAAGGACTATGAACTCACCTGATAGCACAGCAAGCTAGCACTCCTGCAAACATATAAAATCATACACAACAAACTTAGCTCAGGTCCTAACACCCAAGTTAAGTAACAACCATGGAGATGAATCTAATCCCCCAATCCTCGCTATCTAGTTCTCACACCACATGTGGAAGATGAACTATATCCCCGTCGAGATATCTTGCCTCAGAAGAGACGATGCACAAGTACTCAGGACGGATCGTGCCCCACGAACCAAGAACTCAAAACCAAGAACTCAGGACGGATCGTGCCCCACGCTCCACACACATCACAACTGGTCCCATAGACGCCCATACATATATGTACCAATCCTAATCATAACACAATCAAGATTCACATATCAGAACACATATCAAAGCACATATGAGAACACATAAGCACGCAAGTCATACAATAACACATATATGTCCAAACATTTATAAAAATATAGTACCAAAAGATTTTTACGAACACCACAAGTGTCATCTCAATCCCATACTAGAAGAAAACATTTAAAAACTCAGTGAAAATAGGACTATGAACTCACCTGATAGCACAGCAAGCTAGCACTCCTGTAAACCTATAAAATCATACACAACACACTTAGCTCAGGTCCTAACACCCAAGTTAAGTAACAACCATGGAGATGAATCTAATCCCCCAATCCTCGCTATCTAGTTCTCACACTACATGCTATTATATACGTAAAAATTCAGTTTTCCCGGTACGGTTTACTAGTCATTAAACGACCACATGAAGTGAACTTAACACCACACATGGCTCCTACCCTACTGGATTTATGTTGTTATATGATCTAAGAACTCCAAAAACCAATTTTACTTTCTAATTACACGTTTAACCCTTTCGTTTAGTCTCTACACCAAAAGTCGATTTCACAAAAAGCTGATTTTCTGTACATGCTAAATGTTCGACACCAAAAGCCCGATCTAAACACCATAAATTTTATTAAAAACCTCCAATCCTTTTATATACATTATAAATAGTTCCCAAATTAAAAATCTTTGGTTATCTCATTCGTTTGGTTAGGTTTTGACTCAAATTTCCGAAATCTAAATTTATTTCTGAACTGCGCACTGTTTTTGTAACAATTGTTTGACGACCTTCCCGAACTCTATTTTCGACGAATATTACATTTTTGAAAAGTAGACTCTCTGAACTTACTTTAAAAAAAAAAGAAACGCGACCTAAGGTTCTACCAACTGCCGTAACAGTCAACACAAGACAGACCTAAAAATCAGACTGTTTTACACCTTTATGCACTAACCCTCTAAATATCATTAATTATCCCTAAATTATTAACACAAACCCTAAATCATTAATAAATCAAAATAACTATAATTCTATGAAATTTAACAAAACCCTAATCTTCTCAATGATGGTTAATTAACATTCCAATTATGATTAAATAATAAAAACATGAATTATATTAAGGTTGAATTGATCACTTACCTTGAAGCAAGAAAAATTAATGAACCCTGATCATAATTTCGACTTCTCTTGATATCCATGGAATATTTAGACTAATTTTAGGTTTATTTAGGGTTATTATTCGTTTTTAGGGGTCTAGGGGTGTTTATATAGGTCTTGGTAACCTTCTGGACAAGTTTAGGCCCAATTAGAACTTTTAAATGGTAATTATCCTATTTTTATTAATTTAATATTTAAAATTCTTGCTATAGGACCCAAAAATTCGACTCCCCTCTGTGTTTTATCATATTTACACTCTCCCCCTCCTATTTTATACTTACTTATACTCCTATACACTTTCGGGACCAAACCGGACACCCTTTTGCTAATTTTTTGACTTTTTACGCGATTTTTTAACTAGCCTTCATTTCTAAAAGTTTCTAAATATAGAAAGTAACTATCAAACTTATCCTAACAATATTATATATACTTAATACATACATACAACATACGATACGTAAACGAAACGTTATAAAAACGCTACCCGAACTTTTCTGCAGTTCATTTCTAAACTAATTTCATTTCATTCCATTTCATTTCATTTCCAACTTATACCATGATTTACACATTCATGTGAACTCATGAGCACGAACCAACCCCATCACATGATCATATAATGTACCATGTACTACGTAAACAATGTCTAACATCATGATAAAGTCTCAAATATGAACACATAACTCATAAACGCACACCAAGCACATGATCAACATCAAACAGTCAAAAGTGACAAATCCAAAATCTAGGGTTGTCACATCCAGGTTCTGCCACCTCCCCCTCAAAAGAATGCACAAAAGCAGCCTACCGAGGGAATATAAGACGACACAGTCGCTCCTATTAACGAGGAAAACATTGAGGATTACGTTAACCAGAGCTTTTACGCCCCGTTCTCCTTATTACCGCGAGGATGAGAGTTGACCAACGATGAAACTTGTGGTATCAGATCTACTTCGATGCTAGCGGTTCGCCGCAGCGTCCTGGTAAGAGACAGAGGAGACGCCAGACTAAGGAACAACCCCAGTCGCGGAGCGTCTTCGAATGAATAGGGGATCAAATCATAGCCGATCTAGAACAGAGCGGGAAACTTCCTACCATTCAGATGGATCTTTGGGGCATGTAGCTTTGGAAACTCCCGCCGAGGATACTCGACGTACGTGTGTCTTCAATAGGATTAGCCCCCCCAGCTAAGAAAAGGATCCAACCCCTGAACCTCGAGGTCGGGGACCTAAAAGTAGCCAACGAAGTAGGTCAATGTGAGGAAGGCGTTCACCATGCTATGACACTTCTAGTTCCGACTCTAATGATCATCACCCTAGGCGTCGCAGACCGAGGTACTCTTCCTCGGATTCTCAAACGGTTGAAGGGAACACCGGAGACGCTCTCATCGCCAGTTTCAGTGTGAGAATGAGACTTGTCTCTCCCGTGGCTTCGAAAGAAGGTGGATACTCTTACAAGTCGTATCAGAAATTACTCGGAGGACAAAAACTGACGAATATCATCGAATGTTAAGACCTACGATGGTACGGGCGATCCCGATGACCACTTAAAAGTCTTCGAGTCGTATGCGGGAATCGAGAAATGGTCGATGCCTATATGGTGACACATGTTTAACTCTACCCTAATCGGTAACGCACGAGAATGGTTTGAAAAACTCCCTCATCGAAGCATCAATGGATTCGAAGACCTACGGAGGACCTTCAGAAGGAACTATACTCAACGAAAGAGGTATAATAAGGACCCAGTCTCACTCGTAACAGTGAAACAGCTACCGGGGGAGTCCACTGAAGACTTCACGGAGCGATTCAAAGACGAGTGTAACAAAGTCAGAGCATGTCAAGAAGGTTTAAAAATCCTTGTTGAACGAGGTATCATTACTATATTTAATACCGCGATAACGCCGGCGGAGTGCCATATGATAGCGATCCCATCACAACCAACAACACCAGAAAAAGGCGCGTCACCACCAAGTGGCAATCCACCCTGATTATCCTGAGCAAGAAGTTACGATTGAAGGAACATTATCCGACACAGGCAGAGCTGCCATGTGCACTCTCCTATGAGATAACCTTGATGTCTTCATGTGGGAGACAAAAGACATGACTGGATTACCCTGATCAATTGCGGAGCACAAACTACAGATCCGCGCAAGATATCCTCTAGTGAAACAAAAGAAGTGCGGGCAAGCCCCAAAACACAGCAAAGTCATAGTTGAAGAGGTAAAGAAGCTGGTCGACGCGAGCATTATGCGGGAGGTATATTATAATGACTGGCTATCTAACCCGGTCATGGTCAAGAAACATGATGGCAACTGGTGCATGTGTGTGGACTTCACGGACCTCAATAAGGCTTGCCCTCAGGACTGCTACCCACTGCCAAAGATTGACTGGAAAGTCGAATCCCTATGTGGGTACCCCTTTAAATGCTTCATGGACGCATATAAAGGATACCATCAGATTCATTTGGGAGAACGGGATGAGGAAAAGACAACATTCCATACAAGTCAAGGGGACTATTGTTACACCAAGATGCCGTTTGGTTTAAAGAACGCATGCGCCACCTACCAACGGCTGGTCGACAAAGCTTTCGACAGCTAGATCGCACGTAACATAGAAGTATACGTGGACGACTTGGTTATAAAGATCCATATGGAGGAAGAAATTATCATGGATATCCAGGAAACTTTAGGAACGCTAAGAAGGATCAACATAAAATTGAATCACAAAAAATCTACATTCGGGGAAACTCAAGGTGTGTTCCTAAGATACATGATAGATCCTAACGACATCAATCCGTGCCCAGATAAGACCAAGCCGTGATACAACTCCCATCTCCGCGGACACTAAAGGAAGTACAACCCCTTAATGGAAAGCTAGCGGGGCTGAATAGATTCCTCTCCAAATCCGCATAAAAATCCCTTTCCCTTGTTCAAAGCACTCAATAAGTGCATCTAGAAGAGAGACTTCCGCTAGACAAAGGAGGCAGATGAGGCTTTTGACCAACTCAAGAAGCATTTGGCTGCTCTTCCTATGCTTGTCGCACCGCGACCCAAAGAGGACCTGATCATCTACTTATCCACTACGCACGGGGCGATCAGTGCAGTCCTGATGATGGATAGAAACTCCGTCCAGACACTAGTCTACTTTGTGAGCAAGGCGTTACAGGGTCCGAAGTTGAACTATGCTCCGATTGAGAAGCTAGTCTTGGCATTAGTGTATGTTGCGAAAAGGTTTCGTTGACACTTTCAGGCGCATCCTATTGTGGTAATCACAAATCAACCAATCAAGAAAAAAATATCAAAAGTCGGATGTAGCAGGGAGGCTACAAAAGTAGAGTGTCTTGTTGGGTGAACACAACATCGCGTACAGACCATGCACGACGGTTAAGGGTCAAATCTTGGCATATTTCATCATAGATAAACCGGAAGAAGAGACAGCAGTCACTCCAAAGGTTGAAGAACCCCAGGACCCGTGGATTTTATTTATGGAAGGATCCTCGTGTACTGATGGGTCAGAAGCGGGCCTTATCCTAACAAACCCGGAGGGTATGGAATTTACTTATGCTTCACATTTCGAGTTCACAGCCACAAACAACGAGGCCGAATACGAAGCGTTAATTTTAGGACTAAGGATAGCCGCTCGCATAGGTGTACGCAACCTCGAGGATTACATGGACTCACGATTAGTGAATACAAAGCCAAGGAGTACTATATGGTCCAATATTTAGAGAAGACTAAAGCACTCATTGGAGGCTTCAGTACGTTTACCATACGGCAGGTTCCGAGAGGTGATAACAAAAAGGCTGACGCTCTAAGCAAAATTGCATCCACTAGCTTCACACATCTATCAAAACAAGTGTTGGTAGAAATCTTAAAAAGTAACTCAATCGCAGAGAACGAATTTTCTGTGGTTGTGGAGGAAGAAGGACCTACATGGATGACTCCAGTCGTCGAATACTTGACTAACGAAACACTCCCAAAGGACGAAAGAGAAGTGCAGCATATTCGAAGGAAGTTGTATCAGTTTAAGGTCAGAGATGGAGTCCTTTACAAACTTTCGTACATGTAGCTTTGGTTACGGTGTGTCGAGTTATGGCAAGCGAACTATGTGATAACTGAAATTCATGAGTGTTCTTAAAGCATGCATCCAGGACCAAGATCAGTTGTATCAAGAGCTCTGCATGCAGGGTAATATTAGCCAACGATGTACAAGGATGCTCGGAATCTAATTCTTAAATGTAACGACTGCCAGGTCCATAGGCCAGTACCGCATCATCCACAACAGGAGTTTACACCCATTACATCTTCGTGGTCGTTCTACAAACGCGGCATTGACATTGCAGATCCTTTTCCTGTGACGACCGGGGGTGTCAAGTTCTTGATAGTAGCTATGGACTACTTTACTTGGTGAAATGAAGCTAAGGCAGTAACGACGATCATAGGTACAAGTAAAAAAGTTTGTATGGGAAAAAATTGTTTGTCATTTTGGTCTACTAGGGGAAATAGTCTCGGACAACGGCAAACAATTCGCTGATGATCCGTTCAAAGATTGGTGCACGACACTAAACATCATGCAGCGGTTCACATCAGTCAAACATCCTCAGTCTAATGGATTAGTGGAGAGGGCTAACCGAACCCTGGGAGATGGGATCAAGGCGCTCTTAGACGGGAAAAGTGCAAAGTGGGTGGATGAATTACCTCATGTCCTATGGGCGCACCGAACGATGATCAAGACAGGAAATTGGGATAATCCCTTTGCCTTAACATATGGCACGGAACATGTTATCTCGGATGAAATTGGACTACCAATAATTCGCACAGCGGATGTAGATGTTGTGACAAATGATGAGGATTTGAGGGTTAACTTGGACTTTCTAGAAGAGAAACGAGAGTTAGCCGCAAACAATGAAGCTCAATCTAAATCTAAGATGAAACGTTACTAAGTCGCTCTAAGTGTTTCATTTAAACTAAGTGACTTTGTTTATCGTGCTAATGAGGCAAGTCATGTGAAGAACACAGGAAAGATCGGACCAAAGTGGGAGGGACCCTACATGGTGACAGAGGCTTTGGAAAAGGTACGTACAAGTTACGCGACATGGATGGTCGTGATTTGGGGCGTACGTGGAATATCTGCAACTTCAAGAGGTGTTATCTTTAAGGATACGACCTCTGTATGGATGCTCTTTAGCTGTATTTAGCTCCAATAAATATCCATGTATTTTTCATTTTTTATGTATTAGGTTTTCGTCTTTCAAAACTTGCAAGTATTAATAAAATAGCGTGGTTTCAAGCTAGTCCCGCGGCCCTAATTTCTCTTATATGATTATTGTCTTTGATTTATGTTTGCAATTGTCACTATACTCTGCCTACGGGCGTACATGTGCTTATCGTTTCCACGTAAAATAAGAGGATTGAGTTAACCTAATAATTCAACTTGTCGTATAAGAGGGATGCAACCCCAACGACCATGGATCATGTATCCTTGCTAGACCCCTTATTTTCTTGACGTTATAATAAGATAAACATACCACACAAACTTGTGATGGAATTGTAAAAGACACACACTGCATGTCTAGCAACACTTAGTCAAACTGACATGACTTATGGTAGTAGTGGTACGCCGCACATAATGATACGCACCACCCATAAGTTGAACGTGCTATGTTGATACAAAAGTTGGATGGACCTTGTCTAACCCGCATTAGGCTTAACTCGGGTGTTTGGGACTCTGGCTCTCGTACCAAGTGAGCTTCTAATGAGACCCTGCACACTAAAGGACAACACGCTGTTAGGCTTACAGTGGGATTGTTTCCCATGTTTAGACTCTAGCATGAGAGTAAGTAATAGATTTAGGTTTAAGATAATCGGTGAGGGTATGTGTTGCGATAGAATCATACCTTTGTGGAACCTCAAGGGTTCCATATATAGGTGGTAAAACCTTAATTGGGCTTACTGAATCTTGAGCCCCAAGCAAGGGATAATTACCATATCGGTGATGATCCTTATCTCTCAAATAAGGATAGTAAATATCCCCCAGCTTTAGGTGAATCACAATCCTAATTAGATTGTTATTCTATCCGACCCTCTCCGCGTACGGCCAGGACGTGGGCCGCACACATCCGCGTGTGGTAACTGCTCAATGGACTTCATGAGCCCAAGACCGACTATATCCGACCCATGCTTACTGGATTGGATACGGGTAGTAACCGCGGGCCGGGTTCTTGACCTGACTGGGGACTATGCATCATCATGGCCCCCCAGTCTAGTAGTTACAAACACAGGCGTAACCACTAGACTACTAATTCCCAAATAACAAAACGGTCGTGCCTTGACAAGTGCAAAATCATTCTTGCAAACACAAAACTATGAGAGTCATGTCGCATTGGAAACAGCAATTACCAAATGCTATGAATGTAATTAATAGTTGTTGTCTACGACAAAACATTGTACTACGTAGGCAACTATTCGTCTGACATTTACTGATAAAAGTGCCCCAGTTGGGCCTTACCTTCGAGCCACGTAAAACTGCGCTTGACAAGACCATGTGGGCCCGTCTGACGTTACAAATAACCTCCTATTCCCAACCGTTAGATCAGGTTAGTGGAATACACGTGGCATTAATCAACGAGACATAGAAATCGAAGCAACCTTATAAATTCTACGTGTATAACTGTACACACATTACAGAGTCACACTTCAACCACCATTGTTGCACCTTCAAAACGTTGTACTACCACATTATTCAACGGATCTTCATAGCACCAAATTAGCACACCGCGCTCTTCTCGTATATTAGATAAAACATGGTTAAGGATACAACCACCATCATGTCCGTACTTAACGAACTATTAGAGCAGAAATTTTTAGAATTCTGCTGTGAATTTTCACATCCCAAAAGACGTCTACCCCCACCTCCCTAGGAAAATAGATGTGATTACTAACCACCTAACCAGAAAATTAGGTGTATATACTCGATTGTTTGACATAGCCAACAACCGCATCCCTTTCACTAGATTCCTGGTTAGCCTTTTAGAGTATTATGACTTCCACATATCCCAATTTCATTGTATAGGAGCATGTAAAATAAGACAATTTGAAATTTAGTGTTGCTGCCTGATTATAATCCCCTCAATTAGCTTGTTTAGAGTATTCTACATCCCCATCCATGGTCAACGGATGAATTTCATTTAAAAACGCTTACCACCTGCACCCCAATGCTACTCCAAACCAATGGATTCCCTTAAAAACTAGTACAATAGGTTCTTCTTTGTGGATGATACAATATTCCCCCGCCCATTTGAGCTTAAGTGCCGCATAGGCATAGATTATCATCCAACTGCGGATACATACAATTCATGAGATGTTAGGAACCTAAATACCTACCAGAATATGTTCAATAAACTACCTGAATCCTTTCTATGCTTTATAGGCATCAGCCGCTACTATTTTGGAAGTCCAGATCTCTATCCAAACTTTGTGAACAACCGCAACGAGGGTGGGTATAATTCTTTAAATAAAACTTGATTATCCAGCTGTAACTAAAAGTAACCACCTTGGTTTGCTATGCAGAAATGAATCTTTTCGGACTGCTACGCCAAGGCAATCCAAAGGAAATAACCGAGAGCCAGCGCGCCAGGAGAGAAGATGCGCCACCCCTACTAGAGGTAACTAGAGACATCACTGTTCCTCTGGTTGTCCATGCCAAGCAGCAGTCCCATGTTGGGGACTCACAGGTGGAAAAGTCACCATTAGACTTTCAAATGAGGATGGGGTTGCATGGATCCAAAAGAAATTGGTCTTCATCAAAATTAATATGTCGGGAAATGATAATTTTATTAGTGAAAACGTCATGACATCGATACCTTACACCACTAGGTAACAAAGAAAGACACATGCAGTAGATTGGGGTTGAAGTTTATGATCAAATAAGATGTGAAGATAACAAAGTCATCCAAACACTCGTAAATGATCTTATGTGGTTCGTGTTTTATAATGTTTAGTAAATGGTATATCATTATTGATGGAAGTGGTTGGAAGGATATTTAAAAGGTGAGCGACCATGTTAAGGGCTTCTACCCAATATGAGGGAGGTATGTATGCTTGGAACAGAAGGACGCGGGTAATGTTATTAAGTGTACGTAACATACGTTGTGAGTTGGCATTTTGTTGAGATGTTTTGGGATATGAAAACCGAAACAGTATGCCATTTGCGCAAAAAAGGGTTTGGAAGCGGGTGTTGTCAAACTCACATCCATGGTCACATTACAAGGCCTTAATATCAACATTAAATTGTTTGTTCATATATGCATGAAAGGTAACAAAGGTATCAAATAATTCGGATTTCTTAAGCAAATGATACATTCAAACGTAATACGAGAAATGATAAAAAAATAGCATAGTATTTAATACCACTTTGACTAGATATAGGGGATACAAATTTGAGTGAACAATGTCAAACAGAGACACAACATTTGACTCAGGACTGTAAGAAGGAAGCTTAGTGTGTTTACCTAATTGACCTGCATGACACAAAGCGGACAACTTTGATTTATTACATGAAATAAAATGAGAAGACTTTAAACGACGAAGCACATCTTCACTTGAGTGTCCAAGGCGTCTGTGCCATGTTTGGGTCTGAAAGTAAGCAAAGCAAATGAAGTGAAAGGTGATGGTTGTTGGGTGAAAGAATAGAGATTGTCGGTACATTCACATCGAAGAAGGAGTTTGCGGGTTTGGTAATCCTTCACAGAAAAACAATAGGCTTCAAATTCAACAGATACATTATTATCACGGGTAAAGTTACGAATATAAATTAAATTTTTAATAGTATTAAGTGTCACAAGTATTGATGAAGGTGAAGCGGTTTGTGAGGTGTATGTAAAGAGTTACGGCCTATGTTAGTCACAGGTATAGATTGGCCATTTCCAACAAATGCAGACTTATAAATGCTTTAATCGCTAAAAAGGTGAGCATACCTCTGTTGTCAGCCAAATGAGATGAGGAACCCGCATCCATATTTCAAGAAGAACCTTGGAGTGTCGTGGTCTGAAATACTTGCGGGGGGTACCGGGGTAACCGTCGGGAGCTATAAACCCAAAAGGTGCTGGTAGATATAGACATAGAATAGGTGACTAGTGCACCGGGTATGAAGAAAATGGTTGGGCATGTTGAGACTTGGCCTGTTGTTGGGTTGTTAGCAATTGAAGGGTTGGACACAGCTATTGCATAGGTGAAATTGGTTGGGCTTGTTGCAGCAAGGAGCCCAATACAGATTGGATGAAAAAATAACCCATATTGGGGTGTGGTGGACACGTTAGTCTAGGATAAGGTATAGAATACATATTAACAACACTAAAAATTGTAATTTGTTGTTGCGTAGTAGTTAAAATAGGCTTTGATAATTATAGACCGAAAATATTATTAAGATTAGTATACCTACTTGTATTGCCAGTAGATACAGATGAAGCCAAGCATTGCGTATCAGTTGAAGTATTTGGTAGGGATCTTGTCCTAGCTTCATTGATTGGTTGTTTGGGTGTAGTAGATCCCGCCATGCTACTATGACGAGTGATATGTAACAGCAAGCAATAAAAAATGACAATAAGCAAAAAAAAATGTGACATAGTAACAAAAAAAAGGATCAAGCTTTTAGGTTAGGGTTTTATTTTTTGAGGAGGATTAGTGGGCTCTGATACCATATTAGAATGAATAATATCCATAAACCCTTAAACCATAATATTCGAGTATAAATACAATAGAGATGTCAGGCTTAGATAGATAAGATACAACGGGCTTGGGCCTAGATAAATAATACGGCTAATAAGAAGATGGAACAAATCTCTACATACAAAGATCAACATCCGTGCTTTGCGTCTAAGGTTACATCGTCTCCAGCTCATTAAAACATTCTAAACCCAGAATGATCATTCTATTAGGTGCCCTTTATGTGGCGGTGGTATTAAGACTTCACAACACCTACTCGTGGATTTTGTGTTTGCAAGTGGCCTTTGGAAAGCAATATCTTCTTAGTGGGGGTTGTATAATCACCCTAAGAACCTACACGGCCTGTTGTGTTGGGCTAATATAGGTGATGTTGTTGTTTCTTTAAGATATCTGATAGCCTCTTCTGTCTGAATCGATCAGACATGTTACCATTTGTAGCGTTTGTTTTTTTTCAAAGTTAAGAGATTGAATTATCTATTACAACCTCCTATTCGGTCAGATGT
This sequence comes from Glebionis coronaria, assembly GCA_025667525.1. NCBI lineage: Eukaryota > Viridiplantae > Streptophyta > Magnoliopsida > Asterales > Asteraceae > Glebionis > Glebionis coronaria. The sequence continues at coordinate 449,530,181 of CM046877.1, read as the reverse complement.
GAAACATTTTTTGATGGTGTCACAAAGCACAAACAAAAAATAATACATGATGAACAAGATTCCACATTTCTTCTTTTGTTTTTATATTGATTTGGTTAATTTTATATCGTATTATGATATTATTCTTTGCTTTCAAACATACATTTCAGATTTAACAACCAATAGTTGTATATGTATATTCATAGTTCATTTGTTTTGTTTATGTGTACAAACATTGACATTTTGCGTAATAATACATCAGTTTGGTATAAATAAGTCATTCGAACATTATAATCCAAACATCCTTATTCGAGTCAGATTCAGAATATTTTATCACATATTCAATTTTAAACGTGTGAATTAGATTTAGACTAACAAGATCTTACTAAACACACAAGAGTTTAGTCAACATAAATAATAAATGATGTACTGTAATGAACGGCATAATGGAATAGATGATGTAATATAATGATTCATTACTTTTATTAGCAATGTTTGGTTGGTACAATAATATGGAATATAATCGATAAAAAAAAGACTAAAATGCCTTATTGTTAATAAAATGCTTATTTAATGTGGTTAATTAATGATGGATTTTATGTCATTTGATTCCATTACAAGAAGTAATCAAACAAAAGGAATGGACCCTAAAGAATAAAAATAGTGTAATGAGTCATTACATGTAATAAATCATTACGTACTATAATTCTAAACGAACATAATTTTTTTATTTAATCTGTAATAACTCTTTCCACTACAACTCTCATTACAGTCTGCCAAACACTATGTAGGATCTAAACAGTGTGGTGTTTATGAGTTACATGGGGAAACAACAACATACATTACAAAAAAGAAATTGCTATTAACTACAATTTTTTTACACGCTATTAAATAATGTGGAAAATATTTTGACTTTATTAACTAATATAAATGTGAAAAAAAATTACATAAATAAATGTGAAAATGTGTTACAAATAAAAATCCACACTTTTTAGTGAGGAAAAATATCCAACTTCTCAACACTTTTGTGAACCTTATTTTGCGACACTATATTCCTCCACACTTCCCATAGAAATAGGTATAGAGGATTATGGTGTAACAAAATAGGGGGCTCACATTTAAAAATATAGAGAAATTAGAGATTTTTCTGCACTTACTTATTTATATAACTATTTTTTTATATTTATACTAGACAATAGACCCACGGGCTTCGCGGGCAGTATTAAGAAAATATACTAAAACTTTGTGAAGAAAAGTCATAATCTTATAACTTAATCAAGAGGGTTGTTGTTATTCTAGAGAGAGAAACTAGAGAGAGAAAGAAAGAAACTTATATTAATGTGTGAAATCAAATAAAGAACCAACACCCCTTTCCATGGTGGAAAGGGGTTTATATACCCAAGTTCTTAAGTGGACTTGGGCCTCCGGCCCATGAACATGCTCATGGGTCGGGCTAAACATAAATGTTACTTAAACAATACTACGAGCCTATAACTATATTGTTGGAGTGACCGAGACTTTCTTTATACAAAAAACGTATTTTCAACAATCTCCCCCAAAGGGAGGTCACTCCAAATTTACAAAGTCCTAATCTAGCATGTTAGATCTTGTTCTTGAGCTCGTAATCCACTTTCTCTTTTCTTCTTTAACTTTTCTTTCTTTTGTGAATATGTGGTGAATAACATCACGCTTTTGCTTGGAACATGTTCTTTTGGCCTTTCACGTGCAATCTTTGTCTTCTTGCGATATTTGCCTCTTCGTGACTTCGTGTCCCACATACCTATCCTGGGTTGAATTCTTGAAAGTTTCAGAGTTGATACAGCGGAAGACTTTTAGTTCATACTTTCTTGAATTTGTTGAAATATTTGATGCAGAGGGAATAAGTATGTGAGGACGACTTCAACTGGTACACCACAACGCCACCGTCTTCAAATGCAGTTACCTAATAAGACACGAATAAAATGGCTTTGACCTTTTATTCTGATTCGGTAGCATTTTACCTCTGGTCGGTGAAGACTGTTGGAAGATAATAAATATCGTACTTGTGACAGGTTGCTCTAATTAAAGATCTACTTGACAAGATTTCGCGGGTAAACCCGTTCTCTTTATTCGACCGTCCAAAGCTGACTACGAACATAAAGAGTGAATCATTTGGATTAAAATCCTTATGATTGAAGCCGTCAATTCATGAAACCTGGAACAAGTGAATTTCAATTAAGATTTTCACCATCGTTGCTTTCCAGTTGTCACGAGCTTGATTCAAATAGAATCTTGCTTGTCACCTACCAAGTGCTGTTTGATGTTAACACTAGAAGGATTTCCACTCGTCACTGTAAACACTAAAGAGTGTCACTCTGAGTGTTCTGGCAAGATCATACGATAATGCGTAGAGGCCTGGAACGAGTTTAAGTTCAATTAAGAATTAAACTACTATTTCTTTCCAGTTTTCACAAGATTGGTTCTTAAAGAACCGCACGTGTCACCTACCATGAGCTTGTTTGATGTTGGCTCAAGCAGGATTTCCATCTTCATTGTAGTACTTGCGTATTACTCGGATGTTCTGGCAATATTACGAGAATATTACGTAGGACTCATAGAGATCTCTTACTTTTCACAGTGTGTGAAGAAGCAAGGAATAAATGGAAAGTGTCCTAATGAGACTTTTGATGATCTCGTGGCTCTAGACTCGATAGTGCATTTTGATTTAGTGAGCGATAGCTGGAGAGGATTGCCACCTATTCAATATCAGTCTATTCGGAGTGAATAAACCAACAGATAACGTGTTGAGCTCCGTGTGATTAAAACAAACATCTTATGAGAGATATTTGAGTTAGCTGGGAGGGGTTGTGCATGACATCACTGGGTCCATGATATCTTGTCTTCAATATTAAGAATCATTTAATAATAATCCCAATAATAGATGTGTTGACCTGGTTTCTGTCCTAAGTTGTAAGGAGGGCATCTTTCTTTACACCATTTAAGTTTACATTTCTTTTTCATTCTTCAACCCCTTCAGTACTTACCAATACATCATCACTAGCACCTTGTTGTGATTGTTTAAGTGCTATCATCAGTAATTAGTCGGTACTCTGCTACGTTCACAATCATCTCCAACTTTCCTAGGACTTCTAATTCAATCTAGGGAATTGTCCTTGGGAAGATTCCATCGGTTCTGATGAATCATTGGACTAATACCTAATCCTACCACCCTTTTGTCACCACATCCTCGTGCATTAAGTGTGTTTTGGGTAAGTATTGTCACCATGAAAAAACCTTGAAAATCACTTAAAGCACTTGTGATATTATAATCAAAGTTTTTGTGCCTTAAGTGTTTTGTTCATCAAAAACGCTCCCCCTTAACATGTGCATTACACATATTAAGTTGGTTTATATTTTAAGTCTTTTTCATTTTTTAGCCAAATATCATTAAGTCTCCTTAATCCCATTTTCTCCCCTTATCCAAAATGTTAACCATTAATATTTGGGATATTGAATGGATTAACCGGTCTTTGGGTAAAAATGAAATCAATCTATGGCCATAGAACATATTAATGCTCCCCCTCAAGTTAATGAGGGTTAGTTGTAGTGCTTGAGTATGATATATTTTGAAAGATTTAGAATCTCGTGAGAAATTCTTGAAACATTATCATACTTTCATACTACAATAAGCCACAAAAGCAGAATATTCACAATATTTACATATTCACAAATTTAACCAATATGGAATAGACCTGAGATAGTACGACCCATTAGATAGATCGTTGCATCAGCTTGTGGTGCGCTCCATATGGTCTTCCACCAACGAATCGTTCAATACTCCTCATTAAACGTATTTCCCGCAACTTCTCATTGATCTTGTTTATCAGGTAGTTAGCACTTGTTTCGTACCCTGTGTGCCACCGGACGGTAAGTTGGGGATGCTTCTTGGTTTTGTTGATCTGAATCAATGTGTCCCGAACTTGCTCAAGTGTCCCGTCACTAAACATGGAGAGTTCCGCTATTCTCAGGAATTTCTTCTCACCGCATCCATTCAAGTAGAAAGTGTCTGGAACCGGCTTTGTAGTGCTTGTGTAGGGGCTTTTGTCGCGATGAATATCAGGAACCTTCGTGTATGGAGCAGTGAGGTTTAGCTTCTTCTGATAACTCTCAACGCCAAGTTGCAAGTCTTCAACTCTTTTCTTGATCACAATGCGACGAGTGTGCATTCGTAGAGCTGAATTCAGGGCAATGTAGTCTTCAGTGTCCAAGTGTTTGAGTGTGTCTTGAGTCATCAACAGTAACATGTCTTCAAAGTCGACAAGAGGAAGATCCGAGAAGTCTCCTTCCATGATGGAGTAGTATTTGTCGTCTTCTCTTTTTAATCTGATCTCTGTTATGTGATGATAGCCGACTTTGGGTTCAACTCTTACTCCAAGAATAGCCTTGATTTTTAACTCGGATTTTACTGGAGTCTTTGACTTGAAGCCACATGCATAGCTGTAAGCTTTCTGTAAGGCTTCTCCCCAATGTGATGCACCTAATTCAGCATACTGATCATACTCAGGAATCAATTTCCTTACCCATATACGATCAACCTTTTTTCAATCCAGGGTATTGAACCCCAAGTTGCGGCTTTGACGAAGGTTAAGGAAGTCGCATACTTGTTGGCGCCGTTTACTAAATACTCAAGGTCATAGCAGACAAAGAAATCACGTATGATTTGATTGTCAGCATCAGCGATCGGGAGAGGAGCATTCTCAGGCCTGTGACGACATGTTCGTTGAGGAAGGTTCATTGCTTTCAACAACTCATTCGTATTGTATTCAGCCTCCATTCTACTGATTCTTGAAGTAGGAATGATGGTGGGATCATGAAAAGCTCGAGTTACTATCGCTGGAGTTACATTGTCAGTTCCATACCTGTAGATTAGATATGCTGAGAAGTTGATGGGATTGTTGAGTATTTGGGAGTAATCTGGTTCATCTTCTCGAGTTAGCGGACAAATGCTAGCAGCTTCTGTGACCCAAGGTTGCTCGGGTGCATCTTCATCTACATTAACTGTATCCACCCATGCCGGTTCGCTCGATTCTGGAATATCATGACTTTGCGCAGATTCTGGAGCTCGATTCGGAAAAATTACTCGAATTGTCTGAGTACGTTGATTGTCCTTCACTGGTGTAGACTTAGACGTTTCTGGTATTGGTTGCTCGGGTTCTCAGATGGGTAGTTGTTGTGGTGGTGATGCAGATGTGATAGCTGAAGCTGATTGAAGTGAACCCGATGTCAGATTAGCATCAGCATCATGACGGTGTTTGGTGTGTCTGCCGGTTGGAGGTGACTCAGATACTGGAATTTCCTTGGCTGTTGAAGTTGTTGGATTTTCCTTTTGTGACTTGTCACCTTTTCCTGAAGTTTGATCCTCTTCAACATCTGTTAGAAATACGTTTTAACGTATATTAGAAGTATCGGTCACTCCACAATATTATTAATGTTGTATAGCTCGTAGTTAATGTGTGCTTATTAAGTTAAGTAAGAAACCGACCCATGGGCTTGTCATGGGTCGGCCCAAGCCCATTAGTGGCTTGGATATAAATACCCCTTTCCACCATGGAAAGGGGTTGGTTGTTGATGGTTTTACACTTTATCATTTTGAATAAAACACATACTTTCTCTCACTAACTTTCTCTCTCTAGAAATCTTCAACCCACTTCATTGATTCATTAGATTATCAATATTATACAATTGGTATCAAGAGCCATGGGGTGATTTAAGGTAAAGATTAGTGTTATTTTTAGTTTTTGAATGTATTAGTGATTTGTAGGAAAATCAACCTTGAATCTTGTAATTTTTGGTGTTTTTGTTGTTGGGATTAGTTGATAAGTATTGGGTTTAGCTTATTTTGGTAGAAATCATAAAACTTCTTGTGGTTTTTGATCAAAAATCGAGTTTTGATTCGTGTAAAAAGCTATTTCCTGGGCTCGAAGTCTATTTTTTCCAGATCATTCCGAATAGCAGAAACATTCCGAATAGCCAAAACATTCCGAATAGCCAAAACATTCCGAATAGCCAAAAACATTCCGAATAGCCAACACATTCCGAATAGCAGAAACATTCCGAGTAGGATTATTCGGAGTAGGGTTATTCCGAGTAGGATTATTCCGAGTAAGGGATTATTCCGCATAAGGGTATTCCGCATAAGGGGTTATTCCGCACAAGGGTTATTCCGAATAGGTTTATTCCGTACAAGGGTTATTCCGAATAGATTTATTCCGCACAAGGGTTATTCCGAATAGGTTTATTCCGCACAAGGGTTATTCCGATAGGTTTATTCCGCACAAAGGTTATTCCGAATAGGGTATATTCCGTATAAGGGTTATTCCGAATAGGGTATATTCCGTATAAGGGTTATTCCGAATAGGGTTTATTCCGCATAAGGTTTATTCCGAATAGGAGTTATTCCGGATAAGCAAGATCAAGGGGTATTTTTCGACGATTATTAGTGGATTTAATCTTGGCTTCTTACACACTCTTTACTTCAACAACACAACACAATTCACAACCTTACTTCACTGCTCGATCAACCGATAATCTTTGATTCTTTAAAGTGATCAAAATGAATCCGAATTCATTAATGCCTCAAATGACATCACTTACGGATATTTCCGTCATTACGGGAACAGATAATCGCCCTCCAATGCTCATTAAAGAAGTTTTTGAAGCATGGCAAGGCCGTATGATGTCATACATTAAGGGAAAACCGACATATGGGAGGCTTATGGTCAAGTCAATTCTAAATGGTCCACTTGATTATGGTACCATTGTGGTTAACAATGTGACTCGACCACGGGAGTTTGAAGAACTTACACCAGCTCAACAACTTGTTGCCGATGCAGACGAAAAGGCTCTTCAAACCATTCTCCAAGCTCTTCCACATGACATCTATCGAATGGTAAGTCAATATACGGTTGCAAAGGATTTATGGGAACGTCTGAAGGTGTTGCTACAAGGTACGTCTCTCACTAAACAGGAATGGGAATGTCAGTTGTATGATCTGTTTGATAGATTCACGTACAGTCCAGGGGAAACGCTTCACGACTACTACTTCAGATTCACTACTCTCATGAATGATTTGAATGTATACAATCTCGTGATTGCTCCATTCCAGGTTAACACCAAGTTTTTGAATACTTTACCTCAAGCTGAATGGGGTGAGTATATTACCGATGTTAAGTTAACCAGGGATTTGCATAAGTGCAATTTGGATCAACTCTATGCTTTTCTTCAGCAGCATGAGAAACACGTGATCATGCACCGTTCGCCATGAGGTATGTACCCTGATTCTTTAGCTTTGATGGCAAATCAACCAAGCTTGTCATACAACAACACTCCTTATATCATGGGACACCAAGCCTATCATCCATCACCATACATGACTCCAAGTTTCCCCCAATATTCGATTCTACCGCAACCACCCACCTCACATCAGCAACAATATCGGTTTAATGCACCTTCGTCTCAGAGAGAACCACAAGCATCACAATATGCCTCACAACCTCACCCATATTCACCAGCAAGCATTGCACCTTATGCTCAGTCATCATATTCTTCTTATCAAGAAAATGCAGCATATCCATCAAGCTACTCTGATCACATGAGTATTCCTTCTAGTGCTTATGCAGCTCAACAAGACCAAGCAATGTATTGTGATAATGATGAAGTCCACATTCCTGAATTTAAACAAGGAACTGACCCAGTTGAAGTGTTAGCCACTATGTCTGCTTATCTCACAAGGACATTGAGCAAACGAGGATTTAGAGGACCAGCTCCTACTAACAATCAGCTGAGGAATTCATCCAATTCTCGACAACAAGCTACTATTGAGAATGGCAGGGTAATGGTTCAACCTATTCAACCTTATCAGGGGAGACCCACTACATCAACCACCAATGCTCGCACGATCAATTCTGCTCCAATGGTCAACACTCCTCCACGGGCTAATTCTACAGGCAAGTTGAGAATGATTACATGCTACAACTGCAAGGAAGAAGGTCACATGTCCAGGGATTGCACAAAACCCAAGAGGAGAAGGGATGGTCAATGGTTTGTAGAGAAGATTTATTTGGTAAACGCTCAGGCACAAGGACAGGAACTTGATGAAGAGGAGCTTGCATTTCTTGCTGATCCAGGGATTGCTGAACAAGAAGTTGTCACTACACAGAATGCAGCATACCAAGCAGATGATCTGGATGCTTACGATTCAGACTGTGATGATCTTCAATCTGCTCAGGCAGCTCTCATGGCAACTATCTCTAGCTTTGGGTCAGATAAAATATCTGAGGTACTTACTAATACCACTGATACTAGTATTCAACCACATCAAGTTGGGCAAGAGAGTGCTGATCCGAATGAGTCTTCGGTGGTGAGTCTTTCAAATGAGGAGACAATCAATGATAGTAATATCAATGTGAGTCCCCAGACTTTGAGTGAATCACAACCGGGAGCCATTTCGCATACGCATACTCCTGCTCAACAAGATTTGGTCATGGTTCCTGATACATTACTTAGCCAAATGAATACTGCACTCTTAGAAACCCTAGCTAAGAATAAGAATTTGTCTGCTGAGCTTGCTTTGTGCAACGAAAAAGTTCAAACTTTGGAATTAGTTCCTTCGTCAAATGTTCTAACAAATCCCGAATATGATCATTTTCGAAACAAACAAATGGGTCATTTGCAAGAAATTGAAACCTTAAGAGCAGATCTTTCTAACAAACTTAAAGAAAAGGAGTTAGTGGTCACTAATTTTCACAAACTTCAAACGGATTTTGAATTACTCGAGTCTAAAAAGAATGAAATGGAAATTAATGCGGCTAATAAGATTAGAAGTTTAGATTATTTGCTTTTACGACAATACGCTGCCTCTCAACTAGTGCACTTATTTGACGCATCGTTTAGAGAGTTTAACTTATCGCGTCAAAAAGGCCTTCCCCCTAACCCACGGTATGCAAAACAAGCTTTTATCCATAGTCCAAGACTTTATAATGCAACCCAATTAGGATTGGTCTTAGACCCGATTGTTATTTTCGAGGATCACACAAATATAGTCGGGTGGGCGCCGGCCGGTCTTTCGACCAGATCCCCCTAAAAACCGTACGTGCGGGTCTCCCCGCATGCGGCTCACGCCATTCGAGGTGGCCCAGCCCAGCATTCATTCTAAAATCCTGTAGTGAAATGAAATTGAGACTGCTCGACTTCGGAAGCAAATTCGCGTGTAGGCAGCGCTGTCTGTCGTACCGTTGACTCTATCTATTCATTGAATTTGCTTGATTCCATTTTTTATATAGGCTCGCTCCCTCTTTTTCCAAGAATTCATGCACTTCCCTTTACTCCATAGGGATCTAGTTGATGAGAATCGGTCATACAACTTTGCAAAATATCCCCAGTGTGATTATTTTAAAATGAATCAGGAGCTTGCAAAAACTGACTTTAGAATTCGCTTCCATATGGATAAAGATCTCATCACAGCACCAACCTACATGTTAAATGAAGAAAACCCTAGTACACTTCCTACACTTGTCAAAATGGAAAGACCTAAGGAAATTCCAAAGGATCTTCCACCTGTTAGCACTGTATGGTTAAACTTGCAAGAGATTAATCAATACTTTGCTAGTTTTGACAAGGTCATTCTGGAATGTACGACTTCAAATGGCTTAAACGCCGGAGAATGGGCTTTCGAACACATGAACGAGGTGTTTAAGAATGAGATCAATCCGTTTGTCGAAAGTCTAAAAGGAAGTTTTGCATCTCTTTCGGAAAATCTCGAGTTTGAAATTGCAGAAGTTCAAAAAGTGTTTTATGAAATGGACACCGCTTACGAACTACAATTAATTGAAAAGGAAAAGATTTTATCCGAATATGACCGATTCTTGTCCCAAGTAATTTTGTGTGATGTGCTTACTACTGCGAATGTTAATTATTCGAATGAGCTTACATCCGCTATGATTAAATGTGATGCTGTGAATATATGTGATGATGTGTGTGCTCTCTCTATAAATGTTGCTGATACTGTAAATGAGGTAGATAATCATTCTTGTCACGAATCTAATGCTGAATTTTTAAAGCTTCAGTATTCTTACAACTTACTTACAAAACGCTTTAATCAACTTGAACAACATTGTATATCTTTAGAATTAAAACAACAAACTCAAAATGAGGATCTTTTGATAACAAATGGTTGTGAAAACAGTGTTGAGACGAGTGACAAGATGATTGAAATAGTTAAGGCATTAGAGGAAGAGATTATGAGATTAAAGAGAGATGTGTCATCAAATGAAACACTAAAATTGGAACTAGAGGCTGCAAAGTCTAAAAACCAGGACTTAGAAATTAGACTTTCGTCTATTCTAGGGGAGATGGATCGGGCAAGACAGGTACTATCCGCTCTTTATGGTTCAATAGAAGAACGCTTAGCTTTTAACGCAGCACGACAACAATCTTATGTTGAACAACTGAACCAAAAGTGTGAGGAAATCTCTGACTTAAACATCCAGCTCATTGACAAAAACATGGTTTTGGCCGAGTTAAAGGAGACACTTCTTCTCACCCGACAAGAAGTTGTTAATAACTTAGCTACCAACTCTGCACCGTCCTCTAGTGCTCCAACAACCAATTCAGTAGTGCTTTATAAGAACCCGCTCCATAAGAAAAACCCGGTTACCTACGACGATTATATGAGGAATGCAATTAAGCATGTAGATCTTGTTAGGGATATTTTAGATGATTTGTATGCGTTAGATCCCTCAAGCAGTTACTATTATTCAGCTCATGAATATATTAAGCGTGTTCAATATTGCTTAGCATATTTGCAATACATAGGAAAACCGGGTTCTGCACTACTCAATAATCGACCCATTGCTGTAACTCCATTCAATAAGACTCCAGGAGCAAAACCGTCATTGGCACCATCGACTAAGGCACCTTTAAAATCTGTTACTAATGTTCCCACTTTGCCTTCTACATGATTAAAAGAGTCTACTAAGGCTAAAGGATCGCCACTCAAGAAAGATAAGATCAAGCCCTCCACTAGTAGTACCATCAAGAAGAAAGTAGAAGCTCACCATAGGAATGTTATGTCAGATTTAAATAAAAAGAATCATGTTTCTAAGACTAAAAGCTCTGCGCCTGTGCAGAAGCCTAAACCATTTGTGAATTCTAATTTGAAATGTTGGAATTGTAATGAGTGCATGTTTTCCCAACGTCATGATTTGTGTCTTATTGATCATGTGAATGAAATGAATGCCATTAGGAATGATCTTGAATGGAAGCCAACTGGGAGAACTTGTACCCAATTTGGATGGCAATGGCGTCCCACTGGTAGGACCTTTACATTAGATGGAAAAATGTGCCCTTTAACTAGGAATGCATCCATTGAGGTTAGGTCTCAGCGTCCTTTAGTTAGGCACACTAGCACTAAAGTATGGAAACCGCGCCCTTTAATTAGGTCAGCCCCCACTATAGTGCCTATCAGTGAAGAAATACCTCAGGATTTAAGCCAACTTGAATCTACACCACCAACTAGGAAGAAGGCTAGGAAATCTAAGAAACCTAAAGTTAGCAAATCTAAGATCATTAAATCTGTACCTGCTAATAACAAGGAACACTCAGATTCCGAAACCTATACATTGTCTTCGTCTAGTGATATTTTCAGGTGGTCCAAATCATCCTCTGGTATTTGGACTCCGGTTGCTCAAAGCATATGACCGGAGATCGCTCGATGCTCCGAAATTTCGTCAGCAAGTTTCTTGGAACGGTAAAATTCGGTAATGATCATATTGCAAAGATAATGGGGTATGGTGAATATCAGATTGGAAATGTCACGATTTCAAGGGTATACTATGTAGAAGGTCTTGGTCATAATTTATTTTCAGTAGGACAGTTCTGTGATTCTAACCTAGAGGTTGCTTTTCGACAACACACTTGTTTCATCCGCAACTTGGAAGGAAAAGACTTGTTGAAGGGGTCTCGTGGTGCAAATCTTTATACTTTGTCCTTACAAGACATGATGGCCGCCTCTCCAGTATGTCTTCTCTCTAAAGCATCTAGGACCAAGTCATGGTTATGGCATCGCAGATTATCTCATCTCAACTTTGATGCTATTAATCATTTGGCTAAAAACGAATTAGTTCGTGGTCTTCCAAAGCTCAAATTTCACAAGGACCATTTATGTTCCGCGTGTTCAAGGGGGAAAAGTACCAAGAAATTATACAAGCCCAAAGCTGAAGACACCAATCAAGAAAAACTTCATCTTTTGCATATGGATCTTTGTGGGCCAATGCGAACCGAAAGTGTGAGCGGTAAGAAATTCATCCTTGTTATTGTGGATGATTTCTCCAGGTTTACATGGGTTAGATTTCTACGTACAAAGGATGAAGCACCGAAGGCTATCATCACTTTTCTGAAATTCATTCAGGTACGTTTAAATACTACTGTCCTCCGTATTCGTACAGATAATGGAACAGAGTTCATCAACCAGACTCTTCGTGATTACTATGAAGAAGTTGGTATCTCACATGAAACATCCGCTGCACGTACTCCACAACAAAACGGTGTCGTTGAAAGACGGAATCGTACGCTTATGGAAGCTGCTAGGACTATGCTGATTTATGCGAACGCTCCATTGTTCTTGTGGGCAAAAGCTGTATCTACTGCATGTTTCACCCAAAACCGCTCTATCATTCGGAAACGCCATAGAAAAACACCTTACGAGCTTCTACATGACCGTAAACCCGATGTTTCATTCTTTCATGTGTTTGGTGCTCTTTGTTATCCAAACATTAATAGTGAGAACTTGGGCAAACTTCAACCGAAAGACGATATAGGTATTTTCATTGGTTACTCACCCTCCAAGAAAGCATACCGAATTTACAACCGTCGTCTTGGTAAGATAGTAGAAACTATGGACGCAGATTTTGATGAGCTGACAGCGATGGCTTCTGAGCAACGCAGCTCTGAACCCGCGCTTCACGAGATGGGAACCGGTGCTATTAGTTCCGGATTAGTTCCCAATAATCCTACTTCTACGTCATTTTTACCACCTACAAGGCCCGAGTGGGATAAACTATTTCAACCGTTGTTTGATGAATTCTTTGATCCCCAAAATGATGAAGTTCCAGCACCTGTAGTGATAGCTCCAATCCCTGAAGTTGTTGCTCAAGCTAATGAAGCTTTATCAAATGCATCTTCAATTAACATTGAACCGGATGCACCTCTACCAAGTGATTCTCAAACTACACCTGAATCGTCACCCTTACGTGTGCCTAATGATGTTGAAGAGGATTCTATTGATCACGATTTGGAATATGCTCACCTACAAGAGCTTCCTTTCTTTGGTATACCGATACCTGAAAACCCTTCAGCCGCGTCTACCTCAGAAGAAGCTCCTTCAATTGTTCACTCCAGACCACCACGGATTGAAAATCATAGCACCAAATGGACAAAAGATCACCCAATTAGGAATGTCATTGGAAGTCTCGATCGACCAGTCTCTACACGCCATCAATTACAAGAGAGTGCACTCTATTGCTATTTTGATGCATTTCTCTCCGAAGTTGAACCTAAAAACTGGCAACATGCTATGACTCAATCATCTTGGATTGAAGCCATGCAAGAGGAACTAAATGAATTCCAAAGACTTGAAGTATGGGAATTAGTTCCTCTCCCTGACAAGGTTAACATCCTTACTTTGTTGTGGGTTTATAAGGTTAAACTCGATGAGATGGGTGGAGTCTTGAAGAATAAGGCTAGAATGGTTGCTAGAGGATACAAACAAGCCTTAGGTATCGACTTTGAAGAATCTTTTGCTCCTGTTGCAAGATTGGAGGCTATTAGACTATTCCTTGCGTATGCTGCTCATATGAACATGATCGTCTATCAAATGGATGTGAAGACGGCATTTTTGAATGGTGAACTAAGGTAAGAAGTCTATGTTAGTCAGCCGGATGGGTTCGTTAGTACGGAGTTTCCTAATCATGTGTACAAGCTTAAGAAGGCTCTCTATGGGTTGAAACAAGCTCCACGCGCGTGGTATGATCTCCTTTCAACATATCTCATCTCGGAAGGCTTCTCCAAAGGCAAGGTGGACCCCACTCTATTCACTCTCAAGGAGGACAACGACATGATACTGGTACAAATTTATGTTGATGATATAATATTTGCTGCCTCTAACATAGAATTGTCAAAACGCTTTGAGAAGATAATGTCCACACGCTTTCAGATGTCAATGATGGGAAAAATTTCATTTTTCTTAGGATTACAAATTTCTCAGAATCCCAGAGGCATCTTTATTAATCAATCCAAATATGCTCTAGAATCTTTAAAGAAATATAACTTTGAAAATTGTGACCCCGTGGACACTCCAATGGTAGAGAAATCCAAGTTAAATGAAGATAGGAATGGGATTATTGTCGATCCAAAACTTTACCGTGGGATGATCGGCACCCTTCTCTATCTGACTGCTAGCAGGCCTGATTTGCAATTTGCCGTATGCATGTGTGCCCGGTATCAGGCTCGGCCTACCGAAAAGCACCTACATGTTGTTAAAAGGATCTTTCGGTATCTCAAAGGAACACTTCATCGTGGTCTATGGTATCCGAAAGATTCATCCATTGCTTTAATATCATACGCAGATGCCGATCATGCTGGGTGTCAAGACACGAGGCGTAGCACTTCTGGGTATGTGCAACTCCTTGGAGACAGATTGATTAGTTGGTCTTCAAAAAGACAGAAAAGCGCTGCAATTTCTAGCACGGAGGCTGAATACATCGCCATGTCTGGTTGTTGTGCTCAAGTCCTTTGGATGAGATCACAACTAACTGACTACGGTTTGGGATTCAACAAAATCCCGATGTATTGTGACAACAAGAGCGCCATTGCCCTTTGCTGCAACTACGTTCAACACTCCCGGGCAAAGCACATAGACATTCGCTACCATTTCATTAAAGAGCAGGTGGAGAACGGAGTGATCGAGCTGTATTTTGTCACCACCGAGTATCAGCTGGCAGATATGTTCTCCAAAGCCTTAGATCGAGGACGAATCGAGTTTTTGATTGACAAGCTTGGCATGAAATCATTCTCTCCAGCGACTCTCAAAGAGTTGGCAGAAGAATCAGCAGAATAGTGATGGTAAACTATTCATGCGTATCCTTTGTTCGTGATCATGTATATTATCGTATATATATAAACCACTAAAAGAAAAATACAAAAATATAAAACCAAGAAAAACCATAAAAAATATAAAACCTAGAAAAAACCATAAAAGTTATAAAATCAAGAAAATCCAAAAATATTTTTCGTTTTTTAAATCGGGCATGTCTTTTAGTACGGTAATATTTACGGCTTTAGAAATGTCGATCAATATTGACACGGCGTCATAAATAGAGTCTGTATAAAAGTTGTACATTTTTAAAACATGCCCATTATGGCTTGTAGTTATTTCTGACTGCAACCCGCTTTTCGCATTAAAGTCACGTATTTCCTTAGAAAACGTTGGCTCACAACGGGAATTAATTTTCTCGGGCATGATTTACAAGCCAAATCATGCAAAGGGATCAAGTTTACTATATAACTTGGTCTAACACGAGTTAGTGTACGTCTCAGTGCATTAATTTGTCTAAATAAGAGAAATCTTATTGCCACAATGAATCAACTTTTTCAAAACATCAATTGTCAAATGTTTTCATCATCATGTGCCTCGTTAAACAATGACTACAGCTCTTTCAATAGAAAACGGGTCATCGTTTAAGGGGGAGAAAATGTTAATTCGTCTTCGTCATCAAAAAGGTCTTCAAAAGTTTTTGAGGAAAATTAATTAGCTCAATGGTTAATGACTGGAATTGCTTCGACATTCGTTTTGTATTTGTTTGTGAGAGTGTCGTGAATAATTTAGCTAAGATAGGTTAAGTTGGCTAAGTTTAACGGTGGTTAGGGAGACTAGAAAAGAAAAATGAAAAGACAAGGAATAAAAAGTAAAAGAGAGAAAAGACATGGGGCAAAAGTGACAAAGACTCAAACTTTTGAAAAGTTTGACCTAAGTCAAATCCCTCCTCCCTGTTTCTTTCATTTATCTTCTTTCTTTTCTGTTTTTTTCTCTTGACCGCCATTATCACACACCTTAAGCTCTCAAACATCACTGTTTTTACTCAAGATAATCCATCTCATTCATTCCTAAGGTACAATCATCAGTTAATTCGTGTAATTATTCCTTTAAATCAAATTAATTAACTCATTTTAATTAGGTTAAATACAACTAGGGTTTCTGCTTAATTAGGGATAATTGATTTGGGGGTTTGCCTGGGTTTCACGCGGAATAGGACAAGAATAAGATTGGTGGCCTTTAGAACGCTTAAAACAAACATCTAAGCCTAGATTAAACGATCAAAAGGTGTGTTTTAGGTTATTCCGGATACACGAATTGTTTTCTAAGGTTATTCCGTATAGAATGATTATTCCGCATAGAATGATTATTCCGCATAGAAGGATTATTCCGAGTAGACATGTTATTCCGCATAGAATGATTATTCCGCATAGAATGATTATTCCGGGTAGGCATGTTATTCCGCATAGAAAGATTATTCCGAGTAGACATGTTATTCCGCATAGAATGATTATTCCGGGTAGGCATGTTATTCCGCATAGAATAATTATTCCGCATAGAATGATTATTCCGCATAGAATGATTATTTCGGGTAGGCATGTTATTCCGCATAGAAAGATTATTCAGAGTAGACATGTTATTCCGCATAGAAGGATTATTCCGGGTAGGCATGTTATTCCGCATAGAATAATTATTCTGCATAGAATGATTATTCCGCATAGAATGATTATTCCAGGTAGGCATGTTATTCCGTATAGAAAGGTTATTCCGAATAGACATGTTATTCCGCATAGAATACTTATTCCGCATAGAATGGTTATTCCGAATAGACTGGTTATTCCGCATAGACTGGTTATTCCGCATAGACTGGTTATTCTGCATAGACTTGTTTATTCTGGATAGACTTATTTATTCCGAATGAAGGATGTTTGAGTGTAACACCCCACCATGGCGGAATATGGGGCGCGACGTAATGGATATTATCACAACATGGCGTGTCTATAGAGATAACTATATGAATAAGAAATGTCATAAAATGGTGTCACGAAAGTCATGACAATATCTCAACAAATGTAGGAGTCTAGGTAAGTAGGTAACAGTCCTACCACTTACCCAAGACAAACAATAAACATAAACCAAACAAACATATAGGTGCCAACATGTATCACTTATTAAAAGAACAAATAAAAACTAAGAAGGAAACGAGGATTCTCCTTCTATATGCATTCCTAAGCTTCTCCAATCCTAGCCACTTATGTTCTCATGCTTAACCATAGTATCACCTGAAAGAGACACTAAAACACGTCAACATAAAGTTGGTGAGAGTCATAGGTTTAGACTCCAACGCTAAATCAGTTACAAGCTGTGAATAACGAACACAAATACATTAACATATGGACAATGTGTTACATGTATGCATCAACAACTATCAATTCAAGATCAAACATTTCAAACCAAAACCAAGGCTCCTACCTTGCCAAACAACATCATGGTACCATAGATGATCACACTATGTACCTATCCCAAGGCCACTACCTTGGCAAACCACAAGGCCACTACCTTGTCAAACCACAAGGCCACTACCTTGTCAAACCACAATAACTGAGACGACACGTGTCCCCCGATCCAAATCATACACAATCAAGAATCACATAGCAGTTAATCACATAAGTGTACACACAAGTCCATCACAACCATAAAAACATTCACAGCAACAATTTATAAATAACTCAACACAGTGTCTCTTCCATCCCATCCTTAAGTCAAAATCAATATTAAACATAGAACTATGAAACTCACCTGATAGCTTCTTCACAAGTCCTCGCACTAGCAACAAGCTAACAAACCAAAAACACGAAATCAATACACGAAATCAATACACGAACCAATCACTAAGATGGCTCATCAACCTATGACGGACATCTAGTCTATTCCCGTATAATTACCTCATTGTTAAGCTCTAATCACCCCATTACCCTTCCTTAACAAGTCCCTAACTTGGTTAAGATTAATAGCTATCCCGTTCATAATTTTACACAAAACAGTCCCAGTTTTAGGTCTTAAAACTTTAAGTCAAATGTCCACTTAAACATACCCATAGTTTCTGTAAAAGGAATAGTCAATTGTTTTTGTCATATTGGGAGTTATACAAACTCTTATTTTGCGATCCACATATCCCTAGAAATCTATTTGAAGTGGCTTTCCAATGCAAGAAACTAGCGTTAAATTGGAGGTCGAGAAGTGGGTCAAAAACAGGTTACAACAGTCGGAGGTCAATACAGTTTTGAATTCAGCCTGTTTTCTTTTTAAGTTTTGGGTTGTTTGGGGTACTTAGGGTTGCATTGGGATCTTCTCACGAACATGAGAGATGGTTTATATATTTTAGTAAGGATCTGCACTTGGGCTAAGATTGTGGTTTAGGGTATGACCCTCTAATGGTAATGAACTTTTCATACGTTTAAAATCGGTGAATTCTGGATAGGTAGCAATATATACACATATATCTGGGCCTTAACAGTAGCTTTAAGGTTAGGGCAAGTGGGAGGTTTTAGCTAACATGTATAAAAGTGTGAATATTCCTTTTACAGAAACCATGGGTATGTTTATGTGGACGTTTGACTTAAAGTTTTGAGACCTAAAACTGGGACGGTTTTGTGTAAAATTATGAACGGGATAGCTATTAAACTTAACCAAGTTAGGGACTTGTTAAGGAAGGGTAATGGGGTGATTAGAGCTTAACAATGAGGTAATTATACGGGAATAGACTAGATGTCCGTCATAGGTTGATGAGCCATCTTAGTGATTGGTTCGTGTATTGATTTCGTGTTTTTGGTTTGTTAGCTTGTTGCTAGTGCGAGGACTTCTGAAGAAGCTATCAGGTGAGTTTTATAGTCCCATGTTTACTATTGATTTTGACTTTCAGATGGGATGGAAGAGACATTGTGTTGAGTTATTTATAAATTGTTGCTGTAAATGTTTTTATGGTTGTGATGGACTTGTGTGTACACTTATGTGATTAACTGCTATGTGATTCTTGATTGTGTATGATTTGGATCGGGGGACACGTGCCGTCTCAGTTATTGTGGTTTGACAAGGTAGTGGCCTTGTGGTTTGACAAGGTAGTGGCCTTGTGGTTTGACAAGGTAGTGGCCTTGGGATAGGTACATAGTGTGATCATCTATGGTACCATGATGTTGTTTGGCAAGGTAGGAGCCTTGGTTTTGGTTTGAAATGTTTGATCTTGAATTGATAGTTGTTGATGCATACATGTAACACATTGTCCATATGTTATTGTATTTGTGTTCGTTATTCACAACTTGTAACTGATTTAGCGTTGGAGTCTAAACCTATGACTCTCACCAACTTTATGTTGACGTGTTTTAGTGTCTCTTTCAGGTGATACTATGGTTTAGCATGAGAACATAAGTGGCTAGGATTGGAGAAGCTTAGGAATGCATATAGAAGGAGAATCCCCGTTTCCTTCTTAGTTGTTATTTGTTCTTTTAATAAGTGATACATGTTGGCACCTATATGTTTGTTTGGTTTATGTTTATTGTTTGTCTTGGGTAAGTGGTAGGACTGTTACCTACTTACCTAGACTCCTACATTTGTTGAGATATTGTCAAGACTTTCGTGTCACCATTTTATGACATTTCTTATTCATATAGTTATCTCTATAGACACGCCATGTTGTGATGATATCCATTACGTCGCGCCCCATATTCCGCCATGGTGGGGTGTTACAGAATGGTATCAGAGACAATGGTTATAGAGAATTAGGTTTCCTAGTCGCGTAGCCTAGTCTATAGCTTAAGGGTCCCTTCATATAGGCGTCATAGGAGTACGTGTGCATTTTATATTAATTGATGTGTTTGGATGTTATTTATCGCGATGTTTAGACTAGTATGGATTGAACCGTAGTATGTTCATACTTAGTCACATGTTATTTTCTTTTCGGGTTTGTGACTAGTGCGGGTTGAACCATAATCGTCCACGCTAGTCACTGTTGTATTTTGCTTAAATTGTACTTTATAGTACATAATTTAGTACAAGGTAGTTTCTATCTTTTATCGAGTTATTTTACATACCTGAGGTATGTTATTTTTCTTTTGATGTTTAAGTCATGTTCCCTAAGAATCGTGTGGTGGTTCGAGTTACTAGGAGTAGGTGGATAGGAAGGGTTTTAAGTTGTTTCCACTCTTACGGGCGACATGACTTATAACTAATTATGTTTTCGTTTCGGATTTAGTCTATTTTGTTTTAGCTAGACTATGGATTTCGGTATTCCAAGAGTTTTACTATGTTATTTTAATAGATGGGGTTTTAGACCTATTTGGTTATGTGGTTATGAGCTTATGTGAGTAGATCGATTTATGTGGTATATGTTGTATTAATTCTTATAAGTGTCATCATAGGAGGGAGTGCATTGGGGAAAGGGTAATTGTATAAGTATGGTGGCCAACATAGTTATACAAGTACCACAACTTCAATGGGTTCTCAAGTATGATTGCATGAAAGAGGGTTAGTACATGCTTGTATATGGTGAGATGTAGATATTGGGTATACGTATAATATATGGGTTTATGTAACGGCTGCCTACGATATGGCTATTTTTATTAGTGTGTTATATGTTTTGGGTTATAGTTGTGTTGTGTGATTTTGGGGTCACACGATATGGTTTGGTTTTGGAGGTGGGTTTTATGCTTTGTTGTGGCACGGCGAGATGGTGATTACTCGTATGGAAAAACAAGCATATAAAGCGATTGATTGACTTACGTGTATGATAACGATTATGTTTTGGGAGATTTAATAGGTATATATATGCGGATGTATGTACACTACTATGTGTTAAGTTATGGTATATGGTCGTTCACCAGTTATTATAACTTGAACGTACCTTGTTTTTGTTCGTGTTTTATGGTGCTGGAGTTTAATGGAGTTCCAACTACGTTTTGAGTCTTTTGAAGTGTGTCTTGTAGCGTATTCTTTGAGTTTCGTATTTCACGTGTACGTTTTAAAATGGTGTTTTTGGTTTCAAGCCTATTGAAATAACTTGGGATTTCTTTTGAGATAATGAAATCTTTTGTGTTGGGTCTTGCATTTCTTTTGGTCGGTATATTTTGAGTTAGATGGTTGGTTGTATTCGGTAAAATAAGGGTAAGGTGTTGGAGTCGTGTTTGAAACAAGATGTAACATAGGATTTTTTTTAATCAACACTTATTTATTTCAAATTCTAAAAGACTTTCTTTGAAATAAAGCGAAGTAAAAATTTCTTTCTACTTACATAGTTTATATAATTAGGTTTGACCGATTTACGTCATTTATAATTATTTATACAAGGTTAAATTGAGTTTATGAAGATTTCACATACAATTATATCTGTCATTTACAAGGATTACATTAATCACTAAGTTTAATCTTTAGTCTTTTTAAAACAAGTAGTATAAAACTGATTTGGTCATAGCTTGTTCATTATTAGAGCTTTTTGAGTGATTCAAGAGCCAAAAATTATGTACTCGGAATGTACTTTTCAAATATTCAGAATGTATAGTCATGGGAGGTCAGTATCCTGGTCTGAATTTTTGTACAAGTGTAGGGTTCAAGGTTGAGTTGAATAGTAGTTTATTTTTATGATTTGGGATGGACGGGATACATAGTTTTTGAGTTGAGTTTTGAGTTCGTCAAGAGGGTTGTTTGTAGATTGTTTTAGTCACATAGATGTGGGAGGTAATAATAAGTAAAAAAGATAAGATATATATTCTTTTGGAAAAGTCGATCTTTTACACGGTTTAAATAATATGTCGCGGGGCGTAATATGTTTGGTTGCCATTTGGTGTTTCTTGGATTATTTTTCGTTGTCATGGGTCATTTTGAATTGATACATGTTCTGGGTTTGATTTTTCTTTTGAGTCTCGTGGTTTTTTTGACTTTTTTTAATTGGTGCACGTGAAATGTCGTTAGTTATCCGTGGGCTTGATTCGTTGATCGTATCTGATGGATTCAGGAGGTAATTTTGGTTCCGTATTGTTCGGGAGCGTTGAGGTAGTCATATGAAAGACTTGGTCGCGCCTACACGCTTAAGTAGGTGACCATGAGAGAACGGTCGAAATACCCTTAGTGGGGAGGAAAGAAGTTCGTAGACGAACTAGTGTGGTCATGATGTCTCTTAGGAGTACCAAGGAGATGAATAGAGATTTGTGGGATACTAGCACAAGTAACGCGCCATAGTGAGTGTTGGAAGGGGATATAATACCTCAAAGGTATTTATGATTGTTCGTAGGGCATGTAAGTTTTCCGAAAATTTCCTGAAATTTAGTAGGTTTGCCTATTACTGTGAGGTAGAACCATAAATAGAGCAAGTAGGGGAGGTGAGAGGAGTTGTAGTTAGTGCCTTTCCAAGGCAAATCGTTGATGGAGTGATTTAAAAACAAGAGCTATTAGAAATTGCAAGGAATGTCGGATAAAGGTTGAGTTTCCTGGTAGTAAATGTGATGTGGAAGCGGTTGAGTGGTCTGATAAGAGGAAGTATTGGCCTTATATAATACGTGTAGATTTTCGCGAGTAAAACGAGGTAGAAATTCATTCGTATTTCCGCTGAGAGAGGATGCAATGAGGACGTAATTGAAACTGCTAAGGATGTTGTATGAACGCCTTGGGTTTACGGTTATGCATTTGGCTTCTCCAAAGCACTAGTGGTTTTCATGGAGTCAATGAATCGAGTGTGCATGAACGGGTATAAACGAGTTGTCATCAGGAGCATCGACGACATCTTGATCTACTCAAATCTTAGAAAGAGAGTGAGGCAAATTATGAGTTGGTTTGGAGTTTTTGGCAAAGGGAATTATACGTGAGATTTTCAAGTGTGAGTTTTAGGATTAAGTGTACTATGCTGAGTAGTTAGAGATGATGGCATATCATGGAACCAGCAAGGGACAAAGTGAAGAAGGATGAGGAAGCATTTTGGAGGCTGAAGAAGTGGATTGGATAATGAGCCGATCTTGGAATTATCGGAAGGACTTGATGAATTCGCGAAGCATGATGATATGTGGAGAAAGGATTTGGACGCGTACGAGGACGACAAAGAAAGGCGATCGCTTATACGTTGCAGGAACTGAAAATTTGGAAGAACTGGATAGACTTAGTTAGTGGAGCTGGACTGTTATATCTGCCTAGAATGCTAGAGGCATTTGGTGTACGAGACGTAGAGAATGATCTATACGGATCATGAACGTCTCCAACACATATTTAATCATCTTGATTGAACTTTTGGCAAAGGTGATGGGTGGAGTTAATTGATGAAAGAAAATTGCAAGGCCAAGTACCATCTGGGAAAGGCAAGCATGGTCGATGAGACATGGAATAAGAAGGATGAGGTGAAGCTGAGACGAACTTGAACTATAGGGATGACGTATTAGAGTGGTTTGGATGAAGGATGTGGGTTGCACGAGTTGAGTTGTCTAAAGCAGTGAACGCGTCAACATTTATGTTGCATGGCTTAGACAATCGTAAGGAGGAAAGGGACGTAGACTATACTTCCTACATGGATAGGAGTAGTTTAGAAAAGGAGGAAACCACTAGATTTAGTGACCAAGTTATGTATGGAGTTTCACCCATAGTAACGGGTGGTATGATTTGGAAAGATGGATGTGTTGATGTAGAGTTTTGTAGGTCCATTTATGATCTTTGGGAAGATCAGACCATTAGCTTATGAGCATAGAATAACCTGGGGAAAATGAGTTGTATACATGATACATTTCATGTATTAAGACTGGTAAAGGTTGTTTGAGAATGCATTTTGCATGTACGGTTATTCAGGACTTGTGTTAATAAGAGTCCTTGTTTTATCAAAGAGCCATTTGTGAGATTTATTGACTGTAAGGTCAAGAGTTTGGCAATGAGTTTAATTATTTTTGGTTGGTATATGTGGTATTTTGAAAATTTGAACTAAAGTTCACATGGATATGAGAGGAGTTCGTTTAGAACAAGTATCCTCATGTGATTTGTTGTTTGTGTGGTTGATCCTAAGGAGTAAATCTCGGGACGAGATTTCTATTAGGAGGGAGTGATGTGACAACCCTGGTTTTGAGGTTCGTCACTTAGTTTTATTTTGTGCTAGTTACGTGTCTTTACGTGTTTATGTGCTTATTGGTGTGTATAGATTGTGGTTTGGATATCGTTTCCGGTACGGGGTACCTTGTGAGTGAAACGATGTGTGATGATTTCATGTTCATGAGTTCACATGGTAGTGACTATGAAGTGAGATGGTGTTATTTGGTGGTTTTACGTATACGTATATGTATTATAGAAAATCGTATTTTTACGATTTACGGTTTAGCGTTTAGAGGTCTCGGATGAAGAAATTGGTCATATGGATATTTTTCGGGATGGTTTTAAGTCATTTAGGACTTAAATATAAAGTTTATTTCAAAATTTGATATTTTTATTAAAAGTGTATATTTTACGTCTTTTACGATAAGACGCGTAAATTTGACTAGTTTTACGATTTTGAGGTTTTGGAGGCTTTAGGAGCTGAAATAAATTAAGGAAAATTAAGGTAATATTATTAATACATATATTAATAATAAAAAGAAAAAAAAACGAAAAATATAGGGTTATGGTCGGTTTGTAAACGCAGGAAGAAAAGAATAGGGGAAAAAAGGGAAAAAGGGAACCGGGCTTTTGTACATGGGCCAAGTACTTGTTAAGAAAGTATATAAAGTCTTTTTATTAATCAAAGCACTCATAAAATCCCTGGAGATCAAGGTTTGGTCGGCATAAATGGTGGTTTTAGGGTTCTTCATTAATTTTTCTTCTTTCAAAAATTCTAAGGTAAAATCTTTAATACTCTTTTCAATTAAATTGTTTAATGTTTTCTTTAATCATCTTATAATGGATTTAGGTTAGGGTTAATTTAAAAACAGTAAATTAGTGTTATATTAATGGTGTTATAATGATTACATAAACTAGGGCTTGTATTAATTGGGGTTATGGGTGATTAATTAGGTTAATTTGATTAAACCCGTTTTTAAAAACTAGGCATATTTTTTAGTCAATTGTTTTTGTAATATTTGGAGTTATACAAACTCTTATTTTGCGATCCACATATCCCTGGAAAGCTATTTGAAGTGGCTTTCCAATGCAAGAAACTAGCGTTAAATTGGAGGTCGGGAAGTGGGTCAAAAACAGGTTACAACAGTCGGAGGTCAATACAGTTTTGAATTCAGCCTGTTTTCTTTTTAAGTTTTGGGTTGTTTGGGGTACTTAGGGTTGCATTGGGATCTTCTCACGAACATGAGAGATGGTTTATATATTGTAGTAAGGATCTGCACTTGGGCTAAGATTGTGGTTTAGGGTAAGACCCTCTAATGGTAATGAACTTTTCATACGTTTAAAATCAGTGAATTCTGGATAGGTAGCAATATATACACATATATCTGGGCCTTAACAGTAGTTTTAAGGTTAGGGAAAGTGGGAGGTTTTAGCTAACATGTATAAAAGTGTGAATATTCCTTTTACAGAAACCATGGGTATGTTTATGTGGACGTTTGACTTAAAGTTTTGAGACCTAAAACTGGGACTGTTTTGTGTAAAATTATGAACGGGGATAGCTATTAAACTTAACCAAGTTAGGGACTTGTTAAGGAAGGGTAACGGGGTGATTAGAGCTTAACAATGAGGTAATTACACGGGAATAGAATAGATGTCCGTCATAGGTTGATGAGCCATCTTAGTGATTGGTTCGTGTATTGATTTCGTGTTTTTGGTTTGTTAGCTTGTTGCTAGTGCGAGGACTTGTGAAGAAGCTATCAGGTGAGTTTCATAGTCCCATGTTTACTATTGATTTTGACTTCCAGATGGGATGGAAGAGACACTGTGTTGAGTTATTTATAAATTGTTGTTGTGAATGTTTTTATGGTTGTGATGGACTTGTGTGTACACTTATGTGATTAACTGCTATGTGATTCTTGATTGTGTATGATTTGGATTGGGGGACACGTGCCGTCTCAGTTATTGTGGTTTGACAAGGTAGTGGCCTTGTGGTTTCACAAGGTAGTGGCCTTGTGGTTTGCCAAGGTAGTGGCCTTGGGATAGGTACATAGTGTGATCATCTATGGTACCATGATGTTGTTTGGCAAGGTAGGAGCCTTGGTTTTGGTTTGAAATGTTTGATCTTGAATTGATAGTTGTTGATGCATACATGTAACACATTGTCCATATGTTATTGTATTTGTGTTCGTTATTCACAGCTTGTAACTGATTTAGCGTTGGAGTCTAAACCTATGACTCTCACCAACTTTATGTTGACGTGTTTTAGTGTCTCTTTCAGGTGATACTATGGTTAAGCATGAGAACATAAGTGGCTAGGATTGGAGAAGCTTAGGAATGCATATAGAAGGAGAATCCCCGTTTCCTTCTTAGTTTTTATTTGTTCTTTTAATAAGTGATACATGTTGGCACCTATATTTTTGTTTGGTTTATGTTTATTGTTTGTCTTGGGTAAGTGGTAGGACTGTTACCTACTTACCTAGACTCCTACATTTGTTAAGATATTGTCATGAATTTCGTGTCACCATTTTATGACATTTCTTATTAATATAGTTATCTCTATAGACACGCCATGTTGTGATGATATCTATTACGTCGCGCCCCATATTCCGCCATGGTGGGGTGTTACATTGAGTGTTTTAAAAGTCTAAGGGATTATGTCATTTGTATAATGCTTAAGTATAAATTCATCATGATTTTCATATCTGTATGTATCAATTTTTATGTTTATCTTAAGTAGAAACAATGACTAACCCAACTGTGCAACAAATACAAGACGCTAGAGCAGCAGCCATTGCCGAGGCCAAAACCCTCAAGTTCATTCCAAACAACTACCGGTTGAAAGAGGTCTCTCATTCCACTCACAATGGAATCAAGGTAGGTTCAGCCATTCTTGATAATTCTCACCTCAAGAATGCGCTAAGGAATAGTGCTTCGGTACCCTTCGACTACATGTACGAATTCTGGGCAACCAAAGAGAAGACGTCGAATAAGATCACATTCTTCCTGGATAACAAGCAACAAACTCTCACCGTGTCTGACTTTCGCAAGATCTTTGGCTTTCGGGAGGCACCCAAAGGATTATCAATCTCAACGAGCCCGACCAAGAACTAGCTCATGGAGATGTTCTCTGATATTGGATGTGCAGACATACGAATAGTGTCCGAGTTTACTACAGCCAAAGTGGGTCAACCTTGGAGAGCGATTTTTGGTATTCTCAGCCGATGTCTCACACCTAAAACGACTGGGTATGATGCTGTGCGTCCGCCAATCGTCAAGATGTTCTATGGTATGTTCAAAGGTATGGGTATTGATTATGCATCATTATTGTGGGAAGAGTTTGTTTTTCAACTCTTCACAAACACGGAGGGTAAGGCTAAAGGTTACCAGTACCCTAGGTTCATAAAGCTAATCATACATTATTTTATGAAAAACGATGCATCTATTGATAAGCGTGCAGGTAGCCGTCACCACACAATGGATGCTGATGATTTGGTGGACTTAAGGCAAGAAACTCACTCCAATATTGTTATCCCTGGTCCTATTCCCAGTTATCTCCTAACAGATAAGATTATCGCTTCTGTTGAGTACAAGAACATGCTACAAGAAATCGAGAATCAACGAGAAAGCATTCAAGCAGGAGTAGACTCGTCTACCATTGTGAAGAGTAAAGGTAAACGCAAGCAAACAGCTTTATCTGAACCCAAAACCAAGAAGACAAAGACCGTAGCTAAGAAAGGTAAGAGCACGGCTGACAAGCTTGTTCTTCACGATGAAGAAGATGTTGATGACGATCCTACTATCGATTTAACTCGCAAGTCTGAGAAGAAGTTAATGAAGATGGCTATCGAAAAGAGTAGGAGAGACACGGGCGGTAGTGGTTCGGGTGTACAGATGGACGTTGAAGAAGAATACGAGGAGCTAGATGATATTAATGAGTTTGGATCACCCGAACGATACTCTACTTCGAAGGAGACATCCATTGCTGTATCAGCAAGTGTTGAAAAGGGGTCCGGTGCTACTACAATCACTGTACCTACACAGCCTCTCGTAACTCAACCTCCACCAATCCAGCCCTTACCAACCCGACCGGTGCCAACACCTTTCCTTCCACCTCCAACAACTTCCATCCTCAGTACTGTAGTCACAACCGAGCCTCTTCAACCTTCCTATAGTAGCTCTGGGACATCTTCAATGGCTGCATTTGTAATGGCAGAACTGTTGGATAAACACACGGATAGTCAAAGAAGAGAGATGGATAAACTTCGAGAAGAGCTACGTCGACGAGTGCAAAGTGAAGAGGCATCCAAGAAAGCGCAAGAAGAGATGATAGCTAAGTTCACTGCAGATATGGAATTGACACGTAAAGCTCACGCAGAAGAACTTGCTCAGGTCAAACGGGCTGAAGCTGAAAAGAGTGAAGCACGACTTACGAGACTTCGAGTTATAAAGGAAAAATATAAGGAGCAGAAAGAGTTACTTGAAGCTTCTATTTTAGAAAAAGTGAATGAATCTGTTGAGGCCCTTATGCCAAAGCTGCGTGATGAAATGAGGAAACTTGCGGCTGATAACTTAATGATTAAGTCGTCCAACCCCTCCGAGTCAGCTTACAAAATTGCATATGACTTGACGGGTTTTGAATTAAATAAGATCCTCAAAGCTCGCATGAGGGAAGTTGGATCCTATAACAAGTCTAAAGTTCAGCGGATACTTTACAAAGCACTCAATGACGCTATTTTGGAGGATGATTGGTTGTTTAAGACGTTTGGAAGTGTGGTACCTTATCACATCTTGGATGAGGAAGAAAAGGTAGATAGTGAACAAGAAGAGGGTAATGGTGAAGAAGAAGAAGAAGAAGAAGAAGAAGATGATGATGATGATGGTGATGACAATGATGATGATGGTGAGGATGATGATGGTGATGATGATGATGATGGTGATGGTGGTGATCAACATGAGAAGAGTGATAAGGATAGCAACGGAGATGATGATGAGGATGATGGTGATAAACATGATCAGCCTGAAACGGGGGACAAGGTTTCCAGCAAAAAGAAACCATCCAAGTCTGGTACCAAGTCTCAGAAAGATGCTGCCCAAAAGGAAAAGTCCACCTCTACGGAATCAAGACGAACCAAGTGGCGCCATGATGTGAATGCTACTGCTGCGTCATCGATTCCCGGTACATCTGTTTCTGTTTCTATACCTGTTACCACTAATCCTGTTAGTTCTTTTGTTGCTCCTGTGATTGCAGAATCAGTAACTGAACCTGAATTTGCACAACACTCGCCTGTGCATGACACCGCCGAGATGCCTGAATCAGAACCAACAGATGTTCATGTTTCTACTCCTCTGCAACAGGAACCACAATCTACTGTTCCCGAGTCAAGCACACGGGACTGGGCGGACACATTGGAGATTGATGAAACTGCACCGCCACAAGCTTGGATCACGGTAGCTGCTAAATATGATCCAATCACAGATGATGACAGAGATGTTCTATATCTCCGTATCCGTAGTCCGATAGACTTGTGTGCATTTCTGGCTCATGAGTATAAATCTTCGGTCACTCCGTCTTTGGTGAAGAGAGCGTTAAAGGATAAGAGAATTCACGCCAAAACCAGGTTAAGCCGCATGGAGTACGAATATTATGCTGACGAGGTCCTGAAAGCTCTTAATACCATTCAAAGGCCATGCCTTCATGAGTCAGAAAGAGCTCCACCTCCACTTGATCCTTCTCAATATAATCAAATTGCTCTCGACTTCTTTGTCACCTATGATCTTGATTATCTCCTCAAAGGATCATCCACGTACGCAACCTCCCTGACCTTGCTGAAAGCTGCTAATTGGGGGACAATACCCTGGATCGAGGAAAAGGTAAACCGACTCTGGGTCCCAAAGGTAAATCGTAATTATGATATGTATGCTGTTATAGGTGCATCACACTAGGACGAGCGAGTCCGAAGGGCGTACAAAGGTTGCTGCTTAGCCAATTCAGGAAGTCATGTCAAATCCGATATTCGCATCTCAAGTATTTTGGGACTAAAAAATGAAGCCAAGAATGGCTATTATAATGTGACGGAGATTCGTCTAAAGAGGGAGGATGACAGAGAATACACAATACAGCAGGGATATTTTTCTATCATTCGCCTTGAAGATATCGAAGACATGTTTCTTATGATGACCCGTGATCAACTCACCCATCTTACTCGTGAAGAAATCATTGCCTTGAATACAACACTTCTATGTTCACACGAAGCGTCGTTATCAAGAAACGAGTTGAAGATCTTCAACTGGGAGTTGAAAGCTACCAAAGGAAGCTTAACCTGACCCGTCCAATGAACCAAGTTCTACCTCAACATGTCACAAGATGTCCCTATACCGGCATTACTGTTCCGAGTTACGGGATTTTCTACTTGAACAGTCGTGGGATAATGAAGTTTATGAGGGTAGGTGAGCTTTATAAGTACAGTGATGGGACTCTCATATACGTCAGAGGAAAATTGGAGCATCTTAATTCTGGTGGGTCTTTACCAGAGATGACTGAGGACTGGCATCCGGGTTATCGGCAAATGGCGAAATATATGATCAAGAAGATTGATCAAAAGCTCCGGGAACGTAGATTGATGAGGAGCTTAGAAAGATTCGTTGGTGGTAGACCATATGGAGTGCACCACAAGTTACTGCAACGATCCATCTAATGGATCGTACATCTCAGGGCTACTCTATGTTGGTTTTTCAATTGTGAATATGTAAATTTTGTGAATATTGTGCTTTTATGGCTTGATGTAGTGTTAAGGTATGATAATTTTTCAAGAATTTCTCACGAGATTCTAAATCTTTCAAAATATCTCATACTAAAGCACTACAATTAACCCTTATTAATTTAAGGGGGAGCATTAATATGTTCTATGGCCAAACATCGATTTCATTTTTACCCAAAGACCGGTTAATCCATTTAATATCCCAAATATTAATGGTTAACATTTTGGATAAGGGGAGAAAATGGGATTAAGGAGACTTAAATGATACCTGGCTAAAAGATGAAAAAGACTTAACGATAATCCAACTTAATATGTGTAAAGCACGTGTTAAGGGGGAGCGTTTTTGATAAACAAAACACTTAAGGTACGAAATTCTTGATTTCAATATCACTAGTACCTTCAGTGATTTTCAAGGATTTTTCATGGTGGCTATACTTTCCCAAAACACGCTTAATTCACGACGAATGTGGTGACAAAAGGGTGGTAAGAATAGGTTTAGTCCAATGATTCATCAGAGCCGATGGAATCTTCCCAAGGACAATTCCCTAGATAGAATTTGAAGTCCTAGGAATGATGGAGAAAGATTGTGAACGTAGCTGAATGTCGACCAAGTACTTAAGCTAGCACTGGAACAATCACAACAAGGTGCTAGTTATGACGTATTGGTAAGCATTGAAGGGGTTGAAGAATGAAAAAGAATTGTAAAGATAAAGGGTGTAAAGAAAGAAGCCCTCCTTACAACTTTAGGCAGAAACCGGGTCAATACATATGCTATTGAGACCATTTATTAATGATTCTCGATATTGAAGAAAGACATCATGGACCCAGTGATGCAATGCACAACCCTTCCCAGCTAACTCAAATATCTCTCAAAAGGTATTTGTTTTAATCACACGGAGATCAACACGTTATCTATTGGTTTATTCACTCCGAATAGACTGATATTGAAAAGGTGGCACTCCTCTCCAGCCATCGCTCACTAAATCAAAACGCGCTATCGAGTCTAGAGCCACGAGATCATCAAAAGTCTCATTAGGACACTTTCCATTTATTCCTTGCTTTCTCACACACTGTGAAAAGTAAGAGATTTTTTTATGAGTCCTACGTAGTATTCTTGTAATATTGCCAGAACATCCGAATAATACGCAAGTATTACAATGAAGATGGAAATGCTGCTTGAGCCAACATCAAACAAGCTCATGGTAGGTTACACGTGCGGTTCTTTAAGAACCAATCTTGTGAAAAACTGGAAAGAAACAGTAGTTTAATTCTTAATTGAACTTAAACTCGTTCCAGGCCTCTACGCATTATCATATGATCTTGCCAGAACACTCAGAGTGACACTCTTTAGTGTTCACAGTGACGAGTGGAAATCCTTCTAGTGTTAACATCAAACAACACATGGTAGGTGACGTGCAAGATTCTTTATGAATTAAGCTCGTGATAACTGGAAAGCAACGATGGTGAAAATCTTAATTGAAATTCACTTGTTCCAGGTTTCATGATTTGACGGCTTCAATCACAAGGATAATTTATCCAAGTGATTCACTCTTTATGTTCGCACTCAAGCTTAGTGATCGTCGAATGAAGAGAACGGGTTTACCCGCGAAATCCTGTCAGGAAGTTACTGAATTGAAACTATCCGTCACAGGTACGATATCTAATATCGTCCAACGGTCTTCACCGACTGGAGGTAAAACGCTACCGATTTAGAATGAAATGTTCTAAGCCATTTCATTCGTGTCTTATCATGTTGTTGCGAAGACGGTGGCGTTGCGGTGTACCAGCTGAAGTCGTTCCCACATGCTTATGTTTTTCTGCATCAAAGTTCAGCAAAATTCAAGAAAGTACCAAATGAAGTCTTCCGCTGTACCAAACTCTGAAGCTTTCGAGAATTCAACAAAAGACATAAGTGTGTTGAACATGGAGTCACGAGGAGGCAAGATTCACAAGAAGGCAAAGATCGCACGTGATTGGTCAAAAGAACAATGCTCTCAAGCCAAAGCCTAAAAGATCAAATCAACATATTCACAACAAAAAGAAAAAAAGAAGAAAAGACTACGAGCTGAAGAACGAAGACTTAGTATAGTATGCTAGGTTTAGAACTGTGTAACGTGGAGTGACCTCCCTTAGGGGGAGATTTTTAGAAATACGTTTTTAACGTATATTAGAAGTATCGGTCACTCCACAATATTATTAATGTTGTATAGCTCGTAGTTAATGTGTGCTTATTAAGTTAAGTAAGAAACCGACCCATGGGCTTGTCATGGGTCGGCCCAAGCCCATTAGTGGCTTGGATATAAATACCCCTTTCCACCATGGAAAGGGGTTGGTTGTTGATGGTTTTACACTTCATCATTTTGAATAAAACACATACTTTCTCTCACTAACTTTCTCTCTCTAGAAATCTTCAACCCACTTCATTGATTCATTAGATTATCAATATTCTACAACATCTGACTTATTTTTGTTGTTGTCATCCTCTGCCTCTTCGCCATTCTTTTCCTTATCATCATTGTCACCATCATCATCATTGTTGACATCATCATCATTTATTCGTTCGTCCATGTTGTCATCATCATCATCGTTACGCTTACCCTTATCATCATTGTCACCATCATCATTAATAAGTGTGAAAACACTTATCCTTTTACCACTTATTTCCAATAATAACAAGACCAAATCGTGTATTTTATGTCGTAAAAGTCGGAATTATGCGTGGTTTGTGTTTTTATTGTGTTTCAGGATAAAAATATGAAAAAAGGGAGAAAACATGGGATATCACGGGCTTTTATCGAAGAAAACGAGAAAAGACGAAGTCAAAAGATCAATAGTGCATAAAGAACGGAAGTCCAAGGCCTATTCTGAAGAATTATCAAAGAAAAAGTCCAAAGACGAAAGTTTAATGAAGTCGAAGAACTCAAGTCTAATAGAAGAAGAAAATTATAAGACAAGTTCAATTTACATCGACAAATCCCGAGACGACGTCGAGAAAGACAAAGAATTAAAATCGAGTCGAGAAGAAAGAAAGAAAGAAGGAAGCACATGCACCTCCCCATCTCCTATAAATACCCTCATAATGACACATTAGGAGGGTGTTAGTTAGTTAAGTTAGCTAGTTTATTTTTCTTTCTTTAGTTTTATTTTTAGAGAGAGAAAGTGTTTAACTTTCTCTCACTAGAACTTCATCTTTTGCTTCCTTTCATGTTTAAGCTTTGATTTGATCTTGTATTTTGGAATCACTAATCTATAAGTTCAAGTTAAGCTTTTTATCTTTAATCTTCTTCTACCTTTCTTTATTTTCTAAATGTTAACTTTTGATTCGTTATCATTTTTGATTTAGTTTCATCTTGATGTTTATGTGATTAAAAAGTTGATCTTTTTATTCATCTTTAAGTCTTTATACGGATTAGGCTTTGAGCTTATCATGCTTGTTGGCTTAGTTTGTGTTTAGCTTATTTACTTCTTAGTTTTCCTAAAAGTTTAGCCTTTTTAAAGTTTGATTCATAAAGTTTGCTTATTTCGTGTCATAAAAGTTTTTAAATTTGTGTTTGTTTTCATTTTGTTAAGATTTAAATAAGTGCTTATTTGTCTTTACTTATTTGTGCTTATTCGGTTCTGCTTATTTGCTTTTGAATCCTATCGTATTGTGTCTAAGGGTTTTACCAGTTACGATCAAGTAAGTGTAATTGCATAAACCCCTAGGGTTTCTACTTGCGATCCTTTGCTTCGATCACCAAGTACGATCCACATCACGATCACTGGCTGCGATCCCATAGTGCGATCGTGGGTACGATCATTGAGTGAGATCTGTGGCTGCGATTGTTTAGGTGCAATCACTTGTTACGATCACATTGAGTGCGATCACCTATACTACGATCACTAGGCTACGATCGACTGATACGATCGTAGGCTGCTATCACTGGGAGTACGGTCTAAAGTCACGATCGTGGTGGAGTACGATCACCAGTACGATCGTATTGATTGAGATCCAGGATACGATCAAGGACCACGATCGCATTGACTACGATCCTATTTCATTTTTCGTTTTTATTTTTATTTAAATTTCAAATTTAATTTTTCCCATATTTTTACTTAGTGTTATTTTTAAACGAATTTTATCTTAGTTTGTTTTTTACCAAGCTTTCAAGTCTTAAATTCATTTCGTTTTAATTTCCAAAAATTGCACGCTTCCCGAAATCTCTGTTTTTACCAAGTGTTTTTCTAGTAAATTTTAGTTTAATTTTTAAAGCTTTAATTTTACTCAACGACACCTTTTCTTTTAATTAGTTTTATACAACCAAACCATTTTATTTTCCACCAAGAACGACTGAGTCGCACTAATTGACGGTAATCAATTCGAAAAGATCGGATTCAACGAACTTTCATACGAGGAAACCCCTTGTATTAAATGGCGCCGCTGCCGGGGATTTTCGTTAAGATTAACGGTTTTAAGTGAGAGACGCGTTGTATTTTGGGATCCGTTCACTTTTGAACGTTATTTTTCTTGCTTAAAAATTTTAAAAAATACATAAAAATTAAAATTTTTTCAAAAATCCAAAAAAATAGAAAAACATAAAAACCAAAAATATTTCTTGTCTATTTTTCTCTTCCTTTTGTAGGTGTGCATGCGTACTCGTGCTCGTAAGAAGAAA
Source organism: Glebionis coronaria (assembly GCA_025667525.1). Lineage (NCBI taxonomy): Eukaryota > Viridiplantae > Streptophyta > Magnoliopsida > Asterales > Asteraceae > Glebionis > Glebionis coronaria. The sequence continues at coordinate 449,494,614 of CM046877.1, read as the reverse complement.
GAAATTCAAGCCGAAGTCATAACTCCACCTATTGTCACCATGGACAATCAACCAATGATCGAGCTTTTGTAATCGCACGTAGAGGGCAACACCGATGCTATTGTCATACCCGAGATTGGAGCCAACAATTTTGAGCTCAAATCCGGCTTCATTCAAAAGGTCTCTGCTCAACCTTTCTTGGGACGTTCGCTTGATGATCCTCATGACCATATAAAAAGGTTTCTTCAACTCACCAATACGGTTAAGTATAATGGGGTTTCATAAGAAGTGATTCGCTTGCAACTTTTTCCTTTCTACTTAGAGGGACAAGCCCGGAATTGTCTTGATAAGGAACCGCCACAAAGTATTCTTACGTGGACGGATTTAGAGACTAAATTCATCAACTACTTTTTCCCACCCTCACGTACTACCGCTTTGCGGAATGAAATAATTACCTTTGAACAAAAGTATGGTGAGACAATCTTGGGACCATTTTAAGGAACTTTTAAGAAAGTGTCCACAACATGGTTTCACAAAAGTACATCAAATTAATACTTTTTACAATGGTTTAAGCATGAATGACCAAGATTCACTAAATAGTGCCTCGGGGGGTAATATTTTGGTTAAGTCTTCTAATGCCGCATTGGACATTATTGAGAATAAGTCTAGAGTGCAAACCAAGAGTGTTCGGACTAATGTGGCTAGTGCTAGCACTAATGAGAGCGACAAGAGAATTGATAAGCTTACTTCGCTTGTTGAAACACTTGCTCTCCAAACCGCTAACAATACCAAAGCCATCAATGCACAAGTTAATGCTATGAGTCAGTCATGTGAAATATGCAGGGGATCTCATTCATACACCGATTGTCCTTCGACTCATGACAATCTGGAAAATGTGTATGCCGCCAACGGTAACTTTTCTACGGGAGGCTATCAAGCACGTCCTCAAGGTGACCGTAATTTGTTCAGTTATCATTCAAACAATTTCCTTTCACCACCTGGTTTCCCCCCTCAAAACCCAAACAACCTCAATCGCAACAATCAAAACCAACCTCGAGCTCCAAATCAATATCAAACCCAAAGAAACCCATATCCACCTCAAGGAAACAACCAAGTTTACCAACAACCCACTTATCAACCACCTGCCTACCATGCTCTTCCTCCCACCCAACCCACCGCATTCAATCAAGAGGTTGAAACTTACATGAGGACTAATGATGCGATAGTGCAGAATCTTCAGCGGCAAATGGCCAATTTGAAAGGAGATATGGTGAAACAAGGGAATGATCTTCGAGCCGATATGTGAAACTCTTTGAGTAGTCAAATGAATGACTTAAGGGATATGATGGCTAGTTTCTTCCAAAGTAATCAAGCCTCTGGTTCGGGTTCTCTTCCGAGTAACACCGTTGCTAATCCCAGAGGGGAGATGAAAGTAATCACCACTCGCAGTGGAAAAGGTTTAAAGGAACCCGAGCTTCCTACACCTACACTGGTAATTGTGACAAAGGAAAACGAGTCCCTTTCTCCTATTCCTCAACCATCTACTTCTCCAATTCCTCCACCTCCTACTTCCACCCCTCCACCACCCAAGGATGTGAGTGAGAATTCTATTCCAAAGCCTTCATCTCAACCCAATATACCTTATCCCTCAAGGTTGAGGAAAGAGAATTTGAAAAACAAGGATGATATTCAGGTTTCTAACTTTCTTAAAATGTTTAAACAACTAAATTTCAATATCTCCTTTGCTGAGGCTCTCGCTCACATGCCGAAATATGCTAAAATGTTTAAAGATCTTCTCAGTGACAAAGAGAAGCTTCTTGATATCGCTCAGACCCAACTTAATGAGAATTGATCCGCAATGCTCTTAAGGAAATTACCCACCAAACTTGGTGACCCGGGTCACTTTCTTATTCCTTTCAACTTCCCCGAGGTAGAGAATTATATGGCCCTAGCCAATCTAGGTGCTAGTATGAACTTATTGCCATTAAGTGTTTGGAAACAATTATCTCTACCCGATCTAGTCCCCACACGAATGACATTGAAATTAGCTAACCGTATGGTTGCTTATCCGGTGGGGATAGCCGAAGACGTCTTCATTGGTGTCGACAAATTCACCTTTCCGGCGGATTTTGTTGTCGTTGACTACGAGATGGATCCCCGTGTTCCATTAATCGTTGGACGTCCATTCTTGAGGACAGGTCGCACTCTCATTGATGTAGCCGCGGGCGAATTAATCATGAGAGTTGGTGACGATAAAATCGTCTTCAACATGGGTAAACTTTCTAAGCAACCTCAGGAAAACGAGAGCGTTAATTTCATTGACTTTCTTGATGAGGCTTGTGAAGAGCATTTCAAAGACGCTTGTAAAAGTGGTTCTTCTTCTCTACCAATTGTTGAGACCGTTGCTTCTATTGCTCCTTCACTAACTCCATTTGGAGAAAGTGATTTCCTTTTCAAAAGCTTTGAAGCAACTTTAGGAGATGTGGACTTACAATATGACGATTCTCCCTCTGATTGGGATGAAGACATTCGTACCATTGAGAAACTTCTCAATGAGGACCATATTTCTCCACCATCTCCTAAGGAAATCTCTATCGATGAACCGAATATGACTACGCCTTCCATCGAAAATCCTCCGGATTTAGAGCTTAAGGACCTACCATCTCATCTCGAGTACGTTTTCCTTGAATACAATAAGAACTCACCCGTCATCATCGCAAAGGACTTGAAAGAAGACGAAAAATCCCGACCTTATCGCCGTGTTGAAGAATCAAAAGAAAGCGATTGCTTGGAAATCCCTGATATTCGTGGAATTGATCCTCACTTTTGCACACATAAAATTCTCATGGAGGACGACTTTAAACCCACTATTCAAAACCAAAGAAGGGTGAATCCCAAGATCCATGACATTATCAAAAAAGAGGTTATCAAACTTCTTGATGCGGGAATGATCTACCCTATCTCGGATTGCCCATGGGTTAGTCCGGTCCATTGTGTGCCTAAGAAAGGCGGAATCACCGTTGTGCCCAATGAAAACAACGAGTTGATTCCTACTCGTCTCGTTACAGGGTGGAGAGTTTGTATAGACAATCGCAAAATCAATGATGCTACTAGAAAGGATCATTTTCCCCTTCCTTTCATGGACCAAATGCTTGAACGTCTAGCGGGTAATGACTATTACTGCTTCTTAGACGGTTTCTCCGGGTATTTTCAAATTCCCATCGATCCTAAAGACCAAGAGAAAACCACATTCACTTGTACTTATGGAACATTTGCTTACAAAAGAACGCCTTTCGGCTTATGCAATGCTCCTGGGACTTTCCAAAGGTGTATGATGGCTATCTTCCATGACGTGGTTGAAGAAACTATGGAAGTCTTCATGGATGATTTCTCGGTCTATGGTGATTCTTTCTCTACTTGCCTTGCCAATTTAGAACGTATGCTCAAACGGTGTGAAGACACTCGCCTTGTTCTAAATTGAGAAAATGCCATTTCATGGTAAAAGAAGGCATTATGCTTGGACATAAAATCTCAAAAGCCGGTCTTGAAGTGGATCATGCTAAAGTGGATGTCATAGCCAAATTACCACCACCTTCAACCGTGAAGGGTGTGAGAAGTTTCCTTGGTCATGTAGGCTTCTATCGTCGATTCATTCAAGATTTTTCTAAAATCGCTCGCCCGGTGACCCACCTCTTGGAAAAATATGCTCCTTTCATCTTTTCTAAAGAGTGTATTGAATCCTTCAATCTTCTTAAGGACAAGCTCACTAAGGCACCGGTCTTGGTTACCCCTAATTGGGAGCTACCTTTTGAATTGATGTGTGATGCTAGCGACTTTGCCATTGGAGTGGTTTTGGGCCAAAGAGTGAACAAACACTTCCAACCAATCCATTACGCTAGAAAGACAATGACGGGGGCTCAATTGCATTATACCACTACCGAAAAAGAGCTTTTAGCTGTAGTGTATGCTTTTGAGAAGTTCTGCCCCTATCTTGTACTTTACACCACCATTGTGTATACCGATCATTCTGCGTTGAAGTACTTATTATCTAAACAAGATTCCAAGCCAAGACTTCTTCGTTGGGTTTTTCTCCTTCAAGAATTTAAAATCGGAATTCGTGACAAGAAAGGAGCAGAAAACCTAGCCGCGGATCATCTAAGTAGACTTGAGGATCCTTATCAAGGGGATCATCCGAATCAAGAGATCAATGACTCTTTTCCCCTTGAGGCCTTAATGTCTATCAACTCCAATCTTGATGACACCCTGTGGTTTGCGGACATTGCAAACTACTTGGCGAGTAGAATTCTCAAGGAAGGGTTAACGTCCCAACAAAAGAAAATTTTCTTTAAAGACATTGAACACTATTTCTGGGATGACCCTTACCTTTTCAAACAATGTGCGGATCTTGTCATTCGTCGATGTGTTGATGGGCCGGCAATGTTACTAATCCTTGAAGCTTGCCATAAAGGACCCACCAGTGGTCACTTTGGTCCTAATTACACCGCGAAGAAAGTATTAGACTCTGGATTTTATTGGCCCACCATTTATCATGACGCTCATGAAATGGTTAAACATTGTGATGCTTGCCAACGCCAAGGCAAGATCACACATAAAGATGAGATGCCTCAAAATTTCATACAATAATGTGAAATCTTTGATGTATGGGGTATCGACTTTATGGGGCCATTTCCATCATCTAAAGGGAACAAGTACATCCTCGTAGCCGTTGACTACGTATCTAAATGGGTTGAAGCTAAGGCTCTCCCTACGAACGCTGCGAGGGTGGTTGTGAACTTTCTGAAGCAACTTTTTGCTCGATTCAGTGTTCCTCGTGCAATCATCAGTGACCGCGGGACTCATTTTTGCAATGATCAATTTGCTAGAGTCATGGCTAAGTACGGGGTCAATCACCGTCTTTCACCGCTTATCATCCTCAAAAAAATGGTCAAGCCGAGATATCTAACCGTGGATTGAAGCGAATTATTGAGCGTACTGTGGGAGAGCATCGTGCCTCGTGGGCCGATAAGTTAGATGTTGCTTTGTGGGCTTTCCGTACCGCATATAAGACGTCGATTGGTTGCACTCCATATCGTCTTGTGTACGGGAAGGCATGCCACCTCCCTATCGAGATGAAACATAAGGCATACTGGGCCTTGAAGTGGGCCAATTTTGACATCAATAAAGCCGATGATCTTCGGAAGATTCAACTCAATGAGCTAATTGAACTGAGGAATGAAGCTTATGAGAACTCATTGATCTACAAGGAGAAGACCAAGATCATCCATGATGCAAGGATTAAGAACCGAGACTTACATGTTGGTGATCAAGTTTTACTCTTTAACTCTCGGTTGAAGATCTTCTCGGGCAAGCTGAAGAGCCGTTGGTCTGGACCATTCACCGTTGCCAAAGTCTTCCCATATGGCACCATTGAGCTTTCTCAGCTAAATGGTCCCAATTTCAAAGTGAATGGCCAGCGCGTGAAGTTGTACTTTGGTGAGGACATCTCTCATGAGATGATTCCATCCCTCACCACGTTTCCCTTGAATTAGTTCTGGGTCGACTCAGGCTCGTGACTTGGTTAACAAAAACAAGCGCTTCTCGGGAGGCAACCCGTTGATCTATCCTTTACTATTTTCATAATAAGTGTAGACGGAGCCCCATATGTGTTTGTTGTCTTGTTTCTTCTAATGTGCAGGGATTAAAGCCTCAAAGATCCATTCTCAATGACTTTTGACGAACCGTGATCTCGTGTACCCGTCTTCCTTGTTCTATCCTAAACTATCGTGATTCAAAATTTCATATCTTATATGTTCACATTGAAATCACCATAGTTGTCCCTTCCTTAGCAAGATTTAAACAACGTGCACAATGTCCTAAGTGTAGGGGAGTTTACTCCCACATGCTTAAACATTGAGGACAATGTTTATATCAAGTGTATGGGGACGTCTATCGAAGTAAGTGGTCTTTTCCATTAATTTGTCCTTATTTTAACCAGAAAATTTGATTTTTCGACATTTTTCAAAAATTTTAATCTATTTTGGCCTATTTGTATAGTAGTATTTTCCTTTGTTATCGTTATTTACTTTCCTTGCTAAAATAAAAATTTTAATAAAGTGGTTTTAATTTTTCAACGTTGTGAATCTTTTGACTCAACCCGAGTTTACTTATTTAAGTCTACTCTAGCTAGTATCCTTAACATGTTTAAGTCAAGTTTTGCTAGGCTTTTATATAGGGAGCTTTAAAACGCGAAAGTCTTAACTCTCACGGGTTAAGAACAAGAACTTTTTGCAAGTTCCTATAATTCATCCTAGAGAGTTGTTTATCAAGGGAACTTTAAAATGTGAATTCTAAACTTGAAAAAGTCTAAGAGTTTGCAAGATCCTATAGATGACTCAAAAACCCAAAACTTTGATTTAATAGGCTAAGCATCCACGAGTCTCATTCTTTGAGATTTTAAATTGTGGAGAACGAGAGATGATAGAGTCAATTATAAGTTTGGTATTCTTTCATGAAATTATGTGAGTTGATTATAAGATTTTTCTCCCATCGCTTGCTAATAAATTTATCTACAATAAATAAGGTTGTACGATTTGAAAAGTTACTTAGCTTCTAGCACAAGATCGTTTAAAAGTTGCTCGGTAATAATTAGAGTTCATAGCCAAGGCATAACTTATTTAAGCGGGATGCGAAGATTGGCGAGTCCGAAAAGGCCCTAACAAGGCATAAGGGCTACATTTTGTTGCTAGAGATCCAAAAGTGATGTGAAGAATCATTTATCAAAAATCAATATGAAGGATCGAGACACACGATGAAAAGTAAATACTCCCCTAAAGATCATGGAGTAGTCTATACCAAAAGGCCCTAACAAGGTATGAGGATAAATAGATCCAAGTCCTAAAAGGAGGCGGATCGTTGTATATCAAAGTCCAAAATAAAGATAGGAGAAAAATGAAGAAGTCGTGGTCCAAATATGAAGAATCTCTCAAAAAGTTCAAGTGAAGAAATTCCTAATATGAAGAGAAGACCATTATTTCATGAACGTCTCTCAAGATTCGAAGTATGAAGTCGCTGCCAAATATCGGTCCGAGAAAGGTCTCAAATCGTGTAGCGAGTTATGCCACGATATGAACTTTAAGAGGTCCCGAGAAGCAGTTTTAAAATATTTTGTCCTTTAGCTAACTATTGATTAAATCGTCCCACTTTATTTTCGGCCTAAATAAACTATCGAAATAAGTCAAACAATGTATCCTCGTGATCATTCAAGATAAAATTAAAATATAAGAGATACACCTAGGAATAATGGAGTCTAAGTGAATAATTGGGCCACATGAGTTCATGTTAGTTTGCTAACTTATAATAACAATGATCTCGTTTTTAAGCTTGGTATGATGGACGTGAAATTTGAGGATGATAAACATTCATGACTGCCAAAACCTCAACGTAAGTCTTTGATTTCTTTATTTGTTTTTTTACATATTTCTATCTTTTTAGTTTCCTTAAAGTTTAGTATTTAATAAAGACCAAGGTTGGTTATTTATGATGAAAAATGTAAAACGTGCTTTGAAAATGCATTGCATGAGGGCATTGCAATGGTCAAGTGTAGGGGATTTAATAAGTGTGAAAACACTTATCCTTTTACCACTTATTTCCAATAATAACAAGACCAAAACGTGTATTTTATGTCGTAAAAGTCGGAATTATGCGTGGTTTGTGTTTTTATTGTGTTTCAGGATAAAATATGAAAAAGGGAGAAAACATGGGCTATCACGGGCTTTTATCGAAGAAAACGAGAAAAGACGAAGTCAAAAGATCAAGAGTGCACAAAGAACGGAAAACCAAGGCCTATTCTGAAGAATTATCGAAGAAAAAGTCCAAAGACGGAAGTTTAATGAAGTCGAAGAACTCAAGTCTAATATAAGAAGAAAATTATAAGACAAGTTCAATTTACATCGACAAATTCCGAGACGACATCGAGAAAGACAAAGAATTAAAATCGAGTCGAGAAGAAAGAAAGAAAGAAGGAAGCACATGCACCTCCCCATCTCCTATAAGTACCCTCCTAATGACACATTAGGAGGGTGTTAGTTAGTTAAGTTAGCTAGTTTATTTTTCTTTCTTTAGTTTTATTTTTAGAGAGAGAAAGTGTTTAACTTTCTCTCAGTAGAACTTCATCTTTTCCTTCCTTTCATGTTTAAGCTTTGATTTGATCTTGTATTTTGGAATCATTAATCTATAAGTTCAAGTTAAGCTTTTTATCTTTAATCTTCTTCTACCTTTCTTTATTTTCTAAATGTTAACTTTTGATTCGTTATCATTTTTGATTTAGTTTCATCTTGATGTTTATGTGATTAAAAAGTTTATCTTTTTATTCATCTTTAAGTCTTTATACGGATTAAGCTTTGAGATTATCATGCTTGTTGGCTTAGTTTGTGTTTAGCTTATTTACTTCTTAGTTTTCCTAAAAGTTTAGCCTTTTTAAAGTTTGATTCATAAAGTTTGCTTATTTCTTGTCTTAAAAGTTTTTAAATTTGTGCTTGTTTTCATTTTGTTAAGATTTAAATAAGTGCTTATTTGTCTTTGCTTATTTGTGCTTATTCGGTTCTGCTTATTTGCCTTTGAATCCCATCGTATTGTGTCTAAGGGTTTTTCCAGTTACGATCAAGTAAGTGTGATCGCATAAACCCCTAGGGTTTCTACTTGCGATCCTTTGCTTCGATCACCAAGTACGATCCACATCACGATCACTGGCTGCGATCCCATAGTGCGATCGTGGGTACGATCATTGGGTGCGATATGTGGCTGCGATTGTTTAGGTGCGATCACTTGTTACGATCGCATTGAGTGCGATCACCTATACTACGATCACTAGGCTACGATCGACTGATACGATCGTAGGCTGCGATCACTGGGAGTACGATCTAAAGTCACGATCGTGGTGGAGTACGATCACCAGTACGATCGCATTGATTGCGATCCAGGATACGATCAAGGACCACGACCGCATTGACTGCGATCCTATTTCATTTTTCGTTTTTATATTTTATTTAAATTTCAAATTTAATTTTTCCCGCATTTTTACTTAGTGTTATTTTTAAACGATTTTTATCTTAGTTTGTTTTTTACCAAGTTTTCAAGTCTTAAATTCATTTCGTTTCAATTTCAAAAATTGCTCGCTTCCTGAAATCTCTGTTTTTACCAAGTTCTAGTAATTTTTAGTTTAATTTTTAAATCTTTAATTTTACTCAACGACGCCTTTTCTTTTAATTAGTTTTAGACAACCAAACCATTTTATTTTCCACGAAGAACGACTGAGTCGCACTAATTAACGGTAATCAATTCGAAAAGATCGGATTCAACGAACATTCATAACTAAGTAAAATCTAGTTATTAATCATCATTGTCATCTTCATCGTCAGCGTCATCGTCATCGTCATCTTCATTCTCGGAGGATGCATCGGGTTTGTCTGACTCATCCTCATCTTCATCGTCTTTTTCAAGATCGAGACTGCTGTATGGGACGACGGTGCCATGTTTTTCAAAGATCTCGGTGTCTTGATCCATTGCCGTTTTTAAAGCTTTGTGAAGTGCTTGTTGCTCTGGCGTTCGGTTGTAGGACCCGACTTGAATCATCTTAGCATGCAACAGCTTCTTCAACTCGTAATCTATGAGTCTTTGAGCTATGAGAAAGTCGGACCTGCGGAGTGTCGGAAGACTTGATCATCATTTTGCTTGCAGCGATGTCTTTTAGTTCATCTCGCAGAGGAGGAAGTACGGTTTCAATAGATTCTTGAACTTTTTCATCGATTGATTCATTCAGTGTAGCATTAGCTTGAACAAGTTCTTCTTTATCCTCTTTGTATTTGTTTCTGAGTGCGCGAAGACGTTTAATTGATTCTTGCTTCCTTTCCACTATAGCTTCTAGATTTTCTCTTGTTGACTCTTCAGATTGTTGACGACTTGTTAATTATTTTCGAAGCTGATCGATTTCTTTTTCAAAATTCTTCTTGCTTGCTAATTCATCACGAAGACTAGCGAGTTCTTTTTCATAGGCTGTCTTTGAAGATTCTAATTGTTATGTAACTAGAATACTCTTATCCTCTTGAGCCTTCAAGCGTTGTTCGATGATTTGCATAAAATATGGGGTGACGGGTGGAGATACCAGCAATGGTGTTGGATGAGTAGTTGATTTTGTAGGTGTGACATGAGTTGTGACAATGATGCTGAGTACTGATGTAGTGGCCATAGTTACAGGGACATTTACCATGTTCGGGTTTGTTGAAAGATCAGTGTTAGTAACTTCATATTCAAGAGAGTCAAAGTTCAAATACTTACCTACTGGATCTGACAGCGACGAGGATTTGGTAACACTCTTGTCCTTGTGGATGTTGCCTGTAATTGGTGTCTCTGGTTGAACATCATTAATGAACGTATCTTGTTGTTCGTATTGTTGATCTTCTTCATCTCCCTGAACTGGTTCGTCAATGAAATTATCTGGTTCTCCAAATTCATCAATGTCAGGCAATTCGGCTGTCTTTGGCTGTTTCGATCCACTACCTCCCGTCTCCCTTCTGCTTTGTATTAAGGCCTTCTTCAATTGCTTGGATTCTTGTTTCTTAGTCAACGGCTGTTGTTGTTCGTTAATGTCTTCAAGCAAATCTTCATCCACGAGAAGTGTTTTCTTTCACTTGGCCTTTTACTCCCATAAAGACACTGTTTTTGTTCTTTTGCCCTTGTCTTGTGTTGGTGTCTCAGCTTCTGAGGAATCAGTTTCCTTCCTTTTGCCTTTGGCTTTTGGTGCTTTGACCTCTGAAGTGGATTCACCCAATTCTAATCTCTTTGAATGATCTTCATTTTCTTTCAAAAGAATCTTATAGGAAGCACTCTTTTTGATTTTGTCATTCAGCATATGATCCGGAACAGGAGCAGGAATACCTGAGTAAACAATCTTTTGACCTTCTTGTCGCATGTGTACTATGAAGAAATCATCATCTTCTGAGTGAACAAAGAATCCTCCACGTCGATCTATAGATTCATCGGCTTTCATGAAGTAATTGATAATGAGCTTAGTGAAGCGTGGAAACTGAAAGTGGACAGATTTCTTCTTAGCGTTTCTGAAAGCTTGATAATGAAATTATTCCCATATGAGAGTAGCATAATCCAAATCGAGTTTCTTGTAGATGCCATAGAAAATACGAGCCTGAGAGAGTCTCATAGAATCATACCCTTTGGATTTGCCCGTAAGACATCGGATAATGATACTAAAGATTGCTTTCCATGGTTGTCCAATTCTTGAGGTGTTAAACTTGGATATGTTTGGCAATTCTCCCTCATAACCAAGAGATATAATCAGATCTAATATTTGTTTTAAATCTGGAACAGGAGCATATGTTTTCCTTTTAGGAGGAGGAAAGGCAAAGATTTCACGAAACTGTCTAAGAGAAAATTCCTTCTTCTGACCATTGATGTTGAAGGAAAACTTTGTGTTTGTGATGGCTTTGAGAGAGGATGTGAACTCATGCATGTAAATTTCAGGAACACTTACTGAAATCCGAAGTGCAGATTTGATCGTTGTGAGATCAAGGATTTCGATAGCTCTTCTGAATGCTAAGTGAAGGAACGAAGCCTTCTTTCAATCGTTGATTATTGGTAGTGATTGGTAGACAGTTTTCTTCTGGTACGAGTTCATTGTCAAGTTAAATTTGTTGCTCTTGAGTGCGAGCCATGAAATCTGCTTAAGATGGTATATACACATTGATACATAAGAGATATATATCATGTAGCATCCTATTTCAATTTCCTTAAAACATAGCAACTAGCACAAAAACCATACAATCATTGCCCAAAATAATCAACTAGTTGAAATTCATGCAACCAGAAACAGCAATTTGGAGTCCATATCACACACAATTCGGAATTCATCATGCCAAGCCTAAGTCGGAATAAGTAATTTCTAACCTAAGTCGGAATAAACGGATCCTCACTTCGTTCGGAATAGATGAATCCTCACTTAGTTCGGAATTGACGAATCCTCACTTAGTTCGGAATAAATTCTCTTAGTTCGGAATAGACGATCCCTCACATAGTTCGGAATAGACCATTCCTCACTTAGTTCGGAATAGACGATCCCTCACATAGTTCGGAATAGACCATTCTTCACTTAGTTCAGAATAGATGATCACTCACATAGTTCGGAATAGACCATTCCTCACTTAGTTCGGAATAGAGCATCCCTTACTTAGTTCGGAATAGACCACCCCTCACATAGTTCGGAATAGAGCATCCCTTACTTAGTTCGGAATAGACCATCCCTCACATAGTTCAGAATAGATCATCCCTTACTTAGTTCGGAATAAACCATCCCTCGCATAGTTCGAAATAGACCATTCCTCACTTAGTTCGGAATATGTTAATCACGCACATAGTTCGGAATACGTTAATCACGGACAAAGTTCGGAATGCATCATCATGAGACTTAGTTCGGAATACAAAGTTTTCTGACCTAGTTTGGAATTCAGGCAAATGGGATCTAGTTCGGATTACATGCAGTCATGACTTAGTTCGGAATATAGGCAAATGGGACCTAGTTCGGAATACAGGCATCCATGACGTAGTTTGGAATACATGCAATCTGGACTTAGTTCGGATTACAGTCATTAAAGACCTAGTTCGGAATACATTAATACCCAACTTAGTTCGGAATATGTCGATACCCATCCTACGTCTGAAATCAATTCTGCTTTTAACTGTTTTAACATCACACTCAAGAATTTTTGGGCAGAAAAACAACACAACGCGATAACCTATGATTATTCGTAACAAAAACCCCCGTTTTAATCAATCTTAATCAAAACCAATTAAATCCATATAAACCCTAAGCTGACATAAGGGGATCGTTTAATTGAAGGAAAAATATTAGATTTACCTTGGATGTTTATGAACGAAAATCAAAGCAGGAACTTGATCAATTAATCTTTAACAATGGCGGCAAGTTGGATGTTTGTGTGATTGAGTGGAAGAGTGAAACGAAAGAGAAAAGGGGCGGGGGGTCAAACTTTTGACCTAAAAAATTAAGTTTTATCAGGTTGACACTTTTGGCCCTTCATTTTCCTTTTGCTTGCCTATTTTAGTCTAACTATTCGTTTAACTATTGAGCACCCTCAACCAAACAATGCACTTAACTTATTTGCCTAAAAACCATAAATGTCTAAAGTCCAATCACAAGCAAATCCAAATACCTCATACTTGACAAACACATTATGAACAACATTTAACCGTTTATTTTTCTGAGAACGATTCTGGAAGACGATATATTGATGACAAAATGATTTAAGATTTTCTCCCCCCTAAATATTGACCCGTTTTCTATTTAAAGAGCTGTAGTCATTGTTAAGGGAGTCGAATACCAATGAAAGCATTTTCCTTTTAATGATTTAAAGGAGCGATTCTTGGTGGCAACAAGATTTCTCTTATTTTTACAAAATAAGTGCACTGAAACGTACACAAATTTGTGTTAGACCAACTTATAAAGTAAACTTGATCCCTTGTATGGTTTTAAAGTAAACCATACCCGAGAAAATTAATTCTCGTTGTGAGCCAACGCTTTCGTAAAAGTTACTTGACTTTAATGCGAAAAGTGGGTTGCAGTCAGAAATAACTACAAGCCATATGGGCATGTTTTAAAATATGTACAACTTTTATACGGACTTTATTTATGGCGCCGTGTCAATTTTAATCGATATTTCTAAGGCCGTAAATATTACCGTACTAAAAGACATGCCCGTTTTGAAATGAAAAATTATTTTTGGATTTTCTTGAATTTATATTTTTTATGGTTTTTATATGTTTTATATTTTTATATTTTTCTTTTGGTGGTTTAAATATATACGATAATATACAAGATCACGATCAAAGGATACTCTAGAATAGTTTACCACCACTATTTTGCAGATTCTTCTGCCAACTCCTTAAGTGTCGCTGGTGAGAATGATTTCATGCCTAGCTTTTCGATCAAAAACTCGATACGTCCTCGATCTAAGGCCTTTTTGAATATATCTGCCTGCTGATACTCAGTGTTGACGAAGTACAGTTCGATCACTCCATTTTCCACTTGCTCTTTGATGAAGTGGTAGCGTATGTCAATGTGCTTCGCCCGGGAATGTTGAACGTAGTTGCAGCAAAGGGCAATTGCACTTTTGTTATCACAGTACATCGGAATTTTGTTGAATCCAAGACCGTAGTTAGTTAATTGTGATCTCATCCAAAGAACTTGAGCACAACAAGCGGACATAGCAATGTATTCAGCCTCTGTACTTGATATTGCAACGCATTTCTACCTTTTGGATGCCCAACTAACCAGTCTTTCTCCAAGAAGTTGCACACTGCCAGAAGTGCTACGTCTAGTATCTTGACACCCAGCATAATCCGCATCTGCATATGATATTAGTGTAATAGAGGAATCCTTCGGATACCACAGACCACGATTAAGTGTTCCTTTAAGATACCGAAAGATCCTTTTCACAACATGTAAGTGATTTTCGATAGGCCGAGCCTGATACCGGGCATACATGCATATAACAAATTGCAAATCAGGCCTGCTAGCAGTCAGATAGAGAAGGGTGCCGATCATTCCACGGTAAAGTTTAGGATCGACAGCTATCCCTTCCTTATCTTCATCTAACTTTGATCTCTCCACCATTGGAGTATCCACGGGGTCACAATTTTCAAAGTGATACTTCTTTAGTGATTCAAGAGAAAATTTGGATTGATTAATGAAGATGCCTCTGGGATTTTGAGAAATTTGTAACCATAAGAAAAATGAAAATTTTCCCATCATCGACATCTTAAAACATATGGACATAATTTTCTTAAAATGGTTAGACAGTCTTTGAGTAGTGGCAGCAAATATTATATCATTAACATAAATTTGTACCTGTATCATGTCGTTGTCCTCCTTGAGAATAAATAATGTTGGATCCACTTTGCCTTTGGAGAAGCCTTTCGAGATGAGATAAGACGATAGGAGATCGTACCACGCGCGTGGAGCTTGTTTCAACCCATAAAGAGCCTTCTTGAGCTTGTACATGTGATTAGGATACTCCGAGTTGACGAATCCCTTCGACTGGCTTACGTAGACATCTTCCCTTAATTCACCATTGAGAAATGTCGTCTTAACATCCATTTGGTAGACGATCATGTTCATGTGAGCAGCATAAGCAAGGAATATTATAATTGCCTCCAATCGTGCCACAGGAGCAAAGGATTCTTCAAAGTCAATAAAAAAATCTTGTTTGTAACATCTAGCAACCAATCTAGCTTTGTTCTTCAGCAGTCCACCTAACTCATCGAGTTTAACCTACGAGAATAGCTTCGGTTAATTTACTAGGGGAGTTAGGGTTTCTTGTGACAATCTACGTCGTATAAATACCTCGTATAAATATCAAAAATAATCATCAAACAATCATGTAATAAAATTACATCAAATATATATATATATATATATATATATATATATATATATATATATATATATATATATATATATATATATATATATATATATATATATATATATATATAATCCAAGTTATATATATATATTAAAATAACACTTCTCAGTCTGGCCTTGTCGGTAACTCGGGAATTCTTCGGCACCGTTATAGTCAAAAGATTTTTAGACATTTTGAGAAAAATGTTTATAGTTAAAAGATTTTGAAAAGTTTTATTCAAAACCTTGGTTTTAAAAAATCTTTCGTTCTCTATAACGAGAGCTCTGATACCAAACTGTAACACCCCCAAATTTATACAACTCAATACAGCGGAAGACTAGTTGGTGTTACGGGATAGCACATTACTCACATCATAGACAACGCATAAAAATCGCGTCGTTTATTAATAAAGCATTTCCATTCATAAATATCAAAGTTACATAGGTCCCAAGTCATATTATTTCATACAAAGTTTTACAAAGTATTTGAATGGAAAAATATTGTTTAAGTGCGGGCCATGAATTCTTGTCGTCTTCCCGAGAATTACCTTCAAGTACCTGAGATAAAACATGTTAAAAGAAAAGGTCAGCGATAACGCCGAGTGAATTCATAGAGTTTAATAAATTCCATCAATATAACTTTGGTATAAAATTATTACCAAAAATCATTTTGTACAAAACATTGTAATAGGCCATAAAATAGCCAAAGTCATTTTTATACAAATCCTTATCGAAAATCATATTATAGGCATTTGCCTTAAAAATCATTATACGAGCCAATGTCGTAAAAACATCATACAATACGTTTTACAACGTTGTATAGATTAAATAAAAACCGTTATATGAATATGGTTATATAAAACCAAAACATGAACATAATATTAATAGTATGACCCTGTATTGCTAGTCAGGCAATACATCGTAATTCGGAGCGTCTAGTAGTATTTCGTTAGTTTGGATTATTATAAGCCGCATGACATTGTTACCTTACTAAACCAACAATGGGTAGCTAACCCGATACTCAATTTGCCCATCTAAAGTAGCGTGTCGTCACAAAGGTCACGCTATAGAAATCTTCTCATACATAAATTCGCTTGCCAATCAATGTGGCACGACGGGGAACAACCGTCAAGGCGCGAACTAGGGTGATCGTCCCCAAATAGTACTATTATATGCATAAGCGTCTACCAACTCCTGGTAGTTCACAATTCATGCTAATGGGACTTTTAGTGACATAACCTAACTTTAATAATCCATTTTATTTCATCTATCGGGTCCTTTAATCATTTATCGGGTCATACAATCGGGTCATTCAATCTTTCGGGTCCAAATCAATAAACAAACAATCGGGACAAATGGTGTCCTATTTTATAAAAACTAACATGTTATCTCCCTCGCGGGTTTATAAAACATTTATAAAACATTTAAAAGAGTGCGAGGCTATGAACTCACGTTGATATGGGAAGGCGGGTTATCGGCAATTCGGACGTACGGTACGTGCTTCAATCACGGAAACCTAGACAAATAATACTCGTCTTAGACTCATGTCCAATGACTTTATAAAGATAACAATTATGTATACATATGATGATTATTTATTATGATGATCAAGTGGGTTTACATATTCTCATTAACTCGTTTTAGTGTTTTCGTATTGGTATCTTTTTACTAGTTTACTAGTTTCACCTATTTACGCGTTTTAAGTCCAATAAACTTATTATAAGTTCTTTAACTTGTATCAATCCATGTTATACTTATATTATCAGTATCTACACTTTACAAGTTGGGCCTAAATGGGTTAAGCCCAATAATAAGTTTATAAGTGTTTTAGTACATTTTTGTTGTATTATTAGTCCAATAACGTTAATTTAGTCCGTTAATGTCCGTATGTTATATAGTTCGAGTTTTATCGATTTTTACTTGTTATATATGTTTATATATCAGTATATGAGTTTTAAAAAGTTTACATTAGACGGGTCCAACCGTCTAAGTTTTATTTAACAAAAACGTTAATTTTTACGGTAATAGCCGAAAAAGTCGTAAAAATCATGTTTATAGTTTTATAACTTATAAAACTTAACAAGTTACCATTATTATAAAATGTACACTTATTTACCATTGTACATATTTATATAAATAAAATTCATGAGTTAGTGGGTTTTAGTTTTACATTTTATACAATATAATTTTGAGTGCTTATATAATAGTATTATACTTTAATTTCCAAAATCTGATTTTTATTTTCCTTTTCACCAAAACTGCCATATCTAGAGTTCTATATGGAGATATAAGCTCAAATTCTTATCACATAAACTAAATGATATGTGCTCCATTTAACTCTCCTATAGCTACTGTTGAATCATCCTCTAAGTATTTTCTAAAAATCGTCCAAAACAGTAAACTCAGATTGGTACTCTAAACTTGTTTTGATCATATCTCACTCATTACAATGATTCCATTGCATAGCCAACTCTCACATGTGTACAAGACCCATATATTACTGTATATTGATTCTACTTCATCATTTTATCAGTTCATGACATGTTTCTTTACTGTTTAATACAGCCATCATTTTTAAGCAAGATTTTAGCCTTGTTTCTTATAGTTTTTCACCTTTTCAAGCATGTTTATCAACACCAAATCCCCACATAACATTTTTATCATCATATAATCATCATATATATATACAATAGGAAATAAAATACATGGTTACATAACTAAAATAACAAGAAGATGGGGAGAACAATCTTTATACCACCATGATGATGTAGGTTGTGATCAAAACATGGATTTTGATGGAGAAACTTGTGAATCACCAAGACCATCTTCAAGACCTCCATTCTTCATGATCACCTTGTGGAAAATCAGCCCCAAGACTCCATGGAAACTCCTCCTTGGATGTTATAATCACCACCAATCAATAGGGTTTCAAAAGGGCTTCAACATGTGCAAGAATAACATAGGATTTCATGGTTGATTTTTGATCAAAAGTGGTGTTTAGGGTGAGATATGGACGGCACCATGAGAGAGTGAGAGAGGATTTTGAAGTGGTTTTGCATGGTGAAATGGTAGAAATGAAATGGTTTGATGGTTTTGAGTTAGTAGCTAGCTTAATGTGTAAGCTTTGCTTACACTTGTAGCTAACAAGTTAATAAGATGCCACATATTGATGTGGTGTCTTATTTGTGCCGTCCCATGGTGCTAGTGGGGTAGGACAATGTATTTTGTCCCATCTCACTAGTTTACGGGTATTCCTCGATTCTAGTTTTCTCGATTTGCGTGCCCTCGGGTCGTTTTACGAAAAACGTTTTTATAAATTACGAATCAACGGCACAAAACGAATCTAATAAAAATTGTCTCATCAAAAATGGAGTTCAAAAACGTAAATACGTAATCCTAGGGTTTCCGGTTTAGTCGTAAAGGACGTTAAAATAAAATCGTAAGTCTTAATCTCTTCTCGTAAATTTGTGAGTTTATGAACCAACACAAATTTAAAACTCCAAAATAATATTAACGGATAAATTTATTTTCTGAAATGTCGGACTGTCACCAAAGACGGTGTATGTAAATGTAAGCACGTAACGTTGAATCCTCCGGTTTAGACGTAGTCGACGCTACTTCAAGACGTAAATCCAAATTTCTTTCCAAAAATAAGTGAGTTCATAATATAACATTAAAATAATGTTTTTAAATAATATCTGAGAATAAAATATCAACCATAAATTGACGGATTGTCACAGCATTTACCCCTAAACAGGATCTTTGTCCTCAAAGATCATCTTCTTTTTCTACTCGCTTCTTATAGAGTTAAAGCCATGTGGGTATTTCCTCCACATTCGGTCCTTTCTCACAAGTGAAATTCATTATAATACGCGAGTTTCATCAAACATAACTACGGGAATAAGATCAGGCTTAATGTTGACTTACTTTCTCTATCCATGATGTTCACGGGTTTTTGATGAATGCAACTTTTTGCCGATCTAAACTTTACTAAGAAGAATCAGATTTTCACTTGATAGATATTCCATCAAATTCGATTTACGAAACATAATTCACGCAGTTCTTGAAGTCCTAGGGTAGATCCAGCTTATATGCCTTTCAATCCCAACTTTTACATCATCTCAATGGTCCCATACAACGGGGACTTATATCCCATGATTTGTCAGATCATGAATTCATTTTTTCCAAGGTTAAAAATTGTGGCATAACTTCGCTACCCATTTGGCACTTCAAGATCTACATTTCACATTCACATAACCTCTTGCCCACTACTGGCTGTCAATAATCAGATCCTAATTTCAACAATCATTTCAGATCTCGCGGGTCGGGTATTTTGTAAGGTTAGGTTCGCCATCATAGGAAACCTTAAACCTAAAAGACATGTCCAACTCACAATGGGTGTATGTCGGGTGTCTTCATCTCAACTCTTGCTTACAGATGCTCTAATATTTAGATCCTAACAAGATTCGATCTCAATCCTAACACGATGATTATCAATGATAATCTCTCCAAAGGAAAACGATTATACGGTCTATTACCAAAGGTCAATCATTCAAACATAAAACAACACTTATATTACTTTGTATCGTTACTTTACCTCGTCCCTTCGATTTGGGGTGGTACATAGTACTCTCATCAAGGTTCGTTCTCAATGATTTCTGAGAAAATCTCTAGAAATTCGATGCGAAGCGAGGATCTTGATAAAGATGTTCGATACAGGCACACTATGTTTACATAACTCTTTTGCATTTATCATTAACGGGAATGATATTAGCAGATTTTGTCAGTCTGTCGACGATGACCCAAATCGAATCAAATTCAGATGATGACCTTTGCAATAGCTAGACGTTTACTAATGTATGAGGCGATGTCTGCCTTCATAATTGCCATTAGTAAAACTTCTTCAAACAAAGATACTTTTAGTAAAAAATGACATACATATAATACTTATACTTACAAGATTTCCAATATAACTCTATCTCACAATCCTCCATATTTAGACAATCACATGTGGTCTTTAAAACATTTAACGTTATCGGCTTCTCAACTCTAATGGTTCACACTAGCCGTGAAACCTTTCACTATTTATATTATCTTTTTTACAAACATTGTTTATTTTTATATCGTTCAGCAATTTATTTTGCACCTTCATTATTAAGGAACACATCCTAATTGGTTCTTTATATTTTCTACATAATGTGTCAGTATTTATATTCATTTTTCCTGATGATATAATTACCATGTCCATATTTATTCAGAAATTATTTCTTCACATTTTCTGAGTTTTAGTTTCTTCTCAACTATCATCTTTATCCGTTTTACTCAATCCGTCGTCTAAAGCGTCGATAATTATTATGATTAACTAAATAATTATTAGTTAACTTTTATGAAGCGTAAACGTAAAAGTTTTAAATTTCTTAGTTCGACCAATTATAATAAAATGTTCAAAATAAACTTGAATTTAATTAACAAGATTTTTGTTGATTTATCGAAAATATTTAATAAGATTCGTAAATGTTCGAAAAATCTTTAGTTATACTTTGGTCAAAATTTTCTTAGTTGAAAAGCAAAAATTATCGTTTCAAATATCAAGTTATGGTTTTAATGGGTTTTCTCAATCCTTCTTAGGTTGTCTAGAAGTATACACAAACATTTACCCCTAAACAGAAGTTTAGTTAAATGGTTTGTGTATAAGGGAATAACCCCTTAAAATCCTTTGTTAAAACATTTGTCAAAATATATTTGCACTTTCTTTTTATCATAACCCTAAGCCTTAAATGACTCTTAATCTTTGAAAAGTCAATATAGATTCCATTATCTATTAATCACATATTCAAATAATGTAAAGGTTTAAGTCTTTAATCACATATCCATTATTCAAGGTACCGGTTTTTATTGTTTGGTCAATTCAGGGCAATCTATAAATAATTATTAAATCATTATTATTCTTATAAACAAACATATAGTCCTTAATCGTGATTCACCAAATTTATGAATACTACATGTGCATTGGTCAATCCAAACGACATCACGTGAAACTCATAATGTTCATTACAAGTACCGGATGTAGTGATTGGAATAGATAATCCTTTTCACAGATGCGAAGTTGATGATAACCATGCCATGGATCAAATTGCTAGAACCTGGTAAATGATCGAACAAATATTCCATTTCGAGTTATGGATATCGTTTTCGATTGTCAATTTACTCAGTTCGCAGTAATCTATAAATATAAGGAATGATATCAGCATAGCTCTTCATGATGACAGGCTTGGTAGAATAAAATCTTTCTCCGACAACTCTCTCAGTTGTACGGTAATTCCTTAAATTCAGATGGTGCTGACGTACAGTGCACAAGCCACAAGTGCAGCACCGGAAATATAATCAATACCAATTTCAATTTGCCTTAATGGTGAAAGTTTAGGTAATTCATCAACAAATACTTACTAAAGTTTCAGATAACATAAACATCTTTTAATAATTTCATATTAGGATCTTCTAGATTACAATGTCTATAACTAATTCACAACCATTCACGTTATAATTTCAAGTCTAAATGCAAGATATGGTCATCCATCAAGAATTATTTAGATCACCTTTGATAATCAACATCTTATCATTTAGGGGAATTCAATTCGAGTTCCCATCAATTAAGACAATGTCGTCATGTCATAATCAATCAATCCATTCTACTGGCACTATCAACTTTCCAGTTGCATTGTCGTCGATAAGATGTGAACTTCTCAAAAGGCTAACAATAACTCATAATCCTTCATAAATTCAAGGATATATGGAGACATAACTAACCTTAAAAGAGTAAGGTCAACACATAATCTATGCGAGAGAATTTCAAGTCAGATACAGACGAAAACATTTAACGAGTATGAGTATATCCCATGTTTTCATAATTTGAGTACGCATTCGAAAGCTCCTGGGATCGTTACCCAGGTCATTCAAATGAAATCAAATCATAAGAAATGATAAGAACGTCAATACATCCAGTCGGGTATCAACACTCGGTAATCAGATACTTTTCCTAAGAATCTCACTACGGGAGAATTGGATACGAAAGAATTGTCAATTGCCAAATAAGACAATTTCTACAGATGAGTAAATTCAACTCAGAAGAATAGATGCTACAGGCACATAGGTAGGTGTCCCTAACACTACGTCCCTATTTTTCATTTCTTGCAGATCTCATAAAATTTTATCTTTCACATCTTCAAAGAAAATGTTGTGTTTATTAATCAATTTTATGATGACTACTAATCAGCCTTGCATGGTCCATTCCAAATTGTATGTAGGCGCGCAACTATATACAATTTCAATATTAACGATGCAATACTCAGATCGTCAAAATTTTATCATCATGTTTATAATAAAAACATTTTCATGCTTAATTCTTAAATAAGAATCAAAATTATATTTACAAAGATTTTCTTTGTTATGGAAATAATTAAGTTTCCAAAGCGTCTTATAAACAACTTCATTTTGATATCAATCACTTATAAATCCTACTTTGAATAATCCTTATCGTAATGAAAATTCAATTTTTCTCAATGGATATTATTTTATCTTATAAAAACAATGAGTGATCTGCAAAAGAGTGATGAAGAGTTGTTCACCAAGAACTAACTACAAGATGATAGGAAATGAGCTTTAGCCAAATAATCATGAGGTTCATGATCTCGATGGCACTCAAAAGAATAATCCACAATGTAACTCAATTCAAGATGAGTACTTATTCAATGGTTGCATCACTAATGCGAGCATTAGGATGAAGCAATAAAAGATAGATAACATCGATACATGTAGAATTTAGCAATCAAAGGT
The DNA here is from genome assembly GCA_025667525.1 of Glebionis coronaria. Taxonomy (NCBI): domain Eukaryota; kingdom Viridiplantae; phylum Streptophyta; class Magnoliopsida; order Asterales; family Asteraceae; genus Glebionis; species Glebionis coronaria. Next base: position 449,471,318 of record CM046877.1, on the reverse strand, counting down.
AGTCTTTTCATTAATCACAAACAAGTCAAATTGTACCGTAACACATTACGTGTCACTATGTCATACAATTCTCAGAACTCATCCTACCAACTGATATCTCAGTTAAGTTATGGATTTTTAAAAGATACCACAATGATTACTAATCTACAAGAGTCATTAGGTGTTCCACATGTCCCGAAAGATCCATCGATCCCAATTCAGAAGAAGATTTCTTCAATTTATTTCTTGGACACTGGGCATCTTCGTGGGTGGACAATGGCCTAGGAACAATACTTAACACGAACCTACAATCATTTAAAACCTTATAATTCAATCACAGAACTTAACGACTTCCTCTTAACAATCTCATATTCTATACAGGTTAAATTTTACTTTATTCAAGTTTTAACCAATTTATACTCAATTCGATATCCTAACTCATATTCCAATACTTTCAATCTTAATTATAAACCTTAATAGGGTAATAAAAGCTCGATATGATAAAACATAATTCCATATCCTAACACATAATTCCAATCCTATAGCTCTTACAACAACAATTATCAAATGAGTCACTAGTATGAAATGACTCGATCAGTCAATTAGACTTCTCGGAAAGGTATTAGTTGCATGAGGCTTTAGGGTAATGGTTCCAATGACAGCCTCAAGTGCAACATTCACCCTTTCGATTTCAAATTAAGAATTGGGTGACAACGAATCAGATGACATCTTTCTAGGTGGTAACGTTTTGTCAAACTCCACTCTATAAGGAAAGATCGTCATGACATCGATATCAGATTTAATATCGCCAATTCTTTTTCAATATCACAATCAACTAATATCTACATTTCTATGAATATCAACCATTTGTTGGGATCATAAATATCCACAACTTGGTTTAGATCTAGGATAGCTAGAATTCCTACGAGAATAGCTTCGATTAATTTACTAGGGGAGTTAGGGTTTCTTGTGACAATCTACGTCGTATAAATACTTCGTATAAATATCAAAAATAATCATCAAACAATCATGTAATAAAATTACATCAAATATATATATATATATATATATATATATATATATATATATATATATATATATATATATATATATATATATATATATATATATATATATATATATATATATATATATATATATATATATATATATATATATATATATATATATAATCCAAGTTATATATATATTAAAATAACACTTCTCAGTCTGGCCTTGTTGGTAACTCGGGAATTCTTCGGCACCGTTATAGTCAAAAGATTTTTAGACATTTTGAGAAAAATGTTTATAGTTAAAATATTTTGAAAAGTTTTATTCAAAACCTTGGTTTTAAAAAATCTTTCGTTCTCTATAACGAGAGCTCTGATACCAAACTGTAACACCCCCAAATTTATACAACTCAATACAGCGGAAGACTAGTTGGTGTTACGGGATAGCACATTACTCACATCATAGACAACGCATAAAAATCGCGTCGTTTATTAATAAAGCATTTCCATTCATAAATATCAAAGTTACATAGGTCCCAAGTCATATTATTTCATACAAAGTTTTACAAAGTATTTGAATGGAAAAATATTGTTTAAGTGCGGGCCATGAATTCTTGTCGTCTTCCCGAGAATTACCTTCAAGTACCTGAGATAAAACATGTTAAAAGAAAAGGTCAGCGATAACGCCGAGTGAATTCATAGAGTTTAATAAATTCCATCAATATAACTTTGGTATAAAATTATTAACAAAAATCATTTTGTATAAAACTTTGTAATAGGCCATAAAATAGCCAAAGTCATTTTTATACAAATCCTTATCGAAAATTATAATATAGGCATTTGCCTTAAAAATCATTATACGAGCCAATGTCGTAAAAACATCATACAATACGTTTTACAACATTGTATAGATTAAATAAAAACCGTTATATGAATACGGTTATATAAAACCAATACATGAACATAATATTAATAGTATGACCCTGTATTGCTAGTCAGGCAATACATCGTAATTCGGAGCGTCTAGTAGTATTTCGTTAGTTTGGATTATTATAAGCCGCATGACATTGTTACCTTACTAAACCAACAACGGGTAGCTAACCCGATACTCAATTTGCCCATCTAAAGTAGCGTGTCGTCACAAAGGTCACGCTATAGAAATATTCTCATACATAAATTCGCTTGCCAATCAATGTGGCACGACGGGGATCAACCGTCAAGGCGCGAACTGGGGTGATCGTCCCCAAATGGTACTATTATATGCATAAGCGTCTACCAACTCCCGGTAGTTCACAATTCATGCTAATAGGACTTTTAGTGACATAACCTAACTTTAATAATCCATTTTATTTCATCTATCGGGTCCTTTAATCATTTATCGGGTCATACAATCGGGTCATTCAATCTTTCGGGTCCAAATCAATAAACAAACAATCGGGACAAATGGTGTCCTATTTTATAAAAACTAAAATGTTATCTCCCTCGCGGGTTTATAAAACATTTGTAAAACATTTAAAAGAGTGCGAGGCTATGAACTCACGTTGATATGGGAAGGCGGGTTATCGGCAATTCGGACGTACGGTACGTGCTTCAATCACGGAAACCTAGACAAATAATGCTCGTCTTAGACTCATGTCCAATGACTTTATAAAGATAACAATTATGTATACATATGATGATTATTTATATATGATGATCAAGTGGGTTTACATATTCTCATTAACTCGTTTTAGTGTTTTCGTATTGGTATCTTTTTACTAGTTTACTAGTTTCACCTATTTACGCGTTTTAAGTCCAATAAACTTATTATAAGTTCTTTAACTTGTATAAATCCATGTTATACTTATATTATCAGTATCTACACTTTACAAGTTGGGCCTAAATGGGTTAAGCCCAATAATAAGTTTATAAGTGTTTTAGTACATTTTTGTTGTATTATTAGTCCAATAACGTTAATTTAGTCTTAATGTCCGTATGTTATATAGTTTGAGTTTTATCGGTTTTTACTTGTTATATATGTTTATATATCATTATATGAGTTTTAAAAAGTTTACATTAGACGGGTCCAACCGTCTAAGTTTTATTTAACAAAAACGTTAATTTTTACGGTAATAGCCGAAAAAGTCGTAAAAATCATGTTTATAGTTTTATAACTTATAAAACTTAACAAGTTACCATTATTATAAAATGTCCACTTATTTACCATTGTACATATTTATATAAATAAAATCCATGAGTTAGTGGGTTTTAGTTTTACATTTTATACAATATAATTTTGAGTGCTTATATAATAGTATTATACTTTAATTTCCAAAATCTGATTTTTATTTTCCTCTTCACCAAAACTGCCATATCTAGAGTTATATATGGAGAAAGAAGCTCAAATTTTTATCATATAAACTAAATGATATGTGCTCCATTTAACTCTTCTACAGCTACTGTTGAATCATCCTCTAAGTATTTTCTAAAAATCGTCCAAAACAGTAAACTCAGATTGGTACTCTAAACTTGTTTTGATCATATCTCACTCATTACAATGATTCCATTGCATGGCCAACTCTCACATGTGTACAAGACCCATAGCTTACTTTATATTGATTCTACTTCATCATTTTATCAGTTCATGACATGTTTCTTTACTGTTTAATACAGCCATCATTTTTAAGCAAGATTTTAGCCTTGTTTCTTATAGTTTTTCACCTTTTCAAGCATGTTTATCAACACCAAATCCCCACATAACATTTTTATCATCATATAATCATCATATAAATATACAATAGGAAATAAAATACATGGTTACATAATTAAAATAACAAGAAGATGGGGAGAACAATCTTTATACCACTATGATGATGTAGGTTGTGCTCAAAACATGGATTTTGATGGAGAAACTTGTGAATCACCAAGACCATCTTCAAGACCTCCATTCTTCATGATCACCTTGTGGAAAATCAGCCCCAAGACTCCATGAAAACTCCTCCTTGGATGTTATAACCACCACCAATCAATAGTGTTTCAAAAGGGCTTCAACATGTGCAAGAATAACATAGGATTTCATGGTTGATTTTTGATCAAAAGTGGTGTTTAGGGTGAGATATGGACGGCACAATGAGAGAGTGAGAGAGGATTTTGAAGTGGTTTTGCATGGTGAAATGGTAGAAATGAAATGGTTTGATGGTTTTGAGTTAGTAGCTAGCTTAATGTGTAAGCTTTGCTTACACTTGTAGCTAACAAGTTAATAAGATGCCACATATTGATGTGGTGTCTTATTTGTGCCGTCCCATGGTGCTAGTGGGGTGGGACAATGTATTTTGTCCCATCTCACTAGTTTACGGGTATTCCTCGATTCTAGTTTTCTCGATTTGCGTGCCCTCGGGTCGTTTTACGAAAAACGTTTTTATAAATTACGAATCAACGGCACAAAACGAATCTAATAAAAATTGTCTCATCAAAAACGGAGTTCGAAAACGTAAATACGTAATCCTAGGGTTTCCGGTTTAGTCGTAAAGGACGTTAAAATAAAATCGTAAGTCTTAATCTCTTCTCGTAAATTTGTGAGTTTATGAACCAACACAAATTTAAAACTCCAAAATAATATTCACGGATAAATTTATTTTCTGAAATGTCGGACTGTCACCAAAGACGGTGTATGTAAACGTAAGCACGTAACATTGAATCCTCCGGTTTAGACGTAGTCGACGCTACTTCAAGACGTAAATCCAAATTTCTGCCCAAAAATAAGTGAGTTCATAATATAACATTAAAATAATGTTTTTAAATAATATCTGAGAATAAAATATCAACCATAAACTGACGGGTTGTCACACCATCCACATAATATACCCTTGAAATCGTAACATTCCCAATTTGGTATTCACCATAACCCATGATCTTCGCAATATGGTCGTAGCCGAATTTAACCGTTCCTAGAAACTTGCTGACGAAATTTCTGAGCATCGAGCGATCTCGGTCATATGCTTTGAGCATCCAAAGTCCAAGTACCAGAGGATGATTTGGACCACCTGAAAATATCACAAGACAAAGACGATGTATCGGAATCTAGTAGTTCCTCTGTGTTAGCAGGTACAGATATATTTATCTTAGATTTGCTAACCGAAGAATTCTTAGGCTTCCAGATTTGCTTCCTAAATGTTGGCTTAGATTCTAGTTGTCTAAGATCCTGAGGTACTTCTTCACTGGTAGGCACAATAGTGGGGGCAGACCTAGTTAAAGGGTGCTTTTTCCATTTTTTAGTGCTAGTGTTCCTATTTAAAGGACGCTGAGACCTAACTTCCCTTGATGTGATCCTAGTTAAAGGGCACGTAGTTCCATTTGTAGTGAAGGTCCTACTAGTGGGTTTCCATTGCCAACCAACTTGGGTGAATTTGTTTCCCGTTGGAATCCATTCAAGATTGTGCCTAATTGCATACATTTCATTCATGTGATCAACAATGCATAAATCATGATGCTTAGAAAACATGCATTCATTACAATTCCAACATCGCAAATTAGAATTCACATTTTTCTTAGGCTGCTGCACAAACGCAGGGCCTTTAGTCTTAATTACATGATTCTTTTTATTCAAATTTGAAATAACATTCCTAGGGTGAACTTTTACTTTCTTCTTCGCAGTCTTACTAGTGGAAGGCTTGATCCTATTCTTCTTGTCTTGAGATCCTTTAGCCTTAGTAGATACAATTACTCCTGTAGAACCCAAGGGAAAATTAGTGACAGATTTTGATTTAGCCTTGATAGGTGTGTTTAAAATAGGCTTAGATCTTGGATTCTTATTGAATGGAGTCATGGCAATGGTGGTAGTTTGTTGTTTAAGTGGTGCAGAACCCGGTTGTACTATGTACTTCAAGTGCTCTAAGCATTGTTGTACCCTCTCAATGTAAGCATGAGTAGAGTAATAGTGACTATTCATAGGATCAATTTCATAGAAATCATCCACATCCCTAGCAAGCTCCGTGTGCTTAACTGCATCTTCCAAATACCACTTATATGATAGTAGGTTGTGCTTATTGTACGGGTTCTTAGTGATCACCACCTTGTTGGTTTTTGGAGCACTAGAGGTCGGGGCAGAGATTGTAGCTGGATTATCAACAACTTCTTGTCCTTTGAGTTGAAGTGTCTCCTTTAACTCAGCCAAAACCATGTTTTTTTCTATGAGTTAAATATTTAAGTCAGATATTTCCTCACACTTATGGTTCAGTTGGTCAACGAGTGACTTTTTCTCTGCCGCATTAAAAGCGAAGCGTTCTTCTAACGAACCATAAATTTGTGAAAAACCCTGCTTTACTTTATCGAACTCCCCTAGCATAGAAGTAATTCTATCTTCTAGGGCATGATTTTTAATCTCTGCAGCCTCTAGTTCCAATTTCTCGGCTACTAATTCTCTCTTAAGTCTCATAATTTCTTCTTCTGATGCCTGAACCACCTGAATCATCTTTTCACTAGTCTCAACGAAGTTTTCACAATCATTTGTTTTTTAAAGAGTTTCATTTTTAGATTGATTTTCAATTTCAAGAGATATACAATGTTGTTGAAGCTCATCAAAACGTTTTGAAAGTGACTTATAAGAATCTTGAAGCTTTAAAAATGCAGCGTTAGATTCATGACAAGAATGATTATCTACATTATTCACAGGTTCAACAATATTCACAGATATATCATGCACATCATCACATTTATGTATAGCAGATGTCATCTCAAAAGCAAACTCAATAGTAACAACTTGCATCACTTCGAGAGACACTATATGTTCCAAGAATCGATCATATTCGGACAAAGTATTCTCAATTAAATGTTGTTCATAAGCATCATCCATTTCATAGAAAACTTTTCGAACTTCACCCATTTCGAAACTAAGATTTTCCGCGAGATCGTAAAATCCATTTTTAATATTGTTTACAAACGGAACGATCTCTTTCTCAAACACCGTTTTCATGTGTTCGAAAGCCCATTCTCCAACGGTTTGAGCCGTTGAAGTCGTACGTTCCTGGATGACCTTGTCAAATCCGGTTAGGTATCGCTCAATCTCTTCCAAGCTTAGCAATACCGTACTTACCGGAGGAAGATTCTTAGGAATTTCCTTAGGTTCGTCCGAATTAACAAGTGTAGGAAGTATACTAAGGCTTTCTCTAGTAGGCATGTAAGCTGGTGTATGGATAAATTCCTTTTGTATATTAAAGCGAATTCTAAGATCTATTTTTGCATACGTTGCATTAAGTTGTGCATAATCATACTCAGGATATGTAAAAATAACTTTTGACCGATTCTCTTCATGTAGTGACATACTCTCGGATTCATTTGAAAACACAATCGGATCTAAGACCAATCCTAACTTTGTTGCATCATAAAGTCGTGGGTTGTTGTTAAATGCTTGCTTTGCATACCCCGGGTTAGGTGGTAGGTCTGTTAGACGCGATAGATTGAACTCTTGAAAAGAAGAATGAAACAAGTGTACTAAATGTGAAGCAGAGTATTGTTTTAAAAGCAAAATTTCAGTCTTTTTAACTTTCTCAGACGCCTTAATTTCCGTTTCAACCCTTTTAGACTTGAGAATTTTGAAATCCGTTTGTAGTTTCTGAAAATTATTAACGACTGACTCTTTTTCTTTAAGTTCTTTGGAAAGATTTGCTCTTAAACTCTCAATTTCTAGCAAATTATCCATTTGGACTTTCCTAAACCTATCAAATTTAGGATTGGTTAAGTTAGTGGTCAGTGGAGTTAATTCCAAGGTTTTAACCTTTTCTTTATACAAAGCAAGCTCGGCAGATAAAGTCTGATTAAAACTGAGGGTTTCAAGGACTGCATTATTCATTTGGCCAAGCATAAATGCCGACACCATAACCAAATCGGGTTGAGCAAACGAATTTGTAGTCGTAATAGCTCTCGGTTGTGGTTCACTCAAAGTCTGAGGACTTGCATTGATATTGCTATCATTGTTTGTCTCCTCGTTTGAGTTACTAACCACCGGAGGCTGTTCCAGATACTCAGACACTTGCTCAACTTGATAAGGTAAAATACTAGTATCCGTGGCAGTATTTGGTACCTCAGAAATTGTGTCAGCTCCATAAAGTGAAAGATTTTCCATGAGAGCTGCCTTGGCGAAATTGAGATCATCACAGTCAGAGTCGTATGCATCTAGATCATCACATTGATATGCGGCATTGTTTGTGATGGCTGCTGTGAGACCGTCAGTGTCCGCAACTCCCGGATCTGCGAGAAATGCTAACTCTTCTTCATCGAGCTCACGTCCTTGGGCTTGAGCATTCACCATGTAGATATTCTCCTAAAACCATGTGCTATCCCTTTTCCTCTTGGGCTGCTTACACTCTCGAGCCATGTGCCCTTCCCCTTTGCAGTTATAACATATAATCATCTTCATTTTGCCAGTGTTAGTACCCCTTGTAGCTGCAGTGTTAGATGGACGTGCATCAGCATTAGATGAACTTGGTCTCCCCTAAAGTGGTTGCACCATTACTCTACCATCTTGAATTGTAGCTTGTTGTCGAGAGTTAGAAGAGTTCCTTAACTGATTGTTTGTTGGAGCTGGTCCTCTGTAACCTCGTTTGTTCAATGTTTGAGTGAGGTAAGCAGACATTTTAGCAAGTATATCAGTAGGATTATCCCCTTTTCTAAACTCAGGGACAAGAATCTCATCATCACAATAGAATGCTGGTGCTAATTGTGCTACAAGTTGATTTGAAGGAATACTAACATGTTGTGAGTAATAGGGTTGAGGAGCCTCATATTGTTGATAGGTGATGGTAGGGTTTGTTGGAGGTTGATAAGATGAATACTATTGTGAAGCATAAGGTAACTGATGTCAGTCTCCTTGTGATAATGTTGCTGGTTGCTTGTATTGTTGGTGATAAGATGTAGGCGGTTGTGGCAAGATCGAAAACTATGGGAAGCTTGGTGTTTGATACAATGGTTGATAGGAAGATTGTTGTCCCAAAGCAAACGGAGAGTTATGATATGACAAAGTTGGATGATTTTCCATTAATGCCAATGGTTCTTGATAAGATCCCTAAGAGATGCGTTTTTGGATCACGTGCTTCTCATGTTGCTGCAAGAAAGCATATAGTTGATCTAAATTTGACTTGTGCAAATCTCGAATCATCTTAACATCGGTGACATATTGGCTCCATTCTTGGGGTAACGTGTTCAAGAACTTTGTGTTTAGTTAAAACTGAGAAATCCTTAGATTATACACATTCATATCATTCATAAAAGTAGTGAAACGCCTGTAGTAATCGTGAAGAGTTTCCCCTGGAATGTATGTAAACCTATCAAACAAGTCATACAATTGACACTCTCGTTCTTGCTTAGTTAGAGAAGTCCCTTGTAACAAAACAGTTAATCAATCCCAAAGATCCTTTGCCACTGTGTGTTCACTTACCATTCTATAGATATTGGGTGGAAGAGCTTGAAGTATTATCTGAACGGCCCTTTCATCTGCATCGGCAATGAGTTTGTTAGCATCTGGTAACTCATGATACAACCTTGTCCGCGTCACATTGTTGACAGTAACTTCTCCCCAATCTAGTGGACCTTTTTCAATGGATTGGAGCATAAGTCTACCATTGGGTTTACCCATGATGTAAGTTTTCATACGACCTTGCCATGCTTCAAATAAGTCTTTGATGAGCAACGGTGGGCGAGTGTCGGTACCCGAAATGATTGAAATATCAGTAAGTGATGTCATTGTAGGCATGAATGAATGAGGATTCATTTTTTGAACACTTGATAGAAAAAGATTATCTTTTTGATCGAGCAATGAAATAAGGTTATGAAATTTGTTGTGAGTTGTTGTAGAATTCTTCCAAAATTTACAAAGTCCAAGAAAAACTTTATCTAATTCGGAATATGTAAATCCTTGAACTAGTCCGGAATGTGAAATTCTGAGTTAATTCGAAATCTGTGAAACCTGATGTAGTTCGGAATCTGATGATCAAGGATATAATTCAGAATCTGAAGATCACTGATGTAGTTCGGAATCTGGTATAGTTCGGAATCTAGTGTAGTTCGGAATCTGGTGTAGTTCGGAATCTGGTGTAGTTCAGAATATGGTGTAGTTCGGAATCTAACAATCAAGGAATTAATTCGGAATGTATGAATTCTTGAGCTAATTCGGAATAGATACTTTTCTGATCTAACTCGGAGTTGATGAGATTCTAACCTAGTTCAGAATCGAGGATGTTCTAACCTAAATCGGAATATACAAGAACACACTCAATCCTGAAACCAGAGGTTAATTTGGAATACTCTCCTTGTAGCTAACTCGGAATGTGAACTCTGCTATTAGTTCGGAATATGATACCACACTCAATTCTGAATCTTGCAAAACCTTAGTAACCCGAATTGTAAAACCCTTTGAATCCGGATAAGAAAAAAATTTGTACCTTTTGATTATAAGAGAACTGTTATAAGAATGTTATGGAAAAAGATAGTGCAAAAAGCTTCTTACAAAAGAACATTGGGTATGTCAAGCTACTGTGATAAGGGAACAAAATACGACTTCAACTAAAACACGAAAATGTACAAGATACTATCTAAGTAAGTTATATATAATCAAAGTATCAATATTACACCATCTACGTAAGTTATATATAATCAAAGTATCAATATTACACCATTTACGAAAGAATAGACTTAGAATATTTACCTAAAGCTTGCCCATTAAAATATCTACTTTAGGCGGTATTTAACTTGTTTAACTCGGTTACTTATACAACCTACCCGTTCCAAAGAAAACGAGATGAAATCTGAACCTTCTCCTTTTATTTAATTATCTTTTAAAGGGCAATATATTGCTATTCAGATTAAACAAAATCATCCACTATTTTAATAACTATAATGAATCCAAAACAACTTTGATGTCAAACATACTGCCAAAACTATTATAATAACTTATGAATAAAAACGAAAAAAAGCATATAAAGCCTAACGAAAATAAAGCAGACCAAGACTAAATCAAGCAAATTTTGGGCCTACGAGCCATCCAAGCCCAACACCAAAACCACTTGAAAAGTGCAACACAAATCACAGTAAGACAAAAGTATATTTTTCTTTTGCAGGCATAGTGCAGACCTGCAGACCTGCAAACATCCAGTTGCAGACCCAAACATCTACTCTAGGTGAGAATTCATTCTACTTTTCTTTCAGGATCTTCTCACAATCCACTCAAAACTTTTAAGTTGAATATTTGCACATTTTGGGTCAGAATACCAGCAAATATGGTTTAACAATTTAAACATCAGTGAGATAGCTGCATAAAAAATTCTTAGTCAGACAAATATGCAATGAGTTGGCTGCATAAAATTGTAGCTAAAATATTCGAATAATATATTTTTGTGGTAACATAGATACAAAAAGTGTATTGTAACAAAATGTGTCGGGTGAGTTATTGACAGCTTTTTAATATGTGACATCAGAATGGGGAAGATTGGCACGAGTCTTGCTAAATGGGGGAAATAATGACGTTACAAAAGGAGTGATTTATTGACAGCTTTTTATTATGTGACATCAGAATAGGGGAGTGTGGAATTCAAAAATGTTTTCATTTATTAATTTGTGTGAATACAGCTAAATCGACTCGTGCATAAGTCATTGGTTAAAATGCCAACCCCTACATTATAAATACAAAAGAATGAGAGACAGAAATATGCTTTACACGTTTAAGCATACAAAAGCAACAGAAGTAAAGGAGCAAGTCATTGATGTGCTTTTCCTTATTTACACCACCAGGCCTGTGAGTTGATCAACATTATGTCTTAGTCCATCATAATTTCATCAGTTTTCATGCATATATCATCAGAATTTCATCAGTTTTCATGCAATGAAGCTTATTGCATTTTATTATCCATCCTTGTAATTACAAAGAAGAGTTTGAATGTGTAACATATTGTGGAAAAGTTCTGAAGATAAAAGGCCGTAATATATATTGAGTGTCCAAAATAAAAAACTTTCCAAACATAAATGTCGTATATCCCTTTGTTTTCAATTTTATAGCTGGAGGTATACCCGAAAGCAGTCTCCTTTCCCGTGGGTTCACCCACGGATATAGGTATGATAACATACCACCTCCACCATACCATTGGGTATCGTTGTTGTTGTTCCTGTTAATGCATAAGCAATGCCTAAAAAGATTGTTAGTATTAATTAATCTTTCTTAGTTTTGATCACGACAAATTACAAAGACATTTATTGTCAATCACAATCATAAAACGAATTATCTAACAAACACTATCATCAAGGTAATAATCATTACACTAACATATCTTGATCATGCTTAGTGATCATAAAAGTGATTAGCCTTAAAACTCACTTTTGTCAAACATTACAAAAGATTTTTAATAAACTTTATTTTTAAGAAAATGTTTTATTAAAATGAAAATGCAAATTTGAATATGGCATATTCCATATTCCATAATAATATCCTTTGAAGGTTTAAACAGCCTCATATATTTCAAATTCACCAAAAGACAAAAAGGACCGGAGTCTACGCCAGCGGTTCCTAAGCACCTATGGCGGTTCCTTATCGATAAGGAACCACGGGTGCCAATAAGGAACCGCGGGCAGATATAGCCGTTGGATGTTTTGTCCTATAAATAGTAAATCAAATCTGCATTCTTATCTACCCTTTTTGGACATCTTCTTCAGTCTTCTTTCTCCTTTCTAATCCTAGTCATTTGTAAATGATCACTTAATGTGTAAAGTATGTTTACTCATGATTATCCTCTTGATCTCCTTCTTTACCTTGTCCAAAGAGAAGATCACTCACACACTTGTGATGTGATTAAAGATGTAGCATTGATGAAGATCACCTCCTCCTAAAGATCTAGTCATGTTCATCATTTGTTTATTTGTGTCTTGTGTAGATCCAATGTATTTGTGAATACTTGGACTAGTTGTGTTCATCCAAGTTATTTGTAAATACTTGGATTTGAGTTGTGTACATCCATTGCACATTTGTGTGCTTGGATTTATGTTGTGTAGATCCAAGCTACATGTGTGTACTTGGATATAATTAGTTAAGTTGTAATTAGTTGTGTTAGTTCTCACTAAACTATAAAGTGATGTGGTTGTGTCTTGTGAGTTCTCACTAAACTATAAAGTGATATGTAGTTGTGTTGTGTGAAGTTCTCACTTAGCTTCAAAGTGAAGAGTCGTGAATATTGGTTCTAGCTTTGGATTAGAACTCGACATCTAGCCTTGTGTCGGAAAATGGTGAAGTAGGAAACGTTGTGAAGATTGGTTCTAACTTTAGATTAGAACTCGACATCTAGCCTTGTGTCGTAAAAGATTGAAGTGGGCGACATTGTGTAGATTAGTCCTAGCTAAGATTAGGTCTCGACATTTAGCTTAGTGTCGGAAAATAATGTAAGCGACGTTGTAAGGTTTTCTCCGCCAAGAAGGGAGCTTGTGGATATAGTGGAAATCTCGAGTAAGGTGTACTCGAGGAGTGGAGTAGGAACGAGGATAGAGCCTCGTTGCCGAACCACTATAAATATTGGTGTCTTCCTACTAGGTTGTTTCTTTCCTTACTCTTTACTTACATTCATTATCACTACACTTATTATACATTGTCAATGCATTAGAATTGAACCTAATCATTATGCAGCTAGCTTTCAAGTAAAAGATAGTTTTGTGCACTCACCTAATTGAAAGGAATTTTAATTAGGACATAAACCGATGAGAAACTATTCAACCCCCCCCCCCCTTCTAGTTTCTACAATTGGTATAAGAGCAATGGTAACACAAGATCTTTAAATTATATTGTAACTTAAAACTTGGATCGATCCATTGTCTCCTCAAATTAGAAGGTTAAGTTGTAATAAAGTTTTTCTTTGGTCAAAACTATTTTTTATTGAAAATAAGCCTTTTAAAATGTTAATATTGTATATTACTTAAACTAGTAGTATTAATGCATTTTAGATTTACTCTTGAAATGTATCTACTAGTTTGCATCTTGTTATGTGTAGGTACTCATGAAGATAAATCACTCTATTTATTGTGGATTGAGTTACTTACACTTGTAGAAGACTCGTCTTCTTTTATTTCAAACATCATTGAATGATGATATCAAGATGGGTAGAAGTGATACTAGTCTTTGAAGACTTAGTAGTCACTATTTGTCATTGTTGGGCTTTGTATCGATTCCTTGAATGCTTGGAATGCAATTTGCGGCCAAGGTACGCTTTCGTTCTTCCACACGCTCTATTGATCATTCTTTTGATCATTAATTGACTATATGCTTGTTCTTGGCATCCTTGCCTTGACATTTATTTATGGTTTGTGATTCTTTTCTTTTTCCCTCTCAAACCTTCATTGCTTGGATACTTGACTCACTATGGAGATGTAGGGTGAGTTAGTATAAGCTTAAAGTATCAAGCATGATTTCCATGGTTTGAACCCTTACGGTTAGTAGGCCCTATATCATGTGTAAATTGTGCAATTAAGCTCATATCTAGGATGATTAGTGAATCCCTTGAGATACCAAACTACTTCATTAAGTTGTAGGTGGATTTTACACATTTGGAATTGAAATATTCCAAGGATATTGTTATTGTTAATTTTAGCAATAATTATCCGATCATGTGGGAGAGAAAGTGAATCTATACCTTGCTCATATTTTGAAATAGAATAAGACTGCTCTTGAAAATGATCTTATTCTAAGCATCAAAATTGCTTGGTTTAATTCATTACCAAAGCCGTTTAGACTATCGCCGGAAAGGCACGTCTTAAACCACTATATATGACACAAGCTCTTCACATCATCAAGTTGAAGAATGTTATTTGTCCTTTGAGCAATGTTATTGGTCTTGATTCACTTCTCTTGACTCCTCTCCCTTTGCCTTTTCGCTACGAGTAGTCGTTCGTTCATTTTGGTCTTTTCCTATCTCGATTCAACTCATAATCCTTCAACAAGGCATTATTACCTAGTGTTGTGGTGGTCCAATGATATCCTAAAAGGTTTAAGATATATTTTTAAGTATTTTAAAAATTTTGGTTCTCAAAAATTCATAGTTTTTCTTTGATAAAAAACAGCCTCTGTAGGCGGTTCTTTATCTCGGCGGCTCAAAGGCGCGGTTCCTTATCGATAAGGAACCGCGGGCAGTAGCTTTTGTTAGAGCGCCAGTTTTATTAAAATAGTTTTTTCAAACTTGTCTTTCTCTCTCCTTCACGCACAACAGACGATTTTTTTGTGTTTTTCCGCCATTGTTGAAGCTCCTAAAACCTTCAATTACTCAAATTAATTGATTCAAGTTTGTGGGTTTCACTCATCCAATATCCAAGATCAATTAATTGTAAGTTATTTCTTTCAATTTCATCTAATTTGTTCTAGGGTTCATAGATTCATAATTGGGGATTTTTTAAATTGACATTAAATTAGAACCTTACTAGGAATAAGAGTTGACATAGTAGTGTTACTATGATTCCTTAGGTTCATATTTATAGAGATTTCTCTAAAACCCATTTGTAGAACAAATCCGAATTTTGACTAAATTTTTTGGTTGATTGGAATTGATATGAACCTATGAACAAGTTGGTAATGTCATTGTTAAATGCTTACCTAAAAACTTTGTTTTGAAAAACCAATGTTCTAGTTCATTGTTGATTTTACATAGTTCATATGTTTTGATCAATGATGAAATGGGTACATTGTCAATATGAAAATTACAAGGATTAAACCTTGATTTATCAAGAGATTGATAAAACACATTCTTGCTTTTCTTGATTTTTGGTTTATATGTAACATATGAGTAATTGGAGAAATATAATTATATGTTATTTTTAGGTACTATCATCATGACCACAGGATATCAAAATTACCATCTACTCACTAGAAGATACATGCCCAATCCTTCGTTGACTAATCAATCTCGCTCTTTTCAAAACACTTATCATAATCTCGAGTCTCGTTGTTTCCATGAAGGACGCATTGTTCCTTCTAACCTTCGTGGACTTGATTTCATTCGATTCATGTTCAATACCATTGGATTCGATTGTTTGCTTGATATTGATGAGCCAATATTCCCTTCTTTCCTCATGGAATTCTTTAACTCATTTAAGTTAATACACATCAACAATGGTTTATCTTTAAGATTTTCCATTAAGGGGAAAACTTTTGTATACACTCTAGAGGAATTTGGTGAGATTCTCGGAGTTCCATACGAAAGTCAATGTAGGTTCATAATAAGTGTGAAAACACTGACCCTTTTACCACTTAATTATAATAATAACCAAGCCAAAACGTGTATTTAATGTTGTAAATGTCGGAATTATGCGTGGTTTGTGTTTTTGTTGTGATTTAGGACCAAAATGTGAAAAGGGAAGAAAACACGGGCTTTCACGGGCTTTTATCAAAGAAAAAGACAAAAGACGAAGTCAAAAGATCAAGAGTGCAAAAAGAACGGAAGTCCAAGGCCTATTCTGAAGATTTATCGAAGAAAAAGTCTAAAGACGGAAGTTTAATGAAGTCGAAGAACTCAAGTCTAATAAATAAATAATTTATAAGACAAGTTCAATTTATCCATCGATAAATCCCGAGACAAAATCGAAAAAGTCGAAGAATTTATAAGACGAAAAGACAAGAAGAGGAAGAAGGCATCAACACATTTAATCTCCCTATAAATAGAATCCTTAACCTCATTTGTGAGGTGTTAGCTAATTTGACATATTAGTCTTTCCACATTTATTTTTCATGCACTTTCATATAGTCATTTAAATTCTTGTCTTTAATTTCAAGTAAGTCTTTTAATTTGTGTTGTTGAATCTTTATCTTTAATCAAGCTTTTTATTAATCTCTCATTCTACCTTTCTTGTTTGTTTAATCTTTATGCTATTTGCTTATTGTTATGCTTAATTGATTGTTCCTTATGTTTTTATGTGTTTGATTGTGTTAGCTTATTGATCTTACAACTTTTTGTTGATTTTCTTAATTTTAACTAAGTGTTTTTAATAGTTATTTTATAAAACGTTGATTTTAAATATTTTGATTATTTAGTGTTTTTAAAAGTTTTTAAATTTTGGTGTATTAGCTTTTTCTAAAAGTTGATTTGGTTAAGTTTTTAGTTAAGTGCTTATTTGTTTTTAGCTTATTTTCATTTTGTACATTTTTACTCATTCCGAACTAGTAAACCCCAATATCCTGACTTATGTGCAAACTGCTGTATCCCGAATTAGTTAAAGTTCATCTTTATTCCGACTTATATACATTTTTATTTTTCCCGAACTAAGTACAAAATCTCTTTTCCCGTCATGAGTATAGGAATCATCATATCCCGAACTACATGCATGACTTTCATTCCGAGTTGAGTCCAGAAACATACATTCCGACTTAGGTAAAGAGCATGGATTCCGGATTACGTGTAATACTCTTTTCTGGAATTGTATGATTGATTTATATCCCGACTTAGGTAAGGGACATGGATTCAGGATTGTATCACAAATGTTGAAACCCGGATAGTGACTTAGAAGTTGGAACTTGGATAAGGCAACATTATATTTCCCGGATAAGAAAGCACAGATTCCGAATAGTAGAATAGAAATGACATGCTTACCTGGTTGCTTTATTTTTCCCGCCAAAAGAAAAACACGGATTCCGAATACTATTATAACTTTGACATGCTTGCCTACTTGCTTGCCTATATTCTTCCCGCCAAAAAAGAGGTGTGTGCCTGGGTGCTTGAGCTACTTGCTTGGTAGCTTGCTTATTAGTTAGTATTTGTTCCGTAATCGTTTAGTTTAATCTGAAAGTTGTTCTGATTTTTATTCTGAAAGTCACGTATATTTAGTTATATTTTCCGTCAATTTTTAGTATTAGTATTTTTTCGTAAAGTTTAAGTTTTGACTTTTATTTAGTGTCCGCTTTAGTTTTTGTCTCGTTTAGTTTTAAAGTACCCTCATAGTTTTATTTTCTCCTTTCTCATTAAGTAAAGTTTATTTTCAAGTCGAAAGTTAATTTCCTCTTTTAGTTTTATTTTTATTAATTGTTTTGTTTTAATTTACGTTTTATTATTTCTTTTGATCCTTTATTATTAGTTATTTGTTTTTGGCTTATTTTTATTATTTTTTGCATTTACCTTTTAAGTAGAAATAGATAACCAAAACTTCTTTTATTCACCAAAAACGATTGAGATCCACTTTAAACCTTAATCAATTCGAATTGAATCGAGACGAAGCAACGACAAATACGCAAAATCTACATATTAAATGGCGCTGTTGCCGGCTCTTTTCGTTAAGATTAACGGTTTTTGTGAGAGATGCGTTGGATTTTGGGATCCGTTCACTAGTGAACGTTATTTTTCATGTCAAAAATTTTCAAAAATCCAAAAACATTTAAAAAACTCATAAAAAGCAATTCTTTTTTAGATTTTTGCACCAAAAATATTCCTCTCTATCCTCTATTTGTTTAATTCTTTTTCTCAACCCCTCTTATTTTTAATTCTTCATGGATTCATATTGTGTAGGGTGTGGGAGACCATTATATGGTTTTCAAACTTGTCAATGGTGTACATGTGAGCGGTGCGGAAATGCTATCGACAATAAACAATTTGGATTTTGTTCCTCGTGCAATTCGATTAACTCATCCTTTGCTCCTAATGCACATACTTCCCCCTCTTGCATTTATTGTAGAAGCAATTCTCATTGGCATGTCTCGTGTCCGATTCGATAGCTGTCTCATGAGGGGCAATAACCGGGTTACAATTATGACAATGGTAATAGCTATCCACAAGACGCACCGGGTTTTTCTCAATACCCGTGTTGCAATCATTGTGGGGGCCCTCACGATACTTCTTATTGTCAACCGATGAATTATTATGAACCACATCCGTGTTCTAATTCTTCTCAACCGATGAATTATGAGCCACATCCGTGCTATAATTCCGGTTTTCAAAATTTTGAGCCCCCACAATACTCCGTTGTTCATCAACCTTCTTTTGGAATAAGCACGGAAATACTCGCTAATTTGGCTGGAATTCTAGATTGCCTCCCAGCTATCTTGGAGAGGGCAATCCAACAAGAGCAAATATCGAATATCGAGGCATATACTCCTCCTCTTGTGCATCCATACTATTATGATGATGATGATGACGATTAGAATACTATTTCTTAGAATGATCTTGTTGCTCAATGTCCTAGTGCAATTGCACCTCCTTCTCTCGATATTCCCAATGCGTTTAAGGATTGTGATACATCGAGTGAGCTTAGTGAATTTGGTCTCGACAACTTATTTGAGGAAGTTTGTGATGTACCGACTTTTGCAGAGCCTACGGACGAGGCCGTTCTTAATGATGATGATTTTTCTCCATGCTAAGAGAATTTCACTTTCGAAATTTCTCATCCTACCCCATTTCCTCAGGGAGACGAGGACAATGTTGATTTATTCTCTCCAACTTATGAGAAGTTCACCTCTGAACTTGGCCTTGTAGATGAGGTGGAAGACGTTATTCTTCGCGACAAATTATAGAAAGTTCATCTTCTAATTTCTCAAATTGAAGCGTTGAATTCTCCTCCTCTTTCCGAGTCTTTACCTCCATCTATTACTCCTGTCGAGAATAATGACACATCTATGGAAGATTTGACATTCACTCAATACCTCCGGGTATTGATGATGATGACACGGAGGAGAATATTCTTTTTGATAATTTGATGCATGAAGATATTGTCCCAAGATCCCCTCCCGAGCACCTCTTATCCCATACTTTGGAAACCATTACCGAGGATGAGTGCTTTGACCCGGGCGGTGACATTGACCATTCCATGATTAACACCTTTACTGCTTTGCCGCTCAGTGATACACATATGTCTTTTGAGGATGACATTTTGATTCCTTTACCCACCCCACCTCCCGTGGATCATGATTTCACATACTTTTCGTATGTTGAGAGGACTTTTCTGTTGTTCAAGACGTATCCTCCGGCCTCCCCTTTATTATTTTCCTCCGGGAACGAGGACAAGGTCTTTGATCCCGGAATTACATTTGAGGCTTCCCCATGGACCATTTAATTCGGGGAAGAGTCAGGCTCGTGACTCGGTGAACAAAAACAAGCGCTTCTTGGGAGGCAACCCGAGTATCTATCCTTTTTATCTGCTTTTTATAATAAGTGTAGGGGGAGACTCTCGTATGTGTTTGTTGTCTTCTTTCTTATGATATGCAGGGATTAAAGCTTCAAAGAGCACTTTTGATGATATTTGACGGCCCGTGATCCCCTGTACCCGTCTTCCCGATTTTATCCTAAACTCTTTTGATTCACTATTTTATATTCTTCAATATTAAAAATAGGAATCACTTTAGTTGTCTCTTCCTTAGCAAGATTTAAATAAAGTGCACAATGTCCTAAGTGTAGGGGAGTTTACTCCCACATGCTTAAACATTGAGGACAATGTTTATATCAAGTGTAGGGGGACTTCTATCGAACTTAAGTGGGATTTTCCTTGTATATGTCCTCATTTTAACCGGAAAATTGATTTTTCGACAATTTTCAAAATTTTTAATCTATTTTGGCTCATTAGTATTTTCCTTTGTTATCATTATTTTCTTTCACTGCTAGAATAAATTTTTAATAAATGGTTTTAATAAGTTTAGATGTCTTTGATATATTAGGCCCGTCTTGAATCTTTTGACTCAACCCGAGTTTACTTATCCATGTTTACTCTAGCTAGTATCCTTAACGTGCTTAAGTCAAGTTTTGATAGGCTTTTATATAGGGAACTTTAAAACGCGAAAGTCTTAACTCTTACGGGTTAAGAACAAGAACTTTTCGCAAGTTCCTATAATTGATCCTAGAAAGTCGTTTATCAAGGGAACTTTAAAATGCGAATTCTAAACTTGAAAAAGTCTAAGAAGTTGAAAGATCCTATAGATGACTTGAAAACCCGAAACTTTGATTTAATAGGCTAAGTATCCACGAGTCTCATTCCTTGAGATTTTAAATTATGGAGAACGAGAGATGATAGAGTCAATTATAAGTTTGGTATTATTTCATGAATTCATGTGAGTTGATTATGAGCTTTTTCTCCCATCGCTTGTTAATAAATTTATTTGCAATAAATAAGGTCGTACGATTTGAAAAGTTACTTATCTTCTAGCCCAAGATCGTTTAAAACTTTCTCGGTGTTAATTAGAGTTCACATCCAAGGCATAATTTATTGAAGCGGGATGCGAAGATTGGCGAGTTCGAAAAGGCCCTAACAAGGCATGAGGGCTACATTTTGTTGCTAAAGATCCAAAGTGATGTGAAGAATCATTTATCAAAAATCAATATGAAGGATCGAGACACACGACGAAAAGCAAATACTCCCTGATAGGTGTGTAAACACCATCCTTTTTACCACTTAATTACAATAAAAACCGAGCCTAAACGTGTATTTTATGTCGGAATTCTGCGTGGTTTGTGTTTTTGTTGTGATTTAGAACGAAAAGGTGAAAAGTGGAGAAAACACGGCTTTCACGGGCTTTTATCGAAGAAAAAGACGAAAGATGAAGTCGAAAGATCAAGAGTGCGAAAAGAACGGAAGTCCAAGACCAATTCTGAAGATTTATCGAAGAAAAAGTCAAAAGACGGAAGTTTACTTAAAGCCAAAGAACTCAAGTCTAATTTATTGAAGAATTACAAGACGAGTTCAAAGAAATCCCGAGCCAAAAGTCATTAAAGTCCAAGATTTGAGAAGATGAAAAGGCTTAAGGACTAATGGTGCAATTAAGAGAAAGAAGAAAGAGGGAGGAAGCTTCCTAAGCTCCTCCCTAATCTCCCTATATATAGATAATTATGTATTCATTTTCAAGTTGTTGGTTGGCTTGACAAACCACCTCTTCCACCATTTTTATTTACATGCACCTTACTTTTCATGTCATTTTAAATACATTGTCTTGCACTTTAATTTCTTTAATTCAAGTAAGTGTTCTTCATTTTGTTGTATGATCTTTATTTACTTTTAATCAAGTTTTCTTTGATCATTCTCCTTCTACTTTTCTTGTTTTTGGTTTATTTTAAATTCGGATTAAGCAAGAAATTGCTTAATCTCTTTGCTTATTTTACTAAAAAGTTTCCTTTTTACTTTTATCCAAGTTTTTGTATGAGATAATCTATAAGTTTGACAATCTTATTGGCTTGTTTCATACTTAGCTTATTTGTTTTTCTTAGTTTTCTAAAAAGTTCTTCTTTCTAAAAGTTTGCTTATTTTGTTACTTATTTCGTGTTTTGAAAAAGTCTTTAAATTTGTTGCTTATTGTCTCGTCTTATTATTGTTTTTGATTTAGTTTTTGAAATTTGCTTATTGTTAAAGTTCTTATTTAGTTTTGCTTATTTATTTTTTGGACACCTTTTTCATCTTAGAAGGGTTTTCCCTTGTTACGATCCTTGGCTTCGATCGCATAGAGTGCGATCTGTTGTTTCCCTGTTACGATCACGTTCCCCGATCACATACTTCGATCTGCGGGTGTGATGGGGTGATCACTGGGTACGATCTGGTAGTACAATCCCCAAGTACAATCCACAAGTACGATCCTAAACAACATGCATATTGCGATGGGTAACAACATGATTACGATGGAAATCAATACACCAAGTACGATCCTAAACAACATGACTACGATTGAAAATAATACAATAGTACGATGCATGCATGCATACTTTTGCATGGCGCCAAAATGAGCAGCTAGGCTGGCTGCTTCCAGCAGCTAGCCTGCCTGCTTGTTTATTTAATAGTATTTTTCCGTAATTGTTTAGTTTTATCTGAAAGTTGTTCCGATTTTATTTTTGAAAGTTACGTATTTTTAGTTGAATTTTTCATCGATTAAAATTAATATTTTTTCGTAAAGTTTAAGTTTTATCTTTTATTTAGTACCCGCTTTAGGTTTTTCCTCGTTTAGCTTTAAAGTTCCATTTTAGTTTTATTCTCTCCTTTTTCATTTAGTAAACTTTATTTTCGAGTCGATAGTAATTTCGTCTTTTAGATTTATTTTTATTAATTGTTTCGCTTTAAATTTCGTTTTATTATTTGTTTTAATGTTCGTTTTAATTTTTAGTTTTTAATATTCACCTTGTTTTACTTTTATTATTTGAACTTATCTTTAGTTTGTTTTTAAATACTTTTCGCACTTACTTTTTAATTAGTTTTAGATAATCAACTTCCCTTTTTCTTAACTAAAAACAACTAAGTCACACATTTAACCGGAAATCAATTCGATTAGACACCGAGAAAACGAACTTTTTCAACTAGTAAAATCTTTAATTTCAAATGGTGCCGCTGCCGGCTCTTTTCGTGAGGATTAACGGTTTTTTGTGAGAGACGCGTTGGCTTTTGGGATCCGTTCACTCGTGAACGTTATTTTTCGTGTCAAAAATTTTCAAAAATCCAAAAACATTTGAAAAATCATAAAAAGCATTTCTTTTTCAAAGTTTTGCACCAAAAATATTCTTCTTGCTTATCTATTTTTCTTTATGGATTCTTATGTCCATTGAGTCGGGTGTGGGAGACGATTATACGGGAACGACTCATGTCAATGGTGTACATGTGAGCGGTGCGGAAACGATATCGACAATACACAATTCCTATTTGGATTTTGTCCTTTGTGCAACTCGACTAATTCGTCCTTTTTGAATCCACCTCATGTTCCCCTGTGCATCTATTGTGGAAGCGATTCTCATTGGCACGTTTCGTGCCCGGTTCGATACCCGTATGATCATGGGCAAGAACCGGGGTACGATTATGACAATGATAATAGCTATCCACAAGACGCACCCAGTCTTTCTCCTCACCCGTTTTGCAACAACTATAGGGGTCCTCATGATACTTCTTATTGTCAACCAATGAATTATTATGAGCAAAATCCGTGTCCTCAGTTTTCTTCACCAATGGATTATTATGAACCAAACCCGTGTTCTAATTCTTCTCAACTGATGAACTACTATGAGCCTCACCCATGCTATAATTCAGGTTTTCAACATTTTGAGCCCCCACAACACTTCATCGATCATCAACCCTATTGTGCATTTCCTCATGAGCAAATGGTCGCATTTTTTGACAGCTTTCAAAAAGTTCAAGAAGCTTGCAACAAGATCATCGAAAAATATCAAGAGGATCAACGGCCTGAGCAAATATCGAATATCTAGACTTATACTCCTCCTCCGGTGTATCCATACTATTATGATGATGATGACGATGAGCCTACTATTTCTTGGAATGATCTGGCTGCTCAATGTCCTAGTGCAATTGTCATCCCTTCTCTCACTATCCCAAACGAGTCTAAGGATTGTGATACATTGAGTGAGCTTAGTGAGTTTGGTCTCGATAAATTATTTGATGATGAGGTTTGTGACATGCCTACTGCTATGGAATCTGAGGACGACGTTGCTCTTACGCAAGCGGTCGATCCTAGTGATGACGATTTTTCTCCACGCTATGAGAATTTCACTTTTGAAATGTCTCAATCTCCACCGGGAGATGTGGGCGATGACGATTTATTCTCTCCGGCTTACGAGAAGTTCACCGATGAACTTGCTCTTAAAGATGAGGTGGAAGACGTGATTCTCCGTGACAGATTACGGAAAGTGCATCTTCTTATTGCTCAAATCGAAGAGTTGACGTCTCCTCCTCTCTCCGAGACTTTGCCTCCATCTATTCCTCCCGTTGAAGATAATGACCCATTGCTGGAAGAAATCGACATTCACTCCATACCTCCAGGTATTGATGACGATGACACGGAGGGGGATATTATTCTTGAAAATTTGCTACTTGAAGGTATTGACCCAAGTCCCCCTCCCGGGCACCTTTCATCCTCCCCTTTAGCCACTATTACGGAGGATGAGTGCTTTGACACGGGAGGTGACATTGATTATGCTATCATTGATAACAGTACGGCTTTGTCGAATGCTCAGCCTCCATTGTCTTTGGGGGATGACAATGTGCTTACTTTACCCACCCCACCTCTCGTGGATCTTGATTTCACATACTTTTCGTATGTTGAAAGGACTTTTCTCCCATTCAAGACTTATCCCCCCGCCTCTCCTTTGTTGATGTCAACCGGGAACGAGGACAAGTTCTTTGATCCCGGTATTACATTCGAGGCTTCCCCATGGACCATTTAATTCGGGGACGAGTCAGGCTCGTGACTCGGTTAATAAAAACAAGCGCTTTCTGGGAGGCAACCCAATTATCTACCTATCTTTACCTGTTTTCAACATAAGTGTGGGGGGAGCCACGTGGTGTTTCTTGTTTTCTTTCTTATCATGTGCAGGGATTAGAGCTTCAAAGATACACTCTTGATGACTTTTGACGAACCATGATTCCGTGTTTCCGTTTTCCCGGTTCTGTCCTAAACTCTTTTCGATTCACTATTTTATATTTTCCAATATTAAAATAGGAATCTCTTTAGTTGTCTCTTCCTTAGCAAGATTTAAACAACGTGCACAATGTCCTAAGTGTAGGGGAGTTTACTCCCATATGCTTAAACATTGAGGACAATGTTTATATCAAGTGTAGGGGGGACTTCTATCGAAGTTAAGTGGCCTTTTCCTTGTATTTGTCCTCATTTTAACCGGAAAATCAATTTTTCGACATTTTTCAAAAATTTTGATATATTTTGGCCTAGTTGTATAGTTGTATTTTCCTTGGTCATGGTTATTTTCTAGAATAATTTTTTAATAAAGTGGTTTTAATTTTCAAACGTTGTGAATCTTTTGACTCAACCCGAGTTTACTTATCTAAGTTTACTCTAGCTAGTATCCTTAACGTGTTTAAGTCAAGTTTTGCTAGGCTTTTATATAGGGAGCTATAAAACGCGAAAGTCTTAACTCTCACGGGTTAAGAACAAGAACTTTTCGCAAGTTCCTATAATTGATCCTAGAGAGTCGTTTATCAAGGGAACTTTAAAATGCGATTTCTAAGCTTGAAAAAGTCTATGAATTTGCAAGATCCTATAGATGACTCGAAAACCCAAAACTTTGATTTAATAGGCTAAGCATCCACGAGTCTCATTCCTTGAGATTTTAAACTGTGGAGAACGAGAGATGATAGAGTCAATTATAAGTTTGGTATTCTTATATGAGTTAATTATAAGCCTATTCTCCCATCGCTTGCTAATAAATTTATCTGCAATAAATAAGGTTGTACGATTTGAAAATTTACTTAGCTTCTAGCCCAAGATCGTTTAAAAGTTGCTCGGTATGGATTAGAGTTCATAGCCAAGGCATAACTTATTGAAGCGGGATGCGAAGATTTGCGAGTCCAAAAAGGTCCTAACAAGGCATGAGGGCTACATTTTGTTGCTAAAGATCCCAAGTGATGTGAAGAATCATTTATCTAAAATCAATATGAAGGATCGAGACACACGACGAAAAGCAAAAACTCCCCAAAAGTCATGGAGAAGTCTATCCGAAAAGGCCCTAACAAGGTATGAGGATAAATAGATCCAAGTCCAAAAAGGAGGCGGGTCGTTGTATATCAAAGTCCAAATAAAGATTGGAGAAAAATGAAGAAGTCGTGGTCCAAAGATGAAGAATCTCTCAAAACTTCAAGTGAAGAAATTCCTATATGAAGAGAAGACCATAATTTCATGAACGTCTCTCAAAGTTTGAAGTATGAAGTCGCTGCCAAATATCGGTCCGAGAAAGGTCTCAAATCACGAAGCGAGTTATGCCAAGATATGAACTTTATGAGGTCTCGAGAAGCAGTTTTAAAAGATTTTGTCCTTTAGCTAACTATTGATTAAATCGTTCACTTTATTTTCGGCCTAATAAACTATCGAAATAAGTCAACAATGCATCCTCGTGATCATTCAAGACAATAATAAAATATAAGAGATACACCTAGGAATAAGGGAGTCTAAGTGAGTAATTGGCCCACATGAGTTCGTGTTAGTTTGCTAACTTATAATAACAATGATCTCGTTTTTAAGCTTGGTTTGGAGAAAGTGAAAACTTGAGGATGATGATCATTCACAACATTTCCAAAACCCTAAGGTATGATTTTATTTCTTTACTTGTTTCGTAAGTTTCTATCTCTTTAATAAAGGCCAATATGGATTGATTATGATGAAAAGTGTAATCTTGCTTTATAACTAATGCATTGCATGAGGACATTGCAATGGTCAAGTGTAGGGGATTTGATAGGTGTGTAAACACCCATCCTTTTTACCACTTAATTACAATAAAAAACCGAGCCTAAACGTGTATTTTATGTCTTTTATGTCGGAATTATGCGTGGTTTGTGTTTTTGTTGTGATTTAGAACGAAAAGGTGAAAAGTGAAGAAAACACGGCTTTCACGGGCTTTTATCGAAGAAAAAGACGAAAGATGAAGTCGAAAGATCAAGAGTGCGAAAAGAACGGAAGTCCAAGACCAATTCTGAAGATTTATCGAAGAAAAAGTCAAAAGACGGAAGTTTACTAAAAGCCGAAGAACTCAAGTCTAATTTATTGAAGAATTACAAGACGAGTTCAAAGAAATCCCGAGCCAAAAGTCATTAAAGTCCAAGATTTGAGAATATAAAAAGGCTTAAGGACTAATGGTGCAATTAAGAGAAAGAAGAAAGAGGGAGGAAGCTTCCTAAGCTCCTCCCTAATCTCCCTATATATAGATAATTATGTATTCATTTTCAAGTTTTTGGGTGGCTTGATAAACCACCTCTTCCACTATTTTTATTTACATGCACCTTACTTTACATGTCATTTTAAATACATTGTCTTGCACTTTAATTTCTTTAATTCAAGTAAGTGTTCTTCATTTTGTTGTATGATCTTTATTTACTTTTAATCAAGTTTTCTTTCATCATTCTCCTTCTACTTTTCTTGTTTATGGTTTATTTTAAATTTGGATTAAGCAAGAAATTGCTTAATCTCTTTGCTTATTTTACTAAAAAGTTTACCTTTTTACTTTTATCCAAGTTTTTGTATGAGATAAGCTATAAGTTTGACAATCTTATTGGCTTGTTTCATACTTAGCTTATTTGCTTTTCTTAGTTTTCTAAAAAGTTCTTCTTTCTAAAAGTTTGCTTATTTTGTTACTTATTTCGTGTTTTGAAAAAGTCTTTAAATTTGTTGCTTATTGTCTCGTCTTATTATTGTTTTTGATTTAGTTTTTGAAATTTGCTTATTGTTAAAGTTCTTATTTAGTTTTGCTTATTTATTTATTTTTTGACACCTTTTTCATCTTAGAAGGGTTTTCCCTTGTTACAATCCTTGGCTTCGATCGCATATAGTGCGATCTGTTGTTTCCCTGGTACGATTACGTTCCCCGATCACATACTTCGATCTGTGGGTACGATGGGGTGATCACTGGGTACGATCAGGTAGTACGATCCCCAAGTACGATCCACAAGTACGATCCTAAACAACATGCATATTGCGATGGGTAACAACATGACTACGATGGAAATCAATACACCAAGTACGATCCTAAACAACATGACTACGATTGAAAATAATACAATAGTACGATGCATGCATGCATGCTTTTGCATGGCGCCAAAATGAGCAGCTAGGCTGGCTGCTTCCAGCAGCTAGCCTGCCTGCTTGTTTATTTAATAGTATTTTTCTGTAATTGTTTAGTTTTATCTGAAAGTTGTTCCGATTTTATTTTTGAAAGTTACGTATTTTTAGTTGAATTTTTCATCGATTTTTAAAATTAATATTTTTTCGTAAAGTTTAAGTTTTATCTTTTATTTAGTACCCGCTTTAGGTTTTTCCTCGTTTAGCTTTAAAGTTCTATTTTAGTTTTATTCTCTCCTTTTTCATTTAGTAAACTTTATTTTCGAGTCGATAGTTAATTTCGTCTTTTAGATTTATTTTTATTAATTGTTTCGCTTTAAATTTCGTTTTATTATTTGTTTTAATATTCGTTTTAATTTTTAGTTTTTAATATTCACCTTGTTTTACTTTTATTATTTGAACTTATCTTTAGTTTGTTTTTAAATACTTTTCGCACTTACTTTTTAATTAGTTTTAGATAATCAACTTCCCTTTTTCTTAACTAAAAACAACTGAGTCACACATTTAACCGGAAATCAATTCGATTAGACACCGAGAAAACGAACTTTTTCAACTAGTAAAATCTTTAATTTCACTCCCCTAGTAAGGTATGAGGATAAATAGATCCAAGTCCTAAAAAGAGGCGGATCGTTGTATATCAAAATCCCAAGTAAAGATTGGCGAAAAATGAAGAAGTCGTGGTCCAAGTATGAAGAATCTCTCAAAACTTCAAGTGAAGAAATTCCTATTATAAAGATAAGACCACTATTTCATGAACGTCTCTCAAGATTCGAAGTATGAAGTCGCTGCCAAATATCGGTCCCAGAAAGGTCTCAAATCGTGAAGCAAGTTATGCCAAGATATGAACTTTAAGAGGTCCCGAGAAGCAGTTTTAAAAGATGTTGTCCTTTAGCTAACTATTGATTAAATCGTCCTACTTTATTTTTAGCCTAAATAACTATCGAAATAAGTCAACAATGCATCCTCGTGATCGTTCAAGACAACAATAAAATATAAGAGATACACCTAGGAATAAGGGAGTCTAAGTGAATAATTGGGCCATGAGTGAGTGTTAGTTTACTAACTTATAATAACAATGATCTCGTTTTTAAGCCTGGTTTGGGGAACGTGAAATTTGAGGGTGATAAACATTCATGACAATCCAAAGCCCTAATGTAAGTCTTCGATCTCTTTACTTGTTTTCTTCTTTTTATTTTCTAACTTTTTAAGTTTCCATAATGTCTTATGTTTAATAAAGGCCAAGGTAGGTTAATTATGATAGAAAATGTAAATCTTGCTTTGTAACTAATGCATTGCATGAGGGAATTTCAATGGTCAAGTGTAGGGGATTTAATAAGTGTGAAAACACTTATCCTTTTACCACTTAATTATAATAATAACCAAGCCAAAACGTGTATTTTATTTTGTAAATGTCGGAATTATGCGTGGTTTGTGTTTTTGTTGTGATTTAGGACCAAAATGTGAAAAGGGAAGAAAACACGGGCTTTCACGGGCTTTTATCGAAGAAAAAGACAAAAGACGAAGTCAAAAGATCAAGAGTGCAAAAAGAACGGAAGTCCAAGGCCTATTCTGAAGATTTATCGAAGAAAAAGTCCAAAGACGGAAGTTTAATGAAGTCGAAGAACTCAAGTCTAATAAATGAAGAAATTATAAGACAAGTTCAATTTATCCATCGACAAATCCCGAGACAAAGTCGAAAAAGTCGAAGAATTTATAAGACAAAAAGACGAGAAGAGGAAGAAGGCATCAACACATTTAATCTCCCAATAAATAGAATCCTTAACCTCATTAGTGAGGTGTTAGCTAATTTGACACATTAGTCTTTCCACATTTATTTTTCATGCACTTTCATATTGTCATTTAAACTCTTGTCTTTAATTTCAAGTCAGTCTTTTAATTTGTGTTGTTGAATCTTTATCTTTAATCAAGCTTTTTATTAATCTCTCATTCTATCTTTCTTGTTTGTTTAATCTTTATGCTATTTGCTTATTGTTATGCTTAATTGATTGTTCCTTATGTTTTTATGTGTTTGATTGTGTTAGCTTATTGATCTTATAGCTTTTTGTTGATTTTCTTAATTTTAATTAAGTGTTTTTAATAGTTATTTTATAAAAAGTTGATTTTAAATATTTTGATTATTTAGTGTTTTTAAAAGTTTTTAAATTTTGGTGTATTAGCTTTTTCTAAAAGTTGATTTGGTTAAGTTTTTAGTTAAGTGCTTATTTATTTTTAGCTTATTTTCATTTTGTACATTTTACTCATTCCGAACTAGTAAACCCCAATATCCCGACTTATGTGCAAACTACTGTATCCCGAATTAGTTAAAGTTCATCTTTATTCCGACTTATATACATTTTTATTTTTCCCGAACTAAGTACAAAATCTCTTTTCCCGACTTGAGTATAGGAATCATCATATCCCGAACTACACGTATGACGTTCATTCCGAATTGAGTCGAGAAACATACTTTCCGACTTAGGTAAAGAGCATGGATTCCGGATTACGTGTAATACTCTTTTTCCGAATTGTGTGATTGATTTATATACCGACTTAGGTAAGGGACATGGATTCAGGATTGTATCACAAATGTTGAAACCCGGATAGTGGCTTAGAAGTTGGAACCCGGATAAGGCAACATTATATTTCTCGGATAAGAAAGCACAGATTCCGAATAGTAGAATAGAAATGACATGCTTGCCTGGTTGCTTTATTTTTCCCGCCAAAAGAAAAAAAGGATTTCGAATACTATTATAACTTTGACATGCTTGCCTACTTGCCTGCCTATATTCTTCCCGCCAAAAAAGAGGTGTCTGCCTGGGTGCTTGAGCTACTTGCTTGGTAGCTTGCTTATTAGTTAGTATTTGTTCCGTAATCGTTTAGTTTAATCTGAAAGTTGTTCTGATTTTTATTCTGAAAGTTACGTATTTTTAGTTATATTTTCCGTCAATTTTTAGTATTAGTATTTTTTTCGTAAAGTTTAAATTTTGACTTTTATTTAGCGCCCGCTTTAGTTTTTGTCTCGTTTAGTTTTAAAGTACCTTCATAGTTTTATTTTCTCCTTTTTCATTAAGTAAATTTTATTTTCAAGTCGAAAGTTAATTTCCTCTTTTAGTTTTATTTTTATTAATTGTTTTGTTTTAATTTACGTTTTATTATTTGTTTTGCTCCTTTATTATTAGTTATTTATTTTTGGCTTATTTTTATTATTTTTTTCATTTACCTTTTAAGTAGAAATAGATAACCAAACCTTCTTTTATTCACCAAAAACGATTGAGCTTCACTTTAAACCTTAATCAATTCGAATTGAATCGAGACGAAACAAAGACAAATACGCAAAATCTACATATCAAATGTCCTAAGTGCACAATGTCCTAAGTATAGGGGAGTTTACTCCCACATGCTTAAACATTGAGGACAATGTTTATATCAAGTGTAGGGGGACTTCTATCGAAGTTAAGTGGCCTTTTCCATGTATATGTCCTCATTTTAACAGAAAAATTGATTTTTCGACAATTTTCAAATTTTTTAATCTATTTTGGCATATTAGTATTCTCCTTTGTTATCATTAATTTCTTTCATTGCTAGAATAATTTTTTAATAAAATTGTTTTAATAAGTTTAGATGTCTTTGATATATTAGGCCCGTCATGAATCTTTTGACTCAACCCGAGTTTACTTATCCAAGTTTACTCTATCTAGTATCCTTAACATGTTTAAGTCAAGTTTTGCTAGGCTTTTATATAGGGAACTTTAAAAAGCGAAAATCTTAACTCTTACGGGTTAAGAACAAGAACTTTTCGCAAGTTCCTATAATTGATCTTAGAAAGTCGTTTATCAAGGGAACTTTAAAATGCGAATTCTAAACTTGAAAAAGTCTAAGAAGTTGCAAGATCCTATAGATGACTTGAAAACCCGAAACTTTGATTTAATAGGCTAAGCATCCACTAGTCTCATTCCTTGAGATTTTAAATTGTGGAGAACGAGAGATGATAGAGTCAATTATAAGTTTGGTATTCTTTCATGAATTTATGTGAGTTGATTATGAGCTTTTTCTCCCATCGCTTGTTAATAAATTTATTTGCAATAAATAAGGTCGTACGATTTGAAAAGTTACTTAGCTTCTAGCCCAAGATCGTTTAAAAGTTGCTCGGTATTAATTAGAGTTCATAGCCAAGGCATAACTTATTGACGTGGGATGCAAAGATTGGCGAGTCCGAAAAGGCCCTAACAAGGCATGAGGGCTACATTTTGTTGCTAAAGATACAAAGTGATGTGAAGAATCATTTATCAAAAATCAATATGAAGGATCGAGACACACGACGAAAAGAAAATACTCCCATAAAGATCATGGAGAAGTCTATCCGAAAAGACCCTAGCAAGGTATGAGATAAATAGATCCAAGTCCTA
Organism: Glebionis coronaria; assembly: GCA_025667525.1. Classification (NCBI taxonomy): domain Eukaryota; kingdom Viridiplantae; phylum Streptophyta; class Magnoliopsida; order Asterales; family Asteraceae; genus Glebionis; species Glebionis coronaria. The sequence goes on along the minus strand of CM046877.1, from coordinate 449,438,415 downwards.
AAAGGAGGCGGATCGTTGTATATCAAAATCCCAAGTAAAGATTGTAGAAAAATGAAGAAGTCGTGGTCCAAGTATGAAGAATCTCTCAAAACTTCAAGTGAAGAAATTCCTATTATGAAGAGAAGACCATTATTTTATGAACGTCTCTCAAGATTTGAAGTATGAAGTCGCTACCAAATATCGGTCCGAGAAAGGTCTAAAATCGTGAAGCAAGTTATGCCAAGATATGAACTTTAAGAGGTCCCGAGAAGCAGGTTTAAAAGATTTTATCCTTTAGCTAACTATTAATTAAATCGTCTTACTTTATTTTCAGCCTAAATAACTATTGAAATAAGTCAACAATGCATCCTCGTGATCATTCAAGACAACAATAAAATATAAGAGATACACATAGGAATAAGGGAGTCTAAGTGAATAATTGGGCCACATGTGTTAGTTTACTAACTTATAATAACAATGATCTCGTTTTTAAGCTTGGTTTGAGGAACGTGAAACTTGAGGGTGATAAACATTCATGACAATCCAAAGCCCTAATGTCTAATGTCTTATGTTTAATAAAGGCCAAGGTAGGTTAATTATGATGGAAAATGTAAATCTTGCTTTGTAACTAATGCATTGCATGAGGGCATTGCAATGGTCAAGTGTAGGGGAATTAATAATTGTGAAAACACTTATCCTTTTACCACTTAATTATAATAATAACCAAGCCAAAACGTGTATTTTATGTTGTAAATGTTGGAATTATGCGTGGTTTGTGTTTTTGTTGTGATATAGGACCAAAATGTGAAAAGGGAAGAAAACACGGGCTTTCACGGGCTTTTATCGAAGAAAAAGACAAAAGACGAAGTCAAAAGATCAAGAGTGCAAAAAGAACGGAAGTCCAAGGCCCATTATGAAGATTTATCGAAGAAAAAGTCTAAAGACGGTAGTTTAATGAAGTCGAAGAACTCAAGTCTAATAAATGAAGAAATTATAAGACAAGTTCAATTTATCTATCGACAAATCCCGAGACAAAGTCGAAAAAGTCGAAGAATTTATAAGACGAAAATACGAGAAGAGGAAGAAGGCATGAACACATTTAATCTCCATAAATAGAATCCTTAACCTCATTTGTGAGGTGTTAGCTAATTTGACACATTAGTCTTTCCACATTTATTTTTCATGCACTTTCATATTGTCATTTAAATTCTTGTCTTTAATTTCAAGTAAGTCTTTTAATTTGATTTGTTGAATCTTTATCTTTAATCAAGCTTTTTATTAATCTCTCATTCTACCTTTCTGGTTTGTTTAATCTTTATGCTATTTGCTTATTGTTATGCTTAATTGATTGTTCCTTATGTTTTTATGTGTTTGATTGTGTTAGCTTATTGATCTTATAGCTTTTTGTTGATTTTCTTAATTTTAATTAAGTGTTTTTAATAGTTATTTTATAAAAAGTTGATTTTAAATATTTTGATTTTTTAGTGTTTTTAAAAGTTTTTAAATTTTGGTGTATTAGCTTTTTCTAAAAGTTGATTTGGTTAAGTTTTTAGTTAAGTGCTTATTTGTTTTTAGCTTATTTTTAATTTGTACATTTTTACTCATTCCGAACTAGTAAACCCCAATATCCCGACTTATGTGCAAACTGCTGTATCCCGAATTAGTTATAGTTCATCTTTATTCCGACTTATATACATTTTTATTTTTCCCGAACTAAGTACAAAATCTCTTTTCCCGACTTGAGTATAGGAATCATCATATCCCGAACTACATGCATGACGTTCATTCCGAATTGAGTCCAGAAACATACATTCCGAACTAGGTAAAGAGCATGGATTCCGGATTACGTGTGATACTCTTTTCCCGAATTGTGTGATTGATTTATATCCCGACTTAGGTAAGGGACATGGATTCAGGATTGTATCACAAATGTTGAAACCCGGATATTGACTTAGAAGTTGGAACCCGGATAAGGCAACATTATATTTCCCGAATAAGAAAGCACAGATTCCGAATAGTAGATTAGAAATGACATGCTTGCCTGGTTGCTTTATTTTTCCCGCCAAAAGAAAAACACGGATTCCGAGTACTATTATAACTTTGACATGCTTGCCTACTTGCCTGCCTATATTCTTCCCGCCAAAAAGAGGTGTGTGTCTGGGTGCTTGAGCTACTTGCTTGGTAGCTTGCTTATTAGTTAGTATTTGTTCCGTAATCGTTTAGTTTAATCTGAAAGTTGTTCTGATTTTTATTCTGAAAGTCACGTATTCTTAGTTATATTTTCTGTCAATTTTTAGTATTGTATTTTTTCGTAAAGTTTAAGTTTTTGACTTTTATTTAGTGCCCGCTTTAATTGTTGTCTCGTTTAGTTTTAAAGTACCCTCATAGTTTTATTTTCTCTTTTTTCATTAAGTAAATTTTATTTTCAAGTCGAAAGTTAATTTCCTCTTTTAATTTTACTTTTATTAATTGTTTTGTTTTAATTTACGTTTTATTATTTGTTTTGCTCCTTTATTATTAGTTATTTGTTTTTGGCTTATTTTTATTATTTTTTGCATTTACCTTTTATGTAGAAATAGATAACCAAACCTTCTTTTATTCACCAAAAACGATTGAGCTCCACTTTAAACCTTAATCACTTCGAATTGAATCGAGACGAAACAACGACAAATACGAAAAATCTACATATTAGTTCACCGATGCTTGGAGTGTAAATCACTTAGAATCGGCCCATGTTGATGTGCATTACTTGACTGAGATTCCTTCGGCTTCGGCCAACATTCGTGCCCTTGCTTCACCTTGTGAACATCTTGGTAATTTTGAAGGAGAATTTCGTGCTCTCACTCATTGGGAATTACTAACTAGCGATCTTAGTGATTTCATGGTCCCTTGGGCCGAAATCATTAGGGAAAATACAATGTGTTTGGTTGGTGATCGCAACCATGTGCCTGCTTGTCTTGCACATATGTTGTATTGTGTTGTTAACACTACTCCATACAACCTTGCATTTTTCATGGCTAAAAGGATAAGATTTGTTCTCGATGGATCTCGGTCTACTCTTCCTTATGCCATGATTCTCTCACGGCTTCTTAAGAAAGTTCTCCTTGATCATCCTCCTCTTAATCCTTCCTCTTTTCACTCCGTGGTTCGAGTCATGTTCCCCATTGTAGGAAATGTCCCTTTAATTCTCACACATTACTCAAATGAAGATGAAAATGTCTCTCAAAACAATTCTCTCATTTCTCGATATGATTTGTCATCAACTATCTCTCAATTGTCTTCACTAGACATTGATTCAGACTATCCGTATTGTCTCAATCTTCATCTTCAGGATCGAATTAGAAGAGAATCAAGGCAAGGAGGAAATGATCATAGATGAATGACATATATCACTCTTGTGAGATTTGTAACAATAGTGAATTTTAAATTATTTAATTTATGATTAAAGGCGACATTTTCAGGTTAGACATGTACGTCTATTGAAATCCCCGATTGTTTCCGCGTAAAACATGTACAAATCAACAATTTAAATTGAACGATCATCGTTTTCAAGGAACCAATTTTTTAGCAAATTCTATTATTTATACATATATGTTAAATTGAGATTTTCGAACTCAAATGCGCCTCTTGACAATTTGGAAAATCCACGCCAATAAAATAAATCTACTTTACATGGGACACTTACTTTAGCGTGAACTATTATATTTTTATCTTGATAGTGAACGTAATTAAGTTTAATTGAGATCAAAAACTTATTCCGCGTACTTTAGATATCACCGCGTCAACAATCCGACGCTAGACAATTAATGCCAATGTATTTAGCAGCAACTCAATAATAAATGATTTTGGTATTTTAAAATTTATATAGCGTCATATAAATTATTACACGTGTGGCTATAAAAAAACATACGTAACATACCGGATACCCCAAGTAAATAAACTAGCATAGCTATACATTAATAATACCTTAAAAATTACACAATACTTTTCCACTTTTCTTTTCACTAGGGTTTTTGCCCGCGCTTCGTTTTGGCGCGAAGGGCGGGCGTATTTGGCAAGAGTTTTATTGTGTCTACAGGTATGTTACATAATGGGTCATTTATCCGAAACTAGGTATTTCCTATCTGGCATATCTCGCATCAAACTGTTGGTTATGTGCTATAAACTTTGGAAGATATGTATACTATGTGTTAGCCACATAAGAGTTTCTGTGAAACTCATTCACGCATATAAACACAACAAAGCCTCAAAACTCAGATTGCTACTAATGAGGGAATGCCACCATAACATAGAACAGAACAATGCAAGACTATAATACCTGACACCATAAAATACACTAAAACTAAACCCTTAGCTGTTTTGTTTATATAAAATGAGGCAATGGACTACAACCTACAAATGAAATATCAGGCAACATACCATCCCAACTGAAAGTCAACACGCCTTGCTGCTGCAATTTTATCTTCTTCTTTATCGGTTAAGGGCTCTGCCCATTCACAATCAACAACCAACCCTATTTCTCCACCTTGTACCTCCTATGACAGAAACAACATCCTTCAACATTAGTACACTTCTATGTTAGATGTGGCAAAATGGACAGGTTGGATAAAGGGTCAAAACAGGTTTCTTTTTTTGTATCAAGCAAAACAAAAAAATACAAATTTGAGTTCCATAGAACAATGTTTCTATAAATAAAAATTAAACTCCATAGAGAGTACAAAAACCTGATCCTAACCTTAAACTGTTTTCTGTATATTGAAACAGCCTCTGTATGGGCCAAAAGCTGGTGATGAGCAGCCAAATAAGGTTCAGCTGGCTGACATTCACATCTTCCAGGTGCGAGTACGCCAGTAAAATATCCGTTTACTGCTTGCTGAAGGGGTTCATTAATAGTAACCCACCTCTTCACTCTATCACCAAAACTCTCAAAGCAAGTTTCTACATAGATGCTGAAATACTTTCTGCATATTTTGCGCAAGCATAAACTTTAAAGAGATGTACATATTTTATAGAACTCGGTATTTACAGATATTTTAAGATTCTAGAAGAAGACAAAAGACAAAACCTTACACTATTGATTCACATAGCCACCCTCCCATTGACTCCTCAAGATGCAATGGAATATCAAAATGACATAATGTTACACATGGATCGATTCCTGCAGTGACATACTTGAAAGTTACTTGTAGGAACTAAGTCTTGAGAAGGAAGCAATTTTAAGCTGCTTCCCTGCAATGCTACCTCAAAAACCAAATATTTGACATAGTTTCAATTTGCCTCTATAGCTACTGTGTTACTCCAACAAAAATCAACATGGCCAACCTTCCTTTTTGCCATTCGGCTAAAGTAAACATATAATAATATTCATTAGCTTGAACAAATATAAAAATGATGCAACAGTAACATGAGTTGATCAAACAAAAACCCGAAGAAGTATATCTTGAGACCTTACTTTTGGACAATAAAAACAGGTTCTATGGTACTGATAGGGGAGGAAAAACTAATGAATACGTAGGGAAAAGGTAACAGTAGCATATATTACAAAAAAGACAAAAGCAAATAGAACATACCTTTCTTGTTCAAGAAAATAGGGGTAGGTAACCCTGGTGATGGTGGTGACTGCTTTAACAAAGAAGCGTAACGACCTGCCTTAATAGCAGCATCCGGATCAGCAGCCGAGAAAACTCCCACATTTTTAAAGCCTATTTATCTCTTAATCAGCTCTAAATTCTCTTTAAGAACCTCAATTTCCCCAAATGGCAGTTTAAGATCCAACGCTTGAACCCCAGTTGCATGCCTTCATTTTTTTAAATCATAAGAAAGGCATGCATAGCTTCTGTGTTTGTTTAAAGTTTCGTATGTTCAGTTTTGACATATTATAGAAGACATACCACTGTGTCGTCCCCTTATATGAGGTGCGTGAAGCAGGAACCTGCTTTATTAGCGTATGTGCACCAAGTTTTATAAACGTGCCGATATATGCGTACACCGACGGCATTGCTTCCTATTTTTTCTTCAAACTATCAGATTGCTTAAATGTAAATGTGAGTATGAGGCTCAGATAGGTAGATGATCAAAAAAAGAGGATATATCCGTCATGGCTGCAAATCTCGAAGTTTGCCCAGCCAAGAGGCAGACAATCTCAACTTTTAATTGATCATACCGAGATTCATCACAGCCGCCTAAAACTTTTTGTGAACACAAAGTCTTTTTAAAAACAGACTGAAAATTATTATAATTGTAAAATAGATCGAGTTGGCGCGAAGCCCAAAAAAAGCGGTTTATTACGATCTTTGGGTATTTGCGATTGGGTATAAGGCTCAGGTATAGAATCATGTAAGGGGTACCCAAATCCTGTGATGGCTGCAACCACATGGTTGCCCAGCCAAGCCACGGGCTGTGGCAAGCCGAACTTATGAAACCGATCTACACAACATCATAGCCTTGTTTATATGCATCAAACCCATAAAAAATATATCACTCAACTGCAGCAAACACCAAAACGCACAGATACTGTAGTGGGCAACACCACTCGAATAAAACAGAAACCATACCTCAAGTGATACCATCTTACAACATGCTTTCTCGGGTTCAGATTAGTTAATACCATGTCCGGGTCCTGGAGGTTGCTGAAGCGAGCAGTTCTTGCCTTCTGCCATCCTTCCGCTTTCCGGACCAACAGAATATAATCAAAGGATCATAGCGGAAAATGAAAGCTGATATGAAAACGGACGCATATCATACGGGGACATATAAATAGGAACGTTTATATATCACCTCTATGACACACGATATCTTATGTCGGCTCAGATTAGTTGATATCAGAGCCTGAGGTCACGTACGTTGCTTAATCGAGAAATTCTCGCATTATGCCATCCATTCGCTTTCCGTGGCAACAGAATCTAGTGAAAGAATCATCACAGGCAGCCAAATTGAAAAAAACAACGTATACAAAAAAAGGTATGATATAATATACCTTTAAGTCTTTGAGAGAGAAACCACAACCCTCCCTATGTTTCAAGTTGTATTTCAATGTTAAAAGCAACTCCAAACAGAACTGGATAAACAGGGATACCGAGCCCGAAATGGCTGCAAACACATGTATTATTTTCTAATTAAAGTTATCTCAGATGAGTGAACGTGTTATTCATCCAGATGTGAAATCTAATTTCATTATATTGTCGATACACAAAAGTAAACGATGAATCACTGATGGTCTTGACCCATGGTAAGAAATGATGTGTTTTTCCTGTATCAAGAGTCGACCAATATACAGTCACAAAATAGCATGCCTTTGAGACCGGTGTTCCAAAAATATCATAAGTTACTAAAAATCATGTTATGTGTAAACTCAAACCAATTGCATCATACAACTTATTAAGAAGTAACTGCATTGCATACCCTATCTCCATCTCTAAACTGAATTTATGAACAGTCCAAAGAATTTAGAACAGATTAACGCCAACTAAATCGCATAGCATGTCTCAACTTCTAAACTAAGTTCAAAATAAAAAATTTATACCTCGTTGAAATCAAAGTAATATGGTGAACTGAAATATGGTTTCAACGTATGGCTACTACATAAACACATAAATATATATTTTTTTTCTTTGGCGATTGCAAATTTTTGGATGCCTAAAAAATTTTTGACCATCACTAACTCTTAAGAGCTAGAAGTCATAAAACTATGACAACATAATGTAACACTTACCATGCAATATTTTTCTCTACATGTTCTGTGCTTAAAGCCGATGATGCGGGAATAGCACAAATCATTTAAAGGCGGTCACAAATCCATCCGCAAACCCGATGAGACAATGTTGGTCAAACGGAAAGGGGAAAGTATTTTTTGGTGTTATGTTGAGGCTCAGATAAGTGAGCATCGGATATCAGAATATGCGTGCTCTGGCTGCAAACATAAAAAGCTTGCCCCGCCAAGAGGTACACAATCCTAATCCCGTGGTAGTCCGCTAAGGGACGCTCGAATATTATCATCATCGCCTTTTAGGAGATTTCAACAGATACATTACCACACACGGTTGGGAACGTTTTCATCACTGGCCGATCAAGACATGGGAGGCCATAAACCGCGGCTCACAAAACACAAACGCAGAACGTTTTCATCACCGCCTTAGGCTCAAATAAGTTACCATATAGGGAAAAAAGTGAAATCTGACATGGTTGCAACCTTGAACCGTTACCATGCCAACATTCGAGGTATTAAAACCATGTCACAATGGCATTAGTAGATGTAGAACCATCAACAAAGAAATCCAAGGGTAATACAATTATAAGCAGGAACATATCATGGTATCAACACAACCAACAACTGCAAATGTACCAATATTCCCTACAATGGTAGTTACTAACAATAAGTATTCTTCAATTCTTCACACAGTGGAATTATTCTTTAATTCTTCACACAGTGGAATTAGTAGATGCAAGCCAGCATCAGAAAATGAGCTTATATAACCTGAAAAGTCCACTGTAATAATTCACAGTGTGACACATAAGACATAGGCTCAAGTAAGCAAGAAGCGGCTAATAGATGGTTTCATGAATGTGGCTGCTAGCAATTCCCGCTGCCATGCCTACATATAGCCCATAAAACCTGAATATTGTCTTTTTAAAACTCACCATCGCCTATTTATCTCTCCCCTCCTCACACATATCTCTTTGTCTCAAAGTTTGTCATGGTCGTTTATCGATGCGCTATGAAGCTCAACTGATGAGTATAATTTTCAACCACAAATAACACCATCAATTAGGTTAAGGTTACTTTCTATGGGTTATTTGTAAGCTAATAAACCGTAAGGCGACTATATAATAGGAAACAAACACCGATTACTTTAAAAAGTTGTTGATTTACCAGTTAACAGCCTATTCGACCCACATCCAATTTATAATAAGCTTATATGCTAAAAGAGCCCGTAAAAGTATGAGATACCAAATAGTAGAAACTTTTATAAAGATTACCTTGTTTAGCCAAGCCACACGTCCATTATAATACGGTCTAAAAACAACAAATTGCAACCACTCATAAAAGAGACCACCTACCAAAGCTACCCAATGAACTGTTCCTATGGAATCACGTTCCTACCAAAACCTGCTAAAGTCACCAACCTACCATCAACGTCGCACAGCATCGACGGCGACAACGAAGAGGTAGAGGCAACGCACCAAAAGTGGTAAAGCTTTCATCAAAGGGCGCATTGGTTTTCGCGATCCCCCTTCTTTTTAATCAAAGTTCAAGATCAAATGCATCTGATCAAGAAAGATATATCAAACTATCAAAGGTTTGGATCAAACTAACTATTTCATCCGCTCAAGAAAGATCTACTTCAGATAAGATCTGTGTTAGGTGAGAGATAGATGAGAGAAGTAGGTGAGATGTGTGTGTTTTTTATTATTACTATAAACATACCAAACCTCAATAACATATGAACGGCCACGTCCCTTTTTTTAACACCAAACCACAACGGAAAACGATCAATGCCAATCAACGTTTGAGGTCCGTTATGTGAGAAGGCAATTAACGACCATGGTCAAGTTTGATTCTATATGAGAAGGCTTTCAACGGCCATGGCCAATTTTGAGACAAAGAGATATGTGTGGTGAGGAGGGAAGAGATATGTGTGGTGAGGAAGAATAATAAACAATTGAGTGTGTGAGGGGGTCACCGTTCCTAGGGGAACGTGATTCCCCTCTATTATAAGATATCTAATTATCATATTTTGTTCCCTCATTCACCCTAATAACCACTAACCAAAGCTTCTACCCAACATATATATATATATATATATATATATATATATATATATATATATATATATATATATATATATATATATATATATATATATATATATATATATATATATATATATATATATATATATATATATATATATAGAAAGTCAAACTTAAGGCTTGTTACCTTTTCCTTCCCACTGATAAACTGACGAGCATCCCATCTTTTTCTCTTCCCCATGTTTTTCATTATTTGTATGATACTTTTTATGAAGGAACTTCTAGTTGCGAACCAACTAAACTAGGTAAAACCTAAACTAGAACACTTAGATCTCTGACTAGTAAACTTTCCTATAAATTAAACTACTCGTTCCATCCCATAACACAAAATACAATCACAAACTCACAACTCTTTTTAGTCATTCACTTATTGGTGGCTCCGAGCAGTAACTAGTCCATAGAGACAAAGAACATAAACTTTAACCATCTTCTTCCCAACCTTATTTGGTCCCTGCTTTCGACAAACCAAACTACAACAATCATCACCATGTTGAAAACCTAAACTGCACGAACTGTAATCTGCCCTAACGCTAGTCGAACCATTTGGTTCTCTTTTTGCTTAATGTAGAGATTTTGTATGTATTGCAATTTAAGTTCGTTTTTCCTCGACTAGACTCGAATTTGATTTCCGGTTAACGTAAGACTTAACTTTGTTTTTGGTAAATAAAACTTTGGTCATTTAAACTAAATCTATTTAATATTAAAAACTTATTCTAATTTAAAAATTAAACTAATTAGAATAAAAACTATTTTAAAACAAATCTAATTTAAATTTAATAAACTAATTTGAAACTTAAATAAAGATAAAAAATTTAATGTAAAAGAAACTTATTTAAAACTATTTTTTATAGAAAACTTTAAATGAAATCTATTTTTAAGCAAAACTAAATGGAAAACTAATTTTTAAAACTAAATTTAAAAACATAAAACAAAACTATTTTAAAATAAAACTTAATTAAAAAACTATTTGAAAACTAAAATTTAAATAAGACTTAAACTAATACTTAATCTATAAAACTATTTTTTAAACAAAACTAAAATATATAAAAAAACTAATTTTATAACAAAATTTAAAAACAAATTAAAATTAATTAAAGTAATTAAAAATATTTTTTTTATCTTTTTTATATTTTTTAAATAAAACCAAATTAAAGGAAATAAAACTTTTAACTAAAATTTAACAAAACTTAAAATTGTATTTAAACTATTAATAAAATCTGCCAACTAATATGAAACCTATATTAATTAAAAGTTGTGTAAATAAACACAAGAAAGATGCTAGAAGAGATGGTAAGGGCTATGGCTGTTGAGCGAGAGGTCAGGGGTTCGAGTACCCTGACAGACAATATTTAAGCTATTTATTATTTTTTTGGAATTTTAAACCAACAGACCAATGGGATCTGTAGTTAAGCATTAAAATCAGCAAATGCAAATAAGCTTATAACAGCCCTAACAAATAATCAGAAATAAGCTGATAATCAAAATCATAAAAGCTGAAAAGCAATTAATTAACTGATAAGCTATGAAACAGATAAGCAAAATAAACTTAAAACAATAAGTGAATCCTATATAAAACTAATAAGAAAAACCTCAAATAAGCAAATCAGATAAGCAGATTTTAAACAAACCAAAATTCCAACAATAAGCAAAACCAAACTAACTAAAATCCAAACAGACTAAATGAAAAAAAACCAAACGGAGAACTCAACAAAAACTTCAACAGTAACATTAATGAAAAGAACAAAACTCAAGCAGATAAATCAGTAACAAAAACAGTAAATCATAAACATAAACCAAATCAAATACGAAGATAAATCAAAGAAACTAAAACTTAAACTAAAACATAATAATTAAAAAGAAGATGGAACCTTGTGATGATTGCCGTTGGGAAGAAGACGCGGCGCTGAGCCGTCTTAACAAAACCGAATCAACACGACCGTTTTGCCCAAACGTCATCACCATCATCTCGATCCACCATTAAAACTCTCGAACCAAAGTACCAAACCGAACCAAAAATAATCAACCCGACGAACAAATCCTTCGCAAACAGTAACTTTAATATTTTCCAGTGGGGAAAATATATTATCACTTTCTATTTATTTCTTTTATTTTTTTTTATATTAATAAGAATCGAACAGTAATATTGAAAAGATGAAAAATAAATTGACACTTGACACGAAATTTAAGAGAGACGAATTAAATAAAAATCAACTTTTCATTAATCATTAAAAAATTACATTACTGGAAAATAAAAAAAATACATTAAACCTAAAAAACTAATTGCAGAAAATTAAATAAAGAAAAAGTGCTCCTTAAAATTACAGATATGAGGGTTTTATAGGAGAAACCCTGGAAAACCTTCTTCTTAGCTTCAAAGGTAAGCAATTAATCTTGGCCATTAAATCCTTCATTTTTTCTTCTCTTTCTTCTCTTTCTTCATCTTGCGGCTGAAATCAACTCATGAGCCACGGATTGCCCTCGTGGCAGTGATTTGTGTTTGTTGTGTTAGTTGGTGGATGAGTTGGAGGCTTTTTATTGGAGGATGGGTATTGGTGATTTATTTTCACCAATCAAAACGAAGTGATGGGCCACGTCAGGATTTGGATAGAGGACCACAATGGTGTTTGCTTCCGAAAAACTTTGGGATTTAATCCCCAAGTGTGTGAATCACACGTTTAAACAAAAAGCCCCAAAAATTACTTGTGTTTTTTTTACTGATTAGGGTTTTGGATTGGGGATAAATGATGGTGGCTGTGTGAATGGGAGAGATGAGGTGAATATACATTAAATGTGTTTTTCTTGTTGTTATCGAAAAGGAATAAGTGGGATATGGGTAAATAGATGTTTTATTTATTTAGTGTGAGTGGGGTGTAGGTTTGACCAGTTGTGAGATGAGTTATTATTGGGGGTAAACTTTTTATTTATTTATTGTGTGGGGTTGGGAAAGTTGACTGGGGGTGGAGGTAAATAAACTAATACGTTTTATTTAATAAAAGTGAGGTGAGGTGAGTGGAGTTATATATAGGTTACACGTGTGAGGTATTGAGATGTGAGGGGTTGGGGTAATTTAATAGATGTGTTTTGTTGTGGGGAGTTGACCAAGGAAATTGACCGAATAACAAGTGAAGTAATTTCACTTCATTCGTTCCAACTTTTTTTAATGGGCTTGGCCCAAGTTAAAACTTTCCATCCGTGTGAATCTTGATTTGTAAGTTGGGCTTTAAATCCAAATGTTGACTTTGGGCAAAATTGTATCCGAATGTTAATGGGCTTTTAGGCCCATTTAGCAAATGTGAGACCTTTTAAGGCCCATTTTACTTTAAAAGTTAACTCCTCGAAAAACGGACTTGACTTTTGGCTTCTCGATCATTTCTTCACAGTTGTGTCGAATTTTGTCGGTTTTCGTGATCTTGAGTTCACTTTTGGTCTTTGACTTTGTCTTTGTCTCTTTCTTGGACTTTTCTTCAACATTTGACCGTGAAATCCGGTGTTTTCGTTCTTTTTGATCATTTGTACCTATTTCACACAAAAACACAAAACCACGCGTAATTCTGACATTTACGATATAAAACACATGATTAGGTCTTGTTTTTCCTTGATTTTAGTTGTAAAAGGATAAGTGTTTACACACTTATTAAATCCCCTACACTTGACCATTGCAATGACCCCATGCAATTCATTATTTTAAAGCATAAAGTTACATATTTCTTATAATTAATCCATCTTGGCCTTTATTACTATTACTACTACTACGACGACGAAAAGATAAAAATTTAAAAGGAGACAAAAGTTATAAGGATTTATTAACTTGGAATTTATTTGATGGAAGAAACTCGTAAAGAAATCTAAGACTTTAATTAGGGCTTTGGTGTCATGAATATTAATCACCCTCAAGTTTCACGTTCTCCATACCAAGCTTAAAAACGAGATCATTGTTTACCATAAGTCCTCAAGTTAAAACCACTTATATAAGACAATTGTGTAATACTCTTTCTCCAATTCATACGTTGTATCTCTAGATTTTATTGATTGTCATTCACCCGTAGGCTCATTTGACTTATTTGATAATTATTATTCCAAAAATGAAGGCCAAACGGTACAAACCCGACACTCAAAACCTAACCTCGTCCTCGAAAGCGTTGTCACTAAAGTAAGCCCACATCAAGGATGATTTAACACGATTTGGGGAATAAATTCCCGGAACCAAAATTTGGCCAAATAGTACTACTTATTAATTATTTCCTCCAAAGTCATGTAGACTTTATGTGGAGTTTAGCAAGTTCACATCATATATCCTTAGGCTCTTTAAGATGTAAAAATGCTCCCCGTCTATTGTCCACACCCTAAGGCTCCTTGAACGATAAACGAGGGAATTGATTTTTGAATCAATTTTTATTCAACACTTACCATGCCATACACCCTAAGGCTCTAATGACAAGGTTCATGATACATGCCCCACACCCTAAGGCTCTTTGAGGTCATGTTTTAATCTTATTCTTTCTTTATTCATGATATATATATTAGGCCAAATTCCGCGGTCCCATGGTCTGAATACCTCCTACTTAGTGGTTATGAGCCACCTTAGTCGGAAGTCCACAACGCTGGCACCCTCAATGTGTTCATGCTTTAATTACAAGGAGAATAAATATTTGGCTAAGAGTTAAGATATCGAATCGACACTGCAAAAATCCTCATTTATTAAGCAGTTAAATATACAAGTGGGAAGAAAGAGCCACAAAAACCATATAAGAAAAATTTAACCCTTAAACTTATTATCAACTCTATCATCTCTCGTTCTCCACAATTTAAAATCTCAAGGAATGAGACTCGTGGATGCTTAGCCTAATAAACCAATTAAGGTCCATATGGTTAAGGATACTAGCTAGAGTAAACTTGGATAAGTAAACTCGGGTTGAGTCAAAATATTCACGACGGGCCTAATATATCAAAGATATCTAAACTTGTTAAAACCATTTTATTTATTTATTTATTTTTGACTTTATTCTTGAAATAGAAAATATAAATACGATGCAATGACAAAAGGAAAGAAAATAAAACAAAATACTACTAGGCCAAAATAGATCAAAAATTTGAAAAATGTTGAAATTTTTTTTTATTTTCCGGTTAAATGGGGTCAAATTCATGGAAAAGTCCACTAAAATTTCGATAGAAATCCCCCCTACACTTAATATAAACATTGTCCTCAATGTTTAAGCATGTGGGAGAATAAACTCCCCTACACTTAGGACATTGAGTACGTTGTTTAAATCGAGCTAAGGAAGGGACAACTAAAGTGATTACATTTATTCGTTTTATTTATATACAAGATTGAATCACAATAGCAAAAACTTATCGAAGGAACCGGGTACACAGGAAACACGGGAACACGGGTCGCGTCAAAAATACCAAAAGTAGACCATTAAAGCACATGTCCCTGCACACAACATCATAACACACAAACAACCTACTTGGCTCCTCCATACACTTATTGGTGGAAATAGGTGAAGGTAAAAAATGGTGGAAAAGGATGAAAAAGGTAAAAATCTAACCTAGTTAAACGATGCTTGATTTATTTATCACGAGTCTCCAGCTCGACTCGATTTCCCGAATGTCATCATTCAAATGGGAAAATCATGGAAAAACCAAGATTTCTAAGAAGGAAAATCTCTCCATGATAAAGGGGTGAAACAAAGTCATAAAAGGCATACCTCAATAAAAATCCACCCGGGTCAAACACATAATTTCCATCACAAAAGGAAATAAACCTCGAGGTGGTACGCAAGTCAAAGAAAAGTGGGGTATCCTTAGGCAAAAGTCTCTTACAAGGAAAGGTGTTATGGTGATAAGGTAATGATAGCATGAAAGTCTCTATTCTGGGATCAAACACTGGTTCCTTAACGGGAAAATAGCAAGAGGTATTGACATTTAAGCTCAAAATATCATCAAAATCTAAAGTGGGAAGGTCGTCCTCTTCCAAACTCGATGTGAAAACATAAGTATCATCGGAGTCATAGGAAAACTCATCCTCATGAGGAAAATAGGTATTTAGAAAGATATCTAAATCCTCCTCAAATGGAATAACCTCTAAATTAGGAATGATCTCTAAGAGTGGAGTATCCTCCTCAAAAGTCATGACTTCTAAAATTGGGGTATAAAAGTCAAAATGAGTTTCCATGGAAGAATCACTCATAGGGATATGAGGTTCATTAAGATCATGGTGTGGGTCATCAAAATTAATGAGATCACTTAAGGAAGTGTCATCATCATAAGTATCAAAGATTGGGGTATCATAAATGGATGGGTCAAAAGTGGGTGGGTCAAAAGATAGGTCGTCTAAACCGAAGATAGTGTGATCACTTGAAGAAGTGTCATCACTATAGGTGTCATAAATTGGAGTTTCAAAAATTTGAGGCTCTAAGGGAAGGGATGAATTTATCACAAAATTATTTTGATTAGACTTTTTAATTCCAAAAGGATTAATAAAAATCTCGTCATTATCATAATTAAGAACATCAATCATATTGACCGACTCTTTTCCATTTGATTTTGTTGTGATTTTTCCCATTTTAAAAACTTGTTGTTCATCCCGAACCCTAAGAATTAACTCCCCTTCGGCCACATCAACTAAGGCTCATCCGGATCTTAAGAATGGTCTACCAAGTATTAACGGAATACGAGGATCCATCTCATAGTCGACGACGACAAAGTCCACGGGGAAAGTGAATGTACCAACTCGAACAAAAACATCTTCGGCAATACCAACGGGGTATGCGAGAGTTCGATTAGCTAACTCTAAAGTCATGCAAGTTGGTACAAGGTCGGGTAATGACGATTGTTTCCAAACAGAAAGTGGCATAAGATTGATGCTAGCGCCGAGATCCGCTAAAGCCATACAATCATCGATTTGAGGAAACAAGCAAGGTAACACGAATCGTCCGGGATCTCCTAGCTTTTTGGGAAGCTCTTTGAGAAGAATCGCAAAACAATTCTCATTTAAACGGGTGTTCACGAGCTCAACCATTTTTTCTTTCTTATTAAGCAAATCTTTAAACATTTTAACAAATTTTGGCATTTGAGCAAGTGCTTCAATAAGACTAATGTTAACATTGACGTTGGAAATCATTTTCAAAAATTGGAGACATGAACGTCATCTTTGGTGAGCACTTTAGCCTTGTCTAACCTAGATGGATAAGGAACATTAAGCTTCTTTGAAGGTTGAGAAGGAGAGGGACTCGCTTCTTTAACAACCGTAGGGATAGGCTCTTTCGGCAATGGAGCACTAGTACTAGGAGTGGTAGTGGGAGGAATCACCGAAGGGGGAGTAGGATTACTCATTATGACCTCCGGGCCTTGTCTCTCCTATATGGGCAAAGAGATGGAAGGTCCCACTAAAGTGGCTCCACTTCGAGTATTGATAGCACTCACATTAGCACGAGGGTTAATCTCGATATTGGATGGTAAGGCTCCTTGGGGTCTAAGGGCTTGAATCATTGTCAAAAATCTCTTATCGTTGGACTCTTGCATTTATCTAGTAGATTCTTGCATTGCTTTCATGATTTTCTCATGTTCGGTCAATTTTTGTAGAACCAAGTCCATTTGAGGGTTTTGCATGTTCATTTGATTAAACCCTTGATTAGGAAAACCTTGGTTTTGATATTGAGGTTGAAAACCGTTGTTATTATAAAAACCTTGGTTATTATTTTGAAACCCTTGATTTTGACCATTAAAATTCCCTTGATTTGCATTCCCTTGAAAATTACCCATTTGAGGACCTTGGTTCCTATTTTGGTATTGGGTATTTTGGGCGGGTGAGGGTGGTCTTTGCGGTGCTACAAAACCCGGGGAGCCAATAATTAGTACTCTTGTAAGACAAATGGTTAACATCAACATTCGGTTTAAATGGAACCCTTTCATTAGCATTAAAAGTACAAACTTGTTGTTGTTGATTATTGTAAACCTTGTCACAATTGAAATATGAATGTGGTCCACCACAAGTCTCACACGTTTCACAAGTTTCTTTCATGGCATTAACTTGACCTTTGAGGGCTTGGATTTGTAAAGCAATTGTTTCAACAAGCGAAGTGAGTTTATCGATTCTCTTGTCACTCTCACTAGAACTAGCACTCGCCATAGTAGCCCTAACACTCTTGGTTTGTACTTTAGCCTTGTTTTCTATTATGGCCCAAGCCTCGTTCATTGATTTCACAAGAATATTGCCCCCGCGGCACTATTAAGTGAGTCTTGGTCATTTAGAGTTAAACCATTGTAAAACGTATTTATTTGATGCACTTTAGTGAAACCGTGTTGTGGACATATTCTCAAAAGCTCTTTAAATCGATCCCAAGACTCACTAAACGTTTCCCCATATTTTTGCTCAAAAGTAATGATTTCATTCCTTAAAGATGTGGTCCGTGATGGTGGAAAAATGTAGTTAATGAACTTGGTCTCTAAATCAATCCATGTTGTGATACTTTGGGGTGGTTCCTTATCAAGCCAAATCCGGGCTTGTCCCTCGAGGGAAAAAGAAAAGAGTTGTAAACGAATAGCCTCTTGTGGCACCCCATTGTATTTGACGGTATTAGCCAATTGTATGAAACGTTTGATATGAGCGTGTGGATCATCATTAGTACGGCCTAAAAATGGTGTAGCGGAAACCATTTGAATAAAACCCGTCTTAAGTTCAAAATGATTAGCTCCAATATCCGGCACCACAATCGCGTCATCGTTTCCTTCAACGTGAGATTGTAGAATCTCAATCATTGGTCGATTATCCGTTGCCATCATTATGTCGAAAGCTCTATTCTCGGGATCGGCTTGAATGACGGACTTTTTGTTTTTCTTCTTCTTCTTCTTATTGGAAGAATTGGAAGAGTTTGGTACACCAATCGGTATGTATGTACGTGCGCGAGTGCGCATACAATTAAAACTTGGAATGAGGTAGGTGACCTCGGTCGACTTTGAGAGGAAAAGGATTTTCCCTCTCGAGGTGCAATATTAAAAAGCTACAAAAATATATACTTAATACTAATTGAGTTGGCAAACCAATAATCGGTCGTCCCTCTCAATATACGCACAAGCAAGCGGGAAACAAGGTGGCACAAAGCACTTAAAAACCTTTTTCCTTAGACGGCCTTTTATAGCGCGTCGCCTTATACCCACCTTATAGTTTGTATATATCGAGTTCAAACGTCTTACTAGTATTTATCTATTTTGCCTTTTTATTTCGTTTAGGATGCGAATACAATAGTTAGGTGATGATATCCCAACTAAGGCTTATTTGAAAAGTAGGTAAATTTATTGTGCTACGTAATATACTATAGTAAAAGAAAAATATTTTTGTATTTTTTAGAAAAATATATATGCACAAGAAAAATCGAAAGAAATCGAACTAAGAAAAATAACACTAATACGTAATATTTTTGGTATAATACTTTTAGGAAAAAGTATTACTTTTGGATTTTTTAATTTTTTTGTTGCAAATCTTAGGAAAGAATTTGCTTTTGTGGTTTTTTTTTTAATTTTTTGTATTTTTATCTTTTTGATTTTTTTTGTATTTTTGATTTTGTTACAAAAAAGTAACGTTCAAAGGATGAACGGATCCCAAAATCCAAACGTCTTCACGAAAAATCGTCAATCGTACGAGCGCAGCGGCGCCATTTTAATGTTAGGGTTTTTGCAAACTCTTTTTAGATCTATTTTCGTTCCTTTTTCACCTTCACTCATTTCCACCAATAAGTGTAGGGGGGAGCCAAGTAGGTTGTTTGTGTGTTGTGATGTTGTGTGCAGGGACATGTGCTTTAATGATCCACTTTTGGTATTTTTGACGTGACCCGGCAGCGGCGCCATTTTAATGTAGAGATTTTGTATGTATTGCAATTTAAGTTCGTTTTTCCTCGACTCGACTCGAATTTGATTTCCGGTTAACGTAAGAATTAACTTTGTTTTTGGTAAATAAAACTTTGGTAATTTAAACTAAATCTATTTAATATTAAAAACTTATTCTAATTTAAAAATTAAACTAATTTAAATAAAAACTATTTTAAAACAAATCTAATTTAAATTTAATAAAATAATTTGAAACTTAAATAAAGCTAAAAATTTTAATGTAAAAGAAACTTATTTAAAACTATTTTTTTATAGAAAAATTTAAATGAAATCTATTTTTAAGCAAAACTAAATGGAAAACTAATTTTTAAAACTAAATTTAAAAACATAAAACAAAACTATTTTAAAATAAAACTTAATTGAAAAACTATTTGAAAACTAAAATTTAAATAAGACTTAAACTAATACTTAATCTATAAAACTATTTTTTAGACAAAACTAAAATATATAAAAAAACTAATTTTATAACTAAATTTAAAAACAATTTAAAATTAATTAAAGTAATTAAAAATATTTTTTTTATCTTTTTTATATTTTTTAAACAAAACTGAATTAAAGGAAATAAAACTTTTAAGTAAAATTTAACAAAACTTAAAATTGTATTTAAACTATTAATAAAATCTGCCAACTAATATGAAACCTATATTAATTAAAAGATGTGTAAATAAACACAAGAAAGATGCTAGGAGAGATGGTAAGGGCTATGGCTGTTGAGTGCGAGGTCAGGGGTTCGAGTCCCCTGACAGACAATATTTAAGCTATTTATTATTTTTTTGGAATTTAAACCAACAGACCAATGGGATCTGTAGTTAAGCAGTAAAATCAGCAAATGCAAATAAGCTTATAACAGCCCTAACAAATAATCAGAAATAAGCTGATAATCAAAATCATAAAAGCTGAAAAGCAATTAATTAACTGATAAGCTATAAAACAGATAAGCAAAATAAACTTAAAACAATAAGCGAACCCTATATAAAACTAATAAGCAAAACCTCAAATAAGCAAATCAGATAAGCAGATTTTAAACAAACCAAAATTCCAACAATAAGCAAAACCAAACTAACTAAAATCCAAACAGACTTAATGAAAAAAACCAAACAGAGAACTCAACAAAAACTTCAACAGTAACATTAATGAAAAGAATAAAACTCAAGCAGATAAATCAATAACAAAAACAGTAAATCATAAACATAAACCAAATCAAATACGCAGATAAATCAAAGAAACTAAAACTTAAACTAAAACATAAAAATGAAAAAGAAGATGGAACCTTGTGATGATTGCCGTTGGGAAGAAGACGCGGCTCTGAGCCGTCTTAACAAAACCGAATCAACACGACCGTTTTACCCAAACGTTGTCACCATCATCTCGATCCACCATTAAAACTCTCGAACCAAAGTACCAAACCGAACCAAAAATAATCAACCCGACGAACAAATGCTTCGCAAACAGTAAAATTAATATTTTCCAGTGGGGAAAATATATTATCACTTTCTATTTATTTCTTTTATTTTTTTTTATTTTTTTTATATTATTAAGAATCGAACAGTAATATTAAAAAGATGAAAAATAAATTGAGACTTGACAGGAAATTTAAGAGAGACGAATTAAATAAAAATCAACTTTTCATTAATCATTAGAAAATTACATTACTGGAAAATAAAAAAAAATACATTAAACCTAAAAAACTAATTGTAGAAAATTAAATAAACAAAAAGTGCTCCTTAAAATTACAGATATGAGGGTTTTTATAGGAGAAACCATGGAAAACCTTCTTCTTAGCTTCAAAGGTAAGCAATTAATCTTGGTCATTAAATCCTTATTTTTTTCTTCTCTTTCTTCTCTTTCTTCATCTTGCGGCTGAAATCAACTCATGAGCCACGGATTGCCCTCGTGGCAGTGATTTGTGTTTGTTGTGTTAATTGGCGGATGAGGTGGAGGCTTTTTATTGGAGGATGGGTATTGGTGATTTATTTTCACCAATCAAAACAAAGAGATGGGCCACGTCAAGATTTGGATAGAGGACCACAATGGTGTTTGCTTCCGAAAAACTTGGGGATTTAATCCCCAAGTGTGTGAATCACACGTTTAAACAAAAAGCCCCAAAAATTACTTGTGTTTTTTTTACTGATTAGGGTTTTGGATTGGGGATAAATGATGGTGGTTGTGTGAATGGGAGAGATGAGGTGAATATACAGTAAATGTGTTTTTCTTGTTGTTATCGAAAAGGAATAAGTGGGATATGGGTAAATAGATGTTTTATTTATTTAGTGTGAGTGGGGTGTAGGTTTGACCGGTTGTGAGATGAGTGATTATTGGGGGTAAACTTTTTATTTATTTATTGTGTGGGGTTGGGAAAGTTGACTGGGGGGTGGAGGTAAATAAACCAATACGTTTTATTTAATAAATGTGAGGTGAGGTGAGTGGAGTTATATATAGGTTACACGTGTGAGGTATTGAGATGTGAGGGGTTGGGGTAATTTAATAGATGTGTTTTGTTTTGGGGAGTTGACCAAGGAAATTAACCGAATAACAAGTGAAGTAATTTCACTTCATTCGTTCCAACTTTTTTAATGGGCTTGGCCCAAGTTAAAACTTTCCATCCGTGTGAATCTTGATTTGCAATTTGGGCTTTAAATCCAAATGTTGACTTTGGGCAAAATTGTATCCGAATGTTAATGGGCTTTTAGGCCCATTTAGCAAATGTGAGACCTTTTAAGGCCCATTTTACTTTAAAAGTTAACTCCTCGAAAAACGGACTTGACTTTTGGCTTCTCGATCATTTCTTCATAGTTGTGTCGAATTTTGTCGGTTTTCATGATCTTGAGTTCACTTTTGGTCTTTGACTTTGTCTTTGTCTCTTTCTTGGACTTTTCTTCAACATTTGACCGTGAAATCCCGTGTTTTCATTCCTTTTGATCATTTGTACCTATTTCACACAAAAACACAAAACCACGCGTAATTCCGATATTTACGATATAAAACACATGATTAGGTCTTGTTTTTCCTTGATTTTAGTGGTAATAGAATAAGTGTTTACACACTTATTACTGCTCGATGACACAAGACAAGCAAATAATTTCACTTCTGCGCGCGACGCTGTGGTAATCGCACGAATGGCCCAAGTGATGGGGTTTGGGATTTTGGGTTCGTGGTTGTGGTCTTGGAGTTTCGTGTATCATATTAATACTATAAGTTGCATAGTTTATCAAGAGAACTAAGGATGTACAAGGAGACACTTGGGATTGAAAATTGGTTTAGGGTACTGGAGAAGGTTATGTCATCGTGTGAAGATAAACGTATCCGTTTACCCTAGCTCAAACCTTACCCACGATTATCTCCTTGTAAGTTCACATCCCATTCTTTCCATCCGTATATTTGCTTATGTCCCTTAGTTGTGGTATGTGCTTGAAACGTGTTAAAAACCTAAACGAACATCTTGTTTTACCTTCTGTTCTTTTCGAAGGTAGCATAAAAAGGTTATGCATGTGCGTGTAAACACACTGCATATGGGTTGAAATGACCCTAGTTTGACCCTTGTATCATGTCATTAGATGAAAAAATTTATTACCTTGTAAATTAGATACGTCGTAGCCTTATTAGTACGAAGAACGAACTGATTTGATCAAGTATCGAATGAGAAACAAAAAACCAAAGCACACCAAAAATTCGCCTAAACATTTCCTCTAAAGATGGTTTTAAATTCGTGAAGTTGATAATTAACAGTGGCATATGTTTGAAGTTTGGTTAAAAACGAGGTGTAACTCGACTCTTTTACGACCCATTTTTGACCCTCGAAACGACTTTGCCCCGAGTCAGTTAAACAACGAAAGTTGTAGGCGGTCATGCCATCTACACGACTATACTTTCGGTTCGACCCAAAAGTCATTATCGAGAACCGTAGACAAGGTCGAAACTGACCCGGTAGACCTCGTATGCTTAAAAACAGTTTCACGACACTTACATCGAACATGATTTTAACCCATCAAACAAACTCGGTTTATAAAACATAAAACATCGACTTTTAGACCGCCCGGCTAGCTACCCAACGGTACTTACGGTTTACTCCGCGAGCTACGAACGAGCCCATTATTCTCGCCGAAAAACTTGCGATATCCTTTGGTTTCGAAGTGTTTTATGCAAAACACGATTCACATTTCAAAATTTGAATTTTGTACATGTTTCATGTCTACCGTACATGAAACATGTTTCACTTTATGAAACTTTATTTCTTTTTTAAAAATATTTATTAAATTTATTTATTTAATATATTTTTAATAAAAATATTAAGTATATTTAGGATATTTGACCCGTTAAACAATCCCGCTAAATAAACTGCTCCGACAACAGAATTTTTCAGTATTGTTAAATATATGCCGATTAAATGACCGCACTTTTTTTAAAACGTTAAACCCTCGTAAGTGTTAAAAACTATCGATTTAGTTAAATAACTCAAGCACATACTAGGGGACTAAATGCTATGTTTATTTTCGTGTTGCATGTATTGTAATACATACTTTATCTAACTTAGGTTATAGATTGTTTCGAGCTATTATTTCTCCATGTCTACATTGTGCTATTTTGCCGTTGCCATTACTTCAGGGTGAGTTTCATAGCCCCACTTTTACATGTTTTAATATACTTTTGGGGTGAGAACATTGCTTATTTTTACGGATGAACATAAGTGCTAAAACTTGATACGTTTGCCTACGTGATGTCTAAGTCCCCGATATCCTAAGTTGCTTTTAGCCCACTATCATGAACCGTTAATTACTTGTGTGTAAGCGCAAATGTTATGGATAGATCTATTGGGACTGGCCTCCCTATCTAATTGTGATTGTGTGGTCAAATTAGATACACTTACATTTGAATCCTCACCTATGCTCCAGGATAGGTATCTGCTTTGGGCTCTTATTATATTGTTGGTTAACGCTTCGGTGTCATGAGCTTAGACGTAGGGATACAAACATATACTATTTTGATTATAGCCATGTTTGGTTATATGCCGGTTGCTTGATTAAATCTTATGGTTCATCACACTTATTTTGTAACTAAACCTATGAACTCACCAACCTTTGTGTTGACACTTTAATAATGTTTTTCTCAGGTATCAAGATGCAGGAGTGACTTGGTTGCGGCATGGAGATAATAAATTTTCGTGACTATCTTTTGGGAATTTAAACTTTACTGTACTGTCTTTAAAATTTGATTTACTTTATAATGTTGTATCAAATGCTTCCACACAATTTTATTTAAGTTTAATGAATTTAAAACGACTTCTACTGTCGTTCTTTATAATCTATGTCTCATGATAGTCATGACCGTCGCACCCCATTGTGTTCCCTTACTCTGATAAATTAGGGGTGTGACAGCTTGGTATCAGAGCTGTGGTTATAGAGAACTAGGTTACTTTTATGAAAATCACTTTAGAAATGTTTTGGTCAAAAATGAAATTTTGGGAAAAGAGTAATACTAGACTATAACCGTTTCTCTAACTCCATAGGCCACTTCACTCCACGTCTTCGATACAAGTAAGTTGTGACTTGAAATAGTTTATGAATTTTGCCAGGCTAAGTTTTAAACTTGATCGCTACGTGTTATTAGCATTAAATATTCATTTTCCTTGTTTGAATGATCCCTATGTACGATGTACTTATAGAAATGTGTACTAATATGATTTTTATAAAATACCCCACATCCTTGTTTGGATTATTATACTACTCAAATGGTTTGTGCCATTTTCATTTGGTTTGTGCCATATTTATTTGGTTTGTGCCATATTTATTTGATTTGTGCCATAAATATATGGTTTGTGCCATATATATATTTTAGGATTAAATGTACGCATATTTATGCCTCACATATTTTTAAATAGTCCGCGGGACTATTATCGACTATCGAAACGTTTGTGTGTTTCATGTCGCTATACGCCGAATTAAAAATATCTCCACGATTCCTAGAACGAAAAACTAGATGAATATATTTATTTATCATGTGTTTGGTAGTATATTAATTTGTAGTAATACTTGAATCAAGCGGTGCTATTATAAAAGTCGAGAGGAGCAACTATTTATTGGGTCCGGTAAATCGTTACTCCACTAAACATTTATAATAGACTCGGTTGAGGAAAAGTAACCTACATTAATTAACGGTTTGGAAATCGGAATTGAATGCGTAAATTTTCGTATCGAATAATTATTTCACTCATTTGAGCACGACCGAGGAACAACGACGTCGTCACTATTTAAGACGACATATGACGATAAAACACTTTATACAAGTATTACACTTGTCATACTCCAAAAAGTACTACAATTCAAAGAACGAATAATACTAGGGTTTTGGCCCGCGCTTCGCTGCGGCGCGAAGGGCGGGCATTTCTGGCAAGAGTTACACAAAAAGTGAAACAATAAGGGGTCAGGCTACTGCTATCCATATTCACGACAAACATTTTATACAAATAATGAAAAATGTTTATATCTTTTTAAAAAGCAGGTGGCACAGTAAACAAACAAAAAGATTATGTTATTTATCACAAAAATTTTCCATGGGTGCTTGTACACTAACTTCAGCAGCATCAATGTGTTGGATTTCGCTTCAATCTGCATCTTGATCATTTACAATAGGTAATGCTTCTGAGGGACCATCTCTCTGTCCGTTAGAAGATTCATCATTCACTTTGTCCACAACTACCGAGTCCCCTTGGTTTGACAGGTTAGTAATTTGACTAGACTCAGTGATCTGATTCGCTTCCTCGACCTGCTCACGAAGTTGTGACTCTGATTCAGGTTCTGCCATTTGTGTATCTTCACTATTGGCTGCAGCAGCCGCTTCAGCCTCAGCCTGCTTTCATGCAACTTCTTGTTTGATCGCTTCTTGTTTGTACTTCTCCATCAGATTGTCGATCCTTTCTCGCTCTATGAGAAGATCAACATAGCGATTCTGTAGAGTTTTTTCTAGTTCTTTTTGCTTTTGAACATCTTCCCAGATACTATTGATACGGTTTGATTGTGACAATCCGTCAATTTATGGTTGATATTTTATTCTCAAGTATAATTTAAAAACATTATTTTAATGTTATAATATGAAGTCACTTATTTTTGGGAAGAAATTTGGGTCTACATCTTGAAGTAGCATCGATTACGTCTAAATCGGAGGATTCTACGTTACGTGCTTACGTTTACATACACTGTTTTGGTGACAGTCCGACACTTCAGGAAATAAATTTATCCTTGAATATTATTATTGAATTTTAAATTTGTGTTGATTCATAAACTCACAAATTTACGAGAAGAGATTAGAACTTACGTGAATAATTAAGCGTCCTTTACGACTAAACCGAAAACCCTAGGTTTACGTATTTACGTTTTTGAACTCCGTTTTTGATGAGGAAATTTTTATTAGATTCGTTTTGTGCCGTTGACTCATAATTTATAAAAACGTTTTTCGTAAAACGACCCGAGGGCACGCAAATCGAGGAAACTTGAATCGAGGAGTACCCGTAAATTAATAGGGATGGGACAAGTTTACACTTGCCCACCCCTATACAAGTGGAATCCAAGATCACATAACACACTCTTGATGTGTCAAGTTTACTTAAGTAAACAAGGACACTTGTCCTTGTTTCTTTCCAAACCACTTAACCACAAAACAAGCTAACCATAAACCATTTCTCACACATGCAAACCAAGAAACTCTCTCAACTCTTACTCTCTCCCCTTGAACGTCCAACACCACCATTATATCACCATCATCATCAAATTTTGACCATAAACAAAAGATATAATCAATATATGTTGATAACCACACCAAAAGATGAAGATTGGAGGTGATTTTAACATATAACAAGGAGTTTTCATCGAGGTCTTTGGGCTGATTTTTAAGAAGGAGTTTAGGGCTGATTTGTTGAAGGTGTCTTCATATCCTTGGTAATCTTGAAGGTGGTCTTGATATTTCATAAGATTGGTTACCAAAACCAAGCCTTGTTCATCCAAAATCTCAACCTTTTCATCACTAATGGTGGTATAGAGATTGTTTCTTCCTATCCTCTTGTTATTTTGATTATGTAATCATGTATTTTCTTTCTTATTGTATATGTATATGATGAATATATGATGATAAAAATGTTGTGTTGGGATCAAGTGTTGATAAATATGATTAAAAAGATGAAAAACCATAAGAAACAAGGCTAAAATCTTGCTTAAATTGTTGGCTGTATAAAAACAGTAAGTAACCAAGTTATGAACTGATAAAATTGCATGGTAGAATCCATTTACAGTAAGTGTTAGATGTCATACACATGTGAGAGTTGCCCATGCAATGGAATCATCAAAATGAGTGAGATATGATCAGAACAAGATTAGTGTACCAATCTGAATAGTCTATTTTGTAGAGACTGTTAAGGATAGTTAGACATGGAATGAGCAGTAGCTATAACTAAATTATTTGTAGCAAAGTTTATGCCATCCAAAAATGAGCTTCTATCTCCTTATAGAACTCAAAGGTATGATAAAAATGGTGAAGATGAAACTAAAAATCAGATTTTGAAGAATTAATATTTAATAGTATTATATAAGCACTCAAACTAATATAGTATAAAATGTGAATTAAAACCCACTAACTTATAAATTTAATTTATATAAATATGTATAAGGTTAAATAAATGGACACTTTATAAAAATGGTAGTTGAATAAGATTTATAAGTTATAAAAACTATAAACATGATTTTTACGACTTTTTCGGCTATTACCGTAAAATTAACGTTTTTCGCCAATTAAAACTTAGACGATCAAACCCGTCTAATGTAAAGTTTTTAAAAGTCATATACTGATGTATAAGTACCTAATACAAGTAAAAACCGATAAAACCCGAACTATATGACATACGGATATTAACGAGCTAAGTTAGCATATTTGGACTAATAATTTAACTAAATAAGTTAAACACTTATAAAAATTACTTATTGGGCTTAACCCATTTCGGCTCAAATGTAAAGTATAAATACTGATAATACAAGTATAAAATGGATTAATACAAGTCAATGAACTTATAATAGGCTTATTGGACCTAAAACATGTAAATAGGTAAAACTAGTAAACTAGTAAAAAGTTACCAACACATAAACACTAAAATGAGTAAATAAGAATATATAAACCCACTTGATCATCATCATATGTACAAAATCATCATATGTATATTTGTTATTTTTATAAAGTCATTGGAAAAGAGTCAAAAACGAGTATTATTTGTCTAGGTTTCCGTGATTAAAGCACGTACCGTACATCCGAATCGCCGATAACCGCCTTCCCACATCAACGTGAGTTCATAGCCTCGCACTCTTTTAAATGTTTTTATGAAATGTTTTATAAACCCGCGAGGGAGATAACATGTTAGTTTTTATGAAATAGGACACTAGTTGTCCCGATTGTTTGTTTATTGATTTGGACCCGAATGATTGTATGACCCGATGAATGATTAAATGACCCGATAAATGAAATGAAATGGATTATTAAACTTAGGTTATGTCACTAAAAGTCCCATTAGCATGAATTGTGAACTGTCGGGATTTGGTAGACGCTTATGCATATAATAGTACTATTTGGGGACGATCGCCCCAGTTCGCGCCTTGACGGTTGATCCCCGTCGTGCCACATTGATTAGTAAGTGAATTTATGTATGAGAAGATTTACACAAGCGTGACTATTGTGACGACACGCTAATTTAGATGGGCAAAGTAGTTTCGGGCTAGCTAGTCGTTGTTTGTTGTAGTAAGGTAACAATGTCATGCGGCTTATAATAATCCAATTAACGAAATACTGCTTTATGCATTGAATTACGATACATTGCCTGACTAGCAATACAGGGTCTTATTATTGATATTATGTTCGTGTTTCGGTTTTATATAACCATATCCATATAACGGTTTTTATTTAGCTTTATACAACGTTATAAAACGTATTGTATGATGTTTTTACGACATTGGTTCGTATAATGGTTTTGAAGGCAACAGCCTATATTATGATTTTGATAAGGATTTGAATAAAATGACTTTGTCTATTTTATGCCTATTACAAAGATTTGTACAAAAATGATTTTCGTTAATAATTATATGCCGATGATATATTGATGGTTTTATTAAACTCTATGAATTCACTCGGCGTTATCGCTGACTTTTTCTTTTAACATGTTTTATCTCAGGTACTTGAAGGTAATTCTCGGGAAGACAACAAGAATTCATGGCCCGCACTTAAATAATAATTTCCATTCAAATGTTTTGTTAAATTTTATGAAATGACTATGACTTTCTATGTAAATTTGATATTCATGAATGGAAATGCTTTATTATTAAACGACGCGATTTTTAAGCGTTGTCTATGATGTGAGTAATGTGCTATCCCGTAACACCAATGAGTCTTCCGCTGAACTGAATTGTAAAAATTTGGGGGTGTTACATTTTGGTACCAGAGCTCTCGTTATAGAGAACGAAAGATTTTTAAAACCAGGGTTTTGAATAAAACATTTCAAAATCTTTTAACTATAAACATTTTTCTCAAAATGTCTAAAAATCATTTGACTATAACGGTGCCGAAGAATTCCCGAGTTACCGACAAGGCCAGACTGAGAAGTGTTATTTTAATATATATAACTTGGATTATATATATATATATACATATATAATGTAATTTGATTACATGAGTGTTTGATGATTATTTTAATACTTATACGAGATATTTATACGACGTAAATTGTCACAAGGAACCCTAACTCCCCTAGCAAATCAACTGAAGCTATTCCCGTAGGAATTCTAGCTATTCCTGATCTAAACCAAGTTGTGGATATTTATGATCCCAACAAAATGGTTAATATTCGTAGAAATGTAGATATTAGTTGATTGTGATATTGAAGAAGAATTGGTGAGATTATATCTGATATCGATGCCATGACGATCTTTCCTTATAGAGTGAAGTTTGACAAAACCTTACCACCTGGAAAGGTGTCATCTGATTTGGTGTTACCCAATTCTTAAATTTGAAATCGAAAGGGGTGAATGTTGCACTTGAGGCTGTCATTGGAACCATTACCCAAAAGCCTCATGCCACTAGTACCTTTCCAAGAAGTCTAATTGAATGTGTGAGTCATTTAATGCTGGTGACTCATTTGATAATTGTTGTTGTAAGAGCTATAGGATTGGAAATTAAGTGTTGATCATATCGAGCTTTTATTTCCCTTTTAAGGTTTATGAATAAGATTGAAAGTATTGGAAAATGAGGTAGGATATCGCATTGAGTATAAGTTGGTTGAAACTTGAATGAAGTAAAATTTAACCTGTATGGAATATGAGATTGATAAGAGGAAGTCGTTAAGTTCTGTGATTGAATTATAAGGTTTTAAATTGATTGTTGATTCGTGTTAAGTGTTGTTCCTAGACCATTGTTCAATGATGAGGATGCCCAGTGTCTAGGAAATAAATTGAAGAAATCTTCTTCTGAATAGGGACCGATGGATCTTTCGGGACAGGTGGAACCCCCATGACTCTTGTAGATTAGTATTCATTGTGGTATCTTTTAAAAAAATCCCTAACTTAACTGAGACATCAGTTGGTAGGATGAGTTCTTGGAATTGTATGACATAGTGACACGTAATGTGTTACGGTACAATTTTGACTAGTTTGTGATTAATGAAAAGACTACCTTTGATTGCTAAATTTTACATGTATCGATGTTATCTATCTTTTATTGCTTCATCCTAATGTTCGCATTAGTGATGCAATCATTGAACAAGTACTCATCTCGATTTGAGTTACGTTGTGAATTATTCACTTTTGAGTGCCATCGAGGTCATAAACCTCATGATTAATTGGCTAAGCTCATTTCCTATCATATCGTAGTTAGTTCTTGGTGAACAACTCTTCATCACTCCTTTGCAGATCACTCATTGTTTTTATAAGATACAATAGTATCTCTTGAGAAAAATTGAATTTTCATCACCATACGGATTATTTAAAATGAGACTTATAAATAATCGTTATCGAAATGAAGTTGTTTATAAAACACCTTGGAAAACTTAATTGTTTTCATAACAAAGAAAATCTTTGTAAATTTATTTTTGATTCTTATTTAAGAATTAAGCATGAAAATATTTTTATTATAAACATGATGATAAAATTTTGAAGAACTGAGTATTGCATCGTTAATCTTGAAATTGTATATAGTTGCGCGCCTACATACAATTTGGAATGGACCATGCAAGGCTGATTAGTAGTCACCATAAAACTAATGAATAAACACTACATTTTCTTTGAAGATTGTGAAAGATTAAATTTTATGAGATCTGCAAGAAGTGAAAAATAGGGACATAATGTTAGGACACCTACATATGTGCCTGTAGCATCTATTCTTCTGAGTCGAGTTTACTCATCTGTGGAAATTGTCTTATTTGACAATTGACAATTCTTTCTTGTCCAATTCTCCCGTAGTGAGATTCTTAGGAAAAGTATCTGATTACCGAGTGTTGATACCCGACTGGATGTATCGACGTTCCTATCATTTCTTTTGATTTAGTTTCATTTGAATGACCTGGGTAACGATCCGAGGAGCTTTCGAATGCGTACTCAAATTATGAAAACATGGGATATATTCATATTCGTTAAATGTTTTCGTCTTTATCTGAATTAAAATTCTCTCGCGTAAATTATACGTTGACATTACCCTTTGGATGATAGTTGTGCCTCCATATATCCTTGAATTTGCGAAGGATTATGAGTTATTATTAGTCTTTTGAGAAGTTCACATCTTATCGACGGCAATAAAACTAAAAAGTTGATAGTGCCAGTAGAATGGATTGATTGATTATGACATGACGACATTGTCTTAATTGATGGGAACTCGAGTAGAAATCCCCTAAAAGATAAGATGTTGATTATCAAAAGTGATCTAAATAATTCTTGATGGATGACCATATCCTGCATTTAGACTTGAATTTATATTGTGAATGGTTGTGAATTAGTCATAGATATTATAATCTAGAAAGAACCTAATATGAATTTATTAAAAGATGTTTCTGTTATCTAATACTTTAGGAAGTATTTGTTGATGAATTACCTAGACTTTCGCCATTAAGGCAAGTTGAAATTGGTATTGATTATATTCCCGATGATGCACCTGTGGCTTGTGCACTATACGTCAGCACCATCTAAATTAAAAGAATTACCGTACAACTGAGCGAGTTGTCGGAGAAAGCTTTTATTCTACCAAGCTCGTCATTATGAGGAGCTATGGTGTTATTATTCCTTATATTTGTTGAATTACCATGAACTAGGTAAATTGATGATAAAAATCTATATCCACTACCCACGATGATAGATTTGTTCGATCATTTACAAGGTTCTAGCGTATGTTTTAAATATTTGATCCATGGCATGGTTATCATCAACTTCGCATCCGCGAAAAAGATTATCTATTCTAATTACTACATACAGAACTTGTAATGAACATTATGAGTTTCACGTGATGTCGTTTGGATTAACTAATACACATGTAGCATCCATAAATTTGGTGAATCACGTGTGTAGGCTGTAATTTGATAAATTCATGCTTGTAATCATTAAGGACCATCTATTTGTCTATAAGAATAGGAAGGAGTTAATAATTATTTATAGATTACCCTGAATTGGCCGAACAACAAAGACATGTACCTTGAATATTTAACATGTGATTTAAGGCTTAATCCTTTACATTATTTGACCGTGAGATTAATAGAAAACGGAGTCTATATTGACTCTTCAAAATTAGAGCCATTTGAAACTTTGGGTTTTACCAAAAAAAGTGCAAATATGTTTTGAAAAATGTTTTATCAAAAGAATTTTTAAGGGATTATTTCCTTATACTGAAATTATTTAACTAAACTCCTGTTTAGGGGTAAATGTTTGTGTTTACCTCAAGACAACCTAAGAGGGATTAAGGAAACCATGACATGAAATTTAAAACGACAATTTTTGCTTGTCAACTAAGAAAACTGTGACCAAAGTATAAATAAAGATTTTTCGAACATTTACGAATCTCACTAATTATTTTCAGTAAATCAATAAAAATCGTGATAATTAAATTCAAATTTATTCTTTTGAACATTTTTCTATAATTGGACGAACCGAGAAATTTAAAACTTTTTACGTTTACATTTCATAAAAATTAAATATTTATTAATTAATTACTTGCAATAATTATCGACGCTTTAGTCGTCGGATTGAGTAAAACTGATAAAAATGATAGTTGAGACGAAACGAAAACTTAGAAAATATGAAGAAAGAAATTTTGAATAAATACGGTCATGATAATTATTTCATCAGGGAAGGTGAATGTAGATACTGAAACATAATATAGAAAGGATAAAGAATCAATTAGGATTTATTCCTTAGTAATGACTGTACAAAATAAATTGTCGAACAATTTAAAAATAGCCGATGCTTGTAAAAAGGGGTTCGCGGCTAATGTGAATGATAGGTCTGAAAACATCCATCCTTTTCCCACTTATTTCTTGCTAAAACAAGACCAAAACGCGTATTTAATGTCATTTGTTTGGAATTATGTGTGGTTTGTGTGTTTGTTGTGTTTTCAGAGCCAACCGGATAAATATTAGAGAAAACATGGGATTGCACGGGTTTTATCGAGGAAAAAGACGAAAAGACGAAGTCTATAGTCCAAGGGATGCAAAAGATTTGAAGTCAATGGGCCTATCTGAAGATTTATCGAAGAAAAGGATCAAAGATGGAAGATTTACACATGTCGAAGAAACTCAAGTCTATTAAATGAAGAAATAAAAGACGAGTTGAATTTATTCGTCGACAAATCCCGAATCAAAATCGAAAACGTCAACTTTTCTGAAAAGACGAGAAGACAAAAAAATGGAGAAAGCCCACTCACCAACCAAGGGAGAAGCCTATAAATACTCCTCCCATTCAGAAATTTCGACTAGTTCTTTTCAGTTACAGTTTTTCCTATTTCGTAGGAAGAAAACCATCTCCCTTAAGGAGTGGTTTTCACTTTTCTTTGATTTCTTCCAATCTTGTAAGTTTAATCTTTCCACTTTGTTTGTTGAATCCTAAATCATTAATACAAGTTTACTGTTAATCTTTCCATCATCTTGTTCTTCATCTCTTGGTGATACAAAGTTCTTAAGTTTTATTTTATTGCTTTGATCATCATAAGTAAGAGGGTTTTTGCGTTTTTGTGGTTTTGGTTTGATGTTTACCTTATGTAAATGATTAGTGGTGAAATTGATTTTAGTTTTGATTAAAAACTTGGTGAATTTTGAGTCAAATTCGTGTTTATAAGGATCCCCTGTTCTTCGCGTTATTTAACTGTGCTCACCCAGATTTATTCCGGATAAGGGAGTCTGTGATTGTGTTGGTTCGGAATATCCAATTATTCCGGATCAAGGTGTGATTGTCTTGTTTACTCGGAATATCAAAATATTCCGGGTAGTTCTCTTATTCCGCATAGGGTTTTTATCAAAATTATTTCGCATAGCTTTCTTTTCAAATATTCCGTATAGGCTTTCTTTTTAATACATTCCGCATAGAGTTTCTGTTAAATACATTCGGCATAGCTTTCTTTTCAGTTATTCCGCATAGCTTTCTTTTTAATATATTCCGCATAAGGGTTTTGTTGAAAACATTCCGCATAGTATTCCGAATAGGGTTTCTCTCCAAAACATTCCACATAGGGTTTCAGCATAGGACTACATTCCGCATAAGCCAATTATTCAGCATAAGCCAAATGTTCCGGATAGGCATTTTTATTCCGCATAGAGCTAACATTCCGAGTAGGGCAAGATATTCCGAATAGCCATTATTCCGAATAAGGTAAATTCCCAGTTTTATTCCAGTTTTCCAGTTTTAAATTCTAGCTTTATTTTTATTCTCAGTAATTGCTTTTAGTTTAATTTTATTATTTCTAGCATTTATCATTTTAGTAGATTTAGACCAAAGCTCCCCTTTTTTAGTTACCAATTACAACTATTCCACTTTTGACCGTGATCAATTCGAGAAGATACCGAGAACGAAACAACGACATATATCAATTGGGTACGAGCAATGCAAAGAAAGATCTTGCAAGAAAAACCTTTTTATTAACTAAAAAATAGTTATTAAAATGGCGCCGCTGCCGGCTCTTTTCGTAAGGATCAACGGTTTCTTGTGAGAAAAATTGGATTTTGGGATCCGTTCTTTCGGGAACGTTATTTTCAAGCACAAAAAAATTTTCAAAAAAAATCTAAAAATTTCAAAAATACAAAAACATTAAAAAACCTATAAAAACCAAAAATATTTTCTCTTGCATTTTCTTTTTAGTGTATGCGTACTCGATCAACGTCTTATTCAGAGCCCGAGACTCTCGAAGATTTAGACATGGCTGGTGTACACAACAACAATAATAATCCACCCCTCCCAAACAACAACAATAATAATCCACCCCACCAAAACATGAATAATCCACCCTTACCCGACCTACGACCCATGGAGGAGCTATGCCAACCTACGATGAACGGACGTGGAGGCCCGATTGCACCGATGCATGTCACGGCTCAGGAGTTTTCGTTGAAGCATCACATGATCCAACAAGTGCAAACTAACCCATTTCGCGGAATTCCGGATGATGATGCCAACAAACACCTCGAGAAAGTCATTACCATCACCCAAAGCATGAAGTCCCCCGGTGTTTCTATGGATGAACTTCGCCTCCAACTCTTTCCCCACTCGCTTTCTCACCATGCCGAAAAATGGTTTTACCGTCTCCCAAAGAACTCTATTCATACTTGGGACGACATGACTCAACGCTTTTTGTCGCGCTACTTCCCACCATCCATGGTCACGAGCCTTCGTAACCAAATTAGTGGATTCATGCAAGACAATGATGAATCGCTCTTCGATGCTTGGGAACGATACAATGATTTGATCGACCGCTGTCCAAATCACAACATGCTCCCCGTCACTCTCATTGATACTTTCTACAATGGTCTCACTTTTCGTGATCGTGACACGATCAACGCCGCCGCCGGTGGTACTTTTATGAAAAGGAGACCGGAGGAGTGTAGAGAGTTGATTGAAAACATGACTACTCACCACAAGAATTGGGATTCATCCGCATCCTCAAGATCTAATCAGAGAGTCCATGTTTCTTCTACTACTTCCAATCCCGAGATAACCGAACTTACCCGCCAAATCGCGAATATGCACAAATATTTCATGTCCATGACCACAAACCACATTCAACAAGCTAAAGCCGTTGCTATTTCTTGTGACACATGTGGTGGTCCTCATTCTTACAATGATTGTCCTTCTACTCAAGGCAATTTTTCTGAAAACGTTAACGCAGCTTACGGTACTTATCCCACGGGAGGCTATCAAGCTCGTCCTCAAGGAGACCGTAGCTTGCTAAGTTATCGTTCAAACAATTATCTTGCTCCACCCGGTTTCCCTCCTCCAAACCAAACCCAACAACAAACCTATAATCGAAATAACCAATCCCAACCTCGTGCTACCAATCAATATCAATCCCAAAGAAACCCATACCCAACTCAAGGAAATTCTCAAGCTTACCAAGCTCCACCTCTCACTCAACCGATGACATTGAATCAAGACGTCGAGACGTTCATGAAGACTAATCGAGAGATGGTGACGAATCTTTAGAGTCAAGTCATCAACTTGAAGGGCGAAATGGTGAAGCAAGGGAACGATATTCGAGACGAGCTAAGGAATGACATGGCAAAACAAAGCAATGAGATTCGTGTAGACATAAGAGACTCTTTCAGCACTCAAGCGGTTAACATTCATGATATGATCGGTTCCCTCTTCCAAGGTAATCAACCCTCTTCTTCGGGTACTCTTCCGAGTAACACCGTTGCGAATCCAAGAGGGGAGATGAAAGCAATCACCACTCGTAGTGGAAAAGGTTATACGGAACCCGAGCTTCCTACACCTCCACCCGTGATTGTGAATACGGAAAAAGAGCAACTTTCCCCACCTCCTTCACCTTCTATCCACATTTCCCCACCTCCCGTG
This sequence comes from Glebionis coronaria, assembly GCA_025667525.1. Taxonomy (NCBI): domain Eukaryota; kingdom Viridiplantae; phylum Streptophyta; class Magnoliopsida; order Asterales; family Asteraceae; genus Glebionis; species Glebionis coronaria. The sequence continues at coordinate 449,400,685 of CM046877.1, read as the reverse complement.
GTTGTGAGTGATCCTACTCCCCTAAAGCCTTCTTCTTCATCCAATATACCTTATCCTTCAAGGTTGAGGAAAGAAAAGCAAAAGAGCAAGGATGATATTCAAGTTTCAAACTTTCTCAAAATGTTTAAACAACTGAATTTTAACATCTCCTTTGCCGAGGCTCTCGCTCACATGCCCAAATACGCTAAGATGTTTAAAGATATTCTAAGTGACAAGGAGAAACTTCTTGACATTGCTCAGACCCAACTTAATGAGAATTGCTAAGCCGTTCTCTTAAGGAAATTGCCCACCAAACTTGGTGATCCGGGTCGCTTCTTGATTCCTTGCAACTTCCCGGGAGTAGAGAATTGCATGGCCCTAGCCGATCTAGGTGCCAGTATAAACTTGATGCCTTTAAGTGTTTGGAAGCAATTATCTCTCCCCGAGCTAGTCCCCACCAAAATGACCTTGGAATTAGCTAACCGTACGGTTGCTTATCCAGTGGGGATAGCCGAAGATGTCTTTGTTGGCGTTGACAAATTCACCTTCCCGGCGGATTTTGTTGTCGTTGACTACGAGATGGACCCCCGTGTTCCATTAATCGTTGGACGTCCCTTCTTGAGGACCGGTCGCACTCTCATTGATGTAGCCGGGGGCGAAATAATCATGAGAGTTGGTGACGATAAAATTGTCTTCAACATGGGTAAGATTTCTAAGCAACCTTATTCGTATGAGAGTGTTAATGCTATTGATGTTCTCGATGAGGCTTGTGAAGAACATTTTCATGATGCTTTCAAAAGTACTCTCTCTTCTCTACCCAATGTTGAGACTGTTGCCTCAATTGCTCCGGCATTGACTCCTTTTGGAGAAAGTGACTTGGATGATTTTGAAGCTAGCTTGGGTCCTCTCGATATTAAGTATGATGATTCTTCCACTAATTGGGATGAAGACATTCGTACTATTGAGAAACTTCTCAATGAAGACCCGTTTCCTCCTCCCTCTCCTAAAGAGGTGACTAATGATGATCCATCGTTAGTTACACCATCTATTGAGGATTCTCCTACTCTTGAGCTTAAGGACCTACCTCCTCATCTAGAGTACGTTTTTGTTGAAGACAACGAGAAGTTACCGGTCATCATCGTGAAGGACCTGAAAGAAGAAGAAAAAGCCCGACTTATCGCCGTGTTGAAGAAGCATAAAAGAGCTATCGCTTGGAAAATCTCCGACATTCGCAGAATTGATCCTCACTTTTGCACACATAAAATTCTCATGGAGGACGACTTTAAGCCCACAATTCAAAGCCAACGAAGGGTGAATCCTAAAATCCATGAAGTCATCAAAAAAGAGGTTATCAAACTTCTTGATGCGGGTATGATTTACCCTATTTCGGATTCACCATGGGTTAGTCCAGTCCATTGTGTGCCTAAGAAAGGCGGAATCACCGTTGTGCCCAATCAAAACAACGAGTTGATTCCTACCCGTCTCGTTACTGGGTGGAGAGTTTGTATAGACTACCGCAAACTCAATGATGCCACGAGAAAGGATCATTTCCCTCTTCCTTTTATGGACCAAATGCTTGAACGTTTAGCGGGTAATGAATATTACTGCTTTCTTGATGGTTTCTCAGGTTATTTTCAAATACCCATCGATCCCCAAGATCAAGAGAAGACAACATTCACTTGTCCCTATGGCACATTTGCCTACAAAAGGATGCCTTTTGGCTTATGAAATGCCCCCTGGACTTTCCAAAGGTGCATGTTGGCTATCTTCCATGACATGGTTGAGCAAACCATGGAAGTCTTCATGGATGATTTCTCGGTCTTTGGGGATTCCTTCTCTTCTTGCCTTGCCAATTTGGAACGTATGCTTAAGCGGTGCGAAGACACTCGCCTTGTTCTGAATTGGGAAAATGCCATTTTATGGTAAAAGAAGGCATTGTGCTAGGACACAAAATCTCTAACGCCGGTCTTGAAGTCGACCGTGCTAAAGTAGATGTCATAGCCAAATTACCTCCACCTTCAACCGTGAAGGGTGTGAGAAGTTTTCTGGGTCATGCGGGCTTCTATCGTCGATTCATTCAGGATTTCTCTAAAATCGCTCGCCCGATGACCCACCTCTTGGAAAAAGATACTCCTTTTATCTTTTCTAAAGAGTGTATCGAAGCCTTCAATCTTCTTAAGGATAAGCTAACTAAGGAACCGGTCTTGGTTACCCCTAATTGGGAGCTACCCTTTGAATTGATGTGCGATGCTAGCGACTTCACTATTGGTGCGGTTTTGGGACAAAGGATCAACAAACACTTCCAACCAATCTACTATGCTAGCAAAACAATGACGGGGGCTCAATTACATTATACGACAACCGAAAAAGAGCTTTTAGCTGTTGTCTATGCTTTTGAAAAATTTCGCCCCTATCTTGTTTTATCCACCACCATCGTATATACGGACCATTTTGCGTTGAAGTACTTGATGACTAAACACGACTCTAAGCCAAGACTTCTCCGCTGGGTTTTACTCCTTCAAGAATTCAACATTGAAATTCGTGACAAGATGGGTGCTAAAAAACTAGCCGCGGATCATCTGAGCAGACTTGAGGATCCATATCAAGGGGATCATCCGAACAAAGAGATCAACGACTCTTTCCCCCTTGAGACCTTAATGTCTATAAATCTCAATCTTGATGGCACCCCGTGGTTTGCCGATATTGCAAACTACTTAGCGGGTGGTGTTCTCATCAAAGGGTTAACATCCCAACAAAAGAAGAAGTTCTTGAACGATGTTAAGACTTACTTTTGGGATGACCCTTTTCTATTCAAACAATGCGCTGACTTGATTATTCGCTTATGTGTTGACGGACCGGCCGCTTTGGACATTCTCCAGGCTTGCCACAAAGGACCCACCGGTGGTCACTTTGGTCCCAACTACATCGCAAAAAAAGTGTTTGACTCGGGATTCTATTGGCCCACCATTTATCGTGATGCTCACGAGATGGTTAAGCATTGTGATGCTTGCCAAAAACAAGGCAAGATCACACATAAAGATGAGATGCCTCAAAATTTCATACAAGAATGTGAAAATCTTTGATGTATGGGGCATCGACTTTATGGGGCCATTCCCTTCTTCTAAAGGCAACACATACATCCTTGTCGCTGTCGACTACGTTTCTAAATGGGTTGAAGCCAAAGCTTTACCCACTAACGACACGAGGGTGGTTTGTAATTTCTTGAAACAACTGTTTGCTCGATTCGGTGTTCCTCGTGCTATTATCAGTGACCGCAGGACTCATTTTTGCAACGATCAATTTGCAAGAGTCATGGCTAAGTATGGTGTCAATCACCGTCTTTCCACCGCTTATCATCCTCAAACTAACGGTCAAGCCGAGATATCCAACCGTGGATTGAAGAGAATTTTGGAACGTACTGTGGGAGAGCATCGTGCCTCGTGGGCCGATAAGCTTGACGATGCTCTGTGGGCTTTCCGTACCGCCTATAAGACGCCGATAGGTTGTACACCTTATCGTCTTGTGAACGGGAAAGCATGCCACCTCCCTATCGAGCTGGAACATAAGGCATACTGGGCTTTGAAGTGGGCTAACTTCGACATCAACAAAGCCGGTGATCTTCGCAAGATTCATCTCAACGAGCTACAAGAATTGAGGAATCAAGCTTACGAGAACTCATTGATCTACAAGGAGAAGACCAAGATTATCCACGATGCTAAAATCAAGAACCGAGAGTTCCACGTTGGTGATCAAGTCTTACTCTTTAACTCTCGGTTGAAGATCTTCTCAGGCAAGTTGAAGAGCCACTGGTCTGGTCCATTCACCATCGCCAATGTTTTTCCCTATGGCACCATTGAGCTTTCTCAGCCAAATGGGCCCAACTTTAAGGTGAATGGCCAGCGTTTAAAATTGTACTTTGGTGAGGACATCTCTCATGAGATGATTCCATCCCTCACCACGTTTCCCTTGAATTAGTTCGGGACCGAGTCAGGCTCGCGACTCGGTAAACAAAAACAAGCGCTCCTCGGGAGGCAACCCGAGTATCTATCCCCCTTCCCGTTGTTCATCCTAAGTGTAGGGGGAGCTATATAGGTTGCTTGTATTTGGATGGTGATGTGATTACAGGGATAAATGCACTCTTGGAATCTTTGAAGAACCGTGCTCCCATGTTATCCGCAATACCGGTTCTAGCTCTCAACTATCGTGATTCAATTGTCTTCATACTCACATTTGAAATTGATCACGTTAGTCGTCCCTTCCTTAACTTGATTTAACCAACGTGCACAATGTCATAAGTGTAGGGGAGACTTTTCCCACATACTTAAACATTGAGGATAATGTTTATCTTAAGTGTAGGGGGGCTTCTATCGAAGTTTTAAGTGGACTTTTCCATTAAAATGCCTTCATTTAACCAGAAAATCATCTTTTTCAGCATTTTTCAAATTTTTAATTAACTTTGGCCAATTAATCATAATTTTTAAATTTTTATTGTTGCTTTCATATGTATATATCCCGCAATAAAGTCAAATATATATTAATAAAGTGGTGTAGCTAGTTTTGAAATCTTTGACATATTAGGCACGTTGCGATTATTTTGACTCAACCCGAATAGACTTATTCAAGTTTATTCTAGCTAGTATCCTTAACCATGTAGACCTTAATTGGTTTATTAGGCTAAGCATCCACGAGTCTCATTACTTGAGATTTTAAATTGTGGAGGACGAGAAATGATAGAGTCAATTATAAGTCGGTATTCTTGCACAAGCTCACTTGGTGTAGTTATTTGCCTATTCTCCCATCACTTGCTAATAATTTATCTGCAATAAGTAAGGTCGTACGATTTGAAAGGTTACTTAGCTTCTAGCCCAAGATCGTTTAAAAGTTGCTCGGTAATGATAAGAGTTCATAGCCAAGGCATAACTTATGAAGCGGGGCGCGAAGATTGGCGAGACCAAAAAGGCCCTAACAAGGCATGAGGATTCCATTTTATTGCTAAAGATGCAAGGTGATGTGAAAAGCATTATTCCTAAAATCAATATGAAGGATCAAGACTCACGACGAAAAGCAATCAACTCCCATCAAGATCATGGAGAAGTCTATCCGAAAAGACCCTAACAAGGTATGAGGATAAATAGATCCAAGTCCGAAAAGGAGGCGAATCATTGTATCTCAAAATCCCAATTAGCGATTAAAGAAATAATGATGAAGTCGTGGTCAACAAAGTGGAGTATCCCTCAAAAATACTCCAAGTGAAGAACTCTATTAACGAAGAGAAGACCATTATCTCAAGCACGTCTCTCAAGATATGAAGTATGAAGTACATGCCAAATATCGGCCCGAGAAAGGTCTCAAATCGTGAAGCGAGTTATGCCAAGATATGAACTTTTTGATATCCCGAGAAGCAGTTTTAAGAGATTTTGTCCTTTAGCTAACTATTATCAAATCGTCCTACTTTGCTTTCAGCCTAAATAAACTATCGAAATAAGTCCAAAAATGCATCTTCATGATCATTCGAAGACAAAAATAAAATATAAGAGATACACCTAGGAATAAGGGAGTTTAAGCATATAATTAAGCCATGTGTGTAAGTGTTTGAATTACTAACTTATAATAACAATGATCTCGTTTTTAAGCTTAGTTTGGGGAATGTGAAACTTGAGGGTGATAAATCTTCGCAACACCAAAGCCCTAATGTAATTCCTTGATCTATTTGCAAGTTATTTCCATATAGCTATTCTCAAGTGAAAATGGTTTCTATCCTTTTATCTCCTTTAAAGTTTTAATTTCTCTTAGTATTTAAATTTATTTTGTTTAGTAGTATTTTAATAAGGCCAAGGTTGATTGATTATGCGAAAAGTGTAAACTTGCTGTATCACTAAGCATTGCATGAGGGCATGGCAATGGTTAAGTGTAGGGGATTTGATAGGTGTGAAAACATCCATCCTTTTACCACTTATTTCTTGCTAAAACAAGACCAAACGCGTATTTAATGTCATCTGTTTGGAATTATGCGTGGTTTGTGTGTTTGTTGTGTTTTCAGAGCTAACCGGATAAATATTGGAGAAAACATGGGATTGCACGGGTTTTATCGAGGAAAAAGACGAAAAGACGAAGTCTATAGTCCAAGGGATGCAAAAGATTTGAAGTCAATGGGCCTATCTGAAGATTTATCGAAGAAAAGGACCAAAGATGGAAGATTTACACATGTCGAAGAAACTCAAGTCTATTAAATGAAGAAATTAAAAGACGAGTTGAATTTATTCGTCGACAAATCCCGAATCGAAATCGAAAACGTCAACTTTTCTGAAAAGACGAAAAGACAAAAAGAAAGGGAGAAAGCCCACTCACCAACCAAGGGAGAAGCCTATAAATACTCCTCCCATTCAGAAATTTCGACTAGTTCTTTTCAGTTACAGTTTTTCCTATTTCGTAGGATGAAAACCATCTCCCTTAAGGAGTGGTTTTCACTTTTCTTTGATTTCTTCCAATCTTGTAAGTTTAATCTTTCCACTTTGTTTGTTGAATCCTAAATCATTAATAAAAGTTTACTGTTAATCTTTCCATCATCTTGTTCTTCATCTCTTGGTGATTCAAAGTTCTTAAGTTTTATTTTATTGCTTTGATCATCATAAGTAAGTGGGTTTTTGCGTTTTTGTGGTTTTGGTTTGATGTTTACCTTATGTAAATGATTAGTGGTGAAATTGGTTTTAGTTTTGATTAAAAACTTGGTGAATTTTGAGTCAAATTCGTGTTTATAAGGATCCCCTGTTCTTCACGTTATTTTACTGTGCTCACCCAGATTTATTCCGGATAAGGGAGTCTGTGATTGTGTTGGTTCGGAATATCCAATTATTCCGGATCAAGGTGTGATTGTGTTGTTTACTCGGAATATCAAAATATTCCGAGTAGTGCTCTTATTCCGCATAGGGTTTTTATCAAAATTATTCCGCATAGCTTTCTTTTCAAATATTCCGTATAGGCTTTCTTTTTAATACATTCCGCACAGAGTTTCTGTTAAATACATTCCGCATAGCTTTCTTTTCAATTATTCCGCATAGCTTTCTTTTTAATATATTCCGCATAAGGGTTCTGTTGAAAACATTCCGCATAGTATTCCGAATAGGGTTTCTCTCCAAAACATTCCGCATAGGGTTTCAGCATAGGACTACATTCCGCATAAGCCAATTATTCAGCATAAGCCAAATGTTCCGGATAGGCATTTTTATTCCGCATAGAGCTAACATTCCGAGTAGGGCAAGATATTCCGAATAGCCATTATTCCGAATAAGGTAAATTCCCAGTTTTATTCCAGTTTTTCCAGTTTTAAATTCTAGCTTTATTTTTATTCTCAGTAATTGCTTTTAGTTTAATTTTATTATTTCTAGCATTTATCATTTTAGTAGATTTAGACCAAAGCTCCCTCTTTTTAGTTACCAATTACAACTATTCCACTTTTGACCGTGATCAATTCGAGAAGATACCGAGAACGAAACAACGACATATATCAATTGGGTACGAGCAATGCAAAGAAAGATCTTGCAAGCAAAACCTTTTTATTAACTAAAAAAACAGTTATTAGTGAACCATTAGAATTGAGAAGCCAATATCGTTAAATGTATAAAAGGTCACTTATGGTTGCCTAAATATGGAGGGTTGTGAGATATAGTTATGTTGGAATCTTGTAAGTATAAGTATTCTATTCATGACATTTCAGATTTAATGTATCTTTATTTGAAGAAGTTGTACTGATGCAAATTATGAAGGCAGACATCGCCTCATACATTAGTAAACGTCTAACTATTGCAAAGGTCATCATCTGAATTTGATTCGATTTGGGTCATCGTCGACAGACTGACCGAATCTGCTAATATCATTCCTGTTAATGATAGATTCTTGATGAAGAAATTGTCTCTTTTGTATTTAAAGGAGTTGTGTAAACATAGTGTGCCTGTATCGATCATCTCTATCAAGATCCTCGCTTCGCATCAAATTTCTAGAGATTTGCTCAGAAGTCATTGGGAACGAACCTTGATGAGGGTACTGTTTACCACCCCAATCGAAGGGACGAGGTAATGTAATGATACAAAACACTAGAAGTCTTGTTTTATGTTTGAATGATTGACCTTTGGTAATGCACCGTATAATCGTTTTCCTCTTGAGAGATTATAATTGATAATTATCGTATTAGGATTGAGATTGAATCTTGTGAGGATATATATGAGAGCATCTGTAAGCAGGAGTTGGGATGAAGACACCCGACATACACCCACTGTGAGTTGGACATGTCTTTTAGGTTTCAGGTTTCCTATGAGGACAAACTTGACCTTACAAGATACCCGACCCGTGAAACCTGAAATGATTTTTGAAATTAGGATCTGATTATTGACTGCCAGTAGTGGGCAGGTGGTTATATGAATATGAAATGTAGATCTTGAAGTGCAGGATGGGTAGCAAAGTTATGCAAAAAAAGTCACCAAAGAAAGATGAATTGAAGATCTGAAAGATCATGGGAATTAAGTCCTCGTTGTATGGGACCATTGAGATGATGTAAAAGTTGGTTTGAAAGGCATATAAGCTTGATCTACCCTATGACTTCAAGGGCTGCGTGAATTATGTTTCGTAAATCGAACTTGATAAAATATCTATCAAGTGAAAATCTGAGTACTTCTTAATAGAGTTTAGATCGGCGAAAAGTTGCATTCATCAAAAACCCGTGAACATCATGGATAGAGAAAGTAAGTCAACATTAAGCCTGATCTTATTCTCGTAGTTATGTTTGACGAAACTCGCGTATTGTAATGAATTACATTTGAGAGAAAAGATCGAATGTGGAGGAAATACCCACATGGCTCTAACTCTATAAGAAGCGAGTAGTAAGATAAATTGATCTTTGAGGACAAAGATCCTGTTTAGGGGTAAATGCTATGACAATCCGTTAATTTATGGTTGATATTTTATTCTCAAGTATAATTTAAAAACATTATTTTAATGTTATATTATGAACTCACTTATTTTTGGGAAGAAATTTGGGTTTACATCTTGAAGTAGCATCGATTACGTCTAAACCGGAGGATTCTACGTTACGTGCTTACGTTTACATACACCGTTTTGGTGACAGTCCGACACTTCAGGAAATAAATTTATCCTTGAATATTATTATTGGATTTTAAATTTGTGTTGATTCATAAACTCACAAATTTACAAGAAGAGATTAGAACTTACGTGAATAATTTAGCGTCCTTTACGACTAAACCGAAAACCCTAGGTTTACGTATTTACGTTTTTGAACTCCGTTTTTGATGAGGAAATTTTTATTAGATTCGTTTTGTGCCGTTGACTCATAATTTATAAAAATGTTTTTCGTAAAACGACCCGAGGGCACGTAAATCGAGGAAACTAGAATCGAGGAGTACCCGTAAATTAATAGGGATGGGACAAGTTTACACTTGCCCACCCTTATACAAGTGGAATCCAAGAGTACATAACACACTCTTGATGTGTCAAGTTTACTTAAGTAAACAAGGACACTTGTCCTTGTTTCTTTCCAAACCACTTAACCACAAAACAAGCTAACCATAAACCATTTCTCACACATGCAAACCAAGAAACTCTCTCAACTCTTACTCTCTCCCCTTGAACGTCCAACACCACCATTATATCACCATCATCATCAAATTTTGACCATAAACAAAAGATATAATCAATATATGTTGATAACCACACCAAAAGATGAAGATTGGAGGTGATTTTAACATATAACAAGGAGTTTTCATGGAGGTCTGATAGGTGTGTAAACACCCATCTTTTCTACCACTTAATTACAATAATAACCGGACCAATACGTGTATTGTATGTCTTTTATGTCGGAATTATGCGTGGTTTGTGTTTTTGTTGTGATTTAGGATGAAAAGGTGAAAAGTGGAGAAAACACGGACATTCACGGGCATTTACGGACTTTTATTGAAGAAAAGGATGAAAGACGAAGTCAAGAAGTCAAGAGTGCAAAAAGAACGGAAGTCCACGACCAATTCTGAAGATTTATCGAAGAAAAAGTCAAAAGACGGAAGTTTATCAAAAGCCGAAGAATTCAAGTCTATTTTATTGAAGAATTTAAAGACGAGTTCGAAGAAATCCCGAAGCCAAAAGTCCCTTAAGTCCAAGTTTAAAGAAGATTAGAAGAAAAGGACTAATGACGCAATTAATGAAGAATTAAGAAGAAAGGGACTTAATCTTGCAATTAACAAGAAAGGAAGGAGGGGAGGAAGCTTCCTTAATCCTCCCCTATAAATAGACTAGGATGTTTATCATTTCTTTCTTGTTGGCTAATAGTGACAATTAGACCTTCCACCATTTACTTTTCTTGTCAATTACATATCTTGTCAATTTAAATTCATGTTATGCACCTTAATTACCATTTAATTCCAAGTAAGTTTTCATTTTAATTCTTGTCAAATCTTTACTTTATTTTGTCAATCTCTTATCTACCTTTCCTATTCTTTGATTCATGTGTTTATGTTATGTTCATGTTCATGCTTTTATTTTGATCCAAGTGGTTTTTGATTATTGTTGTTAAAGTTGTTTGATTTCGTGTTTTTAATTGTTTGTTGATGTTAATGTCGATTCGTTACTATTTTATTGAATTGTTTGTGTTTGATTTTGGTTAGTATTTGTTTAAATCTGCTGTTACTGTATCTCCTTGTTCTTCGGGAGTGTTTGCTTTGTTTCTGGTCTTTCCAGGAAAAGTTCCGAACCAAGAGGGAGGGAAAGTGTTCATTCGGAACTTTTAAAGTTCCGAAGCAAGGTCTCATCCGGAAGATTTGGGATTAGAAAAACTTCCGAACCAAACTTGTTCATCCGGAACTTTCAAAGTTCCGGACGAAGTGAAAACTTCCGAACCAAAAGTATTCGTTCGGAACTCCAAAGTTCCGAACCAAGGGTTTCATCCAGAACTTCTCAAAAGTTCCGAATCAACTCAAAGTTCCGAATCAAGGACTAAGTTCCGAATCAAGGCTTTTCATTCGGAAGTCATAAACTTCTGGATCAAGGGGCAACTTCCGACTCAAGAGGTGTTCATTCGGAAGTTCTAAACTTCCGAATCAAAGGGCTTCACTCAGAAACTTCCGAATCAAGGGTGACAAAATACTTCCGAATCAAGGCAGATTTTACAAGTTCCGAATCAGTAAAGTTCCGAACGAAGGATTGTTTTGGATAAGTGACATATTCAGATCAATTAGTTCCGGATCAAGGATTTTGGTAATATTCCAAGTGAAGAAGAATCATTTCAGCCGAAGGTGACATTTAGGACGAGTGATTGTTCCAAACAAAGGTTTACTCCGAATGAGCTGTATTCAGGTTCTTATTAGTTTTTGTCTTTGATTTTTATTTTCAAGCTTTATTTTTCTTGCCTTTTATTTAATTGCACTTTTAGATTATTTGCCTTAGTTTAGACTTGCCTTAGTTTTAGTCGCACTTTAAGTTTGCCTTAGATAGATTTAAGTTTACGTCATTTACTTTAGTGCCCTTTAACTTCAGTCACGTTTTTAAATACTTGCACCTTTACTTTAATTAGACTTAGATTTACTTTAAGTGCCCACTACAACGACACATCTTTGTTCCACCAAAATAAAACAGAGTCACATAGAGAGCTTAGATCAATTCGATTAGACCAACATAACGAACTTCAATTAATTTTTATACGGGGTGTCAAAAGCCTGGTATCAAATGGCGCCGTTGCCGGCTCTTTTCGTTAAGATCAACAGTTTTCTGTGAGAGACACGTTGCTTTTTGGGATCCGCTCACTTGTGAACGTTATTTTTCTTGCCTAAAAAATTCAAAAAATCATAAAAAATTAAAACTTGATAAAAAACCATAAACATTAATAATCTCAAAAATCCAAAAAGATTTTAGCTTTATTGTGTATATATATTGTCTTTGTGTTTGGTTTCTTTTTCTTTTGCATTTTCAGGTGTATGCGTACTAGATCTTCTAACTATCAAGAGCCCGAGCCTCAAGAAAATTTAGATATGGCAGGTGTTAACAACAACAACATTCCACCGAACCTCAATAATAATAATAACAACAATGCTTTTCCACAGCCCGATCTTCGGACCATGGAGGAACTTTGTCAACCAACAATGTTTGGCCGAGGAGGACCGATTGCGCCGATGCAAATCAACGCTCCTGAGTTTTCGTTGAAGCACCACATGATTCAGCAAGTACAAACAAACCCTTTTAGAGGATTGCCTGATGATGATGCCAACAAACACCTCGACAAGTTCATTACAATCACCCAAAGCATGAAGTTGCCTGGTGCCACAATGGATGTACTTCGCCTAAAACTCTTCCCACATACTTTATCGCATCATGAAGAGAAATGGTTTGATCGTCTCCCGAAGAATTCTATTCACACTTGGGATGACATGACTCAACGATTTTTATCGCGCTACTTTCCACCATCCATGGTCACAAGCCTTCGCAATCAGATCAGCGGTTTCATGCAAGACCCTGATGAATCTCTTTTTGACGCTTGGGAGAGATATAATGTCTTGATCGACCGTTGTCCAAACCACAACATGCTCCCTGTGACATTAATCGATACTTTCTACAACGGATTGACTTTTCGAGATCGTGATACGATTAATGCAGCCGCCGGTGGCACATTCATGAAAAGGAGACCCGAGGAGTGTAGAGAGTTAATTGAGAACATGACTACTCACCACAAGAACTGGGATTCCTCTGCATCTTCTAGGAACAACCCGAGAGTCAATGTTTCCTCCACCTCAGCAAACCCTGAGATGACCGAACTCACCCGCATGATGGCCGAAATGAGCAAAAGTATTACGCTTCTCGCTTCAAACCAACAACAACATCAAGTTAAAGCGGTCGCTAATCCTTGTGAAACATGTGGCGGTCCTCACTCATACACCGATTGTCCTTCAACTCAAGGAAATCCGGAAAATGTGTATGCAGCTTATGGTAATTATCCACCGGAAAATTACCAAGCTAGACAACAAGGGGATAGAAATCTGCTGAGCTACCGTTCCAACAATTACCTTTCACTCGGTTTTTCTCCTCAAAACCAAAACCCCGCCAACAACTATAATAGAAGCAACCAAATCCCACCTCGTGCTTCTAACCCTTATCAACCACCCACCCAACAACACCCACCCATTAATCCCGATGTTGACACCATCATGAGAACTCAAGGTGAGCAAATCAAGAATCTACAGAGCCAAATAATCAATTTGAAAGGAGATATCTTGAAGCAAGGTAATGACATCAGAACCGAGGTTCGTGATAATCTTCAATCCTCCTTCATCACTCAAACAACTGAATTAAAGAATCTGTTGGCTAGTTTCTTGCCCGAAGCTCAACCTTCTTCTTCTTCGGGTTCTCTACCTTCAAACACCGTCACTAATCCGCGAGCTAATGTGAGTGCTATAACTACGCGTAGTGTAATCACCATTGTCGATCCACCTATCCCACCACCATCATCTACACCTCCTCCACCACCATGTATCCCTACTCCTCCTACACCTAGTAGTAGTGCACCATTACCCTCTCCGCCTCGTCATGACGATGTATCTCGGAAGGACCCTTCAACATCACAACCTTCACCAACTACACCTTCACCTAACCCTTATCAACCCAGAATCCCATACCCTTCTCGCATAGGCAAGACCAACGAGCTAACCAAGAATGACTGTCAAGTATCGAAATATGTGGATATGCTATCTAAAATGACCATCAACATTAGCCTTGTTGAAGCACTTTGCCACATGCCGAAATTTGTCAAAGCATTCAAGGAATTGCTTAGCAAGAAGGAGAAGCTGATTGAACTCGCCAACACACGCTTAAATGAAAACTGCTCTGCAGTCCTTCTTAGAGAACTTCCGGAAAAACTTGGAGATCCCGGTCGTTTTGTGTTGCCTTGCGTGTTCAACAAAACTGAAGAATTTACTGCCCTCGCTGATCTCGTGGCTAGTATTAATTTGATGCCACTGAGTGTTTGGAAAACACTATCATTACCCGACCTCATTCCAACAAAGATGACTCTCGAACTTGCATATCGCACTCTCGCTTACCCTGTTGGTATAGCCGAAGATGTGTTTATCAAAGTTGGCACATTTACTTTCCCGGTCGATTTTGTCGTAGTTGATTATGAAATGGACCCTCGTATTCCTTTAATACTTGGTCGACCATTTTTGAGAACCGGACGAGCTTTAGTAGATGTGGCCGAAGGTGAGTTAATCTTACGAGTCGGGGATGATTCTAAAGTTTTTAAAATGGGGAAGCTTACAGGCAAATCCTTTGGAGGACGAGAATCAGTGAATATGATAAATGTGCTCGATGACTTTACCGTCTATGACAATCCTCTATTCGAGTCTTCCATTGATAATCCACTCTTTGAAGATAATGTGGATGATTCTCACTCTACTTTGGAACCTTCTCCCATTTATGATTCGACACCGGTCTTCGATGCTTCAAAAACTTGATGCGAAAAATCTAGTTTTCCCAAAATTAACCTTTACTAGATTATGACACGGGCAGTGTACCCTTGTCAGTTGTAAAATAGTATTAGCAAATATCGGGTTCGAACACAGGGACTATTTATAGTTGGAAGTATTAGTTTATAAAAACGCGTAACGAGTAACAAGTTGGTTTTAGTCTTAGTGAAGACTTGCTTATAATAACAGTAAAAATATTTAAGATTTCAAATATGAATAAAAGAAACGCTTGCTTGGACCGTTAATGAATATGCGTTATCTCTTAGGTATGAAAATATCGATAAACTTCTAATGTAAAATCCTAAGTTCCTTTCGAATACCGGATTTCTCCAATTCCCTAACCATGCAACGATTCCTTTCGAATACCGTTAACACCTCAAGATATTGTGCATAAAGTTCCAAGCTGATGTGTGAGAATTAATTTATAAGCTTCCTTTCGAATAGCTTACCAACTCCTAAACCGATTTCTCTTAATTTAGTAGCTAGCGTTTGTGTGAATAACTACTTGTAAAAATTGTTGTTAATGACTCCTTTCGAATATCATTCACTTATAATCAACTAAAGACAGGCCGATTAATTCGTTCCTATTTTAGTAAAAATTACGGATTCCTTTCGAATACCCGTTTTTAGATTACCAAACAAGAGTATAAACAATTTTAACAAGATAATTAAGTTATTAACCCAAACGGATCCCCAATTAATCTCAACACATCAATCGAATTTCAAACCCAAAACCTAACACATAAACATCACATAATCCTAGCAAACGTATTAAGAAATTAGCTACTCATGATCGTAACAAACACATTAAATATGTAAAAGACATACTTCAAATTGCAATTAAAATGATAGAAGATTCAATACCAAACTGAGAAATAGGTTCCAATGATCTCCCAAATTAACAAAGTAGAAATTGAAAACAACGATTGTTCAACAGAAAATTATGATTATGATGATGTGTGATGATAGATGATGCTTCTGTGTATGATGGTAATGCTTCTTGTTTGATCTTCCACTCACTCCTTTGTTATATATTCCTCCTGGTAGTTTAAAAAACGTTCAGCCATAATGTCCCACTAACTCTTTGGGCTCCCCCTTAATTAGGAATAAAAACACAATTTCATAACTGCATCTGTTGCGCCGCAACTCATGTGTCTTGCGCCGCAACTAGTGATCCGCAAGCACCATGATCTGTAGCCCCTTCAATTGCGCCGCAATAGGTAGGAGTTGCGCCGCAACTCGGCTTCCGAGGCTGGTACTGATTTGGGTGTCAATCACTTGCGCCGCAGTAGGTAGGAGTTGCGGCGCAACATTAGACCAATTGATCCCTGACTTGTTTGCTTAGCTCCTTTTGGTCCCAAATCGCCTCCAATAACTCCAAACATAACTAAAACCTATAAAACACACTCCTAGTCTATTTATTACAATGGTCCTAACAATCCTCCCCTAAACTTGAATTTGACCTGTTGAGTTCAAGTTTCCTGGTACACAGTGCAATAAAGCTTGAGGATTGATCCAGCAAAAAGAACAACAGCAGCACAAGAACCAATAGAACCGCCGCACCAAGGAACACTAGAAGCTTCTCCAAAGCTTGAAACAAATCAGCATCGTGTTGAATCTTTACAGCAACATGAGCAGATTTGATGAGCCTTTACCAAGTAGCTGCTCGCTCTTGGGCTAGCCAGTCTTTCTGGTGGAATAAGCATCACCCTGGGAGACTAGAACCCAGCCCAACTCTTAGAACGTGAATCAATGGTGAGTGGGGGTACCCTGATGATTTTAGGCAAACCATCACAGCCGTCAACGGATTTGATATGTCTTTACCAGAAGCCGTACCCTTCTGGACTCGCCAATTCTTAGCAATGAAGCATCGGTGAGTTGAACACCCTATAGCTTTAAGCAAGCTATTACAGCTATCAACGGATTTGATAAAATCTTTACCAAGAGCCGTACCCCCTTGGATTAGCCACTTTTCAGTCTAGGACCATGGCAAGTGAAAACCATCCAGTTTTGGGTAACCTGGCAACCATCAACGGATTTGATGTGTCACACCAAGAGCCGTACCCTCAAGGTGAATCAACTCTTTCTTGTCGGTAAGACATGGTGAGTTGAGAACCTATAAAACACACTTTACACAAAATATAAGCAATACGGGGTCTATCCATTACGTTTAGGACACAAAACATAACAAATATCGCTACGAAAAACTCGTATAAATGAGCGATATCAAACCCCCCATACTTAAGCATTTGCTTGTCCCTAAGCAAATCCGACTCAAACCGTAATGGATATAGGGGACAAAACTAACTAATTTCCCGACTCACCCCCCCATACTTGACTAACACATTGTCCCTAATGTGTTCCATCAAAAGAAAATCTAACTAAAAGGGAAATTAAAATAAAATTAGAAAAAAATAAAAGGGAAAAAGAGAGATAACACCGTGCTAGTTCCGTTTGATGTGGTATGAATTCCGAGTCTACTCCGCACGTGCTGAACTTAATGCCAGTCTTGGTAAGGTACAAACACATAAACAAACACGTTAATGAGCATAAACATATATCCTAAGCAACGAAAGATTAAATAGTTCCAAACGCGACCCGACACAACTGAAAAGTAAATAGTTCGACATCATAAAGTACAACAACAATCAAATAAGCCCCACAAACGGCTTCAACTTCTTTACTCATCATCAGTAGGTGGTGGTTGGTACCACATGGGAGGTGGGTTGTATTCAGTCCACCCACTCGCTGCCTCGGGATGATGCACATGGTACTGGGAAGTGGTCATATATTCCCACATGGGCTGGTATCGCGCCATGTGGTACTGCGTATAATCCCCAAACTGGTGAACATCCGAGTGGGTCCTATCGACCTCTGTCCTGATCTGATGAACCTCCGCATATGTCTCGTCCACTCGGCGCCCAATCCTATACAGTTCCTGCATCATGGGGTTAAAATCAAACGGGCCAGGTTGTGGGGGAACCGCTCCCGCTGCGTTCGCGTTACCCTCTTCCTCCTCATTCTCTTCCTCAGCACCGTCACCCGCTTCCTCTTGCACATGACCAACATAAACTCTGTTTGCGGTTATAATTTTTGCCCGAAGCAAATCATTCATTGTAACCATCTTCCATCCCACTGGTGGACTGCACTTTTGAATCCCTGCCTGAGTCAGAACACCCAAATTCTTTGCTATCCTCGTAATAAAATGGCCACAAACCATAGGCCCTGCGGCTTGTCGTCCCGACCCTTTCTCGTTCATATACTCAACCAGTGCCCACGGGGCATTCACATACTCAGTCGGATCCCTTTTTGCGAAGAAATACAACAGCCACAAATCATCGAGATAAACTTTGTCCTGATGCTGAAACCGGTGCAAGAATGAATTGGAGATTCCTTTTTCAAGCACTCTAAATATTGGATTCGTGAGATTGTTCGCTTTATTGGTGGAGGCGTGAGGCCTATGTCCGGACAAATCAAACCACACCTCATTTTTCTTACTCCGGATTGCATTCCAGTTCCAACTTCCCTCAACAATATAATTCGCCATATTGGGTTTATCCATATATTCAGCTTCAGTGAATAAACCCGTCAAATACCCAAAATGTGGCAGGGTGACCTCATGAGCTTTCCCCCCTAACCGAAACTGGATTATCTTTGCATCGTAAACCTCATAACTATTATCCGGGACCGGGTCAACTGTCAAGGTAGAGTAAAACTCGAGACAAAGTTCTCGATAAATATTCTCTCGGACACTGAATGCTTTCTTCCAAACTTCCACCTCAAAAGGTGCCGCTCCTACCCATTTTACAAACCGAGTAGTCAGGAACGGGTTCAACTCTGCAGTTATTCCCAAATTATCGAGCATACTCCAATCCAAGAACTTCGGGGGATGAACCGCTTTATCCTGAAGTAAGGCCAAGTTGTTATTAAATCTGGTTTTTTCATCAGCCGTGCATCCCGGCCATTTGAGCCAAGGGTGCGCTTCCGGTCTCATAAGCATTGATTCAGTGGATGGAACCGGTGGGCGGGTCACTCGATGCGCAGTGGATGATTCTCCCACTTCTGGCTCCTCAACCGCTTGACGTTTGCCCTACAAAAATAAACAAAAACAAAGACAAAACAAACTACATTTGTTAGACTACATTTTTTTTTTTTTTTTTTTTTTAAGATGTCAGGTCTGAGGCCCTTCTTGCGCCGCAACTACTTCCTCTTGCGGCGCAAGTGGGTATTTTCTGGGCGAGATCTGCAGCAACAAAGGAAACCCCGACATGACCAAATCAAAACCTAAGAATCCTAAAGCTAAACGATATTAGGCTAAAACTTATCTTAATTAACTAATGTTACTACTAAAGAACCCTAATTAAACTTTCCCCTAAATCAATTGCAAATCAAGAACCCTAATTAAACTAAAATTGAGAAATTAAAAGGAATAAACAAACATACCGATCTCCTCATGGATGAATTGATTGATTTTTTGAAAAGATGTGATGAGAAATCGAATTGAGATGAGTGTGTGTTTTTTTTGTTTTCTCTTTTTGTTCTTTTTTTCTGGTCTGAGACCCTACTTTTAACCACACCTGATGGTCTTGCGGCGCAGGAAAAAGAGTTGCGGCGCAAGAAAAAGAAACACCCAAATTACAACCACCCTCGGATCCGGACTTGCGGCGCAGGATAATAAGATGCGGCGCAAGTGAGGAGCCGAGGTGTTTTATTCCGTTTGTTTTTTTTTTTTTTTTTTTTTTTTTTTTTTAAATTACTTAAACACTTATACAAAACCATACTTTTAAAACTCCTAAGTTACTAAAATAACTAGAATCAGCAAAAATAACCAAAATAAGAGAAATTAAAAGTGAAATGATACAACAAACCGGGGTTTAATCCGGAAGTGCTCGTTTTTTCCTCGAGTCATGAGCTTGACTCCTCGTTGTGCCGAGAATCTAGAACGGGTAAAACCCATCCTCCATCGTCATACCGTTCTCCTCATCTTCCTCATGATAAAGTTTGACTCTTTGACCATTAACGATAAATGATCCGCCCTCATCCGTTTCTAGCTCCACATATCCACCCGAAAAGACCCGTCTCACCAAGTAAGGACCCGTCCACTTTGATCTCAACTTAGGTGCTTTAAATTTGTACTTCGATTGAAACAAAAGCACCTTGTCCCCTTCCTTAAACTCTTTCCGCCTAATTTTCAAATCATGGACCATCTTAGTTCTCGCCTTATAAAGAGCGGAATTCTCGTATGCGTTCCATCTTAACTCGTCTAACTCATGGAGTTGTAGAAATCTAGTTTCGCCACTAGCTAGTAAATCCATGCTACACTCTTTAAGCGCCCAATACGCCTTATGCTCTATCTCCATGGGTAAATGACACGTTTTCCCATATAGCATCTTGAACGGGGTGGTCCCAATCGGAGTCTTGTAAGCTGTCCTAAATGCCCATAATGCTTCATCCAATTTCTTTGACCATAAAGACGGGTTATTGTTGACCGTCTTCTCCAAAATCCGTTTAATCGCCCGATTGGTGTTTTCGACTTGCCCACTTGTTTGAGGGTGGTAGGAAGTCGAAAACCGGTGTTGTACCCCATATTTCTTCAAAACTTTTTCCATTTGGGTGTTTGCAAAATGGGTTCCCCGATCACTTATCAAAGCTTTTGGCATGCCAAACCTACAAAACAAACTTCGTAAAAAATCAATAACAACGTTAGCATTATTAGTAGGTAGTGCCTTTGCCTCGACCCATTTAGATACATAATCCACCGCCACCAAGATGTAGACATTTTTGTTCGACGGTTTAAACGGCCCCATGAAATCAATTCCCCAAATATCAAAAACTTCGCACACTTGTATACTTTGTTGCGGCATCTCGTCTCGTTTTGTAACCGTACCTTGCCTTTGACACGAATCACATGTCCTCACTAAGGTGTGTGCTTCCTTAAAAATAGTAGGCCAATAGAAACCCGCATCAAACACCTTCTTTCCCGTCACGGTTGGACCATAATGCCCTCCCGTTGGACCATGGTGACATTCATCGAGAATTCGCCTTGTATCGGCTCCATAAACACACCTTCTCACCATTCCATCGGCACACATTCTAAATAGAAACGGCTCCTCCCAAAAGTAATACTTGGCATCCGAGTATAGCTTTTTCCGTTGTTGATAAGTAAGCAATCTACTAACGACTCCACCCGCTAAATAATTGGCTATGTCGGCGTACCAAGGACCCCGTTCACCAACTGCTTTTCCAACAAATGCCAATCTTTCATCCGGAAAGGTGTCTCGAATATCCTCCTCATTCAAAGCTCCAAGACTCGGATTCTCCAAACGGCTCAAATGATCCGCCGCCACATTTTCTCTACCCCGCTTATCTTGGATCTCCACATCAAATTCTTGCAAAAGTAAGATCCACCTAATCAATCTCGGCTTCGCATCTAACTTTGAAAACAGAAACTTCAAGGCCGAGTGATCCGTGAACACTACCGTTTTACTCAATACCAAATAAGACCGAAATTTATCGAATGCGAACACAACAGCTAGTAATTCCTTCTCGGTAGTGGTATAATTTTGCTGAGCTTCATTTAATGTCTTGCTTGCAAAATAAATCGGCCTAAAATGTTTCTCAATCCTTTGACCCAATACCGCCCCTACCGCAAAATTGCTCGCGTCACACATCAACTCAAAGGGTAGATCCCAATTTGGCGAGATTAGAATGGGTGTGTTCGTTAATCTTTCCTTCAACAATTCAAATGCCTTCATACAATCCTCCGAAAATTCGAACTTTGTATCCTTCTCTAACAAACGAGTCATCGGCCTAGTTATCTTTGAAAAATCCTTAATAAACCGCCTATAAAACCCCGCGTGTCCTAGAAAGCTTCTAACTGATTTCTCGTTCGTTGGAGGTGGTAACTTTGCTATAACTTCAATCTTTGCTCTATCAACCTCAATTCCCGCCTTAGAAATTTTGTGCCCCAATACTATTCCTTCCTTCACCATGAAATGGCATTTTTCCCAATTAAGCACCAAATTTGTTTCTTCACACCGTGCTAGCATCTTATCTAAACTTTCTAAACAACCATCAAATGAACTCCCATAAACCGAAAAATCGTCCATAAAAACCTCCATAGAATTCTCAACCATATTCTGAAAAATCGCCATCATACACCTCTGAAATGTTCCCGGTGCATTACATAACCCGAATGGCATCCGTCTATAAGCAAAGGTACCGAAGGGACAAGTAAATGTTGTTTTCTCTTGGTCCTCGGGGTCAATTGGAATTTGAAAATAACCCGAGAAACCATCAAGAAAACAATAAAACTCGTTTTCCGCCAACCTTTCTATCATTTGATCCATAAATGGCAATGGAAAATGATCCTTTCGAGTCGCCTCATTTAACCTCCTATAATCGATACAAACCCTCCAGCCCGTCACTGTTCTTGTCGGTACCAATTCGTTCTTTTCATTCAATACCACAGTCATTCCACCTTTCTTGGGCACACAATGGACCGGACTAACCCAGGGGTTATCTGCTATCGGGTAAATTATACCTGCATCCAAGAGTTTAACAATTTCCTTTTTGACCACATCTTGCATATTCGGGTTAAGTCTCCGTTGTCTTTGGACAACGGGTTTTACATTATCTAAAAAGTTGATTTTATGTTTACAAAAATCAGAACTTATACCCGGAATATCAGAAATACGCCAAGCGAAAGCCTTTTTATGGCTTTTAAGGACCGTTAGTAATTTAACCTTCTCGTCTTCCAAAAGTGAGGACGAAATAATAATTGGGAGACTAGAATTACCATCTAAGAATGCATACTCTAGATGTGCCGGTAATTTCTTAAGTTCCAAATCCTTCGGGGGATCCTCAATAGAAGTTTTGATCCTCTCCCCGTCGTTAACTACCAACTCCTTCACTTCATTCGAGCTTTCCTCATCATTCGCCTCTTCTTTAACAATGGAATTCAGCATTTCCATTTCCGCCTCTGCTTCCAAAATGCCTTCCCAATCGAGGTCATATGCTTCATCTATAACATCAATTCTAAAACAAGATTCATCAGTAGAATATGAATGTTTCATTGCTTGATTCAAAGAAAATGTTGCCCTTTCATCACCCAAACCCAAAGAAATTTCGGTATCCCGAACCCGGATGATAGCATCCGCGGTGTTCAAAAATGGTCTACCCAAAATGAGAGGAACTTTTTCATCCTCCTCCATTTCAAGAATAACAAAATCCACGGGATATAAAAATTCTCCAACCCGTATGAGCATATTTTCGGCAATACCCAATGGATATTGATAAGATCGATCGGCCAATCTTATGCTCATACGTGTTGGGGTTAAAACATTTGAAGACAATTTAGTGTAAATAGAGTAGGGCATTAAGTTAATGCTTGCCCCTAAATCCGCTAATGCACTAAAAGTAAATGTATCGTTAAAAGTGCAAGTTAAAAGAAAACTTCCGGGGTCTTCAAGTTTCGGTGGAATAGACCTCTTCACAATTGCTGAACATTCGGCATTTAAGAACGCGGTGATTTTCTCCATGTAATCACCTTTCCCGCTCACGAGTTCCTTCATGAATTTTGCATAATTTGGCATACCCGCAATAAGATCAACTAAAGGAACATTAATCTTAACAGTTTTCATTAACTCGATGAATTTCCCGTATTGTTCCTTTTTCTTTTCTTTTCGAAGTCTATGCGGATATGGGATATGTGGCTTGTATGGCCCTTTTGGTTCGATTTCCGGTTCTTTTTCTTTATTATCACCCTTTGGTTCCTTCCCTGGTTTCGACTCCATTTCTATCTCTTCCTCGTCGTCCGAATCACTATCGATGGGTTCATGGTTCTTTTCGAAGTCTCGGATCTCGAGTTGCGGCGCAACTACATTATCTTGCGGCGCAATTGGTTGGTCAATGACAATCGGGTTCCCCACGGAGTACGAGTTGCGGCGCAAGTCCCTGTTGTTGCGGCGCAAGATGTCTGTTTCAGCTGAAATTTCCATTTTGTCTTTGTTCAGCACCATTTTTCGGTCCCCCCCATACTTATGTCCAGACCTAGTCTCCACAACGTTCACTTGCTCATCACGATTATTTGGTGGTACATACTTCGACCCTTGGTTCGATGATCCTCCGGTGTTGTTTTGATTTTGCCTCGGATTTGGTTGGGTTGAACTTGGCATTTGACCCGTTGGTCGGTTCGAGAACTTTTCACTTAATCTTTCAAATTTTCGCTCCAAGTCTTGCATGTTAGCTTGGGTGTTCCGTTGGTTTTGCTCCCATTTTGCGGTGAATCCTTTCATGGAGTTAGCCATAATATCATTTGCCGCCTTTTGGGAGTAGACAAAATCTTTCATCATTTCCTCAAAATTCTGTTCGGTATGCTCCTCCTTTTGTTTCGATTGGTTGGGTTGAAATCTCGCCTCATTTCTGTTTCCCTGATTCTTATTTCCATACCCACTATTTCCCCGGTTTTGATACCCATAGTTGGCATAGTTAGCCTCCTCAGATTTCGGCTCACAATCATCCGTGTAGTGAGGTCCCCCGCATTTCCCGCAACCGTTCTTCACTAAGTGTACATCTTTTTCCAAACGACCCATTCGGTTTTTCATTTCATTACCCAAGGCTTTAATCTCGTTCACCACTTCTTTGTTGCTACCACTACTACCTCCTTCTTCAACTTGGTTCACCGTTCCTCTAACTCTCCTATTCCTATTAACCCGGTCCCTAGCAATATGAGCTTGAACTTGGTCTTCCATCATTCGGTGAGCCTCGTTTGGTGACTTGTATAGGAAACTGCCACCACCCGCCAAATCCAAGTCGTGTTGAGAACGACTATCCAAACTGTAGTAGAAGATATCAATAACTTCATCTTTATCTAACTCGTGCCCATGGCAGTTCCTTAACAATTCCTTAAGCCTAATCCAAGCACTTGTTATGGTCTCGTTGTCCCATTGTTGAAAAGAACGGATTTGGTTCAATAGCTTCCTGCGCAAGATGGGTGGAAAAAATCTTGTTACAAAAAGCTCCCTCATTTCTTCCCAAGTTGCAATCGTACCCGGCTCTAATTCATTAAACCACGTTTTCGCCTCTCCCGTGAGAGACGATGGAAACAAACTTAGCATAACGCTTTCCTCGTGACCCGCTCCATATCGAAACATTCTACATGTCTCTATGAAACTCGCCACATGCTTGTGCGGGTCGGACTTGAAATGTCCGTCAAAAGTACTATCTTGAATCATCTTTAAGTGATGACCTTTAACGGAAAAGTCATCCCCCAAATCCGGTACCACAATGGCCGACCCATTCGTCTGTGGTACTATCCTATTCCTATCGATCATCGGTATGTCAAAAAGATTGGGTGGGTTGTTTCTTAGTATATCATCATCTCCGTTTTCTGACATTTCTTCTTCAAAAACTGGTTCAACTTCCTCCTCGGAGGATATGCTTTCACTATAAACTACCGAAGCGGCTGCTCCTAAACCCCGTTTCCTCAAAAGTTTTTCCGGATCCGAAAGAGGACTTTGCACTTGTTTCCCTTGGGATCTCAAGTACATACACAATCAATAATCCTGAAAATCACAACACAAACAAAAAAAAACACCCGTGAAAAATATTCAAACAAGTAATCAAACAATAAACTAAAAACTTCAACTAAATCAAGTCCCCGGCAGCGGCGCCAAAAACTTGATGCGAAAAATCTAGTTTTCCCAAAATTAACCTTTACTAGATTATGACACGGGCAGTGTACCCTTGTCAGTTGTAAAATAGTATTAGCAAATATCGGGTTCGAACACAGGGACTATTTATAGTTGGAAGTATTAGTTTATAAAAACGCGTAACGAGTAACAAGTTGGTTTTAGTCTTAGTGAAGACTTGCTTATAATAACAGTAAAAATATTTAAGATTTCAAATATGAATAAAAGAAACGCTTGCTTGGACCGTTAATGAATATGCGTTATCTCTTAGGTATGAAAATATCGATAAACTTCTAATGTAAAATCCTAAGTTCCTTTCGAATACCGGATTTCTCCAATTCCCTAACCATGCAACGATTCCTTTCGAATACCGTTAACACCTCAAGATATTGTGCATAAAGTTCCAAGCTGATGTGTGAGAATTAATTTATAAGCTTCCTTTCGAATAGCTTACCAACTCCTAAACCGATTTCTCTTAATTTAGTAGCTAGCGTTTGTGTGAATAACTACTTGTAAAAATTGTTGTTAATGACTCCTTTCGAATATCATTCACTTATAATCAACTAAAGACAGGCCGATTAATTCGTTCCTATTTTAGTAAAAATTACGGATTCCTTTCGAATACCCGTTTTTAGATTACCAAACAAGAGTATAAACAATTTTAACAAGATAATTAAGTTATTAACCCAAACGGATCCCCTATTAATCTCAACACATCAATCGAATTTCAAACCCAAAACCTAACACATAAACATCACATAATCCTAGCAAACGTATTAAGAAATTAGCTACTCATGATCGTAACAAACACAATTAAATATGTAAAAGACATACTTCAAATTGCAATTAAAATGATAGAAGATTCAATACCAAACTGAGAAATAGGTTCCAATGATCTCCCAAATTAACAAAGTAGAAATTGAAAACAACGATTGTTCAACAGAAAATTATGATTATGATGATGTGTGATGATAGATGATGCTTCTGTGTATGATGGTAATGCTTCTTGTTTGATCTTCCACTCACTCCTTTGTTATATATTCCTCCTGGTAGTTTAAAAAACGTTCAGCCATAATGTCCCACTAACTCTTTGGGCTCCCCCTTAATTAGGAATAAAAACACAATTTCGTAACTGCATCTGTTGCGCCGCAACTCAT
This sequence comes from Glebionis coronaria, assembly GCA_025667525.1. Classification (NCBI taxonomy): domain Eukaryota; kingdom Viridiplantae; phylum Streptophyta; class Magnoliopsida; order Asterales; family Asteraceae; genus Glebionis; species Glebionis coronaria. Next base: position 449,374,351 of record CM046877.1, on the reverse strand, counting down.
GTGTCTTGCGCCGCAACTAGTGATCCGCAAGCACCATGATCTGTAGCCCCTTCAATTGCGCCGCAATAGGTAGGAGTTGCGCCGCAACTCGGCTTCCGAGGCTGGTACTGATTTGGGTGTCAATCACTTGCGCCGCAGTAGGTAGGAGTTGCGGCGCAACATTAGACCAATTGATCCCTGACTTGTTTGCTTAGCTCCTTTTGGTCCCAAATCGCCTCCAATAACTCCAAACATAACTAAAACCTATAAAACACACTCCTAGTCTATTTATTACAATGGTCCTAACAATCCTCCCCTAAACTTGAATTTGACCTGTTGAGTTCAAGTTTCCTGGTACACAGTGCAATAAAGCTTGAGGATTGATCCAGCAAAAAGAACAACAGCAGCACAAGAACCAATAGAACCGCCGCACCAAGGAACACTAGAAGCTTCTCCAAAGCTTGAAACAAATCAGCATCGTGTTGAATCTTTACAGCAACATGAGCAGATTTGATGAGCCTTTACCAAGTAGCTGCTCGCTCTTGGGCTAGCCAGTCTTTCTGGTGGAATAAGCATCACCCTGGGAGACTAGAACCCAGCCCAACTCTTAGAACGTGAATCAATGGTGAGTGGGGGTACCCTGATGATTTTAGGCAAACCATCACAGCCGTCAACGGATTTGATATGTCTTTACCAGAAGCCGTACCCTTCTGGACTCGCCAATTCTTAGCAATGAAGCATCGGTGAGTTGAACACCCTATAGCTTTAAGCAAGCTATTACAGCTATCAACGGATTTGATAAAATCTTTACCAAGAGCCGTACCCCCTTGGATTAGCCACTTTTCAGTCTAGGACCATGGCAAGTGAAAACCATCCAGTTTTGGGTAACCTGGCAACCATCAACGGATTTGATGTGTCACACCAAGAGCCGTACCCTCAAGGTGAATCAACTCTTTCTTGTCGGTAAGACATGGTGAGTTGAGAACCTATAAAACACACTTTACACAAAATATAAGCAATACGGGGTCTATCCATTACGTTTAGGACACAAAACATAACAAATATCGCTATGAAAAACTCGTATAAATGAGCGATATCAGATGCTTATGATGATTATGATTCTAGCTCAGACTCGGATGATTTTGATTGTACTTCTGAGTATCCCGAGCTGCCCACTTTCAATGATTTCGATGAGGCTGATACTCTCTCGAGTGATTCTTCACATGATGAAGATCCTCCGCCATCACTCGATCCTACTTTGGACGATTATTCATTTGAGGAATATTTCTCTGAATTTCTCAACACTTACTTCCCTCATGCGAGTGATGCTCCTCCTTTGGACTTTGAAGATTATCGCCCTGATCCTACTTTGGATTTTAAGAGCATTCTGTCCAAGGAGAAGAAACCGATCGACACCGAAATCCGTTACACTTATGATTTGACACCTCTTTGTCCTTCTTCTGAGGACGGGTTGTGCTTCTTCGTGGATCTTCTTCACACTCGGCTGAGCCTGAGTGCTATTTTCCCCTAAAGGAAAAGGTGTTCGACCCCGGTATTGAAGTCTTTAAGCCATCTCAGTATCCACCTGATGAAATAAAAGGAAAAATCTTTGGAAATTTTGAAGACATGCTTGCACCACTTCACCCTTGCTCCCACCGTGCTCCATCACTGCTTAAGGGAACCTTGCCTACTCTTCTTTGGCTTGCCTTGTTCGCTTTAAGCTTGTGTTCTTTGATGGATGAAAACTATGTCTTCGATCCTGGTGGATATGTCTTATGCTTTTTCCGTTGATGATCAAGGTCGAGTCAGGCTCACGACTCGGTTAACAAAAAACCAAGCGCTTCTTGGGAGGCAACCCATGCATCTATCTTTTCGCTTTCTTTATCATAAGTGTAGGGGAGACCCTTTGGTTTGCTATTCCATCTCCTCACTTCTTAATCAGGGATTCGAGCTTCAATGATCCACTCTTGATGATTCTTGACGACCCGTGATTCCGTGTTCTACTTCTTCCCGGTTCTATCCTAAACTCTTTTCGATTCACTATTTTATATTTTCTCTATATTAAAATAGGAATCTCTTTAGTTGTCTTTTCCTTAGCGAGATTTAAACAACGTGCACAATGTCATAAGTGTAGGGGAGTTTACTCCCACATGCTTAAACATTGAGGACAATGTTTATCTTAAGTGTAGGGGGACTTCTATCGAAGTTAAGTGGTCTTTTCCTTGTATTTGTCCTCATTTTAACCGGAAAATCAATTTTTCGACATTTTTCAAAATTTTTAATCTATTTTGGCCTATTAGTTGCTATTTTCTTTCCTTACTAGAATAAATGTTTAATAAGTGGTTTTAGTTTTCAAACGTTGTAAATCTTTTGACTCAATCCGAGTTTACTCTAGCTAGTATCCTTAACGTGTTTAAGTCAAGTTTTGCTAGGCTTTTATATAGGGAGCTATAAAACGCGAAAGTCTTAACTCTCACGGGTTAAGAACAAGAACTTTTCGCAAGTTCCTATAATTGATCCTAGAGAGTCGTTTATCAAGGGAACTTTAAAATGCGATTTCTAAAACTTGAAAAAGTCTAAGAATTTGCAAGATCCTATAGGCTACTCGAAAACCCAAAACTTTGATTTAATAGGCTAAGTATCCACGAGTCTCATTACTTGAGATTTTAAACTGTGGAGAACGAGAGATGATAGAGCCAATTATAAGTTCGGTATTCTTTCGTGAATTTATGTGAGTTAATTATGAGCCTATTCTCCCATCGCTTGCTAATAATTTATCTGCTAATAAATAAGGTTGTACGATTTGAAAAGTTACTTAGCTTCTAGCCCCAGATCATTTAAAAGTTGCTCGGTATGGATTAGAGTTCATAGCCAAGGCATAACTTATTGAAGCGGGATGCAAAGATTGGCGAGTCCGAAAAGGCCCTAACAAGGCATGAGGGCTATGTTTTGTTGCTAAAGATCCAAAGTGATGTGAAGAATCATTTATCGAAAATCAATATGAAGGATCGAGACACACGACGAAAAGCAAATACTCCCCAAAAGTCATGGAGAAGTGTATCCGAAAAGACCCTAACAAGGTATGAGGATAAATAGATCCAAGTCATAAAAGGAGGCAGATCGTTGTATATCAAAGTCCAAAATAAAGATTGGAGAAAAATGAAGAAGTCGTGGTCCAAGTATGAATCTCTCAAAACTTCAAGTGAAGAAATTCCTATATGAAGAGAAGACCATTATTTCATGAACGTCTCTCAAGATTTGAAGTATGAAGTCGCTGCCAAATATCGGTCCGAGAAAGGTCTCAAATCGCGAAGCGAGTTATGCCAAGATAGGAACTTTATGAGGTCCCGAGAAGCAGTTTTAAAAGATTTGGTCCTTTAGCTAACTATTGATTAAATCGTTCACTTTATTTTCAGACTAAATAACTATCGAAATAAGTCAAAAAATGCATCCTCGTGATCATTCAAGACAACAATAAAATATAAGAGATACCCCTAGGAATAAGGGAGTCTAAGTGAATAATTGGCCCACATGAGTTCGTGTTAGTCTACTAACTTATAATAACAATGATCTCGTTTTTAAGCTTGGTTTGGAGAAAGTGAAAACTTGAGGATGATGATTATTCACGACATTTCCAAAACCCAAGGTATGCTTTTGATTTCTTTATTTTGTATGATTTTAATTTTCTATCTCTTTAATAAAGGCCAACGTGGACTAACTATGATGAAAAGTGTAATCTTGCTTTGTAACTAATGCATTGCATGAGGACATTGCAATGGTCAAGTGTAGGGGATTTGATAGGTGTGTAAACACCCATCTTTTCTACCACTTAATTACAATAATAACCGGACCAATACGTGTATTTTATGTCTTTATGTCGGAATTATGCGTGGTTTGTGTTTTTGTTGTGATTTAGGATGAAAAGGTGAAAAGTGGAGAAAACACGGACATTCACGGGCATTTACGGACTTTTATTGAAGAAAAGGATGAAAGACGAAGTCAAGATGTCAAGAGTGCAAAAAGAACGGAAGTCCACGACCAATTCTGAAGATTTATCGAAGAAAAAGTCAAAAGATGGAAGTTTATCAAAAGCCGAAGAATTGAAGTCTATTTTATTGAAGAATTTAAAGACGAGTTCGAAGAAATCCCGAAGCCAAAAGTCCCTTAAGTCCAAGTTTAAAGAAGATTAGAAGAAAAGGACTAATGACGCAATTAATGAAGAATTAAGAAGAAAGGGACTTAATCTTGCAATTAACAAGAAAGGAAGGAGGGGAGGAAGCTTCCTTAATCCTTCCCTATAAATAGACTAGGATGTTTATTATTTCTTTCTTGTTGGCTAATAGTGACAATTAGACCTTCCACCATTTACTTTTCTTGTCAATTACATATCTTGTCAATTTAAATTCATGTTATGCACCTTAATTACCATTTAATTCCAATTAAGTTTTCATTTTAATTCTTGTCAAATCTTTACTTTATTTTGTCAATCTCTTATCTACCTTTCCTATTCTTTGATTCATGTGTTTATGTTATGTTCATGTTCATGCTTTTATTTTGATCCAAGTGGTTTTTGATTATTGTTGTTAAAGTTGTTTGATTTCGTGTTTTTAATTGTTTGTTGATGTTAATGTCGATTCGTTACTATTTTTATTGAATTGTTTGTGTTTAATTTTGGTTAGTATTTGTTTAAATCTGTTGTTACTGTATCTCCTTGTTCTTCGGGAGTGTTTGCTTTGTTTCTGGTCTTTCCAGGAAAAGTTCCGAACCAAGAGGGAGGGAAAGTGTTCATTCGGAACTTTTAAAGTTCCGAAGCAAGGTCTCATCCGGAAGATTTGGGATTAGAAAAACTTCCGAACCAAACTTGTTCATCCAGAACTTTCAAAGTTCCGGACGAAGTGAAAACTTCCGAACCAAAAGTATTCGTTCGGAACTCCAAAGTTCCGAACCAAGGGTTTCATCCAGAACTTCTCAAAAGTTCCGAATCAACTCAAAGTTCCGAATCAAGGACTAAGTTCCGAATCAAGGCTTTTCATTCGGAAGTCATAAACTTCTGGATCAAGGGGCAACTTCCGACTCAAGAGGTGTTCATTCGGAAGTTCTAAACTTCCGAATCAAAGGGCTTCACTCGGAAACTTCCGAATCAAGGGTGACAAAATACTTCCGAATCAAGGCAGATTTTACAAGTTCCGAATCAGTAAAGTTCCGAACGAAGGATTGTTTTGGATAAGTGACATATTCAGATCAATTAGTTCCGGATCAAGGATTTTGGTAATATCCAAGTGAAGAAGAATCATTTCAGCCGAAGGTGACATTTAGGACGAGTGATTGTTCCAAACAAAGGTTTACTCCGAATGAGCTGTATTCAGGTTCTTATTAGTTTTTGTCTTTGATTTTTATTTTCAAGCTTTATTTTTCCTGCCTTTTATTTAATTGCACTTTTAGATTATTTGCCTTAGTTTTAGACTTGCCTTAGTTTTAGTCGCACTTTAAGTTTGCCTTAGATAGATTTAAGTTTACGTCATTTACTTTAGTGCCCTTTAACTTCAGTCACGTTTTTAAATACTTGCACCTTTACTTTAATTAGACTTAGATTTACTTTAAGTGCCCACTACAACGACACATCTTTGTTCCACCAAAATAAAACAGAGTCACATAGAGAGCTTAGATCAATTCGATTATACCAACATAACGAACTTCAATTAATTTTTATACGGGGTGTCAAAAGCCTGGTATCAAGGTCTTTGGGCAGATTTTCAAGAAGGAGTTTAGGGCTGATTTGTTGAAGGTGTCTTCATATCCTTGGTAATCTTGAAGGTGGTCTTGATATTTCATAAGATTGGTTACCAAAACCAAGCCTTGTTCATCCAAAATCTCAACCTTTTCATCACTAATGGTGGTATAGAGATTGTTTCTTCCTATCCTCTTGTTATTTTGATTATGTAATCATGTATTTTCTTTCTTATTGTATATGTATATGATGAATATATGATGATAAAAATGTTGTGTGGGGATCAAGTGTTGATAAATATGATTAAAAAGATAAAAAAACCATAAGAAACAAGGCTAAAATCTTGCTTAAATTGTTGGCTGTATAAAAACAGTAAGTAACCAAGTTATGAACTGATAAAATTGCATGGTGGAATCCATTTACAGTAACTGTTAGATTTCATACACATGTGAGAGTTGGTCATGCAATGGAATCATCAAAATGAGTGAGATATGATCAAAACAAGATTAGTGTACCAATCTGAATAGTCTGTTTTGTAGGGACGGTTAAGGATAGTTATACATGGAATGAGCAGTAGCTATAACTAACTTATTTGTATCACATAATATGAAGTTTATGCCGTCCAAAAATGAGCTTCTATCTCCTTATAGAACTCAAGATATGATAAAAATGGTGAAGATGAAACTAAAAATCAGATTTTGAAGAATTAATGTTTAATAGTATTATATAAGCACTCAAACTAATATAGTATAAAATGTGAATTGAAACCCACTAACTTATAAATTTCATTTATGTATAAGGTTAAATAAATGGACACTTTATAAAAATGGTAGTTGAATAAGATTTATAAGTTATAAAATCTATAAACATGATTTTTACGACTTTTTCGGCTATTACCGTAAAATTAACGTTTTTCGTCAATTAAAACTTAGACGATCAATGTAAAGTTTTTAAAAGTCATATACTGATGTATAAGTACCTAATACAAGTAAAAACCGATAAAACCCGAACTATATGACATACGGACATTAACGAGCTAAGTTAGCATATTTGGACTAATAATTTAACTAAATAAGTTAAACACTTATAAAAATTACTTATTGGGCTTAACCCATTTGGTATCAACATGTAAAGTATAAATACTGATAATACAAGTATAAAATGGATTAATACAAGTTAATGAACTTATAATAGGCTTATTGGACCTAAAACATGTAAATAGGTAAAACTAGTAAACTAGTAAAAAGTTACCAACACATAAACACTAAAATGAGTAAATAAGAATATATAAACCCACTTGATCATCATCATATGTACAAAATCATCATATGTATATTTGTTATTTTTATAAAGTCATTGGACAAGAGTCTAAGACGAGTCTTATTTGTCTAGGTTTCCGTGATTGAAGCACGTACCGTACATCCGAATCGCCGATAACCGCCTTCCCACATCAACGTGAGTTCATAGCCTCTCACTCTTTTAAATGTTTTTATGAAATGTTTTATAAACCCGCGAGGGAGATAACATGTTAGTTTTTATGAAATAGGACACTAGTTGTCCCGATTGTTTGTTTATTGATTTGGACCCGAATGATTGTATGACCCGATGAATGATTAAATGACCCGATAAATGAAATGAAATAGATTATTAAAGTTAGGTTATGTCACTAAAAGTCCCATTAGCATGAATTCTGAACTACCGGGATTTGGTAGACGCTTATGCATATAATAGTACTATTTGGGGACAATCAACCCAGTTCGCGCCTTGATGGTTGATCCCCGTCGTGCCACATTGATTGGTAAGCGAATTTATGTATGAGAAGATTTACACAAGCGAGACTATTGTGACGACACGCTAATTTACATGGGCAAATGAGTTTTGGGCTAGCTACCCGTTGTTTGTTGTAGTAAGGTAACAATGTCATGTGGCTTATAATAATCCAATTAACGAAATATTGCTTTATGCATTGAATTACGATACATTTCCTGACTAGCAATACAGGGTCTTATTATTGATATTATGTTCGTGTTTTGGTTTTATATAACCATATCCATATAATGGTTTTTATTTAACATTTTACAACGTTATAAAACGTATTGTATGATGTTTTTACGACATTGGTTCGTATAATGGTTTTGAAGGCAACAGCCTATATTATGATTTTGATAAGGATTTCAATAAAATGACTTTGGCTATATTATGGCCTATTACAAAGATTTGTACAAAAATGATTTTCGGTAATAATTATATACCGATGATATATTGATGGTTTTATTAAACTCTATGAATTCACTCGGCGTTATCGCTGACCTTTTCTTTTAACATGTTTTATCTCAGGTACTTGAAGGTAATTCTCGGGAAGACAACAAGAATTCATGGCCCGCACTTAAATTATAATTTCCATTCAAATGTTTTGTAAAATTTTATGAAATGACTATGACTTGGGACCTATGTAAATTTGATATTTATGAATGGAAATGCTTTATTATTAAACGACGCGATTTTTAAGCGTTGTCTATGATGTGAGTAATGTGCTATCCCGTAACACCAACGAGTCTTCCGTTGTATTGAATTGTATAAATTTGGGGGTGTTACATTGATGCTGCCAAATTCTCTTGTCTCTTTAAAGCTTGGAAGCACACCTCTCAACCTGGCACTTAACTACTACCATAGAAAATAAACTTCGTAAGGCAGTAAACCATCAGACTTACCTAGGGAAATAAACTTTGTAAGGTAGTAGGTTCAGCGAACCACATTTGGATGTCATTTCTTCTGAAGTAATTCAAGTTCGTCCCTTAAAGCTCTCCCGTTTAAAACCCGTGAATTAGAGAAGCAAACAACATATTATATGGGGAAAAAACATATACATATTCTTGGTAAGTAAACAACCGACAGTTTATCTTTACCGGTAAGAAACCACGTACCTTTTTAACGCAAGAAGAGCATTCCTCATTCCAACCTCGACTTTTCATGGTCCCATCATTGACCCTGCATTGCAAAATACACACTTTGAAAATCAAGATACCAGCTAATACAAACCACACAATAATATCAGTTTAGAAAGAAAAAAAGACGTTACCCCGGTTTGGAAGAAGAAAGCTCATACGTGTTGAGTTCTGCCATGACATATAACCACAAATTATACAGAGCCTGTACGGGGTATACACAACTTGTGGCCACAAATCAACTTACTTTTGTGTCTGTTTATTTTGCGACTGATCTCGGAAGAGACCATGAACCCGCAATGGCTGTAACCTTAAAAGGCTGCCCTACCATACGGGTTGTTACCATCAAACATTTGGACGGCCATGAGTAGTCATAAGATGTAAACGAATTGTATAGGAGGCTCAGATAAATGGATAATCAAACAAAGATGATCATCCGTTATGGCTGCAACCGTAAGGTCGCCATGCCAAATTGCGAACATCCCATCTCTACCAACCCCGGTTATACTCATCATTGCCTCGTAAACGGCACCAATATGAGAATAGCACACCTTATCACCATCGTAACCAAGCATCCATTTTCAACGCATAACCCTAACCCCGTCGTCACCAACCCATCAGTATCATCGCACGGCATATATAGCGGCAACGAAAACATTAGAGGCAACGACGATGGTCAATGACCGTCACAAAGAGAGGAGTGGAAGATCTCAGAAACGGATGAAGGCAGCAACTCACACACACCTTTTTAATCCAACGTTGAGATCAGCAAAATGGATGAAGGCAGCAACGGGTTCAGTAAAAATAGTGTGGAAGATCTCAGAACCCTATGTTAGCAGCATGCACAATCAAACTTATAATGAAGCACAAAATTAGTCAGATTAACAAATTTGTAAGTAATCACACAAAAAGAAGTGGTTTCACCTTGTAATCAAGCGTATCAAATTCCTTTGTTACACATTCAAACGATATTCTTATGGGTGTGACCAAAAGAATAAGCATCTGATGAATATCCATTGACTGCATATGAGTCCAATGGTTAGTCATTTCATTATCAAGCTTGATCGTACTACCCTTGAATACACTCAGTCGCAACATCTTTGATTTACAAAACAACTAAATTCAGTTCCACCTAGGGACACTCAAATATCAAGCGACGATCAACAAACATATAGGCTCAGGTATGGCACACTATGAAAAAAAGCGGACGCACCCGCCATGGCTGCAACAGGCTGACCCGCCAAGATACAGGTGGTCTCAAATTCGTCCGTTGCCGTTATTATTCATCATAGCTCGAAAACATTTTTCCTTTGCAATACGAACAGATCACAGCTGCCATTGATAACAGTCACAAAATGTTAATGATAAACTAATATAAGTCACATTTACACACCTTTCTGGGTTAGCCTTGGCAGACTAATAAAAAATGCAATTACTTTTCTTAACGGTCACATAATCCGACCGTTATACGTGGCGTCATTGCAACCAAAAATGGAATTGGTTACTTCGCCAAGAAACAAAGACATGGAACGACATTTTCACAAATACAGCATAGACACAAATTGTCATTGCAAAATAGGAAATAATCTTGTAAAGCTATCTAAGGGCCACTGAAGTATCAGCGCAACAAAAGCCGCCACCAAACATGGTTTGTGGCTGTAACCAAAGAAGAAAGTGGTTAGCTCACCAACAAACAAACATGGGCGAAGACATTATCATCATTCCCAAAAACGCCACAACATCTGATAACTCAGATAACGCTAACCTGAGAATGTCTCCATGTCATACGGATAATACAACTTAGCTCACACAACTGCTAGGTAACAACCACTATTATAAATCATATTAGTTTAGCATTGACACTATGCAAGTGTTATGAACCATAATTTATAAAAATGAAATTAGTTATCAGTGTTACCTCATCCTCATTCAATAAAAATCGATCATCATCAATTGGGGCTAACAACCCTCCAAAACCATCAGGAGTCTAGGCAGACCGACACCAACCAAAAAAATTAGGGGTGAGGTTGTTAACTATCAACCTTCGCAAAAACAATCAACCATGGATCATCAACATTTAGGGTTTATAACCTGTCGATGAGAATTAAAAACCAAAGGGCCAACAATCGTGACAATCAAGAGGCAAACCCACAATAAACGTGGCATCCACGCAACCCGATGTGACCAACCAATCACCAACGTCGCCAACCATTAACGGTGGCATCGAAGGGGTTAGATATAAATCGTATACCAACCAATCACGAACGTCGCCAGCCATTAACGGCGACATCGAAGATCTAGATCATATATTTTTATCTAGTGGTTGTGAGGCGAGATCCAAATAATTGGTGATATATACCCCGAGTAAATAGATCAACGACAAAGAAGTAACAATTGCTACAGGATGAAACCTCATCAACGGCTAAGAAGTGGCAAGTGGAAACAATTGTGTCTATAATAAATCTTACCCATCAACGGCCACAATTTTAGCATAACAATCAACGGCCATGGTCGATTGTTTGATAGGTGTGAAAACACCCATCCTTTTACCACTTAATTACAATAATAACCAGGCCAAAACGTGTATTTTATGTCATAAATGTCGGAATTATGCGTGGTTTGCGTTTTTGTTGTGATTTAGGACGAAAATGTGAAAAGGGAAGAAAACACGGGTATTCACGGGCTTTTATCGAAGAAAAAGACAAAAGACGAAGTCAAGAAATCAAGAGTGCAAAAAGAACGGAAGTCCAAGACCAATTCGGAAGATTTATCGAAGAAAAAGTCAAAAGACGGAAGTTTACTAAAAACCGAAGAACTCAAGTCTAATTTATTGAAGATGTTAGAAATACGTTTTAACGTATATTAGAAGTATCGGTCACTCCACAATATGATTTATGTTGTAATAGCTTGTAGTTAACAATTAGTTAAATGTTACTTATTAAGTTAAGTAAGAACCGGTCCATGGGCTTGTCATGGACCGGCCCAAGCCCAATGTTTGCTTGGAGTATAAATACCCCTTTCCACCATGGAAAGGGGTTGGTTGTTGTTCATGTTTTCATATTAATAAAGACACATTTTCTCTCACTTTCTCTCTCTAGTTTCTCTCACTAGAAAACATCAACCCACTTCATAGATTCATAGGTTATCAATATTCTACATTTGGTATCAGAGAGCTATGGGGTAATTTAAGGTAAGTATTGTGTTGCTTTTTTAGTTTTTGAATCAATTAGTGATCTTTAGAAAAAATCAATCTTGAATCTTGTTGTTTTTGGTGTTTTTGTTATTGGGATTGATTGATAAGGATTGGGTTTGGCTTATTTTGGTAAAAATCATAAAACTTTTTGTGGTTTTTGATCAAAAAATCGGATTTAAAGCTGTTTTCTAAGTCTCGGACTGATATTATCTAGAACATTCCGAATAGGTATTCCGAATAGATATTCCGAATAGGAGAATTTTCAGAATAGTAGGATTTTTTCCGAATAGACTTTCCGAATAGAAGATTTTTTCGAATAGCAGCATCTTTCCGAATAGCCATTCTTTCCGAATAGCAATTCTTTCCGAATAGACCATTTTTCCGAATAGCCAAAAAGTTTCCGAATAGTCAATCTTTCCGAATAGCCATACTTTCCGAATATCTTTCCGAATAGCCTATTATTCCGAATAGCCAATTCTTTCCGATAGCTTTTCGAATAAGCCTATTATTCTGAATAGCAAAGTTTTCCGCATAAGGTTTATTCAGCATAAGGTTTATTCCGAATAGGGTTTTTTTCAGAATAGGGTTATTCCGAATAGGGTTATTCAGTATAAGGGTTTTCAGCATAGGGTTATTCCGAATAGGCATTATTCCGAATAGGATTTATTCTGAGTTAGGGTTATTCCATATAAGCAAGTTCAAGGGGTATTTGAGTTTTTTCGACGATCTTTAGTGGATTTAATCTTGATTTCAACCAACACAACACAAATTCTCAACCTTTCTTCACTGCTCGATCAACCGATAATCTTTGAGTCTTTTAAGTGATCACAATGAATCCGAGTTCATTAATGCCTCAGATGACATCTCTTACGGATATCTCAATTATAACGGGAACTGATAGTCGTCCACCGATGCTTATTAAAGAGGTGTTTGAGGCATGGCAGGGCCGTATGATGCAATACTTGAAGGGCAAACCAACATACGGAAGGCTTATGGTCAAATCGATTTTGAATGGTCCACTCAACTATGGTACCATTGTGGCAAATAACGTGTCTCGACCAAGAGAATATGAAGAACTCACACCGGCACAACAACTCATTGCTGATGCTGATGAAAAGGCTTTACAGACTCTTCTCCAAGCTCTTCCGCATGATATTTATCGCATGGTAAGTCAATATACGGTTGCCAAGGATTTATGAGAACGTCTTAAGGTGTTGCTACAAGGTACGTCTCTCACCAAACAGGAAAGGGAATGTCAGTTGTATGATCTTTTTGATAGATTCACGTACAGCCCAGGGGAAACGTTACACGACTATTACTTCAGATTCACTACTCTAATGAATGATCTGAATGTATACAACCTCGTGATTGCTCCATTCCAGGTTAACACCAAGTTCTTGAATACTTTACCTCAAGCTGAATGGGGTGAGTATATTACCGATGTTAAGTTAACCCGGGATTTGCATAAGTGCAATTTAGATCAAATCTATGCTTTTCTTCAGCAGCATGAGAAACATGTGATTATGCACCGTTCTCCTCGAGGTATGTACCCTGATTCCTTAGCTTTGATGGCGAATCAACCAAGCTTGTCACACAACAACACACCTTATATCTTGGGACATCAAGCCTATCATCCATCACCTTACATGACACCGACCTTCCCCCAATACTCGATTCTACCACAACCACCCACCTCACATCAGCAACAATATCGGTTCAATGCACCTTCACCACAGTATGCTTCACAACTTCATCCAGCAAATATTGCACCTTATGCTCAGCCTTCATATTCTTCTTATCAAGAGAATGCAGCATATCCAACAAGCTACCCTGATCAAATGAGTATTCCTTCTAGTGATTATGCAGCTCATCAAGACCAAGCAATGTATTGTGATGATGAGGAAGTCCCCATTCCTGTATTCCAACAAGGAGCTGACCCAGTTGAAGTGCTAACCACTATGTCTGCTTATCTCACAAGGACTTTAAGCAAACGAGGATACAGAGGATCAGCTCCAACCAACAATCAGTTGAGGAATTCATCCAATTCTCGTCAACAAGCTACTATTGAGAATGGCAGGGTCATGGTTCAGCCTATTCAACCATATCAGGGGAGACCTACCACATCAACCACCAATGCTCGCACGGTCAATCAGGCACCAATGGCCAATCCTGCTCCACGGGCTAATTCCACGGGCAAGTTGAGAATGATTACATGTTACAACTGCAAGGAAGAGGGTCACATGTCCAGGGATTGTAAGAAACCCAAGAGGAGAAGGGATGGACAATGGTTTGCTGAGAAGATCTATCTGGTAAATGCTCAGGCACAAGGAAGGGAACTCGATGAAGAGGAGCTTGCATTTCTTGCTGATCCAGGAATTGCTGAACAAGACGTTGTCACTACCCAGAATGCAGCTTACCAAGCCGATGATCTTGATGCGTATGACTCAGACTGTGATGACTTTCAATCTGCAAAGGCTGCTCTCATGGCAACTATCTCCAGCTTAGGGCCAGAAAAGAGATCTGAGGTACTTATTAATACCACCGATAATACCACTAATGCTAGTATTCAACCACATCAAGTTGTGCAAGAGAGTGCTGATTCGAATGAATCTTCGGTGGTGAGTCTTTCAAATGAGGAGACAAACAATGATAGCAATATCAATGTGAGTCCCCAGACTTTGCGTGAATCACAACCGGGACCCATTTCGCAAACGCCTACTCCTGCTCAACAAGATTTGGTCATGGTTCCTGCTACATTACTTAGCCAAATGAATGCTGCACTCTTAGAAACCTTAGCTAAGAATAAGAATTTGTCTGATGAGCTTACCTTAAGCAACGAGAAAGTTCAAACCTTGGAATTAGTGCCTTCGTCTAGTGTTCTAACTAATCTCGAATATGATCATTTTAGAAACAAACAACTGGGTCACTTGCAAGAAATCGAAACCTTAAGAGCAAATCTTTCTAAAGAACTTAGCGAAAAGGAGTTAGTGGTCACTGATTTTCAAAAACTTCAAACAGATTTTGAGTCACTCGAGTCTAAGAAGAATGAAATAGAGATTAATGCTACTAATAAGATTAGAAGTCTAGATTACATGCTTTTAAGACAATACGCTGCTTCTCAACTCGTGCACTTATTTGATGCTTCATTTAGAGAATTTAACTTATCACGTCTAAAAGGTCTTCCCCCTAATCCACGGTATGCAAAACAAGCTTTAAGACATAGTCCTAGACTTTATAATGCAACTCAATTAGGATTGGCCTTAGACCCGATTATTTTTCCCGATGATCGAACAAGTAAGGATCTAGTTGATGAGGATCGGTCATACAATTCTGCAAAATATCCCGAGTGTGATTATTTTAAAATGAATAAGGAGCTTGCAAAAACGGATTTTAGAATTCGCTTCCATATTGACAAAGATCTCATTACAGCACCAACCTACATGTTGAATGAAGAAAACCCTAGTACATTTCCTACACTTGTCAACATGGAAGGTCCTAAGGAAATTCCAAAGGATCTTCCACCGGTTAGCACTGTATGGTTAAACATGCAAGAGATTAATCAATACTTTACTAATTTTGACAAGGTCATTTTGGAATGTACGACTTCAAATGGCCTAAACGCCGGAGAATGGGCTTTCGAACACATGAACGAGGTGTTTAAAACTGAGATCAATCCGTTTGTCGAAAGTCTAAAAGGAACTTTTGCATCTCTTAAGGAAAATCTTGTGTTTGAAATTGGTGAAGTTCAAAAAGTGTTTTATGAAATGGACACCGCTTACGAACTACAACTAATTGAAAAAGAAAAGATTTTAACCAAATATGACCGATTCTTGTCTGCAGTAATCTCGTGTGATGTGCTTACTACTGTAAATGTTAATTATTCGAATGAGCTTATATCCGCTATGATTAATTGTGATGCTGTGAATATTTGTAAAGATATTTGTGATGATGTTTGTGATCTCTCTGTAAATGTTGCTGATACTGTAAATGAGGTAGATAATCATTCTTGTCACGAATCTAACGCTGAGTTTTTAAAGCTACAAGATTCTTACAATTTACTTTCCAAACGCTTTAATCAACTAGAACAACATTGTATATCTTTAGAATTAAAATAACAAACTCAAAATGAGAATCTTTTGATATCTAATGGTTGTGAAAACGGTGTTGAGACGAGTGACAAGATGATTGCAATTGTTAAGACATTAGAGGAAGAAATCATGAGATTGAAGAGAGATGTGTCATCAAATGAAACATTAAAATTAGAACTAGAGGCTGCAGAGTCTAAAAACCAGGTCTTAGAAATTAGACTTTCGTCTGTTCTAGGGGAGATGGATCGAACAAGACAGGGACTATCCGCTCTTTATGGTTCACTAGAAGAACGCTTCGCTTTTAATGCGGCACAACAACAATCTTATGTTGAACAACTGAACCAAAAGTGCGAGGAAATCTCTGACTTGAACATCCTGCTCATTGACAAAAATATGGTTTTGGCCGAGTTAAAGGAGACACTTCTTCTCACCCGACAAGAATTTGTTGATAACTTAGCTACCGACTCTGCACCGTCCACTAGTGCTCCAACAACCAAGTCAGTAGTGCTTTATAAGAACCCGCTTTATAAGAGAAACCCGGTTACCTATGATGATTATATGAGGAATGCCATTAAGCATGTAGATCTTGTTAGGGATATTTTAGACGATCTTTATGCCTTAGATCCCTCAAGTAGCTACTATTATTCGGCTCATGAATATATTAAGCGAGTTCAATATTGCTTAGCATATTTGCAATACATAGGTACACCAGGTTCTGCACTACTCACTAATAGGCCCATTGCTGTAACTCCATTTAATAAGACTCCAGGAGCAAAACCGTCATTGGCACAATCAAGTAAGGCACCTTTAAAATCTGTTGCTAATATTCCCACTTTGCCTTCTACAGGATTAAAAGAGACTACTAAGGCTAAAGGATCGCCACTCAAGAAAGATAAGATCAAGCCCTCCACTAGTAGTGCCAAAAAGAAGAAAGCAGAAGATCACCATAGGAATGTTAGTTCAGTTTTAAATAAGAAGAATCATGTTAAGACTAAAAGCTCTGCGCCTGTACAGAAGCCAAAACCATTCGTGAATTCTAATTTGAATTGTTGGAATTGTAATGAATGTATGTTTTCCCAACGTCATGATTTGTGTCTTATTGAGCATGTGAATGAAATGAATGCAATTAAGAATGGTCTTGAATGGAAGCCAAGGGGTAGAACTCGTGCCCAAGTTGGCTGGCAATGGCGTCCCACTGGTAGGACCTTTACATTAGATGGAACAATGTGCCCTTTAACTAGGAATGCATCCATTGAGGTTAGGTCTGAGCGTCCTTTAGTTAGGAACACTCGCACTCAAGTATGGAAACAGCGCCCTTTAATTAGGTCTTCCCCCACTATAGTGCCTATCAGTGAAGAAATACCTCAGGATTTAAGCCAACTAGAATCTACACCACCCACTAGGAAGAAAAAGGCTAGGAAATCTAAGAAACCTAGAGTTAGAAAATCTAAGATTATTAAATCTGTACCTGCTAATAACAAGGAACACTCAGATTCCGATACCTCTACATTGTCTTCGTGTGGTGATATTTTCAGGTGGTCCAAATCATCCTGTGGTATTTGGACTCCGGTTGTTCAAAACATATGACCGGAAATCGCTCGATGCTCCGAAATTTCGTCAGCAAGTTTCTTGGTACGGTTAAATTCGGGAATGACCATATAGCAAAGATAATGGGGTATTGTGAATATCAGATTGGAAACGTGACGATTTCAAGGGTATAATATGTAGAAGGTCTTGGTCATAATTTATTCTCAGTAGGACAGTTTTGTGATTCCAACCTTGAGGTTGCTTTTCGACAACACACTTGTTTCATCCGCAACTTGGAAGGAAAAGATTTTTTGAAGGGATCTCGTGGTGCAAATCTTTATACCTTGTCCTTACAAGACATGATGGCCGCCTCTCCAGTATGTCTTCTCTCTAAAGCATCTAAGACCAAGTCATGGTTATGGCATCGCAGATTATCTCATCTTAATTTTGATGCTATTAATCATCTGGCTAAAAACGAATTAGTTCGTGGTCTTCCAAAGCTTAAATTTCACAAGGACCATTTATGTTCTGCGTGTTCAAGGGGGAAAAATACCAAGAAATCTTACAAGCCCAAAGCTGAAGACACCAATCAAGAAAAACTTCATCTTTTGCATATGGATCTTTGTGGACCAATGAGAACTGAAAGTGTGAGCGGTAAGAAATTCATTCTGGTAATTGTGGATGATTTCTCCAGGTTTACATGGGTTAGATTTCTACGTACAAAGGATGAAGCACCGAAGGCTATTATCACCTTTCTGAAATTCATTCAGGTACGTTTGAATACTACTGTCCGCCGTATTCGTACAGACAATGGTACAGAGTTCGTCAACCAGACTCTCTGTGATTACTATGAGGGAGTTGGTATCTCACATGAAACATCCGCTACACGCACTCCACAACAAAACGGTGTCGTTGAAAGACGGAATCGTACACTTATGGAAGCTGCTAGGACTATGCTTATTTACGCGAACGCTCCATTGTTCTTGTGGGCAGAGGCTATATCTACTGCATGTTTCACCCAAAACTGTTCTATCCTTCGGAAACGCCATGGAAAAACACCTTATGAGCTTCTACATGACCGTAAACCCGATGTTTCATTTTTTCATGTGTTTGGTGCTCTTTGTTATCCAAACATTAATAGTGAGAACTTGGGTAAGCTTCAACCGAAAGCCGATATAGGTATTTTCATTGGTTACTCACCGTCCAAGAAAGCATACCGAATCTATAACCGTCATCTTGGCAAGATTGTAGAAACTATGGACGCAGATTTCGACGAGCTGACAGCGATGGCTTCTGAGCAACACAGCTCTGAACCCGCGCTTCATGAGATGGGAACCGGTGCTATTAGTTGCGGATTAGTTCCCAATAATCCTACTTCTACATCATTTTTACCACCAACAAGGCCCGAGTGGGATAAACTGTTTCAACCGTTGTTTGATGAATTCTTCGATCCCCCGACTGATGAAGTTCCAGCACCTGTAGTAATCGCTCCAATCCCTGAAGTGGTTGCTCAAGCTAATGAACCTTTATCTAATGCATCTACAATTCACATTGAACCGGATGCACCTTCACCAAGTGATTCTCAAACTACACCTGAATCGTCACCCCTACTTGTGCCTAATGATGTGGAAGAGGATTCTATTGATCACGACTTGGAATATGCTCACCTGCAAGAGCTTCCCTTCTTTGGTGTAGCGATACCTGAAAACCCCTCAGCCGCGTCTACCTCAGAAGAAGCTCCTTCTATTGTTCACTCCAGACCACCTAGGATTGAAAACCATAGCACTAAATGGACAAAAGATCACCCAATTAGGAATGTTATTGGAGATCTAGATCGACCAGTCTCTACACGCCATCAATTACAAGAGAGTGCACTTTATTGCTACTTTGATGCATTTCTCTCTGAAGTTGAACCTAAAAATTGGCAGCAGGCTATGACCCAATCATCTTGGATTGAAGCTATGCAGGAGGAACTAAATGAATTCCAATGACTTGAAGTATGGGAATTGGTTCCTCTCCCTGACAAGGTTAACATCCTTACTTTGTTATAGGTTTATAAGGTTAAACTTGATGAGATGGGTGTAGTATTGAAGAATAAGGCTAGATTGTTTGCTAGAGGATATAAACAAGCCTTGGGTATAGACTTTGAAGAATCTTTTGCTCCTGTGGCAAGATTGGAGGCAATTAGACTATTCCTTGCGTATGCTGCTCATATGAACATGCTCGTCTATCAAATGGATGTGAAGACGGCATTTTTGAACGGTGAACTAAGGGAAGAAGTCTATGTTAGTCAGCCGGATGGGTTCGTCAGTACGGAGTTTCCTAATCATGTGTACAAGCTTAAGAAGGCTCTCTATGGGTTGAAACAAGCTCCACGCGTGTGGTATGATCTCCTGTCAACATATCTCACTTCGGAAGGCTTCTCCAAAGGCAAGGTGGACCCCACTCTATTCACTCTCAAGGAAGGCAACGACATGATTCTGGTACAAATTTATGTTGATGATATAATATTTGCTGCCACTAACATAGAATTGTCAAATCGCTTTGAGAAGATAATGTCCACATGCTTTCAGATGTCGATGATGGGAAAATTTTCATTTTTCTTAGGATTACAGATTTCTCAGAATCCCAGAGGCATCTTTATTAATCAATCCAAATATGCTCTAGAATCTCTTAAGAAATATAACTTTGAAAATTGTGACCCCGTAGACACTCCCATGGTGGAGAAATCCAAGTTAGATGAAGATAGGAATGGGACTATTGTCGATCCAAAACTTTACCGTGGGATGATCGGCACCCTTCTATATCTGACTGCTAGCAGGCCTGATTTGCAATTTGCTGTATGCATGTGTGCCCGGTATCAGGCTCGGCCTACCGAAAAGCACCTACATGTAGTGAAAAGGATCTTTCGGTATCTAAAAGGAACACTTCATCGTGGTCTATGGTATCCGAAAGATTCCTCTATTGCTTTAATATCATACGCAGATGCCGATCATGCTGGATGTCAAGACACGAGGCGTAGCACTTCTGGATCTGTGCAACTCCTTGGAGATAGATTGATCAGTTGGTCTTCAAAAAGGCAGAAAAGCGCAGCAATTTCTAGCACGGAGGCTGAATACATCGCCATGTCCGGTTGTTGTGCTCAAGTCCTTTGGATGAGATCACAATTAACTGACTACGGTTTGGGATTTAACAAAATCCCGATGTATTGTGACAACAAGAGCGCCATTGCCCTTTGCTGCAACTATGTTCAACACTCCCGGGCCAAGCACATAGACATTCGCTACCATTTCATTAAGGAGCAGGTGGAGAACGGAGTGATCGAGCTGTATTTTGTCACTACTGAGTACCAGCTGGCGGATATGTTCACCAAAGCCTTAGATCGAGGACGAATCGAGTTTTTGATCGACAAGCTTGGCATGAAATCATTCACACCAGTGACTCTCAAAGAGTTGGCAGAAGAATCAGCTGAATAGTCGTGGTAAACTATTCAGAGTATCCTTTGTTCGTGATCATGTATATTATCGTAAATATATAAACCACAAAAAGAAAATACAAAATATAAAACCAACAAAATCCATAAAAAATATAAAACCTAGAAAAACCATAAAAATTATAAAATCAAGAAAAACCAAAAATATTTTTCGTTTTTAAATCGGGCATGTCTTTTAGTACGGTAATATTTAGGGCCTTAGAAATGTCGATCAATATTGACACGGTGCCATAAATAGAGTCTGTATAAAAGTTCTACATTTTTAAAACATGCCCATTATGGCTTGTAGTTATTTCAGACTGCAACCCGCTTTTCGCATTAAAGTCACGTATTTCCTTGGAAAACGTTGGCTCACAACGGGAATTAATTTTCTCGGGCATGATTTACAAGCCAAATCATGCAAAGGGATCAAGTTTACTTTACAACTTGGTCTAACACGAGTCAGTGTACGTCTCAGTGCATTAACTTGTCAAAATAAGAGAAATCTTATTGCCACCACGAATCAATCTTTTCAAGACATTAATTGGAATATGTTTTCATCAACATGTGCCTCGTTAAACAATGACTACAGCTCTTTAAATAGAAAACGGGTCATCGTTTAAGGGGGAGAAAATGTTACATCATCTTTCACATCAAAAAGATCTTCAAAAGTTTTCAAGGAAACTCAAAAAGTTCAATGGTTAATGGTTGGTTTGCTTTGGCATTTGTCTTGTTGTTACTTATAAGTTTGTCATGAATAGATTTGTGCTTGTGTTAAGATAGGTTAATCACTAGGGCTCGGGATGTTAACATAAGATAGGGTCAAAATGACAATAATTAAAACTTGGAAAAACAAAAGAATTTTGTTTGTAGAAAGAAGAAAAATTGAGGGGGTAAAGTTGACAAAATGTCAAACTTGTGAAAAATTTGACCTAGTCAAAATCACCCACCCCCGTCTCTTCTATTATTTCCCTGTTTGATTGTTTATCCCTTGCCGCCATTAACATACAAACACACGAACTCAATCATTCAAAACAAATTCAATCATTCATCTTCTTGTTCAAGATCTTCAAAAGGTATTCAATCGGATTAATCTTTCATGCAAAACAAGTTAATTAACTCTTTTTAATTGAAAACAATCGAAATCAGTTACTGCGTTAACTAGGGTTTAATTAAATTGGGGGTTTTACCTGGGTTTTATTCGGAATAGGACAAATGAACTGCTATGGCCTTTAGAACTCTTGAATTAAACGAACTAGTGCCTAAATTAGAAAAATCGTCACTGATTGAACTTTCCGATTAGTATGATTTTTCCGAATAAGGAATGTTTTCCGAATAAGAAAGAAAATTCCGCATAGGAGCATTTATTCAGAATAGAAAGAACTTTCCGAATAGGAGCAGTTATTCAGAATAGAAAGAGCTTTCCGAATAGGAGGATTATTCCGCATAGGATAGTCTTTCCGAATAGCAGCTTTATTCCGCATAGGATAGTCTTTCCGCATAGACAAGTACTTTCCGAATAGGAATTTTATTCCGCATAGACAAGTCTTTCCGAATAGACAAGTCTTTCCGAATAGAAAATTCTTTCCGAATAGACAAGTCTTTCCGAATAGAAAATTTATTCCGCATAGGCAATTCTTTCCGAATAGAAAGTTTATTCTGCATAGGCCTAGACTTTCCGAATAAAGAAATTTTTCCGCATAAGGTTGATCTTTCCGAATAAAGAAATTTTTCCGCATAAGGTTGATCTTTCCGAATAGGAGATGTTTGATTTATTCCGCATAGGCCTTATGTTCCGAATACACTTATCATTCCGCATAGGATTTATATTCAGCATAGACCAAGTATTCCGAATTGAATGATTATTCCGTATAATAGATGTTTGAATGGTTTACAAGCTTAAGGGATTAGGTCATATGTTCAATGCTTAGGTTTAAAGTCATAATGATATTCATATTTGTATGTATCAACCTTTGTGTTTTATCTTAAGCAGAGACGATGACTAACCCCACAGTACAACAAATACAAGACACCAAAGCCGCCGCCATTGCTGAAGCCAAGACTCTAAAGTTTCTTCCAAACAACTTCCGTTTGAAGGAGGTATCTCATTCTACCCATAATGGATTTAAGGTAGGTACATCCATACTTGATAAATCTCATCTCAAGCATGCGCTAAGGAGAAGTGCTTCAGTGCCCTATGACTACCTTTACGAATTCTGGGCTACCAAAGAGAGGACGTCGAACAAAATCACTTTTTCCTTGGACAACAAGCAGCAGACGCTTACTGTGTCAGACTTCAGGAAGATCTTTGGATTTCGGCCGACACTCAAAGGTCTATCATACTCAGCCAACCCGACTAAGGACCAGATCATGGAGATGTTCACTGCCATTGGATGTCTCGACATACGAACCGCGTCTGAGTTTACTACTGCCAAAGTTGGTCAACCATGGAAAGCTATTTTTGGGATTCTAAGCCGATGTTTCACACCCAAAACAACTGGGGTTGATGTTGTTCGTCCGCCAATCATCAAGATGTTTTACGGTATGTTTAAAGGTATGGGTATTGATTATGCATCATTGCTGTGGGAGGAGTT
This sequence comes from Glebionis coronaria, assembly GCA_025667525.1. Lineage (NCBI taxonomy): Eukaryota > Viridiplantae > Streptophyta > Magnoliopsida > Asterales > Asteraceae > Glebionis > Glebionis coronaria. The sequence goes on along the minus strand of CM046877.1, from coordinate 449,350,825 downwards.
TACTTTTCAACTCTTCACAAACACGAAGGGTAAGGTTAAAAGATACCAGTACCCTAGGTTTATTAAGTTGATCATACATTACTTTATGGAAAACGATGCATCCATTAACAAGCGTGCAGGTAGTCATCACCACACGATAGATGATGATGATTTGGTAGACTTAAGGCAGGAGACTCATTCGAATACGGTTATTCCTGGTCCCATTCCCAGTCATCTTCTGACCGATGAGATTATTGCATCTGATGATTACAAGAACTTGCTAAAAGAAATTGAGAATCAACGAGCAAGCCTTCTAGCAGGTGAAGACTCATCTACCACGGTTAAGATCAAGGGTAAACGGAAGCAAACAGATTTACCTGAACCCAAAGCCAAAAAGAAGAAGACTGCACTAAGAAGGGAAAGGGTATGGCTGATGAGCTAGTTCTCCACGATGAAGAAGATATTGATGATCCTACTCTTAACAAGGCTGAGAGAAAAGCGATGAAGATAGCCATGGAAAGGAGTAGGAAAGACACGGGAGATAGTGGTTCGGGTGCACGGGTAAATATTGAAGAAGAGTACGTGGAACCAGATGATGTGTTTGAGTTTGGATCACCTGAAAAGTATTCTACTTCGAAGGAGACATCCACCCCCCCTGTTTCAGCTAGTGTTGAAAAAGAGTCTACTCAACCCTTAGCAACTCAACTTCAACCAACTCAACCCTTACCAACCAGACCGGTTTCAACACCATTTCTTCCACCACCAATAACTCCAATCCTTAGTACCGTAGTTACAACCGAGCCTATTCCATCAACCCAGAGCAGCTCTGCAACGTCTACAATGGCTGCATTGGTAATGGCCGAAATGTTGGATAAACATACGGACAATCACAAACGAGAGATGGATGAACTTCGCCAAGAGCTACGTAGACGAGTTCAAAGTGAAGAAGCATCTAGGAAAGCTCAAGAAGAGTTGATTGCTAAGTTCGCTGCCGATATGGAATTTACACGTAAAACTCATGCAGAAGAACTTGCTCGGGTCAAAAAGGCTGAAGCTGATAGGCATCAAGCACGAATTACGAGACTTAAAGCTATTAAGGATGACCTTAAAGAGCAGAAAGAAGCTCTTGAAGCTTCTATTGAGCAGAGAGTGAAAGACTCCATTGAATCCCTTATGCCTAAATTGCGTGATGAGTTGAAGACACTCGCTGCTGATAACTTGATGATCAAGTCATCCAATCCTTCAGAAGCCGCCTACAAGATTGCTTATGACTTGACGGATTTTGAATTAAAGAAGATCCTCAAGGCTCGTATGAGGGAACTTGGATCGTTTGATAAATCTAGGATTCAACGGGCTCTCTTCAAATCCCTGAATGACGCTATCATGGAGGATGATAGGTTGTTCAAAACGTTTGGAAGTGTGGTACCCTACCACATTCTCCCTGAGGAAGAAAGGGAAGAGAGTGAAGAAGAAGAGGGTACTGGTGGAGAAGAGGAAGAAAAAGAAGAAGAAGATAAGAATGATGATGATGATGAGGATGATGAGGATCAGAATGATGATGATGATGAGGATGATGATGATAAGAATGATGATGATGATGAGGATGATGATGACGATGATGATGATGGCGACGATGGTGGTAATGGTAATGAGGAGAGTGTTAGGGGGAGCAACGGAGATGATGAAGAGGATGATGATGGGGGTAAACAGCCTGAGAAAGGGGATAAGGTTGCCAGCTCAAAGAAACCTGCTAAGTCTGGCACCAAGTCCAAGAAAGATGCAGCAGCAAAGGAAAAATCTACTTCCACGGAATCCAGACGATCCAAGTGGCGCCACGATGTGAATGCCACTACAGCGTCATCTATTCCTGGTACATTTATCGCTGCATCCATACCTGTTACCACTAACCCCGTTAGTTCTATTGTTGTTGCTCCTGTGATTGCAGAATCGGTAACCGAACCTGAAGCTGCACAACACTCACCCGTTCATGACACTGCCGAGATGCCTGAAACAGAACAAGCAGATGTTCACGTCTCCACTCCTCTACAACAAGACCCACAATCTACTGTTCCAAGCACAAAGGACTGGGCAGACACGTTGGAGATTGACGAGACTGCACCACCACAGGCTTGGATTACGGCAGCGGCGCAATATGATCCGATCACAGACGCTGACAAAGATGTCTTGTATCTCCGTATCCGCAGTCCGATTGACTTATGTGCATTTCTTGCTCATGAGTATAAGACTTCGGTTACTCCATCTTTGGTGAAGAAAGCACTGAAGGATAAGAGACTTCGCGCCAAAACCCGGTTGACCCAAATGGAGTTCGAGTATTATGCCGATGAGATCCTGAAGGCTCTGAATACCGTTCAACGGCCAGGTCTTCATGAATCAGAAAGAGCTCCACCTCCACTGGACCCTACTCAAGATAATCAGATTGCTCTCGACTTCTTCGTCACCAATGATCTGGTTTATCTTCTCAAAGGGTCATCAAAGTACGCAACATCCCTTACCTTGCTGAAAGCTGCCAACTGGGGGACAATACCCTTTATCGAGGAAAAGGTAAATCGACTTTGGGTCCCAAAGGTAAATCGTAATTATGATATGTATGCTGTCATAGGTGCATCACACTGGGACGAACGAGTTCGAAGGGCGTACAGGGGCTGCTGTCTAGTCAATTCAGGGAGTAACGTTAGATCCGATATCCGCATCTCCAGCATCTTAGGATTGAAAACTGAAGCCAAGAATGGCTACTATCATGTGACGGAGATTCGTTTGAAAAGGGAGGATGACAGAGAATACAAAATCCAGCAGGGAGATTTCTCTATCATTCGCCTTAAGGATATTGAAGATATGTTGCTTCTGATGACCCGAGATCAACTCACACATATTCCTCATGAAGACCTCATTGCCTTGAATACAGCACTCCGTATGTTCACACGAAGCGTTGTTATCAAGAAAAGAGTTGAAGATCTTCAGTTGGGAGTCGAAAGCTATCAAAGGAAGCTCAACTTAACCCGTCCAGTAAATCAAGTGTTACCTCAACATGTAGATAGATGTCCCTATACCGGCATTTCTGTCCCGAATTACGGCATCTTCTACTTGAACAGTCGAGGGTTAATGAAGTTTATGAGGGTGGGTGAGCTTTATAAGTATAGTGATGGGACTCTTCTATAAGTCAGAGGAAAGTTGGAGCATCTTAATTCAGGAGGCACTTTACCAGAGATGACCGAGGACTGGCATAAGGGTTATCGGCAGATGGCGACTTATGTGATAAAAAAGCTTGATCAAAAGCTCTGTGAACGTAGATTGATGAGGAGTTTGGAAAGATTCGTTGGTGGTAGACCATATCTAGTGCACCACAAGCTACTGCAACGATCCATCTAATGGGTCGTATATTTCAGGTCCACTTTATATTGGTTTTCAATTGTGAATATGTATATTTGTGAATATTGTGCTTTAATGGCTTGATGTAGTGTTAAGGTATGATAATTTTTCAAGAATTTCTCACGAGATTCTAAATCTTTCAAAATATATCATACTAAAGCACTACACCTATCCCTTATTAACTTAAGGGGGAGCATGAACATGTTCTATGGCCAAACAACGATTTCATTTTTTACCCAAAGACCGGTTAATCCATTCAATATCCCAAATATTAATGGTTAACATTTTGGATAAGGGGAGAAAATGGGATTAAGGAGATTTAAATGATACTTGGCTAAAAGATGAAAAAGTCTTAACGATCATCCAACTTAATATGTGTAAAGCACGTGTTAAGGGGGAGCGTTTTTGATGAACAAAACACCTAAGGTACAAAACTTTTGATTTCAATATCACAAGTACCTTAAGTGATTTTCAATGATTTTTCATGGTGGCAATTCCTTCCCAAAACACGCTTAATTCACGACGAATGTGGTGACAAAAGGGTGGTAGGAATAGGTTTAGTCCAATGATTCATCAGAGCCGATGGAATCTTCCCAAGGACAATTCCCTAGATAGAATTAGAAGTCCTAGGAAAGTTGGAGAAAGAATGTGAACGTAGCTGAATGCCGACCAAGTACTTAAGCTAGCACTGGAACAATCACAACAAGGTGCTAGTGATGACGTATTGGTAAGCATTGAAGGGGTTGAAGAATGAAAAAGAATTGTAAAGATAAAGGGTGTAAAGAAAAAAGCCCTCCTTACAACTTTAGGCAGAAACCGGGTCAATACATATGCTATTGAGGTCATTTTTGCTAATGATTCTCGGTATTGAAGAAAGACATCATGGACCCAGTGATGCAATGCACAACCCTTCCCAGCTAACTCAAATATCTCTCAAAAGGTATTTGTTTTAATCACACGGAGATCAACACGTTATCTATTGGTTTATTCACTCCGAATAGACTGGTATTGAAAAGGTGGCACTCCTCTCCAGCCATCGCTCACTAAATCAAAACGCACAATCGATTCTAGAGCCAAGAGATCATCAAAAGTCTCATTAGGACACTTTCCATTTATTCCTTGCTTTCTCACACACTGTGAAAAGTAAGAGATTTTTATGAGTCCTACGCAGTATTCCTGTAATATTGCCAGAACATCCGAGTAATACGCAAGTATTACAATGAAGATGGAAATCCTGCTTGAGCCAACATCAAACAAGCTCATGGTAGGTTACACGTGCGGTTCTTTTAGAACCAATCTTGTGAAAAAACTGGAAGGAAACAGTGGTTTAATTCTTAATTGAACTTAAACTCGTTCCAGGCCTCTACGCATTATCATATGATCTTGCCAGAACACTCAGAGTGACTCTTTATTGATCACAGTGACGAGTGGAAATCCTTCTAGTGTTAACATCAAACAGCACTTGGTAGGTGACGTGCAAGATTCTTTATGAATTGAGCTCGTGACAACTGGAAAGCAACGATGGTGAAAATCTTAATTGAAATTCACTTGTTCCAGGTTTCATGAATTGACGGCTTTTAATCACAAGGATAATTTATCCAAGTGATTCACTCTTTATGTTCGCAGTCAGCTTTGGACGGTCGAATAAAGAGAACTGGTTTACCCGCGAAATCCTGTCAGGAAGTTACTTAATTGAAACTATCCGTCACGGGTACGATATGTAATATCGTCCAACGGTCTTCACCGACCGGAGGTAAAATGCTACCGAATTAGAATAAAATGTTCAAAGCCATTTTATTTGTGTCGTTGCTGTGTACCTGTTAAAGACGGTGGCGTTGCTGTGTACCTGTTGAAGACGGTGGCGTTGCTGTGTACCAGTTAAAGACGGTGGTGTTGCGGTGTACCTGTAGAAGTCGTTCCCACATGCTTATGTCTTTTGCAACAAAGTTCAGCAAAAATTCAAGAAAGTACAAGATGAAGTCTTCCGTTGTACCAAACTCTGAAGCTTTCGAGAATTCAACAAAAAGACGTAAGTGTGTGGAACATGAAGTCATGAGGAGGCTAAATTCACAAGAAAGGCAAAGATCGCACGTGAAAGGCCAAAGAACAATGCTTTCAAGCCAAAGCCAAAAAGATCAAACCAACATATTCACAACAAAAGAAAGAAAAGAAGAAAAGACTACGAGCTAAAGAACGAAGACTTAGTATAGTATGCTAGGTTTAGAACTTTGTAACGTGGAGTGACCTCCCTTAGGGGGAGATTGTTAGAAATACGTTTTAACGTATATTAGAAGTATCGGTCACTCCACAATATGATTTATGTTGTAATAGCTCGTAGTTAACAATTAGTTAAATGTTACTTATTAAGTTAAGTAAGAACCGGTCCATGGGCTTGTCATGGACCGGCCCAAGCCCAATGTTTGCTTGGAGTATAAATACCCCTTTCCACCATGGAAAGGGGTTGGTTGTTGTTCATGTTTTCATATTAATAAAGACACATTTTCTCTCACTTTCTCTCTCTAGTTTCTCTCACTAGAAAACATCAACCCACTTCATAGATTCATAGGTTATCAATATTCTACAGAAGATTACAAGACGAGTTTATTAATCCCGAGACAAAGTCAAAATTCGAAGTATTAAGAAGATTAAGGACATTAGAGAAAGAAGAAAGAGGGAGAAAGCTTCAACTAAGCACCTCCCTAATCCACTATAAATAGATCCATTATTTTTCATTTGTAGTTGTTGGGTGGATTGACAACCCACCTCTTCCACCATTTTCATTTTCACTTTAATTTCTTGTATCGCACCTTTAAATTCCTTTAATTCAAGTAAGTTCACTTTTAATTGTTGTTAATCTTTACTTTCATTGTTTATCTCTCATCTTCCTTTCTTGCTTAATCTTTCTTTATGATTCATGTTTACGTTCTTCTATTTTTTATGGTTTTCAATCAAGTGGGTTTTGATTGATTTGATCAAATTTGTTAGTTTTATTGGTTTGGTTTAATTGATTATTGTTAGTTGATGTTTAGTGGTTGTTTTGGTTTAATCTTTTGGTTGATCTTGATTGATTTTGCTTAAATTCGTGTTTTAGTTCTTTCCCATGTTCTTCGTTCATGCTACTGTTAACATTGCCCAGTTTTGTTCCGAATCAGCTTGTTCATCCGGAATAATCAATATTCCGGATGAGTCTTTATGTTTCGAATCAGTTTTATTGAAAAAGTTCCGAATCATTGTGTTTTAAAAAGTTCCGAATGAGTGTGTTTTAAATGTTCCGAATCAATGTGTTTAAAAAGTTCCGAATGAGTGTTTTAAAAGTTCCGAATCAATTTCTTTAAATGTTCCTAATGAAGTTCTTTTTAAAATGTTCCGAATCAGTTCCTTCAAATGTTCCGAATGAGCTTATAATTTAATTATTCTGAATCAATTAAGTTCCGAACCAAAATTTCCTTTATTGTTCCGAATCAGTCTTTCTTTAATGTTCCGAATGAAGGTATTATTAAAATGTTCCGAATCAAAAATATTCCGAATCAGTGTTTCTCTTCAATTATTCCGAATCAATTTCTTTTTATTCCGGATGAATCATTTAGATCTGAATGAACCAATTTGTTCCGAATAAAGGAGGTTGTTCCGAATGAAGTAATTTGTTCCGAACGAACCAAATTGTTCCGAATGAAGGAAGTTGTTCCGAATGAACACTTTTTCTTAGTTTTTATAATTTCAGTTTTAGTTTATTTTTAAATTAATGTTTTTAAGTCTTGAGCTTTATTTTTTCCCGCCTTTTTACTTAGTCGCACTTTTAATTTACTTGCCTTAATTTTAAGTTTGTGTTATTTACTTTTAAGTTTGCCTTTTCATTTCTCGTCACGTTTTAATTTCTCGTCATTTACTTTTCGCCAAGGTTTTATCTTTCAGTATTTCTTTTTACCGTCTTTACTTTATTTTTATTTGTTTCAAGTCTTTATTTTTAAATTAGTTTACGACACCAACTCTATTTCTTTTCTACCAAGAACAACTGAGTCGCACTTTGAACCGGAAATCAATTCGAAAAGATACCGAGAAACGAAATTTTCAACCTAGCAAAATCCTAACATTAAAATGGCGCCGTTGCCGGCTCTTTTCGTGAGGGTTAACGGTTTTTTGTGAGAGACGCGTTGGCTTTTGGGATCCGTTCACTCGTGAACGTTATTTTTCGTGTCAAAATTTTTTCAAAAATCCCTAAAACATTTAAAAAATCCTGAAAAGCATTTCTTTTTCAAAGTTTTGCACCAAAAATATTCTTCTTGCTTATCTATTTTTCTTTATGGATTCTTATGTCCATTGCATCGGGTGTGAGAGACGATTATACGGGAACGACTCATGTCAATGGTGTACATGTGAGCGGTGCGGAAACGATATCGACAACACACAATTCGGATTTTGTCCATGGTGCAACTCAACTAATTCGTCCTTTTTGAATCCACCTCCTGTTCCCCCGTGCATCTATTGTGGAAGCGATTCTCATTGGCATGTTTCGTGCCCGGTTCGATACCCGTATGATCACGGGCAAGAACCGGGTTACAATTATGACAATGGTAATAGCTATCCACATGACGCACCCAGTTTCTCTCCTTACCCGTGGTGCTATATTTGTGGGGGCCCTCACGATGCTTCTTCTTGAGATCCGTCGATGGTCTTTGAGAAAATTTCGTGCTATCATCCCAGTGTCTATAACTTTGAGCCCCCACATCACACCCTCAATCATCAATCCTCTCAGCATATTAGTCTTGACCAACAACTAACTTCTTTGAATCATATTCTAGAAAGTATAGCTCAACTCCGAGCTGACTTGCATCAGGAAAAGCAACCTTTGCTTAATAGTGAAGAAATCTTGAAAACCACCGACACCGTTTTGAGCCAATTTAGTCGTTTTCCCTTCTTTTCTACACCACAATGTTTAATGACAGCGTGGGATAGAATAGGTTCAATTGAACATACTCAAGGCGATGAACAACAAAAGTTGCTTCATGAGCTTCTTAAAGATGTGGAGGTTATCAAGGAAGAGTTAGCCGACTACGTCACTCCTAACTGGACTCGTCCCATCTATTATGATGATGACGACGACGATGATGTCTACACTTTCAACCAATCTTCTGAAGTTGTTGCTCCTACTCTCGATGTTCCTATTGCGTCTAAGGATCTAGATTCGTTGAATGAGCTTAGTGATGTTGGTCTCGACAAATTATTGGATGATGAGGTTTGTGACTTACGTGCTATGGAGCTTCAGGACGACGTTGCTTTCACGCAAGCGGTCGATCCAAATGATGACGATTCTTGTTGGAAACTCACTTTATGTGACGACATTTAAGAATTCCCGTTAGTTATCATAGTCACGCACATTTATACTAGACTAGGCTCTTTGTATAGTTTAGGTTGTGTGCGTGACTATATATACCCCTCCTTAGCTTCCAAGGAGGGGTGTTGATTGTATTTTGTTCATTTGAGGAACACACACACTTTTACTCTCAACCTCTCTTTCTCTCTCTCTAAGCCAACAATGGCTTCCACCACCATCTTCCACCACATTAGACCACCGGATCTATTTTAGCATTTCTACATTTGGCATCAGAGCCTCGGTTCTATCCTTGGATCGTGTTTATTTATGCGATTTTGGTGGTCTATTTTATTTCTTGTGTCTCGTTTATAATAGTTCTGTCCATTGTCACAAAAATTTTTTGGGTCACGTCATAATTTTTGTCCAATTTGTCCATTCAGTTACACGTTTTTGGGCCTTAACATATTTATTTGTGTCTCGGTTACATCATCATCTTCTTGGTCAAAGTCTTATCACATATGGTCACATCTTTCTGGGTTTATACAATCAGAAAAGGACAAAATGTGCAGATCCACTTTTTCAGGTCCTTCAAAACCCTTTTCAGATTGGGTTTTCAGATTGGGGTTCAGATTGGATATTCATATTGCCTTTTCAGATTGGGTTTCAGATTAAACTTTCAGATTGGGTTTCATATTGCCTTTTCAGATTGGGTTTCAGATTAAACTTTCAGATTGGGTTTCAGATTTCCTTTCCGATTGTACTTTCGGATTGGTCATTCCGATGAGACCAATTTAATTTAAATATTCCGATGACACTCACTTAAACATTTCGATTGGTTTGTTTTTTTTACATTCCGATTGGACTGTTTTTGTTAAAGACTTGTGAACAAAAATGTGACTTAAAACCAAAATCAACCCAACCGAGTCAACTCGGTAATTACCGAGTTGACTCAGATCACTCACTGAGTCACCATAACTCTTCATTGACTCAATTAACCCAACTGAGTTTAACTCACTGAGTCGACCAACTCACTACATCCTACCTTATTTCTCCTCAACACCTTCAATCTAAACCTAATACCCTTCGTCTCCTACTCCCCATCTAGACTCAATAAAACTGAAAAGAAAACTTTTTAAGATCTCAGATTGATTCGTGTAGATCTACTATAACGTGACTATTTACTGATCTTGACCACGAAATTTTAATCATCATCGATCTTTGTGAAGGATTACCCTCATTTGATTTACGAAATTAAAGATTTAATTTATAACTATCAAGTCATAATAAATCTTTGCTTCGATAAAATCACTGGTCCATCTAATTAAACGACATGCATGTCAAATAAACCTACCCGAGATCATTCACCAGATCTTGATGATGTGTCAATTCATCTTCATCTCGAAACGGATGTGTGGTAAGTTGTACTCGATGTTCCTAATGTAAAACAAATGATCGGTTGTTTTATTTAGTTATTCAAGTCAGAAAGATTGGGGTTATAAAAGGTTTATATGTGTTCGTTTAAGAAAGATGTTTCTTCTTTGTGGTGATTGAGATTGATGAGTCTTAATCTGGTTATGGAGTTTGGTGGGAGTGAATAAGGGGTGGCGGATGTATCTAGGTTTGGGAGAAGATGAAGTTAGGTGAGAGAAAAGGTGGGGTGTTATTTACTAGGTGAAGGTGAGTGTGTGTTATGGGACGGTGCCATCTAAGTTTATTTAGGGTTGGAAAAAAAAATGGTTATAACCAAGTTTTCTTGGACCGGGTTTCCAAACTGAGTGAATGGACCGGGTTGGGGGATTTGGGCCATGGAACTAGTTTACTTAATTTGGGCCATGGAACTCGTTTTTGGTTAACAGACTTTGGCTATTTGGAATGTTGGCCCGTTTGTTTTAACACTCAATATAAACAAAATTTTATTTCAAAATTAACTATTTTAAATAAAAAATTTGTGCATATTGTCGGGATTTATTTGTGACATCGGGTCGAGACAAAAAGTGTCGAGACATTGTTAAAGAGTATGGATGCTCAAACAAACAAGTTCCTTTTTTGAATTTGTAGTTTTTTTGTCGCATTTGTGGTTCTTTAATTCTTTCTTGACACTGATGGGCTGACGAGAAATGTGACGCGACAAAATGTAGTGACAAATGTGACAAGAATTTATTTTGACGAGACCAAGAAAAATGGGCGAATTTTTAGTAGCTTCAGATTTTGTTTGATCGGGTATTAATTACGTGACGTTGAAGACGGATTTTTCGAAGGCGTGTATTTATTTTATCTTTTACTAGATAACTTGCTCGTGCTTAATCCTAGAATGAAGACTTGGTTATCTGGTTTCCGGGTTCGGGGTGGATGGTTGATGACTCGGATAACTATCACTTAAAGGGGTTACATTGTTGTACTCAGTGTCACGCTCTTAGTCGACGTGGATAATTTCAAGAGGTGTTGTGCTTATAGACTTCTTCAGTGATGCATTGAGTACTTAGAGATTTCTCCACCGTTCTTCATTCAACAATAGTGCAAGCTTAAGTCACAAGATCGAAGGATTTTTATTCAACTTCATGTTTGACGTATCTGGTTCATTCTTTCAGTGGTCACTTCAAATTGCTTTCACGTGGATTGGTAAAGGTGGCCTTGGAGAGTTTATGAGAAGAGATTTTCGATCAACAGCTGATTCTCACAAAATATATAATTCAGCTTATTTATTATTCTCACGAGATTTCAGGTTCATGTGCGTACAATTTATTGATGGTTCCGAGTTTCGAAACCATCAAGGGGGAAGAAGAAGACACATTGAACGCACAACGAGTACACGTGATGAACTTCATACCTTCTTTTGATTTGAAGATATTCCGGGATGACATTTGTCATAGCCGCAGAGAAAATCAGTGTTTTAACTCGTGTTGTTATCAATCTCCAAACGGTACACTACTGATTCGAGGTTTAATTGTTTGATTGTTGCAATTAAACATCATCATTATCCTATATGCATTCCCGGGACTTAATTGACTCTGGTGCATCTCCGGAAGAAGACGTGTGCATTTCCGGGACTTAATTGACTCTGGTGTTACGATGTCAGCTTCATGAATGGGATAAAGTGTCCGCTTCAGTATTTGAGCTTCATAATTGGGATTGATTTACCTTCTTCAACTATCTGGGGGAAGAAGTGTCTTGATTCTTTCTGGTATGCATAACTTGAACTCTCAGGGGGAAGAAAAATTCAGAAGAATTATTCAAGCGTGAGAAGAGAAGTTGTTGATCTACTTGGGGGAAGCTATTTAAAATGCTTCTACATCAAGTTTACGTGGCATGAATTAGGGGGAAGCTAATTCAGAAGCTTCTCCTTAACCAGAAGTGTATGGGTTACTTAGCTCGTGCCGTTACAGTATTTCTTCTACAAGTTACGTTAAAGATGAGTCGTTTTGAAGACGAAGGCCTCAGAAGACTTCATCAGCATTGGATGCTTCAAGAAAGCTTTTGTTCTTAATTATTTTGTACTTGATAGGTAGAATATTGTAAGGAATTCTACACGTCGTCCCATGGGGGAAGATTGTTGGAAACTCACTTTATGTGACGACATTTAAGAATTCCCGTTAGTTATCATAGTCACGCACATTTAGACTAGACTAGGCTCTTTGTATAGTTTAGGTTGTGTGCGTGACTATATATACCCCTCCTTAGCTTCCAAGGAGGGGTGTTGATTGTATTTTGTTCATTTGAGGAACACACACACTTTTACTCTCAACCTCTCTTTCTCTCTCTCTAAGCCAACAATGGCTTCCACCATCATCTTCCATCACATTAGACCACCGGATCTATAATAGCTTTTCTACAATTCTTCTCCCCGCTATGAGAATTTCACTTTTGAAATTTCTCAATCTCCACCGGGAGATGCGGGCGATGACGATTTATTCTCTCCGGCTTACGAGAAGTTCACCGATGAACTTGCTCTTGAAGATGAGGTGGAAGACGTGATTCTCCGCGACAGATTACAGAAAGTGCATCTTCTTATTGCTCAAATCGAAGAGTTGACTTCTCCTCCTCTTTCCGAGTCTTTACCTCCATCTATTCCTCCCGTTGAAGATAATGACCCATTGCTGGAAGAAATCGACATTCACTCCATACCTCCAGGTATTGATGATGATGACACGGAGGGGGATATTATTTATGATAATTTGCTGCAAGGTATTGACCCAAGTCCCCCTCCCGAGCACCTTTTATCCTCCCCTTTGGCCATTATCACGGAGGATGAGTGCTTTGACCCGGGAGGTGACATTGATTATGCTATGATTGATAACATTACGGCTTTGACGAGTGCTCAGCATCCATTGTCTTTGGGGATGACAATGTGATTACTTTACCCACCCCACCTCCCGTGGATCTTGATTTCACATACTTCTCGTATGTTGAAAGAACTTTTCTCCCATTTAAGACTTATCCCCCCGCCTCTCCTTTGTTGATGTCCTCCGGGAACGAGGACAAGGTCTTTGATCCCGGTATTACATTCGAGGCTTCCCCATGGACCATTTAATTCGGGGACGAGTCAGGCTCGTGACTCGGTTAATATAAACAAGCGCTTTTTGGGAGGCAACCCAATTATCTATCTATCTTTACCTGTTTTCACCATAAGTGTAGGGGGAGCCCCGGTGGTGTTTCTTGTTCTCTTTCTTATCATGTGCAGGGATTAGAGCTTCAAAGACACATTCTTGATGACTTTTGACGAACCGTGATTCCGTGTTCCCTTCTTCCCGGATCTATCCTACACTCTTTTCGATTCACTATTTTATATTTCTCAATATTAAAATAGGACTCTCTTTAGTTGTCTCTTCCTTAGCAAGATTTAAATAACGTGCACAATGTCCTAAGTGTAGGGGAGTTTACTCCCACATGCTTAAACATTAAGGACAATGTTTATATTAAGTGTAGGGGGACTTCTATCTAAGTTAAGTGGCCTTTTCCTTATATTTGTACTCATTTTAACCAGAAAATCAATTTTTCGACATTTTTCAAAAAAAATTTGATCTATTTTGGCTTATTAGTTTTTCCCTTTGTATAGTTATTTTCTTTCTTTGTTAGAATAAATTTTTAAATAAAGTGGTTTTAATTTTCAAACGTTGTGAATCTTTTGACTCGACCCGAGTTTACTTATCTAAGTTTACTCTAGCTAGTATCCTTAACGTGTTTAAGTCAAGTTTTGCTAGGCTTTTATATAGGGAGCTATAAAACACGAAAGTCTTAACTCTCACGGGTTAAGAACAAGAACTTTTCGCAAGTTCCTATAATTGATCCTAGAGAGTCTTTTATCAAGGGAACTTTAAAATGCGATTTCTAAACTTGAAAAAGTCTAAGAATTTGCAAGATCCTATAGGCGACTCGAAAACCAAAAACTTTGATTTAATAGGCTAAGCATCCACGAGTCTCATTCTTTGAGATTTTAAATTGTGGAGAACGAGAGATGATAGAGTCAATTATAAGTTTGGTATTCTTTCGTGAATTTATGTGAGTTAATTATAAGCCTTTTCTCCCATCACTTGCTAATAAATTTATCTGCAATAAATAAGATTGTACGATTTGAAAAATTACTTAGCTTCTAGCCCAAGATCGTTTAAAATTTGCTCGGTATGGATTAGAGTTCATAGCCAAGGCATAACTTATTGAAGCGTGATGCGAAGATTGGCGAGTCCGAAAAGGCCCTAACAAGGCATGAGGGCTACATTTTGTTGCTAAAGATCCCAAGTGATGTGAAGAATCATTTATCGAAAATCAATATGATGGATCAAGACACACGACGAAAAGCAAATACTCCCCAAAAGTCATGGAGAAGTCTATCCAAAAAGGCCCTAACAAGGTATGAGGATAAATAGATCCAAGTCCAAAAAGGAGGCGGATCGTTGTATATCAAAGTCAGAAATAAAGATTGGAGAAAAATGAAGAAGTCGTGGTCCAAATATGAAGAATCTCTCAAAACTTCAAGTGAAGAAATTCCTATTATGAAGAGAAGGTCATTATTTCATGAACGTCTCTCAAGATTTGAAGTATGAAGTTGCTGCCAAATATCGGTCCGAGAAAGGTCTCAAATCATGAAGCGAGTTATGCCAAGATATGAACTTTATGAGATCCCGAGAAGCAGTTTTAAAAGATTTTGTCCTTTAGCTAACTATTGATTAAATCGTCCCACTTTAATTCAGCCTAAATAACTATCGAAATAAGTCAACAATGCATCCTCGTGATCATTCAAGACAATAATAAAATATAAGAGATACACCTAGGAATAAGGGAGTCTAAGTGAATAATTGGCCCACATGAGTTCGTGTTAGTTTGCTAACTTATAATAACAATGATCTCGTTTTTAAGCTTGGTTTGGAGAAAGTGAAAACTTGAGGATGATGATTATTCATGACATTTCCAAAACCCAAGGTATGTTTTTGATTTCTTTACTTGTTTTGTTATTTTCTATCTCTTTAATAAAGGCCAATGTGGATTGATTGTGATGAAAAATGTAAACGTGCTTTGTAACTAATACATTGCATGAGGACATTACAATGGCTAAGTGTAGGGGATTTGATAGGTGTGAAAACACCCATCCTTTTACCACTTAATTACAATAATAACCAGGCCAAAACGTGTATTTTATGTCATAAATGTTGGAATTATGCGTGGTTTGCGTTTTTGTTGTGATTTAGGACGAAAATGTGAAAAGGGAAGAAAACACGGGTATTCACGGGCTTTTATCGAAGAAAAAGACAAAAGACGAAGTCAAGAAATCAATAGTGCAAAAAGAACGGAAGTCCAAGACCAAT
Organism: Glebionis coronaria; assembly: GCA_025667525.1. NCBI lineage: Eukaryota > Viridiplantae > Streptophyta > Magnoliopsida > Asterales > Asteraceae > Glebionis > Glebionis coronaria. The sequence continues at coordinate 449,335,351 of CM046877.1, read as the reverse complement.
TCTGAAGATTTATCGAAGAAAAAGTCAAAAGACGGAAGTTTACTAAAAACCGAAGAACTCAAGTCTAATTTATTGAAGATTACAAGACGAGTTTATTAATCCCGAGACAAAGTCAAAAGTCCAAGTATTAAGAAGATTAAGGACATTAGAGAAAGAAGAAAGAGGGAGGAAGCTTCCACTAAGCACCTCCCTAATCCACTATAAATAGATCCATTATTTTTCATTTGTAGTTGTTGGGTGGATTGACAACCCACCTCTTCCACCATTTTCATTTTCACTTTAATTTCTTGTATCGCACCTTTAAATTCCTTTAATTCAAGTAAGTTCACTTTTAATTGTTGTTAATCTTTACTTTCATTGTTTATCTCTCATCTTCCTTTCTTGCTTAATCTTTCTTTATGATTCATGTTTATGTTCTTCTATTTTTTATGGTTTTCAATCAAGTGGGTTTTGATTGATTTGATCAAATTTGTTAGTTTTATTGATTTGGTTTGGTTGATTATTGTTAGTTGATGTTTAGTGGTTGTTTTGGTTTAATCTTTTGGTTGATCTTGAATGATTTTGCTTAATTTCGTGTTTTAGTTCTTTCCCCTGTTCTTCGTTCATGCTACTGTTAACATTGCCCAGTTTTGTTCCGAATCAGCTTGTTCATTCGGAATAATCAATATTCCGGATGAGTCTTTATGTTCCGAATCAGTTTTATTGAAAAAGTTCCGAATCAGTGTGTTTTAAAAAGTTCCGAATGAGTGTGTTTTAAATGTTCTGAATCAATGTGTTTAAAAAGTTCCGAATGAGTGTTTTGAAAGTTCCGAATCAATTTCTTTAAATGTTCCGAACGAAGTTCTTTTTAAAATGTTCCGAATCAGTTCCTTCAAATGTTCCGAATGAGCTTATAATTTAATTATTCCGAATCAATTAAGTTCCGAACCAAATTTTCCTTTATTGTTCCGAATCAGTCTTTCTTTAATGTTCTGAATGAAGGTATTTTTAAAATGTTCCGAATCAAAAATATTCCGAATCAGTGTTTCTCTTCAATTATTCCGAATCAATTTCTTTTTATTCCGGATGAATCATTTAGATCCGAATGAACCAATTTGTTCCGAATAAAGGAGGTTGTTCCGAATGAAGTAATTTGTTCCGAACGAACCAAATTGTTCCGAGTGAAGGAAGTTGTTCCGAATGAACACTTTTTCTTAGTTTTTATAATTTCAGTTTTAGTTTATTTTTAAATTAATGTTTTAAAGTCTTGAGCTTTATTTTTTCCCGCCTTTTTACTTAGTCGCACTTTTAATTTACTTGCCTTAATTTTAAGTTTGTGTTATTTACTATTAAGTTTGCCTTTTTATTTCTCGTCATGTTTTAATTTCTCGTCATTTACTTTTCGCCAAGTTTTTATCTTTCAGTATTTCTTTTTACCGTCTTTACTTTATTTTTATTTGTTTCAAGTCTTTATTTTTAAATTAGTTTACGACACCCACTCTATTTCTTTTCTACCAAGAATAACTGAGTCGCACTTTGAACCGGAAATCAATTCAAAAAGATACCGAGAAACGAACTTTTCAACCTAGCAAAATCCTAACATTATTGTTACACCCACTAACTTGTGTGTGAGGAGAGGAGACTATGTTTGTGTGAGAAGAGTGAATAAACAAATAAGATTGTGAGGGGGGAACTGTTCATTGGGAACCGAGATTCCCCCCTTTTATTAAAGATATAATTTCACAATACATAAACTATCCATAAATACACCGACACGTGAGTCGAACGATTACCGAAGAAAAGATTTTATTTGAAATAAATTATGCAAAGACGAATCAAAATTCTTTTAGTCTATTGATTGCGACTAAGTTATCATGAAACCATTATAAATTACAAAGTTATGATGTACTCCTAGTTGAAAGGATTGTGCCAATTCCTACATCAAAGGGACTATCGAGTGTCGCAAAGTTGAGAACCCTATATTTGAAATGTGGCCATCTCTTGGAGATTTTATCTTTGGAATTGTTGATGATAAGTCGTGAGTAAACCCAAAACCAGGACAAATAATCAAGAATGCTAAGAGGTAGAACGACGCTTAGCAAGGTCTCAAGGCTGTTCTTGTTTGATTTGGTTGCGAGACTAAGTTAAGTGCCAGTCATTACACAACTTAGGGTTCCTGATGAGTTATCTTGAAGATGGGTAAGACTCATGAATTTAGATGTTGCGTGATAAGTTTGACCATTAAGTTATAACATAATTGATGATTTATGTGTGGTTTAAATCAAGGTTAAATTATTTGAGTAATACCTAAATACGAGTAAAACACAAGACAAAAACAAAATAATCAGAACATTTGAGACGTAATTAAAACTCAGAGAGATTCTTGTGATAGAATTGAGCGATTGAATTGTTTAAATCGATTTAACAATTTTTCAATGGGTAAAAATTGTTGAATATATACGAACTGGAAACAGTAAGTTAAGGAAAGACTAAAGAGTGAGCACAAAGAACTAGTAACGGCTATGGTATGGCCATCATTTGACTAAAATTCAAAGATATACTTACTCATATGAGTTAAAAGTAGTAGACAATTAGCAACAAAAATTACCACGAATAAATATTGGAGAACATCTAATTCGATGAAAGGTTACATTATTGATTAAGAATAATTGTATTTATCTGACCGTGATTTATTACCAATAAGTGAAAGTACAAGAATGAGTATGTGGAAGAGCATGTTAGAAGACTCTAACATTCCACGATCGCTTATGATTCCATTTATTGGCTACTTGGACCTTTAAGTAGGCCTATGGAAGGATTGTACAAGACCTTATGTTGAATAATAGAATACTTGCAAGACAGCATACTGCTATTGCTCGTTAAAGAACCTATGAAACAACATACCTTATCTCTGCCTACCTAACAACCGTTATCCTCCATCGGTGACGGGTGAATTTTAAAATTGCCTCTCATCTCGTTTGTCATTTTGCCATCCGGATATGACAAGGGAATTACCCTCATCCAGGGAGTAATCATGACCGTTTGGATGCCGAGCAAGAATTCACCAGTTATTGCACTAAATGTCACAACGGGAAAACCTTAAGAAATTAGGAATATCCCCTCTCTTTCCATGCCATTTATCTTACTCCTATACCGCTACAAATACCCAAAACGTCTAGAAAAAGAAATCGAATATTTTCACCACCACAAAATCCTAACACTACTACTCATTCAGATAACGGGACTACTCAAGAAAACAACTGAGCATGATGCAAAAGTTGTGATAGCCCGGCTAGAGGATGTAGGACGTGAAATGGATTCCCTTTGGCGCAAATGATGAGGATAAGGTTCTATTGATAGTAGAATCGTGAAAGTCACTTGAAGTTGCATTGGTCGCGATTACAATGAGAGTGGATAATGCTGGAACCAGGGAGGCTGCATATCAAGCTCAGATGAAGGAAATCCTACGCCATCTAGGCCTCTTGGATGTAACACCCTTCTGATAAAAATGTGATGTTTTGTAATAAAATCTTCACTCTTTGTCGAGACTAAAAGAAGTCATTCACTGGTTTGAATGAGAACTTTGTACTCTAAGCCTCGAAACTATGAATGGATCATACTTCAAGGATTAAATGTATGACTTTTTATAATATGATCCCTCGATAATTGTATTACAATAACTGTGAGAAAGATCTGTCAATTTGGAATAAACCTTAATTTGATAACCATGAGGGAACACAATAAGGATGTGTATATCCAGAGAATTTAAAATGTCACCAGTAAAGCAAAGAAAAAACCACGATAATCTTAAGGAAATAATTCACCATCAATATTAGAACACCATTAAGGCAACCGACTTATTCAATGTTAGTATCCGTATGAACGATCAAACCCTGAGCATGTGCTCAAGAATTTAGGAAACAAGAGTTACTCCAGATTAACATTCTTGGACCTCGAAAGATCTTTTCAAAAACCAAGCGGACTTTCGTTGGTTGTGAATGAAAAGGACTCTACGAGAAGAAGTAATCCCTTTTCGAGAAGCAATCCAATGTTGGACTTAGTAAGGCAGGTTGAAGGGAGGATTATCCCTCACCATCCGACTAGACCAAAGAACCTACATGGCTAGCACCGTGTGATAACCAAGGAATGGATTTACAACCACCATTTTTCCATATGTGTGAGTACCATCATAAATGTACTTGCTCGAACCACGGTAGACGCCGTGATGAGTTTGGACACCAGGAATAGGACATCCACATTGTTAGGACACATTGAAAGTATGTGAAAAGGTTTTACCTATGAATATGTCGAATAAAGCAAGATCGAATCCATAACAAAAAAGAAATTTCTAAAGAGGGAACCTCATAGATGAAGAGCGTGAAATACCCCACCAACGTCATGTACCATGTACAACTTGAGAAGAGTGCCATGACGACCTATATATCAACCGAAGGTCTTTTACCCCCTCCATACGTAAAATTTGAAAAATTACGTGGAACATCAGATAATTTATTTATATGCAAATTAAGTAACTTGACATCCGTCAATGATACCACCAACAAAACCTAATTACGTAATCTACTCTAAAACTATTGTTTAATTGTTTCCAGTTGCCGTTCAAAAAAAAAATTGTTTCCAGTTGACTTTAAAAGTTATCTTTTATTTCTTGCAAAGCTTTTACTTAAGGAAAAGATTTATCCTATAAAATTCTCTTTTAATGGGAATGACAATTTTTTATCTAATCTTACGCTATCTTTTTTTTATATGTGGGAGAAAACTTTATCAAACAAAATTTTTACTTAAGGAGTTTTATAAAATATTTTTGGAAAATATTACAAATTTTGTTTATAAAGGAACTATCACCGAGTACTTTATTCGGAAACAAAAAATTTGTGATAAAGCATTTTGGAAAATCAATAAAAATATTACTGATAAAATGCCATATTTATTGAAGAAATGATTTGATGAGAACTACCATGTAAAGTTTTTGAACTTGGTTGACGACCAACTCGATGTGGAAGATACAAACTATTGATGAACTTAACGAAAACTACTACGAATAATTGTAAGAATTATATTGTTAATTGTAACAATGAACAATGGTAACAAATGGAATGAACTGTGGATAAATTTGTCGTTTATGGAAGTACACAACAGTAACGAATGAAATGAACTATGAATTATTTTGTTAATTGTGAAAGTAAGCAATGATAACATATGCATGAACTATGTACTACCAATATATAAATTTCAATCTCAAATAAAAAAAACTTTGTTGATGAAAAGGAGGATACAACCGTTGAACACGAGACGTACGTAGCTTGATCAACTACGTATGATCGTGGTCGAACGCGAGTATGCTCAAAGTAGTCATTGTAAAAATGAAATTGTGTTAGTACTATTTGAATATATTCAAGTTTGCCTTATTCGCCAATGGGAAATTTTTATTTTTTTTATTTTTTTTTTAACGGCCAATGGAAAATTTATTTTGTGCTACGAACGCCGAATATTCCCATACCGTCTTTTAAATAAAAATGAAGAGTATGAAATACAAGTGAATCTATTACAACCGTTTTCCTTCGCCGCCATGACATACAGGAGCGTATATGACGTGAGAAATACTAAGAGCGATATTTTCTACGATATTTAAACTAAAAAATAATCGAGACAGAAAAAAAGTAAAACAATGACAAAATCTAAATAATAATGCGAAGGACGAGACACCATTTGAGTAAAACTCAAATTTAACGGATATCGCAATACTACCATGTAATAGTAAAAATCAATAAAATGATTTGTTCGTAAAAATGATGAAACGCCCAAGTGGGGAAAACCCAAATTTAATGGGTATCGAGACCTCGCTGTAACTTAACCAATGTTAAGAACAATTGCATCAAGATAAGCATATTTTTTATAAGTAATTAGATACCGGAATCACCCGGGCATAAATGCTATTTTACTTAACAAAATTTGAGATTAACACCGTTCTCGTGGAACTAAGAAAAGTTTAGATTATCTTAGCTTACCTACGAAACATAAATCCTCACGGGTCACAAATTGGTTTACTTTTGCACGGTCCACCCGTTTTCATCCCCATGAAAAGGGATAAACGAAGAGGAACGCGAACTAAATTAGTTAACTAATGGAACTTTCCAAAAATGATATATCACATAAAAGGAAGAAACGTTTGAACCACCGTGGTTTAGGGCAACTATATACCCTAAGACCTTGGAGAATCGATTCGAGAAACCTTGACAGACGCATTACTTATCGCTACCAAGTAGGCGGTCAAGGTGAACGGAATTAACCAAACTATGTGAAACAACCTTCAAATATGCGATATTATCATTTGGAGAAATTGGGATTAAATATTAGAGATTTATACTAGTAAAACTATAGTCATCTATGTGGAAGATGATAACACGCGACCCTTTAAATTGAAATTGATACGCGAGACTACGAGAAATATATCGATGAAAAAATTCACCCAACAAAACCAAACTTCGTCGAAGAATTTCGACATACAAAGAAAATGACTACTAATAAAGGCATTAAGGAAAATAATATGTTCATGAACATATAGGAAGAACATTTCAATCGATCTAAATTTTAATGTGGTTGCAATAAATTTAAAACCTCATAGAGAAACTAAGGAAACACGTAAACAAGGAACTCCAAGAAAAGCAAATAAATCCGCGCAAAGTATATGAAAGTACTTTATCTTATTTCTTGTTTTGTCTAACGATATCGACGTTCGAGTTTTGTGGAAAAAACTCAATTTAACGGATATTGAATGTAACAATCGTGAATTTTGAATTATTTAATTTATGATTAAACGCGACATTTTCGGGTTAGACATGTACGTCTATTGAAATCCCCGATTGTTTCCGCGTAAAACATGTACAAATCAACAATTTAAATTGAACGATCATTGTTTTCAAGGAACCAATTTTTTTAGCAAATTCTATTATTTATACATATATGTTAAATTGAGATTTGCGAACTCAAATGCGCCTCTTGACAACTGGGAAAATCCACGCCAATAAAATGAATCTACTTTACATGGAACACTTACTTTAGCGTGAACTATTATATTTTTATCCCGATAGTGAACGTAATTAAATTTAATTGAGATCGAAAACTTATTCCGCGTACTTTAGATATCACCGCGTCAATAATCCGACGCTAGACAATTAATGACAATGTATTTAGCAGCAACTCAATAATAAATAATTTTGGTATTTTAAAATTTATATAGCGTCACATAAATTATTACACGTATGGCTATAAAAAAAACATACGTAACATACTGGATACCCCAAGTAAATAAACTAGCATAGCTATAAATTAATAATACCTTAAAATTTACACAATACTTTTCCACTTTTCTTTTCATTATCATATTTTGTTCCCTCATTCACCCTAATAATCACTAACCAAAGCTTCTACCCAACATATATATATATATATAGAGAGAGAAAGTCAAACTTGTGGCTTGTTACCTTTTCCTTCCCACTGATAAATTGACGAGCATCCCATCTTTTTCTCTTCCCCATGTTTTTCATTATTTCTATGGGCAACTTCTAGTTATGAACCAACTAAACTAGGTAAAACCTAAACTAGAACACTTAGATCTCTAACTAGTAAACTTTCCTATAAATTAAACTACTAGTTCCATCCCATAACACAAAATACAATCACAAACTCACAACTTTTTTTAGTCATTCACTTATTGGTGGCTCCGAGCAGTAACTAGTCCACAGAGACAAAGAACACAAACTTTAACCATCTTCTTCCCAACCTTATTTGGTCCCTGCTTTCGACAAACCAAACTACAACAATCATCACCATGTTGAAAACCTAAACCGCACGAACTGTAATCTGCCCTAACGCTAGTCGAACCATTTGGTTCTCTTTCTGCTCGATGACACAAGACAAGCAAATAATTTCACTTCTGCGCGCGATGCTGTGGTAATCGCACGAATGGCCCAAGTGATGGGGTTTTGGGTTCGTGGTTGTGGTCTAGGAGTTTCGTGTATCATATTAATACTATGAGTTGCATAGTTTATCAAGAGAACTAAGGATGTACAAGTAGACACTTGGGATTGAAAATTGGTTTAGGGTACTGGAGAAGGTTATGTCATGGTGTGAAGATAAACGTATCCGTTTACCCTAGCTCAAACCTTACCCACGATTATCTCCTTGTAAGTTCACATCCCATTCTTTCCATCCATATATTTGCTTATGTCCCTTAGTTGTGGTATGTGCTTGAAACATGTTAAAAACCTAAACGAACATCTTGTTTTACCTTCTGTTCTTTTCGAAGGTAGCATAAAAAGGTTATGCATGTGCGTGTAAACACACTGCATATGGGTTGTAATGACCCTAGTTTGACCCTTGTATCATGTCATTAGATGAAAAACTTTATTACCTTGTAAATTAGATACGTCGTAGCCTTATTAGTACGAAGAACGAACTGATTTGATCAAGTATCGAATGAGAAACAAAAAAACTAAGCACACCAAAAATTCGCCTAAACATTTCCTCTAAAGATGGTTTTGAATTCGTGAAGTGGATAATTAACAGTGGCATATGTTTGAAGTTAGGTTAAAAACGAGGTGTAACTCGACTCTTTTACGACCCATTTTTGACCCTCGAAACGACTTTGCCCCGAGTCAGTTAAACAACGAAAGTTGTAGGCGGCCATGCCATCTACACGACTATACTTTTGGTTCGACCCAAAAGTCATTATCGAGAACCGTAGACAAGGTCGAAACTGACCCGGTAGACCTCGTATGCTTAAAAATAGTTTCACGACCCTTACATCGAACATGATTTTAACCCATCAAACAAACTCGATTTATAAAACATAAAACATCGACTTTTAGACCGCCCGGCTAGCTACCTAAACGGTACTTGCGGTTTACTCCGCGAGCTACGAACGAGCCCATTATTCTCGCCGAAAAACTTGTGATATCCTTTGGTTTCGGTGCGTTTTATGCAAAACATGATTCACATTTCAAAATTTGAATTTTGTACATGTTTCATGTGTACCGTACATGAAACATGTTTCACTTTATGAAACTTTATTTCTTTTTTAAAATTTAATATTTATTAAATTTATTTATTTAATATATTTTTAATAAAAATATTAAGTATATTTAGGATATTTGACCGGTTAAACGATCCCGCTAAATAAACTGCTCCGACAACAAAAATTTTCAGCATTGTTAAATATATGCCGATTAAATGAACACACTTTTAGTAAAACGTTAAACCCTCGTAAGTGTTAAAAACTATCGATTTAGTTAAATAACTCAAGCACATACTAGGGGACTAAATGCTATGTTTATTTTCGTGTTGCATGTATAGTAATACATACTTTATCTAACTTAGGTTATAGATTGTTTCGAGCTATTATTTCTCCATGTCTACATTGTGCTACTTTTTCGTTGCTATTACTTCAGGGTGCGTTTCATAGCCCCACTTTTTACATGTTTTAATATACTTTTGGGGTGAGAACATTGCTTATTTTACGAATGAACATAAGTGCTAAAACTTGAAACGTTTGCCTACGTGATGTCTAAGTCCCCGATATCCTAAGTTGCTTTTAGCCCACTAGCATGAACCGTTAATTACTTGTGTGTAAGCGCAAATGTTATGGATAGATCTATTGGGACTGACCTCCCTATCTAATTGTGACTGTGTGGTCAAATTAGATACACTTACATTTGAATCCTCACAGATGTTCCAGGATAGGTAAATCGCTTTGGGCTCTTATTATATTGTTGGTTAACGCTTCGGTGTCATGAGCTTAGATGTAGGGATACAAACGTATACTATTTTGATTATAGCCATGTTTGGTTATATGCCGGTTGCTTGATTAAATCTTATGGTTCATCACACTTATTTTGTAACTAAAGCTATGAACTCACCAACCTTTGTGTTGACACTTTAGCAATGTTTTTCTCAGGTATCAAGACGGAGGAGTGACTTGGTTGCGCCATGGAGATAATAAATTATCGTGACTATCTTTTGGGAATTTAAACTTTACTGTTATGTCTTTAAAATTTGATTTACTTTATAATGTTGTATCAAATGCTTTCGCATAATTTTATTTAAGTTTAATGAATTTAAAACGACTTCTAATGTCGTTCTTTATAATCTATGTCTCATGATAGTCATGACCGTCGCACCCCATTGTGTTCTCTTACTCTGATAAATTGGGGGTGTGACAAGATTAACATGTGTGCAAACATGTATGGAATGTTGTTCTTTATCTCTTCTCTTATCTCTATTCTTAGGATGTTGTGTATTCTTTAACTAACTATTTGTGTTTGGATTACCTAGTATTTTAATCCTAGTTATCCATGGTATCGTTTTTTTCGATTTTCATGGCTCTTTGCTTCTTATATGTTTAGATAGCCTCCTAGTCTTTGATTATTAGCTCTCTTTGGCTTGATAAACCTTAGTATAAAATCTGGGCTAGCAAAAGTTTAAGGAAGTGCCTTTTTCAAACTCCTCTGGTCGCGGTTCCATATCGAACCCGCGGTTCTTTAGTGATAAGGAACCGCGGACCTACGTAAGGAACCGCTCAGTACTGTTTCAACAGAATCTTTACTTTACACTGTTTTCATTAATCTGTGTAAAACTTTGATAAAACTTTTGCAAAAACCTGCACTTTCCTAAACCAGGCTACCTAATTTCATTGTTCACATAAAATTATTTTAACCTATTACTAGTTTGGATCATCCCCTTCTCTTCTTAAACCCTCGTTTGTTGATTGTGTTCTTCATCCCTTCAACTCTTCTTTTAACCTCAACATTCAACCATGGTATCAGAACTTCCAACTCCTCCAAAATATCTTCATCCAAAAGAAGTCTTAAGGTGAATCTCAAGTCCTCTAAACTTGGTTCTCCATCTTCTTTCAAACCAAAAAATGAAGTCTAACCTATACTCATCTCCTCATCACTTTCACCACCACTTGCCTCTTGGCAAAAAAACTCAACCCATGGTTCTACCTCCTCTTCATTCCAATCAAGGATGAATGAGTTTTCCTCTCCACTAATTTTTAGCCCTCCCTTAAATATGAATGCTCAGCCAAACCTCATCAAAGGATTCCCTTTGTTTTTTAGCCTCTTCCCTTCACTCCACCAAATTCACCCATCTCACCTATTTCACCCTTGGATACCATGCCTTATCCTCATCCTCCTACCACCAACACCCCTCTCTTGGGTGTTCCCATTTCCCATCTCTTGGGTGATCCACGCTTGTTTGATTTTTTCATGCACAATGGAACTAATTGCCCTTGTTGCTTGAACAACTTTCACCTCATTGATATCCTAAGGTTGGAAATGATTGGGGCTCACATCAAGTTGCAAAGCTTCTTGTTGAACCTATTTGCTAATCCTACACCTCCTAGGAGATAAATGATGGACTTTAAAATTAACATGCTTTTCAAAAGAAGATCAAGCTAAAAGAGAACTATGAACTCAAGACCTAGTTGTTAGCTATCTTTGTAGTAGTTAATTGTCTTTTTAATTCTTGTAATTCCTTTTCTTTCCCTCATGATTTCTCATGTGGATGATTTACGGATTTAGTTTTTATGTGCTTTAATCTATGTGATCACATTAAACAACTTCAACTTATTTAAAACTGAACCTAAATCTATTACAACCTCTAAAAACTTGACTTAAAATTGGACCAAAATGTTATTTAAATATTTTGTCACCCTTTGTCAAGACATTCTTTGTGAATGTGTTGCTTTTATGCAACCCTAGTGATAGGTGTGAAAACACCCATCCTCTTACCACTTAATTACAATAATAACCAGGCCAAAACGTGTATTTTGTGTCATATATGTCGGAATTATGCGTGGTTTGTGTTTTTGTTGTGATTTAGGACGAAAATGTGAAAAGGAGAGAAAACAAGGGCATTCACGGGCTTTTATCAAAGAAAAAGACAAAAGACGAAGTCAAGAAATCAAGAGTGCAAAAAGAACGGAAGTCCAAGACCAATTCTGAAGATTTATCGAAGAAAAAGTCAAAAGACGGAAGTTTACTAAAAGCCGAAGAACTCAAGTCTAATTTATTGAAGAAATTACAAGACGAGTTAAAGTAATCCCGAGACAAAGTCTGAAAGGTCGAAGAAGTTAAAAGATTAAAGGCTAAAGACGAAGGATTAAAAGATAATTAAAGAAAGAAGAAAGAGGGGACGAAGCTTCCTTCCACTAATCCCCTCCTCGCCTATAAATATACCTCATTAGTCATTTGTTTAGATTGTTGGCTACTTGACAAATAGCTTTCCACCATTTTCATTTCTTGCAACTTTATTTTTCATGTCATTTTAATTAATTGTCTTGCACTTTAATTCCTTTAATTCAAGTAAGTGTTTTTAATTTTGTTGTTGAATCTTTACTTTTAATTAAGCTTTTCTTTGTCTTTCTCATCCTACTTTTCTTGTTTTTGGTTTATCTCAATTTCGGATTAAGCAAGATATTGCTTAATCTCTTTGCTTATTTGATTAAAAAGTTCACCTTTTTATTTCTGATAGGTGTGTAAACACCCATCATTTTACCACTTAATTATGGCTAAAACGAGACCAAAACACGTATTTAATATCATTTGTTAGGAATTATGCGTGGTTTTTGTGTTTATTGTGTTTCAGAGCCAACCGGATGAATATTGAAGAAAGCATAGGATTGCACGGGTTTTACTGAAGAAAAGGACTCAAGATAAAGTCTATTGTCCAAGAGATGCAAAAGATTTGAAGTCACTGGGCCTATTCGAAGATTTATCGAAGAAAAGGACCAAAGATGGAAGATTTACAATAGTCGAAGAAACTCAAGTCTATTAAACGAATAAATTAAAAGACGAGTTGAATTTAATCGACGACAAATCCCGAATCAGAATCGAAAACGTCAACTTTTCTGAAAAGACGAGAAGACAAGAAGAACGGGAGAAAACCCACTCACCAACCAAAAGACAAGCCTATAAATAGACCACCCCACACACACTTAGCCAGTTAGTTTTTTAGTTTTTAGTTTTCTTTCTCCCCACTTTTCTCCCCTTTTCTGTTTCGTAGGTATCACCAACACCACTAGGGTGTTTAGTGATCTTGATCTTTGTTTCTCAAATCTTGTAATCTTAATCTTTGTTTGATCTTGTTAAAACATTAATCATCAATACAAGTTCTTGTTTAAATCTTTCCATTTCATCTTGTTCATCATCATCTTTCATTTCAAGTTTTTAAGTTTTTATTTTATTTGATTTGATCTTCAAAAGTTGTTGGGTTTTGTGTTTTTGTTGATGGGATTTGTAGTTTATGGTTAGTTGATGCTTAGTGATTAGTTTATTTAAGTTTTTGGTGAAAAACTTGGTGATTTTTGGATTAAAATTGGTTTCCTTGTTCTTCGGGTAAAACGACTGTATCTGGGTTTCCCAGACTTCCGGATGAACACCAAAAGTTCCGGATGAACACCCAAGTTCCGAATGAATATGTCATTTAAAAGTTCCGAATGAGTCTTTGTTTAAAAAGTTCCGAGTGAATCAAAACTTCCGAACGAACAGAAAGTTCCGGATGAATCCAATCTTCCGAATGAACTGAAGTTCCGGATGAACAGTAAGTTCCGAATGAATGCATGTTTATAAGTTCCGAATCAATTTCTTTTCAAAAAGTTCCGAATGAGTAAAAACTTCCGAATGAACCATAGTTCCGAATAAAGTTCCGGGTGAAAAGTTCCGACCCAACTTCCGAGCCAAACTTCCGAACGAAGTTCCGAACCAACTTCCGGATCAACAACTTCCGAATCAACTTCCGAAGAAAGTTCCGAATGAAGACTTCCGAGTGAAAAGTGCCGGATGAACAAAGTTCCGAATCAAGGGTATACTTCCGAATCAAGTTTCTTTTGAGCTTCATTAATTGCTACTGTTTCTTTAGGTTACTGTTTCTTCATTTTAATTTTAATTTCTGTTTTAATTTTAATTTTAATTTTAATTTTAATTCAAGTTTTTATTAATTGTCATTAAATTAATTATCTTTGATTTAAGTTTTCATTTTAATACATTTAAACCTTTTAGTAGACTAGATAACTAAACCACCTTTTTTTTAGTAACCAAGAACAATCATTCCACTTAAAGCCGAGATTAATTCGAGAGGACTGAGAGATAATCTGAACCCATAGAAAAGCATAGTATCAAATGGCCCCGGCAGTGGCGCCATTTGATACTATGATTTGCTAGTTGAAAAAGTTCATTTCTCGGTGTCTAATCGAATTGATTTCCGGTTCAAAGTGCGACTCAGTCGTTTTTGGTTAAGAAAAAGGGAAGTTGATTATCTAAAACTAATTTAAAAGTAAATGAGAAAAGTATTTAAAAACAAATTAAAGACAAGTTCAAATAATAAAAGTAAAACAAGGTGAATATGAAAAACTAAAAGTTAAAACGATATTAAAACGAATATTAAAACAAATAATAAAACGTAATTTAAAGCGAAACAATTAATAAAAATAAAACTAAACGAAGAAATTAACTATCGACTCGAAAATAAAGTTTACTAAATGAAAAAGGAGAGAATAAAACTAAAATGGTACTTTAATGCTAAACGAGGCAAAACCTAAAGCGGGTACTAAATAAAAGATAAAACTTGAACTTTACGAAAAAATATTAATTTTAAAATTAGAAGAAAAATTCAACTAAAAATACGTAACTTTCAGAAATAAAATCGGAACAACTTTCAGATAAAACTAGACAATTACGGAACAATACTAATAAACAAGCAAGCAGGCAGGCTAGCTGCTGGAAGCAGCCAGCCTAGCTACTTGTTTTTCGCCAAAATGGCTAAGCAGCCAAGCTAGTAGGAGAATCTTATATAGTTCATTCGGAACATTTCTGTTTATATAGGTGTTTATTCGGAACTTTTCAAAGTTCCGATTCGGAACTTTTTGGCAATGTTTATTCGGAAGTTTTTGTTTAGCTTCATTCGGAAGTTTTAAAAAATCATTCATTCGGAACTTTTAAAAATCATTCATTCGGAACTTTTAAAAATCATTCATTCGGAACTTTTTAAAAACTATTCATTCGGAACTTTTGAAAGGAAAATTCATTCGGAACTTTTTGGCAATGTTTATTCGGAAGTTTTTGTTTAGCTTCATTCGGAAGTTTTAAAAAATCATTCATTCGGAACTTTTAAAAATCATTCATTCGGAACTTTTAAAAATCATTCATTCGGAACTTTTTAAAAACTATTCATTCGGAACTTTTGAAAGGAAAATTCATTCGGAACTTTTTTAAAAAAAAAACATTCATTCGGAACTTTTTAAAATAAATTGATTCGGAACTTTTTAATACTAATTGATTCGGAACTTTAAAATGAACTCATTCGGAACCTGGAAAAATAAGAACAGTACGTAATGGAAGAAACAGGGGAACACGAATTTTAGCCAAAATTCATCAAGTTCAACCAAAAGATTAACCCAAAATAACCACTAAATATCAACTAACAATAATCAATCAAAACAAATCATCAAAACTAACAAACATAACCAAATCAATCAAAACCCACTTGATCAAAATCATAAAAATTCAAGAACATGAACAATGAAGATAAAGAACAAATCAAACAAGAAAGGTAGAAGGAGATTGGCAATAAGATAAAAATTAACAACAATTAAAGGTAAACTTACTTGGAATTAAAAGAAGATTAAAGGTGCGTTACAAGAGAATTAAAGTGCATAAAATTAAAGAACAAGGAATGAAAAATGGGGAAGAGAGGCTTGTCAGGCCTCCAACAACCTAAACAAAAATGAAGGTAAAACTATATATAGGGGAATTAGGGAGGAGCTTAGGAAGCTTCCTCCCTCTTTCTTCTTTCTCTTAATTGCACACTTAAGTCCTTGATCTTCTTAATCTTTTGTTTAATCTTGGACTTTGTCTTGGGATTTCTTTAACTCGTCTTATAATTCTTCAATGAATTAGACTTGAGTTCTTTGGCTTTTGGTAAACTTCCGTCTTTTGACTTTTTCTTCGGTAAATCTTCAGAATTGGTCTTGGACTTCCGTTCTTTTTCCACTCTTGATCTTTCGACTTCATCTTTCGTCTTTTTCTTCGATAAAAGCCCGTGAATGCCGTGTTTTCCTCCCTTTTCACATTCTGACCCTAAAACACAATAAAAACACAAACCACGCATAATCCCGCCATTTACGACATAAAATATACGTTTAGGTCCTGTTTTAATGTAATAAAGTGGTAGCAAAGATGGGTGTTTTCACACCTATCAAATCCCCTACACTTAACCATAGCAATGCCCTCATGCAATGCTTAGCAATAAAGCAAGGTTTACACTTTCCATCATAATCAACCTACCTTGGCCTTTATTAAACAACTAAGGAAAATCAAAAAGATAGAAAATAACAAGATGCAACAAGGAAGAAACTTGTAAAGAAATCTAAGACTTACATTAGGGCTTGTATGTCATGAATGTTTATCACCCTCAAGTTTCACGTTCCCCATGCCAAGCTTAAAAACAAGATCATTGTTAGTACCAGTTAGCATAACAAACATTTACTCATGCGGTTCAATTAATCACTTAAGGAAACGATTTAAGAGCCGACATGAGAAACACGTTGGATAGCCAAACTAATGACTTGAGGAACATGATGGCTAGTTTTTTCCAAGGTAATCAACCCTCTTCTTCGGGTACTCTTCCGAGTAACACCGTTACGAATCCAAGAGGGGAGATGAAAGCAATCACCACTCGCAGTGGTAAAGGTACCAAGAAACCCGAGCTTCCTATACCTCCACCGGTGGTTGTGACTAAGGAGAACAAGTCACCTGCTCCTATTCCTCATCCTTCTCCTTCCCCAATTTCTCCACCTCTTCATTCTACCCCTCCTCCACCCAAGGATGTGAGTGATCCTATTCTCCCAAAGCCTTCCTCTTCTTCCAATATACCTTATCCATCTAGGTTGAGGAAAGAGAAGCTCAAAAGCAAGGACGATATTCAGGTTTCTAACTTTCTTAAAATGTTTAAACAACTGAATTTCAATATCTCCTTCGCTGAGGCTCTCGCTCACATGCCTAAGTATGCAAAAATGTTTAAAGATCTTCTGAGCGACAAAGAAAAGCTCCTCGATATTGCCAACACCCAACTTAATGAGAACTGCTCTGCAGTGCTCTTAAGGAAATTGCCAACCAAGCTTGGTGATCCGGGTCGTTTTCTTATCCCTTGCAATTTCCCGGGAGTAGAGAATTAGATGGCCCTAGCCGATCTAGGTGCCAGTATCAATCTAATGCCTCTAAGTGTTTGGAAGCAATTACCTCTCCCAGAGCTAGTCCCCACCAAAATGACTTTGGAATTAGCTAACCGTACGGTTGCTTATCT
Organism: Glebionis coronaria; assembly: GCA_025667525.1. NCBI lineage: Eukaryota > Viridiplantae > Streptophyta > Magnoliopsida > Asterales > Asteraceae > Glebionis > Glebionis coronaria. The sequence continues at coordinate 449,317,993 of CM046877.1, read as the reverse complement.
AGTGGGGATAGCCGAAGACGTCATTGTAGGAGTCGACAAATTCACCTTTCCTGCTGATTTTGTTGTCGTCGACTACGAGATGGACCCTCGCGTGCCACTAATTGTTGGTCGTCCATTCTTGAGGACCGGTCGCACTCTCATTGATGTTGAAGCCGGTGAGCTTATCATGAGAGTGGGTGACGATAAAGTAGTCTTCAACATGGGAAAGTTGTCTAAACAGCCTTATTCATATGAGAGTGTTAATTGTATTGACGTTCTTGATGAGGCTTGTGAAGAACACTTTAATGATGCTTGCAAAAGTATTCCTACCTCTCTTCCCAATGTTGAGACCGTGTCCTCTATTGATTCCTCGTTGTCTCTATTTGGAGATAGCGATTTATTTTGGAACAATCTTGAAGATACCATGGGAGATGTGAATTTAGCTACTAATGATTCTCCCACCAATGGGGATGAAGACATGAATTTCTTTGACAATCTTCTCAACGAAGACAATCCTTCGCCTCCATCTCCCACGGTTATTGCTATCGATACTCCGACTTCGAATACGCCTCCCGTCGAAAATCCTCCGGATTTAGAGCTAAAGGAGTTGCCGTCACATCTCGAGTATGTGTTCCTTGAAGAAGAGAAGAAGTCGCCAGTCATCATTGCTAAGGACCTAAAGGAAGAAGAAAAAGCCCGACTTATCACCGTGTTGAAAGATCATAAGAAGGCTATTGCGTGGAAGATTTCTGATATTCGTGGAATTGATCCTCACTTCTGCACCCACAAAATTCTCATGGAGGACGACTTTAAGCCCACAATTCAAAGCCAACGAAGGGTGAATCCAAAAATCCATGAAGTCATCAAAACAGAGGTTATCAAACTTCTTGATGCGGGTATGATTTACCCTATTTCGGATTCCCCATGGGTTAGTCCAATCCATTGTGTACCCAAGAAGGGCGGAATAACCGTTGTTCCCAATGAACACAACGAGTTGATTTCTACTCGTCTCGTTACTGGGTGGAGAGTTTGTATAGACTACCGCAAACTCAATGATGCCACGAGAAAGGATCATTTCCCTCTACCTTTTATGGACCAAATGCTTGAACGTTTAGCGGGTAATGAATATTACTGCTTTCTTGATGGTTTCTCGGGTTATTTTCAAATACCCATCGATCCCCAAGATCAAGAGAAGAATACGTTCACTTGTCCCTATGGCACATTTGCTTACAAAAGAATACCTTTTGGCTTATGCAATGCCCCCGGGACTTTCCAAAGGTGCATGTTAGCTATCTTCCATGACATGGTTGAACAAACCATGGAAGTCTTCATGGATGATTTCTTGGTCTTCGGGGATTCCTTCTCTTCTTGCCTTGCCAATTTGGAACGTATGCTTAAGCGGTGCGAAGACACTCGCCTTGTTCTGAATTGGGAAAAATGCCATTTTATGGTAAAAGAAGGCATCGTGCTGGGACACAAAATTTCCAAAGCCGGTCTTGAAGTAGACCGTGCTAAAGTCGATGTTATCGCCAAGTTGCCTCCACCTTCAACCGTGAAGGGTGTGAGAAGTTTTCTGGGTCATGTGGGCTTCTACCGCCGATTCATCAAGGATTTTTCTCAAATCGCTCGCCCGATGACCCATTTCTTGGAAAAAGATACTCCTTTTATCTTTTCCAAAGAGTGCCTTGAAGCCTTCAACTCACTTAAGGATAAGCTAACTAAGGCACCCGTCTTGGTTACCCCTAATTGGGAGCTTCCCTTTGAGTTGATGTGCGATGCTAGTGACTTTGCTATTGGTGCGGTTCTGGGACAAAGAGTGAACAAACACTTCCAACCAATCCATTACGCTAGCAACACAATGACGGGGGCACAATTGCATTACACGACAACCGAAAAAGAGCTTTTAGCGGTTGTCTATGCCTTTGAAAAATTTCGCCCCTATCTTGTCCTTTCCACCACAATCGTGTATACCGATCACTCCGCGCTGAAGTACTTGTTGACAAAGCAAGATTCCAAACCAAGACTTCTTCGCTGGGTTTTGCTGCTCCAGGAATTTAAAATCGAAATTTGTGATAAAAAAGGAGCAGAAAACCTAGCCGCGGATCATCTCAGCAGACTTGAGGATCCTTACCAAGGGGATCATCCGAATAAAAAAATCAATGATTCTTTTCCCTTGGAGACCTTAATGTCTATAAATTCGAAATCTAATGAAACCCCGTGGTTTGCGGACTTTGCAAACTACTTGGCGGGTGGAATTCTCAAGGAAGGGTTGACGTCTCAACAAAAGAAAAAGTTCTTCACCGACATTAAGACTTACTTTTGGGACGACCCTTACCTATTCAAACAATGTGCCGACCTGATTATTCGCCGATGTGTTGATGGACCGGCAGCCTCGGAAATCCTTGATGCTTGCCACAAAGGACCCACCGGTGGTCACTTTGGTCCCAACTACACCGCCAAAAAAGTGTTTGATTCGGGATTTTATTGGCCCTACATATATCGTGACGCTCACAATATGGTTAAACGATGTGATGTTTGCCAAAAACAAGGCACTATCACACATAAAGACGAGATGCCTCAGATTTTCATTCAAGAATGTGAAATCTTTGATGTTTGGGGTATCGACTTTATGGGGCCATTCCCTTCTTCTAAAGGAAACAAATACATCCTTGTAGCCGTTGACTACGTCTCCAAATGGGTTGAAGCCAAAGCTTTACCCACTAATGATGCAAGGGTGGTTTGTAACTTTTTGAAAGCTCTTTTCGCTAGATTCGGTGTGCCTCGTGCCATTATTAGTGATCGTGGGACTCATTTTTGCAATGACCAATTCGCAAGAGTCATGGCTAAGTATGGTGTAAATCATCGTCTTTCCACAGCCTACCACCCACAAACTAATGGCCAGGCTGAAATATCCAATTGAGGACTTAAGCGAATTCTGGAAAGAACCGTGGGAGAGCATCGTGCCTCATGGGCTGATAAACTTGATGATGCTTTGTGGGCTTTCCGTACTGCTTACAAGACCCCGATCGGTTGTACGCCTTATCGTCTTGTGTACGGGAAAGCGTGCCACCTCCCCATTGAGTTGGAGCACAAGGCTTACTGGGCCTTGAAGTGGGCTAATTTTGATATCAACAAAGCCGGTGACCTACGCAAGATCCAACTCAATGAGCTCAATGAACTTCGGAATGAGGCTTATGAAAATTCTTTGATCTATAAGGAAAGAACTAAGCTCATTCACGATTCTAAGATTAAGAACCGAGAGTTCCATGTTGGAGACAAAGTCTTACTTTTTAACTCTCGGTTGAAAATCTTTTCGGGCAAGCTCAAATCTCGTTGGTCCGGCCCATTCACCATTGCCCAAATTTTTCCATATGGTACTCTCGAGCTCGCTCAACCTAATGGACCGAATTTTAAGGTGAATGACCAACGAGTGAAGTTGTACTTTGGTGAGGAAACCTCTCAGGAGGTGATTCCATCCCTCACCATGTTTCCCATGAACTAATTTTGGGTCGAGTCAGGCTCGTGACTCGGTTATCAAAAACAAGCGCTCCTCGGGAGGCAGCCCGAGTATCTATCCTTTTATGTTTTAACCTCCTAAGTGTAGGGGGACTTCTATACGTGTTTGTATTTGTGTGGTGATGTGATTACAGGGATAAGTGCACTCTTGGAATCTTTGAAGAACCGTGCTCCCGTGTTATCCGAAATCCGGTTCTATCTCTCAAACTATCGTGATTCAATTTTCTTCATACTCACATTTGAAATTGATCACTTTAGTCGTCTCTTCCTTAACTCGAGTTAACCAACGTGCACAATGTCATAAGTGTAGGGGAGACTTTTCCCACATGCTTAAACATTGAGGACAATGTTTATCTTAAGTGTAGGAGGGACTTCTATCGAAGTTTTAAGTGGACTTTTCCATGAAAATGCCCTCATTTAACCGGAAAATCATGTTTTTCAACATTTTTCAAATTTTTTATTAACTTTGGCCATTTAGTTGTAATATTTAAATTTTTATCTTTGCTTTCATATGTATATATCCCGCAATAAAGTCAAAAATTTAAATAAAGTGGTGTAGCTAGTTTAGAAGTCTTTGATATATTAGGCCCGTTGCGTTTATTTTGACTCAACCCGAATAGACTTATCCAAGTTTATTCTAGCTAGTATCCTTAACCATGTAGACCTTAATTGGTTTATTAGGCTAAGTATCCACGAGCCTCATTACTTGAGATTTTAAATTGTGGAGGACGAGAAATGATAGAGTCAATTATAAGTCGGTATTCTTGCACAAGCTCACTTGGTGTAATTATTTGCCTATTCTCCCATCACTTGCTAATAATTTATCTGCAATAAGTAAGGTCGTACGATTTGAAAAGTTACTTAGCTTCTAGCCCAAGATCGTTTAAAAGTTGCTCGGTAATGATAAGAGTTCATAGCCAAGGCATAACTTATGAAGCGGGGCGCGAAGATTGGCGAGTCCAAAAAGGCCCTAACAAGGCATGAGGATTCCATTTTATTGCTAAAGATCCAAGGTGATGTGAAAAGCATTATTCCCAAAGTCAATATGAAGGATCAAGACTCACGACGAAAAGCAATCAACTCCCATAAAGATCATGGAGAAGTCTATCCAAAAAGACCCTAACAAGGTATGAGGATAAATAGATCCAAGTCCGAAAAGGAGGCGGATCGTTGTATCTCAAAATCCCAAATAGAGATTGAAGAAATAATCATGAAGTCGTGGTCAACAAAGTTGGAGTACCTCTCAAAAGTCTCCAAGTGAAGAAACTCTATGAACGATGAGAAGACCATTATCTCAAGCACGTCTCTCAAGATATGAAGTATGAAGTACATGCCAAATATCGGCCCGAGAAAGGTCTCAAATCGTGAACCGAGTTATGCCAAGATATGAACTTTTTGATATCCCGAGAAGCAGTTTTAATAGATTTTGTCCTTTAGCTAACTATTGATCAAATCGTCCTACTTTGCTTTCAGCCTAAATAAACTATCGAAATAAGTCCAAAAATGCATCTTCATGATCATTCTAAGACAAAAATAAAATATAAGAGATACACCTAGGAATAAGGGAGTTTAAGCATTTAATTAAGCCATGTGTGTAAGTGTTTGAATTGCTAACTTATAATAACAATGATCTCGTTTTTAAGTTTAGTTTGGGGAACGTGAAACTTGAGGGTGATAAATCTTCGCAGCACCAAAGCCCTAATGTAAGTCATTGATCTCTTTGCAAGTTATTTCCATGTAGCTATTTTCAAGAGAAAATGGTTTTCTATCCTTTTGTTTCCTTTTTAATTTCTTTTAGTACTTTAATTTTTTGTTTAGTAGTATTTGAATAAGGCCAAGGTTGATTAATTATGAGAAAAGTGTAAAATTGCTTTATCACTAAGCATTGCATGAGGGCATGGTAATGGTTAAGTGTAGGGGATTTGATAGGTGTGTAAACACCCATCCTTTTACCACTTAATTATGGCTAAAACGAGACCAAAACACGTATTTAATATCATTTGTTTGGAATTATGCGTGGTTTTTGTGTTTATTGTGTTTTCAGAGCCAACCGGATGAATATTGAAGAAAGCATGGGATTGCACGGGTTTTACTGAAGAAAAGGACTCAAGATAAAGTCTATTGTCCAAGAGATGCAAAAGATTTGAAGTCACTGGGCCTATTCGAAGATTTATCGAAGAAAAGGACCAAAGATGGAAGATTTACAATAGTCGAAGAAACTCAAGTCTATTAAACGAAGAAATTAAAAGACGAGTTGAATTTAATCGACGACAAATCCCGAATCAGAATCGAAAACGTCAACTTTTCTGAAAAGACGAGAAGACAAGAAGAACGGGAGAAAACCCACTCACCAACCAAAAGACAAGCCTATAAATAGACCACCCCACACACACTTAGCCAGTTAGTTTTTTAGTTTTTAGTTTTCTTTCTCCCCACTTTTCTCCCCTTTTCTGTTTCGTAGGTATCACCAACACCACTAGGGTGTTTGGTGATCTTGATCTTTGTTTCTCAAATCTTGTAATCTTAATCTTTGTTTGATCTTGTTAAAACATTAATCATCAATACAAGTTCTTGTTTAAATCTTTCCATTTCATCTTGTTCATCATCATCTTTCATTTCAAGTTTTTAAGTTTTTATTTTATTTGATTTGATCTTCAAAAGTTGTTGGGTTTTGTGTTTTTGTTGATGGGATTTGTAGTTTATGGTTAGTTGATGCTTAGTGATTAGTTTATTTAAGTTTTTGGTGAAAAACTTGGTGATTTTTGGATTAAAATTGGTTTCCTTGTTCTTCGGGTAAAACGACTGTATCTGGGTTTCCCAGACTTCCGGATGAACACCAAAAGTTCCGGATGAACACCCAAGTTCCGAATGAATATGTCCTTTAAAAGTTCCGAATGAGTCTTTGTTTAAAAAGTTCCGAGTGAATCAAAACTTCCGAACGAACAGAAAGTTCCGGATGAATCCAATCTTCCGAATGAACTGAAGTTCTGGATGAACAGTAAGTTCCGAATGAATACATGTTTATAAGTTCCGAATCAATTTCTTTTCAAAAAGTTCTGAATGAGTAAAAACTTCCGAATGAACCATAGTTCCGAATAAAGTTCCGGGTGAAAAGTTCCGACCCAACTTCCGAGCCAAACTTCCGAACGAAGTTCCGAACCAACTTCCGGATCAACAACTTCCGAATCAACTTCCGAAGAAAGTTCCGAATGAAGCATTTTTCAAAAGTTCCGAATGAAGTGTTGGAAATACGTTTTTCCCAATAAAGTCTCGGTCACATCTTAGTTAGCATAGATCACGAGATATAGACTATTTAGAATTTTGTCTCTTGGAGCGACCTCCCTTAGGGGGAGATTGTTGGAAATACGTTTTACGTATTTATGAAGGATCGGTCACGTATTTATGAATGATCGGTCGCTCCAACGATAATTATGTAATGGGCTCGTGATCCATTTAGTTATTGTATAGTCCATATAGCCCACATGTAGGGTGGGCTATATATATCCCCTCCTAGCATGTTAGGAGGGGTTGTTGGTTGTTCATTTTACACTTAATCATATCTTTATTTTCTCTCTCTAACTTTCTCCCTTCTCTCCTTTCTCTCTCTACTCCTTCATCTCCCTCCTTCATCTTTCTTATATTTATTCTTTAATCAACCAACTTAATCTATCAAATCCATCATGTAGAATAGGCCAATGATTGCGTAGACCTTCAATTGGTATCAAGAGCCAAGGTTTGATTGGTTTATTCTTGCTTTTTTTTTATTGATTTTGGTGGGTTTTGATTTAATCAAGCTTTTGTATTAAAAAGTTTGTATTTTTTATATATAAAGTTTGTGTTTTTATGTTTTAAAACATAAAAAGTTTGTATTTTTCATATAAAGTTTGTGTTTTTTATGTTTTAAATCATAATTTAATCTTTGATTTACTTATTTTATATAAAAATCACAAATTTTTTATATTCAAAAATCAATTTTTTTATATAATCAGTTTCTATTTTAATTTGTTATTATTAGATTTTCTTTTAAGTTTTTATAATCAGTTTTTTATAATCAGTTTCTATTTTTTATATAATCAGGTTTTTATAGTTTTTATATAATCAGTTATTATCAATTGGGTCGAGTTTTTGTCTTACATGTCTCAAGTTTTACAGTTTTTATATAATCAGTCATCTTTGTCCAGTTTTGTCCAGTTATCTTTGTCCAGTTCTCCTTGTCCAGTTTCTATTTTTTTTATATCATCTCAGTCAGTCTCATCAAGTTCCGGGTGAACCTCAGTCAGTCTCATCAAGTTCCGGGTGAACAAAGTTCCGGACGAACAAAGTTCCGGACGAACAAACTTCCGGACGAAAAAAGTTCCGGACGAACAAAAAAGTTCCGGGTGAACGAAACTTCCGAGTGAACGAAAAGTTCCGGGTGAACGAAAACTTCCGGGTGAAAGAAAAGTTCCGAATGAATGACACTTCCGAATGAATGAAAAGTTCCGAATGAATAAATTCTTCCGAATGAACCAAATTCAAACATAACGGAAAACAAACACAAACCCACACAAAATCTTTACTGGAATCTCACAAGACTCGAACATCAAACCCACTCTCGACATTAACACCCTCACTCACCTCACTCGATTCGACCATTCTAAACTCTCGACTCACACCCATCGACACACTAAGCCTCGACACTCCAACAAACATAAGCACCCTCGTCTGACTCGACCTCACACCCCGACTCCCTCAAGACCCTCGACTTAAAAACATCTCTCAATCAAAAAAACCCAACACCCTCGCAACTCAATCCCCAATACTGCCTCGTCTGACTCTCACCCTCGTCTCACCTTCACTATTCGACACAACAGATTTCTCACATTAAATAACTGACTCGTCATTAGACATCTCATCACCCTCAAGACATCACTTGACTCAAACCCAGACTCATAAACCCAAACAAGTCTTGACTCGAGACAAAAACATAAATCAATATCTCAGATTGATTCGGTAGTACAAAGGATCTTTAAAGATCTTAAGTGTTCGAAATTCTTTCTTCATTGATATGTGATAATCTACGAATCAAAATTAGAATACTCAAACTAATAAGTCTTGAGTCTCGTTTCTTTCAATTCGAGAATAGACTCGATTCACCTTCATTAATTTTTGAAAGTAAAGAACGAATCATAACAATCTTGTTACATTTGATTCTTTGTTTCGTCTAACACAACAAACCTTCACATCCAACATCGACCCACACCACTCGACACGACATCCTCGCTAGACAGAAAGACTCGACAGTAGAAAGATTTGACAAATCTCAAGATTAACCAACATGCAACAAATACCTACCTGAGACCTTTTTCCAAGATCTTGAAGCCAACACTGTTTCTTCGATTGATGTTGTTGAGCTGTGGATTGAGATGAGATGAAGATGCAAATCTGTTCGTTTTGATTTTATTGCTATCTGTCTTTCAAAATTAGGATTGGTGGATGCGTTTTAACGTTTGAGGATATTAGGATTGTGTAGATTAGTTATTTGATCTGTGTTTGATTTTTTAGGAGAGAGAGATTTGGAGAAGAAAGGGTGACGGAGGAAACTATTTTGTGAGAGAGAGATACAAAAAAAAAGAGGGGGTTGACTGTTTTGTGAACTATTTAAGGAGTAAGGGAGATAAGAGGGGACCGAGAAACCTAGAGAGTCACTGTTATATTAAATTAAGACGGAGTAACCAAAGCTACACTTTTTGTGGTGCCAACCACGTGTTTTTGTTAGGGTACACGTTTTTAAGTAAAGCGTTACGTTTTGTTTTTGTTTTTTGTTTGTTGTTGTTTTTAAAAGACGTTGTTATTTTTTATTTTTGTATTTTATTTTTTCTTTCTACTTTCAAATATCAGTTATTTGTTATTATTATTTTTCTATTTTTAGTTAAAAATTTAAATTTTTTAAAATTATATAGTTTTAAGTCATTTTTAAGTTAAATTAATTTTCTATATTTTGTCACTTGTTTTTTGGCAAATCGTGTTGAGACGGGTATCTTGAAAGTATTAACGTGGAAATAAATTTGTCGGGTTAACCGTTATTGTGGCCGGATTTAAAGAAAAACGTGACGATTCAAAATAACGGGCTTCATTTATACCATCAATCAAGGACTTTTAAGTGTTATTTACGGGTCTTTCGTTTTTTCACGAATTCTAAAATCCCGAAAACAATAACATCCACGTCATTTTTTAATCGATATTTAATGGAATCGTTAAATTCGACACTTAAAGAGGGAGACTTGCATCGAATGCAAGACAAAGATAGAGAAAGTGGTATGAATTCATTTCAAATGCTTCAATATCATCTAGTTAATCTTTCACGGCTTCAAGGAGGGAGCGAATTTATGACAATCTTTGGTCAAGATCGTCATATATTCATCGACTCTATCTTCACCACTTTGACTCAACTCGCCGAGCAACTCAACCATGGAAACTTTAATCACTCTGCATCGGCACTTGCATATAAGGCTCTTGTGACACAACTCACGCCTTTCCTCCAATTCAATATCATCAAGCCTGAAAGTTCAGTGATTTGCCAATCATTTCTTCGAGATACACATACCGAGTTTCGAGTCTTCCGTGATACAATTTTGAAAGTCATGACATCGGTCTCGTCTTCGATTTATGAAAGATCTCGACTTCAGCAAGGGTATGATAATGGAGTGCAAGACTCTTCGATGCAAGAGGACACTGGTCATACGGTTGAAAACTTGGAGCCTATCAATGCCAAGAGCACGGAATCAGGAGGACAACATGATACCAGTGGCACGTCAGGGAATGTTCACGAGATCTCTCTTGATGACACCTTACCCGTTTATGACGAAGAGCCGGCAAACATGGTACAATGTAATGTTGTTTATGATGTATATGCTAATGACATGCCGCATATTGAGCATTCTGAACCTAATTATGACAAAAATGGGATGGAAAAGAGTGATAGAAATACCACTTCTGATTCATCCGATGTGAGTCATAATGGGGGAGAAAGTGTTCAAAATGCTAAACATCATGATAATTGTCCTATAACTGCTTCATTGACTGCTTCTGATTCCAAGATTAGAGAGCTCGAAACGATTGTAGCTCAACAATCAAAAGAACTTGAGGATGCCAAACTTGATTTTTCTAAGAAAACGGACAAATTTGAAACATACTTTGAAAAACTTGAAAAGTCAAACGTTGTTCTTGAAAGAAAATTGGATCAAACTGTTCTAGATTCTAAAGCTGAAAAGGATAATCTTTTGAAACAAATTCAACTGCTTGAATCTAAGTTGGCATCCCAAGATAACTTGCTCAAAGAGAATGAGACTTTAAAGGCCCAAGTACAGGAAAAGGTTTTTGCTATAGCTGCGTTGAAAAACGAGTTAAGGAAAACTAGAGGACCTAGTGTGGACACTAAGCTTGAAAAACCATCAATCTTGGGGAAACCGCCTACAAATCAGTTCGTCAGACAACCGACTGTCAGACAACCTACTGCATTTAGATCCGAGCGACCACAATCCTCGAGACCGCGGTTTGCCTCCCAAGTTGATTTGGTTCACTTTCCTAGATCAGTCACTCCACCATCTAGGCCTAATGTGACTAAATCGGTTTTAGCAAGACCTCATCACATGATTGTCCCTAGTTTCTCTAAGAATAGTTCAATGAACACGTCTAGAACTAGTTCAAATGATGTGCGCCATGATTTTGGTCAAAGGGAAGCTATTCAAAAGACACATGTAAGAGACAACAATGTTCAACCTAGTCAGATGCCTTCTAGATTACCCAACACTGCTAACCGTAGCATGACGTCCCCTAGGAGCATTGATCAATCATCTAGGAATTACTCGGACATTAAATATGCTACTTGTAAAACATGTAGAAAATGTGTATTTACGGCAAATCATGACTCTTGTATCAAAAAATTGCTTAATGAGGTGAACTCCCGTGCTAGACTTAAATCCCAGTGGGTAGCTAAAATCAAACCCGTTGGCAAAATGTGGCGCCCCACTGGTAGAACTTTCACTCTTGTAGGAAACGAGTGCCCTTTAACTAGGATAGTCTCTGATTCTACGAAGACTACTAGGGAGGAAATTGCAAAGTATGATACATCACTTAAGCCTGAACTTAAGGTTTTCTATAAAAGGAAACGTTTGCCAACTAAGACAAGTGAATCATCCCCTCAGGCCACCTCTGACACAAGAAAAGAAAACTGTGAACCCCCACGTGCTTCTAAAATAGATATCTCTAATCCATGCAAAAGTATACAAACTCCTAATGAGAATGCAGGTACCAAAGTTGATGTTCCAAAAGAACGAAGCGGTCCAATCATTGTATACCGTTCAACTAAGGACACTCTCAGAGTTTGGTTGCTGAAGAAACAGATATCAGAGAAACTAGTATCTCAGGGGATTCATGGTTAAAGCTCATGCACAAGGATTTACAGTCACATAACAGACTGTAACTCGCACTCAAAAGACAGGAAAGTTCATCCCGATGACGACTTATCCTAACAACGAGAAATTAATTTTTCTCGGGCATGGGCTTATATCAAAAACATTCCATGTTTTTAAGCTCATGCACTATGGCTCCTCGTTAAATGACAGACGATGACCCGGACTTCAGAGACAGGGAAGTTTATCCACGCAACGATAACTTACCCTCTTAACAAAAAATTATTTTTTCTTGGACACGAGCTTATCCTAAAACCATTCAAAGGTTTTAAGTTCGTGTAAATGGTTTATCATTAAATATCAGTTGGTAACCCGTGCATCAAAGAAAGGAAAGTTTATCGCCGATGATAAACTTATCCTAACAACGAGAAATTAAGTTTTCTCGGGCATGAGCTAAAATTAAAAATATTCGAGGTTTTTAAGCTCATGCACAATGACTTACAGTTAAATGTCAGACTGTAACTCGAACTTAAAATAAAGGAAAGATTATCTTTTATGATAACTTATCCTCTTAACGAGAAATTCACCTTTCTCGGCCATGAGCTTGTATTAAAACATTCGAAGTTTTAAGCTCAGAAAGGAAAGTGTATCTTTTAAATAAGAGAATTTTTCCTCATAACGAGAAATTAACCTTTCTCGGTCATGAGCTTTCCGTTAAAACAGTCAAAGTTTTCAAGCTCATGAAAACGACTTCTATGTAAATGTCAGCTTAGGACTCGTTCTTCAGATAAAAGGAAAGTTTATCGCCGATGGTAAACTTATCCTTAACAACGGGAAGTTTACAACTTCTCGGACTTGAGCTCGTTTTGTAAGGTATTCAACATCTTAAGCTCAAGTAATTGGTTTTCAAAACTTTGAACACAATTTTTCGAGAATTTCTCAAAAGGTTTTTCTAAATCTTTCAAAATTGTGTGTTATAAATGTTTTGATAAAAAGAGCATGTCTTCTGGAATCGATAATATTTACGAACCTAGAAATGTCATTCAATAATGACACGGGGTTGTAAATAAAGTTCGAGCAGAAGTTCAAATGATTTTAAAACATGCTCAAAATGGTTTGCCATTATTTCCGATAGCAACCCGCTTTTCACTTTGAAGTCAAGCATTTCACCAGAGAGCTTTGACTTCAGAATCCGAAGTTATCAACTCCACAATCCAAAGTTCGTTGCAATTGATATCTACATACTCGACGATGCGACTACTCAAACGATGACTACAGCTCTTTCAATAGAACACGGGTCAACAATTGAGGGGGAGCAATTGTCCAGCATTCAGAATCCTTGATGCCGAGAGTGCCAAGTTCACATATTGGTGTTAAGACAACGATATCAATCATACACATGGAGTCAAGAGATAACTTCAGAAGTTACGAGGAAGACCAACATTCGTGAACAAGAACCATGTGAGTCTTTCATATGATGTTCTCCATCATTCAGGTCCTACCTCGTAAATTGTTAATCTTGTGAATTCATTATCATATATGATCTTTGCACGTGATAAATATCTTACACTTGTGTTTAAAAGGTATTTAATTTACGTTTCAGCACACCCTCATTAATTTGAGGGGGAGCTTGTGTAATTCATGAAGATAATTGGACTTGCATTTTTCTTCCCAAATTTTCTTAAAATGCTATTAAATCAATTGATATTAAAAACATCGATTGGGTTAATATTTTTAATATGGGGGAGAAAATGTGATTTAATATGGGATATGATCAATCATAAATGGTTTGACTTAACGTGATAGCTCATCCCGACATGTGCAAAATGTTTTCGGATATCGTGGCATATGTTAAGGGGGAGCGAAATGGATTTGCACTTCAAAATGGATTTCATGGTAACATACACTTACCCAAAACATCTCTATTCATGACGGTGAAGATTGTGGTGACATAAGGATGGTAGGATAGGTTAAAGTCCAATGATTTCTCTAGAACCGGAGGAATCTTCCCAAGGACATTCCATAGCTAGAAATTGTAGTCCTTAGGAAAGATGGAGAAAGATTGTGAACGTAGCTGAATGCCGACCAAGTACTTAAGTTAGCACTGGAACAATCACAACAAGGTGCTAGTTATGACGTATTGGTAAGCATTGAAGGGGTTGAAGAATGAAAAAGAATTGTAAAGATAAAGGGTGTAAAGAAAGAAGCCCTCCTTACAACTTTAGGCAGAAACCGGGTCAATACATATGCTATTGAGATCATGTTTGTTAATGATTCTCGATATTGAAGAAAGACATCATGGACCCAGTGATGCAATGCACAACCCTTCTCAGCTAACTCAAATATCTCTCAAAAGGTATTTGTTTTAATCACACGGAGACAACGCATTATCTATTGATTTATTCACTCCGAATAAATTGGTATTGAAAAGGTGGCACTCCTCTCCAGCCTCCGATCACTAAAAATCCAAAATGCACGATCGAGTCTAGAGCCATTTGAGATCATCAAATATCTCATTAGGACACACTTTCAGATTTCCTTGCTTCTTCACACACTGTGAAAAGTAAGAAAGATCTTAAGAGTCCTACGCAAAATCTTCATGATCTTGCCTGAACATCCGAGTAATACGAAAGTATTTACAATGAAGATGGAAATCCTTCTTGAGCGAATATCAAAAAGCTCATGGTAGGTGACTTGTGCGATTCTTTATGAATCAAACTTGTGATAACTGGAAAGCAACAGTGGTTTAATTCTTAAATGAATTTAAACACGTTCCAGGCCTCTACGCAATATCTTAGTGATCTTGCCAGAACATTCAGAGTAATACTATTAAGTATTTACAGTGACGAATGGAAATCCTTCTAGTGTTAACATCAAACAGCACTTGGTAGGTAACTTGCAAGATTCTATATGAATCAAGCTAGTGACATCTGGAAAGCAACGATGGTGCGGTTCTTAATTGAACTTCACTTGTTCCAGGAACATGAATTGACGGCTTCAAATCATGCGGATAATATTATCCAAATGATTCACTCTTTACGTTCGCAGTCAGCTTTGGACGGTCGAGTAAAGAGAACGGGTTTACCCGCGAAATCTTGTCAAGGAGGTTCTTTATTGAAACTACCTGCCACAAGTACAATATTTAATATCGTCCAACGGTCTTCACCGACCGGAGGTAAAATGCTACCGAATTAGAATGAAATGTTCAAGGCCATTTCATCCGTGTATATTGTTTGTTGCTAACTGTCTTATGCAACGTAACAAGAAGGTGGCATTGCGGTGTACAATCCAGAAGAAGTCGTCACCACATGCTTATACTACATACAACTAGTACTTCAACAAATTCAAGAAAGCCTGAAGGTCAAGTCTTCCGCTGTATCAAACTCTGAAGCTTTCAAGAAATTAAAAGTATAAGTATGTGGAACATGAAGTCACGAAGAGGCAAATATCACAAGTGAAGAATGCACAAGGTCAAGGCAAGGAAACATGCTCAAGACTAAAGTCAAAGATCACATCAAGCATATTCACAAGAACAAGATCGAAGACTCAAGCATAGATGCTAGGTTTAAGATTTTGTAAAAAGATGTGACCTCCCTTAGGGGGAGATTGTTGGAAATACGTTTTTCCCAATAAAGTCTCGGTCACATCTTAGTTAGCATAGATCACGAGATATAGACTATTTAGAATTTTGTCTCTTGGAGCGACCTCCCTTAGAGGGAGATTGTTGGAAATACGTTTTACGTATTTATGAAGGATCGGTCACGTATTTATGAAGGATCGGTCGCTCCAACGATAATTATGTAATGGGCTCGTGATCCATTTAGTTAATGTATAATCCATATAGCCCACATGTAGGGTGGGCTATATATATCCCCTCCTAGCATGTTAGGAGGGGTTGTTGGTTGTTCATTTTACACTTAATCAAATTCCATCTTTATTTTCTCTCTCTAACTTTCTCCCTTCTCTCCTTTCTCTCTCTACTCCTTCATCTCCCTCCTTCATCTTTCTTATATTTATCCTTTAATCAACCAACTTAATCTATCAAATCCATCATGTAGAATAGGCCAATGATTGCGTAGACCTTCATGAAGACTTCCGAGTGAAAAGTTCCGGATGAACAAAGTTCTGAATCAAGGGTATACTTCCGAATCAAGTTTCTTTTGAGCTTCATTAATTGCTACTGTTTCTTTAGGTTACTGTTTCTTCATTTTAATTTTAATTTCAGTTTAAATTTTAATTTTAATTTTAATTCAAGTTTTTATTAATTGTCATTAAATTAATTATCTTTGATTTAAGTTTTCATTTTAATACATTTAAACCTTTTAGTAGACTAGATAACTAAACCACCTTTTTTTTAGTAACCAAGAACAATCATTTCACTTAAAGCCGAGATCAATTCGAGAGGACTGAGAGATAATCTGAACCTATAGAAAAGCATAGTATCAATTTCTATCTAAGCTTTCATACGAAATAAGCTATAAGTTTGACAATATTATTGGCTTATTTTGTATTTAGCTTATTTACTTTTTAGTTTTCTTAAAAAGTTTAGTCTTTCTAAAGTTTGCTTATTTCGTATTTTAAAAGTTTTCAAATTTATGCTTATTGATCTTTTAATGTTTGATTTTTATAGCTTAAAGTGTTTTAGTGCTTATTGTGTTAATTTTCTTATTTTTGATCAAGTGCTTTTTAGTTAAGTTTTATAAAAAGTTGTTTTTAAATATTTTTATTATTTAGTATTCTTAAAAGTTTTTAAATTTTGGTCTATTAGCTTTTTCTTAAATTTGATTTGGTTAAGTTTTTAGATAAGTGCTTATTTGGTATTTGCTTATTTGCTTATTGTATGCCATCGTAATGCTTAAGGGTTTTATCAGTACGATCCAGTAAGTGTGATCGCATAAACCCCGAGAGTTTCTACTTGCGATCCATAGTACGAACGTCACCACGATCACACTCCGTAATCCTCACCACGATCACTTGTTGCGATCGTGGGTGCGATCCGTGGGTACGATCCATGTTACGATCCAACATTAATACATACTACTACGATCCATGTTACGATGGAATCAACATGACTACGATGGTAACAATTTAGAGTACGATGGGTAAACATGCGATGGAATTATCCATGCATGCATGCATGGCGCCAAAATGATCAGCTAGCCTGCCTGCTTGCTTATTTATTAGTATTGTTCCGTAATTTTCTAGTTTTATCTGAAAGTTGTTCCGTTTTTATTTTTGAAAGTTACATATTTTTAGTTGAATTTTTCTTCTATTTTTAAAATTAATATTTTTTCGTAAGTTCAAGTTTTATCTTTTATTTAGTACCCGCTTTAGGTTTTGCCTCGTTTAGCTTTAAAGTACCATTTTAGTTTTATTCTCTCCTTTTTCATTTAGTATACTAAACTTTATTTTCGAGTCGATAGTTAATTTCTTCTTTTAGATTTATTTTTATTAATTGTTTCGCTTTAAATTACGTTTTATTATTTGTTTTAATATTCGTTTTAATATCGTTTTAACTTTTAGTTTTTAATATTCACCTTGTTTTACTTTTATTATTTGTACTTGTCTTTACTTTGTTTTTAAATACTTTTCGCATTTACTTTTTAATTAGTTATAGATAATCAACTTCCCTTTTTCTTAACCAAAAACAATTGAGTCACACATTTAACCGGAAATCGATTCGTTAAGACACCGAGAAAACGAACTTTTTTACACTAGCAAAATCTCAATTTCACCTAGCATACTATAGTGCTAAAAGAGGTAAAAATCCAAGATTTGCAAATTTTTGAAAAAGTCTTATCTTTGTCCAAAACTTTTGAAAATCTGGTTTTGCAATCCACTGGACGCGGTTCTCAAACCTCCAGGAAGTTCCATATCGATATGGAACCACGGGCCTCTTTAAAGAACCGCGCCCAGTAAAGCCGATTTTTGGCTTATTTTTGGTCTTTCTTCTTTGACCACTGTTTTAAGATTCTTTGTTTACCCAATTTGGCTAAACATTCTCTAAAACCTTTCTTTTTCATTTCAAATCTTTGCCTTGTCTATTTTCGTTAAATTCTTCTCTTTTGGGAGTTCTTTCCTTCATCCCTCACAATGCCTAATTCTTCATTTTCTAACCTTGCCATTTCTTTGTCACAAACTTCTCAACCTAAAGCTTCCTCTTCTAAGCTTCCAAAGAAACCGAAAATCTCGGTTAAACCCATTTGGATCAAAAAGAATAAGAATCCTCATGATTCTTCTTCTCCAAAATCCTCCAAGAATTCCTCTTTCTCTCTGATTCATTATTGGAATGAGACTTACTATATAAATCCAATTACCGGAGAAAAAGAAATTCTTCCACCACCACCTAAACCTTTCAAATCTCCTCAACTCAATGACCTAAATTCTTTC
The DNA here is from genome assembly GCA_025667525.1 of Glebionis coronaria. Taxonomy (NCBI): domain Eukaryota; kingdom Viridiplantae; phylum Streptophyta; class Magnoliopsida; order Asterales; family Asteraceae; genus Glebionis; species Glebionis coronaria. The sequence continues at coordinate 449,299,715 of CM046877.1, read as the reverse complement.
CCTAACCTCACTAGGCATTGTGAAAACATTTCTTATCCATTATCTCCCTTCCCACCAAACTCTAATCTTGATGGACCTCCCCCATCTAACGACTTTGTTTTGTATCATGGTTCCTCGTGTGCTTGTTGTCGTTTTCAACAAATTAAACTTGCTCATTTTTATGACAAGCTAAATTTTCTTGAATTCCTCCTCACTCGACCTCCTCTCAAAGTTTTTGTTCCCGTGAACAAAACTTCGAATGATGCTTCGTCGTCTTTCTTTTCCAACTAAGGCACTTTTTGTACTTTAGTTGTTTGAGTCAATAAGTTTTAGCAATCTTTGAAGATTATCACTATTAGAATAGCTTATGCTTAGTGGTCTATTTTCCATTTTTTTTTGTTTTGAATATTCATATTGTGTGTATGAATATTTATCTTGTATGTTATTTCATATTTTTGTAATATGAATGTTATGTGTGTTATTTTTCCCTCTAATTTTATTACCCACATTTGTTAAGAAGTTTATCATGGTTAAAATTAAAAATTAATTATGGGTGATTCCATAAATTCTAAATTTTAACCCATTGACATTTTAAATCATCTTTGATTGGTTTGGATGTTTCTTTTCTTCCTTTATTCCACCAATTGAACTATGATGTTGTCAATACACACTCTTTGGACATACTTAGCAAATGCTTACTTCTAATTTGAGATTTCTTTTCCTCCTCCCTCTCAAGTTAGTTAGTAAGTAGTGCACATATATACATTGGTGTTTCTTTTCTTTCTTCTAACCTTTGTGTAGCATCTCACCTTAGCTCATTAACTTGGTGCCCCAAGCAAGGGGGAGTAAGCACCAAAGGGGAGCTACTAGCAAAAGTCCGGTTCTTTTCTTCTTCAAAGACTTGTGCTAACCTTTTTGCTTCGACAAAGGGGGAGAAATGATAGTGATAAACTCGTTAATAATTCGAATAAAACTTGTATTTAACGTAAATGAGTTTATAGTTTGTCCTAATCAAAAAGGGGGAGATTGTTAATGCCTAAGCAATGCCTAAAAACATTGTTAGTATTAATTAATCTTTCTTAGTTTTGATCACGACAAATTATAAAGACATTTATTGTCAAACACAATCATAAAATGAATTATCTAACGAACACTATCATCAAGGTAATAAACATCACACTAACATATCTTAATCATGCTTAGTGATCATAAAAGTGATTAGCCTTAAAACTCACTTTTGTCAAACATTACAAAAGATTTTTAATAAACTTTATTTTTAAGAAAATTTTTTATTTAAAATAAAAATGCAAATTTGAATATGGCATATTTCATATTCCATAAGAATATCCCTTGAAGGTTTAAACAGCCTCAGATATTTCAAATTCACTAAAAGACAAAAAGGAGCGGAGTCTACGCCAGCGGTACCTTAGCACCTATGGCGGTTCCTTATCGATATGGAACCGCGGGTGCCAATAAGGAACCGTGGGCAGATATAGCCGTTGGATATTTTGTCCTATAAATAGTGAATCAAATCTGCATTCTTATCAACCCTTTTTGGACATTTTCTTCAATCTTCTTTCTCCTTTCTAATCCTAGTCATTTGTAAATGATCACTTAATGTGTTAAGTATGTTTACACATGATTATCCTCTTGATCTCCTTCTTTACCTTGTCCAAAGAGAAGATCACTCACACACTTGTGATGTGATTAAAGATGTAGCATTGATGAAGATCACCTCCTCCTAAAGATCTAGTCATGTTCATCATTTGTTTATTTGTGTCTTGTGTAGATCCAATGTATTTGTGAATACTTGGACTAGTTGTGTTCATCCAAGTTATTTGTGAATACTTGGATTAGAGTTGTGTACATCCATTGCACATGTGTGTGCTTGGATTTATGTTGTGTAGATCCAAGCTACATGTGTGTACTTGGATATGATTAGTTGACTTGTAATTAGTTGTGTTAGTACTCACTAAACTATAAAGTGACGTGGTTGTGTCTTGTGAGTTCTCACTAAACTATAAAGTGATATGTAGTTGTGTTGTGTGAAGTTCTCACTTAGCTTCAAAGTGAAGAGTTGTGAAGATTGGTTCTAGCTTTGGATTAGAACTCGACATCTAGCCTTGTGTCGAAAAATGGTGAAGTAGGCAACGTTGTGAAGATTGGTTCTACCTTTAGATTAGAACTCAACATCTAGCCTTGTGTCGTAAAAGAGTGAAGTGGGCGACGTTGTGTAGATTAGTTCTAGCTAAGATTAGGTCTCGACATTTAGCTTAGTGTTGAAAAATAATGTAAGCGACGTTGTAAGGTTTTTTTCCGCCAAGAAGGGAGCTTGTGGATATAGTGGAAATCTCGAGTAAGGTGTACTCGAGGAGTGGAGTAGGAACGAGGATAGAGCCTCGTTGCCGAACCACTATAAATCTTGGTGTCTTCCTACTAGGTTGTTTCTTTCCTTACTCTTTACTTACATTCATTATCACTACACTTATTATACACTGTCAATGCATTAGAATTGAACCTAATCATTATGCAACTAGCTTTCAAGTAAAAGATAGTTTTGTGCACTCACATAATTGAAAGGAATTTTAATTAGGAGATAAACCGATGAGAAACTATTCAACCCCCCCCCCCCCCTTCTAGTTTCTACAGTTCCTATTCCTACAATTAACTAAGAAGTTTTACGGAAATAACTCATCCAATTCTCAACCTCAATATACACACCAATAGCTACATTTTATAAAAAGATAAACACTCATTTTTTCTTTCCTGAATGCATTTGGGATAATTAACATATGTTTACGGATACAACTGAAACATGAGTAAAAGTTATGTTGTAATATATAAGTTGACATACCTCTAACTTCAAATGAAACAATAATTATAGCAAAATACACGCACTTAGGTCATAGTAATTTTCATTCATAAACCACCGAATGAAAATCAAACCTTACTCGATGCATATAAAGAAAATCATCAATAAAACAATAAAGATGGTATATCTGGTAACATGGTTGTGGTTACTTGTTAGTATCAAATTGACATATTGTAACAGTGGATAACTTTTCATCAATTGAATTTGTTTTTAATAGGTGATTCAAAATTGGAAATATCACCTAAAAATCGAATAATCATAATAAGAACCAAATAAACTGAAAGATTATCGAATGATTTCAAACCATAAAATTAACAGAAAAATTATCTATAGATAATCAAATAATCAGACTTAGAAGATGAGAACAACTTACAAGCATAAAAAATTATCTATAGATAATCAAATAATAAAAAAAAAATAAAAAATAAAAATAATCAGACTTAGAAGATGAGAACAACTTACAAGCATAATTTGGAGGTTAATTAGAAGAAATTAAGGAACGAAGCAGTTGATAGTGATCATATATGGAGATTGGGATGTTATTGGAGGTTTCTGGTAGCCATGAAAGACGGGAAAGCAGTTTTTTTTTAAACAAAGGAGAAGAAGTTGGATAAGAAAAATGTGGGGTTTGATTTATGACGTAACATTATAACGTCAGTAAGGGTCATTCAAAAACATTTTCTTTTATTAGCGATAAAGATATTAATAAACTAAAAATATTTTTCACATTATTTAAGAGTGTGTTTTTTTATGTGGTAATTTGTTTTAATTTCAAACATTTTAGGAAAGATATTCTTGGTAGGAGATATAAGCATATACACTAGTTTGGTTCCTACATAGCAGGTCCAATGCTCCGCCTTCAACAACTCAGCATCTCTCCATAATCAGGTCGTTCACTCCATTTCTAGTCTAATTTGGTTGTATTCGTAGACCCTAGTAATGACGCATCGATCAGTTGTTCGTTTTGTCGACAAGACATGAATCATTATATCGGGTATAATGTGCAAACGTTTTACCAAAAAAGAAGTAGATGTTGACTAGGAAAATTCACCATTTTAGAAAGGGAAAGAATGAAATCTCATTTAACCCATATGTTTTTATTTCTGTAACTTTAATTTTCAAACAAACATACAAGGAAACTATCTTTACTGTTTCTTTTCGAATTAGTCCAATAAAAACCTTAATTCTTTAATGCGAGAAATTGACCGCCAATCTATTCAACTCTTCATGTGAACTGCCATTTTCACCCAACGCTTCCTTAGCGGCTCTTGCAAACTTTTTGACTCGTTCTTTCTCAACTCGTACCTCCTCACTCACTGATTTCCTAAACACCTCGGCCAACTCGACCGGGTCAGGAACGGTCTTCGCCCCCTCACATACTCTCATTCCCACTTTCAACTCATGTAACAACGTCGCATTTGAGTACTGGTCAGCACTCATCGGCCAAGTGAGCATTAAGACCTCGGCCGCAACTGCTTCCATGATCGAGTTCCATCCACAATGAGTAAAAAACGCACCTACCGAGTCATGACTCAGTATAGCCACTTGCGGAGCCCATCCTTTAACAACCAGACCCCTTCCAGCCACACGTTCTTCGAACCCTGTGGGAACCACCCCGTATTCCCCCTCAACGTGGCCTTTCGTGGGCTTTTTAACTGACCAAACAAATTTGACCCGACTCTTTTCTAGACCACTTGCAACAACTACCATTTGCTCATTAGTCAACACAGCCTGACTTCCAAAGCAAACATAAACCACGGACCCAGTTTCACACGTGTCAAGCCACGACAACACGTCATGCGAACTGGGTCCACCTCTTTCGATAGCTTTACTATCGGGAGGTAACAAAGGCCCAACCGCGAACACGCGGTCGTGGCCTAGTTCCTTCTTCAAGTACTCAAAATAAACACTTTCCATCGCACTAAACGAGTTAATAACAACACCCCAACTCGCCATGTTACCAAAAAAACCAGCTTTAATAAACTCCGAAATCGCGTCGTCTTCTACATAACTCCTATAAATAGGAGAAAGCTGCCACCAAGGATATTCAGGACAATTTGGTATATTACTAAACTTTATAACCTCATTTTCATTGTCTTGATCACATCTTTTAGTAGCATAACGCCATAGCGAAAATATAACCGAAAGAGCCAAAGCACCCGATGGCGAATAACAATACCTACGAATACCTAAATCTCGAGCTAGATCATTTGTCCAACCTAAAAAAAAGTCAGACACAATAGCAACAGGTGGATTAGGGTTTTCATGAAACCATGCAACAATGGGGTTATATAGATCACGTAAAGCAACCATCATGGCTTTAAACCCTCCAGCGGGTAAGTCTTTTACGTTCTCGATACCCGAAGGGATATCGGGGTGTGATGGTATAGGGAGGACAAGGGTTTTGATGGTGTTTGGATGGGTGGATAGTAATGGTGATAAAGTTGGGAGGTTTTTTGGTGTGATGCATATTGTTATGAGTATTTTTCTTAAGGCTAGTTGATGTGTGAGATCAAGAAGTGATAGCATGTGACCTTGGGCTGGATATGGGAAAACTAGGATGTGTGATCCGGGATTGATTCCGCTCACTGACATGGTTTCTGGTTTAATTTAGAGAAATGAGATTGATGTTTAGTTGTTTTATGATCTCTAGGTGATTGTTGATATTTTGTGGTTAAATCTAGACCGTTTATATTTATATATTTACATGAGAGTTGATGATAAAAAGAACATTTTGTCTTTCCTTTGTCATGTTGTTTGACATCGCATTCAAATACCAGGTCAGGGTTAAGGTTGGTGGTGGGTGCTCGCTAACCGGTCGTTAGACAACGTTTATCCAAAATCTGATCCAACCGGTCGTTAGATACATGACAAAATAAACTCAATAATAAAATAAAAAAGTATAAAAGAAGGAAAGATAAAAGAACAACCGGGTTGGTATGTGACTTTCAAATCTTCTGACTAACCTTACCACGTGTCACTCTCTCAATGTGCCACATCATCATCGTCGTGTTTTCATTGTAACTTTAGGCTACCTGCAACAGCGACCTAGTGCGATCTTGATTTTTCAGCTTTCTTTCTCTAGCGACCTAGTGCGACTTATTTGCTTCAACAAAGCGACTTAGTTAAAAAAATAATAATAAACATTAAATTTCAAAAAAAAACATTACATTTAATTAAGAAAAAGGTTACATAATAATTCAAATAAAAAAACATTACAATTGAAAGTCCTAAAATATGACAATTGTTGATACTATACCTCGTATACAAAGATAACATAAGATGAATTACTTTTCAAATGCGTAATGCTTTATTAATCTTATAAACAAAGTATTACAAAGTATTATGAATACACCCGTTGAATAACAATAAAGAAAGAACCCTTTAAACAAGTATACTTGATTCGAGACTCAAATTTACAAGTGAACCTTAAAGTCGTTGTTAACAGCTGAGGGACTAAGAGGTTCAAATGGGAGAAAAGACTTAAATAATAATTCTAAGCACAAGGGTTGAGTTTGTTTTCATTTTCTCTCCTATTTATAGTGGTACGAGGATGTTACCTTAGTGGGAGTAGTTGGTACGTGTCCACTTCTGAATGGAAGTGGTACACAACATTAAATGCATGTCTATAAGGAGACGTACCTTTAACCAACTTTAGGTGAACAGTTCTGCCAACTGTTCACTTTATCTCACTAGGTCGTACTAGGCTTTTTCTTGAATCTCCACTTTGTCCCGCCCAAAGCACTTTAGAGATTCTCTCGCCTAAACTATAAAAGGAAGGCAAGTCTCTGCTTGCTCAATCTTCAAAAGGGTTGTAAGAGATCTCTGAGTATTGTCATCTTAAAGATCCTTGAACACCAGTACATTCCTTCTACATCTCAGCTTGTCCATAACCGCTGGTGAGTATAACTTCAGATAATCTTTGACTTCTCTGACATTGTCATTGACTTGAATGTTTCTGGTGTGCCAGCTAAGGCTTTGCCTTCATCTGGTCTAGTCTCTGTCGCTGGTCTTCACAGTGACTCGTAACACTTAGTCTAATTTAAACAAATCTAGACTGGGTCATAGTTAGAAATTTTATTAGCCCAACAATCTCCCCCTATTTGTTTATACTATGCTAAGTCTAAAATTGTTGTAAGTGAGTACACAACTTCTTATTACACATAATTTAACAACATACCTCAACTTTTATTAAGAAGAACCTAACCTATTACATGAGCACCCAAAGGTGAAATAAAAAATACAAAGGTTCTTCATTGGTCAAGGTTCTAGTCACAGATTCTCTGTGCTTCAACTTTGTCAGCTCTTGAGTTGATGATCAGCTCAATCTAATACTCGAAGTCACTAGCATACTTGCAGTTTTGTAAAAGACATTGCTTGAGTCTAATTAGCTGAACAGTGGATGCAAGATGTAGCTCATTTTCCCTCTAAAAGACATATTTATAGCCTCTGTTCATGAAGGCCATCCCCTTCTCTGGTTCTGTGTAAGCTTGACCATTAACAGGCTTGGTGATTTCTTTTAGAAGCACCAGATTTCTAAACGTTCCATCAACTATCACATCCTCTGAGACCAACTTCTTAATAAGTATCCCCATTGGGTTTTTCCTTTTCCTTGAGATCTGAGGTTGTCCTTATGATAGTTGAGATGGCAGAGGAAGCTTGAGCTTTTGGGCAGTCTCTGTCACCCAGTTGATCTTGGCTTTCATGTTCTTCATCATCTGGACTGCACCAGGTCTAGATTACTTTTAAGCAAGAGACAAGAGTTCCAGCCACTCGGAGAGTCCCAGAATTTTCAACTTGAAGTCACGAATGACTTTGTAGTTTATGATCTGGTTTCCTTTGTATAGAGTCATCACCATCTTTTTATCCTTGTCAGTATAGCATGTGTACTTGGTGATTTGCTCTGGATATGCCCTCTCATTTACAGTCTTCAGGTATTTATTTTTAAGATTGTTTCTCTTTGCTTCTAGCTCTTTGAGCTTTTTCTTTTAAGCTTCCCTTATAGCAGGAGAGAGTTGGTTGAGAGTCTCTTTACTTTTCTGTTCAGCAGACTTAAGATCAGCAAGCCTCTTTTGTTCAATCATTTGAGCTTTTTCTTGCTCAGGGGTCATTGGCAGTTCATCAGCGCTTCTGAACTTATTAAGCTCTGGGAGCTTACTAGTAGATCCTCCTTCTTCTTGTAATGAGTTCAGGAACATCATTTGATCACCAGTGCTTGCGATGCCTTTACCTTTGTCAAATGAAACTTTTGGGATGGGAGATGGTGAGAAAGTTGTTTCATAGCCTTGGTTGAGGTGAGCAACAAATTTGTCAAAGGCAAAGTCCTTGTAAGGGATAGATCGCAGAGGAATGGGTGTGGGAATAATTTTGGGTTTTGTTTGGTTGATTGACTGCGTCCCCTTTGATCCAGCGTCTTGTTCATCAGTTAAGTTTGAGGTGGAAGATTTCTCCTCCTCAAGTGCAACGCCAGAGGTAGTTGTGCCTGACCCTGCCTTGTTGTACTTCTCGAATTCTTGATGGATAAAGAGACAAATCTCCTTCAGTTCCTCTTGAAGCAATTCTTGTTAGAGATTTCGAGATGGTTCAGATGCTTTGGCAATAGTTTCGACATTTGTTTGGACTGCTTCTTTTAGAGAAGAGGAAAGAAGCTAACCAAAGCTGACATTAGTCACTAGTGGGAGATGTGTCTCTAGGGCACAGCCAAGCAACTAAGGCAACAAAGACTTGAGAGTGGACTCCATTGACCTAGGCATAGAACTTTCTAGGTTGTTTGTTAAGTCCTCTACAACATTTGTGAGACCCTTGAGTTCAGAGAAGATGGCCTCTTTGGTGACTTTTGGTTTGGTGATGCTTATGTCTCCTCTTTTAACCCAGAATTTTTCAGCTCCCAGATCCTGAACATTTGTCATTTTGGTGAAGGGAATGGGTTTGAGCTGCTGCATGTACTCCTAGTGCTTTTGTGCACCCAATTCCATAATATTTGGCATAGTAGGAAATGGAACTGCGCTTGGTGTGATTTTCCTCTAGTCTCATACTTGCTTTGCAGCAAGTTCTTGTACGTTGACCATTGAGGGGAATCCATGTCCTTAAATCCAAAGACAGTGATGTCATCCTCGATAATGTAAACTTCATCATCAGGCATGGAGTCTAGATCAGAGACAGTAGATAAATCAATAGTGGAAGCTCTAGTAATGTCATCCTCTACATATGTGAATGGATCCTCATTCATCTGTTCATCATGTAAGTTTATTCCCTGTTATAAGAGTTGTTAGTTCATGTAAGATGATTTTATAATATAGGTGAAGATCGCCATTTGTTGCCCCTAGGAAAGCTGGGTATGATTATCCAGTCCCCCCCCCCCCTCCTAAAGATTTCTCCTTGGGATTCTTTTATTGTGAATTAAGATGTGGTGAGTGGTCGCCATTCGCTGGCCCTAGGATAGCTTGGTGTGATTATCTAGCTCCCGGAGAAGGATTGCTCCTTGGTACTCTTTTAAGGTGAAAACATGGTATAGTGAATGGTCGTCCTTATCTGCCCCTAGGATAGCTGGGTGTGATTATCCAGCTCCCCAATAAGGATTCTCCTTGGGAATCTTTTAGTTGTGAAACATGATATGATGTATGGTCGTCGTTTTTTGCCCTTAGGAAAGATGGGTGTGATTATCCAGCTCCCCCTGAAGGATTTCTCCTTGGGACTCTTTTAAGTGTGAATTATCTGAGGGTAATGGTCGCCATTTATACTGCTGCCCCTAGGAAGGCCGAGGATGATTATTCAGCCTCCCCAAAAGAATAAATTCTTTAGGACACTTTTAATCATGAGGGGACCCAGATACTGAGTAAAGTTTAGAGACTCTGGGTCGGGACTTATAAGTACTCTGTTTGTTATTTTCCAGGTACAGTCCAGAGGGTGCAGGGGTGCGTTATAAGCATAAATCAATCACATACTGGTGCAGAGACAGAGTGTACAGAGGTCTTAGAAGGGCTAGGTGCAAAAGCAGACACTCAAAGGGTTGAGGCAAACCCTAAACTTCATCACTCTCTGTTACATACGTTTGAGAGTGATTGCTTGTGAACCTTCAAAAGAAAAAATAAGGGCAGACTAATACCTGAGAGATATCAGCGTCAAGAGGGTTCCTTCGGGTCTCAGCTGACTTAGAGACACTAGACTGTGGTTGTTTGTCAGCATATGGCTCTGTCTCCTCATCTGCCAAACTAGTAGATGGGATCTTCTTTGTTTTCTTATTCTTTGTAGGAACTTTAGAAGATTGGGCTTCAGAGGCGAGGGGGTTTTCCTTCCTCTTATTCTTCTTGTCCTTGAGACCCTTGGGCTGAGAAGAGGACTGCATAGAGGTCTTCGACAAAGACTTGTCAGCCGATCCTTCAACATTCACCTCATTTTGAGGGATCAAGGACTCCTCTGATGCGGTCATGCCAACTATTTTCATCATGCTTCTAGAGAGTGGAACTTCATCCTCTAAGGGGGTCTTCAAAGATGCTGGTGTGATACGGAAAGGAGGGAAGGAGTGAAGATCCTGGTTGTGGTATGAGTCTCCCATGAGATCCTCAAAGATAAGAGAAAGATATTTGTTGCAGCAGATGATGGAGAGCCTATGCTTCTTCCCTTTATTCACTAGCTTAGCAATCAAGTCAGTGTAGAGGATGTGAGCAATTCCTATGTCAAGTCACCAGATGAGACTATAGACAATTGCTTGCTGAGACCCATTTAGCTGGTCATGTGATCTTTGGTTGCCTCCCAAGCACTTCACTATGTATAACATCAAGGTCTTCCAGATAGGGGAGAAATAATTGACCTTGATCAGGGATTTGTTCAAGAAGGCACTGGTGGAGAAGGGTTTGTCATCATCATCATGTGGTCTCAGAGCCATGAGTGCCTTCTTCACTGTATCATTGTTAGGCACAGAGACCATGGTTGTATTCAAAAGCAGTCCAACAACTCTGGCAAAATTTGTCAGGTCGAAGGTGAGGGGATGTGGATAGGTGGAAATATTGAAGGTGATTCTCATGGTAGAATGATCAACTTCGGCAGAAAACCAGAACTCCTTGAGGTATTGGGAATAGCAGGCCGAATGAGCTCTAGTGATGGCTTCAATAATGGGACAGTTCTTCAAGAAGTTGAGCATGGGTGAGTAGAGAGGGTTTTGGTGCTCGAGAAGTGCGATGCAGTTGTTCAGGGCGATCTTTCCATCCTCAATGCCAAATTTAACGTTTGATGCAGCCAAGATGGTGAAATTTTAGGTTTGTGTTGAAGACGTCATTGTTGAAGGTTTGAAGGTTTTGATAATTAGAGAGAGAAATAATGTGTGCGAGAAATGAGATAGTGATAGACATAAGAAATGAGTCAAAGGGTAATGAAAAGATTTTAGCAATTTTTCTTTTTAGCATTTAACGCAAAGATCACTTTTCATAAAAAACGTGGGGCCCCTTGACTCTTCGGTTAATCTTTGTCCCCTTGGAAAGCGGGAAAGTTATTGACATTAAAAGAAAATCATTTGAAATAAATATTGAGAATATATAAATTCCATTTGAGATGTAACTACCTAGTTACATACAATTCCCTTAAATGCCCAGACACAGGGGTCACTTATCAGACTTTTATCTCCCAATATTGATCATACCCAGCTCAGCAACCAGCCTAGTAAAACTTGGCTCAGTCAGAGGCTTGGTGAAAATATCAGCGAGCTGGTATTTAGTGAATATAAAGTGAAGCTCAATATCACCTTTTAAAATGTGGTCTTTGATAAAGTGATACCTGATGTCAATATGTTTAGTTCTGGAATAAAGTACCGGACTATTTGAGATGGCTATGGCACTTGTGTTGTCACAAGATATGGGAACCTTTTCATAGTTGATCCCATAGTCAGCCAATTGACTCTTCATCCAGAGGACTTGTGCATAGCAACCAACGACAGCTACATACTTAGCTTCAGCTGATGATATGGCCACAAAGTTCTGCTTCTTTGCACTCCAACATACTAACTTTCCTCCAAGGATCTGACGACTTCTAGAGGTGCTCTTTCTATCAAGGCAACATCCAGCAGTGTCTGAGTCTAAGTGGGCTTTAAGGTCAAAGCCTGATCCATTTGGATACCAGAGACCCAATGACGAAGATCCGTTGAGATACCTAAAAATTCTTTTGACAACTACAAGGTGGGATTCCTTGGAGTTAGCTTGGTACCTAGCATAGAGACATGTGGAGAATTGGATATCTGGTCTGCTCGCTGTGAGGTACATCAGTGACCCAATCATGCCTCTATATAAGGTCTCATTTACAGAGACCCTTGAGTCATCAGCAACCAAATTGTTGAGAGGAAGCATGAGGCATTTCACTGATGCACAATCAGACAGATCATACTTCTTGAGCAAGTCTCTAACATATTTCTCTTGACAAATGGAAATTCCTTTTTTGAATTTTGTTTAATTTGAAAACCCAAGAAAAAAATTAGTTCCCCCATCATGCTCATTTCATACTTTTTGGTCATTAATCTGACAAATTGCTTGCTCAAGGTTATGTTGGTTGAACAAAAAATTATATCATCCACATAAATCTGTACTATAATGACATCACCCTTGGACCTATAAGTGAACAAGGTTTGGCCAATAGTACCTCTAAAAAATTTATTGTCAAGTAGGAATTTTGATAAGGTTTCATACCAGGCTCTAGGCGCTTGTTTTAGCCCATAGAGTGCTTTGTGAAGTCTGCAAACGTGGTCACAGTAGTCATTGTTTTCAAACCCTGGAGGTTGCTTAACATAAACTTCCTTAGCAAGCTTCCCATTGAGAAAAGCACTCTTTACGTCCATCTGGTATACCATGAAACCTATATAAGCTGCACAGGCTAGAAAAATTCTGATAGCCTCTAATCTGGCAACTGGTGCAAAGGTTTCATCATAAACAATTCCCTCTGATTGATTGTAACCTAACACCACTAGCCTTGCTTTGTTTTTAACAATCATGCCAGCTTCATCCCTTTTGTTTCTGTGGACCCATTTGGTTCCAACCACTTACTTTCCAGTTAGAGATTTTACTAGAGTCCACACCTTGTTCCTCTTTATTTGATTCAACTCTTCTTGCATAGCTACAACCCATCCTTCATCAAGTAGAGCAGCATCAACGTTCTTAGGTTCCTCTTCAGAGAGAAAGTCAGCGAAGACGCATTCATTCGTTGAGGCAGTTTGCAGAGATCTTAATTTACCTATGACAGTGACTCCTTCAGAGGGGTCACCAAGGATATTTACAAGAAGAATATCTTGGTTTCTACTGCATTTTGATTGAGGAGCAGGAGTCTCTGCGGGTTATGGAGTCACATTAGGTTCATTGCATGAAGGCATTTCCTCACATATGATTTCTTCATCCATGATCTATTCACCCATTTGAGAGTTGAGAGAATTAGGATCAACATTTTCCACAACCAGAGATGGAGTGTGTGATTCAGCTACTGCAATCTCTGGGGAAAGATCAGAGATGGAGTGGGGATCAAATGCATGAACATAAGGGAACACCTTGTGACCTATTTTAGATGATTCTTTGGGGATTGAGAAATCATCCTCTGGGTATGATTTGACTTCATTGAAGTCAATGTCACAAGTATCTGAGTTGGTGTGTGAAATGACAACATCTGCTTCATTGAAGGTGACATGTATGGATTCTTCTAGCTCTTGCTTGCGGATATTGAACACTCTAAATGCTTTGGAGGTAGGAGAGTATCCAAGAAAGAAGCCATCATCTTACTGTACATCTAATTTACCCTACAATCCTTGTAGTTGTGAATGAAAATAGGGCAACCAAAGACATGAAAGTAGCTTACATCAGGGGATCTCTTCCTATAGACTTCATAAGCGGTTTTGCCATGTCTCTTCACAATGATGGATCTGTTTTGTGTGTAACATGCTGTGTATACAGCTTCACCCCAAAATTGCTTTGGAAGTCTTGATTCGCTGAGCATTGTCCTGGTAGCCTCCAGGAGGGTTCTATTCCTTCTTTCAGCGACACCATTTTGTTCTAGGATGCATGGGTTTGAAAAGTTCTGTGAAATTCCCTTTTCATCACAAAAGGCTTCGATGGCATGATTCTTGAATTTTGTGCCAGTATCACTTTTAATAGCCTTCACTCTGCAGTCATTGAAGTTCTCTATTTCTCTTTGTGAGAACTCGTATTTTTTTCTGGTAATTAAATTATCCTTTATTCGTACTAATGTCTGGTTTTTGCTAGGTTAGAAAAATTCGTTTCTCGGTATCTTCTCGAATTGATTTCCGGTTCAAAGTGCGACTCAGTTGTTCTTGGTGGAAAAGAGAATTGTTGGGTGTCGTAAACTAATTAAAAATTAAGACTTGAAACAAATAAAAATAAAGTAAAGTGGTAAAAAGAAATACTGAAAGATAAAAACTTGACAGGAAATTAATGACGAGAAATTAAAAATGTGACGAGAAATAAAAAGGCAAACTTAAAAGTAAATAAGGCAAACTAAAATTAAAGGCAAGTAAACTAAAAGTGCAATTAAGTAAAAAGGCGGGAAAAATAAAATTTAAAATTCAAAAACATAAACTTAAAAATAAACCAAAACTGAAATTACAAAACTAAGGAAAAGTGCTCATCCGGAATAAATCCTTCATCTGGAACATTAAGCTCATTCGGAACATTCATCCGGAACATTTTGGTTCGGAACATTTTGAACATTCATCCGGAACATTTTGGTTCGGAACATTTTGAACATTCATCCGGAACATTTTGGTTCGGAACATTTACTGATCCGGAATAAAGGACTGATCCGGAATAAAATGAGAAAAACACTGATACTGATTAATTACTAAAAAACATTGATTCGGAATAAAGAAAGAAAACCTTGATTCTGAACTTTCAAAATCACTGATTCGGAACAATTAAAACACACTGATTCGGAACAATTCAAAAACACTGATTCGGAACCTAAAAAAAACACTGATTCGGAACTTTCAAAAAATGACTGATTCGGAACTTTAAAAAAATGACTGATTCGGAACTTTTAAAAACACTGATTCGGAACATTTTCAATAGAACTGATTCAGAACAATCTGGGCAACTATAGTAAGCATGAACGAAGAACAGGGGAAAGAACTAGAACACGAATTTAACCAAATCTAACCAAGATCAACCAAAAGATTAAATCAAAGTAACCACAAATGATCAACTAATGATAATCAAACAAACCAAATCAATAAAACTAACAATAAAGCCAAATCAATCAAAACCCACTTGATTGAAAACCATAACACTCAAGAACATGAACACAAAGATTAAACACAAATAAGAAAGGTAGATGAGAGATTAAACAAGAAAAGTAAAGATTCAACAACAATTAAATAAAACTTACTTGGAATTAAAAGGAATTAAAAGGTGCGAGACAAGAAAATTAAAGTGCAAGAATTTAAGGTGCCAAATGAAAATGGTGGAAGAAGTGGGTTGTCAATCCACCCAACAACTACAAATGAAGCTACTAGTCATCTATTTATAGGGGAGGAGGTGGTTAGTGGAAGGAAGCTTCCTACCCTCTTTCTTCTTTCCTTAATTGCGTCATTAAGTCCTTGCTCTTCTTAATTCTTTGTTAATCTTCTTAATTCTTTGACTTTAACGACTTTGTCTCGGGATTTCTTTGAACTCGTCTTGTAATTCTTCAACAAATTAGACTTGAGTTCTTCGGCTTTAAGTAAACTTCCGTCTTTTGACTTTTTCTTCGATAAATCTTCAGAATTGGTCTTGGACTTCCGTTCTTTTTGCACTCTTGATTTCTTGACTTCGTCTTTCGTCTTTTTCTTCGATAAAAGCCCATGAATGCCCATGTTTTCTCCACTTTTCACCTTTTCATCCTAAATCACAACAAAAACACAAATCACGCATAATTCCGACATAAATGACATAAAATACACGTTTTGGCTCGGTTATTATTGTAATTAAGTGGTAAAAAGGATGGGTGTTTACACACCTATCAAATCCCCTACACTTAACCATTGCAATGTCCTCATGCAATGCATTAGCTACAAAGCACGTTTACACTTTTCATCACAATCAATCAGTCTTGGCCTTTATTAAAGAGATAGAAAATTATAAACATTCAAAGTTAAGAAATCAAAAACATACCTTTGGGTTTTGAAAATATCATGAATGATCATCATCCTCAAGTTTTCACTTTCTCCAAACTAAGCTTAAAAACGAGATCATTGTTATTATAAGTTAGCAAACTAACACAAATTCATGTGGCCCAATTATTCACTTAGACTCCCTTATTCCTAGGTGTATCTCTTATATTTTATTGTTGTCTTGAATGATCACGAGGATGCATTGTTGACTTATTTCGATAGTTTATTAGGCTGAAAATAAAGTGGGATGATTTAATCAATAGTTAGCTAAAGGACAAAATCTTTTAAAACTGCTTCTCGGGACCTCGTAAAGTTCATATCTTGGCATAACTTGCTTCGCGATTTGAGACCTTTCTCGGACCGATATTTGGCAGTAACTTCATACTTCAAATCTTGAGAGACGTTCATGAAATAATGGTCTTCTCTTCATAATAGGAATTTCTTCACTTGAAGTTTTGAGAGATTCTTCATATTTGGACCACGACTTCTTCATTTTTCTCCAATCTTTATTTTGGACTTTGATATACAACGATCCGCCTCCTTTTCGGACTTGGATCTATTTATCCTCATACCTTGCTAGGGTCTTTTCGGATAGACTTCTCCATGACTTTTGGGGAGTTTTTGCTTTTCGTCGTGTGTCTCGATCCTTCATATTGATTTTTGATAAATGATTCTTCACATCACTTGGGATCTTTAGCAACAAAATGTAGTCCTCATGCCTTGTTAGGACCTTTTTGGACTCGCCAATCTTCGCATCCCGCTTCAATAAGTTATGCCTTGGCTATGAACTCTAATCCATACCGAGCAACTTTTAAACGATCTTGGGCTAGAAGCTAAGTAACTTTTCAAATCGTACAACCTTATTTATTGCAGATAAATTTATTAGCAAGCGATGGGAGAATAGGCTTATAATCAACTCACATAAATTCACGAAAGAATACCAAACTTATAAGACTCTATCATCTCTCGTTCTCTATAGTTTAAAATCTCAAGGAATGAGACTCGTGGATGCTTAGGCTATCAAATCAAAGCTTTGGGTTTTCGAGTCGTCTATAGGATCTTGCAAATTCTTAGACTCTTTCAAGTTTAGAAATCGCATTTTAAAGTTCCCTTGATAGACAACTCTCTAGGATCAATTATAGGAACTTGCGAAAAGTTCTTGTTCTTAACCCGTGAGAGTTAAGACTTTCGTGTTTTATAGCTCCCTATATAAAAGCCTAGCAAAATTGACTTAAACACGTTAAGGATACTAGCTAGAGTAAACTTAGATAAGAAAACTCGGGTTGAGTAAAAAAATTCACAACGTTTAAAAAATTAAAACCACTTTATTAAAATTTTATTCTAACAAAGAAAGAAAATAACTATACAAAGGGAAAAACTAATAGGCCAAAATAGATCAAAAATTTTGAAAAATGTCGAAAAATTGATTTTCCGGTTAAAATGAGGACAAATACAAGGAAAAGACCACTTAACTTCGATAGAAGTCCCCCCTACACTTGATAAAAACATTGTCCTCAATGTTTAAACATGTTGGAGTAAACTCCCCTACCCTTAGGACATTGTGCACTTTGTTTAAATCTTGCTAAGGAAAGGACAACTAAAGAGATTCCTATTTTAATATTGAGAAATATAAAATAGTGAATCGAAAAGAGTTTAGGATAGAAACGGGAAGAAGGGAACACGGAATCACGGTTCGTCAAAAGTCATCAAGAGTGTGTCTTTGAAGCTCTAATCCCTGCACATGATAAGAAAGAAAACAAGAAACACCAACGGGGCTCCCCCTACACTTATGGTAAAGATAGATAGATAATTGGGTTGCCTCCCAAAAAGCGCTTGTTTATATTAACCGAGTCACGAGCCTGACTCGTCCCCGAATTAAATGGTCCATGGGGAAGCCTCGAATGTAATACCGGGATCAAAGACCTTGTCCTCGTTCCCGGTTGACATCAACAAAGGAGAGGCGGGGGGATAAGTCTTGAATGGGAGAAAGATTCTTTCAACATACGAAAAATATGTGAAATCAAGATCCACGGGAGGTGGGGTGGGTAAAGTAAGCACATTGTCATCCCCCAAAGACAATGGATGCTGAGCACTCGGCAAATCCGTCATGTTATCAATCATGAAATAGTGAATGGCACCTCCCGGGTTAAAGCACTCATCCTCCGTGATAGTGGCTAAAGGGGAGGATGAAAGGTGCTCGGGAGGGGGACTTGGGACAATACCTTCCTGTAGCAAATTATCAGAAATAATATCCCCCTCCGTGTCATCATCATCAATACCTGGAGGTATGGAATGAATGTCTATTTCTTCCAGCAATGGGTCATTATCTTCAACGGGAGGAATAGAAGGAGGTAAAGAGGAGGAAAGAGGAGGAGAAGTCAACTCTTCGATTTGAGCAATAAGAAGGTGCACTTTCTGTAATCTATCGCAAAGAAGCACGTCTTCCACCTCATCCACAAGTTCAAGTTCATCAGTGAACTTCTCGTAAGACGGAGAGAATAAATTGTCATCGCCTGCATCTCCTGGTGGAAATTGAGAAATTTCAAAAGTGAAATTCTCATAGCGGGGAGAAGAATCGTCATCATTTGGATCGACCGCTTGCGTGAAAGCAACGTCGTCCTGAAGCTCCATAACAGATAAGTCACAAACCTCATCATCCAGTAATTTGTCGAGACCAACATCACTAAGCTCATTTAACGAATCTAGATCCTTAGACGCAGTAGGAACATCGAGAGTAGGAGAAGCAACTTCAGAAGATTGGTTGAAAGTGTAGACATCATCGTCGTCGTCATCATCATAATAGATGGGACGAGTCCAGTTAGGAGTGACGTAGTCGGCTAACTCTTCCTTGAAAACCTCCACATCTTTAAGAAGCTCATGAAGTAACTTTTGTTGTTCATCGCCTTGAGTATGTTCAATTGAACCTATTCTATCCCACGCTGTCATTAAACATTGTGGTGTAGAAAAGAAGGTTAAACGACTAAATTGGCTCAAAAAGGTGTCGGTGGTTTTCAAGATTTCTTCACTATCAAGCAAAGGTTGCTTTTCCTGATGTAAGTCAGCTCGGAGTTGAGCTATACTTTCTAGAATATGGTTCAAAGAAGTGAGTTGTTGGTCAAGACTAATTTGCTGAGAGGATTGATGATTGAGGGTGTGATGTGGGGGCTCAAAGTTATAGACACTGGGATGATAGCATGGAAATTTCTCAAAGACCATCGACGGATCACAAGAAGAAGCATCGTGTGGGCCCCCACAAATATAGCACCACGGGTATGGAGAAAAATTCGGTGCTTCTTGTGGATAGCTATTACCATTGTCATAATTGTAACCCGGTTCTTGCTCGTGATCATACGGGTATCAAACCGGACACGAAACATGCCAATGAGAATCGCTTCCACAATAGATGCACGGGGGAACAGGAGGTGGATTCAAAAAGGACGAATTAGTCGAGTTGCACAA
The DNA here is from genome assembly GCA_025667525.1 of Glebionis coronaria. NCBI lineage: Eukaryota > Viridiplantae > Streptophyta > Magnoliopsida > Asterales > Asteraceae > Glebionis > Glebionis coronaria. Next base: position 449,280,276 of record CM046877.1, on the reverse strand, counting down.
TGGATAAAATCCGAATCCGAATTGTGTATTGTCGATATCGTTTCCGCACCGCTCACATGTACACCATTGACATGAGTCGTTCTCGTATAATCGTCTCCCACACCCGACGCAATGGACATAAGAATCCATAAAGAAAAATAGATAAGCAAGAAGAATATTTTTGGTGCAAAACTTTGAAAAAGAAATGTTTTTTATGATTTTTTAAATGTTTTTGGGACTTTTGAAAATTTTTGACACGAAAAATAACGTTCACGAGTGAACGGATCCCAAAAGCCAACGCGTCTCTCACAAAAAACCGTGAATCCTCACGAAAAGAGCCGGCAGCGGCGCCATTTTAATAAAATGATTTTGCTAGTTGAAAATTTCGTTTATCGGTATCTTCTCGAATTGATTTATGGTTCAAAGTGCGACTCAGTTGTTCTTGGTGGAAAAGAGAATTGTTGGGTGTCGTAAACTAATTAAAAATTAAGACTTGAAACAAATAAAAATAAAGTAAAGTGGTAAAAAGAAATACTGAAAGATAAAAACTTGACAGGAAATTAATGACGAGAAATTAAAAACGTGACGAGAAATAAAAAGGCAAACTTAAAAGTAAATAAGGCGAAATAAAATTAAAGGCAAGTAAACTAAAAGTGCAATTAAGTAAAAAGGCGGGAAAAATAAAATTTAAAATTCCAAAACATAAACTTAAAAATAAACCAAAACTAAGGAAAAGTGCTCATCCGGAATAAATCCTTCATCCGGAACATTAAGCTCATTCGGAACATTCATCCGGAACATTTTGGTTCAGAACATTTTGAACATTCATCCGGAACATTTTGGTTCGGAACATTTTGAACATTCATCCGGAACATTTTGGTTCGGAACATTTACTGATCCGGAATAAAGGACTGATCCGGAATAAAATGAGAAAAACACTGATCCGGATTAATTACTAAAAAACATTGATTCGGAATAAAGAAAGAAAACCTTGATTCGGAACTTTCAAAATCACTGGTTCAGAATAATTAAAACACACTGATTCGGAACAATTCAAAAACACTGATTCGGAACATTTCAAAAATCCTTGATTCGGAACATAAAAAAAACACTGATTCGGAACTTTCAAAAAATGATTGATTCGGAACTTTCAAAAAATAACTGATTCGGAACTTTTAAAAACACAGATTCGGAACATTCTCAATAGAACTGATTCGAAACAATCTGGGTAACTACAGTAAGCATGAACGAAGAACAGGGGAAAGAACTAGAACACGAATTTAACCAAATCTAACCAAGATCAACCAAAAGATTAAATCAAACTAACCACAAATGATCAACTAATGATAATTGATATTAGTATAAATACTCATATCATTTGTAGCTTAAAACAATGAAATATTGCACATAATGTATCAAATATGCCTTGGATATGCTTGTTTCTTGTTTGAATGTGTGTAGGTACCAAGTTCACGAAAATCGACAAAAATCGACACGAGAATGAAGAAAAAGATCAAAGAGCCAAAATCAAGCTCGACTTGAGTGGATTTATCAATTTTGCGAGTTTATGGCCAAGTGGGGCCCACAATGGGGAAAATGGGCTCAATGGCCCATTTAGATTTTCAAGTTAATAAAAAGTTTTAATTTGCAAGTCCAATAAAAGCCCATTTGAGAATTATATACGGATGGAAAAGGTTCTTGGGCTCCAGCCCAAACATTTTGGAGAAAAATGAAACGAATGAAGAGATATGGGCCTGTTAGGGTTTTGGTTGAAGTATACAAAACAAATAAATCTTCATATTATTCACATTTCACCACATTGTTTTCACACGTCACTCTCATGTTTGTTTTTACCCACAAACGCATCATTCACTCCCAACAAATAAAGTAAAACCGACCCCTCACCCATTTAATATTCACCACATATTTACTCCTTTCGTTAGAAACTATGTGTTTCTTCTTCCCCATTATCTTCCCCATCAAAACCTGTAAAAATAAACCACTATTCATTAACCCTAGATGGGTAAAAAAATCAGTTTTACAAAGGGCTTTTCATTTAATTAATTAATTCACTCCAAAAGAAAATAAAACCCCAATCTTATAGGAAGAGAGTGGATGGTGCGAAGGTGATACGTGGCAGCTGTTGATTTGAGAAGACACATCATTCTCCCTAATCCACCAATCACAAGGCCTGAAACTAGCACAACTAACACAAATCAGTGCCAAGCTGGCAATCCGTGTGTGCTAGGTGCTATATCAACCATCCGATGGAAGTTTCAGAAGAGAGAGAATAAGGAAATAAAGATCAAAGGCTCAGAATCAATTGGAATATCCCTCGAGAGATCCGAATATTCGCTCCAACAAGCCATTGGGGAGGCTATAAAAACCCCCAATTATCTTGTATTTTTCATCCTTTACTTTTTACTTAATGTTATGTTGTATAAATTAGTATTAGATTAAGTAATGTATTTTATTTTTATCTAGTATTGTAAACTTTTTGGAAATTAATAAAAGTTAAATCGTTTATTATTCAATCTTGTCTCGTTTATTTACTGTTTTAATTTGATTTACATTCTACATCTGTTTACTATTTCTTAAGGATAATATTTGAGATGTTAAAAGTAAGCTAATTAATAGCTTAATTTTTAATATTAAAAGTTAAAAAGGATTTAAGTTTCTTATCCCCACTGGATAAGTGTTCAAATAAAGAATCTGTTCTGATTCGAATCTGGTTCGTGCATGAAATGATGTTTGGTGGTTAATGGAGGTTCGAGTTACGGTTCATCTAGGATGCTCAGCGCATACCTACTTCTCAACGGCTTTCTACAAATGGTTCGAATCCTTTTTTTAATTTTAAGCTTTTAGTTAGATAAAATGTTATGTAATCTGATTATGAGTTTTAGTTTAATATGCTAAAGTGATGATTATATTGATGTTTGTTTGATTTAGATTTAATTGGATTTAAGTTTTGACTGTACACGGCTTTGGGTTCTAATTTCTGTATGATTGAGGGTTTATAACTGTATGATTATAGCTGAATAGTTTGGATTTAGTTTACTTATAATTTGTTTGGATATTTTGTTAGGATTCAGTCAGAATGGGGAATGGGATTGATATATCTGCTTGTTTGTGATTTAACTTGACTGAAAATCTGAGTTACTTGGTTTTTGAAAACGTAGTATAGTTTTAATTAGTTTGTTATTGGTTTAAACTTGAGTTGAAATGGATTAGTTTAAGTCTGTTAAGCTTTGCTGATTATTAATCAGGTTAAAAGTGTGTACTGAACTGTTGCTATATTATTAGTTGATTATTAAATTCTTGTAGAGTTGTGCTATTATACCCTGTTTTATCTCCATTTTGTTGTAGTTTATATCAGTTTAAATTAGGTTATAGTTTACTGAAGTTTCTGCCTGTTTGGGAATTTTATTGTGACTGTTGAAATTGATTAAGCTCATTTAAATAGCTTTCTGTTTGAAATCGTTTCGTGATACCTGCCGATTTGTGTTGTTGTGATTGATGATTAACTTAGATACTGCTTGTATTTGGATGATTGAATTTGTGATATGGATTTGATATTGTTGTGTTTACTGTTTTCTTTTCTAGATTGGTTTTCATTTTATTTAAATTTCTACTGAATAATTGTTTATGTATAAGCTGTTCAGATTCCAACGATTTGAATAAGCTCAATAAGCTGATTCCTATCAGCTGATGCAAATAAGCTCAAAAAGTCTTTCCTAAGACTGTACTTGGTCAAATCTGTTAAAAAGAATTTATCTAAAAAAATATGTCCATCACAAGGTTCGAACCTGTGACCTCCTGGTCACAGGCATAGGGTGATAGCCATCTGAGCTATTGGCTCATTTGATTTTAGTTTCTGAAATACAATTAATATAGTGTAGTTGTTTGGGAGTTTTCTTTAATTAAGTACTTCTTATTTACTTTTTAAATTCGTTTGTTTTTATAAAACTTTAATAAATATTTTTATTAAGATAAGTTTTAGTTTAATAATAAATAAAATATAAAAAAAAAATAAAAAAAGTTTTTATTTATAAAGTTTAATTAGTTTAAAAAAGTGTAATTAGATTTTTTAAATAGTTTAAAAGTTATTTTTATTAAATAGATTTATTTTTATAAATTTTTAAATTAGATTAATTATTAAATAGTGTTTTAAATTTTAAATAATTAATTGATTGTAGATTTTTAAAATAGAGGGGTTAACGATTCATGCACTTTAGGTTTATTTTAAATAGTTTAAAATTGGTAGATTTAATTTGTATTTTAAAAACCAAAAACCAATTCAAATCGATTGTCCAAATCAAAACAAAACGTATCAAATTCATAAGATCTTCGTGTACAACGAACTCGACTCACTCACGTGTTTAATTGAATTCATCATTGGTAGTATTAGTCTATTACTTTTTCCTAAAAGTAATTTTCTAATTTACCCTATAACGTAATCTAATTATCACATATACTATCCACGACACATCAAAAATTTTGGCGCCGCTGCCGGGGATCTTGTGTACGATTCGTCTTTGTGGAGATTTGTTGATCGTGGATTTGAAGACCCTTTCCGTCCTCGGAAAGTTTTGTTATTTTTCTATTATATAGTATGTATCGTTTTTCTCGTTTTTTGTGAATAATATATTGTATTACGTAGAACAATAATTTTAAATACTTTTCAAATAAGCCTTAGTTGGGATTTCATCACCTAGCTATTGTATTCGAATCCAAAACAAAAATAAAGGCAAAATAGATAAATACTAATAAGAAGTTTGAACTCGATTTATACAAACTATAAGGTGGGTATAAGGCGACGTGCTATAAAAGGCCGTCTAAGGAAAAAGGTTTTTAAGTGCTTTGTGCCACCTCGTTTCCCCGCTTGCTTGTGCGTATATTGAGAGGGACGACCTATTATTGGTTTGCCGACTCAAGTAGTATTAAATCTTATTTTTGTTGTTTACTTATTGAACCTCGAGACGTTTAGGATTTCACCTATCGTTTCAAAGTCGACCGAGGGTAATTTACTTCCATAGTAGTTATCCTTATTCCTTGTTTTTTATCGATCATTATTGATTGAGAAATACCAAATAAAATACCAAAAATAATCTTCTTTCTTGTCTAATTTCTTTTCTTCAATCCTCTAAATTCTCGTCTTTGTAGTGTATGCAATTACGTTCTTCTCGTCTTGTGATTGATTTTAATAGGCTTGAAAATATTCCTCGTAGAAATAGAAATCGTCAACAACGAATAGTGGAACCCGAGCTTCCACTTATTGTTGTAGAGATGGCCAATAACCGAACAATGGAGGAATTGCTCCGTGCACCCACCGAAGGGTATGGGGAAGCAATCGTTGTGCCGGCTATTTTGGCGGATCATTTTGAGATTAAGACGGGTCTTCTATCACTCATTCGTGCCGACCAATTTCGTGGCAATGAGACCGATAGCCCGCATTCTCACATTCGGAATTTTAATGGAATTACCTCGACTCTCAAGTTTAGAGATGTGCCGAATGACGTGATTAAGCTCATGCTTTTTCCGTACTCGCTCGAGGGTAATGCTAAGCTTTGGTATGAAAATGAACCACCGGGTTCGATTTTAACTTGGGTTGATTTAGTGTCAAAGTTTATGAATTATTTCTTTCCACCGTCCAAGACAACACACTTTAAAAATGAGATCACTAGATTTGAACAAAAAGTGCATGAATCGTTTGGGGTTGCTTGGGAGAGATTTAAAGATTTGTTAAGACAATGTCCACACCACGGTTTCTCGGAATTGCATCAAATAAATACTTTTTATAATGGGCTTAATATGATTGAACAAGATTCTTTAAATGCCGCCGCGGGTGGTAATCTTTTAAGAAAAACACCGAGAGACGCGTGGAGAATAATTGAGGATAAGTATAGAGCACAATATTCACGAAACACACCGGGTGTTTCCAATGTGAATTCATCTAATCACGAGATTGCTAGATTGGACTCTAAGATTAATAGTGGATTTGCGACTTTGTTGAGTGAGATTAGGAAGAATCCTCATGGATCGATTAATATGATTGAGAATGTTTGTGTATCATGTGGTGGAGCACATCCTAATTATGCTTGTTTAAACACGGGGGTTTGATCAAGCTAGTGCTTTTGCCGTGACGGGAACTTATGGCTCCAACGGTCAAGTTCCTCGTCAAAATCATGTTGCTCCACCGGGTTTTCCACCGGTTCAAAATAGGTACAACAATGGAAACAATGGGAATAATTTTAACCGTGGTAACCAATGGAATTTCAATCAAGGAAATGGGTTTAATGCTAATCAAAACAATCAAGGTTTTCAAGGGAATAATCAAAATGATTTGTCAAGCTATATCAAGTCAAATGAGGCAAATATGAAAGCTTTGCAAAATAACATTCAAGGGCAAATTAATACTTTGAAACTCGATTTTCAAAATACGATTAAAGGGCAAAACAATAAGATTGAGCTTAATCAACAAAGGCTAGAACAAACCCAAAATCGTATGCAACAAAATTTGGAACAAGGTCAAAATAAATTGCTTTCGATGTTTGAAGGATTCATGTCTAAACCGTCATCTTCTTCGGGTTGCTTACCTAGTAATACCATTCCAAACCCGAAGGGAGAGCTTAAGGCCGTAACCGTTTATGATGATTGTGAGAATTTAGACGAAGTTGAAGTAATTGAGTTTAAGCCTCCACCTAAGGAAACTTTCCTAGAAGTTACTAAGGCTACTTTGAATGTGATTAGTACCTCGGTTTTCTTTGATTACTTTCCCGAGAAATATAAAGATCCGGTTCAATTCTTGATACCTTGTGTTTTCAATGAGCTTGGGGTTTGCAAAGGCCTAGCCGATCTAGGAGCTAGCATTAACATAATGCCCCTAGCCCTTTGGAAGACCATTGATTATGCACCTCTTAGTTCCACTCGTATGATCATTGAGCTTGCTAATGGAACCACCACTTGACCGGTTGGTATAGCGGAAAATGTCATTATGAAAGTGGGAAACTTCTTGTACTTAGCCGACTTTGCTATTGTGGATTATGAGACCAATCCTCGTGTGCCTATTATTCTAGGACGACCATTTTTGTGCACGGCTCAAATTCAAGTTGATATGAGGAAAGAGGAAATTAAATTGTTTTATGGAGATAAAAGCATTGTTTTTAAACCGGAAAAGATTCCAAGATTTGCTCCTAAGAAAGTTGAAAGTGTTAAGCTTGTTGAAACCATTGAAAATGATAAGAAAGCTCTTTTTGATAAAGGCGTTTTTCCAATTTTGGAAACTTCTAATTGTGATAAAGGAAAGTTAAAGTCAAATGAAGAAGCTTGCTTTGTTGAAACATGTTGTAACCTTTCCTCATCTACACTCACTCCACACGAGGATGCTAAGATTGAAAAACAAATTGATGATTACTTGAGTGAGCCATTCGATGCTAGTGAGTTTGTTAATGAGAATTTTGATCCCGAGAGTGACATTGCTTTAATTGAACAATCTTTGAAAATGGACTCATTTTCACTCTCTTCTAAGGATCATGTTGATGTTCCTAAGGCACAATCTTCAATTGAAGAGCCTTTGATTCCTAACTTCACACCGAGTGAGTTTAGTGACTATTCATGTGATAAGTTCATCGATGAACTTTTTGCTATTATTGATCCACTTCCACGGGGAAGTGAAGACGTTTCCAATCTCGAGATCCAACGTGATTCTTGTGTTTTACCTACCATTCTCGAGGAATTCGCCGATGAATTGCCTTTAGATGAGAATGATGATCTTGTATCCGAGTGTGACACACTCGATACTTTGTCGGATATTTCTTGTGATGACAAGATTGATGACACTTTCGTGACTTACTCAAATCCTCTCTTTGAAGTTTCATTGAACAATAATCCGTTGTTTCAAGAGGATTTTGAGAACATCATACCTCCTACATCTCACAACCTTTGTGATGATGATCTTCTCATGAAGGAGGTTGATGAGTTTCTTTATATAGACATTCCTTCGGAATTTGAGGAAGAGTCTAATGAAGGTGATGAAGACTCTTGGTTTGATCACCCGATTTATGATGATGACAATGTTGACCCGGAGGGAGAAATTACTTTTGCTTCTATTATCCTTCCCACTCGCTTTGATCTTAATGTGCGGGTTTTTCATGCGACTCGTTTTGAGTACCATGACCCTTTTATTCACATTCATAAGAGTGAAAAGGTCAACAAAGTCATGAAAGTTGAAACCACTATGGTTGAGACTTTTGTACCACAATTACCATGTGCTTCATATGATTTAGGATTAGCATGGGGGGACGACACCTTGTTGTCTATTCCTTTCTCCACCGAGGACGAGGTATTCGATCCCAGAATCGTTGATTTAGGGAAATCTCGGCCTTTCACCGATGCAATAATTGAAAGATTTTTCGATCATCTTGGTGCGAGTTTATCTCGTGGAGCATGCTACATCCATACCATTAGTTGTGACTACCATCTCTTGTTAGAGATTTGTGTTGGAGTTTTATCCTTTCGTTTGTCATCCGGCAACGAGGATGAAATCTTTGACCCCGGCATCGTGCTTCATGTTGTAATTTATTCTAATATGCCGGTTTTTACCATTTTCCCTAAGGACCAATGAATGCGGGGATCGAGTCGAGCTCATGACTCGGTGAACAAAAACGAGTGTATTCTATCTTTTTTCTCTTTTCTAACATTAATAAGGCTTGATCTTTCAAGCTCGTGCTCGTGTTTTGTTGTGTTGTGATCTTAGGTATGACCCTTATCATTGAAGACTCTCGTGTTCGGTTTTTGCCGGTCCACTTGATCTTCCATTCTTTGAATGCCAACAAGGGGCACACTTTCTATCCCTTGATTTTTATCGACTAACGTTTTATCTTGAGGCATAATTAATAAACGGCTTATAGATTTACGTGCTCTTTCCATGATAGGAGTTTGCATTAGACTCTTCGTATTTTAGCAAGGGGGTGTCACTCTTGAGCTAAGAAACATTGAGGACAATGTTTGGTTTTAGCATGGGGTAGTCAATCGATATAATCGCTTGCTATTGCTTTTGTCGTGTCTAAACGTATTGTTCTTCTCATTTTTCAATGAAATTTTAAATTTTTGTGTTATTTTTAAGTTTTAATAAATAAAATAAGTGTTTTTGACACGAATGTAGACTTTCAATAAGAATAGTTTTTGACTCGACTCGGTTTTTAACCTTAGCTTTTCCTTAACGTATTTGAATTAAGTTTTGCTAGGCTATTATATAGGGAGCTTTAAAACGCGAAAGTCTTAATTCATACGAGTTAAGAACAAGAACTTTTCGCAAGCTCCTATAATTGATCCTAGAAAGTCGTTTATCAAGGGAACTTTAAAACGCAAATTCTAAAACTTGCAAAAGTATAAGAAGTTGCAAGATCCTATAGATGACTTGAAAACCCAAAACTTTGATTTAATAGGCTAAGTATCCATTGATTTCATTCTTGGAATTTTACAATATGGAGAACAAGAGATGATAGAGCCAATTATAAGTTTGGTATTCTTTCGGGAATTTATGTGAGTTAATTATGAGCCTATTCTCCCATCGCTTGTTAATAAATTTAATTGTAATAAATAAGGTTGAACGATTTGAAAAGTTACTTAGCTTCTAGCCCAAGATCGTTTAGAAGTTGCTCGGTATGGATTAGAGTTCATAGCCAAGGCATAACTTATTGAAGCGGGATGCGAAGATTGGCGAGTCCAAAAAGGTCCTAACAAGACATGAGGGCTATGTTTTATTGCTAAAGATCTCAAGTGATGTGAAGACTCATTTATCAAAAATCAATATGAAGGATCGAGACACACGACGAAAAGCAAAATACTCCCAAAAATTCATGGAGAAGTCTATCCAAAAAGACCAAAATAAGGTATGAGGATAAATGAAGCCAAGTCCAAAAAAGAGGCGGATCGTTGTTAATCAAAATCCCAATTAAAGATTGGAGAAAAATGAAGAAGTCGTGGTCCAAGTATGAATCTCTCAAAACTTCAAGTGAAGAAATATAATGAAGAGAAGACCATTATTTCGTGAACGTATCTCAAGGTTGGAAGTATTAAGTCACTGCCAAATATCGGTCCGAGAAAGGTCTCAAATCGCGAAGCAAGTTATGCCAAGATATGAACTTTATGAAGTCCCGAGAAGCAGTTTTAAAAGATTTTGTCCTTTAGCTAACTATTGATTAAATCGTTCACTTTATTTTCGGCCTAATAAATTATCGAAATAAGTCAACAATGTATCCTCGTGATCATTCTAGACAACAATAAAGTATAAGAGATACACCTAGGAATAAGGGAGTTTAAGTGATTAATTGGCCCACATGAATTCGTGTTAGTCTACCAACTTATAATAACAATGATCTTGTTTTTCACTTGGCATGGAAAAGTGAAAAGTCGAGGACGATGAATCTATTTGAGTTTTTATGATCATTAAAGTTATTTTATGTCTTTACAAAATAAAATGTCAAAAGTTGAATAATGGTGTAGATATAGTTTTAATTTATCATTGCGTGAGGACACGGCAATTGCTTAGCATGGGGCAATTTGATATGAGTATAAATACTCATATCATTTGTAGCTTAAAACAATGAAATATTGCACATAATGTATCAAATATGCCTTGGATATGCTTGTTTCTTGTTTGAATGTGTGTAGGTACCAAGTTCACGAAAATCGACAAAAATCGACACGAGAATGAAGAAAAAGATCAAAGAGCCAAAATCAAGCTCGACTTGAGTGGATTTATCAATTTTGCGAGTTTATGGCCAAGTGGGGCCCACAATGGGTAAAATGGGCTCAATGGCCCATTTAGATTTTCAAGTTAATAAAAAGTTTTAATTTGCAAGTCCAATAAAAGCCCATTTGAGAATTATATACGGATGGAAAAGGTTCTTGGGCTCCAGCCCAAACATTTTGGAGAAAAATGAAACGAATGAAGAGATATGGGCCTGTTAGGGTTTTGGTTGAAGTATACAAAACAAATAAATCTTCATATTATTCACATTTCACCACATTGTTTTCACACGTCACTCTCATGTTTGTTTTTACCCACAAACGCATCATTCACTCCCAACAAGTAAAGTAAAACCGACCCCTCACCCATTTAATATTCACCACATATTTACTCCTTTCGTTAGAAACTATGTGTTTCTTCGTCCCCATTATCTTCCCCATCAAAACCTGTAAAAATAAACCACTATTCATTAACCCTAGATGGGTAAAAAAATCAGTTTTACAAAGGGCTTTTCATTTAATTAATTAATTCACTCCAAAAGAAAATAAATCCCCAATCTTATAGGAAGAGAGTGGATGGTGCGAAGGTGATACGTGGCAGCTGTTGATTTGAGGAGACACATCATTCTCCCTAATCCACCAATCACAAGGCCTGAAACTAGCACAACTAACACAAATCAGTGCCAAGCTGGCAATCCGTGCGTGCTAGGTGCTATATCAACCATCCGATGGAAGTTTTAGAAGAGAGAGAATAAGGAAATAAAGATCAAAGGCTCAGAATCAATTGGAATATCCCTCGAGAGATCCGAATATTCGCACCAACAAGCCATTGGGGAGGCTATAAAAACCCCCAATTATCTTGTATTTTTCATCCTTTACTTTTTACTTAATGTTATGCTGTAGAAATTAGTATTAGATTAAGTAATGTATTTTCTTTTTATCTAGTATTGTAAACTTTCTGGAAATTAATAAAAGTTAAATCGTTTATTATTCAATCTTGTCTCGTTTATTTACTGTTTTAATTTGATTTACATTCTAAATCTGTTTACTATTTCTTAAGGATAATATTTGAGATGTTAAAAGTAAGCTAATTAATAGCTTATTTTTTAATATTAAAAGTTAAAAAGGATTTAAGTTTCTTATCCCCACTGGATAAGTGTTAAAATAAAGAATCTGTTCCGATTCGAATCTGGTTCGTGCATTGAAATGATGTTTGGTGGTTAATGGAGGTTCGAGTTACGGTTCATCTAGGATGCTCAGCGCATACCTACTTCTCAACGGCTTTCTACAAATGGTTCGAATCCTTTTTTTAATTTTAAGCTTTTAGTTAGATAAAATGTTATGTAATCTGATTATGAGTTTTAGTTTAATATGCTAAAGTGATGATTATATTGATGTTTGTTTGATTTAGATTTAATTGGATTTAAGTTTTGACTGTACACGGCTTTGGGTTCTAATTTCTGTATGATTGAGGGTTTATAACTGTATGATTATAGCTGAATAGTTTGGATTTAGTTTACTTATAATTTGTTTGGATATTTTGTTAGGATTCAGTCAGAATGGGGAATGGGATATCTGCTTGTTTGTGATTTAACTTGACTGAAAATCTGAGTTACTTGGTTTTTGAAAACGTAGTATAGTTTTAATTAGTTTGTTATTTGTTTAAACTTGAGTTGAAATGGATTAGTTTAAGTCTGTTAAGCTTTGCTGATTATTAATCAGGTTAAAAGTGTGTACTGAACTGCTGCTATATTATTAGTTGATTATTAGATTCTTGTAGAGTTGTGCTATTATACCCTGTTTTATCTGCATTTTGTTGTAGTTTATATCAGTTTAAATTAGGTTATAGTTTACTGAAGTTTTTGCCTGTTTGGGAATTTAATTGTGACTGTTGAAATTGATTAAGCTCGTTTAAATAGCTTTCTGTTTGAAATCGTTTCGTGATACCTGCCGATTTGTGTTGCTGTGATTGATGATTATCTTAGATACTGCTTGTATTTGGATGATTGAATTTGTGATATGGATTTGATATTGTTGTGTTTACTGTTTTCTTTTCTAGATTGGTTTTCATTTTATTTAAATTTCTACTGAATAATTGTTTATGTATAAGCTGTTCAGATTCCAACGATTTGAATAAGCTCAATAAGCTGATTCCTATCAGCTGATGCAAATAAGCTCAAAAAGTCTTTCCTAAGACTGTACTTGGTCAAATCTGTTAAAAAGAATTTATCTAAAAAATATGTCCATCACAAGGTTCGAACCTGTGACCTCCTGGTCACAGGCATAGGGTGATAGCCATCTGAGCTATTGGCTCATTTGATTTTAGTTTCTGAAATACAATTAATATAGTGTAGTTGTTTGGGAGTTTTCTTTAATTAAGTACTTCTTATTTACTTTTTAAATTCGTTTGTTTTTATAAAACTTTAATAAATATTTTTATTAAGATAAGTTTTAGTTTAATAATAAATAAAATATAAAAAAAATAAAAAAAAATAAAAAAAGTTTTTATTTATAAAGTTTAATTAGTTTAAAAAAGTGTAATTAGATTTTTTAAATAGGTTAAAAGTTATTTTTATTAAATAGATTTATTTTTATAAATTTTTAAATTAGATTAATTATTAAATAGTTTTTTAAATTTTAAATAATTAATTGATTGTAGATTTTTAAATTAGCGGGGTTAACGATTCATGCACTTTAGGTTTATTTTAAATAGTTTAAAATTGGTAGATTTAATTTGTATTTTAAAAACCAAAAACCAATTCAAATCGATTGTCCAAATCAAAACAAAACGTCTCAAATTCATAAGATCTTCGTGTACAACGAACTCGACTCACTCACGTGTTTAATTGAATTCGTCATTGGTATTATTAGTCTATTACTTTTTCCTAAAAGTAATTTTCTAATTTACCCTATAACGTAATCTAATTATCACATATACTATCCACGACACATCAATAATCAAACAAACCAAATCAATAAAACTAACAATAAAGCCAAATCAATCAAAACCCACTTGATTGAAAACCATAACACTCAAGAACATGAACACAAAGATTAAACACAAATAAGAAAGGTAGATGAGAGATTAAACAAGAAAAGTAAAGATTCAACAACAATTAAATAAAACTTACTTGGATTTAAAAGGAATTAAAAGGTGCGATACAAGAAAATTAAAGTGCAAGAATTTAAGGTGTCAAATGAAAATGGTGGAAGAAGTGGGTTGTCAATCTACCCAACAACTACAAATGAAGCTACTAGTCATCTATTTATAGGGGAGGAGGTGGTTAGTGGAAGGAAGCTTCCTACCCTCTTTCTTCTTTCCTTAATTGCGTCATTAAGTCCTTGCTCTTCTTAATTCTTTGTTAATCTTCTTAATTCTTTGACTTTAACGACTTTGTCTCGGGATTTCTTTGAACTCGTCTTGTAATTCTTCAACAAATTAGACTTGAGTTCTTCGGCTTTAAGTAAACTTCCGTCTTTTGACTTTTTCTTCGATAAATCTTCAGAATTGGTCTTGGACTTCCGTTCTTTTTGCACTCTTGATTTCTTGACTTCGTCTTTCGTCTTTTTCTTCGATAAAAGCCCGTGAATGCCCGTGTTTTCTCCACTTTTCACCTTTTCGTCCTAAATCACAACAAAAACACAAACCACACATAATTCCGACATAAATGACATAAAATACACGTTTTGGCTCGGTTATTATTGTAATTGAGTGGTAAAAAGGATGGGTGTTTACACACCTATCACGTACCTTTCAATTTTATAATGTTTAACCTGTTTCTTTTACTTTTTATGCGTAAATCTTGAGAATTTAAGAATTTTAATTAAGTGGTATTTTAATTATTTTTCTAACAATGCAAAATAATTTATTTGGAATTATTAAAATTTTATTTAAATCAAAAGTTTTGATTTAAAAGCACCCGCACGTGTTTTATAAAAAGTTTACCCGATTCGATGGAACCGTTACCGATGGCTATTTCGACTCTAAGAAGTCAAAATAATTATGTTTCCATAAATATCATCGTTATGACATAGAAATATTTTTCTATTGTCGGCGTTTTAGTTTCGCATTTTACGAGCATTTCTTTGTAATTTACGTTAAACTTTTAGGCGTCATTCGTTTATTCGACGCGTTAAACCTTATTATATTATAAATCCCATTTATTTATCAAAATGTCAACGTTCTCCCAAATGCCGATTTTTTTAATTTTTATATTGAACTTTTTTATTTACTTATGTTTACGTGTATTTTTTTTTTAAATTGCGTAACTTTTAAAATATCGGGCTTCGATAATACCCGCTTTATTAATTATGATAAATGCAACAAATACTCACTCATTTCATATATTCTAAAACACCCTCTTATCTTTTCATCTTTGCTTTGCCGACAAAAAAAAACCAAAAACACATTTTCATCTTTTTTTGTTACTCTTAGTTAATTTTTGTTTAAAGATCAAAGGAAAGTTCTAAATATTGTCTTATTCATTTTCTTCCATCATAATCAAGTCTATCAACAACCATTGGATCATTTTAGGGGCTGATTATAATTAGCTATTGGATTGATTATATGTTTGGATTAAGTCCATAAGGGTAAAGAGATTGAAAGAGTTATACACAAATCTTGTTAACAATCATCCATTTTCATAGTTTTGTAAGGAATCATCAACCTTTTCATCTTTATGCATGGTTTTGATTTTGATTTTCCGATGGGTTTTGATTTATTTAAATATTGATACTTATATATTCATGTTTATTCCTTGATTTCATTGATTATGGCATTGTATGAAATTGGGTGAATTTGAAATGGGTTAAAACTAGTGTTTGGATAAATTGGATTGCTGATTTTGATAGGCCTGCATTGTTTGGATGTTTTAAAAATGTTTCGTGAGATTCACATTTAAAAGAAAAATAAGATGAGATAGCTCCAGGTCTTAGGTTCGTTTTGCCGGCTCGTTCAATCCAAGACGAGGTCCGATGATTTAGTTATGATTTAAAAGGTGAAGGTGCACAGATTTTGCAAACCTGCTGTATATGGCCAATAACTAAAAAATTTTGTACATAAACACCCAAATATGTAAAACTATGATCTGTATAGGACTCTTATATCTTTCATTTCCAATTTGTCTCATCTTAATTGGGTCTATAGATTGGAGGATACATCAACATTAGTGGACCGATTATATTTTGGTATAAATTTTGAAGGTCTGTGATGTTTGGTTGATTTTGAAAATGTTAAATGGGTTTACACAGTTAGTTAAAAATATATGGACATAGATACAGGTCTTAGCTTGATGTATCAAGAAAGCTCATTGTGAGATGTGTTACAGTTATTTAGTTATGATTTTTGTGGTAAAACGGGTCTGATTTTGCACACTGCTGATAAACGGGTAATAACTCCAAATTTTTCTACAATCTTTTAAAAAGAGCTCTTGATCCATGTAGAGAACTCAGTGGACTATCACCTGCAACTGAGTTTGCTTTGATATCACTTGTAGATTTCAAATTATGCCCGTTTCCGTAAGCCTTAAAAATCAGTCACATGTTTTCTTTAGGACTGACTTGTAGTATTAAAATTATAAATCCAGTTTAACTGAGATTTATGGTTTTATGGTAATTGTTACAGAAAAGTAGACTCTTTTAGGATTCTAGGAATGTAAAGAAGTAGTCTTAACGATTTACGGTTTGAGAATTATGATTTTTGCAAGTCGAATAAAGTTTCGGCCAAATTAGTAAAACTATTGAAGCAACATCTTTAAAAGTGTCGGGAACTTACTATTTTTGGGAAGTTTGACTTTTTGACTTTTGAAAATCCTATGTACAAGGCCTAATCTGTATGAATCAAGTATAATTATGTGCATTCATTCCATTTTACACATATGCCTAAGACGCATAATTCGTTTCTAGGTGGTTCCTAAGAAACTTTCGGTTCTCCCGTCGATTTCTATCGCATCTTTTGATCTTGCGGCTTAAGGTGAGTTCATAGCCCATTTTCTTATATACTTTGTTACAAATTGCGGGGTGAGAATAACATGCGTGGAATACAATCATTTAAAACTTTTAGTTTGCTATCCGAGAACTGTATGCTTCCATAGATTTCATATTTACTTATTGCATTAGTACCTTAGTCAAAAAGCCCCTACATCATGAACCGTTAATTCACATTTTGCAAGCGCGAATTTTGTGGATGGATCCATCGGGATTAACAATCCCCGTCCTGATTACCTTGACGCACTTACATTTGACTACCTAAGTATTTTGACTAGATACTTACTAGGGGTAAAACTGTTATGTTAAAGCTTCGGTGTCGTGAGCTATTGCAGTAATTAATCATTAATGATTTTGTACGACGGTACTAAATCATATCATGTTGCTATTCTTATAAATTTATGTTTGTATTCCACATCACTACTTATTAAACCTATGAATTACACTCAGCTTTATGTTGACCTTTTTATATGTTATTTCTCAGGTAATAATAATGCTTAATTTTGCTAAGGATGGGAGCCCGCAGGATATTTTCGCAGCTTGGAGATTTCTGTGTTATTTTTAAAGTTTGATTTTAGTAAAAGCTCACAGAAGTTTATTTTGGATTTTTGGTAACTATATATTACAAAACCATGTATAAATAATAGATTTATCCACTTATAAAACTCTGGGACCTTTGTATAAAAAAACTCTGATGTTTCTGATGTAATGTATATGTCTTTATTACGTCAACTTGTGTCAATAGTATTTTATTGTTTCTTGTACCATGACGTGGTACCCCCATGTTGCCTACGTGTTCCTTGTCAGATTTTGGGGGTCTCACACTCTTATAAGGACATGATCCGATCAACTGCTTCACTTTTTCTTTGGAGAAAGAATACCCAAGTGAATCTAGAGAATTCATCAACAATGACTAATGTGTATTTGTTGTGATTGAGGGATTGAGGTTTACTGGTCCAAATAAGCATACATGAAGAAGATGTAGGCACTTATTGGTTGAGAATGATTGTTTGGTTTTGAAAGAGGCTATGTGGTGCTTCCCTTTTTCACATAACGAGCATGGCTTATCTTTGGAGAAGGTTAGAGAGGGAAGTCCAATGAATAAATCATTCTTGGCCAGTTTGTTGATTATTTTGAATTTGAGGTGAGAGAGTCTCTTATGCCAGATCCAATTTTCACTTTCAGAGGCTTTAGCAAAGAGTCAGGTGTTGCTTCCTTCTAGACATGATGTCATGACAATAACATACACATCCCTTATGAGGAGTGGCTCTGGGTGTAGGTTCAGGTCTCCTAGAGGACTTACGAGGAGTTTTAGATCTTATTTTAAGTCTGGCCTTTTGGACAGCTATGATCTCCTCGTGTTCTCTAGAAGTATGTTCAGTAGACTCATATGTGATGCATTTGCGTTTCTTTAAACAATTTTCAGACAAGTGTGTTGGGAATAAAATTGACTAAGTCTACTAGCCGCTGACAAGAGATGTGTAGCCGCTGCCAAAGTGTTATCAAGCCCCCGACAGCTTAGGCTCAGACAAGAGAATTTAAGCCGTTGTCAAGTTTTATGAAGTCAACACGTTTTTATATGTTAGGAAGATATGCATGTATATTGTATTTTCTATGTTTATCTCAATATATCTTCCTAGAATAGTTGACACGTTTTCTTATTCTACAAGGCTCCTTATGCCTATAAAAGGAGGCTTTTAGGTTAGGGTTTTATATACGTTTTCTACACTTTCATCGTACACAAGTTTATCAATCGAAGTGAAAGTTTGGGCTATATGGTGTTTAACATTGTTCTTTGTTCTAAGTGTTAGTTCCGCATAACACTTAGATTGTTGTTAACACAAAGTTTCTCTACGTGTTAAGCTTGATTCAATCTCGTTAACACAAAGCTAACCGATCGAAGTCTGGGATCAACAAGTGGTATCAGAGCTTGTTGAGGAACTTTGATCAAAAGAACTCTATAACCCTAAATAGCTGAAAACCCTAATATCATCCAAGCATCGTGTCCACCTCAGCCGTATCACAATCATCAAACCACAATCTCAAAATTCCTATACTTGATCCTGATAACTTTGAACTTTGGAAATTCAACTTTGAGAAATATCTACAAGTTGATAAGTATGTTCTTGGGGAAGTTATTGAGTATGGCATTCAATTCAATAAGGAAGCAAAGATTCAAGCTGCTATAGAAACATGAAGAGCAGCTTAACAAACTGGAGATGATCTCAAACCAAATCCTGAAGATAGAAGAGCTGTTTCTGCCGCTGAAGTGGTAGATAGAAGGAATGATATGAAAGCCTTAAGCACACTCAAACTTTCTCTTGGTCCTAAGGAGCAACATAAGTTCAGGAAGTATGAATCTGCTAAGGAGCTTTGGGAGGCTCTTGAAACCATCTATGGTAGTAATGAGGAAACCTTTAAACAAAGGACGAAGAAGTTAATGATTGAGTATACTGTTTTCAAAGCTCGTCCTAATGAGAAGCTAAGTGAAGTAAGAAGCCTTCTTCAAGACATCACTAGCAAGCTGGCTTTCATGGGAACAGAACTTGAGGAGTAAGATATCACATCTACCTTTCTTGGAGGTCTTGGTGAAGCATGGGAGATTCATACAAAATCTATCATTGCCACCAAGGCTTACAGGAATGCTTCCTTTGATGATATCTATAATCAATTTAGCACCATGGAACCTGAAGCCATTCTCAAACAAGGAAGCAATTCAACATCTAGAAGTGTGGCATTCATCTCTCACAATGACTCACAAACCGCTGACAATGTTTCACATGTCAGCGGCTTGAATGTCCATCCAGTCATTGGATCAACATATGTCAGTGGCTCAACTTCAACCGCTGACACCTACAATGTTGGTTCCCCAAGTCTCAAACCAGCTGGTATTGACTTGGATATTGTGTGTGCATACATTGCTGCCTTGCCCAATGGTTCTCTAGTTACATATGAGGATCTTGAGCAAATCAGTGATGCTGATCTTGAAGAGATGGACATTATGTGAAGTATGACACTTTCTAGCATAAGGGCCAATAGATGGAACAAAAGGTTTGGAAGGAGAACGACTTTCAATGGCAAAGAAACTGCTGGATTTTATAAATCCAAGGTTGAATGCTATAATTGTTATAGGATGGGACACTTCATGAGGGAATGCAGATCTCCACATAGAACTGATGCTGGAAAGAACTCAAGCCAAATCATCAAGGTTGAAGATGCTGGATTAAAGGCTATGGTAGCCATGCATGGAATTGATGGACTTTGATGGGACTAGAGCTTTATGGCAGATGAAGTGGAACCGAATCAAACTTTGATAGCTAACAAGGAAGAAGAGCATGTGCAATATGCTCTCATGGCCAATTCTTCTTTTTCATCAGATAATGAGGTATATGATGATGCCTTTTGTAGTAAGGGTTGTAGGTTAAACACTAGAAAGCTTAACAAAGAAGTTTTAAAATATAAATCAGATGTTTTTGATGTAGAAATCAGACTAGCAAACTATAAAAAGGAGACTTGCTTAATCTGATGGGATGGTTGAGGAGTATAAGAAAATGGAATTTGACCTAAAAGATCAAATTAATGTTTTAACCAGAGATCTGAAAGTTAGTAATGAAGCTAGGGATTCTTTAGTTAAATCTAGATCAGATTTACAACTTAAGTTAGATGAAGCCATCAGGTCTAAAGAAAATGTAGGGTTAAAAATTGAAAAGTTTGAAAAAGCTAGCCAAACACTAGAAAAGTGTGTGAGTGAGGAAAGATAGCATGGGGACATGTCTGGGATTGGGATGAAAGAGTATGCTTCTATCCCACCACCTGCTGGAAACTTTTATGGTGTCCTTAAAAAGGATCTCTCTTGGACTGGCACCTGAACTACAAGAGGAGGAATTCATTCCTCCACCACGTGTGCTTAGTCTAGTTGAGGAATATAGGAAAAAGGTGACTGGCCTAGAACAATGGAAATCAGCTAACCCTTTTCTTTTTGTTAAGGGTGGACTGCTTAATGATGAACCAGTTGAAACTAAACCCATTGTTGTGACCAACCCCACCACTAGTAAAACTATTGATCTTGCTCAACACCAAAAAGTAAACCTAGTGTCAAGTATGCCGAAATGTATAGAAAACCTAGGTCACCTCAAAGCCAAGTGTGTGTTAATGGGACAGTGTTTTATCAGTCCAAGCCTAAATTTGTGTCTAAAAAGGTTTGTTACACATGTGGGAGCTTCTCACATTTGGCCTATAATTGTCTTAGCGGATACAATTTACCCGTTGACAATAGGTCAACCATGGTCAAACCTAGACCTTTTGTCCAAACAAGTCCTCAGGCCACTAGACCAGCTCCTTTCTTTTCTAGAGGGACAAATACCCATGGACAAAGAATCTTTCAAAAGACAAATACTTGGTCTAACAGACAATGGGTTCCTGTAGCAAACCCTAGTTTACCCGTTGACAGGAACAATTTAGCCGCTGACAAGACCAAATCAGCCGCTGACAAATCTAGGTTTGGTATGAAAATGCCACAACTAGCTTCAGTCAGACCTTATGTTAAACCAAGTAATAGGTATTTAAAACCTAAGGGACAAGGGTCTAAAGCTTCATCCAGTTTAACATGGAGACCTAAACAAGATCAAAACCCTGACTCAAATGGAATTTCTATGACCTGCAACAGATTTCAATTTCTTGAAAAGGTCATCACTAAACCCATTGGGGTAAATTAGGTGTTTAGGGGACAAAGGGATGAACAGGGGGTTGTTACAAGGAATAAACCAATTCTTGTTGAACAACCAGATGAATCCAAGTCTGCAAAGGCTTGGGTTCCCAAAGAAAACTAATTTGTTTTCTTCATGTGCAGGGTATTCACAAGCGGGTCAATGATTTTGGATATTGGGACAGTGGATGCTCAAGGCACATGACAGGAAAGGAAGATTACCTTACTGATTTCCCTCCTATTAAAGATGGTGATAAAGTGTATTTTGGTGGCAGTTATGGCAACATTTCTGGCAAAGGCACACTCATCACCAATAACTTGAGGTTTGAGGAAGTCTTCTTGGTAAACGAACTTGATTATAATCTGTTTAGTGTGTCACAAGTATGTGACAACAAGAATAAGGTTCTTTTTACTGATACTGAGTGCTTAGCGTTAAGTAAAGACTTTGAGATTCCAACTGACAAGTTCATAGAATTTAGAACTCCTAGACATAAAGATGTTTATAATGTGAATCTCCCAAAAAGGTTTAAATCGGCAGGGAAACACTGACCCCGTGCACCCTTTTGGGTGCCGACTGACCCTTCCCCAAGGACCAAGCCCCAGGCAATGAGAACCTGTTCCAGCGACCTTTTAGCCAGGAGTTGGGATTGAACTCAAGACCTATTTCCCAAAAGCCCTCCTCTGACCGGTCTACTAGATGTTTGTGGTAAGTGAGTGATACCATTAGAGCAATGCTCATTTGGTAATGTGAATCTAAATGGCATTAAAATGAATAACAACTTGTCATGTCTTTATGCTAAGGCGTCAGTGGATGAGAGTAAGTTATGGCACAGAAGGCTAGGGCTTATTAACTTCAAAAACATGAATAGACTTGTGAGACATGATCTTGTAAGAGGATTGCCCTCAAAAGCATTCCACAATGATAATAATTGTGTTGCATGCCTTAAAGGCAAGCAGCATAAGGCCTCATTTAAGTCTAAGCTTGTTCATACTAGTTCTAAACCACTTCACTTATTACACATGGATTTGTTTGGCCCAACCAATATAGAAAGTCTTAATGGTAAATCCTATTGTTTTGTTATCACTGATGATTATTCTAGGTTTACTTGGACCTTCTTTTGGCATTAAAGAGTGATACTGCTAAGACTTTAATCAATTTCATTACTCAGACTGAAAAGAAAATAGGTAATGAGGTTAAAATTCTTAGAAGTGATAATGGTGGTGAATTTAGGAACAGCCTTCTAGATACTTTTTGTGTCAATAAGGGAATCTCTAGGGAGCTTAGCATAGCTAGAACTCCACAGCAGAATGGTGTAGCTAAAAGAAGATTTAGAACTCTCACTGAAGCAGCTAGAACCATGTTGGCAGATGCAAATCTACCCATTTCTTTTTGGGCTAAGGCTGTGAACACTGCTTGCTATGTTCAAAATAGGGTCTTGGTTAATAGGTTTCATACTAAGACTCCCTATGAATTACTTTGGAATAGGAAGCCTAATATAGACTTCTTTAGGCCCTTTGGATGTCATGTAGTGATTTTAAATACTTGTGATAACCTAGGAAAATTTCACTCTAAAGGTGACGAGGGACTTTTTATGAGATACTCCACAAATAGCAAGGTGTATAGGGTTTATAACAAGAAGTCTAAGATTCTAACAGAAAACATTCATGTTGACTTTTTGGAGAGTAAACCAAGTGATCCTGAGTCTGGACCTAATTGGCTATTTGATTTAGAGCCATTATCAAGGTCCATGAATTACATGCCTATGACTAATCCAGTTGTCTTGGAAGCACCTATTGTTAATAATGTAGGTATACAGGTTGATAAAGAAGAAGGATCACATGCAGTTTAACCCACTCCCATGTTGGATTATGTCACAATACCTATATGGAGTGAAGAGTTTATGCAAGCACTGCTGCTGCTGGAAAGGAAGAAGAAAAACAACAAGAGAAATCAGTTGATGAATCAATGCATGCATCTTCATCCGCTGGCAAGCCAATTCAGACGCTGACACATGGGATTCAGCCGCTGACAATCTGTTTGGCAATTTATTCTCTTCCTCCAACAGAAATATTTTTGAACATATTGAAGATGCCATACCCAATGAAGATGTAAGTGGCCCAGTTCCAGCCACTGACAACATATCTCCAAGTTCAAGTAGGCATGGTAGTAACAATGAAGATGATATTGGCAATATGGAGTCTTCTGTTCATAACAACTCGTTATTTGGGGGAGGAATACTTACAAAGGTGGCCAAAGATCATCCTCCCACCCATATAATTGGTGATATTAAGACTCCTGTTCAAACAAGGAGGACTAAGAAGACTTAAGGTGGCTTCATTGCTAATATACACAAGAAGGAGGATACTCCTTTTGTTCAAGAATGTTTTTTTGCATGTTTTCTCTCTCAATTAAAACCAAAGAAGATTTTTGATGCTCTTAAAGAAGAAAGATTGGTTGAAGCAATGCAGGATGAGCTTCATCAGCTTGCTATTCAAGATGTTTGGGAGCTTGTAGATTGTCCAAGGTATCTGAGGCCTATTGGAACAAGATGGGTTCTAAGAAACAAGAAGGATGAGAGAGGCATATTATTAGAAACACGTCAAGATTGGTTGCTCAGGGATATACATAAGAAGAGGGTATTGATTATGAAGAGGTTTTCACATGTTGTTAGAATTGAGGCAATAAGGATTTTCCTAGCCTATGCTTCCTGCATGGGTTTCAAAGTCTATCAAATGGACGTGAAGAGTGCTTTTTTGTATGGCACAATCAAAGAAGAAGTCTATGTCATGCAGCCTCATGGTTTTAAAGATTCTGAGCATCCATATAAAGTTTATAGAGTAAAAAAGGCAATGTATGGCCTTCATCAGGCCCCTAGAGCTAGGTATGGAACACCTTCCACCTACTTGGTGGATAATGGCTTTAAGAGGGGTACCATAGACCAGACTTTGTTTACAAAGAAGGAAGGGAAGGACTTTCTTCTTATCTAGGTTTATGTAGATGACATCATCTTTGGTTCATCTAACCAAAGAATGAGTGATGATTTCTCCAAACTTATGAGTGATAAGTTTAAGATGAGTGCTATGGGAGAGATGACATTCTTTCTTGGTCTACAAGTTCAGCATAAAGAGGATGGTATCTTCATCTCTCAAGATAAGTATGTAGATGAGATTTTGAAGAAATTTGGGTTTTCACCACATGAAAAACGGGCTAGCACTCCCATGGACAGGGAACACCCATAAGGAAAGGTTGGAGATGGTAAAGAGGTGGATGTCAGGCATTATAGATCAATGATTGGCTCATTGATGTATCTTACAGCTTCCATACCTGATATCATGTTTATAGTATGTGCGTATGCACGTCATCAATTGACTCCCAAGGAATTTCACCTTCATGCAGTTAAAAAGATTTTTAGATACCTTAAATTCTTTCCCACATTGGGATTATGGTATCCTAGAGAGTCTCCTTTGGAACTTATTGGCTATTCAGATAGTGATTATGGAGGTGATAATCATGATAGAAAATCCAGAACTAGTGGATGCCAATTTCTTAGGAGCAGGCTTATATCTTGGCAATGCAAGAAGCAAACCATGGTAGCCAATTAAACAACTGAGGCTGAGTATGTAGCAGCTGCTTCATGTTGCGGGCAAGTGCTATAGATTCAAAATCAGCGTTTGGATTATGGGTACATATTTATGCATACTAAGATTTTTGTAGATAATAATAGCACATTGTGCATAATTAAGAATCCTGTACATCATTCTAAAACCAAACATATAGAAATCAGGCATCATTTTATAAGGGATTGTTTTGAAAAGGGTTTAATACATCCAGATAGAGTCGACACAGAGAATAATGTGGCTGATCTTTTAACTAAACCTTTTGATGTTGGGAGGTTCCAGTACTTGGTAACAAGTATTGGAATGATCAATCCATAAAATATGTGGTTTTTGAAATAGATGTAAAGTATGTACATGATGTGTGCTATTATTTATCTTTGTAAAAGTTGGATTTTCCACATGATTTTTCTATCCGCTGACACAGTGCATTCTATTCGCTGACATAGTGGAAAGAAGCTGTTGAAAGCTTTTATGGTAGTTTTTGTGGTTTTTCATCTAACATTGCAGGTATATAGGAGAATGTATATTGGATGCAGAGTTTCTTATGGGATCAAGGAGTGTGGCAACAAGGTTTATTTATGATGGTTGAGATTCTTATATCTCTATCTTGAAATAAATATTTTGTCACATTTGTTTTTATAAAGTATACTCTTCATATTTTAAGGGGAGGTTTAGGATAACCTTTAGGCTCTTGGGTATTCTTAGAATACCTTTATCACAATTCTAGATTGTGTCCACAGGTGAGTAGGGGTTTAAAGTTATGATGCCATCTTTTTATAAAGGTGGTGTAATTTTTGACCCTTGAGGCACTGTAGCATGCACGTAGTTTATTTTGCATGCATGCTGCCAAGACTATTTGACCTAGAATTGGGATAGTTGGTTTGGGAGGCCTTGGTTACATTTCAATGGGATTGCCTGGGAGTTACAAAGATATTATATGAGCTTTCTTCTCTCTTAAGTATGTGTTGATAAAGGGACACTTAAGGACACTCATATGTATCTTGTGTAAGCAAGTGTGTGTGATTAGACAGTTGTGACAACCGCGGTTTTGAGGTTTCTCACTTAGTTTTTTGTGTAAGTTACGTGTCTTTACGTGTTTATGTGCTAATTGGTGTGTATAGATTGTGGTTTGGATATCGTTTTGGGTACGGGGTACCTTGTGAGTGAAACGATGTGTGATGTTTTTCATGTTCATGAGCTCACAAAGCAGTGACTATGAATTATGATGGTGTTATTTAGTGGTTTACGTATACGTATATGTATTATAGAAAATCGTATTTTTACGATTTAAGGTTTAGCATTTAGAGGTCTCGGATGAGGTAATTAGTCACGGGATTATTTTTTGGGATGGTTTTAAGTCATTTAGGACTTAGTTAATTAGTTTATTTCATATTTCAAGAGTTTTTATAAAACTGTATATTTTACGTCTTTTACGGTATACGCGTAAATTTGACTAGTTTTACGGTTTTGAGGTTTTGGAGGCTTTAGGAGCTGAAATAAATTAAGTAAAATTAAGGTAATATTATTATTACAATTATTAATAATTAAAATAAATAAAAAACGAAATTTAAGAGGGGAGGGTTGGTTATTATGATTAAAACAAAAAGGAAGGGAAAAATTTATGGTAAGTGGGCTTATGGTTGGTCCAGGACTTTTTGTACTATATAAGGAGTTCCATACACAAATCAAAAAAATAAAACTTGCCTCCTGGAGGATTTATAGTCGACTAAAAAAGAGAAGAATTAGGGTTTCTTCATAAAATTTGGGGGTTTCATAAATCAAAGATAAATCTTTAAAACCCTTTTCAATTTAATTGTTTTTAATTCTTTCTCAATCATCTTATGATGGATTTAGGTTAGGATTTAAATTAAAATCTGTATATTAATGATATTATAATGATTAGGTGAATTAGGGCTTGTGATTAGTGGAGTTATGGGTAATTAATTAGGTTAATTTAATTGAATTCGTTTTTTAAAAACTGGGCAAAATTTTAGGTCAATTGTTTTGACCATATATAGAGTTCTACAAACTCTTATTTTGCGATCCAAGTATCCCTGGAAAGGTAATTGAGTTGGCTTTCAAATGCAAGAAACGAGAACTAAATTGGAGGTCGGGAAGTGGGTCAAAAACAGGTTACAACAGTCGGAGGTCAAAACAGTTTTGAAATCAGTCAGGTTTAATTTAATGTTTTAAGGTGATTGGGGTACTTAGGAGTACACTTGAGCCCTCTAATGAGCATGGGTGTTGGTTTATATATTAAATAAGAGATCTGGAGGAGGGCTAAGCAAATTGGTTAGGGTAAGACCCCCTAATCATAACAAACTTTTAGTATGTTCAAAATCAGTACAATCCGAATAGACAAAAGTATATATATATATATATATATATATATATATATATATATATATATATATATATATATATATATATATATATATATATATATATATATATATATATATATATATATATATATATATATATATATATATATATATATATATATATATATATATATATATATATATATATATATATATATATATATATATATATCGGAGCCTTAACAGTAGATTTAAGGTTGGGGAAAAAGGGAGGAGTTAGCTAACATATGTAAGGGCATAGGGTTTCCTTTACAGAGGTCATGTGTATGGTTAGGTGGGCATTTGGCTTATAGTTTGGAGACCTAAAAACCAGGACTGTTTTAGGTAAAATGTTAACGAGACGGGTTATGAAGTAAACTAAGTTAAGGGCTTTATAGAGGGGTGTAATGAGATACTTAGAGCATATAAATGAGGTATATATATGGGATAATGTTAGATGTCCATCATAGGTTGTTGAGCCATCTTAGTGTTTGGTTCATGTTTTGATTGTGTGCTTTTGTTTGTTAGCTTTTTGCTAGTGTGCAGATTTTTGGAGAAGCTCAATCAGGTGAGTTTCATAGTCCCATATCATTTAATGATTTTCACTTCCAGATGGGATGGAAGAGACACTCTATGGTTTTGTAACTAATGCTGTGAATGTTTTTATGGTTTGTGATGGACTTGTGTGTGCACTTATGTGATTAACTGCTATGTGATTCTTGAGTGTGTTTATGATTTGGATCGAGCGACACGTACCGTCTCAGTTATTGTGGTTTGACTTGGTACCAAGGGGATGTTGACAAGGCGGGGCCTTGAGATTGGTTCATAGGTGTATGGGCGCCTATGGGATCATGGTTATTGGTAAGGCTGGGAGCCTTAGAAATTGTGGTTATTGGTAAGGCTTGGAGCCTTGGAATTGCGATTGTATGGTTAATCTTGAATGGTAGTTGTTAATGCATAATTGTAACACATTGTCCATATGTTCTTTGGTTTATGGTTATTATTCACAGCTTATAACTGATTTGGAGTTGGAGTCTAAACCTATGATTCTCACCAACTTTATGTTGACGTGTTTTAGTGTCTCTTTCAGGTGAGAATGTGGTTAAGCGTGAGAATAGAAGTGGCTTGCTTTGGAGACATTAGGATTGCATTTAGAAGGAGATCCTCGTTCCTTCTTAGTTTATTTCTATTTGTTTGAATAAGTGATACTTTGTGGACACCTTTATGATGTTTTGTTTGTGGTAATTGTTTGTCTTGGATAAGAGGTAGGACTGTTACCTACTTGCCTAGACTCCTGCATTTTGTGGAGATATTGTCATGACATTTGTGTCACCATTTTATGACATTTCCATTTCATTTAGTTATCTCTATAGACACGCCATGTTGTGATGATATACATACGTCGCGCCCCATATTCCGCCATGTTGGGGTTTTACAGAATGGTATCAGAGACAGTGGTTATAGAGAATTAGGTTGCCTAGCCTAGTCTATAGCTTAAGGATCCCTGCATATAGGCGTCATAGGATTATGTGTGGTCTTGATTGCATTTTCCTAAATTTTATTTTTTGTGAATTTTGACTAGTATGAGTTGAACTGTAGTTTCCCATACTTAGTCACCTGTTAATTTCTGTTTTGCTTTTGATATATAAATTACTTTCACCATAGTAAGTTATTTGGTGTACCTAATGTATAGTATTTTTTCTTTTGATGTTTAAGTCATGCTCCCTAAGAATCATGTGGTGATTCTAGTTACTAGGAGTAGGTGGACAGGAAGGATTTTAAGTTGTTTCCACTCTTATGGGCGACATGACTTATAACTGATTATGATGTTGTGTTGGAGTTTGTCTATGCTGTCTTAGCTAGACTATGGATTTATGTATTCTAAGAGTTTGACTATATTATTTTAATAGATGGAGTTTTGGACCTTATTGTTTATGTGGTTATGAGCTTATGTGAGTAGATGGATTTATGTGTTATATGTTGTATTGATTCTTATAAGTGTCATAATAGGAGGGAGTGCATTGAGGAAAGGGTAATTGTATAAGTATGGTGGCCAACATAGTTATACAAGTACCACAACTTTAATGGGTTCTCAAGTATGATTGCATGAAAGAGGGTTAGTACATGCTTGTATATGATGAGATGTGGATTTTTGGGTATATGTATAATATATGGGTTTATATAACGGTTGTCTACCATATGGCTATTTTTGAGTGTGTTATATGTTTTGGGTTATACTCATGTTGTGTGATTATGGGGTCATACGATATGGACTGGTTTTAGTGATGGGTTTTATGCCTTGTGGTAAGATGGTGATTACTCGTATGGAAAAACGAGGGTATGGCGCGATTGATTGATTTGACATGTATGGTAACGAGTATGTTTTGGGTGATTTAATAGGTATATATATATGCGGATGTATATATACTAGTATGTGTTAAGTTATGATATATGGTCGATCAGTAGTTATTATAACTTGAACGTACCTTGTGTTTGCTCGTTTTTTATGGTGTTGGAGTTTGATGGAGTTCCAACGACGTTTTGAGTCTTTTGATGTGTGTCTACATTCGGGTATGTATTTTAATTAATGAGAACTACCACATTTTCTTACGAATAAGTGTGGCTAATTATAGGAAAATGGTTTTAAAAATAATTTGTAAGTGTATGGTATGATATCGTGACTTACATATATATTTTTTTAAAGTTTGTGGTAGTAAGCTATAAAAAAATTGTCTTGAAAATAATTGGATTATTTTTCTATGTAACATGTGATAATACATTCTAAAGGGGCAAA
This sequence comes from Glebionis coronaria, assembly GCA_025667525.1. Classification (NCBI taxonomy): domain Eukaryota; kingdom Viridiplantae; phylum Streptophyta; class Magnoliopsida; order Asterales; family Asteraceae; genus Glebionis; species Glebionis coronaria. Next base: position 449,250,080 of record CM046877.1, on the reverse strand, counting down.
GCAATTTTATAAAAAATTTCTTAAGTAGAGTTAAAATTTTTGAAGTATTTAACTAGACGGAAAGAGTAAAAAGGGAGATTTTATTATAGTAATGATAATAATAACACCACACCTTATAAATGTGTAGTAGTTTAGTTATAATCAGCCTAAATGGATTTTATAAAATAATAATAATAATAATATAGAATAAAATGAAGAAAAAAAATACTGTATTTTATAAACATGTTTTGGTTTCATAATAACAAGTGAAATAAGTTTAATACGGGTAAACAATATAATGGTTAGAATAAGATTGTAGTATACTAACTAGTTGATATCTTTAATAAAATAATGAAGATAAAAGATGAGTTTATTGTTCAAAACGAGTATGAATGATTTTAGTAGTATTGAAGTTTGGTTCTTATGAGGAGTAACTAAATGGGGCGAAAGTTTAAAATTTTCGGAGGTATCGAAATTTGGTAATACTAACCGTGACGAGTCTAATTTTTCGTTGTTGGCACATTCCATTGAATCTTTTGGATTACATTGTTTCGTTTTCAGTTGTTTGGGCTAGGGTTCATTATGGGTGATCTTTTGGTTTACCCTATATTTATAATGGGACGCGATCGTTTGGAATTCTTTTGGTACACGCCATGGTTGATTTAGTTATGCGGTTGTGGAAACGTTAGGATGAGAGGATAGAGTTTGGTAGTATTACTTATGATTAGATATTAGAATAGAGAGATGTATTTTGGTTTAAAGGTGGTGTTGAAGGAATGATTAAGATTTGGGGAGTCATAGAACTTAGATTGGTTACGGGAATAAGGGAGTAAGTAAAGTTAGTTGACTGGTCGTGAGAACGAGATGTCATGCTATGAGAAGTTGGTTGAAGTACCATTATGAGATTGATGAAAGTACCAGAAGATGTGATGGTAGAGTAGAAATTTTCTACTAAAGATTGGGCAAATAACACGCAAGGGAATTAGTATAGTTATGGAGGCAAGGTATTGGTAGACACGTGAAGGAAAACATGGATGTGAAAGAATGATTGGTAGGAGGCTGATTAAGTGTGATTACAACAAGTAAGGAAGAGTGAGCCATTGAGGGGTTGAATTACCTTTAGAAATATTGTGGTAGATGAGTTGAAGTTAGAAGCTATTAGGTAGTGTGAAGTTCCTAGGTAACATCATAGAGACGAGAAGGGGAGCGTGAAGAGCTACATCGTGAAGCAAGGAGCTGAAAGGACTACGTGCGGGCTGCTAAAGGAAGCAAGAGATTTGGAAGGAGTCACAGATTTTGCTAGGACTGTGTTAGAAATACGTTTTAACGTATATTAGAAGTATCGGTCACTCCACAATATGATTTATGTTGTAATAGCTCGTAGTTAACAATTAGTTAAATGTTACTTATTAAGTTAAGTAAGAACCGGTCCATGGGCTTGTCATGGACCGGCCCAAGCCCAATGTTTGCTTGGAGTATAAATACCCCTTTCCACCATGGAAAGGGGTTGGTTGTTGTTCATGTTTTCATATTAATAAAGACACATTTTCTCTCACTTTCTCTCTCTAGTTTCTCTCACTAGAAAACATCAACCCACTTCATAGATTTATAGGTTATCAATATTCTACATTTGGTATCAAGAGCTATGGGGTGATTTAAGGTAAGGATTGTGTTGTTTTTTTAGTTTTTGAATCAATTAGTGATTTTTAGAAAAAATCAATCTTGAATCTTGTTGTTTTTGGTGTTTTTGTTATTGGGATTGATTGATAAGGATTGGGTTTAGCTTATTTTGGTAAAAATCATAAAACTTTTTGTGGTTTTTGATCAAAAAATCGGATTTAAAGCTGTTTTTCAAGTCTCGAACTATATTTCCAGTTTATTCCGAATAGGGATTCCGAATAGGAAGGTTTTCAGAATAGCAGGTTTATTCCGAATAGACATTCCGAATAGGATAATTTTCAGAATAGCAGGATTTTTCCGAATAGACTTTCCGAATAGAAGATTTTTCCGAATAGCAACTTCTTTCCGAATAGCAATTTGTTTCCGAATAGCCAAAAACTTTCCGAATAGTCAAAAACTTTCCGAATAGCCAAATCTTTCCGAATAGCCAAACTTTCCGAATAGCTTTCCGAATAGCCGTTTATTCCGAATAGCAAGTTTTTCCGAATAGCCGATTGCCAAACATTCCGAATTGAAGGATTATTCCGCATAGGGTTATTCAGTATAAGGGTTTTTCAGCATAGGGTTATTCCGAATAGAAATTATTCCGAATAGGGTTTATTCTGAGTTAGGGTTATTCCGTATAAGCAAGTTCAAGGGGTATTTGAGTTTTTTCGACGATCTTTAGTGGATTTAATCTTGATTTTAACAACACAACACAAATTCTCAACCTTTCTTCACTGCTCGATCAACCGATAATCTTTGAGTCTTTTAAGTGATCACAATGAATCCGAGTTCATTAATGCCTCAGATGACATCTCTTACGGATATCTCAATTATAACGGGAACTGATAGTCGTCCACCGATGCTTATTAAAGAGGTGTTTGAGGCATGGCAGGGCCGTATGATGCAATACTTGAAGGGCAAACCTACATACGGAAGGCTTATGGTCAAATCGATTTTGAATGGTCCACTCGACTATGGTACCATTGTGGCAAATAACGTGTCTCGACCAAGAGAATATGAAGAACTCACACCGGCACAACAACTCATTGCTGATGCTGATGAAAAGGCTCTACAGACTCTTCTCCAAGCTCTTCCGCATGATATTTATCGCATGGTAAGTCAATATACGGTTGCCAAAGATTTATGGGAACGTCTAAAGGTGTTGCTACAAGGTACGTCTCTTACCAAACAGGAAAGGGAATGTCAGTTGTATGATCTGTTTGATAGATTCACGTACAGCCCAGGGGAAACACTACACGACTATTACTTAAGATTCACTACTCTAATGAATGATCTGAATGTGTACAATCTAGTGATTGCTCCATTCCAGGTTAACACCAAGTTCTTGAATACTTTACCTCAAGCTGAATGGGGTGAGTATATTACCGATGTTAAGTTAACCCGGGATTTGCATAAGTGCAATTTAGATCAAATCTATGCTTTTCTTCAGCAGCATGAGAAACATGTGATTATGCACCGTTCTCCTCATGGTATGTACCCTGATTCCTTAGCTTTGATGGCGAATCAACCAAGCTTGTCACACAACAACACACCTTATATCTTGGGACATCACGCCTATCATCCATCACCTTACATGACACCAACCTTCCCCCAATAGTCGATTCTACCGCAACCACCCACCTCACATCAGCAACAATATCGGTTCAATGCACCTTCACCACAGTATGCTTCACAACTTCATCCAGCAAATATTGCACCTTATGCTCAGCCTTCATATTCTTCTTATCAAGAGAATGCAACATATCCAACAAGCTACCCTGATCAAATGAGTATTCCTTCTAGTGATTATGCAGCTCATCAAGACCAAGCAATGTATTGTGATGATGAGGAAGTCCCCATTCCTGTATTCCAACAAGGAGCTGACCCAGTTGAAGTGCTAACCACTATGTCTGCTTATCTCACAAGGACTTTAAGCAAACGAGGATACAGAGGATCAGCTCCAACCAACAATCAGTTGAGGAATTCATCCAATTCTCGTCAACAAGCTACTATTGAGAATGGCAGGGTCATGGTTCAGCCTATTCAACCATATCAGGGGAGACCTACCACATCAACCACCAATGCTCGCACGGTCAATCAGGCACCAATGGCCAATCCTGCTCCACGGGCTAATTCCACAGGCAAGTTGAGAATGATTACATGTTACAACTGCAAGGAAGAGGGTCACATGTCCAGGGATTGTAAGAAACCAAAGAGGAGAAGGGATGGACAATGGTTTGCTGAGAAGATCTATCTGGTAAATGCTCATGCACAAGGAAGGGAACTTGATGAAGAGGAGCTTTCATTTCTTGCTGATCCAGGAATTGCTGAACAAGACGTTGTCACTACACAGAATGCAGCTTACCAAGCCGATGATCTTGATGCGTATGACTCAGACTGTGATGACTTTCAATCTGCAAAGGCTGCTCTCATGGCAACTATCTCCAGCTTAGGGCCAGAAAAGAGATCTGAGGTACTTATTAATACCACCGATAATACCACTGATGCTAGTATTCAACCACATCAAGTTGTGCAAGAGAGTGCTGATTCGAATGAATCTTCGGTGGTGAGTCTTTCAAATGAGGAGACAAACAATGATAGCAATATCAATGTGAGTCCCCAGACTTTGAGTGAATCACAACCGGGACCCATTTCGCAAACGCCTACTCCTGCTCAACAAGATTTGGTCATGGTTCCTGCTACATTACTTAGCCAAATGAATGCTGCACTCTTAGAAACCTTAGCTAAGAATAAGAATTTGTCTGATGAGCTTACCTTAAGCAACGAGAAAGTTCAAACCTTGGAATTAGTGCCTTCGTCTAGTGTTCTAACTAATCTCTAATATGATCATTTTAGAAACAAACAACTGGGTCACTTGCAAGAAATCGAAACCTTAAGAGCAAATCTTTCTAAAGAACTTAGCGAAAAGGAGGTAGTGGTCACTAATTTTCAAAAACTTCAAAAAGATTTTGAGTCACTCGAGTCTAAGAACAATGAAATGTAGATTAATGCTACTAATAAGATTAGAAGTCTAGATTACTTGCTTTTAAGACAATACGCTGCTTCTCAACTAGTGCACTTATTTGATGCTTCATTTAGAGAATTTAACTTATCACGTCAAAAAGGCCTTCCCCCTAATCCACGGTATGCAAAACAAGCTTTAAGACATAGTCCTAGACTTTATAATGCAACTCAATTAGGATTGGCCTTAGACCCGATTGTTTTTCCCGATGATCGAACAAGTAAGGATCTAGTTGATGAGGATCGGTCATACAATTCTGCAAAATATCCCGAGTGTGATTATTTTAAAATAAATAAGGAGCTTGCAAAAACGGATTTTAGAATTCGCTTCCATATGGACAAAGATCTCATTACAGCACCAACCTACATGTTGAATGAAGAAAACCCTAGTACATTTCCTACACTTGTCAACATGGAAGGTCCTAAGGAAATCCCAAAGGATCTTCCTCCGGTTAGCACTGTATGGTTAAACTTGCAAGAGATTAATCAATACTTTACTAATTTTGACAAGGTCATTTTGGAATGTACGACTTCAAATGGCCTAAACGCCAGAGAATGGGCTTTCGAACACATGAACGAGGTGTTTAAAACTGAGATCAATCCGTTTGTCGAAAGTCTAAAAGGAAGTTTTGCATCTCTTAAGGAAAATCTTGTGTTTGAAATTGGTGAAGTTCAAAAAGTGTTTTATGAAATGGACACCCCTTACGAACTACAACTAATTGAAAAAGAAAAGATTTTAACCGAATATGACCGATTCTTGTCTGCAGTAATCTCGTGTGATGTGCTTACTACTGTAAATGTTAATTATTCGAATGAGCTTACATCCGCTATGATTAATTGTGATGCTGTGAATATTTGTGATGATATTTGTGATGATGTTTGTGATCTCTCTGTAAATGTTGCTGATACTGTAAATGAGGTAGATAATCATTCTTGTCACGAATCTAACGCTGAGTTTTTAAAGCTACAAGATTCTTACAATTTACTTTCAAAACGCTTTAATCAACTAGAACAACATTGTATATCTTTAGAATTAAAACAACAAACTCAAAATGAAAATCTTTTGATATCAAATGGTTGTGAAAACGGTGTTGAGACGAGTGACAAGATGATTGCAATTGTTAAGACATTAGAGGAAGAAATCATGAGATTGAAGAGAGATGTGTCATCAAATGAAACATTAAAATTGGAACTAGAGGCTGCAGAGTCTAAAAACCAGGTCTTAGAAATTAGACTTTCGTCTGTTCTAGGGGAGATGGATCGAACAAGACAGGGACTATCCGCTCTTTATGGTTCACTAGAAGAACGCTTCGCTTTTAATGCGGCACAACAACAATCTTATGTTGAACAACTGAACCAAAAGTGCGAGGAAATATCTGACTTGAACATCCTGCTCATTGACAAAAATATGGTTTTGGCCGAGTTAAAGGAGACACTTCTTCTCACCCCACAAGAAGTTGTTGATAACTTAGCTACCGAATCTGCACCGTCCACTAGTGCTCCAACAACCAAGTCAGTAGTGCTTTATAAGAATCCACTTCATAAGAGAAACCCGGTTACCTACGATGATTATATGAGGAATGCCATTAAGCATGTAGATCTTGTTAGGGATATTTTAGACGATCTTTATGCCTTAGATCCCTCAAGTAGCTACTATTATTCGGCTCATGAATATATTAAGCGAGTCCAATATTGCTTAGCATATTTACAATACATAGGTACACCAGGTTCTGCACTACTCACTAATAGGCCCATTGTTGTAACTCCATTTAATAAGACTCCAGGAGCAAAACCGTCATTGGCACAATCAAGTAAGGCACCTTTAAAATCTGTTGCTAATATTCCCACTTTGCCTTCTATAGGATTAAAAGAGACTACTAAGGCTAAAGGATCGCCACTCAAGAAAGATAAGATCAAGCCCTCCACTAGTAGTGCCAAAAAGAAGAAAGTAGAAGATCACCATAGGAATGTTAGTTCAGTTTTAAATAAGAAGAATCATGTTAAGACTAAAAGCTCTGCGCCTGTGCATAAGCCTAAACCATTTGTGAATTCTGATTTAAAATGTTGGAATTGTAATGAATGTATGTTTTCACAACGTCATGATTTGTGTCTTATTGATCATGTGAATGAAATAAATGCAATTAAGAATGGTCTTGAATGGAAGCCAACGGGTAGAACTCGTGCCCAAGTTGGCTGGCAATGGCGTCCCACTGGTAGGACCTTTACGTTAGATGGAACAATGTGCCCTTTAACTAGGAATGCATCCATTGAGGTTAGGTCTGAGCGTCCTTTAGTTAGAAACACTCGCACTCAAGTATGGAAACAGCGCCCTTTAATTAGGTCAGCCCCCACTATAGTGCCTATCAGTGAAGAAATACCTCAGGATTTAAGCCAACTAGAATCTACACCACCAACTAGGAAGAAAAAGGCTAGGAAATCTAAGAAACCTAGAGTTAGCAAATCTAAGATTATTAAATCTGTACCTGCTAATAACAAGGAACACTCAGATTCCGATACCTCTACATTGTCTTCGTGTGGTGATATTTTCAGGTAATCCAAATCATCCTGTGGTATTTGGACTCCGGTTGTTCAAAACATATGACCGGAAATCGCTCGATGCTCCGAAATTTCGTCAGCAAGTTTCTTGGTACGGTTAAATTCGGGAATGATCATATAGCAAAGATAATGGGGTATGGTGAATATCAGATTGGAAACGTGACGATTTCAAGGGTATACTATGTAGAAGGTCTTGGTCATAATTTATTCTCAGTAGGACAGTTTTGTGATTCCAACCTTGAGGTTGCTTTTCGACAACACACTTGTTTCATCCACAACTTGGAAGGAAAAGATTTGTTGAAGCGATCTCGTGGTGCAAATCTTTATACCTTGTCCTTATAAGACATGATGGCCGCCTCTCCAGTATGTCTTCTCTCTAAAGCATCTAAGACCAAGTCTTGGTTATGGCATCGCAGATTATCTCATCTTAACTTTGATGCTATTAATCATCTGGCTAAAAACGAATTAGTTCGTGGTCTTCCAAAGCTTAAATTTCACAAGGACCATTTATGTTCCGCGTGTTCAAGGGGGAAAAGTACCAAGAAATCTTACAAGCCCAAAGCTGAAGACACCAATCAAGAAAAACTTCATCTTTTGCATATGGATCTTTGTGGGCCAATGAGAACTGAAAGTGTGAGCGGCAAGAAATTCATTCTGGTGATTGTGGATGATTTCTCCAGGTATACATGGGTTAGATTTCTACGTACAAAGGATGAAGCACCGAAGGCTATCATCACTTTTCTGAAATTCATTCAGGTACGTTTGAATACTACTGTCCGCCGTATTCGTATAGACAATGGAACAGAGTTCGTAAACCAGACTCTTCGTGATTACTATGAAGGAGTTGGTATTTCACATGAAACATCCGCTGCACGTACTCCACAACAAAACGGTGTCGTTGAAAGACGGAATCGTACGCTTATGGAAGCTGCTAGGACTATGCTTATTTATGCGAACGCTCCATTGTTCTTGTGGGAAGAAGCTATATCTACTGCATGTTTCACCCAAAACCGTTCTATCATTCGGAAACGCCATGGAAAAACACCTTATGAGCTTCTACATGACCGCAAACCCGATGTTTCATTTTTTCATGTGTTTGGTGCTCTTTGTTATCCAAACATTAATAGTGAGAACTTGGGTAAGCTTCAACCGAAAGCCGATATAGGTATTTTCATTGGTTACTCACCGTCCAAGAAAGCATACCGAATTTACAACCGTCGTCTTGGCAAGATTGTAGAAACTATGGACGCAGATTTCGACGAGCTGACAGCGATGGCTTCTGAGCAACACAGCTCTGAACCCGCGCTTCATGAGATGGGAACCAGTGCTATTAGTTCCGGATTAGTTCCCAATAATCCTACTTCTACATCATTTTTACCACCAACAAGGCCCGAGTGGGATAAACTGTTTCAACCGTTGTTTGATGAATTCTTCGATCCCCCGACTGATGAAGTTCCAGCACCTGTAGTAATCGCTCCAATCCCTGAAGTGGTTGCTCAAGCTAATGAACCTTTATCTAATGCATCTTCAATTCACATTGAACCGGATGCACCTTCACCAAGTGATTCTCAAACTACACCTGAATCATCACCCCTACTTGTGCCTAATGATGTGGAAGAGGATTCTATTGATCACGACTTAGAATATGCTCACCTGCAAGAGCTTCCTTTCTTTGGTGTAGCATACCTGAAAACCCTTCAGCCGCATCTACCTCAGAAGAAGCTCCTTCTATTGTTCACTCCAGACCACCTAGGATTGAAAAACATAGTACCAAATGGACAAAAGATCACCCTATTAGGAATGTTATTGGAAATCTAGATCGACCGGTCTCTACACGCCATCAATTACAAGAGAGTGCACTTTATTGCTACTTTGATGCATTTCTCTCCGAAGTTGAACCTAAAAACTGGCAACATGCTATGACTCAATCATCTTAGATTGAAGCTATGCAAGAGGAACTAAATGAATTTCAAAGACTTGAAGTATGGGAATTAGTTCCTCTCCCTGACAAGGCCAACATCCTTACTTTGTTGTGGGTTTATAAGGTTAAACTTGATGAGATGGGTGCAGTATTGAAGAATAAGGCTAGATTGGTTACTAGAGGATATAAACAAGCCTTGGGTATAGACTTTGAAGAATCTTTTGCTCCTGTGGCAAGATTGGAGGCAATTAGACTATTCCTTGCGTATGCTGCTCATATGAACATGATCGTCTATCAAATGGATGTGAAGACGGCATTTTTGAACGGTGAACTAAGGGAAGAAGTCTATGTTAGTCAGCCGGATGGGTTCGTCAGTACGGAGTTTCCTAATCATGTGTACAAGCTTAAGAAGGCTCTCTATGGGTTGAAACAAGCTCCACGCGCGTGGTATGATCTCCTGTCAACATATCTCATTTCGGAAGGCTTCTCCAAAGGCAAGGTGGACCCCACTCTATTCACTCTTAAGGAAGGCAACGACATGATTCTGGTACAAATTTATGTTGATGATATAATATTTGCTGCCACTAACATAGAATTGTCAAATCGCTTTGAGAAGATAATGTCCACACGCTTTCAGATGTCGATGATGGGAAAAATTTCATTTTTCTTAGGGTTACAGATTTCTCAGAATCCCAGAGGCATCTTTATTAATCAATCCAAATATGCTCTAGAATCTCTTAAGAAATATAACTTTGAAAATTGTGACCCCGTGGACACTCCAATGGTGGAGAAATCCAAGTTAGATGAAGATAGGAATGGGACTATTGTCGATCCAAAACTTTACCGTGGGATGATCGGCACCCTTCTATATCTGACTGCTAGCAGGCCTGATTTGCAATTTGCTGTATGCATGTGTGCCCGGTATCAGGCTCGGCCTACCGAAAAGCACCTACATGTAGTGAAAAGGATCTTTCGGTATCTAAAAGGAACACTTCATCGTGGTCTATGGTATCCGAAAGATTCCTCTATTGCTTTAATATCATACGCAGATGCCGATCATGCTGGATGTCAAGACACGAGGCGTAACACTTCTGGATCTGTGCAACTCCTTGGAGATAGATTGATCAGTTGGTCTTCAAAAAGGCAGAAAAGCACTGCAATTTCTAGCACGGAGGCTGAATACATCGCCATGTCCAGTTGTCGTGCTCAAGTCCTTTGGATGAGATCACAATTAACTGACTACGGTCTGGGATTTAACAAGGCTGATGAGTTAGTTCTCCACGATGAAGAAGATATTGATGATCCTACTCTTAACAAGGCTGAGAGAAAAGCGATGAAGATAGCTATGGAAAGGAGTAGGAAAGACACGTGAGGTAGTGGTTCGGGTGCACGGGTAAATATTGAAGAAGAGTACGTGGAACCAGATGATGTGTTTGAGTTTGGATCACCTGAAAAGTATTCTACTTCGAAGGAGACATCCACCCCCCCTGTTTCAGCAAGTGTTGAAAAAGAGTCTACTCAACCTTTAGCAACTCAACTTCCACCAGTACAACCCTTACCAACCAGACCGGTTTCAACACCATTTCTTCCACCACCAATAACTCCCATCCTTAGTACCGTAGTTACAACCGAGCCTATTCCATCAACCCAGAGCAGCTCTGCAACGTCTACAATGGCTGCATTGGTAATGGCCGAAATGTTGGATAAACATACGGATAATCACAAAAGAGAGATGGATGAACTTCGCCAAGAGCTACGTAGACGAGTTCAAAGTGAAGAAGCATCTAGGAAAGCTCAAGAAGAGTTGATTGCTAAGTTCGCTGCAGATATGGAATTTACACGTAAAACTCATGCAGAAGAACTTGCTCGGGTCAAAAAGGCTGAAGCTGATAGGCATCAAGCACGAATTACGAGACTTAAAGCTATTAAGGATGACCTTAAAGAGCAGCAAGAAGCTCTTGAAGCTTCTATTGAGCAGAGAGTGAAAGACTCCGTTGAATCCCTTATGCCTAAACTGCGTGATGAGTTGAAGACACTCACTTCTGATAACTTGATGATCAAGTCATCCAATCCTTCAGAAGCCGCCTACAAGATTGCTTATGACTTGACGGATTTTGAATTAAAGAAGATCCTCAAGGCTCGTATGAGGGAACTTGGATCGTTTGATAAATCTAGGATTCAACGGGCTCTCTTCAAATCCTTGAATGACGCTATCATGGAGGATGATAGGTTGTTTAAGACGTTTGGAAGTGTGGTACCTACCACATTCTCCCTAAGGAAGAAAGGGAAGAGAGTGAAGAAGAAGAGGGTACTGGTGAAGAAGAGGAAGAAGAAGAAGAAGAAGATAAGGATGATGATGATGATGAGGATGATGATGATAATAATGATGATGATGATGAGGATGATGAGGATAAGAATGATGATGATGATGAGGATGATGATGACGATGATGATGATGGCGATGATGGTGGTGATGGTAATGAGGAGAGTGTTAGGGGGAGCAACGGGGATGATGATGAGGATGATGATGGGGGTAAACAGCCTAACGAGGGAGATAAGGTTACCAGCTCCAAGAAACCTGCTAAGTCTGGAACCAAGTCCAAGAAAGATGCAGCGCAGAAGGACAAATCTACTTCCACGGAATCCAGACGATCCAAGTGGCGCCACGATGTGAATGCTACTACAGCGTCATCTATTCCTGGTACATTTATCGCTGTATCTATACCTGTTACCACTAACCCCGTTAGTTCGATTGTTGTTGCTCCTGTGATTGCAGAATCGGTAACCGAACCTGAAGCTGCACAACACTCACCCGTCCATGACACTGCCGAGATGCCTGAATCAGAACCAGCAGATGTTCACGTCTCCACTCCTCTACAACAAGACCCTCAATCTACTGTTCCAAGCACAAGGGACTGGGCAGACACGTTGGAGATTGACGAGACTGCACCACCACATGCTTGGATCACGGCAGCGGCGCAGTATGATCCGATCACCGACGCTGACAAAGATGTTTTGTATCTTCGTATCCGCAGTCCGATTGACTTATGTGAAATTCTTGCTCATGAGTATAAGACTTCGGTTACTCCATCTTTGGTGAAGAAAGCACTGAAGGATAAGAGACTGCGCGCCAAAACCCGGTTGACCCAAATGGAGTTCGAGTATTATGCCGATGAGATCCTGAAAGCTCTGAACACCGTTCAACGGCTAGGTCTTCATGAATCAGAAAGAGCCCCACCTCCACTTGATCCTACTCAAGATAATCAGATTGCTCTCGACTTCTTCGTCACCAATGATCTTGTGTATCTTCTGAAGGGGTCATCAAAGTACGCAACCTCCCTGACCTTGCTGAAAGCTGCCAACTGGGGGACAATACCCTTTATCGAGGAAAAGGTAAATCGACTCTGGGTCCCAAAGGTAAATCGTAATTATGATATGTATGCTGTCATAGGTGCATCACACTGGGACGAACGAGTTCGAAGGGCGTACAGGGGCTGCTGTCTAGTCAATTCAGGGAGTAACGTTAGATCCGATATCCGCATCTCCAGAATCTTAGGGTTGAAAACTGAAGCCAAGAATGGCTACTATCATGTGACGGAGATTCCTTTGAAAAGGGAGGATGACAGAGAATACAAAATCCAGCTGGGAGATTTCTCTATCATTCGCCTTGAGGATATTGAAGATATGTTGCTTCTGATGACCCGAGATCAACTCACACATATTGCTCGTGAAGACCTCATTGCCTTGAATACAACACTTCGTATGTTCACACGAAGCATTTTTATCAAGAAACGAGTGGAAGATCTTCAGTTGGGAGTCGAAAGCTATCAAAGGAAGCTTAACCTAACCCGTCCAGTGAATGAAGTGTTACCTCAACATGTAGATAGATGTCCCTATACCGGCATTTCGGTCCCGAATTACGGCATCTTCTACTTGAACAGTCGAGGGTTAATGAAGTTTATGAGGGTGGGTGAGCTTTATAAGTATAGTGATGGGACTCTTCTACAAGTCAGAGGAAAGTTGGAGCATCTTAATTCAGGAGGCACTTTACCAGAGATGACCGAGGACTGGCATAAGGGTTATCGGCAGATGGCGACTTATGTGATCAAGAAGATTGATCAAAAGCTCCGTGAACGTAGATTGATGAGGAGTTTGGAAAGATTCGTTGGTGGTAGACCATATCTAGTGCACCACAAGCTACTGCAACGATCCATCTAATGGGTCGTACATTTCAGGTCCACTTTATATTGGTTTTTTCAATTGTGAATATGTATATTTGTGAATAGCGTGCTTGTACGGCTTGATGTAGTGTTAAAGTATGATAATTTTTCAAGAATTTCTCACGAGATTCTAAATCTTTCAAAATATATCATACTAAAGCACTACAACTATCCCTTATTAACTTAAGGGGGAGCATGAACATGTTCTATGGCCAAACATCGATTTCATTTTTACCCACAGACCGGTTAATCCATTCAATATCCCAAATATTAATGGTTAACATTTTGGATAAGGGGAGAAAATGGGATTAAGGAGATTTAAATGATACTTGGCTAAAAGATGAAAAAGACTTAACGATTATCCAACTTAATATGTGTAAAGCACGTGTTAAGGGGGAGCGTTTTTGATGAACAAAACACCTAAGGTACAAAACTTTTGATTTCAATATCACAAGTACCTTAAGTGATTTTCAATGATTTTTCATGGTGGCAATTCCTTCCCAAAACACGCTTAATTCACGACGAATGTGGTGACAAAAGGGTGGTAGGAATAGGTTTAGTCCAATGATTCATCAGAGCCGATGGAATCTTCCCAAGGACAATTCCCTAGATAGAATTAGAAGTCCTAGGAAAGATGGAGAAAGAATGTGAACGTAGCTGAATGCCGACCAAGTACTTAAGCTAGCACTGGAACAATCACAACAAGGTGCTAGTGATGACGTATTGGTAAGCATTGAAGGGGTTGAAGAATGAAAAAGAATTGTAAAGATAAAGGGTGTAAAGAAAGAAGCCCTCCTTACAACTTTAGGCAGAAACCGGGTCAATACATATGCTATTGAGGTCATTTTTGCTAATGATTCTCGGTATTGAAGAAAGACATCATGGACCCAGTGATGCAATGCACAACCCTTCCCAGCTAACTCAAATATCTCTCAAAAGGTATTTGTTTTAATCACACGGAGATCAACACGTTATCTATTGGTTTATTCACTCCGAATAGACTGGTATTGAAAAGGTGGCACTCCTCTCCAGCCATCGCTCACTAAATCAAAACGCACAATCGAGTCTAGAGCCAAGAGATCACCAAAAGTCTCATTAGGACACTTTTCATTTATTCCTTGCTTTCTCACACACTGTGAAAAGTAAGAGATTTTCATGAGTCCTACGCAGTATTCCTGTAATATTGCCAGAACATCCGAGTAATACGCAAGTATTACAATGAAGATGGAAATCCTGCTTGAGCCAACATCAAACAAGCTCATGGTAGATTACACGTGCGGTTCTTTTAGAACCAATCTTGTGAAAAACTAGAAAGAAACAGTGGTTTAATTCTTAATTGAACTTAAAATCGTTCCAGGCCTCTACGCATTATCATATGATCTTGCCAGAACACTCAGAGTGACTCTTTATTGATCACAGTGACGAGTGGAAATCCTTCTAGTGTTAACATCAAACAGCACTTGGTAGGTGACGTGCAAGATTCTTTATGAATTGAGCTCGTGACAACTGGAAAGCAACGATGGTGAAAATCTTAATTGAAATTCACTTGTTCCAGGTTTCATGAATTGACGGCTTCAAATCACAAGGATAAATTATCCAAGTGATTCACTCTTTATGTTCGCAGTCAGCTTTGGACGGTCGAATAAAGAGAACGGGTTTACCCGCGAAATCCTGTCAGGAAGTTACTTAATTGAAACTATCCGTCACGGGTACGATATCTAATATCGTCCAACGGTCTTCACCGACCGGAGGTAAAATGCTACCGAATTAGAATAAAATGTTCAAAGCCATTTTATTCGTGTCATTGCTGTGTACCTGTTAAAGACGGTGGCGTTGCTGTGTACCTGTTGAAGACGGTGGCGTTGCTGTGTACCAGTTAAAGACGGTGGTGTTGCGGTGTACCTGTAGAAGTCGTTCCCACATGCTTATGTCTTTTGCAACAAAGTTCAGCAAAAATTCAAGAAAGTACAAGATGAAGTCTTCCGCTGTACCAAACTCTGAAGCTTTCGAGAATTCAACAAAAAGACGTAAGTGTGTGGAACATGAAGTCACGAGGAGGCAAAATTCACAAGAAAGGCAAAGATCGCACGTGAAAGGCCAAAGAACAATGCTCTCAAGCCAAAGCCAAAAAGATCAAACCAACATATTCACAACAAAAGAAAGAAAAGAAGAAAAGACTACGAGCTAAAGAACGAAGACTTAGTATAGTATGCTAGGTTTAGAACTTTGTAACGTGGAGTGACCTCCCTTAGGGGGAGATTGTTAGAAATACGTTTTAACGTATATTAGAAGTATCGGTCACTCCACAATATGATTTATGTTGTAATAGCTCGTAGTTAACAATTAGTTAAATGTTACTTATTAAGTTAAGTAAGAACCGGTCCATGGGCTTGTCATGGACCGGCCCAAGCCCAATGTTTGCTTGGAGTATAAATACCCCTTTCCACCATGGAAAGGGGTTGGTTGTTGTTCATGTTTTCATATTAATAAAGACACATTTTATCTCACTTTCTCTCTCTAGTTTCTCTCACTAGAAAACATCAACCCACTTCATAGATTCATAGGTTATCAATATTCTACAGACTGGAAAGGTGACAAGCACTATGAAGGGAATCTCTGTATGGTTCGTGACGAAGGAAGACAGATCGAGTACCGGGGTGGAGCTACAAAGAGCTGAACCAGTGGATCGTGATGAAGTGAATACATAACATGGGAGATTAAGAACTCGTGGAAGTAACAAGGGGAGTCAATTAACTACGCGGATATAATTTTGTGGCAATCAATATCGAGGGATGAGTGATTAGAGAGTCGGTTTTGTAAAGGTGTTATGAAAGATCTTTGAAAGAGATAGCTATGCATTATCCAATGCACTAGCGATTTCCATAGATTTGATGAATGAAGTATGTAATTTCTGTTGGACGGGATAGTGTTGGAATTAGGGAGAACCATGGAAGGAGAAAACCAAGTATTCGTAGAAGATGATGACTAGAAGTACCTCATGTTAGGTGCAAGATAATAATATAAGTATGAGACTTGAGTAATAATTTAGAACATGTCTTAGTAGAAAAATGGAAACTAATGTGGGTATAAGATGAGAGTGTGATCCGCATGGAATCACAGGAAACTCTAGTCTGTTCTTATTAGGATGGAGTAGGATAACTGGTCGTAAGAAAAACAAGTGAAGTTACTTGGAAAATTTTGGCGTATAGATGAATTGATAGACGGGAAGCATCACATCGTGATGTATGGTATGAATTGAGGAAGAAGACGGAAGTGTGAATAGAAATGGTAGAGCCTAATGAGTAGAATAAAGCACAAAGTAGGCTAATATTGTTGTAGTTTTGAAAAAAAAGAGGGATGGCACTGACCTATATTGTTGGATTGGAAGGCTTAGTATCGATAATCGAACGGATGAGGAGTTATAGACGTGATGTGTCATGAGAGACGAAGGGTTTAGTCTAACTGAGACAAGAAGAGGAGCACTATGACCTTGAAGGTAAGACACTGTGTAGGTATAATGGAAGTGTTGAGTATCAAGAAAAAAAATTGTTCATGGAGAAAAGTGAGAAAGATGTGTATAAGTGCTACTAATGAGCTATCCAAATTTACTGGAAGCAGTTGTAGCATGGGTTTGGATGGCAGTCGATAGACCAACTGAGATAACCATCCTTTTGGTGATATGTATAGATCATAAGTTGATTTGGATTGAAAGAGCCTTATTATGATGAACTAATGAATATGTGAAATACCGTCATAGGTCACTTGTGTAAGGAAACTGGAATTTTTAAGTAGTTTGGGGGTACGAACTAAAGGGAGTTGATGAACATGATTGGATACGAGTATATCAAGCTAATGGGAAAAGGATGGACGAAGTGAGAAATTGCTACAAGTATAGGAGTCGTGTTGAGAGCTTGGGTGACTGATTTAGAGGGAGGTGGGAAACTCGTTAGCGATGTCTAAGTTTTAATATAATGATAGTTATTATACTAGAAGTCGATGAATGCCATTTGAGGCACTATATGGAAGGATAGGGTGAGTTGTCCTTAAGATGGACTAAAATTGGTTAAAGAGACTACTAATGTGGAAAAGGTGTTTGTGGAAAGGATGAGAGAAAACAAGAGATGCTATGTAGAAAAGGAGGAAACCACTAGAGTTTAGTGACAAAGTTATGTAGGAAGTTTCACTGATAGTAACGGGTGGTATGTTTTGGTAAAATGGAAAAGTTGATGTAGAGTTGTGTAGGTCCATTTATGATCCTTGGAAAGATCGGACCAGTAGCTTATGAGTATAGAATTACCTGGGGAAAATGAGTGGTATATATGATATATTTCATGTATTGAGATTGGTAAATGTTGTTCGATAATGCATATTTGCATGTACGGCTATTCGGGATATGTGTTAATAAGAGTCTTTGTTTTATCAAAGAGTCATTTGTGAGATTTATTGGTTGTGAGGTCAAGAGTTTGGGTATGAATTTAAATATTGGTAGTTAGTATATGTGGTAATTTGAGACTTGAACTAAAGTACACATAAAAATGAGAAGAGTTCATTTAGAACAAGTATACTCATGTGATTTGTTGGTTGTGTGTTTGATCCTAAGGAGTAAATCTCGGGAAGAGATTTCTATTAGGAGGGAGTGATGTGACAACCGCGGTTTTGAGGTTTGTCACTTAGTTTTATTTTGTGCAAGTTACGTGTCTTTACGTGTTTATGTGCTAATTGGTGTGTATAGATTGTGGTTTGGATATCGTTTCGGGTACGGGGTACCTTGTGAGTGAAACGATGTGTGATGTTTTTCATGTTCATGAGCTCACAAAGCAGTGACTATGAATTATGATGGTGTTATTTAGTGGTTTACGTATACGTATATGTATTATAAAAAAACGTATTTTTACGATAAAGGGTTTAGCATTTAGAGGTCTCGGATGAGGTAATTAGTCACGGGATTATTTTTTGGGATGGTTTTAAGTCATTTAGGACTTAGTTAATTAGTTTATTTCATATTTCAAGAGTTTTTATAAAACTGTATATTGTACGTCTTTTACGGTATACGCGTAAATTTGACTAGTTTTACGGTTTTGAGGTTTTGGAGGCTTTAGGAGCTAAAATAAATTAAGTAAAATTAGGGTAATATTATTATTACAGTTATTAATAATTAAAATAAATAAAAAACGAAATTTAAGAGGGGAGGGTCGGTTATTATGATTAAAACAAAAAGGAAGGGAAAAATTTATGGTAAGTGGGCTTATGGTTGGTCCAGGACTTTTTGTTCTATATAAGGAGTTCCATACACAAATCAAAAACATAAAACTTGCTTCCTGGAGGATTTATAGTTGACTAAAAAAAAGAGAAGAATTAGGGTTTCTTCATAAAATTTGGGGGTTTCATAAATCAAAGGTAAATCTTTAAAACCCTTTTCAATTTAACTGTTTTTAATTCTTTCTCAATCATCTTATGATGGATTTAGGTTAGGGTTTAAATTAAAATCTGTATATTAATGATATTATAATGATTAGGTGAATTAGGGCTTGTGATTAGTGGAGTTATGGGTAATTAATTAGGTTAATTTAATTGAATTCGTTTTTTAAAAACTGGGCAAAATTTTAGGTCAATTGTTTTGACCATATATAGAGTTATACAAACTCTTATTTTGCGATCCAAGTATCCCTGGAAAGGTAATTGAGTTGGCTTTCAAATTCAAGAAACGATAACTAAATTGGAGGTCGGGAAGTGGGTTCGAAACAGTTTACAACAGTCGGAGGTCAAAACAGTTTTGAAATCAGTCGGGTTTAATTAAATGTTTTAAGGTGATTGGGGTACTTAGGAGTACACTTGAGCCCTCTAACGAGCATGTGTGTTGGTTTATATATTAAATAAGAGATCTGGAGGAGGGCTAAGCAAATTGGTTGGGGTAAGACCCCCTAATCATAACAAACTTTTTGTATGTTCAAAATCAGTAAAATTCGGATAGACAAAAGTATATATATATATATATATATATATATATATATATATATATATATATATATATATATATATATATATATATATATATATATATATATATATATATATATATATATATATATATATATATATATATATATATATATATATATATATATATATATATATATATATATATATATATATATATATATATATATATATATATATATATATATATATATATATATATATATATATATATATATCGGGGCCTTAACAGTAGCTTTAAGGTTGGGGCAATAGGGAGGAGTTAGCTAAAATATGTAAGGGTATAGGGTTTTCTTTACAGAGGTCATGGGTATGGTTAGGTGGGCGTTTGGCTTATAGTTTGGAGACCTAAAAACTGGGACTGTTTTGGGTAAAATGTTAACGAGACGGGTTATGAAGTAAACTAAGTTAAGGGCTTTATAGAGGGGTGTAATGAGATGCTTAGAGCATATAAATGAGGTATATATATGGGAGAATGTTAGATGTCCATCATAGTTTGTTTATCCATCTTAGTGTTTGGTTCATGTTTTGATAGTGTGCTTTTGTTTGTTAGCTTTTTGCTAGTGTGCGGATTGTTGGAGAAGCTCAATCAGGTGAGTTTCATAGTCCTATATCTTTTAATGATTTTCACTTCCAGATGGGATGGAAGAGACATTGTATGGTTTTGTAACTAATGTTGTGAATTTTTTTATGGTTTATGATGGACTTGTGTGTGCACTTATGTGATTAACTGCTATGTGATTCTTGATTGTGTTTATGATTTGGATCAGGGGAAACGTACCGTCTCAGTTATTGTGGTTTGACTTGGTACCAAGGGGATGTTGACAAGGTGGGGCCTTTAGATTGGTTCATAGGTGTATGGGCGCCTATGGGACCATGGTTATTGGTAAGGCTGGGAGCCTTGGAAATTATGGTTATTGGTAAGGCTTGGAGCCTTGGAATTGTGATTGTATGGTTAATCTTGAATGGTAGTTGTTAATGCATAATTGTAACACATTGTCCATATGTTCTTTGGTTTATGGTTATTATTCACAGCTTATAACTGATTTGGAGTTGGAGTCTAAACCTATGACTCTCACCAACTTTATGTTGACGTGTTTTAGTGTCTCTTTCAGGTGAGAATGTGGTTAAGCGTGAGAATAGAAGTGGCTAGCTTTGGAGACATTAGGATTGCATTTAGAAGGAGATCCCCGTTCCTTCTTAGTTTATTTCTATGTGTTTTGAATAAGTGATACCTTGTGGACACCTTTATGATGTTTTGTTTGTGGTAATTGTTTGTCTTGGGTAAGAGGTAAGACTGTTACCTACTTGCCTAGACTCCTGCATTTTGTGTAGATATTGTCATGACATTTGTGTCACCATTTTATGACATTTGCATTTCATTTAGTTATCTCTATAGACACTCCATGTTGTGATGATATACATACGTCGCGCCCCATATTCCGCCATGTTAGGGTGTCACAACAGTGCTTGCAAAAACTCTGCTTCTTTGGGTATAAGATAACTCACTTAGGATTAATAATCTTTGTTAGGTATTTTATTTTTACTTTCTTTTTTTTTGACCTTTTTGATTAATAAAATTTTATCCGCTGATAAATCATATTTCACCCCCCGACAAAGCCCATTTCATCCGCTAACAAATATAGCCGTTGCCGCTGACAAAGTTTTTGACCATTGAAAAACACTGGGTCCTACCTAGCTGTAACTTTTGTGATATTTTTGAGCCATAATTCTTTGGGAGTGGTTATTTTCTTTAATTGCCATGAGATAAGTTGTAAATTTCAAAGATTTCCATCATTACTTTTGAGAAATTTTCTCACTTACCTCATTTTTCAACCAATCACATCTCTTGAATTTTCACTATATATTCGGCTCACCATATTGTGTAACAGGGAAACTTGCTTATTTGTTTGATCTTTTATCTATTAACCTTTCCCTTCACTTAAAGCTTTTATCTTTTCATCAATGGCGCCAAAGTTTAACTCCAAGAATGCTGTGTTGGAATTCAAAGACCAACATAACATGATTGCTTGTTTGAGGTCGGACACTGCTAATCCTCAATACACTCAGATGATAGAGTATCTGTTGGCTTCTCCACTAAGGTATACTCATGCTCCTATCATCCCTGTCACAGACATCAAACAGTTTTAGAACACTGCCAATTCCACAACAGTTGATGGAGTGACTAGAATAGAAGGTATCATCCATGGGAAACAATGGGTGGTCATTGAGGACTTGGTTCGCGAAGATCTACATCTTAATGATGCTGATGGTGTGATCATCCTTCCTAAGGAAGAACTACATGAGGGACTTCGAGGCTTGGGATATACACTACCCCCAGAGGGAAAACTTAATAAATATGCTAAAGGGCAATTTCCCACAGCATGGAAGTTTTTTATCCATGTCCTTTTACAATGTCTTAGTCCCAAATGCTCCTCATTAAATGAAATCAACCAATCTATTGGGAGTGCTCTTGTATGTTTGGCAACTGGGAAACTTTTTAGTTTTTCTAAAATGATTTTCAAGGGCATGTTACAAGACAAGGGTAGCAAGATGACTTTTGCTTACCCTAGATTTTTACAAATGATTTTTGATCTCCAAGGTGACTGTGGAAGGGATCATAAAAACTATTATGAGATCCCTACCCAAAATAAAAAGCTTTTCCTTACCCTGAACACTGAAGCTTATGCTCCTATTCCATTGACCCCACCTATGCTGGCTGTTATTCAAGCAGCCTTGCAACCACCTGCACCAGAACCTCAACTAGATCCCCTACCAGAACCCACACATGAAGAACAACCACCCTCGCCTCATTCCCAACCCCATGTTGAACCAGAACCTGCAGCCACTGACATTTATTTGTCAGCCGCTGACACTTCAGTCATATCCCCCGACACCACTCAAGCAAACCCAAACACATCATCAGACTCACCACCACCTCAATTTCACCTAGCCAAAAGACAAAGGACCACTGGCGCGTTCTCCTTTGGTGGTCTAATAAGTGTGTAAACACTTATCCTTTTGCCACTAAAATCAAGGAAAAACAAGACCTAATCATGTGTTTTATATCGTAAAAGTCGGAATTACGCGTGGTTTTATGTTTTTGTGTTAAAATAGGTACAAATGATCTAAAGAAGAGAAAACACAGGATTTCACGGCCAAATGTTGATGAAATGTCCAAAAAGAGACAAAGACAAAGTCAAAAGACCAAAAGTGTGCCCAAGTTCACGAAAACCGGCTAAACCGACTCGAGTTTGAAGAAAAGATCGACAAATCCGAAATCGAGTTCGTTTTTAGTGGATTTAATCTTAATGAAGTTATTTGGGCCTTGTGGGTCCCACTTTAGGTTAATGGGCCTAAAAGCCCATTTGATAAAGTTGTCTATTCACTTTTCTTAATGAAAGCCCAACAAGGCCCAATAATAACAATTAAGGGGCGGATGGTATTTAACTAATTGGGGCAAGCCCAAATGGTATAAACAAAATGGGACGGATGTTGTTACTCATTGGGCCAAGCCCATTTCTAAAACAAATGGTGGAAAGTTAAAGCTTTGCTCGGTCAATGTTATTCACTCCTTAACAATACACAGTCAAACAATTATCCCAATTTTCCTATCCCACTTGACACGTGTCTTATCCCCCCCCCCATCCCAGTTAAGTAAACTTTTTTTTACCCCAACACATTCATTCATTCGATACTACCGAGAACACCCATCCCTTCTTCTCCCCATTCACACAGTTTCAACATCTCAAACCCTAAAATAATTACCATCAAAATTAACCACTATATTTTGGGGCTTTTTACATATATAATTAATTCCCACAAATCAACTATAAACCCCCAAGAAAATCGCATCAAGAGTGGTCGTCATCCTCAATCCACCGTGGCATCATCTCCCTTTTTGATTAGAGGATACACTTCACCATCCAAATCCCTCCAATTAGGGCCTGCCACCTCAGCCACCAAGAAACACAACAAGCACAATTAACGCCACCCTGGCAATCCGTGGCTCACAAGGATTACTTTTCACCATTGGATTATAGAGAAGAGAGAGAAAGGATGAAAGAAGGGCCAGGATTTGATCCTTATTGAAGAAGATTCAAGAAGAGGGTTTCAGGGGTTTTGCCTATAAAAACCCCCTTTCACATGTAATTTAGGGTAGCTTTTCTTTAATTCTTATTTTCAGTAAATTAGATTAGTTTTAATCTTGTAATTTTTTTTAATTCCAGCACTTGTAATTTTGAATTTAATTAATGAAAAGTTGAATCTAAATATTTCCGTCTTATTCTACTTTAAGTTTCGGTCATTTTTTTTACTGTTTGTTATTAAACCGTTGCTTATAAATTTATCTTATATATTACTGTTCCTCGAAATCGATTTATTATTATTAAAAAAAAAGGGTATATAAACTGTTCGAGAGTTCTCTGTTTGGTTCGGGTTGGCTTATGATGATGATGATCGAGATGATTAATGGTGGTGTTAGCTTCGGGCCATAAGGAGGCACAGCGCCTACCTTCGTCACAACGGAAATCGTCAAATAGGTTCATCTTATTTATTTTAAGTTTTAATTAAGTCTTGATTTAGTTTTTACTGATTTTCTTGATTTATTTTGATTTAATTGCTTATTTGAGTTTAAATTCTGCTTAATCTGCTTTTATTTAGATATTGGTTACCTGCTAGTTCATTTATTTGCTTAATTTGGTAGTTAAATTTTTCTGTTATATCTGCTTATGCATTTTGTTTGTTTGGATTTAGAGATAGTCTTTTAATCTGCTTGAGTTTTGGAATTTTCATTTGGTTAAGTATTTTAAATTTATTGCTTATATGGTTTTATCTGCTTATTCTTTTAGTTTTATAGCATTTAGTCTGCTTGTTTTGTTTTGCGGATAAATTCCAAATTTAAGTTCCAAAATAATAAAAAATAAAAAGGGTAAAAACAAAATAATAGCATAAATTTTGTCTGGGGTTGGATTCGAACCCAGGACCTCTCGTTCCCCTGTACAACGCCCCAACCAACTTAGCTGCACCCTTTTTTTGTGTTTAATTCCACCTTACCTTCATTAATATATGGTTACAATTAGTGGCAGATTTCTTTAATTTAGTTTAATTCAATAGTTAAGTTTTATTTTAATTTTAATTAAAAAGTTTTAAATTAGTTTATTTTAAATTCAGTTTTTATTTACTTTTCAAAAATATAAAAAGATAAAAAAAAAATTTTATTTACTTTTATAACTTTAAATTTGTTTTCATTTTATTTTGTTTATTTAAAATAGATTTACTTTTATTTTTAAATTTAAATTAGTTTTAAATATTTTATTTCAAATTTACTTTTATGAGTCTTTAGTTTAAAAAAGGTTTTTAAGTTTTCATTTAAAAGTTTTTTTTTTAAATTAGTTACATTTCGTTTAAATTTTTAATTAGTTTTATTTTGTTTTCAAATTAGTTTAAATAGTTAAAATTAGTTTTATCTAATAGTTTTTTTTAAATAGATTTAAGATAGTTTAAAAATTCCAAAGTTATTGTCACCAAAAACGAAGTTAAGTCGATACGTTAAACCGGAAATCAATTCGAGTCGAATCGAGGAAAACGAACTTAATTGATATAAGCCTAGTAAAATCCCTTTTTCAAATGGCGCCGCTGCCACTTCGCTCGTACGATTGACGATTTTTCGTGAAGACGTTTGGATTTTGGGATCCATTCTCTTTGAACGTTACGTTTCTTGCAACAAAATCAAAAATCCAAAAAAATCAAAAACTTAAAAATACAAAAAAAATTAAAAAATCACAAAAGCAATTTCTTTCCTAAGAATTGCACAAAAAAATTAAAAAAATCAAAAGTAATAGTTTTTCCTAAAAGTATTACACCAAAAATATCACGTATTAGTGTTAAATTTTTAGTTCGATTTCTATTGTTTTTATTGTGAATATATATTTTTCTAAAAAATACAAAAAGATTTTTCTTTTACTATAGTATATTACGTAGGACAATAATTTACCTACTTTTTAAATAAGCCTTAGTTGGGATTTCATCACCTAACTATTGTAGTCGAATCCTAAACGAAATAAAAAGGCAAAATAGATAAATACTAGTAAGACGTTTGAACTCAAAATATACAAACTATAAGGTGGGTATAAGGCGACGCACTATAAAAGGCCGTCTAAGGAAAAAGGTTTTTAAGTGCTTTGTGCCACCTCGTTTCCCCGCTTGCTTGTGCGTATATTGAGAGGGACGACCGATATTGGTTTGCCAACTCAATTAGTAATTACGTATATATTTTTGTAGATTTTTCATATTGCTCCTCGAGAGGGAAAATCCTTTTCCTCTCAAAGTCGACCGAGGTCACCTACCTCATTCCAAAGTTTTAATTGTATGCGCACTCGCGCGCGTACATACATACCGAGTGGTGTACCAAATTCTTCCAATTCTACCAAAAAGAAGAAGAAGAAGAAAAACAAAAAAACCGTCATTCAAGCCGATCCAGAGAATCGTGCTTTCGACAATACAATGGAAACGGATAACCGACCTATGCTCGAGATTTTGTAATCTCACGTTGAAGGAAACGATGACGCTATCGTTGTCCCCGCAATTGGAGCAAATAATTTTGAACTCAAATCGGATTTAATTAAAATGGTTTCCGCTATCCCATTTTTGGGTCGTTCCCAAGATGACCCCCATGATACATATCAAGAGATTTATCCAATTGTCCAATACCGTCAAATACAATGGGGTGCCACAAGTGGCCGTTCGCCTACAACTTTTTCCTTTTTCCCTCGAGGGACAAGCCCGGATTTGGTTTGATAAGGAACCACCCCAAAGTATTACAACATGGATCGACTTAGAGACCAAGTTCATTAATTACTTTTTCCCACCATCACGGACCACGACTTTAAGGAATGAAATCATTACTTTTGAACAAAAATATGGGGAAACTTTTAGTGAGTCTTGGGATCGATTTAAAGAGCTTTTGAGAAAATGTCCACAACACAGTTTCACCAAAGTGCATCAAATAAATACGTTTTACAATGGTTTGACTCTAAATGACCAAGAGTCACTTAATAGTGCCGCGCGGGGCAATATGCTTGTCAAAAACCATGAACGAGGCTTGGGCCATTATTGAGAACAAGGCAAAAGTGCAAACTAAGAGTGTTAGGGCCACTATGGCAAGTGCTAGTTATAGTGAGAGTGACAAGATAATCGATAAACTTACTTCGCTTGTTGAAACACTCGCTCTAAAAACCGACGCCCTCACCACTCATGTGCATGCCGTGAAAGATAATAGTGAAACGTGTGAGACTTGTGGTGGACCACATTCATATTTCAATTGTGATAAGGTTTATAATCAACAACAACAAGTTTGAGCTTTTAATGCTAATGAAAGGGTTCCATTTAAACCTAATGTTGATGTTAACCATTTGTCCTACAAGAGTACTAATTATTTGGCTCCACCGGGTTTTGTAGCACCTCAAAGACCACCCACCCAAAATACCCAATACCAAAATAGGAACCAAGGTCCTCAAATGGGTAATTTTCAAGGGAATGCAAATCAAGGGATTTTTAATGGTCAAAATCAAGGGTTTCAAAATAATCAAGGTTTTTACAATAACAACGATTTTCAAACTCAATATCAAAATCAAAGTTTTCCTAATCAAGGGGTTAATAATCAAGGGTTCAATCAAATGAATATGCAAAACCCTCAAATGGACTTGGTTCTACAAAAATTGACCGAACATGAGAAAATCATGAAAGCTATGCAAGAGTCTACTAGACAAATGCAAGAGTCCAACGATAAGAGATTTTTGACTATGTTGCAAACCCTTAGACCCCAAGGAGCCTTACCATCAAATACCGAGATTAACCCTCATGCTAATGTGAGTGCTATCAATACTCGAAGTGGAGCCACTTTAGTGGGACCTTCCATCGCTTCGCCAATAAAGGAGAGACAAGGCCCGGAGGTCATAATGAGTAATCCTACTCCCCCTCCGGTGATTCCCCCCACTACCACTCCTAGTTCTAGTCCTCCATTGCCGAAAGAGCCTATCCCTACGATTGTTCAAGAAGCGAGTCCTTCTCCTTCTCAACCTTCAAAGTCTAAGCCTAATATCCCTTATCCATCTAGGTTAGGCAAGACTAAAGTGCTCACCAAAGATGACGTTCATGTCTCTAACTTTTTGAAAATGATTTCCAATGTGAATGTTAACATAAGCCTTATTGAAGCACTTGCTCAAATGCCAAAATTTGTGAAAATGTTTAAAGATTTGCTTAATAAGAAAGAAAAAATGGTTTAGCTCGTGAACACCCGTTTAAATGAGAATTGTTCCGCGGTTCTTCTCAAAGAGCTTCCCGAAAAGCTAGGAGATCCCGGACGATTCGTGTTACCTTGCTCGTTTCTTTAAATCGATGATTGTATGGCTTTAGCGGATCTCGGCGCTAGCATCAATCTTATGCCACTTTCGGTTTGGAAACAATTGTCATTACCCGACCTTGTACCGACTCGTATGACTTTAGAGTTAGCTAATCGAACTCTCGCATACCCCGTTGGTATTGCCGAAGATGTTTTTGTTCGAGTCGGTACATTCACTTTTCCCGTGGACTTTATCGTCGTCGACTATGAGATGGATCCTCGTATTCCGTTAATACTTGGTAGACCATTCTTACGATCCGGAAGAGCCTTAGTTGATGTAGCCGAAGGGGAGTTAATTCTTAGGGTTAGGGATGAACAACAAGTTTTTAAAATGGGAAAAATCACAACAAAATCAAATGGAAAAGAGTCGGTCAATATGATTGATGTTCTTAATTATGATAATGAAGAGATTTTTATTAATTCGTTTGGAATTGAAAAATCTAATCAAAATGATTTTGTGATAAACTCATCCCTTCCCTTAGAGCCTCAAATTTTT
Organism: Glebionis coronaria; assembly: GCA_025667525.1. Taxonomy (NCBI): domain Eukaryota; kingdom Viridiplantae; phylum Streptophyta; class Magnoliopsida; order Asterales; family Asteraceae; genus Glebionis; species Glebionis coronaria. The sequence goes on along the minus strand of CM046877.1, from coordinate 449,221,824 downwards.
GAAACTCCTATTTTTGATACCGATAGTGATGACACTTCTTCAAGTGATCACACTATTTTCGGCTTAGACGACTCGTCTTTTGACCCACCCACTTTCGACCCACCCATTTATGATCAACCAATCTTTGATACCTACGATGATGACACTTCTTTAGGTGATCTCATCAACTTTGATGACCCACCCCATGATCTTAATACACCTCATATCTCTATGAGTGATTCTTCCATGGAAACTCCTTTTGACTTTTATACTCCAATTTTAGAAGTCATGACTATTGAGGAGGATCCTCCACTCTTAGAGATCATACCTAATTTAGAGGTTATTCCATTTGAGGAGGATTTAGATATCTTTCTAAATACCTATTTTCGTCATGAGGAAGAGTTTTCCTATGACTCCGATGATACTTATGTTTTCACATCGAGTTTGGAAGAGGATGACTTTCCCACTTTGGATTTTGATGATATTTTGAGCTTAAATGTCACTACCTCTTGCTATTTTCCCGTTAAGGAATCGGTGTTTGATCCGGGAATAGAGACTTTTGTGCTTTCATTACCATACCACCTTACCTTCCCTAGTAAGAGACTTTTGCCTAAGGATACCCCACTTTTCTATGACTTGCGTACCACCTCGGGGTTTATTTCCTTTTGTGATGGAAATTATGTGTTTGACCCGGGTGGATTTTTCATGGGGTATGCCTTATATGACTTTGTTTCACCCTCTATCATGGAGAGATTTTCCTCCCTTGGAAATCTCGATTTTCCATGATTTTCCTATTTGAATGATGACATTCGGGAATTCGAGTCGAGCTAGAGACTCGTGATGAAAAATCAAGCATCGTATAACTAGGTTAGATTTTTTTTTACCCTTTTCCACCCTTTTTACCTTTCACCCATTTTCACCAATAAGTGTAGGGGGAGCTGTGTAGGTTGTTTGTTTTGTGTGTTGTGTGCAGGGACATGTGCTTTAAATGATCCACTTTTGGTACTTTGGACGAGACCCGTGTTCCCGTGTTTCCCGTGTACCCGGTTCCTTCGATAAGTTTTTGCTATTGTGATTCAATCATGTATATAAATAAGACAAATAAATGTAATCACTTTAGTTGTCCTTTCCTTAGCTTGATTTTAAACAACGTACTCAATGTCATAAGTGTAGGGGAGTTTATTCTCCCACATGCTTAAACATTGAGGACAATGTTTATATTAAGTGTAGGGGGGATTTCTATCGAAATTTTAGTGGCCTTTTCCATGAATTTGACCCCATTTAACCGGAAAATTTTAAAAATTTATCAACGTGTTTCAAATTTTTGATCTATTTTGGCCTAGTAGTATTTTGTTTTATTTTCTTTCCTTTTTTTGTCATCGCATCGTATAAAGTCAAAAAAATAAATAAATAAATAAAATGGTTTTAACAAGTTTAGATATCTTTGATATATTAGGCCCGTCATGAATATTTTGACTCAACCCGAGTTTACTTATCCAAGTTTACTCTAGCTAGTATCCTTAACCATATGGACCTTAATTGGTTTATTAGGCTAAGCATCCACGAGTCTCATTCCTTGAGATTTTAAATTGTGGAGAACGAGAGATGATAGAGTTAATTATAAGTTTGGTATTCTTTCATTAACTTATGTGAGTTAGTTATGAGCTTTTTCTCCCATCACTTGTTAATAAATATATTTGCAATAAATAAGGTTGTACGATTTGAAAAGTTACTTAGCTTCTAGCACAAGATCGTTTAAAAGTTGCTCGGTATTAATTAGAGTTCATAGCCAAGGCATAACTTATTGAAGCGGGACGCGAAGATTGGCTTATCCAAAAAGGCCCTAACTAGGCATGAGGATACCCGAGTCCAAAAAGGCCCTAACAAGGCATGAGGATTCACTTTTTTTGCTAAAGATCCAAAGATGACGTGAAGATCATTAATCCAAATCAATATGATGGATCAAGACACACGACGAGAAGCAATTACTCCCCTAAAGATCATGGAGAAGTCTATCCAAAAGACCCTAACAAGGTATGAGGATAAATAGATCCAAGTCCGAAAAGGAGGTGGATCGTTGTATATCAAAATCCTAAATAAAGAAGAGGATAAATGAAGAAGTCGTGGTCAACGTTTGAAGCATCTTTCACTCCTAATGAAGATGTATACCAAAATGAAGAGAAGACCATAATTTCAAGATCGTCTCTTAAGATTTGAAGTTTGAAGTACAAGCCAAATATCGGTCTGAGAAAGGTCTCAAATCGTGAAACGAGTTATGCCAAGATATGAACTTTATGAGGTTTCGAGAAGCAGTTTTAAAAGATTTTGTCCTTTAGCTAACTATTGATTAAATCGTCCCACTTTATTTTCGGCCTTAATAAATTATCGAAATAAGTCAAAAATGCATCCTCGTGATCATTCAAGGCAAAAATAAAATACAAGAGATACACCGTAGGAATAAGGGGGTCTAAGTGATTAATTAAACCACATAAGTAAGTGTTAGTTGTGCTAACTCGTAATTACAATGATCTCGTTTTTAAGCTTGGTATGGGGAACGTGAAACTTGAGGGTGATTAATATTCATGACACCGAAGCACTAATTCAAGTCCTAGATTTCTTTACAAGTTTCTTCCATCAAATAAATTCCAAAGTAATAAATTGTTATAACTTTTGTCACCTTTTAAATTTTTTATCTTTTTGTCATAGTAGTAGTAGTAATAGTAATAAAGGCCGAAATGGATTGATTATGAGAGAAATGTAACTTTATGCTTTGAAATTATGCATTGCATGGGGTCATTGCAATGGTCAAGTGTAAGGGATTTAATAAGTGTGTAAACACTTATCCTTTTGCCACTAAAATCAAGGAAAAACAAGACCTAATCATGTGTTTTATATCGTAAAAGTCGGAATTACGCGTGGTTTTATGTTAAAATAGGTACAAATGATCTAAAGAAGAGAAAACACGGGATTTCACGGCCAAATGTTGATGAAATGTCCAAAAAGAGACAAAGACAAAGTCAAAAGACCAAAAGTGTGCCCAAGTTCACGAAAACCGGCTAAACCGACTCGAGTTTGAAGAAAAGATCGACAAATCCGAAATCGAGTTCGTTTTTAGGGGATTTAATCTTAATGAAGTTATTTGGGCCTTGTGGGTCCCACTTTAGGTTAATGGGCCTAAAAGCCCATTTGATAAAGTTGTCTATTCACTTTTCTTAATGAAAGCCCAACAAGGCCCAATAATAACAATTAAGGGGCGGATGGTATTTAACTAATTGGGCCAAGCCCAAATGGTATAAACAAAATGGGACGGATGTTATTACTCATTGGGCCAAGCTCATTTCTAAAACAAATGGTGGAAAGTTAAAGCTTTGCTCGGTCAATGTTATTCACTCCTTAACAATACACAGTCAAACAATTATCCCAATTTTCCTATCCCACTTCACACGTGTCTTATCCCCTCCCCACATCCCAGTTAAATAAACTTTTTTTTACCCCAACACATTCATTCATTCGATACTACCGAGAACACTCATCCCTTCTTCTCCCCATTCACACAGTTTCAACATCTCAAACCCTAAAATAATTACCATCAAAATTAACCACTATATTTTGGGGCTTTTTACATATATAATTAATTCCCACAAATCCACTATAAACCCCCAAGAAAATCGCATCAAGAGTGGTCCTCATCCTCAATCCACCGTGGCATCATCTCCCTTTTTGATTGGAGGAAACACTTCACCATCCAAATCCCTCCAATTAGGGCCTGCCACCTCAGCCACCAAGATACACAACAAGCACAATTAATGCCACCCTGGCAATCCATGGCTCACAAGGATTACTTTTCACCATTAGATTATAGAGAAGAGAGAGAAAGGATGAAAGAAGGGCCAGGATTTGATCCTTATTGAAGAAGATTCAAGAAGACGGTTTCAGGGGTTTTGCCTATAAAAATCCCCTTTCACATGTAATTTAGGGTAACTTTTCTTTAATTTTTATTTTCAGTAAATTAGATTAGTTTTAATCTTGTAAATTTTTTTTAATTCCAGCACTTGTAATTTTGAATTTAATTAATGAAAAGTTGAATCTAAATATTTCCGTCTTATTCTACTTTAAGTTTCTGTCATTTTTTTACTATTTGTTATTAAATTGTTGCTTATAAATTTATCTTATATATTACTGTTCCTCGAAATCGATTTATTATTATTAAAAAAAGGTATATAAACTGTTCGAGAGTTCTCTGTTTGGTTCGGGTTGGTTTATGATGATGATGATCGAGATGATTAATGGTGGTGTTAGCTTCGGGTCATAAGGAGGCACAACGCCTACCTTCGTCACAACAGAAATCGTCAAATAGGTTCATCTTCTTTATTTTAAGTTTTAATTAAGTCTTGATTTAGTTTTTACTGATTTGCTTGATTTATTTTGATTTAATTGCTTATTTGAGTTTAAATTCTGCTTAATCTGCTTTTATTTTGATATTGGTTACCTGCTAGTTCATTTATTTGCTTAATTTGGTAGTTAAATTTTTCTGTTATATCTGCTTATGCATTTTGTTTGTTTGGATTTAGAGATAGTCTTTTAATCTGCTTGAGTTTTGGAATTTTCATTTGGTTAAGTATTTTAAATTTATTGCTTATATGGTTTTATCTGCTTATTCTTTTAGTTTTATAGCATTTAGTCTGCTAGTTTTGTTTTGTGGATAAATTCCAAATTTAAGTTCCAAAATAATAAAAAATAAAAAGGGTAAAAACAAAATAATAGCATAAATTTTGTCTGGGGTTGGATTCGAACCCAGGACCTCTCGTTCCCCTGTACAATGCCCCCAACCAACTTAGCTACACCCTTTCTTTGTGTTTAATTCCACCTTAGTTCATTAATATAGGGTTACAATTAGTGGCAGATTTCTTTAATTTAGTTTAATTCAATAGTTAAGTTTTATTTTAATTTTAATTAAAAAGTTTTAAATTAGTTTATTTTAAATTCAGTTTTTATTTACTTTTCAAAAATATAAAAAGATAAAAAAATATTTTTATTTACTTTTATAACTTTAAATTTGTTTTCATTTTATTTTGTTTATTTAAAATAGATTTACTTTTATTTTTAAATTTAAATTAGTTTTAAATATTTTATTTCAAATTTACTTTTATGAGTCTTTAGTTTGAAAAAGGTTTTTAAGTTTTCATTTAAAAGATTTTTTTTTAAATTAGTTACATTTCGTTTAAATTTTTAATTAGTTTTATTTTGTTTTCAAATTAGTTTAAATAGTTAAAATTAGTTTTATCTAATAGTTTTTTTAAATAGATTTAAGATAGTTTAAAAATTCCAAAGTTATTGTCACCAAAAACGAAGTTAAGTCGATACGTTAAACCGGAAATCAATTCGAGTCGAATCAAGGAAAACGAACTTAATTGATATAAGCCTAGTAAAATCCCTTTCTCATGGTCCTAGCCATGAAGCGGAGAGAACCACCACCACAAGTGTGGTTGGTGATATGGAGATGGCTGGACCTATTGACCCTCTAACGGGTCAAGCTAGGTCCATTGTAGCTAAGACCATCACCATGCCCCATGATTCTACTATTGGGATTCAGTTTCCAGATGTGGCTGAGGGCAGTCTGTAACCACTCACTAACATGGAATTGACGATACTCTACATGAGCTTGCAAAATCAAAATGCAGAGTTTGTACAGAAATTAACAGCTCAAGACCTTGAACTCAATGCGTTGAGGGAGAGGATTGTTGCATTGGAAGCAATGAAAGAGGATTCTTCAAAAGAGGAGGAAGAAACACCAACTGGACCCTTTATTGCCAGTGATAGAAGTTCAAAAGAAGGGTCATTTGGTGAAACAGAGATAGCTGCTTCTTTAACATGTATCAATGTTAGCCCTATATTTTATATAGTCGAACAAGAATGTAATAGGTCATCTTAGTCGTTAAAAGGTCTTGTATTGTAATAGGTTAGTTGGGAAAACCGGGCTTGGACTTTAAGCTAATATTGTCTAAGTTAGGGGCGTAAGCCCAAGACTAAGCCAAGCCCGACCCAAGTCACAAACCCACGGCCCATGGAAAGCCCATTGGTTCGTGGGTATATAACCCTCTTTCACATGTGAAAGAGGGTGTTGGTTCATTTCATAAAACACATAGTTTTAGTATAAACCTTCCACTTCTCTCTCTACTTTCTCTTTCTACTTTTCTTCTCTTTCTCTCTCTAAGAATCTTGTGTTATGGATTAATGGGAACAACATTTGGTATCAAGAGCCTATAGTGGATAGGTGATTGAAGATTCGTGTGTTGTGTTCTTCATTTTTTCGTGCCTATTTTGATCCAAAAATCTCACGTACCAAAAATTTTCTTGTGTTTTTATGGCTTATTCTTGATACAAATCATCTACTTACTATTGGTAGTGATTTGGTATTGTTCTTTTGGTTAAAAACACAAAATTTTTGGGTGCTTGATTCATTTTTAGGCTAAAAATCACGAATTTGGTGTGTTCTAGTACTATCCGAGAAAAGGGGTAATTTTGGTTCCTTGGTACGATCTGATTGTTGCGATTGCATAAACCCTGGGGGTTTCTACTTGCGATCCAATATCACGATCACTCAGTACGATCTATAGTACAATCCCTCACTGCGATCCCTCACTGCGATCACTCACTACGATCTTTAGTGCGATCCCTCGTTGCGATCACTGAGTACGATCCATCGTTGCGATCAGAGTACGATCCAGTGACTACGATCCATCGTTGCGATCAGAGTACGATCAAGTGACTACGATCCAAGAGTACGATCCGACTGCGATCTTGGAGTACGATCATAGTGCGATCAGATCACGATCATAGAGTACGATCAGAGTGCGATCAGACCACGATCATAGAGTACGATCAGAGTGCGATCAGAGTGCGATCTAAGAGTGTGATGGGTCACATTGCGATGAACAGATAAATTTTGTTTGAGCAATTTTTAGATTTAGCCACTATCTAAACTAGTTTAGGAACATAGTTTACATGAAGATTAAAAAAAAAAAAAAAAAAAAAAAAAAAGAGTTAAAAAATTTTAGGTCAAGTAAATTCAAATTTTTTCCCTACTAGTTTTGGCTATTTCTAACTCAATTTCAAAATTTGGCGATACAAAATTTTTCAGCTTACCGTTTTGTCGGACTGAGGAATTTATTGTCGGACTGAAGATTCTCGGAACTCTACGAAATTTCAACCACACCTCATCACAACAAATCCACTAAGATCTGCAATTCATTCACAAGTATTCACAATGTCTAACAACAACATCAACATTGCAACTGCTAATCAAATTCGTTTGGAACAAGGGCAACGGTAATCCACCTGTGCTCACTGCCAGTTGTTACGTTCAATGGAGATCTCGTTTTCTCAGATTTCTTGACGGAAAAGAAAACCGAACTGCTCTTCGTCACTGCCTTGAGAATCCACCTCCAGTTTTTGAATTCAGACCAATTGCCACACAGGCAAAGGATGGTACTTCATCAACTATACGAGCTATGGAGGATTTTGACACATGTTCTGCTGAGAAAAAGAAACTCCTCCAAGCTGAAGCTGATGCTGTAAACTTCATACTTACTGGAATTGATAACGATATCTATTTCACAGTTGATGCATGTCCTAATGCTATGGAAATGTGGAATGCAATTCATCGATTAAAGCAAGGTGAGTCGATCAACGTTCAAGATCTCGAGACTAATCTACTTTGGGAGTTTGGAAAATTCACATCGGAAGATGGTGAATCCATTGACTCATATTACTCGAGATTCTACAAAATGATGAATGAGCTTGTCAGAAATCAGTGCACCATCTCCAATCATCATGCCAATGTTCAGTTTCTACTTCAACTGAAACCGGAATGGCAAAGGTTTGTGACTTTGGTCAAACAAAGGGAGGATATCAAGACTATATCTTACCACAAACTTTATGACATATTGAAACAACATCAGAATGAAGTGAATGAACTTAGGGCTGAAAAGGCAGAACGATCTGCGAACTCTATTGCTTTTGTGGCTGCTGCTTCAACAAAACCCGTTCCCCGTCAACAACTACATATTCATTCCTCAAAGTCATCTAGCTCATCCATCAAACCACCAGCTGCTGCTAAACACAAAGCAAAAGCAATTGTCCCCACTCCACCTCCAAAATATGACACCGAGTCAGATGGAGACAGTGATGATGAACAAACTTCAAGGGACAAGAAGATTGAGGAACTCATGTCTTTACTCACCACAACTTATAAGAAGATCTACAAACCTACCAACAACAACCTCAGATCATCATCCAATGCTAGATATAAGGAAGTTGATCATGCACCTATGTATGATCGTGATGCTAGGTATGATAATCAGAGGATGCCGAATCAAGTTGGGGCTAGAGACACTGTAGGCACTCCGGTTGTGCAAAAGACTGGGATTCAATGCTTCAACTGCAAGGGTTTTGGGCACATGGCTAGGGAATGCAAGAAGCCAAAACGGGTTAAGGACTCAGGGTATCACAAGGAAAAGATGCTGATGTGTAAGAAAGAAGAAGCAGGAATTCCACTCACAGCAGATGAAGTTGACTGGCGTGATGACACTGATGATGAAGCCGATGATCAAGAGTTGGAGGCACATTATGTGTACATGGCAAAGATTCAAGAAGTGATCCCGAGACTGATGATACTTCTGGACCCATCTATGATTCTGAGCCACTTGAAAAGGTACCATCACATGATAACTATAATGTGTTTGCTAATGAACGACGGCATCCTGAGCAACCCGAAAGCATCAATGACACATATGTAATGGACACGGAGGATAGCAATATCTCTACGGATTCACAGCATATGTGTAATGATGACGGAAAAGTTGTTCAGGGTACTGACTCGGATGAGGACCGTGATTTGCTTGCGTCTATTATTGATTCTTTAAAACATGAAATTGAGGAAAACAAAGAGGCTAACAAACGTTTGAAGCAAGCAAACACATCCTTAGCCGATGAGATAGACAGGCTTAAAGAGTGTGATTATGTAAAAGAAGCTGATCGACGGGTTGCAATAGCTAATGGTTTGGTATATGAACGTAAGGTGCTCAACGAACAATATTGTTCTGAAGTAACACACGAAATTCATATGTCAAAACAGAAGATATCGGAACTTGAAGAACAACTGCTGCTACATAAACTCCAAATTACTGAATTAGAGTCGGTTAACAAAGAACAAACTGAGCTTTATAAAACTCGTGAAGAAAAGGATATTGAAAAAATTCTTGCTTTGGAAAAGAGAGTCGACACGTTAAACAACATTGTTTACAAAACGGGTCAGTCTATTCAAACTATGAATATGCTCAATAGAAATATGAAAACGAGTTTTGTCAAGCCTGAATATCTAAAAAAAGCTCAAAGTACCAAGCCTGCTCTTTATGATATCGGTTGTTATGTTGATAATCTTGCTCTTATGCTTTCCCCTGACTGCGACGAAATCATTCGTCAACAAGAAGAAGTCGATCAAACTTAAGTGATTTAATAAACCTTTCTGATTCTAACAATCATATTAAGTTTGTCCCTCAAAAAGAACTCTCAAAAGAACAAAAGATGTATAATAGTGTTCCACCACCAAGTGATGAACCACAAAAGAAAGTTTCTTTAAAAAGGAGTTTCAAAAAGCAATCAATTTTGTTAAAAAAGCGAATTTTGGATGAAAAACGTAAATGGGATGAGAAAAGCAAAAGTGTTCAGCAATTTGAGTTTATAAAACAAGGGGTTTTAAATTTGTACAAAGGTGTCGTCGACTATGAAAAAGTTTCTAGGGATACCATTTGGAATATTAAACCTAACCCACAAGTAGAAGTCGTCATTCAACAATGCATTGTTCCAACCATTGATGATCTTTCAAAAAATGTGGAAATGTTTTATAATGCTCTCACTGAGGAAATGTTAACTGATTTAAGCTATGTCAAATCTCTTGAAGATGAAGTTGATTTTCTTCAAATTAAATTAAAGACACAAGAACACCAACTTTCTAACGAAATTGATCGACTTTCTAAGGAATATTTTTATGCTGACCATATGAATGCTATACTTGGTGTGTATACCGATCTTGATCAATATTGTCATGTAGCATGTCTAGTGTCAGAATCGGACGCAAAATGTCGCAATCTTGAAGTAGAGCTTTCGAAACAAATTCAATCATATAACAAACTTTCGAAAAGTTTTTCTCAACTTGAGAAACACTCCATTTCTCTTGAACTTGCTTTACAAAAAGGTGAAAAATCTCATAATCATAAAAAGTGTCAAGAAATGTCAGCTTCTTCGTTTCGTCTACTAAATGAAAAAGATTTCGAAATAAATGATTTGAAAGCTCAGCTAAAAGAAAGAGACATAGCCATAAGTGAGTTACAGAAACTCATTGAGAAAATCAAAGGAAAGTCTGTTTTGGGTAAACCATCCGCTGTTCGGCAACCGAATGCGGTTAAATGCCCTAAATCATCTATTTTGGGACAATCCCCACAGACTTTGCCTAAGATAGGAAATGATAAGAGCACTAATGTGATAGCACCTGGAATGTATAAGATGAACACTAGGTCCACTCAAACTGGAACAGCGCAGTTACCTCAGAATACTAGGAAAACTAATCAACGTGTGTCTTCTTCTACAGGAGTAAATCCCACTACTAGTGTTAGCGGACCACAGCTTAAGAGCACTAGAGTTGAAGATAGAGTCATGCCTAACAATAGTCAAGGGAAGAAGAATGAAGTAGAAGATCACCGTAGGAATTTTAAGTTTTCTAAGAATAAAACGTCTGTAACTGCATGTAATGACAGTTTAAATGCTAAGACCTCGAATGTTGAATTTGTTTGTGTTGAATGTGGCAAATGTGTTCGTACTTTCAATCATGATGCTTGTGCTCTTAATTATAATGGCGTGAATACTAGAACTAGGAAGCCTATTCGTATGCCCACTAGTACTAGTGAACCCACAAGAAATTTGAACCAATCCACTGAGCAACCACTTAAGAAACTAAGTGCGTTAGAATCCACTACTCTACGTAAACAAAGCAGGTTAAAGAAGCTTTATGAGAACATGATTAGGACATGTGCACGGGGGTATTCAAGATTTACACCACCCGGATACAAATGGGTACCTAAGACAACCCCCATTCTAATTGGGTCTATGAATGTTAGCTTGCCTTTAGAATCTAGGTCCACTACTATTTTGGAACCCGTTTCTATCAAGGGCTCCCATTTGTCAAATGCTACATTGTCTTCTAATTCTTCTGCAGCTCGTCGAACTCATCCTATTCATAATGGACTCCGGGTGCACAAAGCACATGACGGGCAATCTCAAGCTTCTCATTAACTTTGTGGAGAAGTTTCTGGGTACGGTACGGTTTGGAAATGATCAATTTGCACCGATACTCGGATATGGAGACTTGGTTCAAGGGAATATCACTATAAAACGGGTTTATTACGTCGAGGGACTGAATCACAATCTATTCTCGGTTGGTCAATTTTGTGATGCGGATTTGGAAGTGGCTTTTCGGAAATCTACTTGCTATGTTAGAGACTACGATGGGAATGACCTTCTTACAGGTTCTCGTGGTTCTGATCTCTACACAGTAACTCTTCAAGAAACATCTTCAACAAATCCGATTTGCTTAATGGCTAAAGCCTCATCATCTCAAGCATGGTTATGGCATCAACGATTGTCACATCTCAACTTTGACACCATCAACTTGCTTTCGAAGAATGATATTGTGACCGGTCTTCCTAAGTTGAAATTCGTCAAAGACCATCTTTGTTCTTCTTGTGAGTTGGGGAAAGCAAAACAGAAGTCTTTCAAAACAAAGACTACCCCTAGCTCAAAAGGGCGATTGGAACTTCTACACATGGATTTATGTGGTCCCATGCGTGTAGAGAGTATTAACGGGAAAAAGTATATTCTAGTGATTGTTGATGATTACTCTAGATACACATGGACTTTCTTCTTAAGGTCCAAAGATGAAACACCAGAGGTTCTCAAAAACTTTCTCAAGATGATACAACGAAATCTTCAAGCTCAAGTCTTAACCGTAAGAACGGATAGGGGTACTGAATTTTTGAACAAGAACTTGCAATCTTACTTTCAAGAAGAAGGCATCGAACATCAAACGTCTATTGCTCGAACTCCTGAACAAAACGGCGTTGTCGAAAGACGGAACCGTACTTTGGTTGAGGCTGCTCGAACAATGCTTTCTGCTTCAAAATTACCGCTATTCTTCTGGGCTGAAGCAATTGCAACTGCCTGTTATACTCAGAATCGTTCTCTCGTCATTCCTAGACATGAAAAGACACCATACCACATCATCAATGGCAGGAAACCTACTGTAAAATTCTTTCACGTATTTGGATCTTTATGCTACATCCTTAAAAACGGTGAGAATCTCGACAAGATGAAAGAAAAATGTGATGCATGTATTTTTGTGGGGTATGCTACATTGTCGAAAGGATATCGGGTCTATAACAAGAGAACAAAGATTATTGTCGAAACAATTCATGTGAACTTTGACGAATTGCCACTAATGGTACTTGATCACAACAGCTCAAGTCCCGCACCTCAATGTCCAGCAATGGCACCTACACAAAACAGTGTACGTCCCGTGCAAGAATGTCAACAAAGTACTCCTACAGCAGACTCGACGGATACGACACATATGAATGAGTTGGTTGATTTATATGATCCAATGTTTGATGAATATTACTATGGAAACAATCAAGTTGTGTCAAAGCCTTCCGCTGTCAATACTGCTGATGCACCTGAACAAAATCAACAAGACACATCTGCTTCTACTTCAGCATACAATTTCTAGGGGAAGACAAGCTTGTCAGCTGGTCGTCAAAGAAGCAGGATTGCACTTCGCTCTCATCAGCTGAAGCAGAATATGTGGCTCTATCCGCGTGTTGTGCTCAAGTCCTCTGGATGAGAACTCAACTCACGGATTATGGCTTCCACTTTGATAAAATACCTATGTATTGTGACTCAAAGTCGGCCATAGACATATCTTGCAACCCGGTTCAGCACTCCCGCACCAAGCACATCGATGTCAGATATCACTTCATCAAGGAACAAGTGGAACGCGGCATCGTGGAATTATACTTTGTCAGAACTGAGTACCAGCTGGCAGACTTGTTTACAAAAGCTCTATCGAAAGATAGGTTTGCGTATCTCGTTGGCCGTCTTGGTATGAAGTATATGACTCCCGAAGACTTGGAGGTTTTGGCAAATGAAGCTGCTTGATTTTTCTCTCATAATGACTTCTAGGCGCATCACAGCTTAGAACTCGGACCTCAACTAAGGAAAGTTTATCTCGGACGATAACTTATCCTTCTCAACGAGAAATTTATATTTCTCGGTCATGAGCTTCTCATAAAAACATTCAAAGTTTTTAAGTTCATGAAAAACGATTTCTAAGTAAATGTCAGCTTAGAACTCGAACTTCAACTTAAGGAAAGTTTATCACGGATGATAACTTATCCTTCACAACGGGAAATTTATTTTTCTCGGTCATGAGCTTGTCACAAAACAATCAAAGTTTTGAGCTCATGAAAAACAGACCCGAAAGGGGAGTGTACGTTTCAGTGCGCTTTCCCTAATCAATAGAAGAGAAGTCTTCTATCCTGATTATTTTAAAACCGTTGAACACAATTTTTCAAGAATTTCTCAAAAGGTTTTTCTAAATCTTTCAAAATTGTGTGTTCAACACTCCCTTCCTCATAAGTGGTTTTTATATCTCAAAATTGTCATATGTTATTTTGATCAATTTTTGAGGGGGAGCGTTTTAAAATAAAGCCTTTTAATGTTGTTGGGTACATCTCTAAAATTGTCATATTTTATGTATCCAACACATTCCGAAAATGATATGAAATTGTCAAATGTAATATATTTTATCGGTAAAGGCATCTCAACTCCGTACCTCAACATATTTTGTGGTGTCGTTTTTTCTAAAATTTTGTCAAATCTTGTCTTAAGACACACATATATTGTTGAGGGGGAGCGACCCGACTGAAAATGTTCCATGATTCATGCATGCACACATGTTTCTCTCCCGTCGATTTTTCGGAAAATGTCATATTTTAATCAATTGGTATCTCTAATATTATATTTTTATATTAGAGATAGGGGGAGAAAATGTGATTAAAATGTAATATATCGCAACATGTGATCTTAAAGACTCAAGTGCAACTCTTTCCTTCACATGCCAAACTATTTCGTATATCGATGCATGTGTGTAGGGGGAGCTTTTCGGAAATGTAAAACTTTCAAGTGTTAAATGTTTTGATTTTTATCAAGCACTTTGAATGGTTTTCAATGGTTTTATGGTTACGATCTTTACCCAAAACAACCTACTATCCACGACGGAACGATGGAGTCAAAAGGTGGTTTAGGATAGGAAACTAAGTCCTATGATCCAACCAGAACCGGAGGGATCTACCCAAGGACATTCCATAGCTAGAAATAGTTGTCCTTAGGAAAGATGGAGTGGAATGAAGCTGAATGCGGACCAAGTACTTAAGTTAGCACTGGAACAATCACAACAAGGTGCTAATGATGACGTATTGGTAAGCATTGAAGGAGTTGAATATTCTATGCAACTTAGGCAGAAACCGGGTCAATACATCTATTGAAGACAAGTCATCATGGACCCAGTGATGCAATGCACAACCCTTCCCAGCCATTCGAGTTTCTCTCAAAAGAAACTTGTCTCATTGTCACGGAGATCAACACGTATCTATTGAATTTCTCACTCCGAGTCAGTTAATATTGAAAAGGTGGCAGTCTGCTCCAGCCTCCGATTACCAAAATACACTTATTGAGTCTAGAGCCAAACGAGATCAATTTATCATCTCATTAGGACACATTCGAGTCCTACGCATTATCCTTGTGATATTGCCAGAACATCTGAGTGATACGATTCACAATGAAGATGGAAATCCTGCTTGAGCCAGCATCAAACAAGCTCATGGTAGGTAACTTGTGCGATTCTACACGAATCAAACTTGTGAGAACTGGAAAGCAACTAAGTTTGGATTCTTAATTGATTCAAACTTGATTCCAGGTTTCTTCGCAAAATCCATGTGATCTTGCCAGAACATTCAGAGTGACACTCACTAGTGTTCACAGTGACGAATGGAAATCCTTCCAGTGTCAACATCAAACAGCACTGCGGTAGGTAACTCGCAAGATTCTCTATGAATCAAGCTTGTGACAAACTGGAAAGCAACGATGGTGCGATTCTTTTAAGAATCAAACTTGTTCCAGGAAATCTGAATTGACGACTCTAATCAGACGGATAATTTATCCCTATGATTCACTCTTTACGTTCGCAGTCTGCTTTGAGACGGTCGAGTAAAGAGAACTGGCTACTACCGCCGGGAAACCCTGTCAAGAAGGTTCTTAATCGAATCTATCTGATCACAGGTACGGTATTTAATACCGTTTAACGGTCTTCACCGATCGGAGGTAAAACGCTACCGAGTTAGGGTGAAATGTTCAAAGCCATTTCATCCGTGTCTATATATGTCGCTGCATATCAAGAAGGTGGCATAGCTGTGCAACCGATGTCGATTCAGAAGTCACAAGAGCACAAGATGGCGATAATCAAGATACCTAAGAATGTAAGAATGTAATAGGTCATCTTAGTCACAAGGAGTGCAGATGAAGATCTCAAGCACTCAAAGTCAAATGACAAAGGCTCAAGATAAAGATCACGAAAGCATGAAGGAACAAAACTGTTACAAACAAGATCAAGATCAAGATACAAGACCAAAGAAGGAAGATCTCCTCTACAAGAATGTAATCACTCAACCATCTTATGCTTTTTAAGCATTTTAAGATGACCGATACATTGGGGGAGATTGTTAGCCCTATATTTTATATAGTCGAACAAGAATGTAATAGGTCATCTTAGTCGTTAAAAGGTCTTGTATTGTAATAGGTTAGTCGGGAAAACCGGGCTTGGACTTTAAGCTAATATTGTCTAAGTTAGGGGCGTAAGCCCAAGACTAAGCCAAGCCCGGCCCAAGTCACAAACCCACGGCCCATGGAAAGCCCATTGGTTCGTGGGTATATAACCCTCTTTCACATGTGAAAGAGGGTGTTGGTTCATTTCATAAAACACATAGTTTTAGTGTAAACCTTCCACTTCTCTCTCTACTTTCTCTTTCTACTTTTCTTCTCTTTCTCTCTCTAAGAATCTTGTGTTATGGATTAATGGGAACAACAATCAAGAATCAAGTAGGGTTTGATTCATCTAAGGTGTCTCTGGTGACACCCACACAGCTGTCTTTTATGGAATTGATGAAGCAACAAGAAACTGGATCAGCCGCTGACAAAACTAAAGTAGCCCCAGACACTTCAATAGCAGCCGCTGACATATCAAAAGGTGTATCCCAAACACCTTTGCTAATTAAGGATGTTGCATCACAGGTATCCCTATATACTCTACATATTATAGATCCAATGGATAAATGGAAAGGTAAAATGGTAGAGGTAGAAGTTCCCAAGAATGCTGCACAGGTTTAATTTGATGCTATGATAGCCCAACAATTGGGTGAACAAGAACAAAGAAGGGCATTGGGAAAGGGAGAGATTGAAGCTTAGATTGGATCAGAATCTGAAAGTTTAATAATGGGAGGTGAAGATGATAGTGATAAAGAAGATAGTAGGCTCATGGTTCAAATGCAAGTTTGGAAAAAGAACCAGAAAGGTTGGAGTATGAAGAGGGTGAAGCAGCTTTAGAGAGGCTAAAGCAGCTTAAAATGGAAGTTGATTTTGAGATACCTGCCATTTGTGACATTTATTTCAGGTATTAAAGAGAGGTTTTGTAGAATGAGGAGATCCCTTTGACTGAAAGATTTGGGGAATGGAAATTATGATGAGAGTCCAAAAGGATTGTAAGACCATCTTGGATAAGAGGGAAAACAGAGTACTGAGTGAGAACAAGACTGCTAGAAGGGTGTTATATAATATGCTTCTTAGATGCCACCAGACTGGTGATTGATTCGTTTTCGTACACCCGAAAGGTTATCGTAGTTCCGGCGAAGTGTGAATGGAAATCCGCGTTTATGTCTCAAGTTTTATGCTCGAATAAAAGTGTTTTTGAGTTTGATATTTAAAACTATTAATATTAATAACAAAATATAAAATGATAAAAGTAATAATTTTATTAATAATATTATGCTAAAGGGATCTAAATTAATACTTGTGGCAACAAAGATGCTAAACTAAACAACCATAATCAAACTACTCGAATCAAGATACAAAAGCTAAACATGCAATAATAACGAGATATTTAAGCTAATGAAATAAAATAAGAAAAGAGATAGAGAATTTACCCCGAAAATGATGAACCAGAGACGAAAAATTAAACACTCGATCTAATAACTAAATTAAATCAAAAGCTTATAACTTTCAAAGTTTTTATCAAACTAATTAGCCGATAAAGTTGTCAATTTTATCGACTAAATACTAAGATAAAAAAACAAATCGAGCTATAAACTACAAATATTAATTTAGCTAAAAGACTCATTAAGCTCCTCGCCAAAAGATATGAACCGGATACGCCGAGATAACATAAAACATAAAACGTTAACGACAATTAAGATAAACGACATTTTAAACTAATTATAAAAACTATTTTCGAAATTCAGATTTTATAATTAAATAAATATATTTAACAACTAAATTTAACCCTTTTTCTTTAAAAAACTATTTCTAATAAAAAACTTTAATCAGTTTTAACTAAATAGGAATTAATCAACTAATTACTAAATGCAACTAACCCCTATATTAACTATGATAAGAGAGATGATAACAAAGAAAAGGTGATAGCCTAGTGGTAAAAAATTCTAAGTAAACAATCAATAGGTCATGGGTTCGAAACTAATAATATCCCATTTTTTATAACTCCCTTTTGTCACATTGATTGGGAAAAGTTTTGTCATTCAATTTTTTTTTCCTTTTAACCCACGAGCCCCTCAAAGAATAAAAGAAAAACTAATATCAAAGCTTCTAAACGTCTACAAAAAGATAAATTCATCATCTAAAACCAAAAATCAAACACATCTCTGAATCCAAATCAAACTCGAATCGAAACAACTTTAAACCAAAACTGAAAACTGGAATGAAGGATAAAATTATTGAACCGGAAATAAATAAAACCTACTTTACTGTGTAGACAAGGGAAAAAAATGAGACACGCACAAAATAAAATGGAAAGATGCGTAATACTTGGTTTTTGCCAAGTATAAAAATTTGTTTGTCTCGATTCAATTCGAATTGATTTCCAGTTCAAAGTGCGACTCAATTGTTTTTGGTTAATAAAAAGAGAAGTTTGGTTATCTATTTCTAAGTAAAAAGGTAAAAGCGAAACATGTTAAAAATAAACTAAAAACAATTAACTAATAATAACGAAACAATATAAATAATAAAACCTGAATTAAAGCGAAACAATTAATAAAAATAAAACTAAAAGACGAAATTAACTATCGACTCGAAAATAAAATTTACTTAATGAAAAAGGAGAGAATAAAACTAAAATGGTACTTTAAAGCTAAACGAGGCAAAACCTAAAGCGGGTACTAAATAAAAGATAAAATTTAAACTTTACGAAAAAATATTAATTTTAAAATTAAACGAAAAATTCAACCCCACTTTCAAAATTAAAATCGGAACAACTTTCAGATTAAACTAAACGATTACGGAACAATAATAATAATTAAACAAGCAGGCAAGCAACTAGCTCAAGCAGGCAAGCTAGCTGCTCCCTTTTTTTCGCGAAAAAAAGTTAAGCAGGAAGCTGCCATGTCAAACTTTTCATATAAATTTTCGGAATAGTTGTGTTTCTTTGCAATACAAGTTTTTTCGCAATAAATGTTTCTTCGCAATAGTTATATTTTCACAACTTTGTTTTTCGGAATAATTTTTGTTTCAGAACATTTTTCGGAATAAATGATTTTCAGAACATTTTACTTTTTCAGAGTTTTTACTTTTTCGGAAAAATTAATTTTTTAGGAAAAATCAACTTTTTCAGGGAAATAGCATATATTCGGAAAGCAATAATTTCGGAAAAATGACAAATTCAGATAAAAGGAATCTTCGGAATAAAAGGTAATTTCAGAGAAACAATTTCAGGAAAAGGCGAATCTTCGGAATAATACTAATCCGAAAATCCTAAAGATCAGATAAAAAAAATTACAGTAACAACTAAAAATCAGAAAATAAGCCACGAATAAGCTAAAATCAAATAAGCAATTTACCAAAACTTAATCTAAAACACTTTTAAGAAAAACTAATTCAACCACAAATCAAAAATTTCAAAAACACTAATAAAACTAAAAATTAAAAATCAACTTTTTATAAAATAAACTAATAAAAACACTTAATTAAAAATAAGCAAAATCAAACAATAAGCATCAAACACAATAAGCTATCAAAATCAAACACATAAAAACTTATAAACATAATCAACCAAACGCATCAATAAATCAATAAACATCAAGATTAAGCAACTACATGATCATCTAAATCAACACAAGATTAATAATAAAGAAAGGAAGAATGAGAATGATTAATTGAAAAGCTTGATTAATAGTATAAGATTCAACAATTAAAACATAAAGATTAAGATTCTACATATTAATCTAGAGAGAGAAAGTGAAAACTAGAGAGAGAAAGTAAATCTACACTACTCCTAATCTAAACTAACTAACCCCCTCCTAATGACACATTAGGAGGGTATTTATAGGAGGAGTAAATTGTTGGTGCTTTCTTCCTTCTTTCTTCTTGTCTCGACTTGATTTAAATTCTTTGTCTTTCTCGACGTCGTCTCGGGATTTGTCGATATAATTTGAACTCGTCTTATAATTTTCTTCTTTAATTAGACTTGGTTCTTCGACTTCATTAAACTTCCGTCTTTAGACTTTTTCTTCGATAAATCTTCAAAATAGGCCTTGGACTTCCGTTCTTTTTGCACTCTTGATCTTTTGACTTCGTCTTTTAAAGCCCGTGAAAGCTCGTGTTTTCTTCCTTTTTCATCTTTTGGTCCTAAAACACAATAAAAACACAAACCACGCATAATTCCGACATTTACGACATAAAATACACATTTTGGCTTGGTTATTATTATAATTAAGTGGTAAAAGGATGGGTGTTTTCACACCTATCAATGCATTAGTTACAAAACAAGATTTACATTTTTCATCATAATTAACCTACCTTGGCCTTTATTAAACATAATTAAAGGAAGAAAAACAAATAAAGAGATTAAAGACATACATTTGGGGTTTTGGATGTCATGAATGTTTATCACCCTCAAGTTTCACGTTCTCCATACCAAGCTTAAAAACAAGATCATTGTTATTATAAGTTAGCAAACTAACACGCACTCATGTGGCCCAATTATTTACTTAGACTCCCTTATTCCTAGGTGTATCTCTTATATTTTAATTTTGTCTTGAATGATCACGAGGATACATTGTTTGACTTATTTTGATAGTTTATTTAGGCTGAAAATAAAGTGGGACGATTTAATCAATAGTTAGCTAAAGGACAAAATCTTTTAAAACTGCTTCTCGGGACCTCATAAAGTTCATATCTTGGCATAACTTGCTTCACGATTTGAGACCTTTCTCGGACCGATATTTGGCAGCGACTTCATACTTCGAATCTTTGAGAGACGTTCTTGAAATAATGGTCTTCTCTTCATATTAGGATTTTCTTCACTTGAACTTTTGAGAGATTCTTCATACTTGGACCACGACTTCTTCATTTTTCTCCAATCTTTATTTTGAATTTTGATATACAACGATCCGCCTCATTTTAGGACTTGGATCTATTTATCCTCATACCTTGTTAGGGCCTTTTTGGATAGACTTCTCCATGATCTTTAGGGGAGTATTTGCTTTTCGTCGTGTGTCTCGATCCTTCATATTGATTTTTGATAAATGATTCTTCACATCACTTTTGGATCTTTAGCAACAAAATGTAGCCCTCATGCCTTGTTAGGACCTTTTTGGACTCACTAATCTTCACATCCTGCTTCAATAAGTTATGCCTTGGCTATGAACTCTAATTAATACCGAGCAACTTTTAAACGATCTTGTGCTAGAAGCTAAGTAACTTTTCAAATCGTACAACCTTATTTATTGCAGATAAATTTATTAGCAAGCGATGGGAGAAAAAGCTTATAATCAACTCACATAAATTCATGAAAGAATACCAAACTTATAATTGACTCTATCATCTCTCGTTCTCCACAATTTAAAATCTCAAGGAAGGAGACTCGTGGATGCTTAGCCAATTAAATCACAGTTTTGGGTTTTCAAGTGATCTATCAGATCTTGCAAACTCTTAGACTTTTTCAAGTTTAGAATTCGCATTTTAAAGTTCCCTTGATAAACGACTTTCTAGGATCAATTATAGGAACTTGCGAAAAGTTCTTGTTCTTAACCCGTGAGAGTGAAGACTTTCGCGTTATAAAGTTCCCTATATAAAAGTCTAGAAAAACTTGACTTAAACACGTTAAGGATACTAGCTAGAGTAAACTTGGATAATTAAACTCGGGTTGAGTCAAAAGATTTACAACGTTGAAAAATTTAAAACCACTTTATTGAAAATTTTATTATAGCAAAGAAAGAAAATAACTATACAAAGATAAAAACTACTAGGCCAAAATAGATCAAAAATTTTGAAAAATGTCGAAAAATTAGATTTTCCGGTTAAAATGAGGACAATACAAGGAAAAGGCCACTTAACTTCGATAGAAGTCCCCCTACACTTAATATAAACATTGTCCTCAATGTTTAAGCATGTGGGAGTGAACTCCCCTACACTTAGGACATTGTGCACGTTGTTTAAATCTTGCTAAGGAAGAGACAACTAAAGTGATTCCTATTTAAATCATAAATGATAAAATAATGAATCAAAAGAGTTTAGGATAGAACAGGGAATACGGGAACACGGAATCACGGCTCGTCAAAAGTCATCAAGAATGGATCTTTGAAAGCTCGAATCCATGCATATGATAAGAAAGAAAACAACAAACATATACTAGGGTCTCCCCTTACACTTATTAGAAAAACAGAATAAAAGGATAGATAATTGGGTTGCCTCCCAAAAAGCGCTTGTTTTTGTTAACCGAGTCACGAGCCTGACTCGTCCCCGAATTAAATGGTCCATAATGAAGCCTCGAATGTAATATCGGGATCAAAGACCTTGTCCTCGTTCCCGGAGGACATTAGTGAAGGAGAGGCCGGAGGATAAGTCTTAAAGGGTAGAAAAGTCCTCTCAACATACGAAAAGTATGTGAGGTCGTGATCCACGGGAGGTGGGGTGGGTAAAGGAATCAAAATGTCATCCCCAAAAGACATATGATTATCACTGAGCGGCAAAGCCGTAAAGTTATCACTCATAAAATAGTCAATGTCACCCCCGGGTCAAAGCACTCATCCTCCGTAATGGTGTCTAAAGGGGTGAATGAAAGGTGCTAGGGAGGGGGACTTGGGACAATATTGTCATGCATCAAATTATCAAAAATAATATCCCCCTCCGTGTCATCATCATCAATACCCGGAGGTATTGAGAGAATGTCGATTTCCTCCATAGATGTATCATTATTCTCAACTGAAGTAATAGACGGAGGTAAAGACTCGGAAATAGGAGCAGAATTCAACGCTTCAATTTTAGCAATAAGAAGATGAACTTTCAGTAATTTGTCGCGAAGAATAACGTCTTCCACCTCATCTACAAGACCAAGTTCAGTGGTGAACTTCTCGTAAGTCGGAGAGAATAAATCAACATCGTCCTCATCTACCGGAGGAAATGGGGAGAGATGAGAAATTTCAAAAGTGAAATTCTCATAGCATGGAGAAAAATCATCATCATTAAGCGCGACCTCTTCCGTAAGCTCCTCAAAAGTCTGCACATCACAAACCTCATAAAAGAATTTGTCGAGACCAAAATCACTAATCTCACTCGATGTATCACTATCCTTAGACGCATTAGGGATATCAAGAGTAGGAGTAGTAATCTCAGAAGATGGGTTGAGATTATAGATATCATCCTTGTCATCATCATAATAGTAGTATGGACACACAAGAGGAGGAGTATAATCACTAAGATTAGATACTTGTTCTTGTTGTTGTCGCTTTTCCTCCTGCATTGCTTCGCGTATGCTAGCTAATTCTTGTTGAACGTATTGAAGTGTATTAAAAAATTGGCTCATTCTTCTTCACACATTCGAATAGAAGGTTGATGATCGAGGGTGTATTGTGGGGGCTCAAAATTGTGAAAACCAGAATTATAGCACAGATGTGGTCCATCATAAATCATTGTTTGAAAGAAGTAGAACACGGGTTTGGCTCATAATAATTCATCGGCTGACAATAAGAAGTATCGTGAGGGCCCCCACAATTGTTGCAACACGGGTATTGAGAGAAACCCGGTGCATTTTGTTGATATGGATCGTCATATATGGGAGAGGGTGAAATAGTGTCATTAGAAGAGAAGAATGAATTGAAATATGAATTGATCGAATTGCACGATAGACAACGGCCAAATTCGTAATTAGGAATATCCATTTCACACCGTTCGCATGAACACCATTGACAGGATTGACTACCAGAAGATGGTCTTCCACACCCTACACAGTCAACAAACGAATCCATTAAACACAATAGATAAGCAAGAAGAATATTTTTGGTGCAAAACTTTCAAAAAAGAAATGTTTTTTATGATTTTTTAATTGTTTTTGGAATTTTTGAAAATTTTAATTTTATGGATTTTGAAAATTTTTGGCAAGAAAAATAACGTTCACGAGTGACCGGATCCCAAAATCCAACGCGTCTCTCACAGAAAACCGTTAATATTCACGAAAAGAGCCGACAGCGGCGCCATTTAATACTTGGTTTTTGCCAAGTATAAAAATTTGTTCGTCTCGATTCAATTCGGATTGATTTCCGGTTCAAAGTGCGACTCAATTGTTTTTGGTTAATAAAAAGAGAAGTTTGGTTATCTATTTCTAAGTAAAAAGGTCAAAGCGAAACATGTTAAAAATAAACTAAAAACAATTAACTAATAATAACGAAACAATATAAATAATAAAACGTGAATTAAAGCGAAACAATTAATAAAAATAAAACTAAAAGACGAAATTAACTATCGACTCAAAAATAAAATTTACTTAATGAAAAAGGAGAGAATAAAACTAAAATGATACTTTAAAGCTAAAAGAGGCAAAACCTAAAGCGGGTACTAAATAAAAGATAAAACTTAAACTTTACGAAAAAATATTAATTTTAAAATAAAACGAAAAATTCAACTAAAAATACGTAACATTCAAAATTAAAATCGGAACAACTTTCAGATTAAAATAAACGATTACGGAACAATACTAATAATTAAACAAGCAGGCAAGCAACTAGCTCAAGCAGGCAAGCTAGCTGCTCCCTTTTTTGGCGAAAAAAAAGTTAAGCAGGCAAGCTGCCATGTCAAACTTTTCATATAAATTTTCGGAATAGTTGTGTTTCTTCGCAATACAAGTTTTTTCGCAATAAATGTTTCTTCGCAATAGTTATATTTTCACAACTTTTTTTCGGAATAATTTTTGTTTTAGAACATTTTTCGGAATAAATGATTTTCAGAACATTTTACCTTTTCAGAGTTTTTTACTTTTTCGGAAAAATCAACTTTTTCAGAGAAATAGCATATATTTGGAAAAGCAATAATTTCGAAAAAATGACAAATTAAGATAAAAGGGAATCTTCGGAATAAAAGGTAATTTCAGAGAAAACAATTTAAGGAAAAGGTGAATCTTCGGAATAATAAACCCTAATCCGAAAATCCTAAAGATCAGATAAAAAAAATTACAGTAACAACTAAAATCAGAAAATAAGCCACGAATAAGCTAAAATCAAATAAGCAATTTACCAAAACTTAATCTAAAACACTTTTAAGAAAAACTAATTCAACCACAAATCAAAAACATCAAAAATATAAAAAACACTAATAAAACTAAAAATTAAAAATCAACTTTTTATAAAATAAACTAATAAAAACACTTAATTAAAAATAAGCAAAATCAAACAATAAGCATCAAACACAATAAGCTATCAAAATCAAACACATAAAAACCCATAAACATAATCAACCAAACGCATCAATAAATCAATAAACATCAAGATTAAGCAACTACATGATCATCTAAATCAACACAAGATTAATAATAAAGAAAGGAAGAATGAGAATGATTAATTGAAAAGCTTGATTAATAGTATAAGATTCAACAATTAAAACATAAAGATTAAAGATTCTACATATTAATCTAGAGAGAGAAAGTGAAAACTAGAGAGAGAAAGTAAATCTACACTACTCCTAATCTAAACTAACTAACCCCCTCCTAATGACACATTAGGAGGGTATTTATAGGAGGAGTAAAATGTTGGTGCTTTCTTCCTTCTTTCTTCTTGTCTCGACTTGATTTAAATTCTTTGTCTTTCTCGACGTCGTCTTGGGATTTGTCGATATAATTTGAACTCGTCTTATAATTTTCTTCTTTAATTAGACTTGGTTCTTCGACTTCATTAAACTTCCGTCTTTAGACTTTTTCTTCGATAAATCTTCAAAATAGGCCTTGGACTTCCGTTCTTTTTGCACTCTTGATCTTTTGACTTCGTCTTTTCTCGTTTGCTTCGATAAAAGCCCGTGAAATCTCGTGTTTTCTTCCTTTTTCATCTTTTGATCCTAAAACACAATAAAAACACAAACCACGCATAATTCTGACATTTACGACATAAAATACACATTTTGGCTTGGTTATTATTATAATTAAGTGGTAAAAGGATGGGTGTTTTCACACCTATCAAAGCGTATATCTCCTACCTACATTCCCTAAATTTAAACTAAAAAATGAGAGAAAAAAATAAAATGCACTTATGGAACTCAAATGATAGATAGATATGATTTCCTTTTGCTTCCAACCGAATATTGATTTTCCTTGCGTCTGTTTTATCTACCTTGGGCCTGTGTGGGGCTTTTGCTTCCTTTTGTTATTGTTGGGCCTTGTTTGTTTGCTAGATAAATATGGGTCGGTTCGACCGATTTAAATGGTGTCGGGCCGGCCCAATAAAACACGAATACACCGTCAAACTCGATTTCCCGTGCTCTTTGCATTTCTCGTGCTCCTTTTTTTGTCCTTTTCTTTGTTTTTGCTCCTTTTCTTTAATATTCGTACCTACAATAATAAATAACACATATAAACGATAAATGCACTAAAAATACACGTTTTGCTATTTATTATGCCAAAAATGAAGGGTTATTAGCACTAAAAACTTGAATAATTACGTGTTCAACACACCCCTACACTTAAGGGTTGCTTGCCCCAAGCAACTACTATCACAAATGTTAAGTCCAAAAAAAAATTTAAAACTACTTTATTCGAAATTGCTAAAATAAAATAAAAATAAAAATCCATCGTGACCCGCCATGCTCGACTTTTTATTCAAGGTATAAGGATCATAGAACGGGAAACACGCAAATTGGGTGTCTCCAGGGAATAAAAATCGCCATCCTCATTTTATTACTCCCAACTAAACTAAAATTCCTTGTGCAAACGTTTTGTCAAAATGCTAACACTACTTATACTAATAACCTATGTAAATATAACTTTTCACTCCTATAATTATAACGACTGGGCAAGTGTGTTCATTTTCAAAGTTTTGATCGTTCAAATCGACATTTGTTATGGTTGCTAATCATCTAAGTGGAATATTAGACTCACCAAAAATGACGAGATTTAAGGTTCAAAAATGGCCTTTCCCATGTAGTGGCTTTCTTCTCGGAACGTCCCAACCTCATCGGTTAAGTGCCCGGGCTTTTGACACCCCGCGGAGAATAGTACCGGGATTGGCGGGATTTTGAAATCAAACATCTTGAAATCACCGCTAAGCTAATAAAAGACACTTAGATGAAAAACAACGACGATAATTAGAGATTGAAGATTAAAAGGAGAGATCACTCCATGTAGCGTCTTTCTTCTCAGCTTGTCCTTTAGCAAAGCTTAGGAGGCTAGGTTTTTACACCCTCGAGAATAGTATCGGAGCTCACGGGACCTTTGACGTCTACACTCTCTAATACCGTCTAAACTCTTATACAAAATTGACGAATTCTAGTTCAACTTCGGATTTAAATTTAAGAAAAAGCAAGTTTCTCACAATTATAATTAAAGCAACACAAAACTCTTATTCATTCACCCGACTCTTCTAACTCTATTGAACATTCTTCTTCTTTTTTTTCAAATTTTTCTTTTTTTCCTTTTCTTTTTCTTTCTTTTTTTTCTTTTTTTTTTCTCTTTTTTTTTCTCTTTTTTTTCAACATATTTATTTACGCAACATTATTTCAAATTTAAGAAAGTATGCTTTCACTCAAATTTAAATAAAAAGTTGAACTAGGACTCTATATCAAAATTGCATAAGAATTTATTTTTGCATAACAACACAATTTTTAACGTTCAAATGCTTGAAAAGCAACACACTTATTTAGTCTAGTTATAATGTAGGAGGAGAAGCCACATGTTACTCATATAAGCTCTAAAGAGAACCAACTACTCCACGTTTAGCATTTTTATTTTCACAATTCCTAAAAGCTTAGTCTAAAAGTAAAGGGAGCAGCCAGATCAACACTCAGGCAGAGTCAGGTTCCCCTTTGTTTTAGCCTACGGGACAAGTCAATCACGCACGGTCAAAAACATTTTATTATTTTTAATAAAATAAAATAACACACATTTGATCAAAATAGGATGCAAAAGGGCAAACAAGTAGGCATGAATATGATCAATATGATATAAAACCCCCTACACTTAGAACCGAACATTGGCCTCAAAGTTCAAAAGTGATAAGGTGCTACCCCTACACTTAATAACACAAAAGGATAATGCTAGAATTCCAAGTGTAAGAAGGAGAGCACAGTGAGATATGTATAGATAATAATGAGAACTGAGTACTCCCCTGATATAGACATGAAGATCGATCAGAGACTGAATGAAGAAGATGATGTAAAACAGCAACATCAACCCTCAAAAAGTCTTCTCGATCCAAGGTAACCCTGCACACAAAAACAAATACCAACAAGCACACATGGAGAGAAGCACACACCTACACTTATGTTAGAAAAAGATAAAAAGGATAGATCATCGGGTTGCCTCCCGAGAAGCGCTTGTTTTTGTTAACCGAGTCACGAGCCTGACTCGACCCCGAATTAAATGGTCCATGAGGAGTAAGAGAATCACCACTGGCTCAAAAAGATATGCCAAGGTCAAAAATCTTATCCTCATTACCGGATGAGAATAAAGAAGAAGAATACACAGTATAAGTGAAGAAAAGCAGAAGGGTTCTTATAACATACGAGAAATAGATATAAAGGCGATCCTTAAGAATACTCGTCTTCGCCAAGGGCGGGAGGGTGGGAGAAAAATATATCAAAGTGTCCCCCGAGGACACTTGATAGAAACTCAAAGCAAGAGTCGATGGGGTAACCGATAAAACATCACAAGTAATAGCAACATCAATGTCTCCTTCAGGATCAAAACACTCATCCTCATTCCCCGGTATGAAATGAGGAGAGTAAAAGCGATACATCACCCGCTTGGGCGTGCACGCGGTAGGACGGGGTGGCAACATAATATGAGAAATATCAGAAGAAATATCTACCACCCGCGTCACCTCTCCAGACCGAATCAAATGGAAGGTAGGGTCAAATCTCTCCACCTCCTCTACGATGGGAGGTGGCATGGCTAACAAAGAATGCTCATCAATAACAAGAGAGTCGGAGCTATCAATGTCCTCAATCCCCTCTTCAAAGAGAGGATTCACCTCACTAGAGATGTAGGCATCATCAAAATCAAATAAAGGGTTTGAATAAATCTTGAAATTTTCCTTCAGAACGTCTTCATAGGATAGTGACTCGTCATCACTAGAAGTAAAATCATCATCGAGATCAAAAAGAGGATTAGAGAAAGCCAAATAATCATCTCCCAAGATGTCGGTGGGAGGTAATGAATCATCACTAGAAAGAGATTCACACTCACTATCACTATCGGAAGCTACCGTAGGCTCACTTTGGATTGGAATAAGAGTCTCACCACAAAGAATAGTGATAAGATCCTCATCCCCCATGATGAGAGAGGCATCGGTCTCCGTAGTGGAAGAATCGAGAATAGGAGTGGTAGTTGTTAGCCTCAAAATATTGAGTCAAACAAGAATGCTCGGTCATATGTTTATTATGTATCGTAAATTAGAACGTTGTAATTGGTAGTAGATTAGTCGTGTATAACGGGCTTAACTTTAAGCTAAGGTTCATTCATAAGTAACCAAAGCCCAAAAGGAAAGCCCGGCCCATGTAGTATAGTCCATACAAGCCCACATGTAGGGGGACTATAAATACCCTTCCTAGCATGTTAGGAAGGGTGTTGGTTCATTTTATTCTCACTTCTCTTAATCTAATATCACCTAGTTCCAACCATTTCTCTCTCTTTTCTTTCTCTAATTTCTCTCTCTAGAATTCATCTTCTTCATCTATTTTCTTTCTTAAATTCGTGTTATATCATCTAAACATATGGGAAAACAATTGGTATCAATCGCCATGGGGTAGTTTTGTGATTGGTTGTTGTGTTTTCATTTGATTCGTTTGATTTACTCCTTATTTCATCTACGAATTCAAGATTTTTTTGTGTTTTTTTAGTGTTCTTAAGTCGTATACCTTCTTTATTCGTGTATTAGTGATTTGAGTATCTTGGATTGGTGAAAACACAAATCTTTTGGTTCAAAAGTTAAGTATTCTCTTGTTTTCAACTTTCCGAAATTCTTGCCATTGTTTCCATCGGAATAGTACAGGTAAGTATGTTCGATCGCAATAACCAAGGGTTTTACTTTGCGATCACAAGTATTCAGATACCTTATTCCGACGATTTATTCCGATTGCTCATTGCGATCGCGGATTGCGACGGTTTATAAGGTTTGTTGAAAAGTTACTATGTCCAAATTTTATTGGCCATATTCCGATAGAAGGGTATTGCGACAGGAACATTGCGATAGAAGGGTCATTGCGACAGGAACATTGCGATAGGAGGGTCACATTCCGATACAATATTCCGATAGGTTATTTCGACAGATCATTCCGACAGCATTCCGATAGCCTACATTCCGACAGCCTACATTCCGACAACCTACATTCCGACAGCCTACATTCCGACAGCCTACATTCCGACAGCCTACATTCCGACAGCCTATATTATGACAGCCAACATTCCGATGGACATTCCGATGGCACATTCTGATGGACATTCCGTGACATGTTTAGCTAAATTTTGTTCGAGTATTTTTTAGACTTAGCCACCATCTAGACTAGTTTCGGAATATCGTTTACACGAAAAAAAAAAGTTAAAATTTTTCTGTCAAGTAAATTCAAATTTTTTCCATACTAGTTTTAGGACATTTCTAGCTCGATTTCAGATTTTGGCGATTACAAAATTTTTTGGTCTACCGTTTTGTCGGACTGGGGAATTTATTGTCGGACTGAAGAAAAATTACAATTTTCGGAATTTAAACCACAACAACAATCACAACAAATCTACTTAAGATCCATATTCACTTCATCATTTCAGAGAATATTGAGATGGATTCTACTGCCGAATATCGTGTGACGAACAACAACATAATGGTGGCGGGTAACAAAGAAAGACCACCAATGCTTGTGTCGGGTCGATATGATCAATGGCAATCCCGTTTTCTACGTTATCTTGACACAAAACCTAACGGTGATGCTTTAAGGCAATGTATTTTGGAAGGACCCTATAAACTCTCAAGGATTCAAGTTCCTAGAGTACCAGCCACAGACACTACTGAAGAACAACCAGCTCATGAACGTGATGAAAAGAGGAACGACCTCACACCAGAGAACCGTGCTTGGTTTGATGCAGAGAGGGAAGCAATCTACTTAATTCTTAGTGGAATTGGAGATGATATTTATTCCACGATTGATGCATGCCCTACTGCTCAAGAAATGTGGACGGCAATTGAAAGATTACAACAAGGTGATCACTTAACAAACAAGATGTGAAAACTAAGATGTTTTAGAACTTTGGAAAGTTTACATCAAAGGATGGGGAATCAATTGATTCTTATTACTCCTGATTCTATAAGATGATGAATGATATGACCCAAAACAACTTGCAAGTTTCCACCATGCAAGTCAATGTCTAATTTCTACAGCAACTTCAACCAGAGTGGACACGGTTTGTCATCTTGGTGAAACAACAACAAATTTTAGACGAAGTTTCATATCACAAGCTCTTTGACATTTTGAAACAATTTCAAAATGAGGCAAATGAACTTCAAGCTGAACGAGTTGCAAAGGTTTCCAATCCACTTGCTTTGGTGTCTACCACTCAACATTACCCAGATTATCACCCTCGTACTTCAAAGACCTACTCTACTCAATCATCATCACCACGATCATCCACTGTCTCCAAGTCACATGCTCCAACACGATCCCGAGGCAAAGAAGTTGCAAGAGCACCATCACCTACACATGAGCAATCATCCGAAGAAGACAGTGACGACGAAGTAGCTCAAAAGGATAGGGAATTCAAGGAACAAATGGCTTTCATTATGAAGCAATATATGAAAATCTACAAACCCACCAACAACAACCTTCGAACATCTTCAAACCCGAGGAACACCCATACACAGAGTCCTCCAAGATATGACACACGAAGACGTGCTGATAGACCTCCAAAGTATGATCGACAACCTAATTATGATAATCAGAGGGTGGTTACTATTGTTGGAAATAGGGAAACTGTTGGTACTCAAGTTATGCAACAAAGTGGGATTCAGTGTTTTAACTGCAGAGGTTTTGGGCATTTGGCTAGGGAATGCAGACA
This sequence comes from Glebionis coronaria, assembly GCA_025667525.1. Lineage (NCBI taxonomy): Eukaryota > Viridiplantae > Streptophyta > Magnoliopsida > Asterales > Asteraceae > Glebionis > Glebionis coronaria. The sequence continues at coordinate 449,189,882 of CM046877.1, read as the reverse complement.
GCCAAAGAGGGTTAAAGATTATGGTTATCATAAGGAAAAGATGCTGCTATGCAAGAAAATGGAAGCTGGAATCAAGTTATCAGCTGAGGAAGGATAAATGCTTGACGACACAGATGATGAACTCTCCGACCAAGAACTCGAGGCACATTATTCATACATGGCAAAGATTCATGAGTTCCTTAACGTCACTGAAGATGACAATGGTCCTATCTTTGATACCGAGCCAATTGATAAGGTACAAGATGATGCTGAATATAATGTGTTTGGTGATACACATGAGCATAGTGATCTACCAACAACAATTACTGACACGTGTATGATGGAAACGGTTGATAGCAATACCACACCCGATTCATCAGACATGTGCAATAATGAGTTTGAGGATGATCAACATGCAAATGAGTATGATGACGAGGAGCGTGTCGCGCTTGCTAATTTAATTGCTAGTTTACAAAAAGATGTCAATGAAAATAGAAAGAGTCAAAAGCAATTAAAGAAGGCAAACGCAATGCTCACTCATAACTTTGAAGAATGCAAAGCCGCTCTTATAAAATCTAGTGAGACTATTGATAGTTATAGGGCTGAGCTTCTTCAAAAGACCAACGAGCTTGAGGGGTACAAAAGTCGTGTCATCAACGTTAAAAAGGACGATTTTGAAAATAAATACAACGAAGCTCTTGCTTTGTTAACTAAAGAAAAACGTCAATTTAATGTTTTATTTAGTGATGAACGTAAAAAAAACGTACCTTGCCATAACAAAAGTTAATGAACTTGAACAGAGGCTTTCGATAAATACCACCGATTCTACTAAAATTCTTGACGAGAAGAGACAAGAGGTTGAAACATTAAAACAAGATTTCAAAAATAGACAAGGCAAAGATACTGAAAAAGTAAAGGATCTCGAAGAACAAGTCGATTTTTTGAAAAAAGTTGTTTATAAAACGCATGACTCTATTCAAACTGTTAGAATGATAGCACCTCCGTCATTTTCAAGGGTCAACCTAGCTTTGCCACACCCAAGTACCTCGAAAAAGCTCAAGCTGCTAACCCTCACTTATATCTTGATGAGTCCGAATGGACTGATAATGACTGCCCAGTAACTAACCTCGATAGTGAAGAGACGTCCCTTTGGGATGAGGAGAGTAGATCACCGGTCAATAAAGATTTTGTGAAACCATATAACTATGCTTATCTAAACAGTCTTTATGGTCTTTTCACTCCACAAAAACAAAAGTCTCGTGATGAATTCTTTTTAGAATGCAAACAACAAAGAATTCAATGGAAAAAAGCGTTTGCCGCTAAGAGAAAAACTAATATTTTTAAATATATTAACTATTTGCCTCTAGATGCTTCTAAAAGCAAAAGTAGAAATACACTTAGTTTTCTTAAACACCACATTGAAAATTTTCAATCAATTGTCGAAAGCGATTGGGAAAAATGTCAAAAGGATAAGTGGAAAACTGAGATTCCTCACGACATAACTGCGCTTGTGAAAGAACTTCTAATACCAAATACGAAGATAATAAAAGAACATGATCTTGAGTTTAAAAACTTGATTCGGTCTGAAATGTTTGATGATTTGAAATATGTTGAGTCTCTTGAAAAAGAAATTGATGAACTCCAAAATGACAAATCAGATTTTTCAAACGAATATGATCTACTCTTAGAAGAATGTCTCTCCAAAGATATTTTGTGTGTTACTCTTCAATCTTGTGCTGATCGATGAATATTCTGATGTTGCATGCAAATATCTTGATAAAATCAAAGAATGTGAGCGTCTTGAACTTGAGCTTTCAAAACGTAAAGAAAATGTTGATAAAAAGGATTTTGAGTTACTTCAACACAAAATTGATTTCCTTCAAAAACATTGTCATTCTTGTTGATCCCAAACTTAGATCGATTTAGCTTTATGTATACGAGATTAGATCAAGTAATACACTTAGAGAAACCTTTGTATATGCTTATGAATCCAAATGTTATGCGGAATTTAACACTTAAACAAGAACACACAATGATATAAACAAACTTTCACTTTGATTATCAATATCAAACTTGCTTACAATGAAAGTAGTTTACGAATGAAAACTTATATGAAACATTAACCTAAAGGTCTTCTTTTATAGACATAAGAAGCCTTGTACAGTAATCTACGTATCAACTATTCTAGGTAAAGATAAATATAGAAAATACATTGTTGTTCCTATCTTTACTAGAACCATTCTAGAATACAATAAACGCGTAGAGTATATCTTCCTATCAGTTCTTGTCTTCAATGTGTCAACGCTTGACTTTATCTTGTCAACGCTTGATCTGTCAGCGCTTGTTTTGTTCTTGTCAACGCTTGTTTTACTCTTGTCAACGCTCTAGTGATCTGGCCTTAATTTATTCCCAACAATCCTCCCCTAAACTTGATATCCACTCTTATGATCAAGTTTCTGAATAAGCATTAAGGACTAGGAGGAATCTTACAAACCTTCTCATATTGATAATGAATAAATCTAATCAAATCTTTTGCCACGTCACTTGAATAATCTATTTCCAGCTGAGTGTCCTTCATCTTCTCCAAAATAGCCTTGGATATGAAATACTGACCATCCACAAGTAGATACTCAGCAAACTTTGTAGAACTCAAATGGTAAACACCAGCAGCTGGATATAACCTCCATTGAAGACAACTGAGGTCATCTTCAAGATCCTTCCAAATTACAGGATCCTCATCTTTTGGTCCACACATTCTTTTGAATGTGGACCAAAGTTTTATTCCATTAGCTGAAGTTGGTGCTTCAGCCTCATACTTGGTCTCCAGCAACCTCCAAAGGTCCACCAAGTCTTCTCTATCACAACTTGCAAACAAAGATATGAGAGTGGTAAAAGTGTGTACCTCTTTGCCATATCTGCCAATCTTCCAAAACCCACATTCATCTTCTTCATAGCTCACAATTGGGTTCCTGGAATCTAATGGTAACACTTGCACCATATCTGAAGCTTCTAAAGGTGAGAGCTTGAGGCTCTTTCTGATGACAGCTTCACGTGGATATAGTGGATCCATATCTTTGGGAAACTCAAATGAAATTCTTTTCTTCACTGGCCTGGGAACAAACATAGCTTTCTTGAGTTCCATTTCTTCTGCAAGTTCTTCCTTTCTTTCATCAGAAAGAATTCTGAGAGTGTTTGCTTCTTGCACTCTCACCCAAATGGGATAAGCCCTGCTTTCCAACTCATCAAATGTCAAAGCCCTCAACTTCTGAAAAGTCCATCCAACTCCATGACATCTGAGCAACATAAAGTATAGCTCCCTTCTATTCCTTTTCAATTCTGAGAGAATATTACTTGCCTTATGTTTCAAAATTACCTGGCAATCCTTCTGAACTCTAAGAAGAATCTCCAAACCCCATATTTGATCTGAAATGGTCAAGTCTGGATTCTCCATACATCTTTCTTCCCAAGCATTGTACATTTGAACCACCTCTGACATGTCAAAGTCAACCTGCAATTTCAACTCTCTCAACTTCTCCTCAGCCAACTCATCACCATACTCAAGTCTTTCTGGTTCTATAATCATCACACTTGAGTCTGAGCTAGCTCCATCACTTCCTTCTTCTGAAGTCACAATAAATGGTGACCCCTCCTTTTTATCTTGTTCCATGATTTGTGCAGCTAATCTTCTATCAAACTCAACTTGAGCTGCATCCTTTGGAACAATCTCTTCTACCATTATACCCTTACCCTTATCTGATGGTGCAATGGTTGGTAAGGTAGATGGTGATACCTGTGTAGAAACCTCCTTGATGATAGATGATGACTGGGATACATCACCTTGATGTGCAGGTCTGTCAACGCCCAATTTTGTCCTATCAGCGCCAAAAATATTTCTGTCAGTGTCCAAATTCTCCTTGTCAACGCCCAAATATCCTCCCTCAGCGCCTTTTGTAACCTCTCTCAACATAGCTGTAAATGATAAATTTAAGTTGGTAGGAGAGACTAAGGACGTATCAAAACCTGTTTGTTTCTTCAAAGTTGTAAGGGCCTCAGCAACATCCATTGAATGACCATCATGACTGCCCTTATCACTCAGATTTATTGGATCTTCCTCCCCTTTGGAAGATTCCTCCATACCCCTCCTTGCACCAGCACTCTCTAAAACAACAATCCTCTCCCTCAATTGCTTGAGTTCAAGGCCTTGTGAGCTGACAACTTGTACTAAGTCTGCATTTTGCTTTTGCAAGCTTATGCAGACTGCCGTCAATTCCATAAGAGTCATTGGTTCCAGTCTGCCCTCTTCTGAAATGGGGATTTGACCTCCCAAGTCAGATTCATTGGGCAAGGATGAGGACTTAATGATGGTGGGACTGCCTTGGCCAGCTACTAAGCCAGAACCAATAGTCCCAGCCTCATCCAGGTCACCAGCCACACGTGTGGTGGTGGTTCTCTCTGCTACATGGCTAGGACCACCAGAGGAGAACACTCCAGTAGTCCTTTGGCGTTTCATCAACCTATATTCAGGGGGTGTGGAAGATGGTGTAGAAGATGGAGTGGATGTGGGTTGGTTAAGGGGTGTTTGGGTTTGTGAAGGTTGTGTGTCAGCGTTGGAAATAGGCACATCAACGCCAACATTTAATGTATCAGCGTTGAAGCATTCTGAGTCAATTTTCATGTGTTCAGGTGAAGGTAAAGGTTCAGGGATTTGTTCAAGTTGTGGTTGGGGGTCAATTTGTGGTTGGAGGTCTGGTTGGGGTTGTGCTGCTGCAATAACAACAAGCATAGCTTGGGTTAAAGGTAGGTCACGATGGGGTGGTGAGTTCATCTTCATAAAAATAGCTTTCTTTTGCTCAGGGATCTTATAAAAATCATTATGATCCCTTGAGCAGTAACCTTAGACATCAAAAACCATTTGTAGAAAACGGGGATAAACTAAAGTCATTTTGTTCCCCTTGTTTTTACACATGCCCTCAAAAATCATTTTTGAATATTTAAATCTTTGCCCTGTTGCAATGCACACAATAGCGCTTGCAATGGATCTATTGATCTCATTGTGTGCAGTGCATTTGGGACTCAAACACTGAAGGAGGACATGTATGAGATACTTCCAGGCTGGGGGAAATTCCTGCTTATGATACTTGTTTAAGGTACCTTCATCAGGAAAAGGATAGCCCAAAGCCCGAAGCCCTTGTTCTATTTCATTTATGGGAAGGGTGGCTATACCATCAGCATCATCAAGATGAAAGGCTTGGCGTACCAAAGCCTCAGTAACCACCCAAGGTCTCCCATGAACAATAGAAGTCAATGTAGTCACTCTATTAACTGTTGAGGAACTAGCAGTGTTCCAAAACTGTTTAATATGTGTGACTGGAATGAGTGGTGCATGAGAAAGAGCATACCTTAAAGGGGATGCGTTCAAATACGCCACCATTTGTGTGTATTGGGGAAACAGAGTATCATCAGCTTCAAGATATGCGATCATGTTATGTTGACTTCTGAACCCCAATTCCAATTCTGATGGTTTAAACTTTGGTGCCATTGATGAAAGCTGTTAAATTTAAGGGAAGAAGATGAAGTTGATAAGAGAAAATTGTGTTAGACAAGAATTTTAGATACCCTGTTTAAAATAGGAGCCAAATTTATAGGAGAAGAAAATGCATGTGATAGGCCCAAAAATAGGCAAGTATTTTCAAAAATCAATCATGAAAATATTGAAAAATTATAAGTTTATCTCATGCATTAAATGTAAAGTAACAACTCCCAAAATTACGGCCTAAAAATATGTCAAAAAGTAACAACTGGGTAGGTCCCATTGAGTGTCAACGGTCAAAAATAACCTATCAACGCCCAACGGCTATAATCTTGTCAACGTTTGCCTATAGCCATGTCAGCGTCTAATTTGGTCACAACAACGCTTGGAAAATTCTTGTCAGCGTCCAAAAATAAAAATGTTTTAAAAATGAAAAATGACCTTAACAAGTAACTTATCCTAGAGAAGATAACCAAAAAGCTGATAATTATTATAGGGCGGCAAGCACTGTCCAGTTATGCACACTTGCTTAAGCAAGATAGACATAACAGTCCTCTAGTGTCCGTTGCTAACCAAAACTCTTAACAACCAAGTTACCTTACAAAATTCCTTGTTACTCCCAGGTAAATCCCATAACAAAATTATTCCCAAGTCTCCCAACAGACCACAACCAATTCTAGGCCAAAAATGTCTTGGCAGCATGCATAGTATATCAACTTTGCATGCTACAGTGCCTCATGATTTAGTAAAACTAACTCATACTCACCTGTGGACACAATCTAGAATTGTGATAAGAGTATCATATGGATACCCAAACATTCTAAAGGTTCCTAAAACCTCCCCTTAAACTATGATACAAAAGTTTGCTAAAATCATGCATGAACATAAAAAATTTATGTCAAGATAGGAATGAAACATTCCAACCATCATCCATTAATAAAAACTTGTCCAAATGCTTCTCCATTGATCCATAAGCAACTCTGTATCCAATGGTATACTGCTAACACCATCTACACATTTAGATTGAAAACCACAAAACTAACATTGTTGCTGACAACGCCCCGATAACACATGACTGCGTTGAGGGAAGCTTTGTCAGTGTTAGACAATTATATTGCTGACAACGTTACAAAAACACTTATCAGTGTTCAAGTAACATTTGTCAGTGTTAGAAAAATATAGTGGAAAATCTAAATCATCAATAAGACCAATAATAATGCATCATCCTGTACATACTTTTACAAAAAGACTCTAAAACACATATTATGTGAGATTGACCATTCCAATACTTGTTACCAAGTATTGAAATCTCCCAGCATCAAAAGGTTTAGTTAATAAATCTGACACATTTTCCTCAGTGTCAACCCTATCTGGTTGTATTAAACCTTTTTCAAAGCAATCTCTTATAACATGGTGTCTAATTTCTATATGTTTAGTTTTAGAATGATGTACAGGATTCTTAATGATGCATAAAGTGCTGTTATTGTCAACAAATATCTTGGTATGCATGAAATTATACCCATAGTCCAACAGCTGGTTCTGAATCCACAAAACTTGGCCACAACAAGTAGTTGCAGCCACATACTCAGCTTCAGTTGTAGAATTAGCCACCACTATTTGTTTCTTGCATTGCCAAGATATCAACCTGCTCCCAAGAAACTAACATCCACCAGTTGTGGATTTCCTATCAAATTTATCACCTCCATAATCACTATCTGAATATGCAATCAGCTCCAATGGTGAATCCTTTGGGTTCCACAAACCAAGACCAGGATAGCATCTTAGGTACCTAAAGATCCTCTTCACAGCATAAAGGTGACATTCTTTGGGAGTCACTTGATGGCGTGCACAAGCACACATAGCAAACATGATGTCAGGTCTGGAGGCAGTAAGATACATCAAGGATCCAATCATGGATCTATAGTGCCTGACATCAACATCTTTCCCATCTCCAATCTTTCCCCAAGGGTGTTCTCTATCCATAGGAGTAGTAGCCCTTTTTTCATGTGGAGAAAAGCCAAACTTCTTCAAGATTTCAGCCACATATTTGTCTTGGGAGATGAAGATACCATCTTCTTTCTGCTGAAATTATAAACCAAGAAAGAAGTTCATCTCCCCTATAGCACTCATCTTGAATTTGTCTGTCATAAGCTTGGAGAAATCCTCACTCATCTTTGGATCAGTAGACCCAAAAATGATATCATCAACATAGACCTGGACAAGCAATACATCCTTGCCTTTCTTCTTAGTAAATAGTGTCTGATCTATGGTGCCCCTCTTGAATCCATTGTCCACCAAATAGGTAGACAAAGTACCATACCATGCTCTAGGGGCTTGATGAAGGCCATACATAGCCTTTTTGACTCTATACACTTTATCTGGATGCTCTGGATCCTCAAAACCAGGAGGTTGCATTACATATACTTCCTCAACAATGGTGCCATAGAGGAAGGCACTCTTGACATCCATTTGATAGACTGTGAAGCCCATGCAGGAGGCATAGGCTAGAAAAATCCTAATAGCTTCAATCCTTGCAACTGGTGCAAAGACCTCCTCATAGTCTATCCCCTCCTCTTGTGTATATCCCTGAGCCACTAACCTTGCGTTGTTTCTGACCACAATGCCTCTTTCATCTCTTTTGTTCCTTAGAACCCATCTTGTCCCTATAGGTCTGACATATCTGGGACAATCAACCAGCTCCCAAACATCCTGAATTGCAAATTGGTGAAGCTCATCCTGCATTGCTTCCACCCAACTTAGTTCTTTGAGAGCATCAAATATTTTCTTGGGTTCCTGTTGTGACAGAAAACAGGCAAACAAACATGCTTGCACAAGAGGGGTACCAACCTTCTTGTGTATATTGGCAATAAACCCACCAAGACCTTGATGAGATCTTCTAGTCTGAACTGGAGTATCAACATTACCAATGATTTGAGAAGGAGGATGATTCTTCATAGTGGTAGTGAGAACTCCTCCTTCAAAAAGTCTGGTGTCCTCAACCTCATTCTCCATGTTGCCAATATCTTCTTCATCAGACTCTCTTATATCAACGTAGGGATGACCTTCTTCATAAGAATTGGAAGGTTCACCTTGTTCAAAAGTGGAAGAGAAAAGATGTGCAAAAGTGTTGTCAACGTCTGAACCTTGTTTGTCAGCGCTTGGGCTAACAACGCTTGAACTGTTGTTGTCAACGTCTGAGCCATCAACGTCTGAATTGGTCTTATCAGCGCTAGATTTGCCTTTGTCGCGCCTGAAGGACCATGCATGTTTGTATCTTGTGGTGCTTGGAAACCACCATTATCTTGTCCAGCAGCAGCAGCAGCAGCAAAAGCATCTGTCCAGATGGGAATGGTAACATATTCTAGGATAGGAGATGTCTTTTCTGCTTGTGATCCAACCTTTTCATGAACCTGAGTACCTGAAACATCAACAACTTGTTCCTCTATAACATTTGAAGTTACCTTCACAATGTCTGGATTAGTGACAGGCATATAATTTAAAGTTCTAGATAAAGGTTCCAAGTCAAATAACCAATTAGGACCACTTTCAGGATCACTAGGTTTATTCTCTAAAAACCTAACATGTACTCTTTCAAGTATACGTTTGTCCTCTTTAAGATAAACCCTATATCCCTTGCTCTGCACTGAATACCCCATGAAGTAACCCTCATCACCTTTTGCACTAAATTTCCCTAAGGCATCACTAGTGTCTAACACTACTACATGATAACCAAAAGGTCTGAGAAAACCAATATTAGGTTTTCTACCCCAAAGTAACTCATAAGGTGTTTTGTTCTGAATTTTGTTAACCAATGCTCTATTTTGCACATAACAAGCTGTATTAACAGCCTCAGCCCAAAAGGTTATAGGAAAATGAGCATCAGCCAACATTGTTCTGGCTGCTTCAATCAGGGTTCTATTTTTCCTCTCAGCAACCCCATTTTGTTGTGGGGTTCTAGCAATACTAAATTGCCTAGTAATTCCTTTCCTGGCACAGAAATCATCTAGCTTCTTATTCCTAAATTCTCCACCATTATCACTCCTAAGCATTTTAACCTCATTGCCAGACCTCTTCTCAATCTGAGTGATAAAATCAATTAGAACATCAGCTGTGTCACTCTTCATGGCTAGAAAGAATGTCCAAGTAAACCTAGAAAAATCATCTGTGATGACAAAGCAATATGACTTACCATTCAAACTTTCTATATTGGTTGGACCAAAGAGGTCCATGTGTAGCAAATGAAGAGGTCTAGAACTAGTGTGCACCTGTTTGGACTTGAATGAGACCTTATGCTGCTTGCCTTTAAGACATGCAACACAAGAGTGGTCATTGTGGAAGGCCTTCTCAGGTAAACCATCAACTAAACCAAGCCTCACAAGTCTATTCATATTTTTAAAATTTATGTTCCCTAGTCTCCTGTGCCACAAATTACTCTCATCTACTGAGGCCTTAGCATAAAAACAAGACATATTATTATTCATTTTAATCCCATTCAAATTCACATTATATATGTCCTTATGCCTAGGTGTTCTATACTCAATATATTTCTCATCAGGGATCTTAAAATCCTTGGTTAACACCAAACACTCAGTATCAGAAAGCAGAACTTTATTTTGGTTATCACAAACTTGTGATACACTAAAAAGGTTGTAATCAAGTTCTTTTACCAGGAAGACGTTCTCAAAACGCAAATTCTTGGTGAGAAGGGTTCCTTTGCCTGTGATAGTGCCATATCCGCCTCCAAAGTAAACCTTATCACCATCTTTAATGGGAGTGAAGTTTGTCAAATAGTCTTCCTTCCCTGTCATGTGCCTTGAGCATCCACTATCCCAATATCCATAATCATTGACCTGTCTTTGAATGCCCTGCACATAAAGAAAACAAATTAGTTTTCTTTGGGAACCCAAGTCTTAAAAGACTTGGATTCATCTGGTTGTTCAATAAGAACAGACTTAGTTCTCACAACAACCCCATTCTCATCCTTCTTAGGATGAAATACCCAGTTAACCCCAATAGGTTTTGTAGTGACCTTTAAAATGTAATTAAATCTGTTACAGGTCATTGAAATCCCATTATCATTAGGGTTTTGATCTTTCTTGGGTCTCCATGTTAAGCTTGAAGAAGCTTTAGACCCCTTACCTTGTGGTTGCAAATATTTAGGTCTGGTCACGTTTCTGTCAGCGTTAGAATTTGTCCTGTCAACGCTGAAATTACCCTTGTCAGTGTTGAACCTAGGGTTTGCTACAGAAACCCATTGCCTATTTGACCAGGTGTTTGTCTTTTGAAATGGTCTTTGTCCATGAGTGTTAGACCCTCTAGTAAAGAATGGGGCAGGTCTAATCACTTGTGGACTTTGCTGCACACAAGGTTTGGGTCTGACAACGTTTGACTTCCTAACAATGTTGACTTTGTTCCTGTCAGCGCTGAAATTGTTCCTGTCAGCGCTGGCTTTGGGAGCGTTGACACACTTGTATGCCAAGTGTGAAAAGCTACCACAAGTGTAACAAGCTTTTCTAGATACAACTTTAGGTCTAGAAGAAAAGAAGCCTGTTCCTTGATTGCTAACTTGGCTCTTGGGTGACCTAGTATTCCTATACATCTCTGCATATTTAATGCTAGGTTTTCTATCAGTGTTTGAGCCAAGATTAACAACTTTACTAGTGAGTGGGTTAGTAACCTTAATGGGTGTTGACTCATTGGGACTTTCACATAGTAAGCCACCCTTAACAAATAAAGTAGGGTTAGCTTTCTTCCATTCATTCAGGTCAGTCAATTTTTGTTGATACTCTTTAACTGGAGTGACAACTCTTGGTGGAGGAATGAATTCCTCCTCTTGGAGCTCTGACAAACCAGTCCAAGATAAGTCCCTTTGTTGGACACCATAGAAGTCACCAGCTGGTGGTGGAACCAAAGAGTAATCATTCATCCCAATCCTGGTCATGTCCTTAGGATCCCTTTGTTTACCCACACATTCTCCTAGGGTTTGGGTGGCTCTATCAAATCTTTGAATTTTAAGGCCAACATTATCTTTATTCTTAATAGCCTCATCTAACTTAGCCTGTAACTCACCATTAACCCTTTCCATGATGTTTCTAATATCCATACTAGCCTCTAACTCATGTTTTAAGATATTGATTTTATCTTTTAAGTCAAATTCCAATTTCTTGTATTCAGAAACGGTTTTCGCAGTTTCAGTGAGAGCTAGTTGGTAATTAGACAATTTACATCTTTCAGTACTCATATCATCTAATAATCTTAACACCTCTTTGTTAAGTCTTTCAGTATTTAACCTACAACCTTTGCTACAAAAAGCGTCATCATATACCTCATTGTCAGATGAAGAGGGGGAGTGTGCCATGAGAGCATATTCAACATGCTCTTCTTCTTCAATATCAGCAACCAAAGCTTTATCCTCTTCAACATTCTTAGCCAGATAGCTCCAATCCCATCCCATACCATCAATTCCTTGAACTGCAACCATGGCTTTGGGATCCTGAGCTTTAACAACTTGACTTGAGGGTTTACCAACATCATATCTTCTAGGAGATCTGCACTCCCTCATGAAGTGCCCCATACGATGACAGTTGTAGCATTCAACTTTGGATTTATCAAATCCAGCTGTGTATTTAGCATTGAAGGTCATCTTCTTTTTAAACCTTCTGTTCCACCTATTTGCTCTTATATTAGCAAGATCCATGTTCCACTTGATGTCCATATCTTCCAAGTGCTCATCACTTATCTGCTCAAGGTCCTCATATGTAATCACTGAACCATTGGGCAGAGAAGCAATATAAGCACATACAGTATCCAAATCTAAACCAGCAGGTTTAACTCTTGGGGAGTTACTCTTGAATGTGTTAGCGTCTGAATAGGAGACGTTGATAGGACTTGTTCCAACGCTGACATATGATGATCCAGTAACTGGATGCATGTAAGAGTCCTTCTGATTGAATTGACCTTCACTATGAGAGAAGAAGGCCATGTTACTGTTGATAGACTTGCTTCCATGCTCTAAAAGAGTTTCATCTTCCAACAGCCTTAGTTTGTTGTAGATGTCATCAAACGAGGAGCTCTTGTGAGTATTGTTGGCAAGAATAGATCTTGCCTCAATCTTCCATGCCTCACCAAGACTTTTAAGAAAGGTAGCATTAATGTCAACATCACCAACTTGTGTCCCCATGAAGGACAACTTGCTTTTAATGTCAAGCAATCTGCTTCTCACACTACTCAGTTTCTCATTGGGTTGAGCTTTGAAGACAGCATAATCATTCATGAGTTGCTTTTTCTTTTCTTCCTTAGTGTCTGCATTGCCACCATATGCAACTTCAAGAGCTGCCCAAAGATCTCTAGCAGATTCATAGCCTCTATATTTATGCTGGTTTTCTTGTCCCAAAGAGACTTTCAGAATATTTAGGGCTTTCGTGTCAACCCTTCTCTTTGCTATGTCATCAGCAGCCACAGCTCTACCATCTCCAGGTTTTTCTCTCTTATCCTCTTCAGAACATCCAGCAACAGCTGTTCTTGCAGCAATGGCATTAGTAATCTTTTGGGCTTTATTGAATGTGTTTCCATATTCAATAATCTCCCAGAGTGTGTAGTCATAGATCCCTAGATATGGTTCAAAGTTGAACTTCCACAAGTCAAAGTTGGTTGCATCAAGCATGGGAATCTTGATGTTTGGTAAAGCTGAGGAGGAGGAGGTTATTGCTTCAGACATGATGTTGTTAGGGTTTTTGAGAAAATTAGGGTTTTGGTGATTTTTAGGGTTCTTGTGTTCTTTAAGATCAAAAGTTCCTCAACAAGCTCTGATACCACTTGTTGATCCCAAACTTAGATCGATTTAGCTTTATGTATACGAGATTAGATCAAGTAATACACTTAGAGAAACCTTTGTATATGCTTATGAATCTAAGTGTTATGCGGAATTTAACACTTAAACAAGAACACACAATGATATAAACAAACTTTCACTTTGATTATCAATATCAAACTTGCTTACAATGAAAGTAGTTTACGAATGAAAACTTATATGAAACATTAACCTAAAGGTCTTCTTTTATAGACATAAGAAGCTTTGTACAATAATCTACGTATCAACTATTCTAGGTAAAGATAAATATAGAAAATACATTGTTGTTCCTATCTTTACTAGAACCATTCTAGAATACAATAAACGCGTAGAGTATATCTTCCTATCAGTGCTTGTCTTCAATGTGTCAACGCTTGACTTTATCTTCTCAACGCTTGATCTGTCAGCGCTTGTTTTGTTCTTGTCAACGCTTGTTTTACTCTTGTCAGCGCTCAAGTGATCTGGCCTTAATTTATTCCCAACAATTCTCTTGAACTTGCTTTGCAAAAAGACGTTGGTAGTTTTCCACATGATAATAATTTGCAAGAAAAACTTTCCAAAACGTTTCGACAAATGAAAGAACAGAATTTGGAAATTAGAGGGTTGAAAGCTCAGTTACAAGACAAGGAAATAGCGATAGCAGAGTTGAAGAAACTCGTTTCTAAGATGGGTGGGAAAATTGTGGAACCTAGTGTTAAGAAACCTGTTGTAAGACAACCCAATGCGCAAAAAGTGACTAGACCCTCTGTCTTGTGAAAACCATCTGTTTTCTCTAATTCTGCATTTGCAAAACCTGCGTTTGCACCAAAGACAGATGGGAAGGATATGTTACCACAAAACACTCCCAAAACACATATTCGATCACAAAGAATTAAGAACAAAATGTGGTTAAACCAGGGATGTATAGATTGGCCACTACACCTACACACAACAAAGAAAGTCAATCACCTCAGACTTCTAGAAACACTAATAGACGTGTGTCTTTTACTATAGGAGTAGTCCCCACTGATAGTGTTAGCCGGCCCCAGTTTAAGAGCACTCGCATGAATGAAAAGGTTTGGCAAAACAAAAGTCAAGGGAAGATGAAGACAATAGAATACCACCCTAGGATTTTCAATGTTTCTAAGAATAAAACATCTATAATCGTGTGTAATGACGATATGAATGATTCGACTTTGAATGCTTTGAATGTTAAGTTTGTTTGTGTGAAATGTGGAAAGTCTGCTAATGCTAATCATGCTATGTGTGTTTCGAATAATTTCAAAGGCGTAGAAACTAGAACTAAGAAGCAAACTGTGATGCCTATTAGTGCTAGAAAACCCAAACGCAAAGTGAACCATTCTGGTGCAACCCCCCCTAAGAAAAGTATTGCATCAGACTCCACCACTAAGAACCCTAGAAGCAAAAATCGGGAATTATATGCGTCTGCTAGCAAGCCATGGAAATGGTGGTTTGCTAATCAATGTCCACCAGGATATAAATGGATGCCTAAGGTTAGGACAGAAAATGTGACTACGTGCGTTAGTGTGCCTCTAAGTGATGAAACTAGGGAAACTAATGAATCGGAAATCACAACTAACATGGAATCCAATTTAGAAAATGCTCCTTCGTGTTCTAATTCTTCTGCAGGTGATCGAAATAATTCTCTTCATACTGGACTCCGGATGCACGAAGCACATGACGGGGAATCTCAAGCTTCTAATTAACTTCGTGGAGAAGTTCCTGAGTACGGTCCAATTCAAAAATGATTAATTTGCACCGATCCTAGGATATGGAGATCTGGTTCAGGGGAATATCACTATCAAAAGGGTTTACTACGTTGAAGGGCTCAATCACAATCTTTTCTCGGTTGGTCAATTCTGTGATGCGGATTTGGAGGTTGCTTTTAGAAAGAAGACATGTTTTGTTCGTGATTATGATGGGAATGACTTACTTACCGGAACGCGGGGTACTGATCTCTACACTATCTCACTACAAGACTTCACATCTTCAACTCCAATCTGTTTCATGGATAAAGCTTCAACGACTCAAGATTGCTTATGGCATCAGCGTTTATCTCATCTTAACTTTGATACCATCAACTTGCTTTCCAAGAAAGATATTGTGCGAGGCCTTCCTAACTTGAAATTCATCAAAGATCATCTTTGTTCTTCTTGTGAGATTTGTAAAGCTAAACGGAGTAGTTTCAAGACAAAGACTACACCAAGCTCTAAAGGACGGTTAGATCTTCTTCATATAGATCTGTGTGGCCCCATGCGTGTTCAAACCATCAATGGGAAGAAATATGTTATGGTAATTGTAGATGACTACTCAAGGTACACGTGGACCCTCTTCTTACGGTCCAAGGATGAAACACCTGAGGTTCTCATAACTTCCTTATGCTAATACAACGTGGTCTTCAAGCTCAAGTAAAAGTGGTAGGTACTGACAGAGGCACAAAATTCTTGAATTCAACTCTGAAGAAATATTTTGAAGCCGAAGGGATTGAACATGAAACATCTATTGCTCGAACACCTGAACAAAACGAAGTTGTTGAAAGACGAAATCGTACTTTAGTTGAGGCTGCTCGAACATTATTATCTGCTTTAAAACTACCATTATTCTTTTGGGCCGAAGCCGTATCAACCGCATGCTACACACAAAATCGATCCTTAATTATCCCTAGACACGAAAAGACACCATATCACATAATTAATGATCGCAAACCTTCACTCAAACACCTTCATGTTTTTGGATGTACGTGTTACATTATTCGAGATGGTGAAAATCTGGACAAGATGAAAGAGAAAGGTGATGCATGCATTTTAGTGGGATATGCAACTCAGTCTAAGGGATACAGAGTGTACAACAAGAGAACAAAATTGATAGTCGAGACTATTCATATCAGATTTGATGAAGGCACTTGAACAAAGCAGTTTAAGTCCCGATCCACAACGACAAAAGACTTCTGTGCACAACCGCACGGAACTCGGAACTCAAGACCACAACAATGAACCGTCAAGTTCAAAGCTGGTTCCTGAACATGTTCCTAGAGCAGATATGACAGTGGACACGACACTTGAAGAGTTGGAAATGTTATATGGACCAATGTTTGATGAATATTTCACGGGGGAGAAACATGTTGTATCAAAGTCTTCCGCTGTCACTCATGATACGAATGATGATACCGATCATCATCAACAAAAGGATACAACTTCATCTACTTCAACACGGGTTGCTGCAGATTTACCTCCTCAGAATATCACTTCAACAATCGACCCTACAACATCCAAAACTACTGTCATTGCTCCAGAGAACAAAAATCAAGCAAACAGTGCATTATCTGACGATGAAGATTTTCACAACCCATTCGGTACACCGGTACACGAAACTGGAGAGTCCTCTACTCGCCATGTTGATCCGTCAAATATGCATACGTATCATTGGACCCGAGATCATCCTTTGGTTCAGGTAATTGGAAACCCTTCACAGCCTGTTCGTACAAGACGACAACTAGCCACCGATGGCGATGTTTGTATGTTCGCACTCGCCGTGAGTACAGCTGAATCGAAAAGCATCAAAGAAGCCATGGCTGATCATGCTTGGATTGAATCGATGACGGATGAACTTCAACAATTTGAAAGACTTAAAGTCTGGGAACTTGTTGACAGACCATACGATGTGATTCCTTTAAATCTTCATTGGATCTGGAAAAACAAGATGGATGAAGAAAACACGATCATCAAGAACAAAGCTAGGCTAGTGGCTAAGGGGTATGGCCAGAAAGAGGGAATTGATTTTGACGAATCATTTGCACCAGTTGCTCGTATGGAAGCGGTCAGGATTTTCCTTGCTTATGCAGCACATAAGGGATTCACTGTCTATCAAATGGACGTAAAGACGACATTTCTTAACGGTCCTTTGAAGGAAGAAGTCTATGTCACGCAGCCGGAAGGATTCGTCAATCCTCATTATCCTGACAAGGTGTATCGTCTCCACAAGGCACTATATGGACTCAAGAAAGCTCCAAGGGCGTGGTACGACGAGCTCTCGAAATTTCTGGTATCCAAAGGTTTCTCAAAAGGTTCCATTGATATAACTTTGTTCACTTATAAATATGGGGATGACATTTTGCTTGTGCAGATTTATGTTGATGACATTATTTTCAGGTCTACAAACCCAAAACTTTCAAAATGGTTTGAAAAAGTAATGCACAACAAATTTGAAATTTCAATGATGGGCGAACTAAAATTCTGTCTTGGAATTCAAGTTCACCAATCCCCAAGTGGTATCTTCATAAACCAAGCCAAGTATTGTCATGAGATAATCAAAAAGCATGGTATGACTTCATGTGACCCTGTTGGGACACCATCATCAACCACATTGCTAGATGTTGACTTGGAGGGAAATGCCATAGATCAAACGAGATATCGTTCCATGATCGGTTCCCTCATGTACTTGACAGAAAGCAGACCTGATATTTAACATGCTACGTGTTATTGTGCACGATATCAAGCACGACCCACTGAAAATCACCTCAAGGAGGTTAAACGGATCTTTCGGTACCTTAAGAATACCATTCATTTGGGACTCTGGTATCCGAGGGAAACCGGTTTCTTTCTAACTGCCTATTCAGATTCTGATCATGCAGGGTGTCTTGATACACGAAAAAGTACTTCTGGTGGTGCACAATTTCTAGGTCAAGATAAGCTTGCGGGATTGATAGGTGTGTAAACACCCATCCTTTTACCACTTATAACTGGCTTAAACAAGACCAAAACACGTATTTAATATCATTTGTTTGGAATTATGCGTGGTTTTTGCGTTTATTTACTTTTTCAGAGTCAACCGGATGAGTATTGAAGAAAACATGGGATTGCACGGGTTTTATCAAGGGAAAAGACTAAAGACGAAGTCTATTGTCCAAGAGATGCAAAAGATTTGAAGTCAATGGGCCTATTTGAAGATTTATCGAAGAAAAGGACCAAAGATGGAGAATTTTCATATGTCGAAGAAACTCAAGTCTATTAAACGAATAAATTAAAAGACGGGTTGAATTTAATCGTCGACAAATCCCGAATCAGAATAAAAAACGTCAACTTTTCTGAAAAGACGAGAAGACAAGAAGAAAGGGAGAAAGCCCACTCACCAACTAACCACTTAGCCTATATAAAGGATCACCCTCACAAAATTTGAAGTGGAGTTTTTTCTTTCAGTTTTTCTTTTCCTATTTCGTAGGAAAACCATCTCCCTTAAGGAGTGATTCTTCATCTTCTTTGATTTGTTCTTTAATCGTGTAAGATTGATCCTTTCCTTTTGTTTTACTGAATCTTAATCATCAATACAAGTGCTCCTTTAATCTTTTCATTACTCTTGTTCATCATCATCTTTTATTTCAAGTTCTTAAAGTTTTTATTTGGTTCAAGTTTGATTTTAAAAAGTTGTTGAATTTGTGTTTTTATGATTGGGATTTGATCCTTGTAGTTAGTAGATGATTTGTGGTTAATTTGGTTAAACCTTTTTGCTTATTTAGTTCGATTTGTGGTCAATTCGTTTTACCCTGTTCGTGAAGTTACTGCTAATGTTCTTCATTCCAGTATTCCGACTAGTCATCTTAAGTTGTCCCTTATTTAGAATATTTTCAATATTCCGCATAGTCTGCTTGATTTTTCCCTTATTCGGAACATTTTCATTATTCCGGATAGCATCTCCCTTTTTCCCCTATTCGGAATATTTCTATATTCCGAGTAGAGATTTTTAACTTTCCTTTACTCGGAATATTTTATATATTCCGAGTAGCTTCCTAAGTTCATTCCTTATTCGGAATACTTCACCATTCCGCATAGCTTTTAATTATTCCGAGTAAGGAAACGTTCCGCATAGAGCTAGTTTATTCCGGATCATCATTTATTCCGAATAGAGCTCATTTTCAGTAAGTCTGTTGCACTGTTTATTTTATCTTAAAGTTTTATTAAAGTAATTATTTTGGTTCAGATTTTAATTTACTTTAGTCATTTATCTTTTCAATAGGATAGAAAACCAAACCCACCTTTTTGTCACCAAAAACAAATCATTCCACTTTAGGCTGTGATCAATTCGAGGAGATACCGAGAATCGAACTTTTAACTTGAACCCATTGCAAAATCCTTGTTTCAAATGGCGCCGCTGCCGGCTCTTTTCGTTAAGATCAAAAGTTTTTTGTGAGAACTTGGATTTTGGGATCCGTTCCCCGTGAACGTTACTTTTTCATAAAAATTTTCAAAAAACCCTAAAAAATATAAAATTTTCCAAAATACAAAAAAATTAAAAAACATAGAAACCAAATATTTTTGGTTTTGTTTTTCCCTTGTTAGTTCTTTTGCAGGTGTATGCGCACTCGATCCACGTCTTATCAAGAGCCCGAGCCTCTCGATCACTTAGACATGGCCGGTGTACAAAACAACAACAACATACCACCTCCAAACAACAATAATAACAACAACCCGCATTTCAACAACATGAATAATAACAACAATAATGAGCCCCTTCCGGATAATCGCCCAATGATTGAACTGCTGCAAGCTCATGTAGATGGCAACACTGATCCAATTATTATACCAGCAATTGCAGCCAACAACTTTGAGCTAAAATCAGGCTTTATCCAGATGGTCTCCGCTCAATCGTTCTTGGGGCGTACCATTGATGACCCACATGACCATATCAAGAGATTCTTGCAACTCACTAACACGGTCAAGTTCAATGGCGTTCCACAAGAGGTTATCAGGTTACAACTTTTTCCCTTTTCTTTAGAGGGACAAGCCCGGCATTGGCTTGCTAAGGAACCGCCACAGAGTATTCTCTCGTGGACGGATTTGGAAACAAACTTTATCAATTACTTTTTCCCACCCTCTCGTACTACCGCTTTGCGGAATGAAATCATAAATTTTGAACAAAAGTACGATGAGTCGTTCAGTGAATCTTGGGATCGTTTCGAAGATCTTTTAAGAAAATGCCCACAACATGGTTTTACCAAAGTACATCAAATTAATACTTTTTACAATGGTTTAAGCATGAGTGACCAAGATTCACTAAACAGTGCCTCGGGGGGTAATCTTTTGGCTAAGACTTCCAATGCTGCTTGGGACATCATTGAGAATAAATCTCGTGTGAAAACCAAGAGTGTTCGGACCAATGTCGCTAGCGCTAGCACTAGTGACAGCGACAAGCGACTGGACAAAATCACTACGCTTCTTGAATCGCTTGTTACCCACACCGTCAGCAACAACAACAACAGCAACACTAAAAACGCTCAAGTTAATGCTGTCAGCCAACCTTGTGAGATATGCGGTGGTCCTCATTCTTACACCACTTGTACCGCCACCCAAGACTACCCTGCTGAAAATGCGAATGCGGCATATGGCACCTATCCTCAACCTGCTTATCAAGCTCGACCTCAAGGTGACCGTAACTTGCTTAGCTACCGCTCCAACAACTACCTCTCACCACCCGGTTTTCCTCCAAACAACCCAAACCAACAACAAAACCTCAATCTCCCTCCTCAACAACAACAACAACCTCGTACACCATACATCCCACCTCACAAACAACCACCTCTACCTCAACGAAACAACCAAGTTTACCAGCAACCTGCTTATCAACCACCCGCATACAATGCTCCTCCCAACCAACCCGCCGCTTTACACCAAGAAGTGGAAACCTATATGAGGACTAACGATGTGATCGTGGGAAATCTTCAGCGAGAAGTGCTCAACTTGAAAGCAGACTTGGTCAAACAAGGGAACGATCTGAGAGCCGACATGAGAAATACTTTGGATAGTCAAACAAATGACTTAAAAACATGATGGCTAGTTTCTTCCAAGGTAATCAACCCTCTTCTTCGGGTACTCTTCCGAGTAACACCGTTGCGAATCCAAGAGGGGAGATGAAAGCAATCACCACTCGCAGTGGTAAAGGTACAAAGGAACCCGAGCTTCCTATACCTCCGCCGGTGGTTGTGACTAAGGAGAACGAGTCACCTGCTCCTATTCCTCATCCTTCTACTTCCACTATTTCTCCACCTCCTTCACCTTCTACCCCCATTTCCCCGCCACCCGTGGTTGTGAGTGATCCTATTCCCCTAAAGCCTTCTTCTTCATCCAATATACCTTATCCTTCAAGGTTGCGGAAAGAGAAGAAAAAGAGCAAGGATGATATTCAAGTTTCAAACTTTCTCAAAATGTTTAAACAATTGAATTTTAACATCTCCTTTGCCGAGGCTCTCGCTCACATGCCCAAATACGCTAAGATGTTTAAAGATCTTCTAAGTGATAAGGAAAAGCTTCTTGACATCGCTCAGACCCAACTTAATAAGAACTGCTCCGCAGTGCTTTTAAGGAAATTGCCAACTAAGCTTGGTGATCCGGGTCGTTTCTTAATCCCTTGCAACTTCCCGGGAGTAGAGAATTGCATGGCCCTAGCCGATCTAGGTGCCAGTATCAACTTAATGCCCTTAAGCATTTGGAAGCAATTATCTCTCCCAGAGCTAGTCCCCACCAAAATGACTTTGGAATTAGCTAACCGTACGGTTGCTTATCCAGTGGGGATAGCCGAAGACGTCTTTGTAGGAGTCGACAAATTCACTTTTCCTGCTGATTTCGTCGTTGTCGACTACGAGATGGACCCTCGTGTTCCCTTGATCGTTGGTCGTCCATTCCTGAGGACCGGTCGCACTCTAATCGATGTTGAAGCCGGTGAGCTTATCATGAGAGTGGGTGACGATAAAATCGTCTTCAACATGGGAAAGCTTTCTAAACAACCTTATTCATACGAGAGTGTTAATTGTATTGACGTTCTTGATGAGGCTTGTGAAGAACACTTCAAAGATGCTTGTAAAAGTATTCCTACCTCTCTTCCCAATGTTGAGACCGTTTCCTCTATCGACTCATCACTATCTCTATTTGGAGATAGTGATTTCCTTTGGAAAGACTTGGAAGCTACCATAGGAGATGATCATGACGATTCTATCACCAATTGGGATGAAGATCTCCGCCTCATTGAAAACCTTCTCAAAGAAGACAATCTTTCTCCTCTATCTCCGACGGTTACTGCTATTGATCCTCCTTCTCCTAAAGAGGTGATTAATGATGATCCATCGTTAGTTTCACCATCTATTGAGGATCCTCCCACTCTTGAGCTTAAGGACCTACCTCCTCATCTTGAGTACGTTTTCCTTGAAGACAACGAGAAGTCGCCCGTCATTATCGCAAAGGACCTAAAAGAAGAAGAAAAAGCCCGACTTGTCGCCATGTTGAAGAAGCATAAAACAGCTATCGCTTGGAAAATCTCCGACATTCGTGGAATTGATCCTCACTTCTGCACACACAAAGTTCTCATGGAGGACGACTTTAAGCCCACAATTCAAAGCCAACGAAGGGTGAATCCAAAAATCCATGAAGTCATCAAAACAGAGGTTATCAAACTTCTTGATGCGGGTCTGATTTACCCTATTTCAGATTCACCATGGGTTAGTCCAATCCATTGTGTGCCTAAGAAAGGCGGCATCACCGTTGTGCCTAATGCAAACAACGAGCTGATTCCTACCCGTCTCGTCACTGGGTGGAGAGTTTGTATAGACTACCGCAAACTCAATGATGCCACGAGAAAGGATCATTTCGCTCTACCTTTTATGGACCAAATGCTTGAACGTTTAGCGGGTAATGAATATTACTGCTTTCTTGATGGTTTCTCAGGTTATTTCCAAATACCCATCGATCCCCAAGATCAAGAGAAGACAACATTCACTTGTCCCTATGGCACATTTGCTTACAAAAGAATGCCTTTTGGCTTATGCAATGCCCCTGGGACTTTCCAAAGGTGCATGTTGGCTATCTTCCATGACATGGTTGAACAAACCATGGAAGTCTTCATGGATGATTTCTCGGTCTTTGGGGATTCCTTCTCTTCTTGCCTTGCCAATTTGGAACGTATGCTTCAGCGGTGCGAAGACACTCGCCTTGTTCTAAATTGGGAAAAATGCCATTTTATGGTAAAAGAAGGCATTGTGCTAGGACACAAAATCTCTAAAGCCGGTCTTGAAGTCGACCGTGCTAAAGTAGATGTCATAGCCAAATTACCTCCACCTTCAACCGTGAAGGGTGTGAGAAGCTTTCTGGGTCATGCGGGTTTCTATCGTCGATTCATTCAGGATTTCTCTAAAATCGGTCGCCCGATGACCCACCTCTTGGAAAAAGATACTCCTTTTATCTTTTCCAAAGAGTGCCTTGAAGCATTCAACTTGCTTAAGGATAAGCTTACTAAGGCACCCGTCTTAGTTACCCCTAATTGGGAGCTGCATTTCGAGTTGATGTGCGATGCTAGCGACTTTGCTATTGGTGCGGTTTTGGGCCAAAGAGTGAATAAACACTTCCAACCAATCCACTATGCTAGCAAGACTATGACGGGGGCACAATTGCATTATACGACAACCGAAAAAGAGCTTTTAGCTGTTGTCTATGCCTTTGAAAAGTTTCGCCCCTATCTTGTCCTTTCCACCACTATCGTATACACGGACCATTCCGCGTTGAAGTAATCGATGACAAAGCATGATTCTAAGCCAAGACTTCTTCGCTGGGTTTTACTCCTTCAAGAATTCAACATTGAAATTCGTGACAAGAAGGGAGCCGAAAACTTGGCCGCGGATCATCTGAGCAGACTTGAGGATCCATATCAAGGGGATCATCCGAACAAAGAGATCAATGACTCTTTCCCCCTTGAGACCTTAATGTCTATTGATCTCAATCTCGATGGCACCCCGTGGTTTGTGGATATTGCAAACTACTTAGCGGGTGGTGTTCTCATCCAAGGGTTAACATCCCAACAAAAAAAGAAGTTCTTGAACGATGTTAAGACTTACTTTTGGGATGACCCTTTTCTATTCAAACAATGCGCTGACTTGATTATTCGCCGATGTGTTGACGGACCGGCCGCTTTGGACATTCTCCAGGCTTGCCACAAAGGACCCACCGGTGGTCACTTTGGTCCCAACTACACTGCCAAAAAGGTGTTTGATTCGGGATTCTATTGGCCCACCATTTACCGTGATGCTCACGAGATGGTTAAACATTGTGATTCTTGCCAAAAACAAGGCAAGCTCACACATAAAGATGAGATGCCTCAAAATTTCATACAAGAATGTGAAATCTTTGATGTATGGGGCATCGACTTTATAGGGCCATTCCCTTCTTCTAAAGGCAACAAATACATCCTTGTCGCTGTTGACTACGTTTCCAAATGGGTTGAAGCCAAGGCTTTACCCACTAACGACACGAGGGTGGTTTGTAAATTCTTGAAACAACTGTTTGCTCGATTTGGTGTTCCTCGTGCTATTATCAGTGACCGCGGGACTCATTTTTGCAACGATCAATTTGCAAGAGTCATGGCGAAGTATGGTGTCAATCACCGTCTTTCCACCGCTTATCATCCTCAAACCAACGGTCAAGCCGAAATATCCAACCGTGGATTGAAAAGAATTTTGGAGCGTACGGTGGGAGAGCATCGCGCCGCGTGGGCCGATAAGTTAGATGATGCTCTGTGGGCTTTCCGTACTGCTTACAAGACCCCGATCGGCTGTACGCCCTATCGTCTTGTGTACAGGAAAGCTTGCCACCTCCCTATCGAGCTGGAAAATAAGGCATACTGGGCCTTGAAGTGGGCTAACTTCGACATCAACAAAGCCGGTGATTTTCGCAAGATTCAACTCAACGAGCTACAAGAATTGAGGAATCAAGCTTACGAGAACTCATTGATCTACAAGGAGAAGACCAAGATTATCCACGATGCTAAAATCAAGAACCGAGAGTTCCACGTTGGTGATCAAGTCTTACTCTTTAACTCTCGGTTGAAGATCTTCTCAGGCAAGTTGAAGAGCCGCTGGTCTGGTCCATTCACCATCGCCAATGTTTTTCCCTATGGCACCATTGAGCTTTCTCAGCCAAATGGGCCCAACTTCAAGGTGAATGGCCAGCATTTGAAATTGTACTTTGGTGAGGACATCTCTCAGGAGATGATTCCATCCCTCACCACGTTCCCCATGAACTAGTTTTGGGTCGAGTCAGGCTCGTGACTCGGTTATCAAAAACAAGCGCTCCTCGGGAGGCAGCCCGAGTATCTATCCTTTTCCGTTTTAACCTTCTAAGTGTAGGGGGACCTATATAGGTGTTTGTATTTGTATGGTGATGTGATTACAGGGATGAATGCACTTTTGGAACCTTTGAAGAACCGTGCTCCCGTGTTATCCAAAATCCGGTTCTATCTCTCAACTATCGTGATTCAATTTTCTTCATACTCACATTTGAAATTGATCACGTTAGTCGTCTCTTCCTTAACTTGATTTAACCAACGTGCACAATGTCATAAGTGTAGGAGAGACTTTTCCCACATGCTTAAACATTGAGGACAATGTTTATCTTAAGTGTAGGGGGGACTTCTATCGAAGTTTTAAGTGGACTTTTCCATGAAAATGCCTTCATTTAACCAGAAAATCATCTTTTTCAACATTTTTCAAATTTTTAATTAACTTTGGCCATTTAGTCGTAATTTTTAAATTTTTATCGTTGCTTTCGTATGTATATATCCCGCAATAAAGTCAAATTTTAATAAAGTGATGTAGCTAGTTTAGAAGTCTTTGACATATTAGGCCCGTTGCGTTTATTTTGACTCAACCCGAATAGACTTATCCAAGTTTATTCTAGCTAGTATCCTTAACCAGGTAAACCTTAATTGGTTTATTAGGCTAAGTGTCCACGAGTCTCATTACTTGAGATTTTAAATTGTGGAGGACGAGAAATGATAGAGTCAATTATAAGTCGGTATTCTTGCACAAGCTCACTTGGTGTAATTATTTGCCTATTCTCCCATCACTTGCTAATAATTTATCTACAATAAGTAAGGTCGTACGATTTGAAAAGTTACTTAGCTTCTAGCCCAAGATCGTTTAAAAGTTGCTCGGTAATGATAGGAGTTCATTGCCAAGGCATAACTTATGAAGCGGGGCGCGAAGATTGGTGAGTCCGAAAAGGCCCTAACAAGGCATGAGGATTCAATCTTATTGCTAAAGATCCAAGGTGATGTGAAAAGCATTATTCCCAAAATCAATATGAAGGATCAAGACTCACGACGAAAAGCAATCAACTCCCATAAAGATCATGGAGAAGTCTATCCGAAAAGACCCTAACAAGGTATGAGGATAAATAGATCCAAGTCCGAAAAGGAGGCGGATCGTTGTATCTCAAAATCCCAATTAGAGATTGAAGAAATAATCATGAAGTCGTGGTCAACAAAGTTGGAGTACCCCTCAAAAGTCTCCAAGTGAAGAAACTCCATTAACGATGAGAAGACCATTATCTCAAGAACGTCTCTCAAGATATGAAGTATGAAGTACATGCCAAATATCGGCCCGAGAAAGGTCTCAAATCGTGAACCGAGTTATGCCAAGATATGAACTTTTTGATATCCCGAGAAGCAGTTTTAAGAGATTTTGTCCTTTAGCTAACTATTGATCAAATCGTCCTACTTTGCTTTCAGCCTAAATAAACTATCGAAATAAGTCCAAAAATGCATCTTCATGATCATTCTAAGACAAAAATAAAATATAAGAGATACACCTAGGAATAAGGGAGTTTAAGCATATAATTAAGCCATGTGTGTAAGTGTTTGATTTGCTAACTTATAATAACAATGATCTCGTTTTTAAGCTTAGTTTGGGGAACGTGAAACTTGAGGATGATAAATCTTCGTAGCACTAAAGCCCTAATATAAGTCCTCGATCTCTTTGCAAGTTATTTCCATCCTTTTGTTTACTTTAAAGTTTTGATTTCTCTTAGTATTTAAATTTTTGTTTAGTAGTATGTTAATAAGGCCAAGATTGAGTGATTATGAGGAAAATGTAAATTTGCTTTATCACTAAGCATTGCATGAGGGCATGGCAATGGTTAAGTGTAGGGGATTTGATAGGTGTGTAAACACCCATCCTTTTACCACTTATAACTGGCTTAAACAAGACCAAAACACGTATTTAATATCATTTGTTTGGAATTATGCGTGGTTTTTGCGTTTATTTACTTTTTCAGAGTCAACCGGATGAGTATTGAAGAAAACATGGGATTGCACGGGTTTTATCAAGTAAAAAGACTAAAGACGAAGTCTATTGTCCAAGAGATGCAAAAGATTTGAAGTCAATGGGCCTATTTGAAGATTTATCGAAGAAAAGGACCAAAGATGGAGAATTTTCATATGTCGAAGAAACTCAAGTCTATTAAACGAATAAATTAAAAGACGAGTTGAATTTAATCGTCGACAAATCCCGAATCAGAATAAAAAACGTCAACTTTTCTGAAAAGACGAGAAGACAAGAAGAAAGGGAGAAAGCCCACTCACCAACCAACCACTCAGCC
Source organism: Glebionis coronaria (assembly GCA_025667525.1). Taxonomy (NCBI): domain Eukaryota; kingdom Viridiplantae; phylum Streptophyta; class Magnoliopsida; order Asterales; family Asteraceae; genus Glebionis; species Glebionis coronaria. The sequence goes on along the minus strand of CM046877.1, from coordinate 449,162,116 downwards.
TATATAAAGGATCACCCTCACAAAATTTAAAGTGGAGTTTTTTCTTTCAGTTTTTCTTTTCCTATTTCGTAGGAAAACCATCTCCCTTAAGGAGTGGTTCTTCATCTTCTTTGATTTGTTCTTTAATAGTGTAAGATTGATCCTTTCCTTTTGTTTTACTGAATCTTAATCATCAATACAAGTGCTCCTTTAATCTTTTCATTACTCTTGTTCATCATCATCTTTTATTTCAAGTTCTTAAAGTTTTTATTTGGTTCAAGTTTGATTTTAAAAAGTTGTTGAATTTGTGTTTTTATGATTGGGATTTGATCCTTGTAGTTAGTAGATGATTTGTGGTTAATTTGGTTAAACCTTTTTGCTTATTTAGTTCGATTTGTGGTCAATTCGTTTTACCCTGTTCGTGAAGTTACTGCTACTGTTCTTCATTCCAGTATTCCGACTAGTCATCTTAAGTTGTCCCTTATTCGGAATATTTTCAATATTCCGCATAGTCTGCTTGATTTTTCCCTTATTCGGAACATTTTCATTATTTCGGATAGCATCTCCCTTTTTCCCCTATTCGGAATATTTCTATATTCCGAATAGAGATTTTTAACTTTCCTTTACTCGGAATATTTTATATATTCCGAGTAGCTTCCTAAGTTCATTCCTTATTCGGAATACTTCACCATTCCGCATAGCTTTTAATTATTCCGAGTAAGGAAACGTTCCGCATAGAGCTAGTTTATTCCGGATCATCATTTATTCCGAATAGAGCTCATTTTCAGTAAGTCTGTTGCACTGTTTATTTTATCTTAAAGTTTTATTAAAGTAATTATTTTGGTTCAAATTTTAATTTACTTTAGTCATTTATCTTTTCAATAGGATAGAAAACCAAACCCACCTTTTTGTCACCAAAAACAAATCATTCCACTTTAGGCTGTGATCAATTCGAGGAGATACCGAGAATCGAACTTTTAACTTGAACCCATTGCAAAATCCTTATATCAGGGATGGTCTTCCAAGAAGCAGGATTACACGTCACTTTCATCAGCCGAAGCGGAGTATGTGTCTCTATCTGCGTGTTGTGCTCAAGTTCTTTGGATGAGAACACAACTCACGGATTATAGATTCCACTTTGATAAAGTACCTATGTACTGTGACTCAAAGTCATCCATAGCCATCTCCTCCAATCGGGAACAACATTCCAGCACGAAGCACATCGATGTCAAATACCACTTCATAAAGGAACAAGTTGAAAGAGGTATCGTTGAACTATACTTTGTTGGAACGGATTACCAATTAGCCGATTTGTTTACGAAAGCTCTGTCGAAAGATAGGTTTGAGTACCTTGTTAGGCAAATTGGTATGAGATGTTTGACTCCAGCAGACCTGGAGATTCTGGCAAAGGTGTCTGCTTGATTTATCTATCAAACATCAACCTGTAAATATCTTTGAAAAGCAAAATACAAAAATATAAAACACATAAAAGTAAAACACAAAATTAAAAATCTTTCAAAATCCAAAAATATTCTTCTCGACATGTCTTTCAGTATCGATAATATGGACGTGCCTAGAAATGTCGCTCAATAACGACACGGGTGTGTACATAAAGCTCGAATGAAAGTTGTAAATATTTTTCAAAATATGTCATTTCTTCTTTTAATAAAGGAAATTGTCTATTTTGGACAATATTTCCAAACAACGGGTAGAGCAATCTATCACGGGTTGAGCTAGTCACATAACATTCAACGTTTTGAGCTCAACACAATGGCTTGTAATCACTTTCAGATTGCAACCCGGTTCTAAATTCAAGGGGAGCGTACGCTTTAGTACCCTTACCCTCAGCAAAAGAAGAGAAATCTTCTTACACTTGAGTGGATTTGTCAAGACATTCAACGTCTATGAACTCAAGTTTATGCTTTAGAAAAACCTCTTTGCCAAAAAGAAATAGGATTTTTCAAAAAGCGTTGAACACAATTTTTTCAAGAATTTCTCAATGATTATTCAAAATCTTTCAAAAATTGTGTGTTCAACAACTCCCATCCTCATAAAGCAAAATGTGGATCACATCCTCACAATGACAATTCAATTGGATCAATTTTTGAGGGGGAGCATTTTAACTTCATGCAAAAGATTAACACATCTTTCTCCTGGAGATTTTCAAGACTATTTTTCAAAATATATTTTAATCAAATTTGGTATCTCTAATATCAAAAGATTTTACATATTAGAGATAGGGGAGAAAATGTGATTAAAAAGTGATCTAAAGACTCAAGCACTTTAAACTCTTATCCACATGTGTTAAAATGTCTACTTAAGTTCTTTCGCATTTCTATGCACATGTGTAGGGGGAGTTTTTTTGAAACGACAAAACTAGCAAGGTGTTAAATGTTTTTCAAACACTTTGTTAGAATTAAAGTGGTTTATATGGTGACGATCAAATACCCATACCATCTTTAATTCACGACGTTATTGATGTCAAAAGGGTGGTTAGGTTTAAGTCCTATGATCCAACCAGAACCGGAGGGATCTTCCCAGAGACAATCCAATAGATTATTAGAAGTCCTTAGGAAAGATGGAGTATAATGTGAACGTAGTAAATGCCGACTAAGTACTGATGCTAGTACTGGAACAATCACAACAAGGTGCTAGTAATGATGTATTGGTAAGCATTGAAGGGGTTGAAGAATAAAAAAGAAATGTAAGGATAAAGGGTGTAAACAAAGAAGCCCTCCATACAACTTAGGCAGAAACTGGATCAACACATCATGAAGACAACTCATCATGGACCCAGTGATGTGAAGCACAACCCTTTCCTAGATACTCAGGCTTCTCTCAAAAGAAGTTTGTTTTATTGTCACGGAGAACAACATGACTTCTATTGACTTTCTCACTTCGAGATAGTTGATATTGAATAGGTGGCATCTGCTCCAGCCTCCGACCACTAAAAGTGTACAAATCGAGTCTAGAGCCAAGAGATCAAAAAAATCTCGTTAGGACACACGGATGAAGATCAAGAGAGTCCTACGCCATATCCTTGTGATATTGCTAGAACACTCAGAGTGATACTACTTAGTTAACATCAAACAGCACTGCGGTAGGTCATATGCAAGATTCTTTATGAATTAAACATGTGTAAAACTAAAAAGCAACAGTGGTTTGATTATTAATTGATTCAAACTCGTTTCAAGTTTCTACGTAATATCTTTATGGTTTTGCCAGAACATTCAGAGTGATATTCATTAATATTCACAGTGACGAATGGAAATCCTTCTAGCGTCAACCTCAAACAGCGCTACGGTAGGTAAGTTGCGAGATTCTTATGAATCAAGCTTGTGTAAACTGGAAAGCAACAATGGTAAGATTCTTAATGAATCAAACTTGTTCCAGGAATTTGAATTGACGACTTTAATCAAGCGGATATTTATCCAATTGATTCACTCTTTATGTTCGCAGTCTTGCTTTGAGACGGTCGAGTAAAGAGAACGGCTAGTAAAGCCGTAAAACCCTGTCAAGGAGATTCTTAACTGAATCTACCTATCACAGGTACGATATTTAATATCGTATAACGGTCTTCACCGACCGGAGGTAAAACGCTACCACTTTAGGACGAATGTCAAAGCCATTCTGTCCGCGTCTATGTTTTGTCTCAAGAAGGTGGCGTCACGTGTACTCAGCAAAGTCAAAGATTCAAAACCACATACTCATGCCTAAAGACATATTCGACAATTAATAGTGTGAGCATGTGGATGAAGACACAAGATCGCAAGATGGCAAAGACAAGTCAAGGATGATTTAAGGATCTCAAGATTAAAGACAAAGTCGAAAGACAACGACAAAGGCTCAAAGATCACAACATGAAGGAACAAGACTACGATTACATGTTCAAGACTCATTTATGGCGAGATTATTAATCTCTACAAATTTCCTAAATGACCAAGGTTTATGACCTCTCATTGGAGGAGATTGTTAGCCTCAAAATATTGAGTCAAACAAGAATGCTCGGTCATATGTTTATTATGTACCGTAAATTAGAACGTTGTAATAAGTAGTAGATTAGTCATGTATAACGGGCTTAACTTTAAGCTAAGGTTCATTCATAAGTAACCAAAGCCCAAAAGGAAAGCCCGACCCATGTAGTATAGTCCATACAAGCCCACATGTAGGGGGACTATAAATACCCTTCCTAGCATGTTAGGAAGGGTGTTGGTTCATTTTATTCTCACTTCTCTTAGTCTAATATCACCTAGTTCCAACCATTTCTCTCTCTTTTCTTTCTCTAATTTCTCTCTCTAGAATTCATCTTCTTCATCTATTTTCTTTCTTAAATTCGTGTTATATCATCTAAACATATGGGAAAACAGTATTCTCACATGATGGATTGAGATCGTAAATATTATCTTCGTCATCATCATAACAATAAGGAACTACACGAGGCGTAGAGGTATAAGCACTAAGATTAGATACTTGCTCTTGTCGCTGTCGCTTTTCCTCCTCCCATGTTTCTTTTAGTCGAATTACACCGTCATGAAGTTTCAAAAGAAGTGCTTGTGTTACGTCATTCGGATTCAAAGAAGGTCAGTAATCGTCTTGAGCATACTCTATATGGTTACTTTATTGGAAAGAGAATGGCTTTCCCGGTGGTGGATTATTTTGTTAGAAACAACTGGGTGAAACATGGGTTGACACGGATCATGATGAATTCTAAGGGTTTTTTCTTTTTCAAATTCAAGTCACTTGCTGGGTTGGAAGATGTGTTAGAAGAGGGCCCGTGGTTGATTCGTAAATATCCGATCATTCTCAAAAAATGGTTGATGGACACTAGGTTGATCAAAGAAGAATTGACTCGTATTCCTATTTGGGTAAAATTACATGATGTGCCTATTCAAGTTTTTGAAGAAGATGGAATTAGTTTGATTGCTTCTTTCATTGGTAAACCTGTAATGCTAGATTCCTATACTAGTTCTATGTGTAAGGAGTCATGGGCCGGAGTAGTTTTGCCTGATGCTTAATTGAGGTTAATGCTGAGGCTGATTTTGTCGATGTTGTAACAATTGGTGTCCCTTCTATTTCGGGGGAGGGTTTTACAAAGGAAACTATCCGTATTGAATATGAATGGAGACCTCCTAGATGTGCTGAGTGTAAGACTTTTGGTCACTATCTTGATAAATGCTCTAATAAGGTGGTTGTTTCTCCTATAGTTCCTACTGTTAGTACTGGTCCATCTACTTCTGTTGTTATTCCTGTTGTTAAGAATAATGATAGTTTCCAAACGGTGACCAAAATAAAGAAAAAGACGAATATGCCGAATTCTATTAAGGGTGGTAATTTTACTGGTCCATCGGTTCAACCGAATGTCAAATTTGTGCCTAAAGCTACAATTAGTAACCCGAAGAAGGGGGTGACTAGTGCGAAGACTGGTTCTTTGCCCAAGTTGAAGTCTATTGTTACGTCATCGTCAGGTGATGGTTTATCTACATCAAATACTTACTCTGTTTTGGATCATGATGATGAAGATGACGAGGTTGAAATGGCATATGATGAAACAACCAATTTATTCTCTAAGACAAATGCAGGTGGAAACTCCTTCACGGCAGCTGTTAGCTAGTTTGGTTTGTTTCGTTGTGTACTAGGTGTTTTGTAAGTGTTTATGGCCTGTCATAAGCACTAAATTTAGGTGTTTATCAAGTTGTTTTTAGCTTGAGGTTAATGTGGTACTTTAGCCACATTCCATTTGTACTTCACTATTTTTTCTTTAATCTATTTACCGGGGAAACCCATTACCAAAAAAAGTGATCGAGGGTGTATTGTGGGGGCTCAAAATTATGAAAACCGGAATTATAGCACGGATCAGGCTCATAATAATTCATCGATTGACAAGAAAAAGTGTCACGACGGCCCCCACAATTGTTGCAACACGGGTATTGAGAAAAACCCGGTGCATTTTGCGGATACAGCTCGTCATATATGGAAGAGGGTGAGATAGTGTCATTAGAGGTGAAGTATGAATTGATCGAATTGCAAAATGAACAATGTCCAAATTCATAATTAGGGATATCCATACTGCACCGCTCGCATGAACACCAATGACATGATTGACTACCAGACGATGGTCCCCCACACCCTATACAATACGAATCCATGAAGAATTAAAAATAAGAGGGGTTGAGAAAAAGAATTAAACACAATAGAGGATAAAGAAGAATCTTTTTAAAACTTTTTTTAATTAAAATAATAAAATAATAATAAAATAATAAAAAGAAAATAGTATAATATAATATACTGTATAAAACTATATATCATATATAATATATAGCTAAAAGAAAAATAAAATCAAAAGAAAATATTTTTTGATTTTTATTTTTTTTTAATTATTTTTTTATTCTTTTTAATGATATATATAGTAATAAAGAAAAGTAAATAAAATAAGAAAATATTTTTGGTTTTTACAAATTTTATATACTTTTTTTGGATTTTTAAAAGTTTTTTATTATATATATATACAAATAAAAAAATAAACTTTCAAAACGAAAGGATCTTCAAGTCACTAACTAAAAACACAACGCAAACATCGCTACACACGTCCCCGGCAGCGGCGCCATTTGATTGAGTCGTTTTCGTACACCCGAAAGGTTATTGTAGTTCCGGCAAAGTGTGAATGGAAATCCGCGTTTATACCTCAAGTTTTATGCTCGAATAAAAGTGTTTTTGTGTTTGATATTTGAAACTATTAATATTAATAACAAAATATAAAATGATAAAAGTAATAATTTTATTAATAATATTATGCTAAAGGGATCTAAATTAATATTAGTGGCAACAAAGATGCTAAACTAAACAACCATAATCAAACTACTCGAATCAAGATACAAAAGCTAAACATGCAATAATAACGAGATATTTAAGCTAATGAAATAAAATAAGAAAAGAGATAGATAATTTACCCCGAAATGATGAACCGGAGACGAAAAATTAAACACCCCATCTAATAACTAAATTAAATCAAAAGCTTATAACTTTCAAAGTTTTTATCAAACTAATTAGCCGATAAAGTTGTCAATTTTATCGACTAAATACTAAGATAAAAAAAAACAAATCGAGCTATAAACTACAAATATTAATTTAGCTAAAAGACTCATTAAGCTCCTAACCAAAAGATATGAACCGGATACGCCGAGATAACATAAAACATAAAACGTTAACGACAATTAAGATAAACGACATTTTAAACTAATTATAAAAACTATTTTCGAAATTCAGATTTTATAATTAAATAAATACATTTAACAACTAATTTAACCCTTTTTCTTAAAAAACTATTTCTAATATAAAACTTTAATGAATTTTAACTAAATAGGAATTGATCAACTAATTACTAAATGCAACTAACCCCTATATTAACTATGATAAGAGAAATGATAACAAAGAAAAGGTGATAGCCTAGTGGTAAAACAATCTAAGTAAACAATCAATAGGTCATGGGTTCGAAACTAATAATATCCCATTTTTTATAACTCCCTTTTGTCACATTGATTGGGAAAAGTTTTGTCATTCAATTTTTTTTCTTTTAACCCACGAGCTCCTCAAATCTGACTAATCTCTCTATTATTTATATTTTTTTCTACAATCAAGCAAAACTATTTCTATCAATTTTGCTACTGAATTTAACATATAACTTGTAGAATAAGCTACATCTTATTACAAGATCTACAACTTATTAATAATCCACAAACCCATTATCAACATCATCTTTCATCAAAGAATAACAAAAAAAACTAATATCAAAGCTTCTAAACGTCTACAAAAAGCATAAATTCATCATTTAAAACCAAAAATCGAACACATCTCTGAATCCAAATCAAACTCGAATAGAAACAACTTTAAACCAAAACTGAAAACTGGAATGAAAGATAAAATTATTGAACCGGAAATAAATAAAACCTACGTTACTGTGTAGAGAAGGGAAAAAAATGAGACACGCACAAAATAAAATGGAAAGATGCGTATATCTCCTACTTACAATTCCTAAATTTAAACTAAAAAATGAGAGAAAAAAATAAAATGCACTTATGGAACTCAAATGATAGATAGATCTGATTTCCTTTTGCCTCCAACCGAATATGGACTTTTCCTTGCGTCTTTTTTATCTACCTTGGGCATGTGTGGGGCTTTTGCTTCCTTTTGTTATTGCTGGGCCTTGTTTGGTTTGCTAGATAAATATGGGTCAATTCGACCTATTTAAATGGTGTCGGGCCGGCCCAATAAAACACGAATCCACCGTCAAACTCGATTTCCCGTGCTCTTTCCATTTCTCGTGCTCGTTTTTTTGTCTTTTTATTTGTTTTTGCTCCTTTTCTTTAATATTCGTACCTACAATAATAAATAACACATATAAACGATAAATGCACTAAAAATACACGTTTTGCTATATATTATGCCAAAAATGAAGGGATATTAGCACTAAAAACTTGAATAATTACATGTTCAACAACTGGGTGGACATACACAAAGCTTAAGAAGCTATCTTTTGAGCAGTTGGAGTGTTTGGCTTATCCAATTTGGGAATATGTTTGTGAAGCTAATACATACATGTTGCTTTCTGTTGAGAGTCAGGAAGAAATTAAAGAGGAGTTGAAAATAAAGAAGGCATCTATTGCTCCTAGGCCTGTGAAGAAGGGAGTCAAGTTACAATTCCCTGAGTTTAGCTCTTTTGACCCAAGATTCAATGAGGATCTATTAAAGAAGAAAATGGAGCTTTCAAGATTGGAAGCTAGAGATCTTGCTGCAGTGATTCCACTTGATTTCAAGAAACCTATTGTTAAGTATGAGGAAGATCCTACAACAGGTTTCTGGCTGATCACAAGGTATGGGGACAAGACTCATATGTTTACATCTTTTATGTCCTTGTTTGGAAGTATTGATAGAGAAGACTTATGGACTCTTTCGAGTCTGTTGTAAGAGAAGTATGAGGTTGAACTACCTACTTCTCAGAATGGAATAGAGATATGGACAACATTGAAAAGAATGTTTGACCATGATGAAGCAGATCTAGTATGGCTGGATTTAGATGATTTGAGCACTTTGGAGTAGCGCTTGTTTTCAGCTGTTGGTATATTTCATCTCTGCAGAACAAAGTTTTCCGAATTCTTGCTTGCTGATAGGAAGTATCCATGGTCTCAAGAAGTTTTGAAGAAGATGATGAGCATCAAGCTTAAATTAGACTACACCAGTGATATAGCAGTTGATTTAATGAGATTTCTCATTTCTCAATTGTCAGATTAGGTTTTATTTGTAAGAATCCTCTTTATGTTTTGTTTTATTCAGAAACTTGATGCTTATGGGTAATATCAAGTTTAGGGGAAGATTGTTGGGAATAAAACTGACTGAGTCTACTAGCCGCTGATAATAGATGTGTAGCCGCGGACAAAGTGTTACCAAGCCCCCGACAGCTTAGGCCCAGAAATGAGAGTTTAAGCCGCTGTCAAGTTTTATGAAGTCAACATGTTTTTATATGTTAGGAAGATTTTCATGTATATTGTATTTTCTATGTTTATCTCAATATATCTTCCTAGAATAGTTGACACATTTTCTTATTGTACAAGGCTCCTTATGCCTATAAAAGGAGGCTTTTAGGTTAGGGTTTGATATACGTTTTCTTCACTTTCATTGTACGAAAGTTTATCGATCGAAGTGAAAGTTTGGTCTATATTGTGTTTAACATTGTTCTTTGTTCTAAGTGTTAGTTCTGCATAACACTTAGATTGTTGTTAACAAAACGTTTCTCTACGTGTTAAGCTTGATTCAATCTCGTTAACACAATGCTAATCGATCTAAGTTTGGGATCAACAAAGTGTTTTTTAAACCCACAATGTTTGCAAGGTCTGAACATAGTTATTCCTTTTGAGCTATGATTGTAGGTATTTTAGTCACTTGTTTTAGGAAAAACAAATAACCTTGTCAAGTATTAAGTTCTATTGTATAACCCATATTTAAAAATTTAAAATATTAAATACATAGTTTTGATTTATTATAAGCTTTATATATTTATTTAGAAAAATAAATATTACGAATGTATTATGACACAGAAAAGTTAGATACGCTTAAATTTTTTTTTATAAACACGAGAAAAATAAACACGCTTGCGTAATAATTCACAAGTGTCGGAAATCGAACTAGAACATATGTGATATAAGAGGGCCGAATATAAAAAAAGGGGTTCAATGGGCCTTGGGCTGGTTTTGTTTTGGAGAAAAAAAAGAGTTATACGGAGGTTACCCCATTTGGTCAACAGTAATAATAAACAAAAAAAACGATTAGGGTTGGGTTGTTCATGGTGGCCGATGGCTGGAGATCAAAACAGAGGGGAAGGATTCGATTTTCTGCAATGAATTTTGTCTCATGTTTGTATTTCTTTCTTAATCACGAATTAAGGTAAAACCCTCTCATAATCCTTCCTTTTATGCACGAAAACCATTGGTATAACAAGAACATTTGGGATTTTTGTTTCAAGATTAAACATGTGGGTTTTAGAGTTAATGGAATCATGAAAAACCGAGAGCCCATGGCTCTCGGTGTGTTGCTGTTCGACCCAACCGAGACACAGCAGGTCTAGGTGGTGTTTTCTGTTGCCCAACCACGAATCAAACCCCAAACAGGGGTAGGGGGTGCGTGGTAGTGTTTTGGTGGGCTGACCAACCAAGACTTCAAGTCTCTAAAACACCACCACGCCTTTAAATAATCAACACTCATTAACTCGTAACTAATTTAACTTATTGATTAAATTAATAAAAACCTTTATAATATGTTTAGTTATCCAAGTGGGGTGTTACAATTATGGTATCAGAGCGCAAGGTTCGACCTGTAGGCTCTAAAACTTGACCTATGACTAGTGGGTAGTCACCAGGAACTCTCCAGATTTTGGCGTTGTTATCTTTCATGTTTCTCATGCAATTATCAGTCAGTTTTCTTCATTCATCAGTCAGTTTTCTGGAAGTTTTTGACTAAGTAAAAAGGCTGGTACAGGACCGGCCATATTTAGTCGCATGTGTTTTTCATTCGAATTTTTGTTTTGGTGAACCGACCCATAGGCGTTCACCCTTGGCCGTTCAGATTTTGTATTGGTAAACTGACCCATAGACGTTTACCCTTACTCATGTCGGATTCATGTTTTCAGTCAAATATTACTCTGTGAACCAGCCATAAATGTTCACCATTGTTCAGGTCAAATTGCATGCTTTTCAGTCGAAGGTTGTTTTGTGAACCGATTCATAGTTGTTCACCTTTGCTCATATCATGACATTTTTTAAAGTTTTGACAAGTATGGATTGGACTACCGCCATCCATATTTAGTCCCAGATTGTAAATTCTATACATGACAGTTCTCATGAAATTTTGACAAGTATGGATCGAACCAGAATCGCCCATACTTAGTCACATGTTTCCTTCTTTGAATTATGTGGATTGAACCATAGCCATCCACATCAGTTGATGTTAAACTTCAGTTGATTATACTTTTATTTTCTTTGTAACAATCAAGTTTTAAATTCTCAAGTGGATGTCGTTTTCATGCTGATTAAGTTCATGTCTCCTTATGAGGATTACGATTTCAGCAAGGTGATGATGTTTTCATGCTAAGATACAGAAGAATTAAAATAAAATCATATTTCATGATAAATTATGTTCTGGTCTTTATCAATCATGTCTTCATACTGAACATTGATGAAACTCTGTATAATCATACTTTTCAGCCTCTATACAACCATCATTAAGTCTACACAGAAATTATCAGCCTATCATGTTAACCGTTTCAATTCAGTTTGCTAACCAGTTAAATAAAATTATCTTCCGTTGACCATGTTAGAAGGTTGACACCAGTATCGATCATCCCATAAAAATTTCCACCAGTGCCATGTACAATATTCCATATGTACCCATGTACAATGCCTCAGTTATACCCATGTACAGCATTTCAGGTGTACTCCACGTACAGTGTCTCAAATATGCTCAATGTGCAGTATTCATTTTGTACTTCATGTACAGTAGTCCAGGTGTACTCCAAGTACCCTACTCCATGGATATTGCTAATTGATCCTCAATCATCTCATGCGTTTCCACTTGTCGATATTCTACCAGATGCTGATGCTGCTCGAGAGTTGAAAATTTAACCAAATACTGATGTTGCTAACACTTTGAAGACCTCACAAATACTGATGCTACTGATACTTTCGAGATTTCTCAAGATGCTGATGTTGTTTTTACTATGAAGACTTTGCAGAACAAGGACGAAAACTATAAAGTTGAAAATTCTGACGAGAATAAACTTCAACCATCGGACACTACCATTCTATTCCAGGCTTTTACTTTCTCAGCTAGATGTCACACTCTACTCAGCTAACCATCATTAAGAAGAGAGGGAACCGGTACCCAGCCGGCCACTCAGCAGAATAGTTACAGTAATCACGGTCGTAATAATGACCATCGTGAAACTGACAGACAAAGCGGTAATGACAACCACCGTGCTTATATTTATCAGTCAGTAGCCATCAGAACTCCGGAATGGACGTGGCCAGAAATACAGAGGTCAGCAGTCTAACCAGTCTGCCAACCTTAGCAGTTACTAGAAATTATTAACATTATTCAGAATCACCCATTAAAATACATGTCTAGACAACAGTCAAGACACATGTCTCAAGTATCAATTCGAAAGAAACATGCCAGGAAACCAGTCATAGTACACGTCATACGAGTATCTTCTCAAAGTACGAGTCAGAACTCATGACTCCGTATGTTTCTAAACCAGGCCCTCGGAAATTCAGGGTACCTTCCAAGGGGGTATACCCATTTTTGGCCAAGCCACGTATAAATCAGACCATTAAAAACTCAGTACCACCATTGGAGTATTATTCAAGTTAGACACGCGGTATTCATTCTGTGAAGTTACAGACGAAAATATTCGGTGAAAGTCGCCACGTTTACTTCACGTATTCATATGTCAGCTTTATCTTAAATCAGGTATTACCTACCTCCCAGCCAGAAAGACTCTACAGTACCACCCATATTTATTGAGTTTCCTTTCAGTTAACGACGAGATCCGTCTTACTAAATCCAAATATTGTCATTTTAGTTTCTACTAGAAAATCAGTACAAGTTGTTATACTTTACAGAAAGTGACTTATTATTCCAAAGCTACGAAGACCTTTCAGCTACCAGTTATAAATTCACTTCTGAAATTTCTTAAATTCATGACTAGCATATTACTCCAGAGTTCCTAGACGTAGTTTCAAATTTTTTTCAGAAATTCCTTTCTAACCACGAGACAGAATTCTACATCGAGCTTGTCTCAAGAACAGAACCTGTTTTCAAAACTCCTTGTTGCAGGGCTGCAGCTAAGTTAAAAGAGTTACAGCATTTGCTGCAAGAATTACCGGAACGAGGCTTTATTCGCCCTGGCGCACCACCAGGAAGTGCACCGTTTCTGTCTATTAGGAAGAAGGCCGGTATCATGAGGTCATGTATCGACCACTGAAAATTTTTACAAGATCACCATTCTTAATCAATGTTCATTCCATGAATAGCATGTTTATCTGATCGGCTACGATGTCTTAAACATTTTCTAGAACAATTTCCGAACATGCTACCATCAGTGGCGAGAGAAAGAACATGAGGTATTTCAGACTGCTGTTGCACACGTTATAGTCTCTAAATTTTCTAATCATGCTTCTGAGCTCCCTAATGCTCCAGCTATATTATGGAAATTATGCATAAAATTTTTCCCATGAATTCTCAGACAAAATCGTCAGTATATTCATTGATCACTTTCTGATTTACTAAATCCTAAAGAAGAACGCGAGATCATCTTCTCACGGACATGCAGATTCTCAGATAGGAGAAAATTATATGAGCAGCTTTCCTGACGTATATCCCAGATGAACAAAGTGGCATTCTGAGCCACCCTATTTCAGCAGAAAGCAATTTCAGACAATCCTGCAAAGGTGAAGGCCATCACCTGATGGTCCCGAACGACGCATGTGAACGAAGTACAAATTTTTCTAGAACTCAATTGACTGCTACACAGAAACTGCTGACAGTTCTCACTAAATTTTTTTTCCATGACTATTCAACAAGATTTCCACCAGAATTTCCCATAATCCCAGGCAGAATCTTGACAGAAGCAGTATCCCACATTGATGCAGCTATGTTCATATCTAGATGCCTAACATACCGCAGGTTCAAGATAGAACGCCGTCATGTTAGTGAGTTACTACAATCCTTAGGAACTTCTGAACAGAAATGAGACGAAATTTCATGAAATCATTATCAGTTACCACATACTCAGAAAAAAGTATGGTACTATCCAAGTCATCGTTAACCATGTAATCAGCCTGCGCGTTTTCTTCATTCGAAAGGATTACGCAGTAGCGGACCTGCAGAAAATTTAGTAGTAAATTGTACGAATTCATGGTATTTCCATCGACCATCATATCAGACAGAATTCAAGTTCACGATCATGTGTATGTTTACCTTCACTTTACGTTCACGTTTATTTTCACGTTTACGTCTCATTCACAGTATGATGCTGTTTCAGCTCATGCTTATGATATCTCATGATTTAAATTCATGATTCACATTCATTACATTGTTCACGATCAAATTCGTGTTCCATCTCGCGATACACATTTCACAGCTTGTTACCGAATACGGTTACAGAAAGCTTAAGAAACCAGACCCAAGTTTGCACAACTTTTATATAACCAGACAGACATTTCACATCTCAGGCCGTATCGTTTAGCATTCCTTCCTCAGTCAACATATGTTCATGATATGTTCTAGTATCACATTCACAATATGCTTCACGTATCACGTTCACAAAATACTTCATGCACGGTATTCCTCATATAATCGCGTGCCACGTTCACAATTGCTCACTTAGCACGTTCATAATTGTTCACGTATTTCGTTCCTATGTATTCTCAGCAGCTTACTCAGAGAGATAAACATTATCTTTTCAGGATAATCACACGTACAGTTTCATGTACCGTACATACTATAGCTTATTCATTTTTATCAGATTCATAAAAATCCATCTTAAGTATAGAACCAGAAACTATTCAGCATCATCAGGACAGGGTCATCAAGACCAAGATTTTGTTCATTATGTTTAGACCTTTGAAGGAATCGTTTCAAGCGGGAAGCTACTCGAAACGGAGGAGTCTATCCGGACCTCTCATTCCTTTTCCTTTAATAAATCCACGTAAGTCCTTTCAGTGTTATCAAGCCCCCGACAGCTTAGGCCTAGACATGAGAATTTAAGTCGTTGTCAAGTTTTATGAAGTCAACGGGTTTTTATATGTTAGGAAGATATGCATGTATATTTTATTTTCTATGTTTACCTCAATATATATTCCTAGAATAGTTGACACATTTTCTTATTGTACAAGGCTCCTTATGCCTATATAAGAAGGCTTTTAGGTTAGGGTTTGATATATGTTTTCTACACTTTCATTGTACGCAAGTTTTATCAATCGAAGTGAAAGTTTGGTCTATATTGTGTTTAACATTGTTCTTTGTTCTAAGTGTTAGTTCTGCATAACACTTAGATTGTTGTTAACACAAAGTTTCACTACGTGTTAAGCTTGATTCAATCTCGTTAACACAAAGCTAATCGATCTAAGTTTGGGATCAACAAAGTGATTTTTAAACCCACAATGTTTGCAAGATCTGAACATAGTTAATCCTTTTGAGCTATGATTGTATGTATTTTAGTCACTTGTTTTAGGAAAAACAAATAACCGTGTCAAGTATTAAGTTCTATTGTAAAACCCGTATTTAAAAATTTAAAATATTAAATACGCAGTTTTGATTTATTATAAGCTTTATATTTATTCAAAAAAATAAATATTACGAATGTTTTATGACACAGAAAAGTTACATATGCTTCAAAAAAAATATAAACACGAGAAAAATAAACACGCTTGCGTAATAATTCACAAGTGTCGGAAATCAAACTAAAACATATGTGATATAAGAGGGCTGAATATTAAAAAAGGGGTTCAATGGGCCTTGGGCCGGTTTTGTTTTGGAGAAAAAAAAGAGTTATACGGGGTTACCCATTTGGTCAACAGTAATAATAATTAAAAAAACAATTAGGGTTGCGTTGTTCATGGTGGCCGACGGCTGGAGATCAAAACAGAGGGGAAGGATTCGATTTTCAACAATGAATTTCGTCTCATGTTTGTATTTCTTTCTTAATCACGAATTAAGGTAAAACCCTCTCCTAATCCTTCCTTTTATGCACGAAAACCATTGGTATAAAAAGAACATATGGGATTTTTGTTTCAAGATTAAACATGTGGGTTTTGGAGTTAACAGAATCATAAAAAACCGAGAGCACATGGCTCTCGGTGTGTTGCTGTTCGACCCAACCGAGACACAACAGGTCTAGGTGGTGTTTTCTGTTGCCCAGCCACGAATCAAACCCCAAACAGGTGTAAGGTTGTGCGCGGTGGTGTTTTGGTGGGCTGACCAAACAAGACTTCAAGTCTCGGTGGTGTTTTGTTGTTTATAGCCTCAAGAAGAAACACTGCAGGGTTTGTTTGGGTCTGCGTCATCAGTAGTGGTGTTTGGGTCTGTGTCATCAACGAAGGGGGTGTTTGGGTTTGTCTATAGTGGGGAAAAGTAACACTATCAGTGGAAACATATAATAAGCAGTGGGAACCAAACATTAACAGTGGGAACGATATGCTAACAGTGGGTATTTTAACCCAACAGCGGGAACCACAAGGGAGCAGTGGCTACTGCTTAGGCGATGTCAGCGAGAGGGCCACAGCCTCGGGCTGTGGTGGGCCTCGGTTTGGACTGACCCGAGACAAGGGTGTCTCGGGGAGGTCTTGGACTCGGGTTTTCGGGTATATGCATTTAAGGCTAACGCAAGAATATTTATTTAAATCATTTTAAATCATAAAGCTTTTGTTATATTTAAAACTAAACATACTATAAAGGTTTTTATTAATTTAATCAAGAAATTAAATTAGTTACGAGTTAATGAGTGTTGATTATTTAAAGGCGTATTATTATTAAATGGTTAATTTATCATGAAAATAATTTCAGGAACTTTTCTATTTTAGGAAACTTTCCATTTTTAGCAGGTTACTTATAACAGGATTATAATATCAGAATACATTATAATATACGGCAATCAGAAATACAGGATATGCATTAATCAGTAAATATTTAAAGACAGTCAGAGTTACCAGTTTGTATATAAACAGTAATACAAGAACAAATAAATTAAACTAAGAACAGATGAGAATCAGTAATAGTAAACAGTAACTAGTTAACTCATTCGCGTCCGTTATTTATGTAGTAACCGTGAAGTCGGAATAGATCTTTCAGCTTTCAGTCTTATTTCATTACTAGACACAAGGTACGGATTTCCCGTCCTTTCAATATGGACTTCCTTTCTATGCATGATTAGGATTCCCCGTCTGCAGCCAAATGTTTTCCCCAGTATATGTTATAAATTATCAGAAATTATTTTAATAACTAGGATATTGCCTGAGCCTTATATACAAGCATGACCAGTTAGTTGTACTAGTTACGGAGGTATCGTAACCATGACACTTGAGGCACCGGTGTCATGACTTACCTGTAGGAGAGTGATATCCTGTAGCGTCCCATTCAGCTCAGCTTGGTCACTTTTATCAGTATTATTAGTGGGGCGTATGGATGCATCATAGGCTATCAGTTTACAGTTATCAGGTGAATGTTGTGTGTGCTCTACATCCTTCACATTGTAGCTGATCCCTCCATCAGCACATTATTTAGAGGTCACCCCTCTACAGCATGATGAGGTCACCCCTCCATTTATTCATGCAACAGTTGTTACAGCACATGACCTATATAAGCTCTTGGCAATTAAAATACAGTAAATGTATGTTTTTAGATTTAACAAGATAACAGTTTAGCTTTATTATTTATAATCAGACTTTTCATATTATACATATATTTCTGCTGCAACTTTACTTATCAATCTTACAGCTTTAGTATTTTATCATCTGCTTCATTTTAGTATTTCTTATCATGCTTTGTATCCGTTCACTGAGTGTTATGCTCAGCCGTAGTTCCTTTCATGTTCTAACGGCAGGTGCACCAGGACGCTCTTAGGAGTATGAGAGCATGTGCATTTGGATGGAAGCTATCCAGACTTCTTACTTTATGCACTTCTTATATTATTCTGTTTTTTGGACATTGTTTAGTCCTTTTCCTTCAGTATTTACCTTTCATGTTTTGAGCTTATGGTTGGATTACCGATGTTTGATTATGGTATTCCCTTTATGGTCAGTTAATGTTTTAGAACATTTACCTTATGCTTTAATGACACGCCATAAATACACGTAACGGTCCACTTATCCAAGTGGGTGTTACATCTATGATTTAGGAAACGTAAAACCGATATTGCAAGTTCGTTCTCGAGGAGGTGTGCATATTGTGTGCCAAAAAATATAAATATGTATTTGGATTAGTAACGTTTTTGGATGTGAGAAGAAAGAAAATTAAATGACGAATTACGCTAAAAATTACACTATGATGCTAAAAACGTAAAAACGTAAAATACGACAAAAAATGAAAGTTATCTAAAATTTCCCAAAAAAATAATTTAAACTCTTAAAATATATCTAGGGTTTACAAATCAAGAAAAATTGTTGACACTTTTTCAATTAATTTATATTTAATTTTTAAATGCTAATTAAATTCCTAAAAATTAAATAAATCAATAAAAAACCCAATCCAATATTTTATAACTTGTATACCTCAAATAGAGTTAATAAACACTAAAAATTATTTTTCAAACTTTTTTCACCAATTACATCTATTTTTAAGGCCTAAAAACTATTTTTATATTAAAATAATCATAATATATTAAATAATAATAAAAAATACAAAACTTTTTTCTAAAAATCTATTTTACTTTAATCTACTTAGGAAAATTGAAAAATGCAAAAAAAAATGTGAAATTAAGTTACAAAAAGTCAAAAACAGTTGACTGTTGACATTTTTTGGTCAAACTTGGAGAATTTGGGTTGTTTAAACTTTGTTTAGCTGTTGTTGGGCACAAGGGGCACCCCCACAACAATGGAGTTGTGGGAAGTCAATGACAAACAAAAAAACAAAGAATTCAAACACAATTAAAACACAAAAATCAACAAATTCACATAAAATTGCAATGAATTGTGGTATGCTGCTTGTTTTGGGCAAATAGTGATGCTACAAGGCACTTTTAATCCACCAAAAGCCTCTTAAAATCCAACAACCAGATAACTAATCCTAAAATATAACCCTAGCCTAGCTATAAACACAATTCAAGCACAATTGGAGAACCAAAGAAATGAAATTCACCTACTGTTTACCAAAAAGTCAATGTCTGGTGGTTTTTATGGTGCATAGTGAGTTCCTAGAGCCAATTTAACCAACCAAAACCTCTTAAAACTTTAATACCAGATAATTAAGGCCAAAGCCTACCCTTAAAATAACCTTGTCCCAAAAATTGAGTCTTAAAACCCAAAAACAAACTCTACACACCTGCTGGTGTGTTTGGTATGACAGAAAGGTGTTTTTCTGGTCTTTTAGGCTAGTCAGTGAGTGACAAGAGCTATTTAAGCCAACAAAATTCCACCCACCCCTGGGTACCAGATAACTAACCCCTAGACCCTACCCTAAACTAGATGTGGACCCTAATATTAATTCACAAAACTAATAAATAAGGGCAAACACCCTACTAATAAGAACTATGAAAAGAAAAGGGTGATATGCTGAACTACTATGCCCTACAGTGGGATTCTAGGTTAATTTTGACCACCCAAAACTTTATAATACCCTAATACCAGATAAGCAAATGATTCCCTACCCTAAAACCTATCTATAAACATAATTTTCAAGCCACAAGTCACACAAATGAACCCACAAGGGCTGCTAATGTGAAAAGGCTGGCAGATAAAATGTTTGCTGGTCTATTGTACATAAAGTGAAATTAGGCAGCTTCTATCTTGATGTATGGCCAACCAAAACTCACATAACTAACATAAACTCCTAAATCTAACCTATAACTTTCTGCTAACCAATTTTCAGAATACAAAACAATTTCAAAGTCCTAGAAAAATCATATTGTATGATAAGGCAGTATTATGTGAAAACTTGCAAAGTGATATATATTCTACCAATAATGAAACAAAGTACAAAAGTAACTCTACCTAACCTATTAGTGAGTGTTTAGATGACTTTATTAACACAAATATGTCACCTACTGTGTATAGTGAGCAGATCCAAACACCCCTTAACTTGTAGAACCTATGATTTTTCGAACAAACTTTGAACAAAACAACTTGAAACTTATCAAACTCCATTCTATCATGCATAAAAATCCTTGAAAACACAAATCAAACACATAAAAGCTGACAAGACCTAAAGTTTACACAAATCACATACACCGTAAAAAGAACAGTAAGAAAAAGGGTAAGAGTGGTTACCACCCTTGGCTTTGTTCAAGCCAAGGACACACCATTCTCACAGCACTTCTAGCTTTCTGTTATGGAGGTAATGATGATGATTTTGCAAGAGAAAAGGGACTTGTTGATGGGGCTACAACAGCCCAAAAGAACACACCAAGGAATGATATAAGAAAAATATTACTTGACTACCTGCACACAAAAAACAATAAACAGGAAGTAGATAAGCTCTTGTATCAAAAGAGCTTATCACGAGCTTATGCTACAATTATATTAGCACAAAAACAATAATCAAGATTTTAACGGTAATCTTTGAAAACACCATTTTGTAAAACCAACTTAAAACAACAGCAAAGTTAACATATTTATGATCTCTTAACCTAGAATTGAGTGTCAACCAACCCTAGACCTAAAAATCAAACATCCGGATCTCAAACAGTTTTGCCAAAAATTCTCTTGAATAAAATATCATTTGATGAAAATATTACACAAACATTTTGTTGGAAATACGTTTTTACGTATTTAGAAAGGATCGGTCACTCCAATGATATTGGGCTCGTGATCCAATATGGCCCATATAGCCCACATGTAGGGTGGGCTATATAAACCCCCCTCCTAGCATGTTAGGAGGGGTTGTTGGTTCACTTCCATTCCATTAATCACATTTCCATCTTTCTCTTAACTCTCTCCTTTCTCTCTCTTCTTTCTCTCTCTAAAGTTCTTCCATTTATCATCATTCAATAGATAATCCACACATTGCATAATCCTTAGAATACTAAGATCCTACAATTGGTATCAAGAGCATGGTTGATTCTTTGGATTAACACGTGTTTTCTATTGATTTGGTGACAAAGTTTCTTTCTTTTACAATTTTTTTCTATCTTTATTTCGTCTAATTTTTTTTTTCTTTCTTTAAGCTCAAGGTGTTAAAATTTATTTTTATAAAATCTTTGATAAAATTTTTTTATCAAAATTTTTATATATTGATTTACTTGGTCAAAATCTTTTTCTTTTTTTCCTTTCTTTCTAAAATCTTTTTCAATTTTATTTTCTTTTGTCTCGAATCTGATAAACCATTTGGAGTTGCGTGTCATCATTCTGTCTATTTATCAGTTTTATATTGCGACGAGTGAGCATGTCTCAAACTTACAGCATCATGTTTTGTGTGGGATAATCTCATTCACAAAAAGTATATTTTTTTATAAAAAGTATCATTTTTTATTTTTTAATCTATTTGTTCCTGTTGCCTATTCAGTTAAGGGTTTATCATTCCGATACTCCTTCCGACACCTTTTCCGACGGTTTCTAGTTCCTTATTCCGATACTTTGTCATTTCGATCGCAATAACCGAAAGGTTCTACTTTGCGATCACGTTTTCTGAATACATTATACCGACGCGTATTCCGATCGCACTTTGCGATCGTGATTACGACGGGTTTAAGGAAAAGTGAGTCGAAACCCTGCCCAAATTTTTTAAACACATTACGATGGTGAGCTCTTTTTAAATATTGCGATGGAAGTGTAATATTGCGATGGAAATTTTTCCTTTATTTTTAAACATTGCGATGGTGACTTGTTAATATTGCGATGAAAGTTTTTCTTTATATATATTGCGATGGAATAAGTTCAGAGATTGCGATGGAAAATTGTTTAGAAACTGCGATGGACTCGATCTAAACTCAAACATCACTCGACCCAAGTCTAGACTCGGACGACACCATCACCTTCAAGACCAAACGGACTCACTCTTTAACTCGTCACTCACAGACCCACGCACACCCTAGACCCTTAACAGACCCTCAAAACCTCACTCACACATACACTCGACTCGACCTCAACCTGACAAACCCAGAACCCTCTTGGCAACTGACTCGACTCGAAAAAAAAAAAACCGCTCGAATCTCGACTCCAACAAAAACTGACCAAAAACCAAGACTCAAAAACCCCTCACACTCTCGACCAGACTCTCGACTCCATCAAACAACAACGTCTCTCACCCTCGACTCCCTCAACCTTGACACAGACCCACCTAGACTCAAAACCAACCTAGACTCAGAACCACAACAATCGACTTCAAAACCAACCTAGACTCAGACCCACGCATCAAGACCCTCGAACAAAAACACACCCACACCCACGACTCCAACTGAACCACCCTCGACTCAACTCACACTCGACCAAAAACCCTCGTCTCATCTAAAACAACAAACGTCACCAATCAACCTCGACTCAAAGAAAAGATCTCAGTCTCATTTAAACTATCATTGATCTCAAAAACCAAAAAGAGAATATTAAAATACCTACCCGAGACCAATTGTTTGATCTAGAAGCCACATCTTTAAACAAAGAATAATCATTTAAACAAAGCATCCGGGTTTTATTGGCCACGATGGATTTCCATGGCATGTGATTCGTGTTACTTGACTGTATTGTGATGAGTGTTGGTTGCTGAATAGTTTTTTCAAAAGAGGGAGGATTAGTTTTCTGGGTTGTTTGAGTGTTGAGAGAGAGAGAGATTAGGAACAGGAAAGAGGGGCGGTTTTTACAAAGTAAACGAGTGAGATTTTTTAGGATCTTATATATAGGACGGAGGTTTCTAGGCATTGCTGTACATCTGCCACGTTTTTTAGGGATAGACGTGTACTTGTTGACTCCTCACACGCGTTACTTAATTAATTTTAAGTTAAGTAAACTTTTTAAGATTTTAAAGTTTATTTGTTACTTAAATTAGTTTTGTATTTTTGTCATTTTTAAATTTGAGTTTAATAAATTTTGTTCATTTTAAAAAAAAAAAAAATAAAAAAAAAAAAATATATATATATATATATATCAGTTTTTCAATTTTTAATTTTAGTTAAGTTTATTTTATATATTTTGTCCATTGATATATTAGAATTTGGTACATCATGTTGAGGCGGGTATTTTGAAAGAATTAAAGTGTTAAAATATTTGATGGTCCAATCATCATATTTACCGTTGCTTGGATTTATTTGTTGACGGGTTTCATTTGAATTGGTCTCCGGTTTATTTTATAATCGTATTGAGCTGACAAAAATATCCGCATCATTTTTCATCGACTTACAATGGATTTTTCGAACTCAACATCGAACGAGGGAGACTTGCATCACATGCAAAACACAGCTAGAGAAAGTAGTATAATTTCATGTCGACTACTTCAGACACATCTTAGGACTATTGCATGGGTTCAAGGTGGAAGCGAATTTGTGACACTCTTTGGTCAACATCAATATACATTCATCGAGTCACTATTTTTCAACTTGAATCACCTAGCTGAGCAACTTCACAAAGAAGACTTTAATCACTCTGCATCAGAAACTACATATCAGGCTCTTGTGACACAACTCACACCTTTCCTCCAATTCAATATCATCAAGTCTGACAATTCAAGGATATGCCGGTCATTTCTTCAATACACACAGAACGATGTTAAAGATTTTCGTGATAAACTGTTGAAATTTATGACATCGGTTTCGTCTTCAATTTATGAAAGATCTAGACTTCACCAAGTGTATGATAATGGAGTGCAAGAATCTATGATGCAAATACAAGAGGAGAATGGTCATACGGTTGACAACTTGGAGCCTAACGATGGCAAGAGCACGGAATCAGGAGGACAACATGATACCAGTGGCACGTCAGGCAATGTTCACGAGATCTCTTTTGATGACACCTTACCCGTTAATGACGAAGAGCCTGCGGACATGGTACAATGTAATGTTGATGATGTATATGCTGATGAAATACCGCATATTGAGCATTCTGAACCTAACTATGACAAACATGGGATGGAAAAGAGTGATAGAAATACCACTTCTGATTCATCCGATGTGAGTCATAATGGGGGAGAAAGTGTTCAAAATGCTAGACATCATGATAATTGTATTATAACTGCTTCATTAACTGCTTCTGATTCCAAGATTAGAGAGCTCGAAATGATTTTAGCTCAGCAATCCAAAGAGCTTGAGGATGCCAAAATTGAATTTTCGAAGAAAACGGAGAAATTTGAAACATATTTTGAAAAACTTGAAAAGTCAAACGTTGTTCTTGAACGAAAATTGGATAAAACTGTTCTAGATTCTAAAGCTGAAAAGGATAATCTTTTGAAACAAATTAAGTTGCTTGAATCTAAGTTGGCATCCCAAGATGAATTGTTCAAAGAAAATGAGACCTTAAAGGCTCAAGTACAGGAAAAGGTCTTTGCTATAGCTGCGTTGAAAAATGATTTACGGAAAACTAAAGGACCTAGTGTGGACACTAAGCTTGAAAAACCATCAATCTTGGGGAAACCGCCTACAAATCAGTTCGTCAGACAACCGACTGTCAGACAACCTACTGCATTTAGATCCGAGCGATCACAATCCTCGAGACCGCGGTTTGCCTCCCAAGTTGATATGGTTCATATCTCTAGAAAAGTCACTCCACCATCTAGGCCCAATGTGACTAAAACAGCTTTTGCAAGACCTAATCACATGATTGCCTCTAATTTCCCTAGACATAGTCCTAAGAATTCGTCTGGAACTAGTTCAAATGACGTTCGCCATACTTTTGGTCTAAGGGAAGCTAAGCAAAAGACACAAGTAAGAGATATGAATTTCAAACCTAGTCAGATGCCTTCTAGTTTACCCAACACTGCTAACCGTAGCATGTCACATCCTAGGAGCATCAATCAATCATCTAGGAATTCTAGATCTTACTCGGACATTAAATATGCCACTTGTAAAACATGTAGAAAATGTGTCTTTACGGCAAATCATGATTCTTGTATCAAGAAACTACTTAATGAGGTGAACTCCCGTGCTAGACTTAAATCCCAGTGGGTTGCCAAAATCAAACCCATTGGTAAAATGTGGCGCCCCACTGGTAGAACTTTCACCCTTGTAGAAAACGAGTGCCCTTTAACTAGGATAGCCTCCGATTCTATTAAGCCTACTAGGGAGGAAATTGAAAAGGAGGATGCATCACCTAAGCCTGAACTTAAGGTTTTCTATAAAAGGAAACGCTTACCAGCTAAGACAAGTGAATCATCTCCTCAGAACACCTCTGGCACAAGTAAGGCCAACTGTGAACCCCCACTTGCTTCTAAGATAGATATCGCTAACCCTTATCCAAGCATGCAAATTCCTAATGAAAATGCAGGTACCAAAGAGGATGTTCCAAAAGAACGAAGCGGTCCAATCATTGTATACCATTCAATTAAGGACACTCTCAGAGTTTGGTTGCTAAAGAAGCTGATATCTAAGAAATAAGTGTCTCAGGGGATTTCCAGTTAAATTTACAATGCATAAAGGACTTACAGTCACATAACAGACTGTAACTCGCTCTCAAAAGACAGGAAAGTTCATCCCGATGATGACTTATCCTCAAAACGAGAAATTAAATTTTCTCGGACACGAGCTTACATTTTAAACTATTCAAGGGTTTTAAGCTCGTGTAAAGGACTTATAGTCACATCACAGACTATAACTCGATCTTCAAAGAAAGGAAAGTTTATCGCCGATGATAAACTTATCTTCACAACGAGAAATTAATTTTTCTCGGGCATGAGCTTATATTAAAAACATTCGAAGTTTTTAAGCTCATGCACAATGACTTACAGTTAAATATCAGACTGTAACTCGGACGTCAACTTTAGGAAAGCTTATCTTTAAAGATAGCTTATCCTCGTAACGGGAAATTAAATTTTCTCGGTCATGAGCTTGTATTAAAACATTCCAGGTTTTAAGCTCAGAAAGGAAAGTGAATCTTTTAAATAAGAGAACTTTTCCTCATAACGAGAAATTCACCTTTCTCGGTCATGAGCTTTTTCGTTAAAACATTCAAAGTTTTTCAAGCTCATGAAAACGACTTCTAAGTAAATGTCAACTTAGGACTCGTTCTTCAGTTAAAAGGAAAGTTTATCGCCGATGATAAACTTATCCTTAACAACGGGAAGTTTACAACTTCTCGGGCTTGAGCTCGTTTTGTAAGATATTCAACATCTTAAGCTCAAGTAATTGGTTTTCAAAACAATGAACACAATTTTTCGAGAATTTCTCAAAAGGTTTTTCTAAATCTTTCAAAATTGTGTGTTCAAAAAATGTTTTGATAAAAAGAGCATGTCTTCTGGAATCGATAATATTTACGATACTAGAAATGTCATTCAATAATGACACGGGGTTGTAAATAAAGTTCGAGCAGAAGTTCAAATGTTTTAAAACATGCTCAAAATGGTTTGCTATTATTTCAGATAGTAACCCGCTTTTCATACTCAAGTCAAGCATTTCACCGGAAAGCTTTGACTCAACAACGGGAATTAATTTTCTCGGGCATGGTTTACTTTATAACCATGTAAGGGATTGTGTTTACGTAATAACACAATCTAACACGAATATATGTACGTGTCAGTGCATTTATTTGTTAAAACAAGAGAAATCTTGTTTTTATCAAGTTATCATCTCCACCAACCGTAGCAATTTACAATTGATATCTACATACTCAACGAGGCGACTACTCAAACGGTGACTACAGCTCTTTCAATAGAACACGGGTCAACAATTGAGGGGGAGCAATTGTCCAACATTCAGAATCTTTGACGCCGAAAGTGCCAAGTTCACATGTTGGTGTCAAGACAATGATATCAATCAAATGGAGCCAAAAGATAACTTCAGACGTGATGAGGCGACCAACATTCGTGAACAAGAACCATGTGCTTCATTCATATGATGTTCTTCATCAGTCAGGTCCAACCTCATAAATCGCTAATCTTGTGAATACATTATCATATATGATCTTTGCACGTGATAAATACCTTAAACTTGTGTTTAAAAGGTATTTAATTTACGTTTCAAGTACACCCTCATTAATTTGAGGGGGAGCTTGTGTAATTCATGAAGATAATTGGCTTTGCATTTTTCTTCCCAAAATTTTCTTAAAATGCTATTAAATCAATTGATATTAAAAACATCGATTGGGTTAATATTTTTAATATGGGGGAGAAAATGTGATTTAATATGGGAAATGATTAATCACAAATGGTTTGACTTAACGTGATGCTCATCCCGACACGTGCGAAATGTTTTCGGATATCGTGGCATATGTTAAGGGGGAGCAAAATGGATTTGCACTATCAAAATGGATTTCATGGTGACATGCACTTACCCAAAACATCTCTATTCACGACGGTGAAGATTGTGGTGACATAAGGATGGTAGGATAGGTTAAAGTCCAATGATTCCTCTAGAACCAGAGGAATCTTCCCAAGGACATTCAATAGCTAGAAATAGTAGTCCTTAGGAAAGATGGAGAAAGATTGTGAACGTAGCTGAATGCCGACCAAGTACTTAAGTTAGCACTGGAACAATCACAACAAGGTGCTAGTGATGACGTATTGGTAAGCATTGAAGGGGTTGAAGAATGAAAAAAAATTGTAAAGATAAAGGGTGTAAAGAAAGAAGCCCTCCTTACAACCTTAGGCAGAAACCGGGTCAATTCATATGCTATTGAGATCATTTATGATTCTTGATTTTGAAGATAGACATCATGGACCCAGTGATGCAAGGCACAACCCATCCCAGCTAACTCAGATATCTCTTAAAAGATATTTGTTTTAATCACACGGAGACAACACATTATCTATTGATTTATTCACTCCGAATAAATTGGTATTGAAAAGGTGGCACTCCTCTCCAGCCTCCGATCACTAAAATCCAAAATGCACGATCGAGTCTAGAGCCATTTGAGATCATCAAATATCTCATTAGGACACACTTTCATATTTCCTTGCTTCTTCATACACTATGAAAAGTAAGAAAGATCTTAAGAGTCCTACGCAAAATCTTCATGATCTTGCCTGAACATCCGAGTAATACGAAAGTATTTACAATGAAGATGGAAATCCTTCTTGAGCGAATATCAAAAAGCTCATGGTAGGTGACTTGTGTGATTCTTTATGAATCAAACTTGTGATAACTGGAAAGCAACGGCTGTTTAATTCTTAACTGAATTTAAACACGTTCCAGGCCTCTACGCAATATCTCAGTGATCTTGCCAGAACACTCAGAGTGATACCTTTGTGTTCACGGTGATGAGTGGAAATCCTTCTAGTGTTAACCTCAAACATCACTTGGTAGGTAACTTGCAAGATTCTATACGAATCAAGCTCGTGACAACTGGAAAGCAACGATGGTGCGGTTCTTAATTGAATTTCACTTGTTCCAGGAACATGAATTGACGGCTTCAAATCATGCGGATATTATTATCCAAATGATTCACTCTTTATGTTCGCAGTCAGCTTTGGACGGTCGAATAAAGAGAACGGGTTTACCCGCGAAATCCTGTCAGGAAGTTACTTAATTGAAACTATCCGTCACGGGTACGATATCTAATATCGTCCAACGGTCTTCACCGACCGGAGGTAAAATGCTACCGATTTAGAATGAAATGTTCAAAGCCATTTCTTTCGTGTCTACTTATGTTGCGGCATTTAAAGACGGTGGCGTTGCGGAATCCAAGAAGAAGTCGTCTCCACATGCTTATACTGCATACACTCAGTACTTCAACGAATTCAAGAAAGTCTGAAGGTCAAGTCTTCCGCTGTATCAAACTCTGAAGCTTTCAAGAATTATAAAGGTATAAGTGTGTGGAACATGAAGTCACGAAGAGGCGAATATCACAAGTGATGAATGCACAAGGTCAAGGCAAGAGAACATGCTCAAGACTAAAGTCAAAGATCTCATCAGCATATTCACAAGAACAAGATCAAAGACTCAAGCATAGTATGCTAGGTTTAAGATTTTGTAAAATGGTGTGACCTCCCTTTGGGGGAGATTGTTGGAAATACGTTTTTCCAAGGAAAGTCTCGGTCACATCATTATTAGCATAGATCACGAGCTATAGACTATTTAGGACATTGTAACTTGGAGTGACCTCCCTTTGGGGGAGATTGTTGGAAATACGTTTTTACGTATTTAGAAAGGATCGGTCACTCCAATGATATTGGGCTCGTGATCCAATATGGCCCATATAGCCCACATGTAGGGTGGGCTATATAAACCCCCCTCCTAGCATGTTAGGAGGGGTTGTTGGTTCACTTCCATTCCATTAATCACATTTCCATCTTTCTCTTAACTCTCTCCTTTCTCTCTCTTCTTTCTCTCTCTAAAGTTCTTCCATTTATCATCATTCAATAGATAATCCACACATTGCATAATCCTTAGAATACTAAGATCCTACACATTTTGCATAAACAGTAAAAATTACACTATAAAAAGTCTATAAATGTGGAACTCAGTTTCAACTGCAATATTTAAAAGAAAATACTTTAACTATTTATTTAACTTGAAAATTTGTTACAAAGAAACTGGAACAAAGAAAAAGAGGGTACACACACCCTATATATATACAAGCCTACAAAACTATCTAGAAAATTTGAAAAAGAAAACCCTAAACACTGCTAATTCCAAATCTGCCCTTCATGGATTTCGAGTTTGCTAGTCAAACTTTGCCCATGTGATGATGTTTGAAGATGCCAGCTGTTGTAATAAGATCATATCCCTTGGTTGCTGCCTTTGGGAAAAATAAATCATCATGAGCCGTTGGATGGCTGTTTGCATTTGTCTTCATGTTTTAGGGGAAGGACAAGGGGGGTCCATGGGTTCACGTGAAGATGTTCTTGTGTTGGGGTTCGAGTGAGGGTGGGGTGAATCACTGATCTGGAAAGTGAATTAGCTTAACCCTTTGATTTGATAGAAAGGTGATTAGGGTTTATATGCCTGGTGATTAGAGGACGATGGGTGTTGATTGCCATAGTATTAGTTTCCCCAAAAATTATATTATTAATTAACCCGGTTTAAAATATAAGTGGGGTGTGACGTGTGAGGTGTTGATGATGTGGGGAGAGGTGAGTGGTGGAGGGTGATGAAGTGGAAGGTGACTCGACATAGGATGTGGGGTTAAGTTAAGTAAGTTTGTTGTTTTGGCAACTATGGCCCCTCCTCGTTAACAGCAACATGCTTACAGCTTGCATCAATGGTCCTTAGGGATTTTCACTATTAGTCCTTTCTTGAATTGCACCACTAGTACATTTGTTATCATAAAGCATTTGAAGACTAATTATGTAACTTTATTCAATCTTGGAGGACAATTCTTGGTATTTCTTCATACTTTAGGGACCCTAAAATAGTTTTAGATAGTTGAGGGGTATAAAGTGTAAATATTCAAAAGTTGAGGGACCAAATTTGACATTCTTGAATTCTTTAAGGGATATTTGGAAAATCCATGCTCAGGTCCGGTTCATTGTGCGGCTTCGTTTCCCGTGTTCGTTTTTGCATATTTCTTGTTGTCTTTTGTTAAATTCACGATATTCGTACCTAAAATACACAATGAACAAATACAAGCATATTTTACGGTATTTTATGTCATTTTTAAGAATTTTAAGCCCGATTTGGACGATGAGACTATGTATAATTGCAGTCTCATCACTCCCTCATACTAAACCATTGTCGTGCTCTCACACAATGTTAGAATTAAGTATCGTAGCACTTCTAAATTCATTTTATATGACATTTATTGAAATGTAAATTTAAATTAACTACCACTTGCGTTTTACACATAATGTATTGTTTTCATCACGAGAATGTGACTTTTAGGGTTAAAGAATAAGAACACGTGAATGCCTCATAGAGATAAGTTCGTCATCCTCAATTTTCACCCAATTCTATGATAAGCGTGAAACAAGATCATTGTCATTATAAGTTAGTAATGCTAACACTACTCATATGCTCTAATCACGTACTTAAACTACCTTATTCCTAAGGTGTATCTTCTATATTTTATTATTGTCTTAATGATCACGAGGATACATTTTTTACTTATGCGTTAATAGGTATTAGGTCCAAAAATAGAGCCTTAACGGTGTAACCAAAATCATCAAATTAATAACCTTTCCTAATAGACAACGATGTCAAAAAATTAAGTCAACAAAAAGGATCGTTAAACACGGTTTTAGAACGGTTTTGAACATGATACTT
This sequence comes from Glebionis coronaria, assembly GCA_025667525.1. Lineage (NCBI taxonomy): Eukaryota > Viridiplantae > Streptophyta > Magnoliopsida > Asterales > Asteraceae > Glebionis > Glebionis coronaria. The sequence continues at coordinate 449,130,606 of CM046877.1, read as the reverse complement.
TTTACCAATTTGCATTGGTTTACCACCACCTTTTATTTAACTTCGCCATGAAGTGTTTATTATGGCTTTGGTCTTGCCCTTGTCTTTTATTTAACCTCGTCATGAGGTGTTTATTATGACTTTGACGTATATCCTCACGCTAAGGCGAATTTTGGATCTTTAAGGCTTCAAGATTTAAGACATTCACTTTCAATTTTGCATAGATTTTTCGGTCTTGTGAGGTTCGAATTTTTGCTTGATTTAGGTGAAGAGGAACTTAAAATTAATATTAGGGAAGCCTTTGATTATTCGGGTGCCAATACTTCAAAACCGTCATGCTGGCGATACCTTAATGTTTTCCCAATTTAATTACATGGAAGCTACTAGAATCATTTAGAAACCAACAATTAAGACTAAACCGCGAAAAACCTATTTATTAACAACTTAATATAAAAGTGTGGGGAGAATAAGCAAATAATTAGGACACATGATTTTTTGAAAGAATATAAATACTCTACGTTTAGCATAGTAACTTATAATTAACTCCATCATTTCTCGTCCTGAGACTTAGCCTAATATAGTAAAGGAATCGAAGCTAAGTGCTCAACACGCACGGTCGAGTAAAAAATTACTCTTATTCTCACCATCGGAAGACCTACATTCGTGTCTTAAACACTTATGAAAAACAAGAAAAATTTTAAAATTTGGCTATTTTTAGCCTTATTTTGCAATAAAACGATAACAAAAAGATGAAAATTGGATTACGTGATGACGTAAGCAAGGTGAAGTATCTATTAACCCCCCCAATACTAAAACTAAACATTGTCCTCAATGTTTCGAGTCTAAGGGTGAAACACCCCCATACTAAAGACGAAAAGTCGAATGCTTAATATCGAGCATGGAAAGGGTAAAATGAATAACCTAAAAGCCGTTTATGATTTATGCTAATAAGATAAATGTTAGAACGTAAAAGGATATCATCGGATATCGGAATCTTCAAAGGCAACGATCGAAGCTCGAGTGACACGTAAAACGAACACGAGAGGATTCAATGGTGACGATGAACCTAATAAGTCACAATCACAAACAACCATGAAACAAAGGTTGGAAGAGCACAAGTCTCCGTATTACACTATTAGAAAAGCGATAATATTTACAATGATAAGCATGAGAATCCCCCACGAGGCACCTTGTTTTTGATAACCGAGTCAAAAGCTCGACTCGAATCCCCATAAATGTGATCATTTAGGGATTATCATTGTTTGGTCATTATTTTTAGGGCTTACATGTTAAACAAGGCCCAAAGTACATGGAGTACTTAAAAACCCGATATTAAAATACCGGGATCAAAGATAGCGTCCTCGTTTTCGGATGAAAGACGAAGCAACGCTACTCCAAACAAAAACCCGAGATGGTCAAATAAAATAGATGAGAAGAAATAGAAGGGTGGGACAATGGGTGGGGCACAAACACTTTAAGCTACTCGAGGTAGACTCACATCAAGCAAATAGATATGATTTCCATTTATTACATCGCTGGGGGACCGAGATTTCCTTTTAAATGTGATTCCATGATTGAATATCTCGTCCTCGGTGGAAAAGTGTGAGGAAACATAAGAGGCTTCCCCCACACTAGATCCACACGAAGCATCGTCAAAAGGAGTAGACGAGCTCGTAACACTCAATAAACGTAGAGACAACGGAGTAAAAATTTTATGAACATCATTTAAATCAATTTTAAAATATTTTTCTTTTTCATCATTTTTAAACTCTTATGAAAACCCGATTTAATTATGTCAAAAATATTAGGCGTTTCCAATTCAATATTAGTCACACTCAAAATTCTCACGTTTAAGTCATGGGTGGGAGGGGTTGTATAAATTCTAAAATCGATGATCAATAAAAAATTCACCCCTCTCGGGGTCTACATAAATGTCATCCTCCACAAGATCGTTAATCTCATCGATTTCTTCATCGTAGATGGGTTCGTCAAACCAATTCGTTCCCTTTGTGAATGATTTTAGAAACTCTCTCTAAGAGATGACGACCAAGTACGAAAGCATCATTCTTTGGTGGGGATTGTTGATAAGTTAATTCCTCATGAATGTGGTAAACGTCATTCTCATTTGAGGAGCGTTGATAAGGTAGCTCCTCGAAAATGGGATTTTGGTGGTCACGTGAGTTGGTTCGTCATTACTAATAAGACGATCCAACTTATCAAGTCCGGCCTCGAGACTGGTAAAATCTACCTAATTTGTAGGTGGAAGTGGAAGCAAAAGAGCTAGCTCTCGTTCAATAATTTCCTCAATCTCGGGCTCGAATTCAAAATCATCATACTCACCAAACGTAGAATTATTTTTGGGAGAATAAAAAATAGCTTGTGGATTTTTGAGTATGTGATCGATTTCGACAAAATCGCCATCATCATCATCAAAGAAAGAGTCGATGTGAGCAGTCACAACCAATGTCTTACAAGTCGATCGACTACGCTTAGGTGACTCTTCAATGATGAGCGGATCGATATCGATAAAACCTTTAGCCTTAATGGATATTGGGCTAGGTGATGGAGGCACTTCAATGGGATTAGAAGTTTAAGCCTCAAAGATGTGGTCCTTCGAAGGTGGTGATAACGAGTCTATTTTGGTCGTTGTCGTTATGGAACTAACGTCTTCCTTCGGAATTTCTTGTTCACTTGTTTCGCCGAATACATCCCAAAATGATTTTTGATCATACATTTGCTTAAACCTTTTTTAAGTAACTAAACATATTCTTTATCATTAAAATCTTCATCTCGAAAACCATTCTTTTTATTTCTTTCAAAACATGTATCAAGCCTCTTTTTTCTGCTAAGGTAAACATTTTGAAATCATTTTTAGAAACATCGGTTTTGGTTTGATCATTTTGAACTTGGGATATACTCGCGAAAAATTCCATGTCATCTTCCCCATATTTCATAGTTAAGTTTCCACCATGAACGTCGATTACGGCTCGAGCCATCGATAAAAAGGGTCGACCTAAAATAATGGGACATTTAGGATCACACTCGTAATCGGAAATGACGAAGTCCGCGGGAAAAATAAGGTTTCCAATTTTAACATAAAAATCCTCGGCTATTCCAGTTGGTTTTAATGGCGTACAATTTGCTAGCTCGATAGTCATGTTCGTAGGGGTAAGTCTTGGCAATTTCATCAATTTCCAAAGAGAATGAGGCATGAGATTGATGCTATCACCTAAATTGGCAAGGGCTAAACATACCTCAATCTCTAAAAAAATCAGAAGGTAGTAGAAATTGGCCCGAATCCTCTTCCTTTCTCGGCATATGCCTTTTAGGGTTTTTTTATAAAGAATCGAAGCACAAGTTTCCTCAAGGGTTACTTTCGTAAGGTCGATAAAACTCTCTTTTTGAACCGTGGATGGAATTTGAGGTATACGAGGGCGTGCACTCTTTTCCTTGGTCACCACGTTCATTCCCTCGACTTTAGAACATGAAGTCGAGGGTAGAGATGAAGGCACAACTATAAATCCATACAGGTTTGGGGTAATCACACGACTTTTTCCATGAGACGAGGCGACTTTAACGTATTCCTTTGGATTTGGTACGATGTCACTTGGTAACGTACTCGAAGACGAACTCGATTGTTTGTTCATTATAGCCAAAAACATCTTTTAATGTCGATTTGACATTGGTCAATCTTGTTGTTTTACCCTCTCAACGTGTTGGAAAATTCATTTTTCATGTTACCAATTTGCGTTTCTAATCTCCTCATATAAGCGTCATTTGATTTTACGTAATTTTGAAAATCATTTGAAACGTTTTGATTTTGATTAAAACCTTGGTTATGATTGTTTCTTTGAAAATTCCCTTGATTCCCGTTTGAAAAATTGTTACCTTGATTGTTGTTGTTTGAAAAATTCGAGTTTTGATTGTTGTTAAAATATCGATTTTGCCAATTTAAATTACGACCTTGATAATTTATTCCTTTGATTACCATGTTTATTGTTTCCTTAAAAATTTTTTCGGATTTGATTTGAAAAATCATTTCAATGATTAAAATTATTGCCTTGATTGTTGTAATTCGTTTTTTGTGATGGACCGACGTTATTTTGATTTTGATTTGAAAAATTACCATTATGTGTTCCACCACTCGTAATAATTATGTGGTCCACCATAAAACATACACGAAGACTCAACCGCTTTCACCGTAGCGGGAGCGTTTTTCATCTCGATCGAAAACGACGTAAAAGCAATCGTCAATTTGTCGACTTTCGCATCATCCCTCTCAATATCGCGATTAGATTGGAAAAATTCGGTGTGTTACGGAGTTGGTAAACCTTAGATCTATTCTCGATAATCATTAAAACTTCCCTAGGAGTTTTACACAAAAAGTTACGGCCCGCGGCGGAATTTAACGAATTTTGCTCTTGAAAATTAAGACCGTTATAAAAAGTGTCGATTTGGTGAAACTCGGAAAAACCATGGTGAGGAAATTGCCTAAGCAATTCCTTGAAACGATCCCACGCGTCTCTAAACGACTCATTAAGCTTTTGTTCAAACCTCGTGATCTCGTTTTTGAAAAACGTGGTCTTAGACGGTGCAAAGAAGTGATTAACGAATTTGGAAACGAGTTCCTTCCACATAATTATGGAATTAGGTGGCTCTTTCTCGTACCAATCCTTGGCGGCACCATCGAGTGAGTACAGAAAAAGCATAAGCTTAATGACATCGGTGTCAACGTTCTTAAAATTGGTCGTGGCCAAAAGACGATCAAAGTTCCGAATGTGGTCATGAGGATTATCTGCCTCACGACCCTTAAACTTTGTCGCTTGAATCAAAGATAGCATTCCTATTTTGATTTCAAAATTCTCCGCTTCGATAGAGGGAATTACGACCGCGTATCCATAACCCTCGGTGGGTGCTTGGAGCAACTCCATCATCGTACGATTCTCGGCCATCTCGTCTACGGTTTCGACAACGATATTAGGAACATCTGTTTCTAAATTTCGTCTTCGTCGTGGATTTCCTCGAATTCGATTGCGTCGATTCGAAACCTCGCTAGAATTCGAATAGTCCTTCAATCGAGTGCGCACGCACTAACGTAGAGAATGGGCGGGGGGGGGGGGGGGGGGGGGTAACAAAGAAGATTTTTTTGGGGTTTTTGATTGTTTTTTAATTTTTTTAGATTTTCGGTGTATTACGTAGAACTTAATTAACAAAAAAATTATCCACTAATCAAAGGTCTCGATTAATGAATCCAAAGAGGAATGAAGTCAATTACGTGAAGTAAAAACCTTTGTTGACTTTGAAACGTTGGCGGAACGCCAAAACGTTTCGAGTTTCAATAATAAAAACTCATAAAAATAGATGTATTAATACTTGAAAACGAGGCGACGCGTAGCACTTAAGAGCCTTTTTCCTTAGGTCATGAAATACAACCGCCTTATAAACACCTTATAGCTTGTATCAATGGAGATTAAATTAACTAAGAGTATTTATCTATTTTGCCTTTGATTTTTTTGTTTGATCGATACACTCGATAATGACCGGAACGCCCACTATCGAGGTGTGATTTCTCGCTTATTTGGATAATATTGTGTATTGATTGTGCTACGTAAATACAATATACTATTCAAAATAAAACGGAAAACGATTTTGTGTTAACTGATTTCAATTTAACACTTTTTATTTACTTTTATGGCTAAGATATATACGAAAAATAAAAACGAGTATGTAAGGTATTTACGCTTTCCAAAAATGAAAAGAAAAAATGCACAACTCACACAAACACGATATATATGGCACTAAAAACACCTCCCCGGTAGCGGTGCCAAAATGATTGTAGGTATTTTAGTCACTTGTTTTAGGAAAAGCAAATAACCGTGGCAAGTATTAAGTTCTACGATTTAGGAAAACCGTAAAACCGATATTGCAAGTTCGTTCCCGAGGAGGTGTATATTGAGTGCCAAAAAATACAAATACGCATTTGGATTAGTAACGTTTTTGGATGTGAGAAGAAAGAAAATTAAATGACGAGTTACGCTAAAAATTACACTATGATGCGAAAAACTTAAAAACGTAAAATACGACAAAAAATGAAAGTTATCTAAATATTCCCAAAAAATTAATTTAAACTCTTAAAAATATATCTAGGGTTTACAAATCAAGAAAAATTGTTGAAACTTTTTAAATTAATTTATATTTCATTTTTAAATGTTAGTTAAAGTCTTAAAAATTAAATAAATTAATAAAAACCCAATCCAATATTTTATAACTTATAAACCTCAAATATAGTTAATAAATACTAAAAAAAATTCAATTTTTTTACCAATTAAATCTATTTTTTAAGCCCTAAATACTATTTTTATATTAAAATAATCATAAAATATTCAACAATAATCAGAAAAATACAGAACTTTTTTCTAAAAATCAATTTTGTTTAATCTACTCGGGAAAATGGAAAAATGCAAAAAAATGTAAAATTAAGTTACAAAAAATCAAAAAAAAGTTGGTTGTTGACCTTTTTTGGTCAAACTTGGAGAATTTGGGATGTTTAACAACAATGGTGTTGTGGGGAGTTAATGACAAACAAAAAAACACAGAATTCAAACACAATTAAAACACAAAAATCAACAAATTCACATAAAATGGCAAAGAATTGGGGTCTCCTGCTTGTTTTCGGCAAACATTGATGCTACAAGGCACTTTTAATCCACCAAAAGCCTCTTAAAATCCAAAAACTAGATAACTAATCCTAAAATCTAACCATAACCTAGCTATGAAAAATATTTAAGCACAATTGGAGCACCAAAGAAATGAAATTCTCCTACTGTTTACCAAAAAGTCAATGTCTGGTGGTTCCTATGGTGCACAGTGAGTTCCAACATCCAATTTAACCAACCAAAACCTCTTAAAACTTTAATACCAGATAATTAAGGCCTAAACCTACCCTTACAGTAACCTTGTACCAAAAATTGAGTCTTAAAACCCAAAAACAAACTCTACACACCTGCTGGTGTGTTTGGTATGATAGAAAGGTGTTTTGCTGGTGTTTTAGGCTAGACAGTGAGTGACAAGAGCTATTTAAGCCAAAACAATTCCACCAATCCCTAGGAACTAGATAACTAACCCTTAGACCCTACCCTAAACTAGCTATGGACCCAAATTTTAAATTACAAAACTAAAAAATAAGGGCAAACACCCTGTTGATAAGAACTATTGATAGAAAAGTGTGCCATGCTGAACTAGTATGACTTATAGTGGGATTCTAGGTTAATTTTGACCACCCAAAACTTTGTAAAACCCTAATACTAGATAATCAAATCATTCCCTACCCTAAAACCTATCTATAAACACAATTTTCAAGCCACAAGTAACACAAATGAACCCACAGGGGCTGTTGATGTGAAAAGGCTGGCAGATAAAGTGTTTACCGGTCTATTGTACACAAAAGTGAAATTAGGCAGCTTCTATCTTGATGTATGGCCAACCAAAACTCATATAACTAACATAAACTCCTAAATCTAACCTATAACTATCTGCTAGCCAATTTTCAGAACAGAAAACAATTTCAAAGTCCTAGAAAAATCATATTGTATGATAAGGCAGTATTATGTGAAAACTTGCAAAGTAATATATATTCTACCAATAATGAAACAAAGTACAAAAATGACTCTACATAACCTATTAGAGAGTGTTTAAACCACTTTTATAACACAAATATGTCACCTACTGTGTATAGTGAGTAGATCCAAACACCCCTCAACTAGTAAAACCGAATATTTTTCGAACAAACTTTGAACAAAACAACTTCAAAAACTTATCAAACTCTATTCTACATTGCATAAAACTCTTAGAAAAGACAAATCAAACACATAAAAGCAGACAAGACCTGACATTTACACAAATCACATACACCACAAAAAGAACAGTAAGAAAAAGGGCAAGAGTGGTTACCACCCTTGGATTTGTTCAAGCCATGGACACACTGATAACGCTCTAAATATACATGTTTACATGTGCGTTATCTGTATATATTTAGGTTAATTATGTGAACTATCGATACTTAATGGAGTATATTTGATGATATAGGTTCCAAGGATGTGTCGTGGAAGGAAAAGGAAGAAAACACGAAGATGACAAGCTTAAACGAAGAAATAAAGTCAAGCTTCTGATCTCCCGACACCTGTCACTGTTTTGGCCATATCTTGAGCATACGAACTCCGTTTTAGTTGATTCAAGCGGCCACGAAAAGAGGAAAGAATTATCTACAACTTTGCCGTTTGGTCTAAGCTGGTAATGACCAAATGTGCGGCGCACATTTGAAAAGTGCAGCGCACTTTCCCTCATTAATAATGAAGCTTTGGCTCCACGTTTAGAAAATATGCGGCGCACATTTGACAAAGTGCGGCGCACTTTTGGTCGTAGAAAGCCTATAAAAGCACCATTTGTCCCTCTCATTCCATATCAACTCACCACTACTTCTACTATCTCTTCCTCATTAGTTAAAGACGTTTTTTGGGTGTAGTAACATCATCCAAAGCGTTCGTAGAATAAGGAATTGATCATGGGTCACTAGAATAAAATTTTCATTTGGGAAAATTAATCATCGAATCAAACTCATGTAATCATTTGGTATAATCTCTATAACTCTTTTATTATGATCTTTTCTGGAATTATAATGAATGTTATGCTTGTTATTCCTTTGATTATGGAGTAGTTGCTTGTGTGTTTGGTTGAGGCATGTATAGAACTATGAATAGATTGTATTAGCTTCGCTGGGGCGAAGTACAACGCACAATTAGTTTTATGCGGCGCACTATCTCCCTGGTTCGTGATTATAAGCATGGTTGATTTGTTCTTGTACTCGATATTATTATGTTTGATCATTGTTATGTATTTGGTTCATTCATGATTATAACTAATACTTATATGATTGAATGATTTCCATGTCATCTAGTAAATGAATTTTGGTATTCGCCTTTGTCGTGATTGGTGGAATGAAATACATAACGACTCTTGTATAATTTTATTTAGTGCTTGAATTATTGAAATCAAGCATAACCCATTCTTAATGCTTTTGGTATGACATGATCTGTAGAAGGATTTTTGTTATATTAATTAGATGTTGCGTGTACGACTAGTAATCGACATGTTGTCTTACATTGTTTATGTGCTCATAATCATCTTTTCTATCTATCTTTTCTATGTTTTAGCCTTAACCAAACGCACCTTTAAATCATTGTTAGAAGCTTAAATCTTTAGAACTTGTGACACTCTAAGGATAATTGTTTTAACTTGTTAACAACAATCTCATGGATCGTCCTGGACTTTACCTTTAGACTATACTATACACGAAAGTGTATACTTTCCTGTGTTGTGTTTTTAGTCCATGTTTGGTAATCATCTAGTAATATATAAATTTAAGACTTGCGAACACACATCAAGTTTTTGGCGTCGCTGCCGGGGATTGTTTTCGTTTCTTTTTTAAACTTTCTGAGAAACTTCTTTTTAAAATTAAACCATCGCCGTAGAGATTTCTGGCAATCTCAACTTTTCTGTTCTAAAATAGTAGAAAGTACATGATGTGATGAGGAATGTCGGTGTATTATAACTAGATACGTTATAGGGAAAATTTAGGAAGTTACCCTTAGGAAAAGGTAATAATCCATAAATAAGCCAAAGACGAATTTAATTAAACACGAGAGTGATCCCGGTTCGTTGTACACAAGGACCTTATGAATTTGAGACGTTCGTTTTAATTTGGACAATTGATTCGAATTCGGTTTCGATTTTTATCTAATATTAATTCTACCAATTTTTAAATTTTAAGTGCATGAATCGTACCCCAATATTAAATCTATTAGACAATTATTTAAAACTATATAAAATTTAAACTATTTAACATTATAATCTATTTAAAATCAATCTATTTAAAAATTTACTTTTATTTTTATAATTAAACAAAATCTTTTATTAAAAACTAATTTTATTAAAAACTAAATTAATTAAAACAGTTTAAAAGTTTTCTAAAAAGTAATAAAATATTTCTATTTATTTTATTTATTTATTATTTTTTATATTGAAACTATGTTTATTTAATTTTTTAAACTATAATGAGAATCTACTTTAAAAAAAAACTCTTATCAATGAAAAGTATATATATTTTATACTTTTAAAAACTTACTTACTTACTTAAAAGTTAAACTTTCTTAAAAACGTTTAAAAACTGAGAGTGAAAGTTAACAAACGTTATATGAATGAATAAAGTAATAATAAAACTAAAAGATCATTGAGATCAGTTGGTTAAGGCGTAGGCCTATGAATGCCTAGGTCTCGAGTTCGAGTCCCATAAATGGCAAATTTTTTGTATTATTATTTTTTGGACTACAAACTTTTAGGAGCTCAGTGATAATTATCACAACAAACCAAACAATACGTTTGGTCTGCACATTTAAGCATATCAGTACTCAAAGTAGTAACTCAAAGCAAATAATAGTAAAATTCACAAACCCAAGCAATCAAACTCAGTACATCACAGATATTTTCAAGTCCTCCCATATAATAGCCTAATAACCAATTAAAACAAGCAAGAGCAGATTCAACAATACAGATATCCAAATTCAGAATAAAGCCAATTCAACAGATAACCAGTGATTCAAAGACTTCTAAAAGGGAAATAATCAGCAGATTATGTGTAACTAAGCATTGCTACTAAAATCAACCCATTAATATTATCAGCAGACTATATAAAAAGAAATAGAGTCTAAACAAACTAATAGATTCAGATCATATCATGGTTAAACTAACTTAGTAGATTATCAATTAAACAGACTTGGTAAACAAGGTAATACTATTAGCACAGGTATTGATCCAAGATCAGTAACAAAACTAAACTTATCACACTCAAATAATTCTAAACATATCAGATCTATCAAAACTTAAACACTCAAATCAAATCAGTAAGCATATATTTAACAGTAAGCAGATTAACAAATTTTATCAATCAACCGTCAATTAAACTAAATTAACCCATAAAACTAACATAAAAATCGAGCTTACCTTTTTGAGAATCCTTTGATGCAGAAGAATGCGTTGAGCATTCTTAATCACTAATCGACACCAAACATCACTCCACCATCTCTCGTACCACGAACCAAAACCATATAATCGAACCAGCTACCATGGTTGGAACCAAAATCATCAACGAATAACTGACAACTTATGTTTTAAGCTTTTCCAGTAGGGAAAAACTTTATCCCAAACTTACCTTTATTATTTAATTTAAGCTATTTAAAAAAACTCAATCAAATTATATTTCATATAATAACAATATAGATTAAATGAGGAATAATTGCAATAAAAATTTTAACAGTAAATAAAATCAAGACAAATTTAACTCAAACTAAACTTTTATTAATCACTGAAAATTGATTACAATACTATTAAAATAAAAACACAATTACTCCTACATCTATTTTGACATTATAACTGTAAAGTAAAATTGGAATATATAAATTACATTTTTCTGGGGGTTTTTATAGGCAAACCCGAAGGCCTTGTTGAGGAGTTTGTTGAGCAGCATCTTGAATCTTATCCATCCAATCTTCATTCTCTTATTCTCTTATGATCAAACGATGGAAAAATGCTCTCTCCTCACACGGATTAACAAGGTGGAAATCCTTGTGTTTGTTGTGCTAGTTTGAATATGATGTGCAATGATCTTATTGGATGAATGGTTATTTATGAGGTGTTTCCACCAATCAGAGGTGAGCTGTGATGAGAGAGGGGTCCACGTCACCTTGATTGGGGCATCATCAACCTCCTAAATAGTTGGGAATTTTTATCAAGCGCGTGAAGTACAATTCCTTTAGATGGAAAAAACCCCCAATTTGTCTTTTGATCTAGGGTTTGTGGAATAGTGATAGGTTATCTGTGTTTATTACTTGAAACAAAAGAGAGAGAGAAGGTGACATTGGTTGTAACGAAAGTGTGTGAAGTTTGACCAAGGAAAGTGAATAACTTTTCACTTTATATAATATATAACGTCCCATTAACCCTAATGGGCTTTGAAAACATATACTCCTCTCGTCAAGTTATAATGGCAGTTGGTCTTAGGCCCTTATTAAACTTCCTACAGTTTATATAAGTTATTGATATGGGGCTTGATATTCGGGCTTTGTTTCATCCGTCCCTTATTTATTTTGGTTTTGGGCTTGGGCCCAAATAGTGAATAATAGAATCCGTCTCATGGTTAAGGTCACATGGTATTGGGCTTTCAGACCCAATAACCAATTGTGGGTCCCACAAGGACCAATAATATTCTTAAAGTTAAATCCTCTAAAAAACGAACTTGTCTTTTGGCTTCTCGGTCTTTTCTTTAAATCTCGTGTCGTTTTTGCTGGTTTTCGTGATCTCGGGTACCTACACACATGAAACAACAAATCTATTATATCTAATAAAACAAAGTTTTTACAAGTTTTTAAAGCAGTCAATGTACAAGTGTATAAGCAACCCCTAATTAATTTTTTCCAAAAATACTAAGACCTACTATTACGCCACGTGTACAACTGAATTTTTGGAAGTCTTTTAATTTGCTACCAAATTTAATATTTAGAAAAAGGTTGAATCCTATATGTTTTAGTTTTATAATTTTGTTTTATCATTTAAACTTATAATCAGTTGACTTTAATTTACATATTTTTCAAGATAGCTTGGAAAGTACAACACACGATCGATCATTATTTTTATCCCATATTCAATCGTATCAATTTTCCCCTTTTGACTAAATGTAAGAAAACGGTTCCCTTTAAATGTTGGTTTAGTATCAAAACAACTGTATGGCCATAATAAAACGGCATTAATTTGAGATTTTAACTATAACAAGCGATATAGTAAGGCTACTTGCAACAACGACTTTTAGCGACCTTGATTTTTCAGCTTTCTCTCTCCCGCGATCTAATGCGACCTATTTGTCCCAACAAGGCTACCTACTGCGACCAAGTTCAATTTTTTAATATATATTTTTATTCAAATAATTATTTAAATAAAATAAAAACATTACAATAATATTTATATACTTAAATATTATTAAAGAAATGACTAAAAAAAGATTTAATTAGAAATAAAGAGGGTAAAATACATTAGTTAAAACTAAATCTAAAAATATATGTTGTGAGGAATTAAACAAGGCTCAATATATTAAATTTAGAATTTTTTTACAAATTTTATCTAACTAAAACTTAATTAAAACTAATATAATTTATTAAAAAATATATAAAAAGAAAAAAAAACAGGAAGAAACAAAAGTGAGGACCGAATGGCCAAATAGATAGTGCAGACGACCCAATTGGAAAAAAAAATTGTCGACCCGGTCGCCTCAACGGGTCGACCGAGAGACGATTCTGTCGCGACCTGCCGTTGGGGATCGCTTAAGAAAGTTATATTAATTACTGTAATTAATTTAAATGAAAAACGCTTTCACCGGAAACAGATCCTTTACAATTACCATTTATGACGGTATAAAACGGCATTAATTAGAATGGAATAAAACGCTCTAATGACGATTATTATTGCATGAGGTGCATTCTAGCTAATATAATAATTTCTTTTTTATTCATTTGACAATACACACTTTTACACAATTACATTATAGATGAGTAAAAAAGGAAACAAGCATTATGTTGATGTTTTCTTTCTTTTCAGTCTGAATAAACCATGGTTATAAATAGCGTGAAGCGTGGTGTGGTGGCATGTCCAAGCTACAAGCTTTAGCGGAGTTTTAGCGTTTTTATGGCGTGCATAAAAATATTTAGTTGTTTTATCGTATTTCAATATAATATTTACATTGAGTTCACAATAAGTGTTGTACATAATAATTAAAGTTAAAAACTCTCATTACATGCAAGAATATTCATTTTTTTAAGTTGAATTCAAAAAATCACCGCAACTCATGTCGTAGCACGCCTTAACCTATTGCGTTGCCTGGAGGCCGCGCCTCAAGCTTTAGCGCGCCTTAAAGCGAGCTATAGCGAGCTATAGCGAGTTATTTAGAACCATGGAATAAACATTATATTCGGAAAGTTTTTTTACGAAATTTTGTTATTCAGATATTATGTATTCTATTTTATCGACTTATATGTATTTTGTAATTTAGAATGCATGCTATATTTATTGACGAGTTTGTCTAACGGATGCTCACACGATTTAACTGTATCATAATAAAATTTTGAGTTATATTAATTTGAAATCAAATGTAATTGTGATAACTTGGCCCTAACTTATATATATTGTTTAATTTACGGGTATTACATGCATTTTCTTATTTGAAATGAAAGTTTGAGTTTAGTTAAGTAAATCAAACGAGTGCTCTATGAGCACCTCTTAGACAAACTTTATACTAATACTAACAAATCACACATTTATACTATTTTTTCAAAAAATATTTCGATATATCTTTGGGCTATGAGTGCGGCACCCATACTGTCCTCCTTTGTTTCTTTTCGAATTCAGATCTTTTATTCACAGTGGGTTTGTGCAATACTTGGACAAAAATTGTACTAAAAGAGTATACGCGCATGCCTTTGTATAGATGGACGGATACGTCTTGAAGAGATATTGTGAAAAACTTGAAGAGTGTTGCTTTAATGAAGGTACATCTTTAGCAATTCATAGAAGAGATTGATTGCTTTTATTTATGGGTGTTTTTTAAGCAAAATATTGCTTATTCGTTTGTATGTTAAATCCAATGAAAAAATGTCTTAAAAATGTGAATTAATGAATGTAATGAACAATCGATTTCAAATCTTTGATCATGGAAACCCTAAGTTACCCAAATATTTTTTATACATGCACTATTACTTTAACTAAATAACCAAGCTCAACGGAGCATATGACACAGTAGAACATATACAAATAGACAGTATGTGTAAAAAAGCGTATCAGAGGCAAAGTGGTAAAAACATAAACAAAATTGCTATAACACTAGCGGGTGGGATCAGACGAATGGTGATGTCTGAACGTGAAATCGAGCGACATAACATCTTTATTAACACCACAGTCATGATTCAAAATCCCAATTGACATTGGTGAACTATCTACATGTTTCATTATATTAATATTCAAAGTGATATGGTTGCATCGATGGGAATGCAAAATAATTATATGGGATGTAACACCAAGACTCATAAGCTCTGGTTCGAGGAATTAGAATGATCATTAAGGGACATTTATGTAAGTCAAATTATGACACGATGGACACTCCTTTCGGCAACATGGATTTGGTTTTTGGTGGCGATTTCAGGTAGTTTCTTCCTATCATCCCAAAAGGATTTGGCAAGGTATTGTTTGTGTCAGCCTATTTAAAATAGTAATACTTGTGGGACCATGGTAACGTGTTATAGTTAACTTACAATATGAGTCTATGTTGATTGTCGTCATGAAGTTGTCAATGTATGACATTGTTGAGTGGATTCTAGAGCTTGGTGTCACAAAGATGGCGAGGTTAACATTGACATACCTGATGAAATGACCAGTAAGGATTTAGGTGACACGGTAAGCTCAGTCGTAGACTTTGCTTCCCCTAATATGTTGAAAAACCTTGACGACAAAAAATATTTGACATAAAAATTCATTATTGCCCTATGAATGAGGTTGTTGACACTAGAGAGAATGTTGTCGGTTATTCCAGGCGAAGAAGTTACATACTAAAGTTGTGCAATATCTAGAAGTAACATAAGGTCCAAGTATAAATATAACTGTATTATATACAAAGTTCGTTAATGGTATGAAATTCTACGATGTACCCAACCATGAACTTAAATTGAAAGTTGGTGTACCAGCCATGTTGTTACAAAACATTGATCAATCAAATACTTTGTGCAACGAAACAAGACTTCGTGTCGATCGCTTAATAAAAAGTGTCATTCATGCCACTTGATCAACGAAATTCATTTTTGTAAACAAGTGCTTATCGCCTTTTGAAACTAAACCACTCATATCCGGTAATGCAATGGAAGCCATGGAAAAGCTACTGAACATCGTAAATATTTTTGTCATGGGAATAGCTACTCCCCTTATTTCGTCGAAGATGAACTGGGCTAAGCGATCTGCCGAAGCTGTGGGTTGTAAAAATACATCGGTAGGGGAGCGTTCCGCCTTAGAGTGAAGCACTTGCGCGAGTGGTAGTAGACGAAGCAGAAGCGAGAATGTCGGCTTGAGTAACTCAAACACTGGTGAGAATAAAGGATGGAAATATCAATGTATGATAAACATAGTAATGAAGCAGTTCCCATGCCCATCTCTTTCCCGATGACATCAAGAAAATTTAAAGGATAATTTCTCGGGCAAGCAGGTTGTATTTGTCACGACATGTTTTTACACACGGATAACTATATGTTGTCGTTTCTAATACTACTAATACCACCACCAACATGATCTATAAAGAAGTGCTACAAAATCTATGATCACTTTTACCTATATGTTCCGTTTATAGAATAAAGGATTGGTGTTTTTATTTTTAATTTTTTGCGGTATGACTTTAGTGTTTCATATAGCCTATATTTCAATGCTAAAAGTGTATATTTTACGTTTCTTTATTCATATGTGGCTCTTTTTAAATAATAGCCTCATAATATGCATTGTAATTTACTAACCTTTTCAACGTTTTCTTTAAAATACCCGTGAATTTCACGGGTCTTTTAGCTAGTACACATATACAATGCTATATTCATTCATTTTATGCATTTAATTTTCCTATATTGATATAAATGATATGAGTAAATTCACTCATATCAAACTCCCCCTTGCTAAGCAATTGTCGTGTCCTCACGCAATGACAAAATAAAACTACTAACCACACTTTTATTCAACTTTTGATAATTTATTTTGCAAAGACATAATGTAATGCTTTCATTATTTGAAAAATAACTTTTAGGATCATAAAACTCAAATAGATTCATCGTCCTCGACTTTTCACTTTTCCATGCCAAGTTTAAAAACAAGATCATTGTCAATCATAAGCCCCAATGTTAAGACCACTCATAAAAGCAATTTGTGTTAAACTCAATCTCCTTTTATTCCTAATTGTATCTCTAGATTTTAAATATTGTCATTCACCCAAAAGCTCATTTGCTTATTTGATATTTATTAGTCCAAAAATGAAGGCAAAAACGGTGTAAACTCAACACTCAAAACCTAACCTCGACTTCAAAAACCGTTGTCACTAAAGAAAGCCCACATTAAGGATAACTTAACACGATTTGAGGGATAAATCCCCGGATCCAAAATTTAGCTAATAGGACTACTTAAATCAACAATAAATCCTCCAAAGTCAATTTTGACCTTATTAATAGAGCTAGAAAAAATTACATCATACACCTTGAGGCTCTTTAAGATGTAAAAGTGATCCTTATTTATAATCCACACCCGAAGGCTCCTTGGACATAAACAAGGGAATTGACATTCACCATCCCACCTTATGGCTCATGATGATGAAGCAATTTTTATAAAACACGTCACCATGCCATACACCCTAAGGCTCTAATGACAAGGTTAGTGCTACATGACTCCCACCCGAAGGCTCTTAGAGAACATGTTTATATTTATTCTTCTTATTATCATGATATATATAGTAATCCAAATTTCCGCAATCCCATGATCAAAAGTCCATGACGCTGACACCCTTAATGTGTTCTCACTTTAATTACAAGGGAAGAAAAGGAAGAAAAGGAAGGAGTTACGAGTTAAGATATTAAGCCTAAACCGCTAAAACTTCATTTATTAAGCAATTTATTATTCAAGCGTGGAAAATAAATACGTGGAGATTAAATCAGACACAAAAATACTTACACAAGGAAGAATTAACCTTAAAAACTTATGATTAAACTTTATCATCTCTTGTTCTCAAAATTGTAAAATTTCAAAAATATAAGAATAATGGATACTTAGCCTATTAAATCAAAGTTTTGGGTTTTCAAGTCATCTATAGGATCTTACATCTTCTTAGACTCTTTCAAGTTTAGAATTTGCATTTTAATGTTCCCTTGATAAATGACTTTCTAGGATCAATTATAGGAACTTGCGAAAAGTTCTTGTTCTTAAACTCGTATGAGTTAAGACTTTCGCGTTTTAAATTTCCCTATATAAAAGTCTAGCAAAACTTGATTTAAACACGTTAAGGAAAAAACTAAGGTAAAAACCAAGTCGAGTCAAAAACTATTTTTATTTTTACCAACGGAAAGGCTACATTTGTGTCAAAAACACTTATTTTCTTTATTATTAAACACAAAATAACACTAAAAATTTAATTTTTTTATGAAAAACGAGAAAAACAATTACGTTTGAACACGACAAAAGCAATTGCAAGCGATTATATTGATTGACTCCCCCATGCTAAAACCAAACATTGTCCTTAATGTTTCCTAGCTCAAGAGTAACACCCCCTTGCTAAAACACGAAGAGTCTAATGCAAAAGTCCTAACATGGAAAGAGCACACAAATCTATAAGCCGTTTATGAATTATGCTTCAAGATAAAACGTTAGTCGATAAAAATCAAAGGATAGTGAGTGCCCCTTTTTGACAATCAAAGTATGGAAGCTCGAGTGGACCGACAAAAACCGAACACGGGAGTCTTCAATGATTAGGGTAATACCTAAGATTTACAACATAACAAAACACGAGCACGAGCTTGAAAAGATCAAGCCTTATTAGTGTTAGAAAATAGAAAGAAGATAGAATGTATGGGACTCCCCCACAAGGCACCTCGTTTTTGTTAACCGAGTCATGAGCTCGACTCGATTCCCGCATTCATTGGTCCTTAGAGAAAATGGTAAAAACCGGGATAATGGAATAAAATCCAACATAAAGCACGATGCTGGGGTCAAAGATCACATCCTCGTTGTCGGATGACAAACGAAAGGATGAAACTCCAACACAAATCTCCAAAAAGAGATGGTGGTCACAAATCATAAAATCGATGTAGTATGCTCCCTGAGACAAACTCGCACCAAGATGATCGAAAAATCTTTCAATTATTGCATCGGTGAAAGGCCGAGATTTCCCTAAATCAATGAGTCTGGGGTCGAATACCTCATCCTCGGGAGAGAAAGGAATAGACAACACGGTGTAGTCCCCCCATGCTAATCCAAAATCATATAAAGCACATGGTAATGGTGGGATAAAAGTCTCAACCATAGTGGTATCAAATTTCTTATCTTTAACGACCATTTCACTCTTAGGAATGTGATCAATCGGGTCATGGTACTCAATATGAGACACATGAAAAACCCGCACATTAAGGTCAATGTGGGTGAGATGAGAACTTGGGACGAAATCATCATCAAGTAAATTCTCTAAAAAAAGAGCGTCCCCCTCCGAGTCAAATTCATCAATACCCGGTGGTATCGAATCATTAGAAGCAAGAAACATGTCAATCTCTTCAATAAGCGGATCACTATCCTCAACGGGGATAGGAGATGGAGAGAAAGACTTGGTATTAGGCTTAGAATTCAAAGCTTCGATCTTAGAAATGAGAAGATAGACGTTGGATAATTTTTCACGAAGAATCACGTCTTCCACATCTAAATGAGTAAGTTCATCGGAGAACTTCTCAAGGATCGGAATAGTCAAATCAACCTCATTTCCCGGTGGAAATGGGTCTAAAGGAGTACGTTCAAAGGTGAACCTCTCAAAAATCGGATCACTATCATCCTCATTTCCCGGTGGAAATGGGTGAAGAAGAGTAGGTTCATCGGGAAACCCCTCATAATCCGAGTCGTGAATATCATCTTTATAAGAAAGTTCATCAGAGAACTCCTCATTAGAAAATTCACTAGAAGTCGTATCATACTCAAAATCTTCATTTCCATCACAATTTTCATCATTAGAATTGGAGAAAATCTCAAAGTGATTGGAAGAAGTAGAGTCATCACAATGTGGCAAATCACACGTTTCATTGGAAATACCATCGAACTCTCTTGGGTTTTGGACAAGAATCTCAACACTAGACTTTATTACTTCGTTCGATTCCGTTTCCGGAGTTGTGATGATATCCTCAGCTCCTAGGATGGGTAAATTCTCAGGCTCCATAGCCGGCAAGACAAGAAAAGGAAGTACGATTGCACTAGACGAAGGATGTTGAGCAATAAGATCTCACAAAGAAATAGTACTCTCCTCGTCATCATCAATAAGAAGAGAACGCTCGAGTTCACGAGTAGCAAGATACTTTGCTTCCTCTTGAGCTTGTTCTTTCTTTTGAATCTCAATGCGTAATCCATTATAATCTTGCATAAGTTGTCTAATCTCACATTCTCTTTTAAATTCTTCATCAATTATCTCTCCATGATATCTTCGACTTCCCAATTCATTAGTTATATCGTTAATCTCTTGAACAATTTGTCTCTTTTCTTGCAACATATCTTCAATGCTTTTTTCAACAATTTCAACATTCCTTTGATTCATTATTTGTTGGAACATTGTTTCAATTCGTTTAAATATATCACTATCGAGAGAAAATAGTTGGGATTGGTCAAAACGAGAAAATAGTGAGGATTGGTCAAAACCGGAAGGAATGGAATCATAGCAAGGAATGGGCTCATAAAAACTTTGATCCATCGGTTGACAACAAAAACTCTCGTGAGGACCTTCACAATACTCACAACAAAGATATTGTTGTGATAAGCTCGATGAATCTTGTGGATAACAATTATCATTATAGTTTTGATTGTAGCCCGGTTCTTGCTTGTAATTAAGCGAGAATCGATGCGAACAATTAATTCCAAAATGAGAATTGTTTCCACATAACTCACACGAGGGTGTCTCGTATGTTGGGTGGGGAGGTGGGTAAAAATCGAGAGGATTATTTGAAAAATTCGGATTTCCACATGAAGTAATATCATTACAAAAAGAACAAAATCCAACTCGTAAATCGTGACGTAAATCATTTCCACAACGCTCACACGTACACCACCGACATGGTAAAAGACCATATAACGGTTCTCCACACCCTACACAATTGACGAAGGAATTCATAGAAGAATTAAAAATTGGAGGGTGAGGAGAAAAGAATTAAACATGATTTAAGAAGATTATTTTTGGTATTTTTCATAAATCAATCAAAGATTGACAAAAACAAGGAATAAGGATAATTACTATGGAAGTAATCTACCCTCGGTCGACTTTGAAACGTAGGTGAAAACCTAACCGTCTCGAGGTTCAATAAGTAAACTACAAAAATAATATTTAATACTATTTGAGTCGGCAAACCAATAATCGATCGTCCCTCTCAATATATGCACAAGCAAGCGGGGAAACGAGGTGGCACAAAGCACTTAAAAACCTTTTTCATTAGACGACCTTTTATAGCTCGTCGCCTTATACCCACTTTATAGTTTTTATAAATCGAGTTCAAACTTTTTATTAGTATTTATATATTTTGCCTTTTATTTTCGTTTTGGATTCGAATACAATAGCTAGGTGATGAAATCCCAACTAAGGTCTTATTTGGAAGTAGGTAAATTTATTGTTCTATATAATATAATATAGTAATAACCAAAAACACGAAAACGATATATACTATAATAATAGAAAAATAACAAAACTTTCCGAGGACGGAAAAGGTCCTCAAATCAACGATCAACAAATCTCCACGAACGAATCATACACAAGATCCCCGGCAGCGGCGCCAAAATTTTTGATGTGATGAGGAATGTCGGTTTATTTTAATTAGATACGTTATAGGTAAAATTTAGGAAATTACCCTTAGTAAAAGGTAATAATCCATAAATAAGCCAAAGACGAATTCAATTAAACACGAGAGTGATCCTGGTTCGTTGTACACAAGGACCTTATCAATTTGAGACGTTCGTTTTAATTTGGACAACTGATTCGAATTGGGTTTCGCTTTTTATCTAATATTAGTTCTACCAATTTTTAAATCCAAAGTGCATGAATCTTACCCTAATATTAAATCTATTAGACAATTATTTAAAACTATATAAATATTAAACAATTTAAAATTATAATCTATTTAAAATCAATTTATTTAAAAATTTACTTTTATTTTTTTAATTAAACAAAATCTTTTTTTAAAAACTAATTTTATTAAAAACTAAATTAATTAAAACAATTTAAAAGTTTTCTAAAAAGTAATAAAATATTTCTATTTATTTTATTTATTTATTATTTTATTTATATAGAAACTATGTTTATTTAATTTTTAAACTATAATGAGAATCTAATTTAAAAAAAATCTTATCAATGAAAAGTATATATATTTTATACTTTTAAAAACTTACTTACTTAAAAGTCAAACTTTCTTAAAAATGTTTAAAAGCTGGGAGTGAAAGTTAACAAACGTTATATAAATGAATAAAGTAATAATAAAACTAAAAGATCATTGAGATCAGTTGGTTAAGGCGTAGGCCTGTGAATGCCTAGGTCTCGAGTTCGAGTCCTATAAATGGAAAGTTTTTGGTGTTATTATTTTTTGGACTAGAAATTTTTAGGTGCTCAGTGATAATTATCACAGCAAACCAAACAATATGTTTGTCTGCACATTTAAGCATATCAGTACTCAAAGTAGTAACTCAAAGCAAATAACCATAAAATTCACAAACCCAAGCAATCAAACTTAGTACATAAAAGATATGGTTAAGTCCTCCCATATAATAGCCTAATAACCAATTAAAACAAGCAAGAGCAGATTCAACAATACAGATATCCAAATTCAGAATAAAGCCAATTCAACAGATAACCAGTGATACAAAGACTTCTAAAAGGGAAATAATCAGCAGATTATGTGTACTCAACATTACTACTAAAATCAACCCATTAATATTATCAGCAGACTATATAAAAAGAAATACATTCTAAACAAACTAATAGATTCAAATCATATCATGGTTAAACTAACTTAGTAGATTATCAATTAAACAGACTCAGTAAACAAGGTAATACTATTAGCACAGGTATTTATCCAAGATCAGTAACAAAACTAAACTTATCAGACTCAAATAATTCTAAACATATTAGATTTATCAAAACTTAAACACTCAAATCAAATCAGAAAGCATATATTAAACAGTAAGTAGATTAACAAATTTTATCAATCAAACATCAACTAAACTAAATTAACCCATAAAATTAACATAAACATCGAGCATACCTTTTTGAGAATCCTTTGTTGCAGAAGAATGCGCTGAGCATTCTTAATCACTAATCGACACCAATCATCACTCCACCATCTCTCGAGCCATGAACCAAAACAATCTAATCGAACCAACTACCATGGTTCGAACCAAAATCATCAACGAATAACTGACAGCTTATGTTTTAAGCTTTTCCAGTAGGGAAAAACTTTATCCCAAGAACTCAATCGAATAATATTTTACCTTTATTCCAGTAGGGAAAAGCTTATCTTACCTTCATTATTAAATTTAAGCTATTTAAAAAACTCAATCGAATAATATTTCATATAATAACAATATAGATTAAATGAGGAATAATTGCAATAAAAATTTTAACAGTAAATAAAATCAAGACAAATTTAACTCAAAGTAAACTTCTATTAATCACTGAAATTTGATTACAATACTATTAAAATAAAAATACAATTACTCCTACATCTATTTTGACATTATAACTGTAGAGTAAAATTGGAATATATAAATTACATTTTTCTGGGGGTTTTTGTAGGCAAACCCCAAGGCCTTGTTGAGGAGTTTGTTGAGAAGCATCTTGAATATTGGCCATCCAATCTTCATTCTCTTCTTCTCTCTTGATCAAACGATGGAAAAATGCTCTCTCCTCACACGGATTGCCAAGGTGGCAATCCTTGTGTTTGTTGTGCTAGTTTGAATCTGATGTGCCATGATCTTATTAGATGAATGGTTATTTGTGAGGTGTTTCAACCAATCAGAGGTGAGCTGTGATGAGAGAGGGGGCCACGTCACCTTGATTGGGGCATCATCAACCTCCTAAATAGTTGGGAATTTTTATCAAGCGCGTGGAGTGCAATTCCCTTAGATGGAAAAACCCCCAATTTGTGTTTTGATCTGGGGTTTGTGGAATAGTGATAGGTTATCTGTATTTATTACTTGAAACGAGAGAGAGAGGGTAACATTGGATGTAACGAAAGTGTGTGAAGTTTGACCAAGGAAAGTGAATAACTTTTCACTTTATATAATATATAACCGTCCCATTAACCCTAATGGGCTTTGAAAACATATACTCCTCTCGTCTAGTTATAATGGCAGTTGGGCTTGGGCCCTTATTAAACTACCCACTGTTTATATAAGTTATTGATATGGGGCTTGATATTTGGTAATAGACTGGTTGTTACGAGTCTTTAGGATAGATTAGTATATATCCTAGTCTTTAGCAGAGATTAGGTTTCCGGTATTCTAGATAAGTTTGTTGTATTCTTCAGTTATATATATATTGATCAATACATATCTCACCAAGTCAAGGTGACTGATTAAAACTCTATCATGGTATCAGCCTAAAAAAAAAACCTTCCTGGCCGAGTTCTCTACTTTTTCTCTCATGGCTGGCGATTCAACTATTGATTCTCCTCTTCCTCTTGCAACTGTTCTTCACATGATTACAATCAAACTGTCTTCTACCAATTATCTTATATGGAAGAATCAGATGATGCCCCTTCTAGCTTATCAGAAGCTCACAGGTTATGTTGATGGCTCCATTCCTATGCCGTCATCTACCATAACTTCTGGTGAGTCTACTTTGCCAAACCTCGCCTATTCTTCATGGGTTGCTGCTGATCAAAGAGCCCTAATTCTGATTCAATCTTCACTATCTGAGGAGGCCATGGCCGAGAACCTCGGTCATTCTACATCCCACTCTCTTTGGTCTGCCTTGCAGGCAGTCTACTGCCATAATTCGGTGGAACGAATGCATACATTAAGGGACTCTCTTTGTAATCTCCAGAAAGGCTCCTCTACTGTGGTTGAATTTGCTAGAAAATTTAAAGCTATCTGTGATCAATTAACTGCTATTGGCCACCCCCTTGATGAGACCGATAAGTCTCATTGGTTTCTCTGTGGCCTTGGTTCTTCGTTTGAAACATTCTCTACAGCGCAGAGATTAATCCGCCCGCGACCATTGTTTCGTGACCTTGTTTTCCAAGCAGATAGTCATGAAACCTTTTTACAATCTGTTACGGGTACTACAGTTGCTCTGGTTGCATTTTTTGCTACCTCCACTCATGGCTCATTGTCTCATATTGCAACCACGGGCCGGGGTGGTCGTACCCAATATCGTGGTGGTTCCAACCGAGGTCGTGGTCGTGGTAACAGAAGACCTCCTCATTGTCAATTATGTGATACAGATGGACACTATGCGCCTAAATGCCCGGATCTGCACACATTTGCTAATCGATCTCCAACTATTGATGCTAATTTAGCCCAGGCCTTTAATGCTCAGTGCAACGTTTCTACATCATCTCCGGATTGGTATGTTGATATAGAGGCATCTTCTCACATGACCCCGACATCTTCGAATCTCGATTCAACCACCACTTAATCTGGTAATGAAATTGTTTTATTTGGAAATGGAAATGTTGCATCTATTTCTCATGTTGGCAAATCATGTATTACTCCTAATATTGCTTTACATGATGTTCTTGTGGTTCCTAACCTTACTAAAAGTCTACTATCTGTTAGTAAACTTACACAAGATAATCCGGTTGATGTTTTGTTTTCTGATCATGTGTTTTTTATTCAGAATCGTCTTTCAAAGGAAACTCTAGCACAGGGGCGCCGTAGAAATGGTTTATACGTGCTTGAAAAAGGTCAACATGCATTCCTAGCAAAACTTCTTCTAGACGTTTGCAAGCATCATTTGAATTGTGGCATTGTCGATTAGGTCATATGTCTTATGACATTATTTCAAGTTTAAATAAGTTAGGTTGTTTATCGGTTACGTCTGTATTACCGACTCTAAGATTATGTTCTTCATGTCAGTTATCAAAAAGTAAGCATTTACCTTTTGATCTTAATTCCAAACGTGCTTCACATATTTTGGACTTAATTCACTGTGATTTGTGGGGACCTTCCCCTGTTACTTCTATGGATGGTTACCGGTATTATGTTATTTTTGTTAATGACTATTCCAGGTTTACATGGTTTTATCCCTTGAAAGCAAAGTCCGATTTTTACAGTGTGTTTGAGAATTTTGTAGCACTGGCCCAAACTCAGTTCTCGTGCAACATCAAAGTTTTTCAATCAGACGGGGGTACTGAATTTACAAATGAACGAGTTCGCAACCTTTTGTCCAAAAATGGCACACATCATCAGATGTCTTGCCCTTATACTCCGCAGCAAAACGGACGGGCTGAACGGAAACATCGTCATATTACAGAAACCGGCTTAGCAATGATGTTCAATGCAAATGTTCCTGCTCAATTTTGGACATACGCATTCAGCTCCGCTACATACATTATAAACTGATTGCCTACCAAGCTTCTTGGGAATAAATCTCCGTATGAATTGGTGTTTTCTTTGAAGCCTAACTATGGAAATTTTAAGGTGTTTGGCAGTTGTGTTTTTCCTTATCTTCGTGATTATGCTTCCCATAAGCTTGCACCACGAAGTGCTCCTTGTGTCTTCATTGGTTATAGCACTCAATACAAGGGCTACAGGTGCTTTGATCTTTCCACCCGCCGCATATACATTACGTGCCATGCCCAGTTTGATGAGACTATATTTCCTTTTGCTGGTCTTTCTTCCACGGCATCACCTGCTCAGCTACTTTTATCCACATATTGTGATGCTTCCTCGGACGCCACAGCCACACCATCTGCCACAGCCACACCATCTGCCACAGCCACACAATCAGCATCTGTAATCTCATCGCCTGCTGCACCTTGTGATTTGTGTATTGATACACCTTCTCACCAGCCACATAATTTACCACCTGTTTCGGCCTCTACCTCATCGCCGATTGTTGAATCTGAAACATTAGTCCCATCTGGTCATCATATGGTGACCCGTTCTAAAACAGGTACATTCAGACCTCGACATATTGCCGACCTCACCCATCTATCTTCTTCCGCTCTTCATCAAGCCTTGTTTGCTTCAAAAGAGCCAAAAGGCTTTAAGACGGATACAAAAGATCCAAAATGGTATGCTGCTATGTGCCTTGAAATGGCAGCATTGAAACACAATAATACTTGGGATTTGGTACCTCGTCCCACTCGTTCGAATGTAGTTGGTTCAAAATGGGTTTTTCGAACAAAATTCTATGTTGATGGTACTGTTGACAAATATAAAGCCCGTCTCGTTGCTCAAGGTTGTACTCAGGTTCCTGGTCTCGATTATTCTGCAACATTCAGTCCAGTTGTTAAGGCCTCGACGGTACGTATCATTCTTTCTCTTGCTGTCTTAAATAAATGGGATCTCCATCAATTAGATGTAAAAAATTCCTTCTTGAATGGAAATTTATCGGACACTGTTTATATGGAACAACCACCGGGATTTGTTGACTCAAAACATCCAAATCATGTTTGTCTTCTCAAGAAAGCTCTTTACGGGCTTAAACAAGCACCATGTGCCTGGTTTCAACGCCTCAGCATGTTTCTTATCAGTATGGGTTTCACATGTAGTCGAGATGACACATCTTTGTTTGTCTTTAAGAGAGACTCTTTGATTCTCTACTTACTGGTATACGTCGACGATATTATCTTGACTGGAAATAGTGCCACCTTAATTTCTCGCTTTATTACTCGCCTCAATAAATAATTTTTGATCACTGATCTTGGAAAAATAAATTACTTTCTTGGGCTCGAAGTATCTTACCATAAGTCAGGTATATTTCTCAGTCAATTAAAATATGCTCATGATATTCTTGCACGTGCTCAGTTGCTAGAAGCCAAATCAGTTGCTACACCTCTATCGACCTCAAGCTACTTTACTAGCCATGGTATTCCATACTCTGATCCGACTCACTATCGCTCACTCGTTGGTGCTCTCCAGTACCTTACTATTACAAGACCTGATCTTTCTTATGCTGTCAACCAAGTGAGCCAATTTTTGCACAACCCCATGCAAGATCACTTTGAGGCTGTTAAACGAATTCTACGCTATGTCAAAGGCACTCTATCTTATGGTCTCTCATTCTCTCATGCGCCTTCACCTACCATCTTGGGCTATTCTGATGCGGACTGGGTACGTTGTATTGAAACACGCCGTTCAACTGATGGTTACTCCATCTTTCTTGGTGGAAACTTAGTCTCCTGGAGTGCTAAGAAACAACCAACGGTTTCTTGATCTAGTTGCGAGTCGGAATACAGGGCCTTGGAAAATACTGCTTCAGAGATAGTATGGGTCACTCATCTCCTTAGGGAACTTCATGTTCTACCTTCAGGACGTCCTACTATCTTATGTGACAATCGTAGTGCTCTTTTTCTGAGTCAAAATCCTGTTTCACATAAGCGAGCTAAACACATTGATATTGATTATCATTTTGTACATGAACTGGTACTATCTGGAAGATTGCACACCCAATATGTATCTACACATCTGCAGGTCGCTGATATTTTTACCAAGAGCCTTCCTCGTCCGCTTTTTGAAGAATATCGATCCAAGCTTCGTGTCGGACCATCCCCCTCTTAGCTTGCGGGGGGTAATAGACTGGTTGTTACGAGTCTTTAGGATAGATTAGTATATATCCTAGTCTTTAGCAGAGATTAGGTTTCCGGTATTCTAGATAAGTTTGTTGTATTCTTGAGTTATATATATTGATCAATACATATCTCACCAAGTCAAGGTGACTGATTAAAACTCTATCATTTGGGCTTTGTTTCATCCGTCCCTTATTTATTTTGGTTTTGGGCTTGGGCCCATGTAGTGAATAATACAATCTGTCTCATGGTTAATGTCACATGGTATTGGGCTTTCAGGACCAATAACCAAATGTGGGTGCCACAAGGCCCAATAATATTTTTAAAGTTAAATCATCTAAAAACGAACTTGTCTTTTCGCTTTTTGATCTTTTCTTCATATCTCGTGTCGTTTTTGCCGGTTTTCGTGATCTCGGGTACTTACACACATGAAACAATAAATACACATATACAATGCTATATTCATTCATTTTATGCATTTAATGTTCATATATTGATATAAATGATATGAGTAAATTCACTCATATCAGTACGCCGCACATTTCATTTGTGCGCCGCACTTTCTGAAGGATTTCTAAGTACGACGCACTTACCTATTGTGCGGCGCACTTTCTGGAAAATATAAGTCCGCCGCACTTCCCACAAGTGCGACGCACTTTTTGTCTAAACGAACTTGCAACTGATTAATGTCATTGCTTTTCAAAAACCAACCCAAACTGCCTTTTAGATTCTGTGAATTTGTAAATATATAGTTCATCATCATTTTCAAAAAAAGAAAAACATAAAAACACCAAAAATATTAGTTTTGTTTTCGTTTTGATTTAGCTTCTTATCCTTTTATAATCACAAAAATTAAACAATATACATATATATATATATATATATATATATATATATATATATATATATATATATATATATATATATATATATATATATATATATATATATATATATATATATATATATATATATATATATATATATATATATATATATATATATATATATATATATATATATATATATATATATATATATATATATATATATATATATATATATATATATATATATATATATATATATATATATATATATATATATATATATATATATATATATATATATATATATATATATATATATATATATATATATATATATATATATATATATATATATATATATATATATATATATATATATATATATATATATATATATATATATATATATATATATATATATATATATATATATATATATATATATATATATATATATATATATATGTGTATATATATATATATATGTATATATATATATATATATATATAATTAATTAAATAAATAAATATAATAATAGTAATAAATATATATATATATAAAATGTCTTTTTGCAAAATATTGAACGTTTGTTTAAATCCTCGATTGTGGGGAAAAAACTTTTAAACCTCATATTTCAAATAAATAAAAATTTAAATAAATAAAAATTTAATAGCAAACGATTGTAAATATAAAACAATCCCAAAAGAAATCAAATCACCCAAGTTTTCAACCCAAAATCCATCCAATAATGATTTTGTCGTTATAAATATATATGAAGAGGATGTTGAAACCCAACCCACCCGAACATATAATTATTATCGATCCCGATGATCAACCCTTGTGGAATAGTGCTAGTACCGTAGCACCGACTCCTAATTCAGCCATTGTTCGAATCGATGTTGATGACAACTATGTTATTAACAATACCCACTTGAAAATGGTCAATAGAATAAATTCGATGCTCATTTGCGGGCCGATCCGCATGACCACATTCGTGAATTTCTCGCAATCTGCGACATGTTCAAATATGGTGAAACTCAAACTGAAGTTATCAAACTTTTGATATTTCAACTATCCTTAGCCGAAGATGCTAAAATATGGTTCGAAAAACTTAATGAAGATTCTATAACATCGTGGGAATAAATGAGAAGAGCTTTTATAAACCGATTCTTTCTACCTTCGTTATTTGAACGAATTTTACTTGAAATCAGAAATTTCTCTCAAACCACATGTGAAAGTCTAACCCAAGCCTGGTTACGACTTAAGAACATGCTTCAAAAATGCCATGGGCATGGTCTGACCAAAAGAGATATTATTCAAATATTCTATCATGGTTTAGACGAATCGACTCAAGCAATCCTTGATGGAATAGATGGAGGAATCTTCCTCTACTAAACTCCAAAACAAGCTTTTCAATTTCTTGAGGACAAAGTTCTTTTTGAAGTTAATTGGCCCAAAATGTCTCGAAACAAAGATAATGGAAAATTTGCCTCTTTCGCCGATGAAAGTAGTATTGATACCTCTCGATTAATGAAGAAGTTGGATGCTCTTGAAGCTAAAATGTACTCTCATTTCTAAATCTTTAAAGAAGAATTATACGAGATGCATGAAAAATATAACGATCTCGAAGGTAAACTCGCTTCTAAAAATCGGATGAACGATGACACGCTGATGTTTGGACGTCATGAATCAAATCACCTTGGAGGTTGTGAAAACCAAAATACTCATGATTTGCATTCTCACTAATGTCAACCTCAACCTCAATCCGAAATCGTTCTTGAGAGAACAATCGCTAAATTTTTGGATAGTCAAAGAGTTGCAAATAATTTTTTGAAAGAGACCGTTAACATTATGAGTTTAAAGATGAAGCAAATTGAAAAAAAATTCCAAAGTATTTTAGAAAACATGGAAACAAAAATTAGTGAGTTGTCAAAGCTTCAAACTCATGTCTCTTTTGATCAAACCGTTAGGACTAACTCATCTCCTCATCCTTCCGCTCGAGTTGAGCACGTGAATGTCGTATTCACGAGGAGTGAAAGATCCGAAGACCCTCCGAAAACCCAAAAGTATCTGCCACCTCCTATCATCATTATAAGTAAAATCGAAAAACGTAAACCGTTTAAAACAGCGAAGAAGGATTTTTATGTGGTCAAATCGAAAGAATATCCATTTTTGGAGTATATACCGAAAGTACCGTATCCTCAACGTTTAAAAGTGGACCATTCCCACTTGAACCATATTGTAAATGTATATTGATCTAAATACAAAAATAGTAATAGTAGTATTAGTATAATAAGTAGAAATAATAATAGAACTATAAAAAATATTTAAAAAAAAAGTTTTCTTGTTTAATTTTTATTACTTTCGTTCATCTATGTGTTTATATTTGTTTGTAAATGGTTATATATATATTTTCAATTAATAAAATCTGAAAAACTAAAAAAAAACAGTGTCTTCTGTCGTAATAAAACCGCCGTACATATGATGTTGTGTGGCGCACTTTTGTAAAAATATCGGTTTTTTAAAAGCAATGTGGTTGATATGTGTGTTTAAAAAATTAAAAATCCAAATAGATTTTATATTCTCCTTAATTTTTCATTTGCTAATGTTTTGTGTGCTATTAGTAAAATGTGAATAAATAAAAATTTAAAAAAAAATATAAAAAATATAAACCGAAAAACTTTGTAGTTTTTAAGTATGACGCGTCGTATCTCTACTATTGTAACCAAAAAAAATCAAGAACTTTGTGGGTGTGTTCCCTGGAAACCCTCACGAGACTATAACTCGTCCATTCGGTACACCGAGGGGTTTATAGGCTTGTTACATACGCTAAATGCAATCGTGGTGCCTACGAAAGTGTGCTTTAGAATTTTACGTTTTTTGTAGTTTTGTCTATTTTGCAGATTTAATAAAAAAGGTGAAACTTAGATTGGATTGGTGATAGATTATCATTTGGGGACATGTGATATATATTTGGATCGGTGTAGATATTGTTGAATTCACATGGTGATGGCGCTCCTCTTTACGCTAATTTTTCAGAATTGAATCGAAGACATAATAAGCCCCGGGAAGTCTCGTTTCTCTTATATTTATTTTTCCTAGTTGTCCTACTTTTAAGTTATATTCTAAATTATGCATATCGTTAAACTTAAGTGTGGGGGAAAATGATTTGGAAAATGTGACTCTTTATTAAACAAAAACGTTTGTTCGCCCTCGGTAATCTATAAAATTATTTTTTTTGCCACTTTGGTTAACATATTAGAATAAAACTTAGAAAAAATGGTTGGTTGCTAGTTACCCGGATTGATTGGTTGATTTTTCATAATAGTTTGTTCGCGGTTGGTTATTAGTATTGTACCATTTTAATGGAGACGAGGGTTACAAACTTTGTGCTTCATATTTTTTGTGGTGTACACTTATATCAAGTTTAAGGAATTAGTAGTTGTGAAGGGCATGCTAAAAAAAAGTGATGAAAATAAAGAAGTCAAATCGAAAAAAAAATAAAGACAAAAAAGTGAATGAAAAAATAGCTAATGAGCTATATGTATATATATGAAGATGAAGGAAGACGAAATTTTTTTTCAGATATCGATTAGCCAATGTGTTAAGACGTGATATATGTGTGTTTTCGATATGTGATTGAAAAAAAATTGTAATAATTCATGGTTTTTGGTACGTTTGGTGGCTAGCAACAGGGGTAATTTTAAACATGTAAAAAAATTATTATTTTTCTTTTCTTGCTTGACGACAAGCAAACCCTTAAGTGTGGGGGAGTGTTTTCTCTTTTAGCAAAATTCTTATAATAAGCCAATTGTTATAAAATATAGAGAATGACAATGGAGGAGGAAGAGATAATTACTATTGAGTAGATTCTCTAATGAATACAATGTGACCTTTATATATAGGTCTTTAGGGACTGTAACCTCCTAGCACATTAACCACTAATTAAAAGATAATAAACTATACATTCATGGTGAATATATATACATAATGAATATATTTATAACACTCCTCCTTAGATATTCACTGTTTGTTATACTTCATAATCTACCTCATTAAAAACTTATTCAAGAAAAAACCCAATGGGATAAAAACTTGAGAAGGGAAAAAGAGTGCAGTGTGCATAATCCTCCTCCTCAAATTAACGTATATCTTTCAAGCGTCAAAGTCTGGTACGTTCCTCAAAAACTTTTGTCAGCAATGATTTTGTAATGAAGTCCACTCATGCATCCGATTATGTCCTATAAATATGACAATATATGTGTAGCTTCCAATCCAATGTCAAATGCATTGGTTAGAAAATAAACATTGTTAATACATATATTAAAAGAGAAATATACAATATCAGGGCGCATATTGATTGCAAAAATTGACATTAAAACTTTAATTGCACTTCTCGTAGGACCAAAAAATTTTCTTTGAAACATGTGTAAAAACAAGATGATATGCATCCAAATGAATTTTGATCGATATAAGAGTTCATTTTGCTTCATCAAGTAAGTTATTTATAACTTTAACGCATGCTTCCATAAGTTGAAATTGCTAGACATGCTTGAGGCATTATGGATCCTTCATGAAATATTAGAGCTCTAATAAAATGTATAGGAGACAAACTACATACTTTTTACATTGACTTTCTCATAGAATATCAATAATATATTTACATCCACCTCTAGTCCACAATTCATGTCTTAAAGCATGTAACTTTAGAGCTCTTAATTCGGTTGTGCACACAACCCATGTATATTCAATAGATTTTACACATTAATGTGTATGGACTTCTTGTCCTAATACTCCTCTATTTTTCAAGTGATTTCCTCTTTTCATGATGGTCAATCATTTTCTTGAGCTCACTTTTGAATAATAATTCATTCATGATCCTCACCATGCAAAATAATAAGCGCTATATTGTATGTAAACAAATTATCGACGTCATTTTTTTTCGCTTTCATATGATTCTAGACATGATAAAATTTATTGAGATCTCATTGGTTATTTTAATGTTCTATTAAGAACCTTTATGTCTAGTGCCTCTTTGTGAGACTATCATGGGGTCTTTTATAGCTCGAACTACCATATTATTTTTATGTCCTTGAGGGACAAAGTAGGAACATGAGTAGCTAAAACTTTGTTATTTGTCAATGTATATGTATGGCTATAGATTACCATTGAATAATAAATTCATAAAATATATATCGAGGATCAATAAAATATGGTAATTCATTTCGAACTTGTAGTTACTTATGTCCTCCTGAAGGAATTACCCCTTTGTCTATATCCCTTATATTTGCACAAAAGATAGGACAGGCTTGGGTTATAACCAAAACCAATTATGAAATGGAGGATCAATAATAATATATTGACATGATGCTAATTTTGTTTTTGTGTATATGATAGTGTGGCCCCATACAAAAACATAATATTTTCTCTCATTATCATTGAATAATGTAGAAGTAATTCAGTTCATATTCACAATGAATTACTTACTCTAGAATGTTATGATCGCATTTTAGTATGTCGAGCTATTAATCATGCAAACATGAAGTTGCAATTTTTATTACCATTTAGACGATGCATCGATTTATAGAATTATAAATGGTTCATACAATGGATATGTATGCAAACGTATATCCACTTGTTTTCTTTCCAGAAAATTAAGGGATTGAGTCGTGAATCTAGTTGGTAGATAAATAATCAACTTTCTTTGAGAGATAAAACATTTAGATTGAAGAATCTAATCAATTTATAGTTTTCACATCATTAATGACTCGTGATGGTATCACGAGTCATGCAAAAAGGATTATAATTATAGGCCATAAACTTATGTTATGGCTAGTGATAATATTTCAATAATATATGTATAATGTATGTCGAGGAAAATGCAACCTAATACATAATTTTTATGAAATTTCATTCCTCATGACAATTTTATATGTTTTTTTAGGAGCAACAATGTGTTAGCATAGATATTTATATCTATGAATATAGTGTGTAATATTTTTGACACACTTGTATTTTTCATACATCACATTGAATTTTACATAATCATATTTTCGTCTGCTCGTTTTTATTTTGCCACTATTAGTGATTAGTATTTTCATATTACTTGACCATATCCTTTAGGATGATAAACGGTCTTTAAAAATTTATTATCTTATTATCACATTCACTTGAGGGAACGAATATCTTGATTTTTTTTTATTATCAGATTCTCATGAGAGAATAAAAGTCTTTAAGTTGATCATTTCATCACATTCACTTGATGGAATTAAGATCTTTATGTTGATCATTTCTTCACATTCACTTGATGGAATTAAGATCTTTATGTTGATCATTTCTTCACATTCACTTGAAGGAATAGAGATTTATACATTGATTATTATATTATCACATTCACATGAGGGAATGGATACATTTTAAAACTCAATATTTTTTTGTCTATTAAAAAGACAGTATGAAGACATGAACAAGACAAAAAAAGTCTTTGGGATATTTCTATTATAGAAGCAAGTTGTAAAAGTTATAATTGAAAATGTCCGATAAACTTGATTTTGATAAAACCATACCATCATTTAAAAAAACTACATGATTTGAAAATGCAAATACATAATAAGGGTATGTAGAATATTAGGAAAAAAACACTATTGAACACGTCATGAAGCATTTTTTTTTCAATATGACAGTATTATAGTATGATTTATTTACTTAAATGACTCATATATTGAAGACAAATGTAATTCATATCATTTACTCTATACTTGGCAAATAGTTTTATGTACACTGACGAAAAAATTATTATCATATGTATAAATTAGAGTAATTTATAAACAAATAATATGACAATACACCATAGTCATAAAAATTATTTTAAAATTATGAAGAAAAATTTTAAGTACGCATCACACAATAATGCATTCTTTTAAATTAATATCCCAGATTTCTTTCTGCCAAAACTGGTATACTTTAGACAAAGAATTGAGACGATGTTACTAATTATTTTGAGCGGTCATAATAGAGCTTTAGGTTCTTTAAAATTGTTAATCACAACTTGATGTTATATTATTGTGATGTTGATAAAAAAATTAACTGAACTTAATATAGTAACAATAACAATGAGGTTATGTTATCGCGATTCACTTACAGAAATCGTCATAAAACTTGAGTTTATATACAAAATATTACAATACCTTAGAACTTGAGGTTCTAATTATTATTATATTTTCAAAAATAAGACTTTAAATTTAGATCATTTTGAAAAGATCATATGAGAAAAAAATAAATAAATAAACATAATGTGAGGTTGTGTATATTAATTGTGTAAGGAATTGTAAACGAACTTAGAGTTCTAATTTTTTTTATATAAATTATTTTATTTGTGATTCCACCGAATCGTATAGAACACGAGGTTCTTTAAAAAATTCAATCATAACATGAGGTTACGATGTTTCAACCTTAAGACACTCAAAAGAAACCAAGTCCTTAAAAGAATATAAATTTAAGTGATATATTTATTCTTTTGCGAGAATTATGATTAAAAATAATAATTTGAGGTTAATATACTTTGATTGTATTCATCGTAGTATAACTTGAGGTTATACATAAGTGGAATCACAATATGAGATTATAATACATCTTGATTCTTTTTCTTCTTTATTATTATTATTAGGAATTATAACAGAATTTAAGATTCATACTTTTTTTTGTAACACGAGGCTATAGTATTTTGATTCACTTCATGTAAGCATAATAAAGTTTTTATTGTTCTTGTAAACTACAATATAGTTTTAATTAAATAAGAACAATATAAACAAATCAAGTTTACAAGTAACATAACCTCGTATCCAAAAAATTTGAAGTGAAATAGAATTAATCTATATTAAAATGGATGTAGTAATTAATCGTAAAAACTAACGTATACTATACGTTTAATAAGGGAAAAAACATACCATTTAATAAGTATTATACCCAATAAAAATCTTTCATAAATGGTATTTAAGTTGTAATTCAAGTATGCATAACGGCACAACATATTTAATGTTATTTAAGTTATGTATTTTTTTCTCAAATATATATTAAAACAAAAAAAACTATATAGCTACTTGTTGTGTGATCCATATGTAACTACCATAAAAAGTTCTACAAGAGAAACTAAAACGACAACTTGTGATTAGCATTTTCTAAATGTATTATTATTTTTTAACAAAAATAAAATCGCTATAAAATTTACTAACATTTTTTAGTGTATCATACTACTTGAAACATGAGAATTGTTAAGCAATTAAAAAGCAGCCAAAAAATAAGATCATTAAAAAAATAGCATAAATGACTATAATTCAAATAATAACAAAATAAAGTGGGTAGAACTTAAGGTTCTATAAAATTACATAACAATTATATGAAGTTATGTTTTAATTCTCTTGAGGGAATCGTAATAAAACTTGAGGTTTTTATTATTAATTTTCTCTTTTTATAGAATAACATAACATGAGGTTATGATATTGAATCATACTAGAACATGAGGTTCTAAGTATATGTATTTTTATTTTTCTCTTTAACATAACATGAGATTATGTCATTTGATTTGTTTTCATGTAGCCACAACAAAATATTTGTTGTTCATGTAAACTACAAGAGTTTTCAATAGTAGAAGAAAAAAAATGAATAACAATTATGTAATCATAATAGAACATGTAGTGCTCATGTATATTATAATAGAGATATATCAAGAATCTCCAATCTAATTTTGTTTAGAGCAAAAATCGTGCTGATAACGTGTTATAAAATATAGAGAATGACAATGGAGGAGGAAGAGATAATTACTATTGAGTAGATTCTCTAATGAATATAATGTGACCTTTATATATAGGTCTTTAGGGACTGTAACCTCCTAGCACATTAACCACTAATTAAAAGATAATAAACTATACATTCATGGTGAATATATATACATAATGAATATATTTATAACACCAATAATATTTGCGATTTTAAAAAAACAATTTTAAAAATTTATTTTCTTTTGGCACTTAGGTAAATTTATTTTTAACTTTTCTTTTCTTAGAATTGCTTGAGGGCAAGCAATAGTTTATGTGTTGCTTGAGGGCAAGCAATAGTTTAAGTGTAGGGGAATTTGATAACGCTCTAATTATACATGTTTACGTGTGCGTTATCTGTATATATTTAGGTTAATTATGTGAACTATCAATACTTAATGGAGTATATTTGATGTTATAGGTTCCAAGGATGTGTCGTGGAAGGAAAAGGAAGAAAGCACGAAGATGTCAAGCTTAAACGAAGAAATAAAGTCAGGCTTGTGATCTCCCGACATCTGTCACTGTTTTGGCCATATCTTGAGCATACGAACTCCGTTTTAGTTGATTCAAGTGGCCACAGAAAGATGAAAGAATTATCTACAACTTTTCCATTCGGTCCAAGTTGGAAATGATCAAATGTGCAGTGCACATTTGAAAACTTGCGGCACACTTTCCCTCATTAATAATGAAACTTTGGCTCCATGTTTAGAAAATGTGCAGCGTACATTTGACAAAGTGTGGCGCACTTTTGGTCGCAGAAAGCCTATAAAAGCACCCTTTGGCCCTCTCGTTCAATATCAACTCACCACTACTTCTCCTATATCTTCCTCATCAGTTAGGGACGTTGTTTGTGTGTGGTAACATCACCTAAAGGGTTCGTAGCATAAGGAATTGATCATTGGATCATTAGAATAAAGTTTTCATTTGGGAAAAATAATCATCGAATCAAACTCTTGTAATCATTTGGTATAATCTCTATAACTCTTTTATTATGATATTTTCTAGAATTATAATGAATGTTATGCTTGTTGATCCTTTGATTATGGAGTAGTTTCTTGTGTGTTTGGTTGAGGCATGTATAGAACTATGAATAGATTGTATTAGCTTCGTAGGGGCAAAGTACGGCGCACAATTAGTTTTGTGCGGCGTACTTTCTCCCTGGTTCGTGATTATAAGCATGGTTGATTTGTTCTTGTACTCGATACTATTATGTTTGATCATTGTTATGTATTTGGTTCATTCATGATTATAACTAGTACTTATATGATTGAATGAGTTCCATGTCATCTAGTAAATGAATCTTGGTATTCGCCTTTGTCGCGATTGGTGGAATGAAATACATAACGACTCTTGCATAATTTTTTTGTTCTTGAATTATTGAAATAAAGCATAAACCATTCTTAATGCTTTTGGTATGACATGATCTATAGAAGGATTTTTGTTATATTAATTAAATGTTGCGTGTACGATTAGTAATCGGCATATTATCTTACATTGTTTATGTGTTCATAATCATCTTGCTATCTATCTTTTCTATGTTTTAGCCTTAACCATACGCACCTTTAAATCATTGTTAGAAACTTAAATCTTTAGAACTTATGACACTCTAAGGATAATTGTTTTAACTTGTTAACAACAATCCCGTGGATCGACCTGGACTTTACCTTTAGACTATACTATTCACGAAAGGGTATACTTGCCCGTGTTGTGTTTTTAGTCCTTGTTTGGTAATCATCTATTAATATATAAATTTAAGGCTTGCGAACACACATCACACACCATTCTCACAGCACTTCTAGCTTCCTGTTATGGAGATACCGACGATGATTTTGCAAGAGAAAAAAGAGGTTCTTGTTGATGGGGCTACAATAGCCCAAAAAACACACCAAGGAATGATATAAATAGGAAGTAGATAAGCTAGAGGATAAGCTGTTGTGTCAAACGATCTTATCACTAGCTTATGCTACAGTTATATTAGCACAAAAACAATAATCAAAATTTTAACGAAAATATTTGAAAACACGACTTTGTAAAACCAACTTAAAACAACAGGAAAGTTAACATATTTATGATCTATTAACCAAGAATTGAGTGTCAATCAACCCTAGACCTAAAAATCAAAAATCCGGATCTCGAACAGTTTTGACAAAAATTCTCTTGAACAAAATATCATTTGATGAAAATATTACACGAACATTTTGCATAAACAATAAAAATTACACTACAAAAAGACTGTAAATGTGGAACTTAGTTTCAATTGCAAGATTTAAAAGAAAATACTTTAACTATTTATTTAACTTGAAAATTTGTTACAAAGAAACTGGAACAAATAAAAAGAGGGTAGAGACACCCTCTATATATACAAGCCTATAGAACTATCTAGAAAAATTGAAAAAGCAGAACCCTAAACATTGCTAATAACAAATCTGCCCTTCATGGAATTTGAATTTGCTAGTCAAACTTTGCTCATGTGATGATGTTTGAAGATGCCAGCTGTTGTAATAAGATCATATCCCTTGGTTGCTGTGTAACACCCTATTTGGATAAATAGACTGTTACGTAATAATTATGGCGTGTCATCAAAGCATGCAAGGTAAATGTCTAAAACATTAAATGACCATAAAGGAAACCGAAAACAAACATCGGTTCCAAAATAAGCTCCACACACAAATGCATAAGTATAGAATGTAAGGAAAGGACTAAACAATGTCCAGCAAAGAAAAAGTATGTAAATGCGTTAAAGAAGAAAGAAGACTAGGCACCTCATTCCATGCACGTACTCTTGTTTCCTAGCTTCGCCCTTTAGTACCTGCCGTATTGGGACATGGATAGAAAAATACGGCTGAGCAATGCGCTCAGTGTGCGGATATATGACAATGAATGTAAAACATAAACATAAGCAAGTAATGAAATGAAATGAATAACAGCAAAATAAGTGTATGTCCTGGAAAACCTGGTTTAAGCTTATAAGACTCGTTTTATATTTATGAAAATATTTATGTTTTAGTTTATTCTGAAAACTGTATTATAATATGCCTAGAGCCCATATAGGTCATATTATATCAACGTGAATGAATACT
Source organism: Glebionis coronaria (assembly GCA_025667525.1). Taxonomy (NCBI): domain Eukaryota; kingdom Viridiplantae; phylum Streptophyta; class Magnoliopsida; order Asterales; family Asteraceae; genus Glebionis; species Glebionis coronaria. Next base: position 449,089,275 of record CM046877.1, on the reverse strand, counting down.
TATAGGGGTGACCTCATCATGCAATTAGAGGGCAGCCTCTAATTATGACAATATGAGTGGAGAGATCAGCTCCTGTAACGGATGCAAGGCACACACACCGTGGTTACCATGAAATCTTATTAACTTGTCAGAGGATGCACCCATTCGCCCCACATGATAATAATAACAATGGCCAGATACTTTAAAGGGACACTACGAGCAATCACTCTCACCGCAGAAGAGTCATAACACCGGTGCCTCCAGTGCTATGGTTATGGAACCCCCATAACTAGGTGAAACTGGCATGCATGTCTATAGCTCAGGAAATCTAAAATAAACATAACATATACTAATGTGTTTAAGACACGTAAACTACTGGGGAAAACAGATGGCTGCAATCGGGGAATCCTAATATAGGAAAGATGTCCTTACTGAAGGACGGAATATCTGTACCTTATTCCCAGTAAATGAAGACGAAAACGAACGCGGAGGATCACTCCGACTTCACGATAGCTACATAATAAATGGAAATGAATAAGTGTTTGTTTAATTACACATACTTGTTATTTAGTTTACTTGACGTGTTCATACTTATTATACCTGTTCTTGTCTCGTCTTATTATTTCATGTTTACACATGTGTTTCTTAGTGTTTCATGTGTTTTAGATTCACGTATTTCATGTTTTATGTGTTACAATACTTGTAATAACATAAACAGTAACTTTCTAAAAATAGCGGGTTTTTATATAAAGTAACTTTCCAAAAATATCAGGTTTCCATATATAGTAACTTTCCATAAATAGCAAGTTTCCTTAAATAGTAAGTTTCCAAAAATAGAAAGTTTCCATAATTAGTAAGTTTCCAAAAATAGAAAGTTTCCATATTTAGCATTTTCTATAAATAGCACGTTACCATATTTAGTGTATTTCCATAAATAGCATGTTACCATATTTAGTGTGTTTCCATATTTATCATGTTGCCATAATTTGTATAATTCCTTAATTAACATGTTTCCATAATTAATGTATTTTCATAATTAATCATATGCTTATTAAATAATTAAATGATATAACATATAGTTTTAATAAGCTTATAATATGTCATGTGTAAGTATATTGTAAAGTTTAATAATAAATAAATACTTAGGCTTAACTTACTATTATCAATTAATAATGATATTCCATGTTATCATAAGTTATTATTAATGAATAGTACTTCATGTTTCATATAATTAAACTTTACCTTTAAAGATATTATTAATTAAGCTAAGTTTTAATTAATTAGATAAGTGTACATGAATAATTAAATAATTAATTATTAAAGCATAAGTTTATTTAAATAAAATGTACATACAATATAACATGATTTTATTTAAATAAAATTATATCCTAAGTCATGACATTAACTAATTTAATTAACTATATTTTTAATTAAAGCAATTAATAATTAAATGCATACATGTTTTAGAAAAAGTTTATCCGAACACCCTTTGCGTGTTTTGGTGTTAACCGAACCCCGAACGAAAACCACACCGAGACCTTGAGGTCTCGGCGTTGCCTCGAAACCCACGTAACACCACATCCGGACGGCTATGGCTTGCTGCCGAACCCAACACAGCAGCCCCCGACCATGGTGTCGGTACCACTGTGCTGCGACGCAGCCCCTGGCTAGGCCAGGGTTGCCGCTGCTGCTGCCGTTCGTCCCACTACTGCGACAAACACCCCCACCGAGACCTTTTAGGCCACGGTTCCCACTGAATGCACAAGGTTCCCCACCGCGGGGACCTTGCGGCTTACGGCGCCCAGAACCAAACACCACCGCCACACTTGGGTTGCGACTGGTGGTACCAAAAAGCCATCGAGAGTCTTACGACTCTCGGTTGGTGTGCAACCGAGCCAAACAAAACCAAACCAACCATTTTTCTTGTTTAATCTTTAACCTAACATGTTTTTAATTATTATTTTTAAAGATCCATGAACATAGGATCATAATTAAAATATAAAGATTATAAAGATTAAGATTAGATCAATACCAAATGCGTGGATTGGTTAAGGATTGAACAATGAACACGAACACGTAATTACCAAAGATCAAAAAGCAATGATTTTCCCTTGATGTTGTCGTTGATGTCGTGGCCACAAAGAGACAATGAGGAAGGAAAAGATTTTTAGGGTTTAACTATATTCTGTGTTTTTGTTTTTATGAAATCCCTAGGGATCCTTATTTGGTTAAAACACGGATTAATTAATGGATTTCGTCCAAGACCTTTTTCTTCCCCTTGTTTTGTTTTGGACGCTACATATATGCACATACGTAAATATTCGTTTAATTTTTCGTGACTTAAATTATCATCGTGTGTGTTCGTTTTAATGCTCGTGTTTTATGTCTTGTACGTTTTAAGTATTTTACGTGAATACTTATCGGGCATTAATATTCATGTTTACATACGTAATACTTATAATAATCAATTAATATACGTAATGTTCGTATTAAATATTCACGATTCATGTCGTATAATAATTAATTAAAAAGTTTAAATTTAACCGTAAATTCGTCCATTTAATGATCTTAAGGATTCTAAAGCGGGTTTTACAACTCTTCCCCTCTAAAAGAATAATTTGTCCTCGAATTAGAGATACTATAAGCTGATGAGGTAATAAACGCTGAAATGACACATAAGCTGAAAAGACATGTAAGCTGAAAATGACATACCCGAGTCATAGTTGGATATGAGGGTAAGAAGTCCGGATAGATTCCTCCATTTCCCAAGTGGCTTCCTGCTCGGAATGGTCCCTCCAATGGATTTTGACGAATGGGATCGTCTTTCTCCTCATGACTCGATCCTGACGGTCGAGAACTTCCTTGGGTTCCTCAACATATGATAGATCCTCTCGAATATGCTCGAATGGATACGAAACTATATGCAACGGATGGTAATTGTAACCTCTGAGTAGGGATACATGGAACACATCATGCACATGAGATAGCTGAGGAGGTAAAGATACACGATATGATACTTCACAGACACGTTCAAGGATTTCAAACGGTCCGATGAAACGAGGACTGAGCTTGTCCTTGAGTCCAAAACGCTTGACACCACGTGCTGATGATACCTTAAGAAAACATGATCACTGATCTTAAACACTAGATCTCTACGATTCTTATCAGCATAGCTCTTCTGTCGAGTACGAGCCTCCTGTAGCTTCGCCTTGGCGATGGAAACCTTCTCATTGGTCACCTCTATCATTTTTGGTCCTTAAAGGATTTGTTCTCCAACTTGATCCCAACATATTGGAGCATGACACTTTCTGCCATAGGGCATCTCGAAAGGTGCACACTTAATACTTGCATGCCAACGGTTGTTGTAGGCAAACTCAACCAAACAAATGTAGTCGTCCCAACTTCGTGTCCATTCTAATGCACAAGCTCGCAACATATCTTCTAAGGTCTGAATGGTACACTCCGATTGACCGTCGGTCTGAGGATGAAAGGCATTGCTAGGCTTAAGTTTGGTGCCCCAAGCTTTCTTCATACCGTTCCAGAATTTAGACGTGAAAGAGGATCTCGGTCTGATATGATGTCTGATGGAGTACCATGCAGTCGCATGATCTCCTTAAGAAATAAGTCTGCCAATTTGCTAACTGAGAAGTCCTTGCGAATTGGTATAAAATGAGCTGACTTGGTTAAATGATCTACTATAACCCATATAGCATCATGCTTGCTCTGAGCCAAGGGAAGTCCAGTGACGAAATCCATGGAGATTTTGTCCCACTTCCATTCGGGAATCTCTAACAGTTGTAGTAAACCACTAGCCCGCTAATGCTCGATCTTAACCTGCTGACAGGTTAGACACTTGGATACGAAAGTAGCAAAATTCTACTTCATGCCACTCCACTAGAAATGTTATTTAATGTCATGGTACATTTTGGTAGATCCTGGATGAATAGAGAATGGAGAGCTGTGAGCTTCTGTCAATAAAGCTTCTCGGAGTGTCTGATCATCCGGAACACATAGCTTAGTTCCTTGCCATACACGCCTTCTTCGTCTGCATGAAATTTTGTCTGTCGAACAAGATTCTGAATAATAGCCTAAATCTCACCATCATCTTTCTGAGCTGCCTTGATCCGAGAAATTAAGTCTAGCTCAATTCTCAGATTAGCCTAGTACCCATGCTGTCCACGTACCAAGAACTCAATATCTAATCACTCTAAGTCACGTATGGTTTCTTCTTGTATCTTAATGTCGTTAATCATGCCCGACTTCCTGCGGAGAGCATCTGCCACTACATTCGCCTTACGGGGATGGTACTGCAGATTGATGTCATAGTCCTTGAGTAGTTCCAACCATCTCCTCTGTCTCATGTTATGCTTTCTCTGAGTGAATATGTACTTGAGACTCTTGTGGTCAGTGAAGATGTCACATGATTCATCGTATATATAGTGTCTCTGGATTTTAAGTGTAAAGACTACTGCTGCTAGCTCTAAGTCATGGGTAGGATAATTCTCCTCGTAAGGATTTAGCTGACGTGATGCATACGCAATCAGTTTCCCATGTTGCATGAGTACACAGCCTAATCCTTTACCCGAAGGATCGCTGTAGATCTGAAATCCACCTGTGCCAGATGGGAGAGTAAGAATAGGTGTAGATACTAACCGCTGATTGAGTTCTTCAAAGCTCTTCCCCCGCCCATCAGTCCAAACGAATTTCTATCCTTTTCGCATCAACTTGGTCAAAGGTAAGGCTAGTCTTGAAAAGTTCTCCAGGAATCTGCGATAATAACCAGCTAAGCCCAGAAAACTACGAACCTCAGTTGCAGATGTCGGTCTCGGCCATTTAGTGATAGCTTCAACCTTCGCAGGATCCATAGTAATCCCTTCTGCGGAGACAATGTGGCCTAGAAATGCCACCTTGTTTAGCCAGAATTCACACTTGGAGAATTTGACATACAACTGCTTTTGATGAAGAATCTATAGCACAATACGTAGATGTTCTTCATGTTCTTCCTTGGATTTAGAGAAGATGAGGATGTCATCGATAAACACGATAACAAATTTTGTTAGCCTCAAAATATTGAGTCAAACAAGAATGATCGGTCATATGTTTATTATGTATAGTATTTTAGAACGTTGTAATAGGTAGTAGATTAGTCGTGTTTTACGGGATTAACTTTAAGCTAAAGTTCATTCATATGTAACTAAATCCCAAAAGGAAAGCCTGGCCCATTAGACTATAGTCCATAAACAAGCCCGCATGTGGGTGGACTATATATACCCTTCCTAGCATGTTAGGAAGGGTGTTGGTTCATTGTTATTTCACTCTCTAATCTAATCCTCCAAAAGTTCCAACCATTCTCTCTCTTTTCTCTCTCTACTTTCTGTCTCTAGAATTCATATCTTTTCATCTCTATATTCTTGTTTAATCTTCTAATCTTATGGGACAATAATTGGTTTCATTCGCCACGGGGTAGATTCGTGATTGGTTTTAGTTTTCTTATTAAGTTCGTTTGGTTTTCTTCCTAAATAACTCGAATCATCAAAAAAATTGCGTTTTCGTGGTGTTACTGAGTAGACAAATCAACTACATAGGCCTGGTAGTGATTTGGGTTACTTAGATTGGTTAAAAACGCGAAATTTTGTGGTGTTTGGCTTCTTTTTAGGCTTGAAATCTCGAATTTCATAAAGTTCTTCCAAGATCCTATTTTCTAGGAATTCTGCCATAATTTCGCAATATTGCCTCACATTGCGAAATTGAATACATTCACGTATTGCGGAATTGTACTCTTTCGTGTATTGCGGAATTGTTCATACTTTTGCAATTGCGGAATTGTATCGTTTATTGCGTAATTGTACTATTTTTGGTCATTGCGAAATTAAACCATATTAGGTATTGCGGATTTGAATACAAAACGGATTGCGGAATGGAACCCTTGTGTTTATTACAGAATCAATTGCTCAAAACATTGCGGAATCATAAGCAATCTAGGATTGCATAATCATAAGATTTTAGGTTATTGTGAAATTGTAACATCTACATATTGCGGAATTATAACCTCCATACTTTGCGAAATTGTGTCATTTCCACACATTGCGGAATTGTGTCATTTCCACACATTGCGGAAACTACGGAATTGAATATCTACATTGCGAAACTTTGTAAATTTCGAAAAATGTGTTTAGTGTTTTTTGGTCTAAGAATTTTTGGTTCCTCAAGATGACATTGTTTAGGGTTTTTCACATAGTTTCTCGGAATATCAACCACAAAACAATCACGCCTCATCTACTTAAGATCCTATTCACTTCTACACTTCAAAGATTATCGAGATGGATTCTCAGAGTATCGTGTCACGAACAACAACATCATGGTGGCGGGTAACAAAGAATGACCACCAATGCTTGTGTCGGGTCGATATGATCAATGGCAATCCCGTTTTCTACATTATCTTGACACAAAACCTAACAGTGATGCTTTAAGGCAATGTATTTTTGATGGACCCTATAAACTCGCAAGGATAAATGTTCCTGCACAACCAGCCACAAACACAACTGAAGAATAACCAGCTTATGAACGTGATGAAAAAAGAAACGATCTCACACCAGAGAACCGTGCTTGGTTTGATGAAGAAAAGGAAGCAATCTACTTAATTCTCAGTGGCATTGGAGATGATATTTATTCCACGGTTGATGCATGTTCTACTGCTAAAGAAATGTGGACGACTATTGAAAGATTGAAACAAGGTGAATCACTTAACAAACAAGACATGAAAACTAAGATGTTTTGGAACTTTGGCAAGTTTACATCAGAGGATGGGGAATCAATTGATTCTTATTACTCCCGATTCTACAAAATGATGAATGACATGACCTGAAACAACTTGCAAGTTTCCACCATGCAAGTCAATGTCCAATTTCTACAACAACTTCAACCATAGTGTACATGGTCTGTTACCTTAGTAAAACAACAAAAAAAGTTAGATGAAGTTTCATATCACACTCTCTTTGATGTTTTGAAACAATTTCAATATGAAGCAAATGAACTTCGAGCTGAACGTGTTGCAAAGGTTTCAAATCCACTTGATTTGGTGTCTACCACTCAACATGACCCAGATTATCATTCTCGTGCTCCAAAGACCTACTACACTCAATCATCATCACCACGATCATCCACTTTGTCTAAGTCACATGCTCCAACAAGATCCCGAGGCAAAGAAGTTGCAAGAGCACCATCACCCACACCAGAGCAATCATCCGAAGAAGACAGTGATGAAGAACTTGCTCAAAAGGACAGGGAATTCAAGCAATAAATGTCTTTTATTATGAAACAATACATGAAAATCTATAAACCTACCAACAACAACCTCAGAACATCATCTAACACGAGGAACAACTATGCTCAGAGTCCTCCAAGGTATGACACACGAAGACGTGCTGAGAGTCCTCCAAAGTATGATCGACAACCTGCAAAATATGATGATCAGAGGGTTGCTATTGTTGTTAGAAATAGAGACACTGTTGGTACTTAAGTTGTGCAACAAACTGGGATTCAGTGTTTTAACTGCCGAGGTTATGGGAATTTGGCTAGGGAATGCAGACAGCCAAAGAGGGTCAAGGATTATGGTTATCATAAGGAAAAGATGCTACTATGCAAGAAAATGGAAGCTGGGATCAAATTATCAGCTGAGGAAGGAGAAATGATTGACTACACAGATGATGAACTCTCCGACCAAGAACTCGAGGCACATTATTTATACATGGCAAAGATTCATGAGGTCCTTAACGTCACTAAAGATGAAAATGGTCCTATCTTTGATACCGAGCCAATTGATAAGGTACAACATGATGATGAATATAATGTGTAACACCCCATTTTGAAAAATGAAATGTCACGCGTGATTATGGCGTGTCATCAAAGCATACAAGGATAGATGTATAAAACATTACATGACCATAAAGGAAATACCGGAACAACATCGGTATCCCAAAAGTAAAGCTCATCACACACAAACATAAGTACTGTAAATGAAAATGACTAAACAATGTCCATAGAAATGAGTATCAAAGTATGAAGAAATGCATAAAGTAATGAAGGCTAGGAAGCTTCCAGTCCATATGCACGTACGCTTAAAGTCTTTGAGCGTCCCTGACTACCTGCCGTTTTGGGAACATGAAAGGAAAAATGGCTGAGCATAACGCTCAGTGCACGGATATAAAAGCATAGAATGAATAACATAAGCATAAACAACATATAGCAGCGGAAATGTCTAAGTCCTGAAAAACCTGGCATAACTTAGTAAAACTGGTTTATAGTTTGAAAGGCCTTATGTTTATCTTATAAAAACTGTTTAACATGTTTACCATTAGCCAATATAGGTCATGAAATATCAACGTGCATGAATACTTGGAGGGGTGACCTCGTCATACAATTAGAGGGGCTGCCTCTAATTAATATAAGTTTTGTGTAGGAGGGATCAGCTCCTTGTGAAGGATGCAAGGCACACACCACATTCACTTGAATAATCTGTAAAAACATGTAACCTAGGATGCACCCATACGCCCCACATGATAGTAATAATATGGCCAAAAGCTGAAGGGACGTCACGAGCCATCACTCCGCCGTGGTGAAGTAATAACACTGATGCCTCCAGTGTTATCGTTATGGTACCTCCATAACTAGGTGAAACTGGTCATGTATGTATATGGCTTTAGGCATTTAATTAAACATAAGCAATCAAAACATATAAAACATATACTGGGAAGACAGTTGGCTACATACGGGGAATCCTAATAAGGAAAGAATGTCCATACTGAAAGGACGGAGAATCCGTACCTAGTGTCTAGTGAACGAAGAAGACGAACGGAAGAGAGTCCTACTTCGATATCACTAACGCTACATAATTAATATACGTGTATAAGTATTCTGATTACTGAGTACGTAACGGGTTTTATATCATTTCTTAGCTTGTTTTATATGTTCATGTCATGTTTTACTGATTTTAACGTTATGATGTGTTTATCATGTATTCTGTCTATTCTGATTCAGTATTACTTGTATTTCTTGTATTATTATACTTGTTGTGTAATAATAAGTAACTTTCTAAAAATAGAAGGTTTCTAAAAATAGAAAGTTTCCAAAAATAGAAAGTTTCCAAAAATAGAATAGCTGCCTAAAAAAATAAGTTTCTAAAAATAGAAAGTTTCCATAAATAGATTAGCTGCTTAAAATAAATAAGTTTCTAAAAATAGAAAGTTTCCATAATTAGAAATAAGCTGGATCTTTAAGCTAATTATATAAGCTTAAGTTGTACTGATTAATATTCTAAGTCATGTGATTAAATAGTATAGTTTATTAATTATTACAAGTAAATTAAATAAACTATAGGTTATAAGATTGAATTAAATATAGCATGATTTAATTAAGTTAATGTGTAAATAACACTAAGGTTAAACCATGTATTAATATTTATTATTAATATTACCTAAGTCATGAAAATTAATTAATTATAAGCCATGTTTTAATAATTAATTAATTACCTTAGTCTAAAACTAAATTATAAAATACTTAGGTTAAAATCATGTATTATTTCTAATAATAATTAACCTAAGTCATGTCTAAATTACATTAATTATAAAGCATGTTAAATTAATTTAATTAAATCTTGTAATTATTTAACTTGAAAAAAAATAATAATTAACTTGTAAAATAGATCATGAACCGAACCTGTGTTTTAAATCTAAACATGTCATGAACTGGTCTGTGAACCCCTTGAACCGGATCTACAACCCTTAACCAAGGCAACCGCCACCGACTTAACCCGGTGGTGCGTGTGGTTTTCAGCCGAGACCCCCATGACCACCAAGGCTAACCCCGACATGCGTCGGGGTCCCTTGGTTTGTTTGTTGCCGAGCCAAAAAGCCCACACCAAGACCACTTGGTCTCGGTTGTGGTCACACGAGCCACACCAAGAGCATGGCTCTCGGTTTGTGTGCGCCGGTCGAACCAAACACCCCCTTAAACCCATGTTTTTAATACCCCATGATTAGATCTACATGTTTACTAATGAGTTTTTAATAACCTCATGATTTCATGTGTTTAGATCTAATAAACAAATAAAAAGAAAAGGTTTAAGGAATTACCGATTCGTGGATCAAAAGGAAATTACTAACACGAATGATCTAGCAATAATTGGATCTACCAAAATCAACCAAACACCCTTTGGTGGTGTTGTATATGCGACGGCCAAAAAGGAGAAGGAGGAGCAGGGTTTTTGTGATTTTCTAATATTCTGTATTATGAAAATCTACTCCCTTCTTTTCCTTTTAGTTAAATTTTAAAATGGGCTTGGCCCATCCTTGTTCTATGTCGCGGCTATGTGGGGCCCACAAGGGGAAACCCGTTGTTTTTCCGTGTTCTATTTATTTACGTGTTCTCGTGTCGTGTTTACGTGATTTAATTATTAATCGTTCGTGTCGTAAAATATATTTATTCGTAATCGTAATACATATACGTAAATACATAATATTAGGTTCGTGATTATTTACGTTCATGATTTTCATGTTCGTGATTATAATTATTGTTGATACTAATTATCGTGTCTTAATATGTATTAAATACTTATCGTGTAATAACACGTATGTAATTGATAAGTGTGAAAACACTCATCCTTTTACCACTTAAATCGGGCTAAAACGAGACCAAAACACGTATTTAATATCATTTGTTTGGAATTATGCGTGGTTTTTGTGTTTATTGTGTTTTCAGAGTCAACCGGATGAATAATGAAGAAAACATGGGATTGCACGGGTTTTATCGAAGAAAAGGGCTCAAGATGAAGTCTATTGTCCAAAAGGTGCAAAAGATTTGAAGTCATTGTGCCTATTTGAAGATTTATCGAAAAATAGAGCCAAAGATGGAAGATTCATTTATGTCGAAGAACTCGAGTCTATTAAATAAAAGATTATAAGACGAGTTGGAATTATTCAGCGACACTTCTCAAATCCAAGTCGGAAACGTTTATTTAAAGACACATGAAGACTTAAAGAAGAAAGAAGAAAAAGAAGCCCAAATCAAAGCCCAATCAAAAGCCCATCAACACCATACACACGCCTATATAAAGCCTTCACCTCACAAATTTTCACACACTTAGTTTTAGCTAGTCTTTAGTTTTCATTTTCTCTCTAGTTTTAGAGAGAGAAAGTTCCATACTTTCTCTCACTAAACTTTTCCTTTGTTTTTCATCTTTTAATTCAAGCTTTCTTGTACTTTTGATTTCATTAATCTTAATCAAGTTTAGCTTTTAAGTTCTTTAAGCTTTTTCTACTTTTCTTGATTTGTCAAAATCCTTGATCCGATTGTTGAATTCCATACGGTTTGGATTATTGGATTAGCTCGTGTTAAAAGTTTAATTTTTTCTTGTTTCTTCTTAAACTTTACGTGAATAAGCCATAAGCTTTCCATGCTTTTTGGCTTATTGTTTGTTAAAGTTCATTGTTTTCGGATTTCTTCAAGATTTAATCATTCAGAAGTTTTGTTTATTAAGTTTTAAAGTTTCTTATTTTCAAGAGTTATCAAATTTGATCTTTTTGAAGTGGTAAAGTTTCGGATCACTTGGCTTATTGCCTTGGTTTATTGAGATTTTTAGTTTCCTTCAATTTCGGAACAAGATTCCTTCCATCGCAAAAGAGGGGTTTTAACTCATTCCGACGGATCATCATTGGTTTGGTATCGCAATAACCCAAAAGGGGTTTTACTTTGCGATAGGGTGTAAGTCCCCCTATTCCGATCTGGGATTGCGATCGCCTATTGCGATCGCACATTCCGACGGGTTTAGGTCCAGTTTCTAGTCGAAACTCTGGCCAATTTTTGTCTCCCTTATTCCGATAGAACTAACATTCCGATAGCCTCATTCCGACAGCTTGATTTTAGAGTATTCCGATGGTGATTGTTAGAAACATTCCGATGGACTTTCATGTGAGATATTCCGATGGAGCATTTTAATTGCATTCCGATAGTAGTAATTTTCAACATTCCGATAAGAACAAGTTTCTAATCATTAATTCAATTAAGTTTTCAAAGTAATTTTCTAATCTTTCCTTTACGTTTTCAAGCACTCAATTTTAACTTATCAATTTAGTTAATCTTCCAAAGTTTTAAGTTACTCAACGTCATTTGCATTTAAGTTTTATTAGTTTAAAAATAGATAAACAAACCAACTCCTTTTTAGTAACCAAGAACAAATCATTCCACTTAAGACCGAGATCAATTCGAGAGGATATCGAGAGAAATATTTTGAACCCACACAAAAGCCGTGTATTAAAATGGCGCCGCTGCCGGCTCTTCTCGTTAAGATCAAAAGTTTTTTGTGAGAACTTGGATTTTGGGATCCGTTCCCCGTGAACGTTCTTTTTCATCAAAAATTCTCAAAAACAACTAAAAAATATAAAATTTTCAAAAATCCTAAAAAGTAAAAAACATAAAAACCAAAAATATTTTTGCTTTGTTTTTCTTTGTTCGTTCTTTTGCAGGTGTATGCGCACTCGATCCACGTCTTATCAAGAGCCCGAGCCTCTCGATAACTTGGACATGGCTGGTGTACAAACCAACAATAACATACCACCTCCAAACAACAATAATAACAACAACAACCCGCCTTTCAACAACATGAACAATAACAACAACAATGAGCCCCTTCCGGATAATCGCCCGATGATTGAATTGCTGCAAGCTCACGTTGATGGCAACACGGATCCAATTGTTATACCACCAATTGCCGCCAACAATTTCGAGCTAAAGTCAGGCTTTATCCAGATGGTCTCAGCTCAACCATTCTTGGGACGAACCATTGATGACCCACATGACCATATCAAGAGATTTCTACAACTCACCAACACGGTCAAGTTCAATGGCGTTCCACAAGAAGTGATAAGGTTACAACTTTTTCCCTTTTCTTTAGAGGGACAAGCCCGGCATTGGCTTGCTAAGGAACCGCCACAGAGTATTCTCTCGTGGACGGATTTGGAAACAAAGTTTATCAACTACTTTTTTCCACCCTCTCGTACTACCGCTTTGCGGAATGAGATTATAAACTTTGAACAAAAGTACGATGAGTCATTCAGTGAATCTTGGGATCGCTTTAAAGATCTTTTAAGAAAATGCCCACAACATGGTTTTACCAAAGTTCATCAAATAAATACTTTTTACAATGGTTTAAGCATGAATGACCAAGATTCACTGAATAGTGCCTCAGGGGGTAATTTATTGGCTAAGACTTCCAATGCTGCTTGGGATATCATTGAGAACAAATCTCGTGTGCAAACCAAGAGTGTTAGGAACAATGTTGCTAGTGCTAGCACTAATGACAGCGACAAGCGATTAGACAAAATCACCACGCTTCTTGAATCGCTTGTCACCCACACCGTCAGCAACAACAACAGCAACAACGCCAAAAACGCACAAGCGAACGCTGTCAGCCAACCTTGTGAGATATGCGGTGGTCCCCACTCTTACACAACTTGTACCGCCACCCAAGATTACCCTGCTGAGAATGTGAATGCAGCATATGGCACCTATACTCAACCTGCTTATCAAGCAAAACCTCAAGGTGACCGCAACCTGCTTAGCTACCGTTCCAACAACTATCTCTCACCACCAGGTTTTAATCCTAACAACCAAAACCAACAACAAAACCTCAACCGTCCTCCTCAACAACAACAAACTCGTACACCATACATCCCTCCTCACAAGCAGCAACAACCACCGCAACGAGACACCCAAGTTTACCAGCAACCTGCTTATCAATCACCCGCATACACTGCTCCTTCAAACCAAACCCCCGCATCACATCAAGACATTGGAACCTACATGAGAACTAACGATGTGATCGTGGATAATCTCCAACAGGAAGTGCGCAACTTGAAAGCAGATCTGATGAAACAAGGGAATGATCTAAGAGCTGATATGAAGAACACTATGGATAGTCAAACGAATGACTTGAGGAACATGATGGCTAGTTTCTTCAACAGTAATCAACCCTCTTCTTCGGGTACTCTTCCGAGTAATACCGTTGCGAATCCAAGAGGGGAGATGAAAGCAATCACCACTCGCAGTGGTAAAGGTACCAAGGAACCCGAGCTTCCTATACCTCCACCGGTGGTTGTGACTAAGGAGAACGAGTCACCTGCTCCTATTCCTCACCCTTATCCTTCCCCAATTTCTCCACCTCTTCCTTCTACCCCTCCTCCACCCAAGGATGTGAGTGATCCTATCATCCCAAAGCCTTCCTCTTCTTCCAATATACCTTATCCATCTAGGTTGAGGAAAGAGAAGCTCAAAAGCAAGGACGATATTCAGGTTTCTAACTTTCTTAAAATGTTTAAACAACTGAATTTCAATATCTCCTTCGCTGAGGCTCTCGCTCACATGCCTAAGTACGCGAAAATGTTTAAAGATATTCTGAGCGACAAGGAAAAGCTCCTCGATCTCGCCAACACCCAACTTAATGAGAACTGCTCTGCAGTGCTCTTAAGGAAATTGCCAATCAAGCTTGGTGATCCGGGTCGTTTTCTTATCCCTTGCAATTTCCCGGGAGTAGAGAATTGCATGGCCCTAGCGGATCTAGGTGCCAGTATTAATCTCATGCCTCTAAGTGTTTGGAAGCAATTATCTCTCCCAGAGCTGGTCCCCACTAAAATGACTTTGGAATTAGCCAACCGTACGGTTGCTTATCCAGTGGGGATAGCCGAAGACGTCATTGTAGGAGTCGACAAATTCACCTTCCCTGCTGATTTTGTTGTCGTAGACTACGAGATGGACCCCCGTGTGCCACTCATTGTTGGTCGTCCATTCTTGAGGACCGGTCGCACTCTCATTGATGTTGAAGCCGGTGAGCTTATCATGAGAGTGGGTGACGATAAAGTAGTCTTCAACATGGGAAAGTTATCTAAACAGCCTTCTTCTTACGAGAATGTTAATTGTATTGACGTTCTTGATGAGGCTTGTGAAGAACACTTCAAGGATGCTTGTAAAAACATTCCTACCTCTCTTCCCAATGTTGAGACCGTTTCCTCTATCGACTCATCACTATCTCTATTTGGAGAAAGTGATTTCCTTTGGAAAGATTTGGAAGCCACCTTGGAAGATATGAAGCAAGACAATGACGATTCTACTGCCACTTGGGATGACGATCTCAGTTTCATTGCAAACCTCCTCAAAGAAGACAATCCTTCCCCTCCATCTCCCACTATTATTGCCATCGATGCCACGACTTTGAAAACGCCTCCCGTCGACAATCCTCCGGATTTGGAACTTAAGGAGTTGCCGCCCCATCTCGAGTATGCGTTCCTTGAAGCAGAGAAGAAGTCACCCATCATCATTGCTAAGGATTTGCAAGAAGAAGAGAAAACTCGTCTCATCGCTGTGCTTAAAGCTCATAAGAAGGCAATTGCTTGGAAAATTTCCGATATCCGCGGAATTGATCCGAACTTTTGTACTCACAAGATTCTCATGGAAGATGACTTCAAACCCACCATCCAGAACCAAAGAAGGGTTAATCCTAAAATTCATGACGTCATCAAACAAGAGGTTATCAAACTTCTAGATGCCGGCTTGATCTACCCTATTTCGGATTCGCCATGGGTAAGTCCCGTCCATTGTGTGCCCAAGAAGGGCGGAATAACCGTTGTTCCCAATGAACACAACGAGTTGATTCCCACTCGTCTCGTTACTGGGTGGAGAGTTTGTATTGATTATCGCAAGCTCAATGATGCCACGAGAAAAGACCACTTTCCTCTCCCCTTCATGGATCAAATGCTCAAGCGTCTAGCTGGTAATGACTATTACTGCTTCTTAGACGGTTTCTCCGGGTATTTTCAAATTCCCATCGATCCCAAGGACCAAGAAAAGACCACATTCACTTGTCCCTATGGAACATTTGCTTACAAACGCATGCCTTTTGGTTTATGCAATGCTCCTGGGACATTCCAAAGGTGTATGATGGCTATCTTCCATGACATGGTGGAAGACACTATGGAAGTATTCATGGATGATTTCTCGGTCTATGGCGCTTCATTCTCTGCGTGCCTTGCCAATTTGGAACGTATGCTCAAGCGGTGCGAAGACACTCGCCTTGTTCTTAATTGGGAAAAATGCCATTTTATGGTAAAAGAGGGCATCGTGCTAGGACACAAAATCTCCAAAGCCGGTCTTGAAGTAGACCGTGCTAAAGTCGATGTTATCGCTAAGTTGCCTCCACCTTCAACCGTGAAGGGTGTGAGAAGTTTCCTGGGTCATGCGGGCTTCTACCGTCGATTCATCAAAGATTTTTCTCAAATAGCTCGCCCGATGACCCACCTCTTGGAAAAAGATACTCCATTTATCTTTTCCAAAGAGTGCCTTGACGCCTTCAACTCGCTTAAAGATAAGCTAACTAAGGCACCCGTCTTAGTTACCCCTAATTGGGAGCTGCCCTTTGAGTTGATGTGCGATGCTAGTGATTTTGCTATTGGAGCGGTTCTTGGACAAAGAGTGAACAAACACTTCCAACCGATCCATTACGCTAGCAAGACAATGACTGGGGCACAATTGCATTATACGACAACAGAAAAAGAGCTTTTAGCTGTTGTCTATGCTTTTGAAAAATTTCGCCCCTATCTTGTCCTTTCCACCACCATTGTGTATACCGATCATTCCGCGTTGAAGTACTTGTTGACAAAGCAAGATTCCAAACCAAGACTTCTTCGCTGGGTTTTGCTGCTCCAGGAATTTAAAATCGAAATTCGTGATAAAAAAGGAGCAGAAAACCTAGCCGCGGATCATCTCAGTAGACTTGAGGATCCTTACCAAGGGGATCATCCGACCAAAGAAATCAATGATTCTTTTCCCTTGGAGACCTTAATGTCTATAAACTCGAAGCCGAATGAAACCCCGTGGTTTGCGGACTTTGCAAACTACTTAGCGGGTGGAATCCTCGTTGACGGGTTAACATCCCAGCAAAAGAAGAAGTTCTTCAAAGACATAAAGACTTACTTCTGGGATGACCCGTATCTTTTCAAACAATGTGCTGACTTGATTATTCGCCGATGTGTTGATGGATCGGCAGCTTTCGAAATCCTTAATGCTTGCCACAAAGGACCCACTGGTGGTCACTTTGGTCCCAACTACACCGCCAAAAAAGTGTTTGATTCAGGATTTTATTGGCCCTCCATTTATCGCGACGCTCACGATATGGTTAAAAAATGTGATGCTTGCCAGAAACAAGGCACGATCACACATAAAGACGAGATGCCTCAGAATTTTATTCAAGAGTGTGAATTCTTTGATGTTTGGGGTATCGACTTTATGGGGCCATTCCCTTCATCTAAAGGAAACAAATACATCCTTGTTGCCGTTGACTACGTCTCCAAGTGGGTTGAAGCCAAAGCTTTACCTACTAATGATGCAAGGGTGGTTTGTAACTTTTTGAAATCGTTATTCGCTCGATTCGGCGTTCCTCGTGCTATTATCAGTGACCGCGGGACTCATTTTTGCAACGATCAATTTGCAAGAGTCATGGCCAAGTATGGTGTCAATCACCGTCTTTCCACCGCTTATCATCCCCAAACCAATGGGCAAGCCGAGATATCCAATCGTGGATTGAAGCGAATTTTGGAGCGTACTGTGGGAGAGCATCGTGCCGCGTGGGCCGATAAGTTAGATGATGCTCTGTGGGCTTTCCGTACTGCTTACAAGACCCCGATCGGTTGTACACCTTATCGTCTGGTGTACGGGAAAGCATGCCACCTTCCCATCGAGCTGGAGCATAAGGCGCACTAGGCCTTAAAGTGGGCTAACTTCGACATCAACAAAGCTGGTGATCATCGCAAGATTCAACTCAACGAGCTCAACGAACTAAGGAATGAAGCTTATGAGAACTCGCTGATCTACAAAGAGAAGACGAAGATCCTCCATGACGCAAAAATCAAGAACCGAGAGTTCCACGTTGGTGATCAAGTCTTACTTTTCAACTCTCGGTTGAAGATCTTCTCTGGCAAGTTGAAGAGCCGCTGGTCTGGTCCATTCACCGTCGCCAACGTCTTTCCGTATGGGACTATTGAGCTTTCTCAGCCAAAAGGACCCAATTTCAAGGTGAATGGCCAGCGTCTGAAGCTGTACTTTGGTGAGGACATCTCTCAGGAGATGATTCCATCCCTCACCACGTTCCCCATGAACTAAATTTGGGTCGAGTCAGGCTCGTGACTCGATTATCAAAAACAAGCGCTCCTTGGGAGGCAGCCCGAGTATCTATCCTTTTACGTTTTAACCTCCTAAGTGTAGGGGGCCTGCATAGGTGTTTGTATTTGTGTGGTGATGTGATTACAGGGATAAGTGCACTCATGGAAACTTTGAAGAACCGTGCTCCCGTGTTATCCGAAATCCGGTTCTATCTCTCAACTATCGTGATTCAATTTTCTTCATACTCACATTTGAAATTGATCACTTTAGTCGTCTCTTCCTTAACTCGAGTTAACCAACGTGCACAATGTCATAAGTGTAGGGGAGATTTTTCCCACATGCTTAAACATTGAGGACAATGTTTATCTTAAGTGTAGGGGGGACTTCTATCGAAGTTTTAAGTGGACTTTTCCATGAAAATGCCTTCATTTAACCGGAAAATCATCTTTTTCAACATCTTTCAAATTTTTAATTAACTTTGGCCATTTAGTCGTAATTTTTAAATTTTTATCGTTGCTTTCATATGTATATATTCCACAATAAAGTCAAAAATATTAATAAAGTGGTGTAGCTAGTTTAGAAGTCTTTGACATATTAGGCCCGTTGCGTTTATTTTGACTCAACCCGAATAGACTTATCCAAGTTTATTCTAGCTAGTATCCTTAACCATGTAGACCTTAATTGGTTTATTAGGCTAAGTATCCACGAGTCTCATTACTTGAGATTTTAAATTGTGGAGGACGAGAAATGATAGAGTCAATTATAAGTCGGTGTTCTTGCGCAAGCTCACTTGGTGTAATTATTTGCCTATTCTCCCATCACTTGCTAAAAATCTATCTGCAATAAGTAAGGTCGTACGATTTGAAAAGTTACTTAGCTTCTAGCCCAAGATCGTTTAAAAGTTGCTCGGTAATGACGAGAGTTCATAGCCAAGGCATAACTTGTGAAGCGGGGCGCGAAGATTGGCGAGTCCGAAAAGGCCCTAACAAGGCATGAGGATTCAATTTTATTGCTGAAAATCCAAAGTGATGTGAAAAGCATTATTCCTAAAGTCAACATGAAGGATCAAGACTCACGACGAAAAGCAATCAACTCCCATAAAGATCATGGAGAAGTCTATCCGAAAAGACCCTAACAAGGTATGAGGATAAATAGATCCAAGTCCGAAAAGGAGGCGGATCGTTGTATCTCAAAATCCCAATTAGAGATTGAAGAAATAATCATGAAGTCGTGGTCAACAAAGTTGGAGTACCCCTCAAAAGTCTCCAAGCGAAGAAACTCTATTATGATGAGAAGACCATTATCTCAAGAACGTCTCTCGAAGATATGAAGTATGAAGTACATGCCAAATATCGGCCCGAGAAAGGTCTCAAATCGCGAATCAAGTTATGCCAAGATATGAACTTTTTGATATCCCGAGAAGCAGTTTTAAAAGATTTTGTCCTTTAGCTAACTATTGATCAAATCGTCCTACTTTGCTTTCAGCCCTAATAAACTATCGAAATAAGTCCAAAAATGCATCTTCATAATCATTCTAAGACTAAAATAAAATATAAGAGATACACCTAGGAATAAGGGAGTTTAAGTATTTAATTAAGCCATGTGTGTGAGTATTTGAATTACTAACTTATAATAACAATGATCTCGTTTTTAAGCTTAGTTTGGGGAACGTGAAACTTGAGGGTGATAAATCTTCGCAGCACCAAAGCCCTAATGTAAGTCCTCGATCTCTTTCCAAGTTATTACCACATAAGTTATTTTCTATTCTCTTGTTTACATTAAAATTTTAATTTCTTAGTACTTTAAATTTTTGTTTAGTAGTATTTTAATAAGGCCAAGGTTAATTGATATTGAGAAAAGTGTAATTGTGCTTTGTCACTAAGCATTGCATGAGGGCATGGCAATGGTTAAGTGTAGGGGATTTGATAAGTGTGAAAACACTCATCCTTTTACCACTTAAATCGGGCTAAAACGAGACCAAAACACGTATTTAATATCATTTGTTTGGAATTATGCGTGGTTTTTGTGTTTATTGTGTTTTCAGAGTCAACCGGATGAATAATGAAGAAAACATGGGATTGCACGGGTTTTATCGAAGAAAAGGGCTCAAGATGAAGTCTATTGTCCAAAAGGTGCAAAAGATTTGAAGTCATTGTGCCTATTTGAAGATTTATCAAAAAATAGAGCCAAAGATGGAAGATTCATTTATGTCGAAGAACTCGAGTCTATTAAATAAAAGATTATAAGACGAGTTGGAATTATTCACCGACACTTCTCAAATCCAAGTCGGAAACGTTTATTTAAAGACGCATGAAGACTTAAAGAAGAAAGAAGAAAAAGAAGCCCAAATCAAAGCCCAATCAAAAGCCCATCAACACCATACACACGCCTATATAAAGCCTTCACCTCACAAATTTTCACACACTTAGTTTTAGCTAGTCTTTAGTTTTCATTTTCTCTCTAGTTTTAGAGAGAGAAAGTTCCATACTTTCTCTCACTAAACTTTTCCTTTGTTTTTCATCTTTTAATTCAAGCTTTCTTGTACTTTTGATTTCATTAATCTTAATCAAGTTTAGCTTTTAAGTTCTTTAAGCTTTTTCTACTTTTCTTGATTTGTCAAAATCCTTGATCCGATTGTTGAATTCCATACGGTTTGGATTATTGGATTAGCTCGTGTTAAAAGTTTAATTTTTTCTTGTTTCTTCTTAAACTTTACGTGAATAAGCCATAAGCTTTCCATGCTTTTTGGCTTATTGTTTGTTAAAGTTCATTGTTTTCGGATTTTTTCAAGATTTAATCATTCAAAAGTTTTGTTTATTAAGTTTTAAAGTTTCTTATTTTCAAGAGTTATCAAATTTGATCTTTTTGAAGTGGTAAAGTTTCGGATCACTTGGCTTATTGCCTTGGTTTATTGAGATTTTTAGTTTCCTTCAATTTCGGAACAAGATTCCTTCCATCGTAAAAGAGGGGTTTTAACTCATTCCGACGGATCATCATTGGTTTGGTATCGCAATAACCCAAAAGGGGTTTTACTTTGCGATAGGGTGTAAGTCCCCCTATTCCGATCTGGGATTGCGATCGCATATTGCGATCGCACATTCCGACGGGTTTAGGTCCAGTTTCTAGTCGAAACTCTGGCCAATTTTTGTCTCCCTTATTCCGATAGAACTAACATTCCGATAGCCTCATTCCGACAGCTTGATTTTAGAGTATTCCGATGGTGATTGTTAGAAACATTCCGATGGACTTTCATGTGAGATATTCCGATGGAGCATTTTAATTGCATTCCGATAGTAGTAATTTTCAACATTCCGATAAGAACAAGTTTCTAATCATTAATTCAATTAAGTTTTCAAAGTAATTTTCTAATCTTTCCTTTACGTTTTCAAGCACTCAATTTTAACTTATCAATTTAGTTAATCTTCCAAAGTTTTAAGTTACTCAACGTCATTTGCATTTAAGTTTTATTAGTTTAAAAATAGATAAACAAACCAACTCCTTTTTAGTAACCAAGAACAAATCATTCCACTTAAGACCGAGATCAATTCGAGAGGATATCGAGAGAAATATTTTGAACCCACACAAAAGCCGTGTATTAGTAATACTTGAAATTCCTATTCGTGAAACCTAAATGTGCTATAAAAGGGAAGTTCTAATCATGTACTTACGATCATAAGGGTACTATTCATGGTAAAAGCATGCGGGTTTTACAACTCTTCCCCCATAAAAAGAATAATTCATCCCCGAATTACAGATAATGTAAATTGGAAAAGAAGAACATACCGGAATTCAAAATATGAGAGGGTAAGAAGCCCGGATAGACTCCTCTGTTACCCAAGTGGCTTCCCGCTCGGTATGATCCCTCCAAAGGATTTTGACGAATGGAATCGTCTTCCTTCTCATGACTCGTTCTTCTCTGTCAAGAACTCGTTCGGGTTCTTCTATGAAAGTAAGATCTTCACGAATCTGTTCCAGTGGATACTGAACCATGTGAAGGGGATGATACTTGTACCCTCTGAGTAAGGACACATGGAAAACATCGTGAACATGAGAAAGCTGCGGAGGTAACTCTAAACGATAAGATACTTCACCGACTCGCTCAATGACATCAAACGGCCCGATGAATCAAGGACTGAGCTTCCCTTTGATTCCAAAACGTCTAAAACCACGTGCCGGTGATACCTTAAGGAAGACGTGATCTCCTACGTTAAAACGTAAGTCCCCACAATATCTCAGTCATTTCTGGTCCTTCAAGTGTTCGCTCACCAACCTGATCCCAGCATATTGGGGCGCGACACTTTCTGCCATACAACATCTCGAACGGAGCACACTTGATACTTGCGTGCCAACTGTTGTTGTATGCAAACCCTACCAAACAGATGTAATCATCCAAATCTCCCGTCCATTCCAACGCACATGATTTATACATGTCTTATAATGTCTGAATCGTTCGCTCTGATTGCCCGTCTGTTTGAGGATGAAAAGTCGTGCTAAGCTTAAGTTTTGTACCCTAAGCATTCTGAAGACTTATCCAAAATCGCGAAGTGAAACGAGGATCTCTGTCGGAGACGATGCTGGATGGAGCACCATGAAGTCTCATGATCTCCTTCTTATAAGTATCGACGAGTTTACTGACCGAATCTTCCTTGCGGATCGGTAAGAAATAAGCTGACTTGGTAAGTCGATCAACGATAACCCAAATCACATCGTGCTTCCTATTTGTCTGCGGAAGACCGGTAACAAAATCCATGGTGATTTTGTCCCACTTTCACTCTGGAATATCAAACGGTTGAAGAAGACCGCCAGATCGCTGATGCTCGATCTTAACCTGCTGGTAGGTAAGACATTTGGAGACGTAAGTCGCAACATCCTGTTTCATACCACTCCACCAAAAGTATTGCTTGATGTAATGGTACATCTTGGTCGAAAGGATGAATAGAGAATGGGGAGCTATGACCCTCAGCTAATAATGCTTCCCTGAGTTCTTGATCATCAGGAACACAAAGTCTCGTGCCCTGCCATAAGATACCATCTGCGTCTACTAGAAATTCTGTCTGCTTCTCTAAATTCTAAATTATCGCCAGATTTCACTATCATCTTTCTGAGCTTCCTTGATCCTAGAGAGTAACTCAGGTTCCACTCTAAGATTAGCCCAGTAACCGTGCTGTCCACGTAACATGATCTCAATGTCTAGTCGCTCCAAGTCTCTTATAATTTCCTCCTCAATTTTAATGTCGTTTATCATTCCGGACTTTCTGCTAAGTGCATCTGCCACTACTTTCGCCTTGCCGGGGTGATACTGCAGATTGATGTCATAATCCTTCAGTGGTTCTAACCATCTCCTCTGTCTCATGTTCAATTCACGTTGAGTGAAGATTTACTTCAAACTCTTGTGGTCCGTGAAAATGTCACATGATTCTCCATACAAATAGTGCCTCCATATCTTTAATGCAAACACGACTGCTGCAAGTTCCAAGTCATGCGTAGTGTAATTTTCCTCATAAGGCTTAAGCTGCCGTGAAGCGTACGCGATCACTTTCCCATGTTGCATGAGAACACAACCAAGTCCCTTCCCTGATGCATCACTGTAAATTTGAAATCCTCCTGTACCAGATGGGAGAGTAAGAATCGGTGCAAATACTAACTTCTGCTTTAGGTCTTCAAAGCTCTTCTCTCTTTCTTCAGTCCAGACGAATTTCTCCCCTTTCCGCATCAGTTTGGTCAATGGTAGTGCTAAACGGGAAAAGTTCTCCACGAACCTACCGTAGTAACCAGCTAAGCCTAGGAAACTACAAACCTTAGTCGCTGATGTCGGTCTTGGCCACTTGGTAATAGCCTTAACATTTGCAGGATCCATAGTGATTCCTTCTGCTGATACAATGTGACCTAAGAATGCCACCTTGTCTAACCAGAACTCACACTTGGAGAATTTAACATACAGCTGCTTCTGGCGAAGAATCTGCAATACTGTACGAAGATGGTCTTTGTGTTCCTCCTTGGACTTAGAGAATATCAGGATGTCGTCAATGAAGACAATGACAAACTTGTCCAGAAATTCATGGAAGATTCTGTTCATCAAATCCATGAACACTGCTGGAGCATTGGTAAGGCCAAATTGCGTAACTACGAATTTGTAGTGCCCATAGCGTGTACGGAAAGCAGTCTTGGCGATGTCCTGCTCTTCAACCCGTAGCCGATGATAGCCCGAATTCAGATCAATCTTGGAGAAATGTTTGGCCCCTTGGAGTTGGTCAAACAGATCATCTATGCGTGTTAGAGGATACCTATTCCTGATGGTGATCTTGTTGAGCTCGCGATGATCTATGTAAAGACGCATACTGCCGTCCTTCTTCTTAACGAATAAGACCGGTGCGCCCTATGGAGATGCGCTTGGTCGAATGAAGCCTCGTTCCAGAAGTTCTTGCAATTGACCCTTCAGCTCTTCATGGGAGCCATGCGATAAGGAGCCTTGGAAATCGGCTCAGCTCCTGGGATGAGCTCGATATTAAATTCTACTTCACGTGCAGGTGCTATGCCCGGAAGTTCTTCTGGAAATACATCTAGAAGTTCTGACACTATCGGCTGATTCTGAATTGATGGAGATTCAGCATCCATGTCATGAACAGTAGCTAGATAGTCCTTGCAACCATACGAAAGTATCGCACGTGCTTGCAGGGTTGATATGATTTGTACAGACCTTCCGGGTACAAACCCGTTGTGAATGTACTCTGGTGCATTAACATCACCGAAGATGACCCGATATGTATGGCAATCTATGGTGGCATGATGTTTGGATAGCCAATCCATGCCTAATATCATGTCAAAATCATTCATGTCCAGCGGAAGTGCGTCAACAGGACGAACCTTGTCATCAAACTCTAGGGGAAGGCTCTTGTACACATGGGTTATGCGTACATAGTCTCTTAAAGGCGTGGAAACGTTTAGTACATTCTCTAATGGCATAGGGGATATCCTAACATTCTTAGCATAAGCAGTAGAAATGACAGAATGAGTAGCACCCGTGTCAAATAAAACACATGAAGCTTGACCATACATGTACAAGATTCCAGTGATGGTACATGTAAACTTGTTGACCTGATCGCGGGAAGTCATGTAAACGCGTCCACTAGTAGGAAGCGGCTTGGTATCAGCATGTCCTGATGTGCCCTCCATCTCGCCCTTGCGGCAGTCCTTCATGCGATGACCAGTAAGGCCACACTTTTAGCATGCGTCGCTGTCGTGGCGACAGGGCCCTGGGTGCCTACGGTTGCATGTAGTGCAAAGAGGATGAGTATACCCTCCAGCAGGTGTCCTTGCTGGCTGAGAGCTTGATAATAACGGTATACATGAGACATGGTAATAGGTACAAAGGACAATGCGAAATATTTGTAAGATGTCATAACAGTGATAGCTGGACGGTTAGGCTGCGAACCTCTTTGGTTCTGGTCCCTCGCGTAACCATGATTCCTGGTAGAAGATTGCTAATGTGTCAGAATTATGAACTATAGCATGTAACATAAGAAAATGATTAAGTGTAAGGACATGCTGCTGTTGGAGTTTCCAGCGTTGTTACGGTAATTATCATTACCACCATGCCTATCCGTAGCAAAACGGTCGTGAGTCTGACCGTTTCCCTTGGGCTGAGTAGGCTGTTGCTGAGTAGCCGGCTGAGACCGGTCCCTAGTCTTCTGCCTGGAAGATGCAGTTTAAGAGATATAAGGTATTGACATATGCTGAAAGACTACGGTCTGGTCACCGCTGAATAACGAATGTTTACCTCTTCTCGGGTCTCTCTGCTTCCCCGAACTCTTCTCTTTCTTGCAGCATCTCCAGCTTACGTGCTGCATCGGCCACTTGTGCCACCGTGTTAAACGTAGCACACACCAAGTTGTTTGCGACCGATGTACGAAGAGCCCACCGGAAGTGGTATGCTTGCTCTTCGGGAGTAACTGCTACTGCATCAAGAAAACCAGCCAAACGGAGAAAGCGCTGCATGAACTCGTTGATGTTCTCCCCAGCTCTCTGTCGGATTCCGTGGTTCTCTCTCTTCAGCTTGTCTTGCTCAGCCTTTGGAAAGAACTGTCCCATCACCAAATCCCTGAACTGAGCCCAAGTCAAACCAGCTACCCAAGCATCACCTCCCTCAGACTGCTTCAGTGCCATCCACCATGATAGTACATCACCTTCGAACCGGTAGCAGGCCAACCTCGACTTGAAGACGGGGTCACAGCCCATGACATCGAAGATCTTCTTAATGTGAGCCAACCAGCTTTCAGCTTCACTGGGGCTATCTGTTCTCTCGAAAGCTCGAGGGCGTAGCTTATTGAATCTCTCCAGCCATGTGACCAATGTTATTAGAGAAGGAGGAGGAGGATTAGGTTGCTGGTGCTGATTGTTGGCAGCTTGCACTTCAACCCTGATTTCATTCCTCAACTGAGGAAGCATAGCTTGCGTTACAGCTTGGACTGCTGCATTGATTTGTTCTTGTTCGCGTGTGAGAACCATCTGACAGTATAACATAAAAATACATGATTAACTGATCAAAACATAAATTATATACATGAAAAAAATTTATACCAATAAATCCTGAGAAAAATTTTATGCAGAAAAACTAGTACATGAATGCATGATGCAGTTTTATGAAAACTTTATATGCGCAAGAGTGAAGCCTATGGCAGTTCACTCAAAACAAAAGACATGGCGAGGGGACGCCAATGGGTTGGTCCCAAAGTTAAAAGTTTCGATAAAATCACATGCGACTAAATAGGGCCAGTCCTGTACCAACCATTAGTTAGTCATAAACCTGCGACAATGACATATATATGTATGAATGAAAAACAATGAATGCATGAAAACCGACTGTCAGTTCTAAGAAGACCATAGTGACTACCCACTAATCACAGGTCGTGTTTTGAGAGCCTACAGGTCGAAGCCTTGGCTCTGATACCATAATTGTAACACCCTATTTTGATAAATGGAATGTCATGCGTGATTATGACGTGTCATCAAAGCATACAAGGATAAATGTATAAAACATTACATGACCATAAAGGAAATACCAGAACAACATCGGTATCCCAAAAGAAAAGCTCATCACACACAAACATAAGTACTGTAAATGAAAAGGACTAAACAATGTCAATAAAAATGAGTATCAAAGTATGAAGAAATGCATAAAGTAATGAAGGCTAGGAAGCTTCCAGCCCATATGCACGTACGCTTAAAGTCTACGAGCGTCCCTGAGTACCTGCCGTTTTGGGAACGTGAAAGGAAAAAAGGCTGAGCATAACGCTCAGTGCACAGATATACAAGCATAGAATGAACAACATAAGCATAAACAACATATAGCAGCGAAAATGTCTAAGTCTTGGAAAACCTGGTATAACTTAGTAAAACTGGTTTTATAGTTTGAAAAGCCGTATGTTTATCTTATAAAAACTATTTAACATGTTTACCATTAGCCAAAATAGATCATGAAATATCAACGTGCATAAATACTTGGAGGGGTGACCTCGTCATGCAATTAGAGGGGCTGCCTCTGATTAATATAAGTTTTGGGTAGGAGGGATCAACTCCTTGTGAAGGATGCAAGGCACACACCACATTCACTTGAATAATCTGTAAAAACATGTAACCTAGGATGCACCCATACGCCCCACATGATAATAACAATATGGCCAAAAGCAGAAGGGACGCCACGAGCTATCACTCTATCATGGTGAAGTCATAACACTAGTGCCTCCAGTGTTATGGTTATGGTACCTCCCTAACTAGGTGAAACTGGTCATGCATGTATATGGCTTTAGGCATTTAATTAAACATAAGCAATCAAAACATATAAAACATATACTGGGAAGAATGTTGGCTGCATATGGGGAATCCTAATAAGGAAAGAATGTCCATACTGAAAGGACGGAGAATCCGCACCTTGTGTCCAGTGAACGAAGAAGACGAACGGAAGAGAGTCCTACTTCGATATCACTAACGCTACATAAATAATATACGTGTATAAGTATTTTGATTACTGAGTACGTAACTGGTTTTATATCATGTCTTAGCTTGTTTTATATGTTCATGTCATGTTTTACATATTTTAACGTTATGTTGTGTTTATCATGTATTCTATCTATTCTGATTAAGTATTACTTGTATTTCTTGTATTATTATACTTGTTTTGTAATAATAAGTAACTTTCTAAAAATAGGAGGTTTCCAAAAATAGAAAGTTTCCAAAAATAGAATGTTTCCAAAAATAGAATAGCTGCCTAGAATAAATTAGTTTCTAAAAATAGAAAGTTTCCATCAATAGATTAGCTGCTTAAAATAAATAAGTTTCTAAAAATAGAAAGTTGCCATAATTAGAAATAAGCTGGATCATTAAGCTAATAATATAAGCTTAAGTTTTACTGATTAATATTCTAAGTCATGTGATTAAATAGTATAATTTATTAATTATTACATGTAAATTAAATAAACTATAGGTTATAAGTTTTAATAAAATATAGCATGATTTAATTAAATTAAAGTATAAATAATACCTAGGTTAAAGCATGTATTAATATTTATTATTAATATTACCTAAGTCATGAAAATTAATTAATTATAAGCCATGTTTTAATAATTAATTAATTACCTTAGTCTAAAATTTAATCATAAAATACTTATGTTAAAATCATGTATTATTTCTAATAATAATTAACCTAAGTCATGTCTAAACTAAATTAATTATAAAGCATGTTAAATTAATTTAATTAAATCTTGTAATTATTTAACTTGAAAAAAAATAATAATTAACTTGTAAAATAGATCATGAACCGAACCTGTGTTTTAAATCTAAACATGTCATGAACCGGTCCGTGAACCCCTTGAACCGGATCTACAACCCTTAACCATGGCAAACCGCCACCGACTTAAGTCGGTGGTGCGTGTGGTTTTTAGCCGAGACCCCCATGACCACCAAGGCTAACCCCGACATGCGTCGGGGTCCTTTGGTTTGTTTGTTGTCGAGCCAAAAATTCCACACCGAGACCACTTGGTCTCGGTTGTGGTCACACGAGCCACACCAAGAGCATGGCTCTCGGTTTGTGTGCGCCGGCCGAACCAAACACCCCCTTAAACCCATGTTTTTAATACCCCATTATTAGATCTACATGTTTATTAATTAGTTTTTAATAACCACATGATTTCACGTGTTTAGATCTAATAAACAATTAAAAAGAAAAGGTTTAAGGAATTACCGATTCGTGGATCAAAAGGAAATTACTAACACGAACGATCTAGCAATAACTGGATCTACCAAAATCAACCAAACACCCCTTGGTGGTGTTGTATATGCGGCGGCCAAAAAGGAGAAGGAGGAGCAGGGTTTTTGTGATTTTATAATATTCTGTATTATAAAAATCTACTCCCTTCTTTTCCTTTTAGTTAAATTTTAAAATGGGCTTGGCCCATCCTTGTTCTATGTCGCGGCTATGTGGGGCCCACAAGGGGAAACCCATTGTTTTTCCGTGTTCTATTTATTTACGTGTTCTCTTGTCGTGTTTACGTGATTTAACTATTAATCGTTCGTGTCGTAAAATATATTTATTCGTAATCGTAATACATATACGTAAATACATAATATTAGGTTCGTGATTATTTATGTTCATGATTTTCATGTTCGTGATTATAATTATTGTCGATAATAATTATCGTGTCTTAATAGGTATTAAATACTTATCGTGTAATAACACGTACGTAATACTTGAAATTCCTATTCGTGAAACCTAAACGTGCTATAAAAGGAAAGTTCTAATCATGTACGTACGATCATAAGGGTACTATTCATGGTAAAAGCATGCGGGTTTTACATAATGTGTTTGGTGATACACATGAGCATAGTGATCTACCAACAAAAATTATTGACACGTGTATGATGGAAACAGTTGATAGCAATACCACACCTGATTCATCAGACATGTGCAATAATGAGTTTCAGGATGATCAACATGCAAATGAGTATGATGATGAGGAGCGTGTCGCGCTTGCTAATTTAATTGCTAGTTTACAAAAAGAGGCCAATGAAAATAGAAAGAGTCAAAAGCAATTAAAGAAGGCAAATGCGACGCTCACTCAAAACTTTGAAGAATGCAAAGCCGCTCTTATAAAATCTATTGAGACTATTGATATTTATAGGACTAAGCTTCTTCAGAAAACCAAAGAGCTTGAGGGGTACAAAAGTCGTGTCATCAACGTTAAAAAGGACGATCTTGAAAATAAATACAACAAAGCTCTTGCTTTGTTATCTAAAGAAAAACGTCAATTTAATGTCGTATTAAGTGATGAACGTCAAAAAACGTACCTTGCCACAAAAAAAAATTAATGAACTTGAACAGAGGCGTTTTATGAATACCATCGATTCTGCAAAAATTCTTGACGAAAAGAAACAAGAGGTTGAAACATTAAAACAAGATTTCAAAAATAGACAAAGCAAAGATACTAAAAAAGTAAAGGATCTCGAAGAACAAGTCGATTTTTTGAAAAAAGTTGTTTATAAAACGCATGACTCTATTCAAACCATTAGAATGATAACACCTCTGTCGTTTTTCAAGGGTAAACCTAGCTTTGCCACCCCCAAGTACCTCGAACAAGCTCAAGCTGCTAACCCTCACTTATATCTTGATGAGTCCGAATGGACCGATCATGATTGCCCAGTAGCTAGCCTCGATAATGAAGAGACGTCGCTTTGGGATGAGGAGAGTAGATCACCAGTCAATAAATATTTTGTGACATCATATAATTATGCTTATTAAAACAGTCTTTATGGTCTTTTCACTCCACAAAAACAGAAGTCTCGTGAGGAATTGTTTTTAGAATGCAAACAAAGACGAATTCAATGGGAGAAAGCTTTTGCCACTAAGAGGAAAACTAATGTTTTTAAATATATTAACTATTTGCCTCTTGATGCTTCTAAAAGCAAAAGTAGAAAAACACTTGGTTTTCTTAAACACAACATTGATAATGTTCAATCAATTGTCGAAAGCGATTGGGAAAAACGTCAAAAGGATAAGTGGAAAACAGAAATTTTTCACGACATAACTGTGCTTGTGAAAGAACTTTTAATACCAAATACGAAGATAATAAAAGAACATGTTCTTGAGTTTGAAAAATTGATTCGGTCTAAAATGTTTGATGATTTAAAATATGTTGAGTCTCTTGAAAAAGAAATTGATGAACTTCAAAATGACAAATCAAATTTCTCAAACGAATATGATCTACTCTTAGAAGAATGTCTCTCCAAAGATATTTTGTGTGTTACTCTTCAATCTTGTGCTGATATCGATGAATATTCTTATGTTGCATGCAAATATGTTGATAAGATCAAAGAATGTGAGCATCTTGAACTTGAGCTTTCGAAACGTAAAGAAAATGTTGATAAAAAGGCTTTTGAGTTACTTCAACACAAAATTGATTTCCTTCAAAAACATTGTCATTCTCTTGAACTTGCTTTGCAAAAAGACATAGGAAGTTTTCCACATGATAATAAATTGCAAGAAAAACTTTCCCAAGTGTGTCGAGAAATGAATGAAAAAGAGTTTGGAAATTAAAGAGTTGAAAGCTCAGTTACAAGACAGGGAAATAGCGATAGCAGAGTTGAAGAAACTCGTTGCTAAGATGGGTGGGAAAATTGTGGAACCTAGTGTTAAGAAACCTGTTGTAAGACAACCCAATGCGCAAAAAGTGATTAGACCCTCTGTCTTAGGAAAACCATCTGTTTTCTCTAATTCTGCATTTGCAAAACCTGGGTTTGCCCCCAAGACGGATGGGAAGGATAGGTTTCCACAGAATACTCCCAAAACACATATTCGATCACAAAGCATTAAGAACACAAATGTGATTAAACCAGGGATGTATAGATTGGCCACTAAACACACACACAACAAAGAAAGTCAATCACCTCAGACTTCTAGAAACACTAATAGACGTGTGTCTTTTACTATAGGAGTAGTCCCCACTTATAGTGTTAGCCGGCCTCAGCTTAAGATCACTCGAATGAATGAAAAGGTTTGGCAAAACAAAACTCAAGGGAAGATGAAGGAAGTAGAAGACCACCCTAGAATTTTCAATGTTTCTAAGAATAAAACGTCTTTAATCGCGTGTAATGACGATTTGAATGCTTTGAATGTTAAGTTTGTTTGTGTGAAATGTGGAAAGTGTGCTAATGCCAATCATGTTATGTGTGTTTCGAATAATGATAAAAGCATAGCTACTAGAACTAAGAAGCAAACTGCGATGCCTATTAGTGCTAGAAAACCCAAATGCAAAGTGAACCATTCTGGTGCAACCCCCCCTGAGAAAAGTATTGCATCAGACTCCACCACTAAGAACCCTAGAAGCAGAATTGGGGAATTATATGAGTGCGCAAGCAAATCTTGGAAATGGTGGTTTGCTAATCAATGTCCTCCAGGATATAAATGGATGCCTAAGGTTAGGACTGAAAATGTGACAATGAGCGTTATTGTGTCTTTAAGTGAAACTAATGATTCAGATATCACAACTAACATGGAATCTAATTTAGAAAATGCTCCATCGTGCTCTAGTTCTTCTGCAGGTGATCGAGATAATTCTCTTCATACTGGACTCCGGATGCACGAAGCACATGACGGGTAATCTCAAGCTTCTAATTAACTTCATGGAGAAGTTCCTGGGTACGGTCCGATTCGGAAATGATCAATTTGCACCGATCTTAGGATATGGAGACTTGGTTCAGGGGAATATCACAATAAAAAGGGTTTACTACGTTGAAGGGCTCAATCATAATCTTTTCTCGGTTGGTCAATTCTGTGATGCGGATTTGAAGGTTGATTTTAGAAAGAAGACATGTTTTGTTCGTGATTATGATGGGAATGACTTACTTACCCGTTCACGGGGTACTGATCTCTACACTATTTCACTACAAGACTCCACATCTTCAACTCCAATCTGTTTCATGGCTAAAGCTTCAACGAATCAAGCTTGGTTATGGCAATAACGTTTATCTCATCTTAACTTCGATATCAGCAACTTGCTTTCCAAGAAAGATATTGTGAGAGGCCTTCCTAACTTGAAATTCATCAAAAAGATCATCTTTGTTCTTCTTGTGAGCTTTGTAAAGCTAAACGGAGTAGTTTCAAGACAAAGACTACACCAAGGTCTAAAGGACGGTTAGATCTTCTTCATATAGATCTGTGTGGCCCATGCGTGTTCAAACCATCAATGGAAAGAAATACGTTATGGTAATTGTTGATGACTACTCAAGGTACACGTGGACCCTCTTCTTAAGGTCCAAGGAGGAAACACCTAAGGTTCTCATTAACTTCCTTAAGCTGATAAAACATGGTATTCATGCTCAAGTAAAAGTGGTACGTACTGAAAGAGGCACAAAATTCTCGAATTCAACTCTGAAGACATATTTTGAAGCCGAATGGATTGAACATGAAACATCAATTGCTCGAACACCTGAACAAAATGGAGTTCTTGAAAGACGAAATAGTACTTTAGTTGAGGCTGCTCGAACATTATTATCTGCTTCAAAACTACCATTATTCTTTTGGGCCGAAGCCGTGTCAACCGCATGCTACACACAAAACCGATCCTTAATTATCCCAAGACACGAAAAGACACCATATCACATAATTAATGATCGCAAACCTTTACTCAAACACCTTCAAGTTTTTGGATTTACGTGTTACATTATTCGAGATGGCGAAAATCTGGACAAGATGAAAGAGAAAGGTGATGCATGCATTCTAGTGGGATATGCAACTCAGTCTAAGGGATACAGAGTGTACAACAAGAGAACAAAATTGATAGCCGAAACTATTCATATCAGATTCGATGAATTGCAAGAAATGGTACTTGAACAAAACAGTTTAAGTCTCGATCTACAACGAAACAAGACTTCTGTGCACAACCGCACGGAACTCGGAACTCAAGACCACATCAATGAACCGTCAAGTTCAAAGCTGGTTCCAGAACATGTTCCTAGAGCAGATATGACAGTGGACACAACACTTGAAGAGTTGGAAATGTTATATGGACCAATGTTTGATGAATATTTTACGGGGGAGAAACATGTTGTATCAAAGTCTTCCGCTGTCACTCATGATAAGAATGATGATACCGATCATCGTCAACAAAAGGATATAACTTCATCTACTTCAACACGGGTTGCTGCAGATTTACCTCCTCAGAATATCACTTCAAAAATCGATCCTACAACATCCACAACTACTGTTATTGCTCCAGAGAACACAAATCAAGCAGACGATGCATTATCTGACGATGACGATTTTCACAACCCATCTGGTACACCGGTACACGAAATTCGAGAGTCTTCTACTCGCCATGTTGATCCGTCAAATATGCATACGTTCTACCAACGACATCATTCAACACATCATTAGACCCGAGAACATCCTTTGGTTAAAGTAATTGGAAACCCTTCACAGCCTGTTGGTACAAGACGACAACTAGCCACCGACGGTGACGTTTGTATGTTCGCACTCGCCGTGGGTACAGCTGAACCGAAAAACATCAAAGAAGCCATGGCTGATCATGCTTGGATTGAATCGATGACGGATGAACTTCAAAAATTTGAAAGACTTAAAGTCTGGGAACTTGTTGACAGACCATACGATGTGATTCCTTTAAATCTTCGTTGGATCTATAAAAACAAGATGGATGAAGAAAACACGATCATCAAGAACAAAGCTAGGCTAGTGGCTAAGGGGTATGGCCAGAAAGAGGGATTTGATTTTGACGAATCATTTGCACCAGTTGCTCGTATGGAAGCGGTCAGGATTTTCCTTGCTTATGCTACACATAAGGGATTCACTGTCTATCAAATGGACGTAAAGACGACATTTATTAACGGTCCTTTGAAGGAAGAAGTCTATGTCACGCAGCTGGAAGGATTCATCAATCCTCATTATCCTGACAAGGTGTATCGTCTCCACAAGGCACTATATGGACTCAAGCAAGCTCCAAGGGCGTGGTACGACGAGCTCTTGAAATTCCTGGTATCCAAAGGTTTCTCAAAAGGTTCCATTGATCTAACTCTGTTTATTTATAAATATGGGGATGACATTTTGCTTGTGCAGATTTATGTTGATGACATTATTTTCGGGTCTACAACCCCAAAACTTTCAAAATGGTTTAAAAAAGTCATGCACAAAAAATTTGAAATGTCAATGATGGGCGAACTAAAATTCTTTCTAGGAATTCAAGTTCACCAATCCCCAAGTGGTATCTTCATAAACCAGGCTAAGTATTGTCAAGAGATAATCAAAAAGCATGGTATGACTTCATGTGACCCCGTTGGGACACCATTATGAACCACATCGCTAGATGCTGACTTGGAGGGAAATGCCATACATCAAACGAGATATCGTTCAATGATCGGCTCTGATACTTGAGTTTTACTATGGTTCGGATTATATTCTCGGTATCTCCTCGAATTGATCACGGTTTAAAGTGGAATGATTTGTTCTTGGTGACAAATAGGGGGTTTGGTTTTCTATTCTATTGAAAAGATAAATGAATGAAGCAATGAAATAAAATTTGAAGTTAATTTAAACAATTAAATGATAAAGCAGTGAAATAACCTTATTGAAGAAATGTGCTATTCGTAACAAATGATTATGCGGAATAATTTCCTATTCGGAATAATTACTACTCGGAATAAAGCTCTATGCGAATATGGGACTATGCTGAATAAAATGCTACCCGAAATAACAAGCCCTATGCGGAATAATAAGCTCTATTCGGAATAATTGACTACGCGGAATAAAGGGTTACTCGGAATAGTGGACTATGCGGAATAATTACCCCTATTCGGAATAACGAAGCTATGCGAAATAAGTTACTCTATGCGGAATAAAGATGACTATTCGGAATATCAAGCTATGCGGAATAAGTTACTCTATGCGGAATAAAGATGACTATTCGGAAAAGAAGGCTATCCGGAATAATAGATATTCCAGATAGAGAATCTCTATGTGGAATAAACTAAAACAAAGGGTTATATGGAATATTGCTGGGATTGAAGAACAGTAAGCGAAAGCCAGAAACAGGGGAACACGAATTTAACCCAAACGAACCAAATTTAACTAAAGGATTTTGAACCAAACTAAACATAAATCATTCACTAACCATAAACATTAAATCCCAATCATAAAAACACAAAACCCAATAACTTTAGAGGATCAAAATCAACTAAATAAGAACTTAAGAACTTTGAATAAAAAGAAAAGATGAACAAGATGAATGAAAAGATTATATTGATGATAAAGGTTTAAACAATCAAAAAGATGGATTAAACTACAAGATTTGTGAACAAAAACAAGAATCAAAATCACCAAACACCCTAATGGTGTTGGTGATGCCTACGAACCGAAAGGAGAGAAAAAAATGAAACTAAAAACTCAATGAAAAGTGTGAAGGGAATCCTTTATATAGGTCTTCCATTTGGTTGGTGAGTGGGCTTTCTCCCTTGCTTCTTGTCTTCTCGTCTTTTCAGAAAAGTTGACGTTTTCGATTCTGATTCAGGATTTGTCGACGATTAAATTCAACTCGTCTTTTAATTTCTTCGTTTAATAGACTTGAGTTTCTTCGACATATGTAAATCTTCCATCTTTGGTCATTTTCTTCGATAAATCTTCAAATAGGCCCATTGAATTCCAATCTTTTGTATCTCTTGGACAATAGACTTCGTCTTGA
This sequence comes from Glebionis coronaria, assembly GCA_025667525.1. Lineage (NCBI taxonomy): Eukaryota > Viridiplantae > Streptophyta > Magnoliopsida > Asterales > Asteraceae > Glebionis > Glebionis coronaria. Next base: position 449,052,358 of record CM046877.1, on the reverse strand, counting down.
GTTTTTTTCCTCGATAAAACCCGTGCAATCCCATGTTTTCTTCCATATTCATCCGGTTGAGTCTGAAAACACAGTAAACACAAAAACCACGCATAATTCCAAACAAATGATATTAAACACGCGTTTTGGTCTTGTTTTAGTAAGAAATAAGTGGTAAAAGGATGGGTGTTTTCACACCTATCAAATCCCCTACACTTAACCATTGCCATGCCCTCATGCAATGCTTAGTGATAAAGAAAATTTACATTTTTCTCATAATCAATCAACCTTGGCCTTATTAAAATACTACTAAACAAAAAATTAAAGTACTAAGAGATATTAAAACTTTAGAGCAAACAAAAGGATAGAAAACCATTTTCACTTGAATATAGCTATATGGGAATAACTTGCAAAGAGATCAAAGACTTACATTAGGGCTTTGGTGCTGCGAAGATTTATCACCCTCAAGTTTCACGTTCCCCAAACTAAGCTTAAAAACGAGATCATTGTTATTATAAGTTAGCAAATCAAACACTTACACACATGGCTTAATTAAATGCTTAAACTCCCTTATTCCTAGAGGTATCTCTTATATTTTATTTTTGTCTTAGAATGATCATGAAGATGCATTTTTGGACTTATTTCGATAGTTTATTTAGGCTGAAAGCAAAGTAGGACGATTTGATCAATAGTTAGCTAAAGGACAAAATCTCTTAAAACTGCTTCTCGGGATATCAAAAAGTTCATATCTTGGCATAACTCGGTTCACGATTTGAGACCTTTCTCGGGCCGATATTTGGCATGTACTTCATACTTCATATCTTCGAGAGACGTTCTTGAGATAATGGTCTTCTCTTCGCAATAGAGTTTCTTCACTTGGAGACTTTTGAGGGGTACTCCAACTTTTGTTGACCACGACTTCATGATTATTTCTTCAATCTCTAATTGGGATTTTGAGATACAATGATCCGCCTCCTTTTCGGACTTGGATCTATTTATCCTCATACCTTGTTAGGGTCTTTTCGGATAGACTTCTCCATGATCTTTATGGGAGTTGATTGCTTTTCGTCGTGAGTCTTGATCCTTCATATAGATTTTGGGAATAATGCTTTTCACATCACCTTGGATCTTTAGCAATAAGATTGAATCATCATGCCTTGTTAGGGCCTTTTCGGACTCGACAATCTTCGCGCCCCGTTTCATAAGTTATGCCTTGGCTATGAACTCTTATCATTACCGAGCAACTTTTAAACGATCTTGGGCTAGAAGCTAAGTAACTTTTCAAATCGTACGACCTTACTTATTGCAGATAAACTATTAGCAAGTGATGGGAGAATAGGAAAATAATTACACCAAGTGAGCTAGTGCAAGAATACCGACTTATAATTGACTCTATCATTTCTCGTCCTCCACAATTTAAAATCTCAAGTAATGAGACTCGTGGATGCTTAGCCTAATAAACCAATTAAGGTCTACCTGGTTAAGGATACTAGCTAGAATAAACTTGGATAAGTCTATTCGGGTTGAGTCAAAATAATCGCAACAGGCCTAATATGTCAAAGACTTCTAAACTAGCTACATCACTTATTAATATTTTTGACTTTATTGCGGGATATATACATATGAAAGCAACAATAAAAATTTAAAAATTACGACTAAATTGCCAAAGTTAATAAAAAATTTGAAAAATGTTGAAAAAGATGATTTTTCGGTTAAATGAAGGCATTTTCATGGAAAAGTCCACTTAAAACTTCGATAGAAGTCCCCCCTACACTTAAGATAAACATTGTCCTCAATGTTTAAGCATGTGGGAAAAGTCTCCCCTACACTTATGACATTGTGCACGTTGGTTAAATCAAGTTAAGGAAGAGACGACTAACGTGATCAATTTCAAATGTGAGTATGAATCACGATAGTTGAAAGATAGAACCGGATTTCGGATAACACGGGAGGACGGTTCTTCAAAGATTCCAAAAGTGCATTCATCCCTGTAATCACATCACCACACAAACACAAAGAACCTATAGAGGTCCCCCTACACTTAGGAGGTTAAAACAGAAAAGGATAGATACTCGGGCTGCCTCCCAAGGAGCGCTTGTTTTTGATAACCGAGTCACGAGCCTGACTCGACCCAAAATTAGTTCATGGGGAACGTGGTGAGGGATGGAATCATCTCCTGAGAGATGTCCTCACCAAAGTACAACTTCACTCGTTGTCCATTCACCTTAAAATTAGGTCCATTAGGTTGAGCGAGCTCGAGAGTACCATATGGAAAAATTTGGGCAATGGTGAATGGGCCGGACCAACGATATTTCAGCTTGCCCGAAAAGATTTTCAACTGAGAGTTAAAGAGTAACACTTTGTCTCCAACTTGGAACTCTCGGTTTTTAATCTTAGAATCGTGAATGAGCTTAGTCTTTTCCTTATAGATCAAAGAATTTTCATAAGCCTCATTACGGAGTTCATTCAGCTCATTGAGTTGGATCTTACGTAGGTCACCGACTTTGTTGATATCAAAATTAGCCCACTTCAAGGCCCAGTAAGCCTTGTGCTCCAACTCAAAGGGGAGGTAGAACGCTTTCCCGTACACGAGACGATATGGTGTACAACCAATCGGAGCCTTGTATGCGGTACGGAAAGCCCACAAAGCATCATCAAGTTTATCAGCCCATGAGGCACGATGCTCTCCCACGGTTCTTTCAAGAATTCGCTTTAATCCTCGGTTGGATATTTCAGCCTGGCCATTAGTTTGTGGGTGGTAAGCGGTGGAAAGACGATGATTGACACCATACTTAGCCATGACTCTTGCGAATTGGTCATTGCAAAAATGAGTCCCGCGATCACTAATAATGGCACGAGGCACAACAAATCTAGCGAATAGCGATTTCAAAAAGTTACAAACCACCCTTGCGAGTTTTACTATGGTTCGGATTATATTCTCGGTATCTCCTCGAATTGATCACGGTTTAAAGCGGAATGATTTGTTCTTGGTGACAAATAGGGGGTTTGGTTTTCTATTCTATTGAAAGATAAATGAATGAAGCAATGAAATAAAATTTGAAGTTAATTTAAACAATTAAATGATAAAGCAGTGAAATGACCTTACTGAAGAAATGTGCTATTCGGAACAAATGATCATGCGGAATAAATTCCTATTCGGAATAATTACTACTCGGAATAAAGCTCTATGCGAATATGGGACTATGCTGAATAAAATGCTACCCGGAATAACAAGCCCCTTGCGGAATAATAAGCTCTATTCGGAATAATTGACTACGTGGAATAAAGGGTTACTCGGAATAGTGGACTATGCGGAATAACTACCCCTATTCGGAATAACGAAGCTATGCGAAATAAGTTACTCTATGCGGAATAAAGATGACTATTCAGAATATCAAGCTATGCGGAATAAGTTACTCTATGCGGAATAAAGATGACTATTCGGAAAAGAAGGCTATCTGGAATAATAGATATTCCGGATAGATAATTTCTATGCGGAATAAACTAAAACAAATGGTTATACGGAATATTGCTGGGATTGAAGAACAGTAAGCGAAAGCCAGAAACAAGGGAACACGAATTTAACCCAAACGAACCAAATTTAACAAAAGGATTTTGAACCAAACTAAACATAAATCATTCACTAACCATAAACATTAAATCCCAATCATAAAAACACAAAACCCAATAAATTTAGAGGATCAAAATCAACTAAATAAGAACTTAAGAACTTTGAATAAAAAGAAAAGATGAACAAGATGAATGAAAAGATTATATTGATGATAAAGGTTTAAACAATCAAAAAGATGGATTAAACTACAAGATTTGTGAACAAAAACAAGAATCAAAATCACCAAACACCCTAATGGTGTTGGTGATGCCTACGAACCGAAAGGAGAGAAAAAAAAGAAACTAAAAACTCAATGAAAAGTGTGAAGGGAATCCTTTATATAGGTCTTCCATTTGGTTGGTGAGTGGGCTTTCTCCCTTGCTTCTTGTCTTCTCGTCTTTTCAGAAAAGTTGACGTTTTCGATTCTGATTCGGGATTTGTCGACGATTAAATTCAACTCGTCTTTTAATTTCTTCGTTTAATAGACTTGAGTTTCTTCGACATATGTAAATCTTCCATCTTTGGTCCTTTTCTTCGATAAATCTTCAAATAGGCCCATTGACTTCCAATCTTTTGCATCTTTTGGACAATAGACTTCGTCTTGAGTCTTTTTCCTCGATAAAACCCGTGCAATCCCATGTTTTCTTCAATATTCATCCGGTTGACTCTGAAAACACAGTAAACACAAAAACCACGCATAATTCCAAACAAATGATATTAAACACGCGTTTTGGTCTTGTTTTAGTAAGAAATAAGTGGTAAAAGGATGGGTGTTTTCACACCTATCAAATCCCCTACACTTAACCATTGCCATGCTCTCATGCAATGCTTAGTGATAAAGCAAATTTACATTTTTCTCATAATCAATCAACCTTGGCCTTATTAAAATACTACTAAACAAAAAATTAAAATACTAAGAGAAATTAAAACTTTAGAGCAAACAAAAGGATAGAAAAACATTTTCACTTGAAAATAGCTATATGGGAATAACTTACAAAGAGATCAAAGACTTACATTAGGGCTTTGGTGCTGCGAAGATTTATCACCCTCAAGTTTCACGTTCCCCAAACTAAGCTTAAAAACGAGATCATTGTTATTATAAGTTAGCAAATCAAACACTTACACACATGGCTTAATTAAATGCTTAAACTCCCTTATTCCTAGAGGTATCTCTTATATTTAATTTTTGTCTTAGAATGATCATGAAGATGCATTTTTGGACTTATTTCGATAGTTTATTTAGGCTGAAAGCAAAGTAGGACGATTTGATCAATAGTTAGCTAAAGGACAAAATCTCTTAAAACTGCTTCTCGGGATATCAAAAAGTTCATATCTTGGCATAACTCGGTTCACGATTTGAGACCTTTCTCGGGCCGATATTTGGCATGTACTTCATACTTCATATCTTCGAGAGACGTTCTTGAGATAATGGTCTTCTCTTCGTAATAGAGTTTCTTCACTTGGAGACTTTTGAGGGGTACTCCAACTTTTTTTGACCACGACTTCATGATTATTTCTTCAATCCCTAATTGGGATTTTGAGATACAACGATCCGCCTCCTTTTCGGACTTGGATCTATTTATCCTCATACCTTGTTAGGGTCTTTTCGGATAGACTTCTCCATGATCTTTATGGGAGTTGATTGCTTTTCGTCGTGAGTCTTGATCCTTCATATAGATTTTGGGAATAATGCTTTTCACATCACCTTGGATCTTTAGCAATAAGATTGAATCCTCATGCCTTGTTAGGGCCTTTTCGGACTCGCCAATATTCACGCCCCGCTTCATTAGTTATGCCTTGGCTATGAACTCTTATCATTACCGAGCAACTTTTAAATGATTTTTGGCTAGAAGCTAAGTAACTTTTCAAATCGTGCGACCTTACTTATTGCAGATAAATTATTAGCAAGTGATGGGAGAATAGGAAAATAATTACACCAAGTGAGCTTGTGCAAGAATACCGACTTATAATTGACTCTATCATTTCTCGTCCTCCACAATTTAAAATCTCAAGTAATGAGACTCGTGGATGCTTAGCCTAATAAACCAATTAAGGTCTACCTGGTTAAGGATACTATCTAGAATAAACTTGGATAAGTCTATTCGGGTTGAGTCAAAATAATCGCAACAGGCCTAATATGTCAAAGACTTCTAAACTAGCTACATCACTTATTAATATTTTTGACTTTATTGCGGGATATATACATATGAAAGCAACGATAAAAATTTAAAAATCACGACTAAATTGCCAAAGTTAATAAAAAATTTGAAAAATGTTGAAAAAGATGATTTTCCGGTTAAATGAAGGCATTTTCATGGAAAAGTCCACTTAAAACTTCAATAGAAGTCCCCCCTACACTTAAGATAAACATTGTCCTCAATGTTTAAGCATGTGAGAAAAGTCTCCCCTACACTTATCACATCACCACACAAACACAAAGAACCTATAGAGGCCCCCTACACTTAGGAGGTTAAAACAGAAAAGGATAGATACTCGGGCTGCCTCCCGAGGATCGCTTCTTTTTGATAACCGAGTCACGAGCCTGACTCGACCCAAAATTAGTTCTTGGGGAACATGGTGAGGGAAGGTATCATCTCCCGAGAGATGTCCTCACTAAAGTACAACTTCACTCGTTGGCCATTCACCTTAAAATTAGGTCCATTAGGTTGAGCGAGCTCGAGAGTACCATATGGAAAAATTTGGGCAATGGTGAATGGGCCGGACCAACGAGATTTCAGCTTGCCCAAAAAGATTTTCAACTGAGAGTTAAAGAGTAACACTTTGTCTCCAACTTGGAACTCTCGGTTTTTAATCTTAGAATCGTGAATGAGCTTAGTCTTTTCCTTATAGATCAAAGAATTTTCATAAGCCTCATTACGGAGTTCATTCAGCTCATTGAGTTGGATCTTGCGTAGGTCACCGGCTTTGTTGATATCAAAATTAGCCCACTTCAAGGCCCAGTAAGCCTTGTGCTCCAACTCAATGGGGAGGTGGCACGCTTTCCCGTACACGAGACGATAAGGTGTACAACCAATCGGAGTCTTGTATGCGGTACGGAAAGCCCACAAAGCATCATCAAGTTTATTAGCCCATGAGGCACGATGCTCTCCCACGGTTCTTTCAAGAATTCGCTTTAATCCTCGGTTGGATATTTCAGCCTGGCCATTAGTTTGTGGGTGGTAAGCAGTGGAAAGACGATGATTGACACCATACTTAGCCATGACTCTTGCGAATTGGTCATTGCAAAAATGAGTCCCGCGATCACTAATAATGGCACGAGGCACACCGAATCTAGCGAATAGCGATTTCAAAAAGTTACAAACCACCCTTGCGTCATTAGTAGGTAAAGCTTTGGCTTCAACCCACTTTGAAACGTAGTCAACAGCTACAAGGATGTATTTGTTTCCTTTAGATGAAGGGAATGGCCCCATAAAGTCGATACCCCAAACGTCAAAGATTTCACATTCTTGAATGAAATTATGAGGCATCTCGTCTTTATGTGTGATCTTGCCTTGTTTTTGGCAAGCATCACAACGTTTAACTATCTTGTGAGCATCACGATAAATGGTGGGCCAATAAAATCCCGAGTCAAACACTTTTTTGGCGGTGTAGTTGGGACCAAAGTGACCACCGGTGGGTCCTTTGTGGCAAGCGTCAAGGATTTCTAAAGCTGCCGGTCCATCAACACATCGGCAAATAATCAAATCAACACATTGTTTGAATAGATACGGGTCATCCCAAAAGTAAGTCTTAATGTCTTTAAAAAACTTCTTCTTTTGTTGGGATGTTAACCCGTCAACGAGAATTCCACCTGATAAGTAGTTTGCAATGTCCGTAAACCACGGGGTTTCATCAGAAGTCGAGTCGATAGACATTAAGGTCTCCAGGGGAAAAGAGTCATTGATCTCTTTGTTCGGATGATCCCCTTGGTAAGGATCCTCAAGTCTACTGAGATGATCCGCGGCTAGGTTTCCAGCTCCTTTTTTATCACGAATTTCGATTTTAAATTCTTGGAGTAGCAAAACCCAGCGAAGAAGTCTTGGTTTGGAATCTTGTTTAGTCAACAAGTACTTCAACGCGGAATGATCGGTATAAACGATTGTGGTGGAAAGGACAAGATAGGGGCGGAACTTTTCAAAGGCATAGACAATAGCTAAAAGCTCTTTTTCGGTTGTCATGTAATGCAATTGAGCCCCTGTCATTGTCTTGCTAGCGTAATGGATCGATTGGAAGTGTTTGTTCACTCTTTGGCCCAAAACCGCTCCAATAGCAAAGTCGCTAGCATCGCACATCAACTCAAAGGGAAGCTCCCAATTAGGGGTAACCAAGACGGGTGCCTTAGTTAGCTTATCCTTAAGCGAGTTGAAGGCTTCAAGACACTCTTTGGAAAAGATAAAAGGAGTATATTTTTCCAAGAGGTGGGTCATCGGGCGAGCGATTTTAGAAAAATCTTTGATGAAACGATGGTAGAAACCCGCATGACCAAGGAAACTTCTCACACCCTTCACTGTAGAAGGTGGAGGCAACTTAGAAATAACATCGACTTTAGCACGGTCCACTTCAAGACCGGCTTTGGAGATCTTGTGTTCTAGCACGATGCCCTCTTTTACCATGAAATGGCATTTTTCCCAATTAAGAACAAGGCGAGTGTCTTCACACCGCTTAAGCATACGTTCTAAATTGGCAAGGCAAGTAGAGAATGAATCACCATGTTTCTTCAACCATGTCATGGAAGATAGCCATCATACACCTTTGGAACGTCCCAGGAGCATTGCATAAACCAAAAGGCATGCGTTTGTAAGCAAATGTTCCGTAGGGACAAGTGAATGTGGTCTTTTCTTGGTCCTTGGGATCGATGGGAATTTGAAAATACCCGAAGAAACCGTCTAAGAAGCAGTAATAGTCATTACCCGCAAGACGCTCGAGCATTTGATCCATGAAGGGAACAGGAAAGTGATCTTTTCTCGTGGCATCATTGAGCTTGCGATAGTCGATAAAAACTCTCCACCCAGTAACGAGACGAGTGGGAATCAACTCGTTGTGTTCATTGGGAACAATGGTTATTCCGCCCTTCTTGGGTACACAATGGACGGGACTTACCTAAGGCGAATCCGAAGTAGGGTAAATCAAGCTGGCATCTAGAAGTTTGATAACCTCTTGTTTGATGACGTCGTGAATGCGAGGATTAACCCTTCTTTGGCTCTGGATTGCGGGTTTAAAGTCATCTTCCATGAGAATCTTGTGAGTACAAAAGTTCGGAACAATTCCGCGGATATCAGAAATTTTCCAAGCAATTGCCTTCTTATGATCTTTAAGCACGGCGATGAGGCGAGTTTTCTCTTCTTCTTTCAAGTCCTTCGCGATGATGACAGACGACTTCTTGTTTTCTTCTAGGAACACGTACTCGAGATGGGCGGCAACTCCTTAAGGTCTAAATCCGGAGGATTTTCGATGGGAGGCGTTTTCAAAGTCGGAGCATCGATAGCAATAACCGTGGGAGATGGTGGAGAAAGATTCTCTTCTTTAAGAAGGTTCTCAATGAGGTGAAGATCTTTATCCCAATCCGTGGGAGAATCGTCATTATCTAAGTTCACATCTCCCATGGTAGCTTCCAAATCTTTCCAAAGGAAATCACTTTCTCCAAATAGAGATAGTGATGAATCAATAGAGGAAACGGTCTGAACATTGGGAAGAGAGGTAGGAATACTTTTACAAGCATCTTTGAAGTGTTCTTCACAAGCCTCATCAAGAACGTCAATACATTTAACACTCTCGTATGAATAAGGCTGTTTAGAAAGCTTTCCCATGTTAAAGACAATTTTGTCGTCACCCACTCTCATGATAAGCTCACCGGCTTCAACATCGATGAGAGTGCGACCGGTCCTCAAAAATGGACTACCAACGATCAATGGCACATGAGGGTCCATATCGTAATCAACGACAACGAAATCAGCAGGAAAAGTGAATTTGTCGACTCCTACAAAGACGTCTTCGGCTATCCCCACTGGATAAGCAACCGTACGGTTAACTAATTCCAAAGTCATTTTGGTGGGGACTAGCTCAGGGAGAGATAATTGCTTCCAAACACTTAAAGGCATTAAGTTAATACTGGCACCTAGATCGGCTAGGGCCATGCAATTCTCTACTCCCGGGAAGTTACAAGGGATTAAGAAACGACCCGGATCACCAAGCTTGGTTGGCAATTTCCTTAAGAGCACTGTAGAGCAATTCTCATTAAGTTGGGTGTTAGCGATATCAAGAAGCTTCTCTTTGTCACTAAGAAGATCTTTGAACATTTTCGCGTATTTGGGCATGTGAGCGTGAGCCTCAGCGAAGGAGATGTTAAAATTCAATTGTTTAAACATTTTGAGAAAGTTCGAAACTTGAATATCATCCCTGCTTTTGAGCTTCTCTTTCCTCAACCTAGATGGATAAGTTATATCGGAAGAAGAGGAAGGCTTTGGGATCGAAGGATCACTCACATCCTTGGGTGGAGGAGGGGTAGAAGTAAGAGGTGGAGAAATTGGGGAAGTAGAAGGATGAGGAATTGGAGCAGGTGACTCGTTCTCCTTAGTCACAATCACCGGTGGAGGTATAGGAAGCTCGGGTTCCTTGGTACCTTTGCCACTGCGAGTGGTGATTGCTTTCATCTCCCCTCTTGGATTCGCAACGGTGTTACTCGGAAGAGTACCCGAAGAATAGGATTGATTACCTTGGAAGAATCCAGCCATCATGTTCCTTAAGTTAGTCGTTTGACTTGCCAACGTGTTTCTCATATCAGCTCTCAGATCATTTCCTTAGTTCACCATGTCTTCTTTCAAGTTGAGCACTTCCCGCTGGAGATTTTCCACAATCACATCATTGGTCCGCATGTAGGTTTCAACATCTTGGTGTAATGCGGTGGGTTGGTTGGGAGGAGGAGCATGGTATACGGGTGATTAATAAGCAGGTTGTTGGTAAACTTGGTTGTTTCTTTGAGGTGGATATGGTTGTTTGTGAGGTGGTATATATGGTGCACGAGGTTGTTTTTGTTGTTGAGGAGGGCGATTGAGGTTTTATTGTTGGTTTGGGTTGTTAGGAGGAAAACCGGGCGAGGAAAGAAAGTTGTTGGAGCGGTAGCTAAGCAAATTGCGGTCTCCTTGAGGACGAGCTTGATAAGCGGCCAGAGGATAGGTACCGTATGCTGCATTCACATTCTCAGAAGGGTAGTCTTGGGTGGCGGTACAAGTGGTGTAAGAATGAGGACCCCCGCATATTTCACATGGTTGGCTGACAGCATTGACTTGAGCGTTTTTAGCATTGATGCTATTGGTGTTGCTAGCGGTTTGGGTAGCAAGCGATTCAAGAAGCACAGTGATTTTGTCAAGTCGCTTGTCGCTGTCACTAGTACTAGCACTAGAGGCATTGGTCCGAACACTCTTGGTTTGCACACGAGACTTATTCTCAATGATATCCCAAGCGGCATTGGAAGTCTTAACCAAAATATTACCCCCCGAGGCACTATTTAGTGAATCTTGGTCATTCATGCTTAAACCATTATAAAAAGTGTTAATTTGGTGCACTTTGGTAAAACCATGTTGTGGGCATTTTCTTAAAAGATCTTTAAAACGGTCCCAAGATTCACTAAAAGACTCATCGTAATTTTGTTCAAAATTGATAATTTCATTCCGTAAAGCGGTAGTACGAGAGGGTGGGAAAAATTAGTTTATGAATTTGGTCTCCAAATCCGTCCATGTAAGAATACTTTGTGGCGGTTCCTTAGCAAGCCAATGCCGGGCTTGTCCCTCTAAAGAAAAGGGAAAAAGTTGTAAACGGATTACCTCTTGTGGAACACCATTGAATTTGACCGTATTCGTGAGTTGTAGGAATCTCTTGATGTGGTCATGTGGATCATCAATGGTACGCCCCAAGAATGGTTGAGCAGAGACCATCTGGATAAAACCGGATTTGAGCTCAAAATTGTTGGCTGCAATCGCGGGTATGACAATTGGATCATTGTTGCCATCTACATGTGCTTGCAGAAGTTCAATCATCGGGCGATTATCCGGTAGAGGCTCATTGTTGTTATTATTGTTGTTGAGAGGTGGATTGTTATTGTTGTTGTTATTATTGTTGTTGGACGTGGGTTATTGTTGTTGTTTTGTACACCGGCCATGTCTAAGTCTTCGAGAGGCTCGGGCTCTTGATAAGACGTTGATCGTGTACGCATGCACCTGCAAAAGAACTAACAAGGCAAACAAGAAATATCTTTGGTTTTTATGGTTTTTAATTAATTTTTTTGTATTTTTGAAGATTTTATATTTTTTTAGGATTTTTGAAAATTTTTGTGAAAAAGTAACGTTCACGTTGAACGGATCCCAAAATCCAAGTTCTCACAAAAAACTGTTAATCTTAACGAGAAGAGCCGGCAGCGGCGCCATTTGATACTTGAGTTTTACTATGGTTCGGATTATATTCTCGGTATCTCCTCGAATTGATCACGGTTTAAAGTGGAATGATTTGTTTTTGGTGACAAATAGGGGGTTTGGTTTTCTATTCTATTGAAAAGATAAATGAATGAAGCAATGAAATAAAATTTGAAGTTAATTTAAACAATTAAATGATAAAGCAGTGAAATGACCTTACTGAAGAAATGTGCTATTCGGAACAAATGATCATGCGGAATAAATTCCTATTCGGAATAATTACTACTCGGAATAAAGCTCTATGCGAATATGGGACTATGCTGAGTAAAATGCTACCCGGAATAACAAGCCCTATGCGTAATAATAAGCTCCATTCGGAATAATTGACTACGCAGAATAAAGGGTTACTCGGAATAGTGGACTATGCGGAATAATTACCCCTATTCGGAATAACGAAGCTATGCGAAATAAGTTACTCTATGCGGAATAAAGATGACTATTCGGAATATCAAGCTATGCGGAATAAGTTACTCTATGCGGAATAAAGATGACTATTCGGAAAAGAAGGCTATCCAGAATAATAGATATTTCGGATAGAGAATCTCTATGCGGAATAAACTAAAACAAAGGGTTATACGGAATATTGCTGGGATTGAAGAACAGTAAGCGAAAGCCAGAAACAGGGGAACACGAATTTAACCCAAACGAACCAAATTTAACTAAAGGATTTTGAACCAAACTAAACATAAATCATTCACTAACCATAAATATTAAATCCCAATCATAAAAAGACAAAACCGAATAACTTTAGAGGATCAAAATCAACTAAATAAGAACTTAAGAACTTTGAATAAAAAGAAAAGATGAACAAGATGAATGAAAAGATTATATTGATGATAAAGGTTTAAACAATCAAAAAGATGGATTAAACTACAAGATTTGTGAACAAAAACAAGAATCAAAATCACCAAACACCCTAATGGTGTTGGTGATGCCTACGAACCGAAAGGAGAGAAAAAAAAGAAACTAAAAACTCAATGAAAAGTGTGAAGGGAATCCTTTATATAGGTCTTCCATTTGGTTGGTGAGTGGGCTTTCTCCCTTGCTTCTTGTCTTCTCGTCTTTTCAGAAAAGTTGACGTTTTCGATTCTGATTCGGGATTTGTCGACGATTAAATTCAACTCGTCTTTTAATTTCTTCGTTTAATAGACTTGAGTTTCTTCGACATATGTAAATCTTCCATCTTTGGTCATTTTCTTCGATAAATCTTCAAATAGGCCCATTGACTTCCAATCTTTTGCATCTCTTGGACAATAGACTTCGTCTTGAGTTTTTTTCCTCGATAAAACCCGTGCAATCCCATGTTTTCTTCAATATTCATCCGGTTGACTCTGAAAACACAGTAAACACAAAAACCACGCATAATTCCAAACAAATGATATTAAACACGCGTTTTGGTCTTGTTTTAGTAAGAAATAAGTGGTAAAAGGATGGGTGTTTTCACACCTATCAGGCTCCCTCATGTACTTGATAGCAAGCAGACCCGATATTTCACATGATACGTGTTATTGTGCACGATATCAAGCACGAACCACTAAAAAGCACCTCAAGGAGGTTAAACGGATCTTTCGGTACCTTAAGAATACCATTCATTTGGGACTCTGGTATCCGAGGGAAACCGATTTCTTTCTAACGGCCTATTCAGATTCTGATCATGCAGGGTGTCTTGATACATGAAAAAGTACTTCTATTGGTGCACAATTTCTAGGTCAAGATAAGCTTATGGGATGGTCTTCCAAGAAGCAGGATTGCACGTCACTGTCATCAGCCGAAGCGGAGTATGTGTCTCTATCTGCGTGTTGTGCTCAAGTTCTTTGGATGAGAACACAACTCACGGATTATGGCTTCCACTTTGATAAAGTACCTATGTACTGTGACTCAAAGTCGGCCATAGCCATCTCCTTCAATCCGGTACAGCATTCCCGCACGAAGCACATTGATGTCAGATACCACTTCATAAAGGAACAAATTGAAAGAGGTATCGTTGAACTATAATTTGTTGGAATGGATTACCAATTAGCCGACTTTTTTACGAAAGCTCTATCGAAAGATAGGCTTGAGTACCTCGTTAGGCAAATTGGTATGAGATGTTTGACTCCAGCAGACCTGGAGATTCTGGCAAAGGTGCCTGCTTGATTTTTCTATCAAACATCAACCTGTAAATATCTTTGAAAAAGCAAAATACAAAAATATAAAACATATAAAAACAGAACACAAAATTAAAAATCCTTCAAAATCCAAAAATATTCTTCTCGACATGTCTTTCAGTATCGATAATATGGACGTACCTAGAAATGTCTCTCAATAACGACACGGGTGTGTACATATAGCTCGAATGAAAGTTGTAAATATTTTTCAAAACATGTCATTTCTTCATTTAATAAAGGAAATTGTCTATTTTGGACAATATTTCCAAACAACGGCTAGAGCAATCTATCTTGGGTGGAGCTTGTCACAAAACATTCCACGTTTTGAGCTCAACACAATGGCTAGTAATCACTTTCATATTGCAACCCGGATCTATATTCACGGGGGAGTGTACGATTTTGTGCTCTTACCCTCAGCAAACGAAGAGAAATCTTCTTACACTTGAGTGGATTCGTCAAGACATTCAAAGTCTATGAACTCAAGTTTATGCTTTAGAAAAACCTCTTCGTCAAAAGAAATAGGATTTTTCAAAAAGCGTTGAACACAATTTGTTTAAGAATTTCTCAATGATTATTCAAAATCTTTCAAAAATTGTGTGTTCAACAAACTCCCATCCTTAAAAAGAGAAATGTGGATCACATCCTCACAATGACAATTCAATTGGATCAATTTTTGAGGGGGAGCATTTCAACTTCATGCAAAGATGGACACATCTTTCTCCCGGAGATTTTTCAAGACTATTTTGTCAAAATATATTTTAATCAAGTTTGGTATCTCTAATATCATAAGATTTTATATATTAGAGATAGGGAGAGAAAATGTGATTAAAATGTGGTTTATTTTGCAAGACTCATGCACTTTAACTCTTACCCACATGTGTGAAACACTTTCGATTATCGATGCACATGTGAAGGGGGAGCATTTCTGAAACGACAAAACTATCAAGGTGTTAAATGTTTTTCAAACACCTTGTTAGACATTTGAAGTGGTTTTTATGGTACAATCTCATATCCACAACATCTATAATCCACGACATTATTGGTGTCAAAAGGGTGGTTAGGTTTAAGTCCTATGATCTAACCAGAACCGGATGGATCTTCCCAGGGACAATCCAATAGATTATTAGAAGTCCTTAGGAAAGATGGAGTAGATTGTGAAACGTAGCTGAATGCCGACTAAGTACTGATGCTAGCACTGGAACAATCACAACAAGGTGCTAGTAATGATGTATTGGTAAGCATTGAAGGGGTTGAAGAATGAAAAAGAAATGTAAGGATAAAGGGTGAAAAGAAAATAGCCCTCCATACAACTTAGGGACAAACCGGGTCAACACATCATGAAGATTACACATCATGGACCCAGTGATGTAATGCACAATCCTTACCTAGCTACTCAGGCTTCTCTCAAAAGAAGTTTGTTTTATTGTCACGGAGATCAACATGAATTCTATTGACTTTCTCACTCCGAGATAGTTGATATTGAATAGGTGGCATCTGCTCCAGCCTCCGACCACTAAAAGTACACAAATCGAGTCTAAAGCCAAGAGATCAATCAAATCTCGTTAGGACACACGGATGATGAACAAGAGAGTCCTACGCTATATCCTTGTGATATTGCTAGAACACTCAGAGTGATACTACTTAGTATTCACAATGATGAGTGGAAATCCTTCTAGTGTTAACATGAAACAGCACTGCGGTAGGTCATGTGTATAATTCTTTGTGAATTGAACATGTGTAAAACTGAAAAGCAACAGTGGTTTGATTCTGAATTGATTCAAACTTGTTTAAGGTTTCTACGCAATATCTTTATGATCTTTCCAGAACATTCAGAGTTATATTCATTAATATTCATAGTGACGAATGTAAATCCTTCTAGCGTCAACCTCAAACAGCGCTACGGTAGGTGACTTGCGAGATTCTTATGAATCAAGCTTGTGTCAACTGGAAAGCAACAATGGTAAGATTCTTTATGAATCAAACTTATTCCAGGAATTTGAATTGACGACTTTAATCAAGCGGATATTTATCCAATTGATTCACTCTTTATGTTCGCAGTCTTGCTTTGAGACGGTCGAGTAAAGAGAACGGCTAGTACTGCCGCGAAACCCTGTCAAGGAGATTCTTAATTGAATCTACCTAATCACAGGTACGATATTTAATATCGTGTAACGGTCTTCACCGACCGGAGGTAAAACGCTACCGATTTAGAAAGAATGTCAAAGCCATTCAGTCCGTGTCTATTTTTTGTCTCAAGAAGGTGGTGTCACGGTTTACTCAGCAAATTCAAAGATTCAAAACCACATACTCATGCCTAAAGACATATTCAACAATTAATAGTGTGAGCATGTGGATGAAGACACAAGATTGCAAGATGGCAAAGACTAGTCAAGGATGATTTGAAGATCTCAAGATTTAAAGACAAAGTCGAAAGACAACGACAAAGGCTCAAAGATCACAGCATGAAGAAACAAGACTACTATTACATGTTCGAAACTCATTTATGGCGAGATTAGTAATCTCTACAAATCTCCAAATGACAAAGGGTAATGACCTCTCATAAAGGGTAATGACCTCTCATTGGGGGAGATTGTTAGCCTCAAAATATTGAGTCAAACAAGAATGATCGGTCATATGTTTATTATGTATCGTATTTTAGAATGTTGTAATAAGTAGTAGATTAGTCGTGTCTTACGGGCTTAACTTTAAGCTAAAGTTCATTCATAAGTAACGAAAGCCCAAAAGGAAAGCCCGACCCATTAGACTATAGTCCATAAACAAGCCCGCATGTGGGTGGACTATATATACCGCTCCTAACATGTTAGGAAGGGTGTTCATTGTTATTTCTCTCTCTAATCTAATCCTCCAAAAGTTCTAACCATTCTCTCTCTTTTCTCTCTACTTTCTCTCTCTAGAATTCATATCTTTTCATCTCTATTTTCTTGTTTAATCATCTAATCTTATGGGACAACAAATTTGTCTAAGTACTCGTGGAAGACGCGGTTCATAAGGTCCATGAATACCGAAGGAGCATTAGTGAGTCCGAAAGGCATGACTACAAACTCATAATGGCCATATCTTGTGCAAAAAGCAATCTTGAGAATATCCTGCTCTTTCAATCGCAGTTGATGATAGCCGGATGTTAGATCAACCTTGGAGAAATGCTTGGCACCTTGTAGTTGGTCAAACATATCATTAATACACGGTAATGGATAACGGTTCCTAATCGTGATCTTAATTAGCTCACGATAGTCAATGCATAAACACATGCTGCCATCATCTTCTTGACGAAAAGTACCGGTGCACCCTATGGTGATACACTCGGATGGATGAAACCTCGCTCCAGTAATTCTCGTAGTTGATCTTTTAACTCCTTGAGCTCTACGGGAGCCATGCGATAAGGAGCCTTAGAGATTGGTTGAGCTCCTGGGATGAGCTCAGTGCTAAACTCTACTTCGCATATAGGTGGTATACCCGGAAGTTCTTCTGGGACTACATCGGGGAATTCAGAAACAACTGGTTGATCTTGGATCGACGGAATTTTGACAGTATTATCCTTTATTGAAGCTAAGAAGCCCTCGCAACCATAAGATAGTAAAGCACGTGCTTCTAACGCGGAAATGATTTGTAAAAAATTTCCTTGTATGAAACCATTGTGAATGTACTCTGGTGGTTGAACATCACCGAAGATAACCCGATAGGTATGGCAGTCGATAGTTGCATGGTGCTTGGATAACCAGTCCATGCCTAAGATGAGATCAAACTCGCACATATCCAAAGGAAGTGCGTCTATTGGGTGAATCTTATCATCAAATTCTATTGGAAGATCTCTGTACACCTGGGTAATGCGTACAGAGTCTCGCATAGGCGTAGATATACTTAAAATATTCTCTAGTGTCATAGGGATTTTATTAGTACTAGTGGCATACGTAGTGGATATGACTGAATGAGTTGCACCAGTATCAATAAAACACAAGCATCATGACCGTTCATAAAGAGGATGCCAGTGATAGTACTTGAAGACTTATTCGCTTGGTCCCTTGTGGTAGTGTAGACACACCCCGAAGCTGGTGGTTTAGGAAGAACAACACTAGTAGTACCAACAGTATCTCCCTTCTTGCAATCTTTCAACATGTGTCCGGATTATCCACACTTGAAACAAACTCCAGCAGCCTTACGACATGGTCCGGGATGTCTACGAGTACAAGTCGTGGAGAGTGGGTAGGTGTAACCTCCTGGAGGTACCCTTGCTACCCGAGAGCCTGTTTAAGATAGTATGCGTGAGACATGATTATTTGGCAAAACATGCCTGCACTGAAGTTTAAATGATAGATTACCAGATGAAGACGAGTTGTTGGACTGCTGACCCTTAGCATTTTAGTCATGTCCACTCGCAGAGTTCCTGTTTATGATGCTGACATGTTAGTATGAAAAACATACAGTTGCTTAACATAGAAAAGTTTAAGAATTTAGGGACCTGTTGTTGTTGGATTGGCTGGTATTGTTACGGTAATTGTCATTACCGTTCCGCTTGTCGGATCCATAGCGGTCATTAGATTGACCGTGCCCCTTGTTGGCATTCTGTTGAGTGGCCAGTTGGGACCGGTCTCCACCCTTCTGTCTTAAGATACAGTTGGATAGGAAAAGATATAAAATGAACGTACATAAAGGGATAAGATGATAACGCTTGATGACTGAAATTTATACCTCTTCTCTAGACGAGCTTGCTTCTCGTAGTCATCACGCTCATGCATCATTTCCATGCTACGTGTTGTGTCATTAACTTGTGCCACATTTGTGTAAGTAGCACTAAGTAAACGATCTTCTGTCGAGGAGTGAAGAGCCCAGCGAAAGTGCTTCGCTTGTTCTTCAGCAGTAACCGCAGCAGTGCCTAAAATTCCAATCAACCTAAGAAACCTCTACATAAACTCAGTGTTAGTCTCTCCAATTCTCTGACGAATGGAATGATAGTCCCTCTTGAGTCTTTCCTGCTCAAATATCGAAAAGAACTGACCATAAAACAGAGTCTTGAATTGGTCCCAAGTCAAAGCAGCTAACCAAACATCACCTCCATTTGCTAACTTGTACGCCCTCTACCAAGCTAAGGCATCTCCTTCAAACTTATAGCAAGCCAACCTTTCCTTGTAGACACCATCACATCCTATAGCATCGAACATTTTCTACATATGCGAAATCCAGTTTTCCGCATCAGATGATATCTCAGCTCTCTCAAAAGATCTAGGTTTCTGCTTGTTAAACCTCTCAAGCCAAGTGTGTAGAGTAACCAATGGAGAAGGAAGAGGATTGTTCTGATTCTGGTATTCATTTTGGATATGATTCCTGATTTGTGTAAGCATAGCTTGCAGAGCTGCTTGGACAGTTGTATCCAGTTCCTGTTCACGTGTGTTGACCATCTGACAATTTAAAAGAGGAAATGAAATAATTAAGCTGATTAGAACATAGGATAAACATATGGAATGCATGAAGAGTTTATGAAGGCATAGCCAACGAAAATAGCCATTGGCAATAGTGGACGCCTATGGGTCGGTCCACATAAGATAATTGACATGAACAAAGGTGAACGCCTATGGGTCTATTCACAAAATAAAATTCGAATGAAAAGCACATGCGACTAAATATGGCCTGTCCTGTACCAACCATTAGTTAGTCAAAACATAACATAAAACAATGATAATGCATGAAATGAAACGAGTAAAATGTAATGTCAGTTTTAGGAAGACACTAATGACTACCCACTAGTCACAGGTCAATTTTAAGAGCCTACAGGTCGAAAACTTGGGTCTGATATCATAATTATAAAACCCCATTTGGATAAATGGACCGTTACGTAATAATTATGATGTGTCATCAAAGCATGCAAGGTAAATGTCTAAAACATTAAATGACCATAAAGGAAACCGAAAACAAACCTCCGTTCCAACATAAGCTCCACACATAAATGCATAAGTATATAATGTAAGGAAAGGACTAAAAAATGTCCAGCAAAGAAAAAGTATGTAAATGCATTAAAGAAGAAAGAAGACTAGGCGCCTCATTCCATGCACGTACTCTTGTTTCCTAGCTTTCCCCTTTAGTACGTGCCGTATTGGGATATGGAAAGAAAAATACGGCTGAGCAATGTGCTCAGTGTGCGGATATATAACAATGAATGTAAAACATAAACATACGGAAGTAATGAAATGCAATGAATAACAGCATAATAGGGCTAATTACCCAAATAGACTTTTCATGAAGTCATTTTGCCAAACTAACCCAACTTTGTTCCACTTTCTCAAAATAGACCTATGCGACTTATGCTACCATATGCAACCGATGCTACCATATGCAACTTAAGCGACTTGTATTTTTTCAAAAAAAAGTACCATTTGTGTAAGAAACAAGTACAATTATGTAAGGTACCTTTTTATGCAACTTTGAATTTTTTATTATGCAACTTTTTATTTATATTATTTTTGTAACATATTTTTATTATATTTTATTTATGAAAAATATTATGATACTTTAATAAAACTTATGCGACTTCTGCTAATGGTGTAAGAATGTGTCATGGTACTTTTTAAACGACTTGTCATTTTTGTGTAAGAATATGTAAGAATGTGTAAGTGTACATTTTAAGAGACTTGTACTTTAATAATTAATTATTAAAAAGTTTTTTTGTTTTTATAAAGTATTAAATTTTTATAAAAAAAAACCAATGCATTATTTAGTTGTACAATTAGCTTGAGATACTTGTACAATTAGCTAATATCTTTCCTTTCCCCACCCTCAATTATATCCTTTACAATTTCATCACCCCCATCCCCATGCAGATCTGTAACCCCTCCCCTAACCTCTATTAACAATTCAAACCCAGAAAAAACCCAAAAACCATCGCCATGTTTTGATTTTTAGATCCTCCATTTTTTATTCCCAAAATCTAATGAGGTTAGCACCTTTGTGAATGACATGGACAGACACACAAATCTTAGTTATTCGGTATGTTTTGTTCATGTGGATCTTAATTAATGATCGGCGCCTCTGGCAATATTAATGAATTTTTGTAGCGCTCGTCCTGCTAGAAGGGAAATCCGCTCTCGATCAGAGGCACTTCAACTGCAGGTTATTAATTATCTAATGATGACTTTCCATTTCAATTATTTTTTGATAATTTCCCCACCAGTGTAAACTGATTCGTTGGCATCATGTGAACAAGCTTATTCTATACAAAAACGCAGAACTGGTTTCTGATGATAATTTCATCTTCTTGATGAAGTCTTGGTTACAAGTTTCTCATATTGTATCATACTGCCACTATTTTCTTGAAGGTATTATACTGGGTATCCGAAGGATCTTGGGCCATCAAGGGTTATCCATTTACCTCAGAGCGTGAGTTTTTCCATCTTCTGCATCAAGGTCACCCAGTTATTGTTGCGTTCACCATCAAGTAATCTAAAGATCCTTTCATACATTAGATATCTTTTCTTCCTATATTTTATACTTGATTTGTAATCAATAGTTAGTTTAATGGATTTTTTTTTCTTTTTGTCAGGAGTAATTACATCAAACATCTTGACAAAGGTTTGGAGGAAGCTGCTGCTGCTGAGTTTTATTCACAAATCAAATTTATGCGAGTAAGTTGGTTTTTTTAAGATTGTCAATTGAAAAAGGACTAGTTTTTTTGCAAAATGTTTGTATATTACAAAAGATTTTAAAACTAAATTGTGAAAAAGGGCAGGCTGGATAACTAGTAAAACAACATATGGGTCAAAATAGGTAGCTTTTGGTATGGTTCAAAATGGGTCGTGCTCAACTGACCCGCAATACTTTTTGCCGGAGACCTTTAATCTTTGTATGTTATTTTCCATGTCTGACCCATTATAGATTAAACATAACCTTAATCGACCTATTCACAAGTAAATGGAATGAAATGGCTTACTAGTAAAGTCTTCGGTACATTATTGTGGAACCACATCCCTGAGTTGTTGCTCTCATTTCCACCAATGTGGTGAAGTGTATTGTTCGAAAATTTATGTTAATTGGAGAAAGCTACAATTGAACAGGCCTTCATGCTGAAAAGGTCTGGAGAGGAACCACTGGGCCATGCCGCAGCTATAGTCGCTGATGTGCTAGTACATGCTGAAACAAATCACGTGATTAGTAAACGAGCTCTTCTTCAGGAAATTGCACTTAAATTATCTTAGAACACGAACGAATTGTGAGTTTAACTAGTAGCAGTTCGTATATTTGTAGCCCTTGCCTTTTTTCCTCTTTAGTGTCATATTGTTTCTTTCTTGTTTGTATATGAAACCTTAAACTATATATAAGAATGAAAAAGGTTTTCTGTAGATCCTCTGTTGGTTCGTTGTATCCTCTGCGGGTCCTGACAAAGTAAGATGCAGAAAAGCATGATATATCAGATCAGAATAATATTTGCACACTCCGTATTTTATTGTAGCGCGTTTGCCCATTATTGAATCCCAAAAGTAAGCTAATATATCTGATCAGAATAATATTTGCATAGATATTTTATATACTTTGTAGTGAAAAGCAAATTTGTTCATGGTGATAATTGGTTTATATTTTTTTTGTAGAACTTGTCCTCTTGACCGGAAGGAAGCAATTACGAGTGTCATATTTGCAGCTCCTACATGTTACATATCAGAACTTGCAGATATCCAGAAACAATTCAAAGCAAAATAAGGGAAGGATTTTGTTTCCGCAGCTGTGTAGTTACGCCCTGATTGTAGTGTCAGTCGTATGGTATGTTGCCTCAAGCCTACTCATTGGTGGAACTGGGAAGTGGATGAAACACGCTATCAAGGATGGAAACAGCTAGTTATAGATCTTAGTGCCAGACACATTAAAGTGATGACATATTGCAATCCTTGTCTAGCACCAGTAAGTACCATTTTCTTTAGTTGACAAACACTAAGGAAATCAGCGATTACTTTTAAGGATCTCACTTGAAATTACAGATGGATAGCAAGACCTACGCAAAGAGAAACCTCTTTGAAGAAGCAAAGAAGTTGGACATTTTAGTAAAAGACAAGAATGGAGAAGCATACATGGTTCCTAATACCGCTTTTGATGTGGGGATGTTGGATTTGACACACCCTCATACTGCAAACTGGTTCAAGCAGATTCTACAAGAAATGGTAGATGATAGTGTTCGGGGATGGATGGCTGATTTTGGTGAAGGTCTTCCTGTTGATGCCTGCATTTACTCAGGTTTGTCATTATTTTTTCTCATGATAATACAACTGTGATGCATCAAATAAACCAAGAGGTAGAATTAAATTCAGTAACAGCATGTTTTGATCTTAACGAAAAGCCAACTATGTTTACCAAGATAGACAAAGCCGAAAATTTCAACTTCTGAAAGTAGAAGCACCCGTCCATGTGTGTATGTCTAAATCAAATATGCTTTTAGTTCTCTTAATTTGTCACTTTGATATATCAAGTTGGTCAAATGAGAACATAGCTAAAAGGCG
Organism: Glebionis coronaria; assembly: GCA_025667525.1. NCBI lineage: Eukaryota > Viridiplantae > Streptophyta > Magnoliopsida > Asterales > Asteraceae > Glebionis > Glebionis coronaria. The sequence continues at coordinate 449,028,666 of CM046877.1, read as the reverse complement.
AACAGAAAGAATGTGCTGAAAGTCACCTAAAGTCTATTTTAATCCCACATCCTATATAAATTATCTGATTATTAATGCAACAATATTTCATTTTGTGAACCCCGTGGATAGTCGACCAATTTGTCGGAAACCATGGTCACCAGAAAACAATACTAGTAATTCATTTTGCAATCAAAATCTAACACAATAAATACTTATAATCATTTTAACAAAATAGACAAAACAAACTTGGTTGTGGGTCAACCTAACCTATTTTGACCTGAATCAGTCTATGCCTATTGCCCAAACCCACCAACACTACTTTTTTATGGTTATTCATGTGAAGGTGCACTACTCTTTTTGAGATTTAACATATACACGTTTGTTTCAAGTAAACTGTGTGGCCAGTATCTCATTACATGACGACTTAACATCAATGGCATGCAAATTTTCAGGTGAAGAACCCATTTCTGCACATAATAGATACCCAGAGATATGGGCCTAAATAAACCGGGAATTTACAGAAGAGTGGAAAAGTTCACTTTCTGGAAAGGAGAAGGAAGACCCTTCGGAATCGTTAGTTTTCTTTATGAGAGCAGGATTTAGAAATAGTCCTAAATGGACAATGCTGTTTTGGGAAGGGGATCAAATGGTAAGTTGGCAGGCTAATGATGGGATAAAAAGTTATGTTGTTGTCTTGTTAAGCAGTGGACTATGTGCGCATTGGCTGAAAATTTGAACTAATGTTGTTATCCGTTACCTGAAATTACATAATAGTTGGAGAAATGCCGAGTAGGTTGCATTAATGTTTTTTTGCTAAAAGAAACTTCTATTGTAAGAGCTGTATGTGCCCTTTGCTGCACTGTAGATGGTATTCTGTTGTGTTTCCCACTAGTTCAGTTGTTGGCACCCTTTATCGAGTTCAAAGTAAAATATTAGATCTTTGTTGGATAATTCTTAAACTCGCAAAATTCACCAAGACAGAAAATACTATTGCTTGGCTTTTTTCTTTTCGGGCTCACATTAGGAACTTTTTGAACATACATCAGTATAGGTGGAATAATAGGTTTGGGTCACAACCATTTAATAAAACCATTTAGGAGGTTGTAATGTATTTTGGACGCCCTATGACTTGTTTGAACCATTCTACGTGTATTATACGCAGAAAAGTTTTAGTTTTTATCTATTTGACCACATTGCATATCAGTTATAACTTAACCTGACCATGTTTTTGGTAATTGGGTTGAAATTACGACTATCAAGTGTAAGTTTGTTGTGCTTTTAATGGTTGTTAAGATATATTTATGCAGATAGGGACAACTGATAGCGTGATGGGACTTCCTAAAGCTCTTACTGAGAAATTACTAAAGGAGGCTGCAGAGGCGTGAATTTAATTTCACGAGGAGCATCATCGACTAATACTTACAATTTTTGACATAGTCCCTATCAACATCCATCCCATAGACGGATTGAATGTTGTTGTGATTTGAGTCCTTGCTTGACCTAGGGCGTCATGTCACATGGTTTAAATGCATGTGTATGTTGGCAGATTGATATAATCCTCTTATCTTAACATTGTTGTTTGCTAGATGAATATGCATACGATTGGAACATGTAGTTGATAGAAGTGCAACTGTCTTATTACGCGAATGGTATTTTCAATGATGAAACTATAATTTATTCAAGAACCTGTCTATTATTGTTACCTTGTTATCAAAGATTTGTTCTTGCATGAGTTGTTCTTGTCTTACTTAAAAAAACGAATATGGTGAGATCGTTCATATATGAATCGTTCTTGACTTGTGTGTTGCTGAAAAGAAACATATATAATGAGATCCATCATGAGGCACATAACTTTCTCGATATAAATTATTTTATACATGAGGGAATGGAGGAATAAAAGTGATACTTGATTGTTTTGAGAAACGTATATTACTGGTTAAATTTAGCATGACCTAAACGCAAGTAATCTACACACAACCATGTCACTAATATTATACATCATGTTTTGCATATATATAACATCACGAAGTTTTGCTACAATCATTCTTTCAAAACACATGATGATACTGGTTGCATCAATCATAGTGATCATTGTCTGCAACTACTACAAATTCATAAACATAGGACACAACAAACTTGCACACCGAGACCAATGTGTGTATAACTCAGCCAACTTTTGAAACTGAAAAACATTACACAACAACATACTTTGTTTACTGAGAGATGGTGTCTGATTCATGAGCCATGATGTCCTCGCCGGGCCTATAGTATTTCGCTGGAGAATAGAACCCCAGATTACCAACTTGGCTTGTGTATAGACAAGCAAATGGTTCCACCTATCATTACAAATTGGAAATTAGGTTCGGTGTCGTTTGCTGTAAGAGAAAGACAAGAGCTAGAGGTGAAACATGAGTAGGTCCCGTAACGGGCAAAAATAGATAAGTATGTAGAAAATGATTAAATGAGGCATGACGCGTTGAGTTGACCCACAAACATTTCTCTTATACATTTTTGTTTTTAATACGTAGAGCAAGCAATATAATACAACCTTTATAGCATAGCTATTAGGGAAGTTTTTATAAATGACTTCGTGCAAAACATGAACCGAGAACCGAACTCAAGTCATTCGTCAATTTCGGTTTATAGTTTTGTTTTGTCTATTTGTAACAATTTTGTAACAAAGTTCCTCTACACATAAGTATTTGAGGTTGACCAATGAGGTTGGAAGCTCTCGTGGAACTGCTTTTATATCAAAACACTTGAAACGTATGCCAAAACATGTATTAGCAAACAAAGTTTTTTGTTAATAAAACAGATTAAACCAGACATATTATGCAAATAGGTTTTACCTGAGTGACTTAAGTCCATGTAGTCAGATTTTCAAGCACACTTAAACACTTGAATAACTCAATAAGGGTGGATTTTTCATAACCACGAACATCGCCTTCATGTATACGCTGCATCAACATACAATATACATATAAGTAATGAAATCCCATGAGGGTTGATATACATTCTAGTGATTTATAGCTTACCAAGGTGAGGGTTTTGAGTAATGGGCAACTCGATAGCAGATGTAGAAGGGTTTTCGTAGGTATATTTGTGTCCTCCAAGTATAGGCTAATTAGGTTATCAAATCCACCGAATGGTGGTTGATGATAAATATCTCCCTTATAAAGATATAGGTGTGTTAACTGATGCAAAGAGAAGATAGATAAAGGTAACCTATAACCAAAGGAATCATTCAGGACAAGCCTAAATATCTTGACAGTATTTGTGACAATCCGTCAATTTACGATTGATATTTTATTCTCAAATATTATTTGAAAATATTATTTTAATGATACAATATGAACTCACTTATTTTTGGGAAGAAATTTGGACTTACGTCTTGGAAGTAGCATCGACTACGTCTAAACCGGAGGATTCAACGTTACGTGCTTACGTTTACATACACCGTCTTTGGTGACAGTCCGACATTTCAGAAAATAAATTTATCCGTGAATATTATTTTGGAGTTTTAAATTTGTGTTGGTTCATAAACTCACAAATTTACGAGAAGAGATTAGGACTTACGATTTTATTTTAACGTCCTTTACGACTAAACCGGAAACCTTAGGATTACGTATTTACGTTTTCGAACTCCGTTTTTGATGAGACATTTTTTATTGGATTCGTTTTGTGACGTTGATTCATAATTTATAAAAACATTTTTCGTAAAACGACCCGAGGGCACGCAAATCAAGGAAACTAGAATCGAGGAATACCCGTAAATTAGTGGGATGAGACAAGATAAATCTTGCCCCACCCCACTAACATGGGGCGGCCAAACTATTGCCTCAACACATGAGGTGTCAAGCTTTAAGCCTACTAGCAACACTTGTTGCTAAAAGCTTACCTTGTAAGCTACTTTCCACTTGCTAACTCAAAACCATTTACACCAAACCACATTCATTTTCACTCAACATGCAAACAACTTAAACTTTCTCTCTTCTACCCCATTTGTGCCGTCCATCATCATCAAACAACACCCTCATTTGATCAAAATCAACCACAAATCTCATGTTATTCATATACATGTTGAAGCCCTTTTGAAACCCTATTGATTGGTGGTACTTATAACATCCAAGGAGGATTATTCATGGTGTCTTGGGGCTGATTTTCCACAAGGAGTTCATGGAACATGGTGGTCATGAATATGGTCTTGGTGCAACACAAGTTTCTCCATCAAAAATCCATGTTTTGATCAACCTACATCATCATGGTGGTATAAAGATTGTCCTCCTCATCTTCTTGTTATTTTGATTATGTAAACATGTATTTTATTTCCTATTGTATATATTTATGATGATTATATGATGATAAAAATGTTATGTGGGGATTTGTTGTTGATAATCATGGATAAAAAGATGAAAAACTATAAGTAAAAATGGGTAAATCTTGTTTAAATGATAAGCTGTATAAAAACAGTAAAGAACCACATGTTAGACTGATAAAATGATGAAGTAAAACGGATTTACAGTAAGCTATGGGTCTTGTACACATGTGAGAGTTGGCCATGCAATGGAATCATTGTAATAAGTGAGATATGATCAAAACAAGTTTAAGATACAAATCTGAAGTTACTGTTTTGGACGATTTTTAGAAAATATTTAGAAGATGATTCAACAGTAGCTATAGTAGAGTTAAATGTAGCACATATCATGTAGTTTATGTGATAAATATTTGAGCTTCTATCTCCATATAGAACTCAGGATATGGCAGTTTTGGTGAAGATGAAGTTAAAAATCAGATTTTTGGAAATTAAAGAATAATACTATTATATAAGCACTCAAATTTTAATAGTATAAATTATAATTAAAACCCACTAACTCATGAATTTTATTTATAAAAATATGTACAATGATAAATAAGTGGACATTTTATAAAAATGGTAACTTGTTAAGTTTTAAAACTATAAACTTGATTTTTACGACTTTTTCGGCTATCGCCGTAAAATTAACGTTTTTGTTAAATAAAACTTAGATGGTTGGACCCGTCTAATGTAAACTTTATAAAACTTATATACTGATATATAAACATGTATAACAAGTAAAAACCGATAAAACTCGAACTATAGGACATACGGACGTTAACGGACTAAATTAACGTTATTGGATTAACAATACAACAAAAATGGACTAAAACACTTATAAACTTATTATTGGGCTTAACCCATTTGGGCCCAACTTGTAAAGTTTAAGTACTGATAATATAGGTATAAAAGGGATTAAAACAAGTTAAAGTACTTATAATAGGCCTATTGGACCTAAAACACGTAAATAGGTAAAACGAGAAAACTAGTATAAAAGTTATCGACACATAGCACAAAAATGAGTAAATGAGAATATGTAAACCCACTTGATCATCATATATATAATCATCATATGTATACATAATTGATATTTTTACAAAGTCATTGGACAAACGTCTAAGACCGATTTTTATTTGTCTAGGTTTCCGTGATTGAAACACGTACCGTACGTCCGAATTGCCGATAACCCGCCTTCCCACATCGACGTGAGTTCAAAGCCTCGCACTCTTTTAAATGTTTTTATAAATGTTTTATAAACCCGCGAGGGAGAAAACATGTTAGTTTTATAAAATAGGACACCATTTGTCCCGATTGTTTGTTTATTGATTTTGGACCCGAATGATTGAATGACCCGATTGTATGACCCGATAAATGATTAATGGACCCGATAGATGAAATAAAATGGATTATTAAAGTTAGGTTATGTCACTAAAAGTCCCATTAGCATGAATTGTGAACTACCGGGAGTTGGTAGACGCTTATGCATTTAATAGTACTATTTGGGGACGATCACCCCAGTTCGCGCCTTGACGGTTGATCCCCGTCGTGCCACATTGATTGGTAAGCGAATTTATGTATGAGAAGATTTCCATAGCGTGACCTTTGTGACGACACGCTACTTTAGATGGGCAAAATTGGTATCGGGTTAGCTACCCGTTGTTGGTTTAGTAAGGTAACAATGTCATGCGGCTTATAATAATCCAAATCACCGAAATACTATTAGACGCTTCGAATTACGATGTATTGCCTGACTAGCAATACAGGGTCATACTACTGATATTATGTTCGTGTTTTGGTTTTCATAACCATATTCATATAACGGTTTTTATCTGATTTTATACAACGTCATAAGACGTATTGTATGATGTTTTTTTTTACGACATTGGCTCGTATAATGATTTTTAAGGCAAACGCCTATATTATGATTTTAATGAAGATTTGTATAAAACGACTTTGGCTATTTCATGGCCTATTAAAATGATTTGTACAAAACGATTTTCAGTAATAATTTTATACTGATATTATATTGATGGATTTTATTAAACTCTATGAATTCACTCGGCGTTATCGCTGACCTTTTTCTTTTAACATGTTTTATCTCAGGTACTTGAAGGTAATTCTCGGGAAGACGACAAGAATTCATGGCCCGCACTTAAACAATATTTTCCATTCAAATACTTTGTAAAACTTTGTATGAAATAATATGACTTGGGACCGATGTAACTTTGATATTTATGAATGGAAATGCTTTATTAATAAACGACGCGATTTTTATGCGTTGTCTATGATGTGAGTAATGTGCTATCCCGTAACACCAACGAGTCTTCCGCTGTATTGAGTTGTATAAATTTGGGGGTGTTACAGTTTGGTACCAGAGCTCTCGTTATAGAGAACGAAAGATTTTTAAAACCAAGGTTTTGAATAAAACTTTTCAAAATCTTTTACTATAAACATTTTTCTAAAATGTCTAAAAATCTTTTGACTATAACGGTGCCGAAGAATTCCCGAGTTACCGACAAGGCCAAGACTGAGAAGTGTTATTTTAAATATATATATATATATATAACTTGGATTATATATATATATGATGTAATTTTATTACATGATTGTTTGATGATTATTTTGATTTTTATACGAGGTATTTATACGACGTCGATTGTCACAAGAAACCCTAAATCCCCTAGTAAATTAATCGAAGCTATTCTCGTAGGAATTCTAGCTATCCTAGATCTAAACCAAGTTGTGGATATTTATGATCCCAACAAATGGTTGATATTCGTAGAAATGTAGATATTAGTTGATTGTGATATTGAAAAAGAATTGGCGAGATTAAATCCGATATCGATGTCATGACGATCTTTCCTTATAGAGTGGAGTTTGATAAAACATTACCACCAGAAAGATGTCATATGATTCGTTTTCATCCAATTCTTAAATTGAAATCGAAAGGGTGAATGTTGCACTTGAGGCTGTCATTGGAACCATTACCCAAAAGCCTCATGCCACTAGTACCTTTCCGAGAAGTCTAGTTGAATGATCAAGTCATTTTATATTAATGACTCATTTTGATAATTGTTGTTGTAAGAGCTAATAGGATTGGAAATTAAATGTTGATTCATATTGAGATTGTATTGCCTTTACAAGGCCGAAGAATAAGGTTGTAAGTATTGGAGAATAAGGCAGGATGTCGAATTGAGTATAAAATTGGTTAAAAACTTGAATAAAGTGAAATTCAACTTGTATGGAATATGAGATTGTTAAGAAGAAGTTGTTAAGTTCTGTGATTGAATTATAGGATTTTAAATGATTGTTAAATTGTGTTAAGGGTTGTTCCTAGGCCATTGTCCACTAACGAGGATGCCCAGTGTCCAATAAATAAATTGAAGAAATCTTCTTCTAAATTGAGACCGATGGATCTTCTGGGGCATGTGGAACACCTAATGACTCTTGTAGGTTAGTATTCATTGTGGTATCTTTTAAAAATCCCTAACTTAACTGAGATATCAGTTGGTAGGATGAGTTCTGAGAATTGTATGACATAGTGACACATAATGTGTTACGGTACAATTTTGACTTGTTTGTGATTAATGAAAATGACTACCTTTGATTGCTAAATCCTACATGTATCGATGTTATCTATCTTTTATTGCTTCATCCTAATGCTCACATTAGTGATGCAACCATTGAACAAGTACTCATCTTGAATTGAGTTACGTTGTGGATTATTCTTTTTGAGCGCCATCAAGGTCATGAACCTCATGATTATTTGGCAAAAGCTCATTTCCTATTATATCGTAGTTAATTCTTGATAAACAACTCTTCATCACTCTTTTGCAGATCACTCATTGTTTTTATAAGATAGAACAGTATGCCTTGGGAAAAATTGAATTTTCATCACTATAAGGATTATTCATAGTGAGATTTATAAGTGATTGTTATTGAAATGAAGTTGTTTATAAAACACCTTGGAAAAACCTAATTGTTTTCATAACAAAGAAAATCTTTGTAAATTTAAATTTTGATTCTTACTTAAGAATTAAGCATAAAGATGTTTTTATTATAAACATGATGATAAAATTTTGACGAACTGAGTATTGCATCGTTAATCTTGAAATTGTATATAGTTGCGCGCCTACATACAATTTGGAATGGACTATGCAAGACTGATTAGTAGTCACCATAAAACTAATGAATAAACACTAAATTTTCTTTGAAGATTGTGAAAGATTAAAAATTTTATGAGATCTGCAAGAAGTGAAAAATAGGGACATAGTGTTAGGGACACCTACACATGTGCCTGTAGCATCTATTCTTCTGAGTCGAATTTACTCATCCGTGGAATTTGTCTTATTTGACAATTGACAATTCTTTCTTGTCCAATTCTCCCGTAGTGAGATTCTTAGGAAAAGTATTTGATTATCGAGTGTTGATACCCGACTGGATGTATTGACGTTCTTATAATTTCTTATGATTTAATTTCATTTGAATGACCTGGGTAACGATCCGAGGAGCTTTCGAATGCGTACTCGAATTATGAAAACATGGGATATATTCATATTCGTTAAATGTTTTCGTCTGTATCTGATTTGAAATTCTCTCGCATAGATTATGCGTTGACCTTACTCTTTTAATAGTAGTTGTGTATCCTAATATCCCTGAAATTGTGAAGGATTGTGAGTTATTATTAGTCTTTTGAGAATTTCACATCTTATCGACAGCAATGAAACTGAAAAGTTGATAGTGCCAGTTGAATGGGTTGATTGATTATGACATGACGACATTGTCTTAATTGATGGGAACTCGAGTAGAATTCCCCTAAACGATAAGATGTTGATTATCAAAAGTGATCTAAATAATTCTTGGTGGATGACGATATCCTGTATTAAGACTTGAAATTATACCATGAATGGTTTTGAACTAGTTATAGATATTGTAATCTAGAAGAACCTAATATGAATTTATAAAAAGATGTTTCGATTATCTGAAACTTTAGGAGGTATTTATTGATGAATTACCTAGACTTTCGCCATTAAGGCAAGTTGAAATTTGGTATTGATTATATTTCCGGTGCTGCACTTGTGGCTTGTGCATTGTACGTCAGCACCATCTAAATTAAAGGAATTACCGTACCACTGAGAAAGTTGTCGGAGAAAGATTTTATTATACCATGCCTGTCATCCTGAAGAGCTATGGTGTTATCTTTCCTTATATTCATAGATTACTGTGACTGAGTAAATTGACAATCGAAAACGATATCCATAACTCGAAATGGAAGAATTGTTCGATCATTTACAAGGTTCTAGCAAATTTGATCCATAGCATGGTTATCATCAACTTCGCATCTGCGAAAGAGATTATCTATTCCAATCATCACATCCCGAACTTGTGATGAACGTTATGAGTTTCACGTGATGTCGTTTGGATTGACAATGCACATGTAGTATTCATAATTATGATGAATCACGTGTGTAGGCTGTAATTTGATAAATTCATGCTCGTGATCATTAAGAACTACATGTTTGTTTATCAGAATAAGAATAAGTTAATAATTATTTATAGACTGCCTTGAATTGGCCGATCAGTGAAAACCTCAACCTTGAATAATTAACACGTGATTAAAGACTTGAACCTTTACATGATTAGACTATGTAGGAATATAAATTGACTCTTCAAAAATTAAGAGCCCTTTTAAGACTTTGGATTTTACCAAAAAAGAAATGGAAATATGTTTTGACAAATGTTTTAACAAAGGATTTTAAGGGATTATTCCCTTATAGACAAACCACTAAGAAAATTTTGACCAAAGTATAAACAAAAGTTTTTCGAACATTTACGAATCTTATTAATTATTTTCGATAAATCAACGAAAATCTTGTTAATTAAACTCAAATTTATTTTGAACATTCTATATAATTGGTCGAACTAAGAAATTTAAAACTTTTACGTTTACGTTTCATAAAAATTGAATAATAAATATTTAATTAATTATAATAATTATCGACGCTTTAGACGAGGATTGAGAAAAACGGATAAAACTGATAGTTGAGAAGAATTTTGAATAAATACGGTTATGATATTTATTTCATCAGGAAGGTGAACGTAATTACTGACGCATAATATAGAAAGAATATCTAAGTGAATTGTGGACATAATAATTACATCATCATGAGAATAATATAGATACTGACATATTATATAAAAAGGATAAAGAAACAATTAGGACATGTTCCTTAATAATGAAGGTGCAAAATAAAGTGCCGAACAATATAAAATAAACGATGCTTGTAAGAGGGATAATATAGATGATAAAAAGGTTTCACGGCTAGTGTGAACCATTAGAATTAAGAAGCCGATGGCGTTAAATGTATAAAAGACCACATGTGATTGTCTAAATATGGAAAATTGTGAGATATAGTTATGTTGGAATTTGTAAGTATAAGTATAAGTATTCTATGTATGTCATTTTTGACCAAAAGTATCTTTGTCTGAAGAAGTTGTACTAATGACAATTATGAAGGCAGACATCGCCTCATACATTAGTAAACGTCTAGCTATTGCAAAGGTCATCATCTGAATTTAATTCGATTTGGGTCATCGTCGACAGACTGGCCAAATCTGCTAATATCATTCTCGTTAATGATAAATGCAAAAGAGTTATGTAAACATAGCATGCCTGTATCGATCATCTATATCGAGATCCTCGCTTCGCATCTAATTTCTAGAGATTTGCTCAGAAATCATTGAGAACGAACCTTGATGAGAGTACTATGTACCACTGATAGGTGTATAAACACCCATCTTTTCTACCACTTAATTACAATAATAACCGGACCAAAACGTGTATTTTATGTCTTTTATGTCGGAATTATGCGTGGTTTGTGTTTTTGTTGTGATTTAGGACGAAATTGTGAAAAGTGGAGAAAACACGAGAATTCACGGGCATTCACGGCTTTTATTGAAGAAAAAGATGAAAGACGGAGTCGAGAAGTTAAAAGTGGAAAGAGAACGGAAGTCCAAGACCAATTCTGAAGATTTATCGAAGAAAAAGTCAAAAGACGGAAGTTTATCAAAAGTCGAGAAACTCAAGTCTATTTTATTGAAGAAATTAAAGACGAGTTCAAAAGATATCCCGAGCCACAAGTCCTTAAAGTCCAAATTTAAAAGAAAGATTAGAAGAAAAGGACTAATGACGCAATTAATGAAGATTAAATGAAGGAGGGGCTTAATCTTGCAATTAACAAGAAATGAAGGAGGGGAGGAAGCTTCCTAATCCTCCCCTATAAATAGTTTAGATTGTTAAGCATTTGTTTTTGTTGGCTAACTTGACAAATTAGCTCTTCCACCTTTATTTTATGCACATTTAAATACTTGTCCATTTAATTACCTTGTCTTGCACCTTAATTATCATTTAATTCAAGTAAGTTTTTCTTTTTAATTGTTGTCAAGCTTTATCTTTATCTTGTTAATCTCATTCTTCCTTTCTTAATCTTTGTGTTGATTTGTTTATGTTCAAGTTCTTGATTTTGGTTGATTTATTTAAGTGGGTTTTGATTATTTTGATTAAGTTTTGTGAGTTTGATTGATTTGGATTGATTGTTTATGCTTAATAGTTGTTTATTTGTTTGTTTGATTTAATCTTGCGTTTATTTTAGCTTTGTTTTATCTAAATTCGTGCTTCATTCTTTGTCCGTGTTCTTCGCTGTTATTCATGTCCAGGTACTGATCTTCATTTATTCCGAGTAAAGGGTTCTCTGAGTGTTCTATGCGGAATAATCTTTATTCCGTATAAAGGTTTTTGCTAAGCTTGTCCATGCGGAATATTTGATATTCCGCATAAGGTGAATATTCCGAATAGACTTGGTTTTCCGCATAGGGTCTGGATATTCCGAATAGGACTTCCGAATAGCAATTTATTCCGAGTAAGGCTCACATTCCGAATAGGGTGACAATATTCCGAATAGGGAGTATTATTCCGAATAGACTTGATATTCCGAATAGAGCTAATATTCCGCATAGGAGGATATTCCGAATAGGTGACAATATTCCGAATAGGCCAATTATTCCGAGTAGGGACTTTATTCCGAATAGCAAGGACTTTCCGCATAAGAACAATATTCCGAATAGACAAGTATTCCGAATAGGGCTAATCTTTCCGAATAGGTGACAGTTATTCCGAATAGGAGTTTATTCCGGATAGGGAAATCTTAGTTTTTAGTTTTCTGCCTTTTCATTTTAAGCTTTATTTTTCCCGCCTTTTTCCTTACTCGCACTTTAAGTTTATTTGCCTTAGTTTAAGTTTTAGTTTTAGTTGCGTTTTAAGTTTGCCTTAGTTAGATTTAAGTTTGCGTTATTTACATTATTGCCCTTTAGTTTTAGTCGCACTTTAAATACTTGCACTTTATTTTAATTAGATTTAGATTTACTTTAATTGCACTTTTACTTTAATTGCACTTTTACTTTAATTGTTTTGCACCTTTAATTTTCAAAACTACAACGACACATCTTTGTTCCACCAAAGTTCAACTGAGTCACACATTAAACATAAGTTTTTCAATTCGAAAAGAACAACACAACGAACTTAATTAATTTTTATATAGGGTGTCAAAAGCGAGTTATCAAATGGCGCCGCTGCCGGCTCTTTTCGTAAAGATCAACAGTTTTTTGTGAGAGACACGTTGCTTTTTGGGATCCGTTCACTTGTGAACGTTATTTTTCTTGCATTAAAATTTCAAAAAATCATAAAAATTAAAAAATTGATAAAAAAAACCATAAAAATTAAAAATTTCAAAAATCCAAAAAGATTTTATCTTTATTGTATATATATATCGTCTTTGCGTTTGGTTTTGTTTTCTTTTGCATTTTCAGGTGTATGCGTACTAGATCTTCTAATTATCAAGAGCCCGAGCCTCAAGAAGATTTAGATATGGCAGGTGTTAACAACAATAATCAACTACCGCACCTCAACAATAACAACAATGCTCTTCCACAGCCCGATCTTCGGACCATGGAGGAACTTTGTCAACCAACAATGTTTGGACGAGGAGGACCGATTGCGCCGATGCAAATCAACGCTCCTGAGTTTTCGTTGAAGCACCACATGATTCAGCAAGTACAAACAAACCCATTTAGAGGATTGCCTGATGATGATGCCAACAAACACCTCGACAAGTTCATTACAATCACCCAAAGCATGAAGTTGGCTGGTGCCACAATGGATGAGCTTCGCCTACAACTCTTTCCACACACTCTATTACATCATGCCGAGAAATGGTTTGATCGTCTCCCGAAGAATTCTATTCACACTTGGGATGACATGACTCAACGCTTTTTGTCGCGCTACTTTCCACCATCCATGGTCACAAGCCTTCGCAATCAGATCAGCGGTTTCATGCAAGATCCCGATGAATCTCTTTTTGATGCATGGGAGAGATATAATGTCTTGATCGACCGTTGTCCAAACCACAACATGCTTCCGGTCACCTTGATCGATACTTTCTACAACGGATTGACTTTTCGAGATCGTTATACGATCAATGCAGCCGCCGGTGGCACATTCATGAAAAGGAGACCCGAGGAGTGTAGAGAGTTAATTGAAAACATGACTACTCATCATAAGAACTGGGATTCCTCTGCTTCTTCTAGAAACAACACGAGAGTCAATGTTTCTTCTACCTCAGCAAACCCTGAGATGACCGAACTCACCCGCATGATGGCTGAAATGAGCAAAAGTATTACGCTTCTCGCTTCAAACCAACAACAACAACAAGTTAATGCGGTTGCTAATCCTTGTGAAACATGTGGCGGTCCTCACTCATACACCGATTGTCCTTCGACACAAGGAAATCTGGAAAATGTGTATGCAGCTTACGGTAATTATTCACCGGAAAATTACCAAGCTAGACAACAAGGGGATAGAAATTTGCTGAGCTACCGTTCCAACAACTACCTTTCACCCGGTTTTTCTCCTCAAAACCAAAATCCTGCCAACAACTACAATAGAAGCAACCAAATCCCACCTCGTGCTTCTAACCCTTATCAACCACCCACCCAACAACACCCACCCATTAATCCCGATGTTGACACAACCATGAGAACTCAAGGTGAGCAAATCAAGAATCTACAGAGCCAAATAATCAATTTGAAAGGAGATATCTTGAAGCAAGTTAATGACATCAGAACCGAGGTTCGTGATAATCTTCAATCCTCCTTCATCACTCAAACAACTGAATTAAAGAATCTGTTGGCTAGTTTCTTGCCCGAAGCTCAACCTTCTTCTTCTTCGGGTTCTCTACCTTCAAACACCGTCACTAATCCGCGAGCTAATGTGAGTGCTATAACTACGCGTAGTGGAATTACCATTGTCAATCCACCTGACTCACCACCATCATCTACACCTCCTCCACCACCATATATCCCTACTCCTCTTACACTTAGTGATAGTACACCATTACCGTCTCCGCCTCGTCATGACGATGTATCTCGGAAGGACCCTTCAACATCACAACCTTCACCGACTACACATTCACCTAACCCTTATCAACCTAGAATCCCATACCCTTCTCGCATAGGCAAGACCAATGATCTAACCAAGAATGATTGTCAAGTATCAAAATATGTGGATATGCTATCTAAAATGACCATCAACATTAGCCTTGTTGAAGCACTTTGCCACATGCCGAAATTTGTCAAAGCATTCAAGGAATTGCTTAGCAAGAAAGAGAAGCTGATTGAACTCGCCAACACACGCTTAAATGAAAACTGCTCTGCAGTTCTTCTTAGAGAACTTCCGGAAAAGCTTGGAGATCCCGGTCGTTTTGTGTTGCCTTGCGTGTTCAACAAAACTGAAGAATTTACTGCCCTTGCTGATCTCGGGGCTAGTATTAACTTGATGCCACTAAGTGTTTGGAAAACACTATCATTGCCCGACCTCACTCCAACTAAGATGACTCTTGAACTTGCAAATCGCACTCTCGCTTACCCCGTTGGTATAGCCGAAGATGTGTTTCTTAAAGTTGGCACATTTACTTTTCCGGTTGACTTTGTAGTAGTTGATTATGAAATGGACCCTCGTATTCCTTTAATACTTGGTCGGCCATTCTTGAGAACCGGACGTGCTTTAATAGATGTGGCCGAAGGTGAGTTAATCTTACGAGTCGGGGATGATTCTAAAGTTTTTAAAATGGGGAAGCTTACAGGCAAATCCTTTGGAGGCCGAGAATCAGTGAATATGATAAATGTGCTCGATGACTTTACCGTCTACGATAATCCTTTATTCGAGTCTTCCACTGATAATCAACTCTTTGAAGATGATGTGGATGATTCTCTCCCTACTTTGGACGCTTCTCCCATTTATGATTCTCAACCGGTCTTTGATGCTTATGATGATGATGATTCTAGCTCAGACTCGGATGATTTTGATTGTACTTCTGAGTATCCCGAGCTGCCCACATTCGATGATTTTGATGAGGCCGATACTCTATCGAGCGATTCTTCACATGATGAAGATCCTCCACCATCACTCGATCCTACTTTGGACGATTATTCATTTGAGGAAGATTTCTCTGAATTTCTCAACACATACTTCCCTCATGAGAGTGATGCTCCTCCTTTCGACTTTGAAGATTATCGTCTTGATCCTCCTTTGGATTTGAAGAGCATTTTGTCCAAGGAGAAGAAACCGGTCGACACCGAAGTCCGTTGCACATATGATTTGACACCTCTTTGTCCCCCTTCTGAGGACGAGGTTGTGCTTCTTTGCGGATCTTCTTCACACTCGGCTGAGCCTGAGTGTTATTTTCCCTTAAAGGAAAAGGTGTTCGATCCTGGTATTGAAGTCTTTAAGCCATCTCAGTATCCACCTGATGCAATAAAAGGAAAAATCTTTGGAAATCTTGAAGACAAGCTTGCACTTCACCCTTGCTTCTACTGCGCTCCATCACTGCTTAAGGGAACCTTGCCACTTCTCTTTTGGCTTGCCTTGTTCGCCTTAAGCTCTTGCTTATTGATGGATGAAAACTATGTCTTTGATCCTGGTGGATATGTTTCATGCTTCTTCCGTTGATGATCAAGGTCGAGTCAGGCTCACGACTCGGTAAACAAAAACCAAGCGCTTCTTGGGAGGCAACCCATGCATCTATCTTTTCGCTTTCTGTTAGAAATACGTTTTTACGTATATTAGAAGTATCGGTCACTCCACAATAATATTTATGTTGTAATAGCTAGTAGTTAGAAAATAGTCATTAGTTACTTATTAACTTAAGTAAGAACCGGTCCATGGGCTTGTCATGGACCGGCCCAAGCCCATGTTTGCTTGGAACTATAAATACCCCTTTCCACCATGGAAAGGGGTTGGTTGTTGTCATTTTCCTAGTTTCCATTTAATAAAATTCACATAGTTTCTCTCACTTTCTCTCTCTAACTTTCTCTCTCTAGAAATCAACAAACCCCTTCATAGTTTCATTGATTATCAATATTCTACATTTGGTATCAGAGCTATGGGGTGATTTAAGGTAGTGATTTGTGTGGTTTTTTTAGTTTTTGATTGTATTTGTGTTCTTTAAGAAGATCATCTTGATTCTTGGTGTTTTTTGGTGTTTTGGTGATTGGGATTAGTAGATAAGTATTAGTTGTTACTTATTTTAGTCGAAAGCACAAAACTTTTTGGGTTATTTGGTAAAAATCGGGGTTTTTTATCATCTTTTTGCTCGACTGTGCATACTCGAACAAGTTTCTGATTACCCAGAAAAGTTCCGAACCAAGCACTTCCGAATCAAGCAAAAAAGTTCCGAACCAAGCACTTCCGAATCAAGCCAAAAAGTTCCGAACCAAGCACTTCCGAATCAAGCACTTCCGAACCAAGCACTTCCGAATCAAGCACTTCCGAATCAAGCACTTCCGAATCAAGAACTTCCGAATCAAGAACTTCCGAATCAACAACTTCCGAATCAACAAACTTCCGAATCAATAACTTCCGAATCAATAACTTCCGAATCAATAACTTCCGAATCAACAACTTCCGAATCAACAACTTCCGAATCAACAACTTCCGAATCAACAACTTCCGAATCAACAACTTCCGAATCAACAACTTCCGAATCAACAACTTCCGAATCAAGAAGTTCCGACTCAAGAAGTTCCGACTCAAGAAGTTCCGACTCAAGAAGTTCCGACTCAAGAAGTTCCGACTCAAGAAGTTCCGACTCAAGAAGTTCTGAACCAAGAAGTTCCGGATCAAGCCAAAAGTTCCGAATCAAGGGTGATTTTGCTTGTTTTTCGACGATTTTTTAGAGGATTTAATCTTGGTTTCTTACAACAAAAACTTAACACAATTCACAAACTTTACTTCACTGCTCGATCAACCGATAATCTCTGTTTCTTTGAAGAAAACAAAATGAATCCAAGTTCATTAATGCCTCAGATGACATCTCTTACGGATATCTCGATCATAACGGGGACTGATAGTCGTCCACCAATGCTTATCAAAGAGGTGTTTGAGGCATGGCAGGGCCGTATGATGCAATACTTGAAGGGCAAACCAACATACGGAAGGCTTATGGTCAAATCGATTTTGAATGGTCCACTCGACTATGGTACCATTGTGGCAAATAATGTGTCTCGACCAAGAGAATATGAAGAACTCACACCGGCACAACAACTCATTGCTGATGCTGATGAAAAGGCTCTACAGACACTTCTCCAAGCTCTTCCGCATGATATTTATCGTATGGTTAGTCAATATACGGTTGCCAAAGATTTATGGGAACGGTTAAAGGTGTTGCTACAAGGTACGTCTCTCACCAAACAGGAAAGGGAGTGTCAGCTGTATGATCTGTTTGATAGATTCACGTACAGCCCAGGGGAAACACTACACGATTATTACTTCAGATTCACTACTCTAATGAATGATCTGAATGTATACAATCTTGTAATTGCTCCATTCCAGGTTAAACCAAGTTCTTGAATACTTTACCTCAAGCTGAATGGGGTGAGTATATTACCGATGTGAAGTTAACCCGGGATTTGCATAAGTGCAACTTAGATCAAATCTATGCTTTTCTTCAGCAGCATGAGAAGCATGTGATTATGCACCGTTCTCCTCGCGGTATGTACCCAGATTCCTTAGCTGTGATGGCGAATCAACCAAGCTTGTCACACAACAACACACCTTATATCTTGGGACATCAAGCCTATCATCCATCACCTTATATGACACCAACCTTCTCACAATACTCGATTCTACCACAACCACCCACCTCACATCAGCAACAATATCGGTTCAATGCACCTTCACCACAGTATGCTTCACAACTTCATCCAGCAAATGTTGCACCTTATGCTCAGCCTTCATATTCTTCTTATCAAGAGAATGCAGCATATCCAACAAGCTACCCTGATCAAATGAGTATTCCTTCTACTGATTATGCAGCTCATCCAGATCAAGCACTGTATTGTGATGATGAGGAAGTCCCCGTTCCTGTATTCCAACAAGGAGCTGACCCAGTTGAAGTGCTAACTACTATGTCTGCTTATCTCACAAGAACTTTAAGCAAACGAGGATACAGAGGATCAGCTCCTACCAACAATCAGTTGAGGAATTCATCCAATTCTCGCCAACAAGCTACAATTGAGAATGGCAGGGTAATGGTTCAGCCAATTCAACCATATCAGGGGAGACCTTCCACATCAACCAATGCTCGCACGGTCAATCCTGCTCCTACTCCAATGGTCAACAATCCTCCACGGGCTAATACAGGCAAGTTGAGAATGATTACATGCTACAACTGCAAGGAAGAGGGTCATATGTCCAGGGATTGTAAGAAACCCAAGAGAAGAAGGGATGGACAGTGGTTTGCAGAAAAGATCTATCTGGTAAATGCTCAGGCGCAAGGAAGGGAACTTGATGAAGAGGAGCTTGCATTTCTTGTTGATCCAGGGATTGCTGAACAAGACGTTGTCACTATGCAGAATGCAGCTTACCAAGCCGATGATCTTGATGCGTATGACTCCGACTGTGATGACTTTCAATCTGCAAAGGCTGCTCTCATGGAAACTATCTCCAGCTTAGGGCCAGAAAAGAGATCTGAGGTACTTATTAATACCACCGATAATACCACTGATGCTAGTATTCAACCACATCAAGTTGTGCAAGAGAGTGCTGACTCGAATGAATCTTCGGTGGTGAGTCCTTCAAACGAGGAGACAAACAATGATAGCAATATCAATGTGAGTCCCCAGACTTTGAGTGAATCACAACCGGGACCCAGTTCGCATACGCCTACTCCTGCTCAACAAGATTTGGTCATGGTTCCTGCTACATTACTTAGCCAAATGAATGCTGCACTCTTAGAAACCTTAGCTAAGAATAAGAATTTGTCTGATGAGCTTGCCTTAAGCAATGAGAAAGTTCAAACCTTGGAACTAGTGCCTTCGTCTAGTGTTCTAACTAATCTCGAATATGATCACTTTAGAAACAAACAAATGGGTCACTTGCAAGAAATCGAAAACTTAAGAGCAAATCTGTCTAATGAACTTCAAGAAAAGGAGTTAGTGGTCACTAATTTTCAAAAACTTCAAACGGATTTTGAATCACTAGAGTCTAAGAAGAATGAAATGGAGATTAATGCCACTAATAAGATTAGAAGTCTAGATTACTTGATGTTAAGACAATACGCTGCTTCTCAACTAGTTCACTTATTTGATGCTTCGTTTAGAGAGTTTAACTTATCACGTCTAAAAGGCCTTCCCCCTAATCCACGGTATGCAAAACAAGCTTTAAGACATAGTCCTAGACTTTATAATGCAACTCAATTAGGATTGGCTTTAGACCCGATTGTTTTTCCCGATGATCGAACAAGTAAGGATCTAGTTGATGAGGATCGGTCATACAATTCTGCAAAATATCCCGAGTGTGATTATTTTAAATTGAATAAGGAGCTTGCAAAAACGGATTTTAGAATTCGATTCCATATGGACAAAGATCTCATAACAGCACCAACCTACATATTAGATGAAGAAAACCCTAGTACTTTTCCTACACTTGTCAATATGGAAGGTCCTAAGGAAATTCCAAAGGATCTTCCACCAGTTAGCACTGTATGGTTAAACTTGCAAGAGATTAATCAATACTTTACTAATTTTGACAAGGTCATTTTGGAACGTACGACTTCAAATGGCCTAAACGCCGGAGAATGGGCTTTCGAACATATGAACGAGGTGTTTAAAACTGAGATCAATCCGTTTGTCGAAAGTCTAAAAGGAATTTTTGCATCTCTTAAGGAAAATCTTGTGTTTGAAATTGGTGAAGTTCAAAAAGTGTTTTATGAAATGGACACGGCTTACGAACTACAACTAGTTGAAAAAGAAAAGATTTTAACCGAATATGACCGATTCTTGTCTGCAGTAATCTCGTGTGATGTGCTTACTACTGTAAATGTTAATTATTCGAATGAGCTTACATCCACTATGATTAATTGTGATGTTGTGAATATTTGTGAGGATATTTGTGATGATGTTTGTAATCTTTCTGTAAATGTTGCTGATACTGTAAATGAGGTAGATAATCATTCTTGTCACGAATCTAACGCTGAGTTTTTAAAGCTACAAGATTCCTACAATTTACTTTCAAAACGCTTTAATCAACTAGAACAACATTGTATATCTTTAGAATTAAAACAACAAACTCAAAATAAGAATCTTTTGATATCAAATGTTTGTGAAAACGGTGTTGAGACTAGTGACAAGATGATTGCAATTGTTAAGACATTAGAGGAAGAAATCATGAGATTGAAGAGAGAGGTATCATCAAAGGAAACATTAAAATTGGAACTAGAGGCTGCAGAGTCTAAAAACCAAGTCTTAGAAATTAGACTTTCGTCTGTTCTAGGGGAGATGGATCGGACAAGACAGGGATTATCCGCTCTTTATGGTTCACTAGAAGAACGCTTCGCTTTTAATGCGGCACAGCAACAATCTTTTGTTGAACAACTGAACCAAAAGTGCGAGGAAATCTCTGATTTGAACATCCTGCTCATAGACAAAAATATGGTTTTGGCTGAGTTAAAGGAGACACTTCTTCTCACCCGACAAGAAGTTGTTGATAACTTAGCTACCGACTCTGCACCGTCCACTAGTGCTCCAACAACCAAGTCAGTAGTGCTTTATAAGAATCCGCTTCATAAGAGAAACCAGGTTACCTATGATGATTATATGAGGAATGCCATTAAGCATGTCGATCTTCTTAGGGATATTTTAGACGATCTTTATGCCTTAGATCCCTCAAGTAGCGACTATTATTCGGCTCATGAATATGTTAAGCGAGTTCAATATTGCCTAGCATATTTGCAATACATAGGTACACCAGGTTCTGCACTACTTAATAATAGGCCCATTGCTGTCACTCCATTTAATAAGACTCCAGGAGCGAAACCGTCATTGGCACAATCAAGTAAGGCACATTTAAAATCTGTTGCTAATGTTCCCACTTTGCCTTCTACAGGATTAAAAGAGACTACTAAGGCTAAAGGATCGCCACTCAAGAAAGCTAAGATCAAGCCCTCCACTAGTAGTGCCACAAAGAAGAAAGTAGAAGTCCACAATAGGAATGCTAGTTCAGTTTTAAATAAAAAGAATCATGTTAACACTAAAAGCTCTGCGCCTGTGCAGCAGCCTAAACCATTCGTGAATTCTGATTTAAATTGTTGGAATTGTAATGAATGTATGTTTTCCCAGCGTCATGATTTGTGTCTGATTGATCACGTTAATGAAATGAATGCTATTAAGAATGGTCTTGAATGGAAGCCAACGGGTAGAACTCGTGCCCAAGTTGGCTGGCAATGGCGTCCCACTGGTAGGACCTTTACATTAGATGGAAAAATGTGCCCTTTAACTAGGAATGCATCCATTGAGGTTAGGTCTGAGCGTCCTTTAGTTAGGAACACTCGCACTCAAGTATGGAAACAGCGCCCTTTAATTAGGTCAGCCCCCACTATAGTGCCTATCAGTGAAGAAATACCTCAGGATTTAAGCCAACTAGAATCTACACCACCAATTAAGAAGAAGAAGGCTAGGAAATCTAAGAAACCTAGAGTTAGCAAATATAAGATTATTAAATCTGTACCTGCTAATAACAAGGAACACTCAGATTCCGATACCTCTACATTGTCTTTGTGTGGTGATATTTTCAGGTGGTCCAAATCATCCTGTGGTATTTGGACTCCGGTTGTTCAAAACATATGACCGGAAATCGCTCGATGCTCCGAAATTTCGTCAGCAAGTTTCTTGGTACGGTTAAATTCGGGAATGATCATATAGCAAAGATTATGGGGTACGGTGAATATCAGATTGGAAACGTGACAATTTCTAGGGTATACTATGTAGAAGGTCTTGGTCATAACTTATTCTCAGTAGGACAGTTTTGTGATTCCAACCTTGAGGTTGCTTTTCGACAACACACTTGTTTCATCCGCAACTTGGAAGGAAAAGATTTGTTGAAGGGATCTCGTGGTGCAAATCTATATACCTTGTCCTTACAAGACATGATGGCCGCCTCTCCAGTATGTCTTCTCTCTAAAGCATCTAAGACCAAGTCATGGTTATGGCATCGCAGATTATCTCATCTTAACTTTGATGCTATTAATCATCTGGCTAAAAACGATTTAGTTCGTGGTCTTCCAAAGCTTAAATTTCACAAGGATCATTTATGTTCCGCGTGTTCAAGGGGGAAAAGTACCAAGAAATCTTACAAGCCCAAAGCTGAAGACACCAATCAAGAAAAACTTCATCTTTTGCATATGGATCTTTGTGGGCCGATGAGAACTGAAAGTGTGAGCGGTAAGAAATTCATTCTGGTAATTGTGGATGATTTCTCCAGGTTTACATGGGTTAGATTTCTACGTACAAAGGATGAAGCACCGAAGGCTATCATCACTTTTCTGAAATCCATTCAGGTACGTTTGAATACCACTGTCCGCCGTATTCGTACAGACAGTGGTACAGAGTTCGTCAACCAAACTCTTCGTGATTATTATGAAGGAGTTGGTATATCACATGAAACATCCGCTGCACGCACTCCACAACAAAACGGTGTCGTTGAAAGACGGAATCGTACACTTATGGAAGCTGCTAGGACCATGCTTATTTATGCGAACGCTCCATTGTTCTTGTGGGCAGAGGCCATTTCTACTGCATGTTTCACCCAAAACCGTTCTATCCTTCGGAAACGCCATGGAAAAACACCTTATGAGCTTTTACATGACCGTAAACCCGATGTTTCATTTTTCCATGTGTTTGGTGCTCTTTGTTATCCAAACATCAATAGTGAGAACTTGGGTAAGCTTCAACCGAAAGCCGATATAGGTATTTTCATTGGTTACTCACCGTCCAAAAGAGCATACCGAATCTATAACCGTCGTCTTGGCAAGATTGTAGAAACTATGGACGCAGATTTCGACGAGCTGACAGCGATGGCTTCTGAGCAACACAGCTCTGAACCCGCGCTTCATGAGATGGGAACCGGTGCTATTAGTTCCGGATTAGTTCCCAATAATCCTACTTCTACATCATTTTTACCACCTTCAAGGCCCGAGTGGGATAAACTGTTTCAACCGTTGTTTGATGAATTCTTCGATCCCCCGACTGATGAAGTTCCAGCACCTGTAGTAATTGCTCCTATACCTGAAGTGGTTGCTCAAGCTAATGAACCTTTATCTAATGCATCTACAATTCACATTGAACCGGATGCACCTTCACCAAGTGATTCTCAAACTACACCTGAATCATCACCCCTACTTGTGCCTAATGATGTGGAAGAGGATTCTACTGATCACGACTTGGAATATGCTCACTTGCAAGAGCTTCCTTTCTTTGGTGTAGCGATCCCTGAAAACCCTTCAGCCGCGTCTACCTCAGAATAAGCTCCTTCTATTGTTCACTCCAGACCACCTAGGATTGAAAACCATAGCACTAAATGGACAAAAGATCACCCAATTAGGAATGTTATTGGAGATCTAGATCGACCAGTCTCTACACGCCATCAATTACAAGAGAGTGCACTATATTGTTACTTTGATGCATTTCTCTCTGAAGTTGAACCCAAAAATTAGCAGCAGGCTATGACCCAATCATCTTGGATTGAAGCTATGCAGGAGGAACTAAACGAATTCCAACGACTAGAAGTATGGGAATTGGTTCCTCGCCCTGACAAGGTTAACATCCTTACTTTGTTATGGGTTTATAAGGTTAAACTTGATGAGATGGGTGCGGTATTGAAGAATAAAGCTAGATTGGTCGCTAGAGGATATAAACAAGCCTTGGGTATAGACTTTGAGGAATCTTTTGCTCCTGTGGCTAGATTGGAGGCGATTAGACTATTCCTTGCGTTTGCTGCTCATATGAACATGATCGTCTATCAAATGGATGTGAAGACGGCATTTTTGAACGGTGAACTAAGGGAAGAAGTTTATATTAGTCAACCGGATGGGTTCGTCAGTACGGAGTCTCCTAATCATGTGTACAAGCTTAAGAAGGCTCTCTATGGGTTGAAACAAGCTCCACGCGCGTGGTATGATCTCCTGTCAACATATCTCATGTCGGAAGGCTTCTCCAAAGGCAAAGTGGACCCCACTCTATTCACTCTCAAGGAAGGCAACGACATGCTTCTGGTACAAATTTATGTTGATGATATAATATTTGCTGCCACTAACATAGAATTGTCTAATCGATTTGAGAAGATAATGTCCACACGCTTTCAGATGTCGATGATGGGAAAAATTTCATTTTTCTTAGGATTACAGATTTCTCAGAATCCCAGAGGCATCTTTATTAATCAATCCAAATATGCTCTAGAATCTCTTAAGAAATATAACTTTGAGAATTGTGACCCCGTAGACACTCCAATGGTGGAGAAATCCAAGTTAGATGAAGATAGGAATGGGACTATTGTCGATCCAAAAATTTACCGTGGGATGATCGGCACCCTTCTATATCTGACTGCTAGCAGGCCTGATTTGCAATTTGCTGTATGCATGTGTGCCCGGTATCAGGCTCGGCCTACCGAAAAGCACCTACATGTAGTTAAAAGGATCTTTCGGTATCTAAAAGGAACACTTCATCGTGGTCTATGGTATCCGAAAGATTCCTCGATTGCTTTAATATCATACGCAGATGCCGATCATGCTGGATGTCAAGACACGAGGCGTAGCACTTCTGGATCTGTGCAACTCCTAGGAGATAGATTGATCAGTTGGTCTTCAAAAAGGCAGAAAAGCGCTGCAATTTCTAGCACGGAGGCTGAATACATCGCCATGTCCGGTTGTTGTGCTCAAGTCCTTTGGATGAGATCACAATTAACTGACTACGGTCTTGGATTTAACAATATCCCGATGTATTGTGACAACAAGAGCGCCATTGCCCTTTGCTGCAACTATGTTCAACACTCCCGGGCCAAGCACATAGACATTCGCTACCATTTCATTAAGGAGCAGGTGGAGAACGGAGTGATCGAGCTGTATTTTGTCACTACTGAGTACCAGCTGGCGGGTATGTTCACCAAAGCATTAGATCGAAGACGAATTGAGTTTTTGATCGACAAGCTTGGCATGAAATCATTCACTCCAGCGACTCTCAAAGAGTTGGCAGAAGAATCAGCTGAATAGTCGTGGTAAACTATTCAGAGTATCCTTTTGTTCGTGATCATGTATATTTTCGTAAATATATAAACCACAAAAGGAAAATACAAAAATATAAAACCAACAAAAACCATAAAAAATATAAAACCTAGAAAAACCATAAAAATTATAAAATCAAGAAAAACCAAAAATATTTTTCGTTTTAAATCGGGCATGTCTTTTAGTACGGTAATATTTACGGCCTTAGAAATGTCGATCAATATTGACACGGTGCCATAAATAGAGTCCGTATAAAAGTTGTACATTTTTAAAACATGCCCATTATGGCTTGTAGTTATTTCTGACTGCAACCCGGTTTTCATATTAAAGTCACGTATTTCCTTGGAAAACGTTGGCTCACAACGGGAATTAATTTTCTCGGGCGTGATTTACAAGCCAACTCATGCAAAGGGATCAAGTTTACTTTACAACTTGGTCTAACACGAATTTGTGTACGTCTCAGTGCATTAATTTGTTAATATAAGAGAAATCTTATTGACATCACGAATCAAAATTTTTCAAGATATACATTGGAAATGCCTTCATCAATATTTGACTCTTTAAACAATGACTACAGCTCTTTAAATAGAAAACGGGTCATCGTTTAAGGGGGAGAAAATATTAAAATCATCTTTGTCATTAAAATTGATTTTCAAAAGTGAATGTGAAAACTAAGGGCTACATGGTAATTGAGTGGTTTTGCTTTAGAATACGACTTGTGTTCGTTCTAAGTGATAGGCATGGCTTTTAGATATTGGAGATATGCTAATAGATTGCGTTTGCTAAGTTGTGTGTAAGTTAAACAAGGGATAAGTGAAATGAAAAAGTTAGAAATAAAAAGGAAAAGAATAGATAATAGAGGGACTAAAGGTGATGTTTAATGAAACTAGTCAAAAAATTGACCTAAGTCAAAAAACAAAACACCCCGCCCCTCACTTTTCCTGTTCACTGTTTATCCTTATCATTGCCGCCATTGTTGAATCACACACACACGCTCTAAAAAATCATTCGCTTATTCTTTCGACTAAATAAGGTATATACATCAATATTTTAACTTCTAAATCCACCTTCCTTATCATGTAATTCTGTTAACTGTGCTCAATTAATCAGTTTAATCCACTTAGGGTTTATGATTTAATTAGGGTTAATTAACTAGGGATTTGTGGTGGGTTTTGTGCGGTTTAGTATGATATGATGTTTAAATGCCTTAGTTTGCCTTAGAAACTCACAAACGCGCTAGAATAATCATCTGAGTTTCGTTTGTAAAAGTTCCGGATGAACATGGATAAGAACTTCCGAATGAAGGATTTTTTCTGAAAAACTTCCGAATGAGGAAGTTCCGAATGAAGAACTTCCGAATGAAGGAAGTTCCGAATGAAGAACTTCCGAATGAAGGAAGTTCCGAATGAAGAACTTCCGAATGAAGGAAGTTCCGAATGAAGAACTTCCGGATGAAGGAAGTTCCGAATGAAGAACTTCCGGATGAAGGAAGTTCCGAATGAAGGAATGTTCCGGATGAAGGAAGTTCCGAATGAAGAACTTCCGGATGAAGGAAGTTCCGACTGAAGAACTTCCGGATGAAGGAAGTTCCGAATGAAGAACTTCCGGATGAAGGAAGTTCCGAATGAAGAACTTCCGGATGAAGAAGTTCCGAATGAAAGAATGTTCCGGATGAAGAAGTTCCGAATGAGGAAAAGTTCCGGATGAAGAGTTTGATTATTATTGTTTGCATGCTATATATGTACTTGTTGTATTATATTATGAAATGTGTTATGCTTAGAAGTAAGAATGATATCTATCTATATGTTTTTGTGCATCAACCTTTCATGTCTTATCTTAAGCAGATACAATGACTAATCCAACAGTACAAGCAATCCAAGAATCTAGAGAAG
This sequence comes from Glebionis coronaria, assembly GCA_025667525.1. NCBI lineage: Eukaryota > Viridiplantae > Streptophyta > Magnoliopsida > Asterales > Asteraceae > Glebionis > Glebionis coronaria. The sequence goes on along the minus strand of CM046877.1, from coordinate 449,000,776 downwards.
CCGATATTGCTAAAGCACGAACCCTTAAGTTTATTCCCAACAATTACCGGCTGAAGCAAGTCTCAAAATCCACTCACCATGGTTTTAAGGTCGCCATAGCCATCCTCGATAACTCTCATTTCAAGGACGCCCTTAGGAGTAGTGCCTCGGTGCCTTATGAGTATATGTATGAATTTTGGGCTACCAAGGAAATCACTTCAAACAAGATCACCTTCACCATCGACAACAAGCAGCAGACACTCACAGTTTCAGACTTCCGTAAGATTCTTGGTATACGGGATACACCCAAAGGCATGTCATTCTCGAGGGATCCTACTAAAGATGAACTCGTGGAGTTATTTGACGCACTTGGATGTCCGGAAATACGAGTTGCGTCTGAGTTTACCACTGCTAAAGTAGGACAACCTTGGAGAGCATTGTTGGGTATTCTCAGTAAATGTCTTACACCAAAAATAAGTGGCCATGATGCTCTGCGCAGTCCGATAATAAACCTCTTCTATGGCATGTACAAAGCTGCAAATTCAGATTATGCTTTGTTGATATGGGAAGAATTCACCTTTCAACTCTTCTATAACAAGAAGCTGAAGACAAACTTCTTTCCTTATCCTCGGTTTATAAAGCTTATCATTAATTATTTTATGAAGAATGATGCTTCTATTGATAGGCGTGCAGCAGGTCGCTATCACACTGAAGAAGCTGATGATACTGTGGATCTGAGGCATGAAGGACCGTCTATTGGTGTGATTCCGGGTCCTATTCCCGATTATCTTCTGACTGAGAAAATCAAAGGTTCTGCTGATTACAAGCTACTGCAGATAGAAATCAAGAAGCTGAAAGCAAACCTTCAGACTGGAGAAGACTCGTCCACAACGGTTAAGAGTAAAGGCAAACGCAAACAACCAGCTGCGTTACCTGAACCCGAAACCAAGAAGAAGAAAACAGAGGGTAAGAAGGGAAAGGGAAAGGCTGATGAGATGGCTTTACGTGATGAAGAAGATATTGTTGATCCTACTCTTGATAAAACTGAGAAACAAATGATGAAGATAGCTATTCAAAGGAGTAGGAAAGATACCGGCGGTAGTGGTTCAGGTGCAAGGGTAGATATTGAAGATGAGTACGTGGAACCAGACGATGTTGATGAGTTTGGGTCACCTGAACATTATTCCACTTCGAAGGATCCATCAATCCCTATTTCAGCAAGTGTGGAAAAGGAGTCTGTTGCTCCTACGATCATGGTGTCAACTCAACCCTTAGCAACTCAACCTCCACCAATCCAACCCTTACCAACCAGACCGGCTTCAACACCATTTCTTCCACCACCTATAATTCCCATCCTTAGTACCGCAGTAACAACCGAGCCTCTACAATCAACCCAGAGCAGCTCTGCAACATCTGCAATGGCTGCATTAGTGATGGCCGAAATGTTTGACAAACATGTGGATACTCACAAACGAGAAATGGATGAACTTCGCCAAGAGTTGCAAAGACGAGCTCAAAGTGAAGAAGCATCTAGGAAAGCCCAAGAGGAGATGATTGCTAGGTTCGCTTCAGATATGGAGTTGACTCGAAAAGCACATGCAGAAGAACTAGCTCTGGTTAAGCAGGCTGAGGCTGATAAGCATGCTGCACGTATTACCAGACTTCAAGCGATGAGGGATAAATACAAAGAACAAAAAGAAGCACTTGAAGCCTCTGTGAAAGAAAGAGTGCAAGAATCCGTTGAATCCATAATGCCTAAACTGCGTGATGAGTTGAATACACTTGCTGCTGACAACTTGATGATCAAATCATCCAATCCTTCAGAAGCCGCCTACAAGATTGCTTATGACCTGACGGATTTTGAATTGAAGAAGATCCTTAAGGCTCGTATGGTGGAACTTGGATCGTTTGATAAGTCTAGGATTCAACGGGCTCTATATAAATCCCTGAATGATGCTATCATGGAGGATGATAGGTTATTCAAAACGTTTGGAAGCGTGGTACCTTATCACATTCTACCTGAAGAAGAAAGGGAAGAAAGTGAGGAGGAAGAAGGTACTGGTGAAGAGGAAGAGGAAGAAGAAGGAGAAGAAGAGGAAAAGGATGACGATGATGGTGATGATGAGGATAAGGATGAGGATGATGATGACGAGGATGAGGATGATGATGATGGCGATGATGGTGGTGATGGGAATCAAGAGAGTGCTAGGGGTAGTAACGGGGATGACAATCAGGATGATGATGGGGGTGAACAGCCGAAAGAGGGAGACAAGGTTACCAGCTCCAAGAAAACTGCTAAGACTGGAACCAAGTCCACGAAAGATGCAGCACAGAAGGACAAATCAACATCGTCGGAATCAAGACGAACTAAGTGGCGCCACGATGTGAATGCCACTACAGCGTCATCGGTTCCCGGTACCTCTATCGCTGTATCTTTACCTATTACCACTAACCCCATTAGTTCTGTTGTTGTTGCTCCTGTGATTGCAGAATCAGTGACGGAACCCGAAGCTGCACAACACTCTCCAGTTCACGACACTGCCGAAATGCCTGAAACTGAACCAACAGATGTTCGCACTTCAACTCCTCTACAACAAGCACGACAATCTACGTTTCCTGAACCAAGCACACGAGATTGGGCAGACACGTTGGAGATAGACGAGACTGCACCACCACAGGCTTGGATCACGGCAGCAGCACAATATGATCCGATCACAGATGCTGACAAAGATGTGTTGTATCTCCGTATCCGCAGTCCTATTGACTTATGTGCATTTCTTGCTCATGAGTATAAGACTTCGGTTACTCCATCCTTGGTGAAGAAAGCGCTGAATGATAAGAGGCTTCGCGCCAAAACCCGGTTGACCCGAATGGAGTTTGAATATTATGCTGATGAGATCCTGAAGGCTCTGAATACCGTTCAACGGCCAGGTCTTCATGAATCAGAAAGAGCTCCACCTCCAATGGATCCTGCTCAAGATAATCAGATTGCTCTTGACTTCTTCGTCACCAATGATCTTGTGTATCTACTGAAGGGGTCATCAAAGTACGCAACCTCCCTGACCTTGCTGAAAGCTGCCAACTGGGGGACAATACCCTTTATCGAGGAAAAGGTAAATCGACTCTGGGTCCCAAAAATGAATCGTAATTATGATATGTATGCTGTCATAGGTGCATCTCATTGGGACGAACGAGTCCGAAGGGCGTACAGGGGTTGCTGCTTGGTCAATTCTGGAAGCAATGTTAGATCCGACATCCGCATCTCTAGCATCTTAGGAATGAAAACTGAAGCCAAGAACGGCTATTATCATGTGACGGAGATTCGCTTGAAAAGGGAGGATGACAGGGAATACAAAATCCAGCAAGGAGATTTTTCCATCATTCGCCTTGAGGATATCGAAGATATGCTGCTTCTGATGACCCGAGATCAACTCACACATATTCCTCGTGAAGACCTGATTGCTTTGAATACAGCACTTCGTATGTTCACACGAAGCGTTGTCATCAAGTCACGAGTTGAAGATCTTCAGTTGGGAGTCGAAAGCTATCAAAGGAAGCTCAACTTAACCCGTCCTGTGAATCAAGTGCTACCTCAACATATAGAAAGATGTCCCTATACCGGCATTTCTGTCCCAAATTACGGCATTTTCTACTTGAACAGTCGAGGTTTGATGAAGTTTATGAGGGTGGGTGAGCTCCACAAGTACAGTGATGGAACCCTTCTACAAGTCAGAGGAAAATTGGAGCATCTGAACTCGGGTGGGACTTTGCCAGAGATGACGGAGGATTGGCATCCGGGTTACCGGCAGATGGCGAAGTACGTGATCAAGAAGATTGATCAAAAGCTCCGTGAACGTAGATTGATGAGGAGCTTGGAAAGGTTCGTGGGTGGAAGACCGTATTTAGTGCACCACAAGCTACTGCAACGATCCATTTAATGGGTCGTACATTTCAGGTCACTTTATATTGTTTTTCAATTGTGAATATGTATATTTGTGAATAATGTGCTTTAATGGCTTGATGTAGTGTTAAGGTATGATAATTTTTCAAGAATTTCTCACGAGATTCTAAATCTTTCAAAATATATCATACTAAAGCACTACAACTATCCCTTATTAACTTAAGGGGGAGCAATAACTTGTTCTATGGCCAAACATAGATTTCATTTTTTACCCACAGACCGGTTAATCCATTCAATATCCCAAATATTAATGGTTAACATTTTGGATAAGGGGAGAAAATGGGATTAAGGAGACGTAAGTGATACTTGGCTAAAATATGAAAAAGACTTAAAGATTATCCAACTTAATATGTGTAAAGCACGTGTTAAGGGGGAGCGTTTTTGATGAACAAAACACCTAAGGTACAAAACTTTTGATTTCAATATCACAAGTACTTTAGGTGATTTTCAAAGATTTTTCATGGTGGCAATTCCTTCCCAAAACACGCTTAATTCACGACGAATGTGGTGACAAAAGGGTGGTAGGAATAGGTTTGGTCCAATGATTCATCAGAGCCGATGGAATCTTCCCAAGGACAATTCCCTAGATAGAATTAGAAGTCCTAGGAAAGATGGAGAAAGAATGTGAACGTAGCTGAATGCCGACCAAGTACTTAAGCTAGCACTAGAACAATCACAACAAGGTGCTAGTGATGACGTATTGGTAAGCATTGAAGGGGTTGAAGAATGAAAAAGAATTGTAAAGATAAAGGGTGTAAAGAAAGAAGCCCTCCTTACAACTTTAGGCAGAAATCGGGTCAATACATATGCTATTGAGGTCATTTTTGCTAATGATTCTCGGTATTGAAGAAAGACATCATGGACCCAGTGATGCAATGCACAACCCTTCCCAGCTAACTCAAATATCTCTCAAAAGGTATTTGTTTTAATCACACAGAGATCAACACGTTATCTATTGGTTTATTCACTCCGAATAGACTGGTATTGAAAAGGTGGCACTCCTCTCCAGCCATCGCTCACTAAATCAAAACGCACAATCGAGTCTAGAGCCAAGAGATCATCAAAAGTCTCATTAGGACACTTTCCATTTATTCCTTGCTTTCTCACACACTGTGAAAAGTAAGAGATTTTTATGAGTCCTACGCAGTATTCCTGTAATATTGCCAGAACATCCGAGTAATACGTAAGTATTACAATGAAGATGGAAATCCTGCTTGAGCCAACATCAAACAAGCTCATGGTAGGTTACACGTGCGGTTCTTTTAGAACCAATCTTGTGAAAAACTGGAAGGTAACAGTGGTTTAATTCTTAATTGAACTTAAACTCGTTCCAGGCCTCTTCGCATTATCATATGATCTTGCCAGAACACTCAGAGTGACTCTTTATTGACCACAGTGACGAGTGGAAATCCTTCTAGTGTCAACATCAAACAGCACTTGGTAGGTGACGTGCAAGATTCTTTATGAATTAAGCTCGTGACAACTGGAAAGCAACGATGGTGAAAATCTGAATTGAAATTCACTTGTTCCAGGTTTCATGAATTGACGGCTTCTAATCACAAGGATAATTTATCCAAGTGATTCACTCTTTATGTTCGCAGTCAGCTTTGGACGGTCGAATAAAGAGAACGGGTTTACCCGCGAAATCCTGTCAGGAAGTTACTTAATTGAAACTATCCGTAACGGGTACGATATCTAATATCGTCCAACGGTCTTCACCGACCGGAGGTAAAATGCTACAGAATTAGAATAAAATGTTCAAAGCCATTTTATTCGTGTCGTTGCTGTGTACCTGTTAAAGACGGTGGCGTTGCTGTGTACCTGTTGAAGACGGTGGCGTTGCTGAGTACCAGTAAAGACGGTGGTGTTGCGGTGTACCTGTAGAAGTCGTTCCCACATGCTTATGTCTTTCTGCATCAAAGTTTAGCAAAAAATTCAAGAAAGTACAAGATAAAGTCTTCCGCTGTACCAAACTCTGAAACTTTCGAGAATTCAACAAAAAGACATAAGTGTGTGGAACAAGAAGTCACGAGGAGGCAAATTCACAAGAGAGGCAAAGATCGCACGTGAAAGGCCAAAGAACAATGCTCTCAAGCCAAAGCCAAAAAGATCAAACCAACATATTCACAACAAAAGAAAGAAAAGAAGAAAAGACTACGAGCTAAAGAACGAAGACTTAGTATAGTATGCTAGGTTTAGAACTTTGTAAACGTGGAGTGACCTCCCTTAGGGGGAGATTGTTAGAAATACGTTTTTACGTATATTAGAAGTATCGGTCACTCCATAATAATATTTATGTTGTAATAGCTCGTAGTTAGAAAATAGTCATTAGTTACTTATTAACTTAAGTAAGAACCGGTCCATGGGCTTGTCATGGACCGGCCCAAGCCCATGTTTGCTTGGAACTATAAATACCCCTTTCTACCATGGAAAGGGGTTGGTTGTTGTCATTTTCCTAGTTTCCATTTAATAAAATTCACATAGTTTCTCTCACTTTCTCTCTCTAACTTTCTCTCTCTAGAAATCAACAAACCCCTTCATAGTTTCATTGATTATCAATATTCTACACTTTCTTTACCATAAGTGTAGGGGGGACCCTTTGGTTTGCTTTCCTCTCCTCACTTCTTAATCAGGGATTCGAGCTTCAATGATCCACTCTTGCTGATTCTTGACGACCCGTGATTCCGTGTTCTACTTCTTCCCGGTTCTATCCTAAACTCTTTTCGATTCACTATTTTATATTTTCTCAATATTAAAATAGGAATCTCTTTAGTTGTCTTTTCCTTAGCGAGATTTAAACAACGTGCACAATGTCCTAAGTGTAGGGGAGTTTACTCCCATATGCTTAAACATTAAGGACAATGTTTATCTTAAGTGTAGGGGGGACTTCTATCGAAGTTAAGTGGTCTTTTCCTTGTATTTGTCCTCATTTTAACCAAAAAATCAATTTTTTGACATTTTTCAAAATTTTTGATCTATTTTGGCCTATTAGTTTTTCCCTTTTGTATAGTTATTCTCTTTCTTTGCTAGAATAAATGTTTAAATAAGTGGTTTTAATTTTCAAACGTTGTGAATCTTTTGACTCAATCCGAGTTTACTCTAGCTAGTATCCTTAACGTGTTTTAAGTCAAGTTTTGCTAGGCTTTTATATAGGGAGCTATAAAACGCGAAAGTCTTAACCCTCACGGGTTAAGAACAAGAACTTTTCGCAAGTTCCTATAATTGATCCTAGAGAGTCGTTTATCAAGGGAACTTTAAGATGCGATTTCTAAACTTGAAAGAGTCTAAGAATTTGCAAGATCCTATAGACAACTCGAAAACCCAAAACTTTGATTTAATAGGCTAAGCATCCACGAGTCTCATTACTTGAGATTTTAAACTGTGGAGAACGAGAGATGATAGAGCCAATTATAAGTCCGGTATTCTTTCGTTAATTTATGTGAGTTAATTATAAGCCTATTCTCCCATCGCTTGCTAATAAATTTATCTGCTAATAAATAAGGTTGTACGATTTGAAAAGTTACTTAGCTTCTAGCCCCAGATCGTTTAAAAGTTGCTCGGTAATGACGAGAGTTCATAGCCAAGGCATAACTTATGAAGCGGGGCGCGAAGATTGGCGAGTCCGAAAAGGCCCTAACAAGGCATGAGGGCTATGTTTTGTTGCTAAAGATCCGAAAGTGATGTGAAGAATCATTTATCAAAAATCAATATGAAGGATCGAGACACACGACGAAAAGCAAAAACTCCCAAAAAGTCATGGAGAAGTGTATCCGAAAAGACCCTAACAAGGTATGAGGATAAATAGATCCAAGTCAATAAAGGAGGCCGATCGTTGTATATCGAAATCCAAAATAAAGATTGGAGAAAAATGAAGAAGTCGTGGTCCATATATGAAGAATCTCTCAAAAATTCCAAGTGAAGAAATTCCAATTATGAAGAGAAGACCATTATTTCATGGACGTCTCTCAAGATTTGGAGTATGAAGTCGCTGCCAAATATCGGCCCGAGAAAGGTCTCAAATCGCGAACCAAGTTATGCCAAGATATGAACTTTTTGATATCCCGAGAAGCAGTTTTAAAAGATTTGGTCCTTTAGCTAACTATTGATTAAATCGTGCACTTTATTTTCAGACTAAATAATTATCGAAATAAGTCAAACAATGCATCTTCGTGATCATTCAAGACAAATAATAAAATATAAGAGATACCCATAGGAATAAGGGAGTCTAAGTGAATAATTGGCCCACATGAGTTCGTGTTAGTTTACTAACTTATAATAACAATGATCTCGTTTTTAAGCTTGGTTTGGAGAAAGTGAAAAGTTGAGGATGATGATTATTCATGATATTTTCAAAACCCAAGGTATGCTTTTAATTTCTTTGCTTTGCATTTTTATAATTTTCTATCTCTTTAATAAAGGCCAACGTGGATTGATTATGATGAAAAGTGTAAACATGTTGTGTAACTAATGCATTGCATGAGGACATTGCAATGGTCAAGTGTAGGGGATTTGATAGGTGTATAAACACCCATCTTTTCTACCACTTAATTACAATAATAACCAGACCAAAACGTGTATTTTATGTCTTTTATGTCGGAATTATGCGTGGTTTGTGTTTTTGTTGTGATTTAGGACGAAATTGTGAAAAGTGGAGAAAACACGAGAATTCACGGGCATTCACGGCTTTTATTGAAGAAAAAGATGAAAGACGGAGTCGAGAAGTTAAAAGTGGAAAAAGAACGGAAGTCCAAGACCAATTCTGAAGATTTACCGAAGAAAAAGTCAAAAGACGGAAGTTTATCAAAAGTCGAGAAACTCAAGTCTATTTTATTGAAGAAATTAAAGACGAGTTCAAAAGATATCCCGAGCCAAAAGTCCTTAAAGTCCAAATTTAAAAGAATGATTAGAAGAAAAGGACTAATGATGCAATTAATGAAGATTAATGAAGGAGGGGCTTAATCTTGCAATTAACAAGAAATGAAGGAGGGGAGGAAGCTTCCAAATCCTCCCCTATAAATAGTTTAGATTTTTAAGCATTTGTTTTTGTTGGCTAACTTGACAAATTAGCTCTTCCACCTTTATTTTATGCACATTTAAATACTTGTCCATTTAATTACCTTGTCTTGCACCTTAATTACCATTTAATTCAAGTAAGTTTTTCTTTTTAATTCTTGTCAAGCTTTATCTTTATCTTGTTAATCTCATTCTTCCTTTCTTAATCTTTGTGTTGATTTGTTTATGTTCAAGTTCTTGATTTTGGTTGATTTATTTAAGTGGGTTTTGATTATTTTGATTAAGTTTTGTGAGTTTGATTGATTTGGATTGATTGTTTATGCTTAATAGTTGTTTATTTGTTTGTTTGATTTAATCTTGCGTTTATTTTAGCTTTGTTTTATCTAAATTCGTGCTTCATTCTTTGTCCGTGTTCTTCGCTGTTATTCATGTCCAGGTACTGATCTTCATTTATTCCGAGTAAAGGGTTCTCTGAGTGTTCTATGCGGAATAATCTTTATTCCGTATAAAGGTTTTTGCTAAGCTTGTCCATGCGGAATATTTGATATTCCGCATAAGGTGAATATTCCGAATAGACTTGGTTTTCCGCATAGGGTCTGGATATTCCGAATAGGACTTCCGAATAGCAATTTATTCCGAGTAAGGCTCACATTCCGAATAGGGTGACAATATTCCGAATAGGGAGTATTATTCCGAATAGACTTGATATTCCGAATAGAGCTAATATTCCGCATAGGAGGATATTCCGAATAGGTGACAATATTCCGAATAGGCCAATTATTCCGAGTAGGGACTTTATTCCGAATAGCAAGGACTTTCCGCATAAGAACAATATTCCGAATAGACAAATATTCCGAATAGGGCTAATCTTTCGGAATAGGTGACAGTTATTCCGAATAGTATTTATTCCGAATAGGAGTTTATTCCGGATAGGGAAATCTTAGTTTTTAGTTTTCTGCCTTTTCATTTTAAGCTTTATTTTTCCCGCCTTTTTCCTTACTCGCACTTTAAGTTTATTTGCCTTAGTTTAAGTTTTAGTTTTAGTTGCGTTTTAAGTTTGCCTTAGTTGGATTTAAGTTTGCGTTATTTACATTATTGCCCTTTAGTTTTAGTCGCACTTTAAATACTTGCACTTTATTTTAATTAGATTTAGATTTACTTTAATTGCACTTTTACTTTAATTGCACTTTTACTTTAATTGTTTTGCACCTTTAATTTTCAAAACTACAACGACACATCTTTGTTCCACCAAAGTTCAACTGAGTCACACATTAAACATAAGTTTTTCAATTCGAAAAGAACAACACAACGAACTTAATTAATTTTTATATAGGGTGTCAAAAGCCTTGTATTAACCACCCCAAATCGAAGGGACGAGGTAAAGTAACGATACAAGGTAATATAAGCGCTGTTCTATGTTTGAATGAATGACCTTTGGTAATAGACCGTATAATCGTTTTCCATTGGAAAGATTATCATTGATAATCATCGTGTTAGGATTGAGATCGAATCTTGTTAGGATCTAAATCTTAGAGCATCTGTAAGCAAGAATTGAGATAAAGACATCCGACATACACCCACTGTGAGTTGGACATGTCTCTTAGGTTTAAGGTTTCCTATGATGGCGAACCTATCCTTGTAAGATACCCGACCCGCGAGATCTGAGATGATTGTTGAAATTAGGATCTGATTATTGACAGCCGGTAGTGGGCAAGAGGTTATGTGAATGTGAAATGTAGATCTTGAAGTGCCAAATGGGTAGCGAAGTTATGCCACAATTTTTAACCTTGGAAAAATGAATTCATGATCTGACAAATCATGGGATATAAGTCCCCGTTGTATGGGACCATTGAGATGATGTAAAAGTTGGGATTGAAAGGCATATAAGCTGGATCTACCCTAGGACTTCAAGAACTTCGTGAATTATGTTTCGTAAATCGAACTTGATGGAATATCTATCAAGTGAAAATCTGACTGTTCTTAGTAAAGCTTAGATCGGCGAAAAGTTGCATTCATCTAAAACCCGTGAACCTCATGGATAGAGAAAGTAAGTCAACATTTAAGCCTGATCTTATTCCTGTAGTTATGTTTGATGAAACTCGCGTATTGTAATTGCACTTGTGAGAAAAGACCGAATGTGGAGGAAATACCCACATGGCTTTAACTCTATAAGAAGCGAGTAGTAAGGTAAGATGATCTTTGATGACAAAGATCCTGTTTAGGGGTAAATGCTGTGACAATCCGTCAATTTACGATTGATATTTTATTCTCAAATATTATTTGAAAATATTATTTTAATGATACAATATGAACTCACTTATTTTTGGGAAGAAATTTGGACTTACGTCTTGGAAGTAGCATCGACTACGTCTAAACCGGAGGATTCAACGTTACGTGCTTACGTTTACATACACCGTCTTTGGTGACAGTCCGACATTTCAGAAAATAAATTTATCCGTGAATATTATTTTGGAGTTTTAAATTTGTGTTGGTTCATAAACTCACAAATTTACGAGAAGAGATTAGGACTTACGATTTTATTTTAACGTCCTTTACGACTAAACCGGAAACCTTAGGATTACGTATTTACGTTTTCGAACTCCGTTTTTGATGAGACAATTTTTATTGGATTCATTTTGTAACGTTGATTCATAATTTATAAAAACATTTTTCGTAAAACGACCCGAGGGCACGCAAATCGAGGAAACTAGAATCGAGGAATACCCGTAAATTAGTGGGATGAGACAAGATAAATCTTGCCCCACCCCACTAACATGGGGCGGCTAAACTATTGCCTCAACACATGAGGTGTCAAGCTTTAAGCCTACTAGCAACACTTGTTGCTAAAAGCTTACCTTGTAAGCTACTTTCCACTTGCTAACTCAAAACCATTTACACCAAACCACATTCATTTTCACTCAACATGCAAACAACTTAAACTTTCTCTCTTCTACCCCATTTGTGCCATCCATCATCATCAAACAACACCCTCATTTGATCAAAATCAACCACAAATCTCATGTTATTCATATACATGTTGAAGCCCTTTTGAAACCCTATTGATTGGTGGTACTTATAACATCCAAGGAGGATTATTCATGGTGTCTTGGGGCTGATTTTCCACAAGGAGTTCATGGAACATGGTGGTCATGAAGATGGTCTTGGTGCAACACAAGTTTCTCCATCAAAAATCCATGTTTTGATCAACCTACATCATCATGGTGGTATAAAGATTGTCCTCCTCATCTTCTTGTTATTTTGATTATGTAAACATGTATTTTATTTCTTATTGTATATATTTATGATGATTATATGATGATAAAAATGTTATGTGGGATTTGTTGTTGATAATCATGGATAAAAAGATGAAAAACTATAAGTAAAAATGGGTAAATCTTGTTTAAATGATAGGCTGTATAAAAACAGTAAAGAACCACATGTTAGACTGATAAAATGATAAAGTAAAATGGATTTACAATAAGCTATGGGTCTTGTACACATGTGAGAGTTGGCCATGCAATGGAATCATTGTAATAAGTGAGATATGATCAAAACAAGTTTAAGATACAAATCTGAAGTTACTGTTTTGGACGATTTTTAGAAAATTTTTAGAAGATGATTCAACAGTAGCTATAGAAGAGTTAAATGTAGAATATATCATGTAGTTTATGTGATAAAAATTTGAGCTTCTATCTCCATATAGAACTCAAGATATGGCAGTTTTGGTGAAGATGAAGTTAAAAATCAGATTTTTGGAAATTAAAGAATAATACTATTATATAAGCACTCAAATTTTAATAGTATAAATTATAATTAAAACCCACTAACTCATGAATTTTATTTATAAAAATATGTACAATGATAAATAAGTGGACATTTTATAAAAATGGTAACTTGTTAAGTTTTAAAACTATAAACTTGATTTTTACGACTTTTTCGGCTATCGCCGTAAAATTAACGTTTTTGTTAAATAAAACTTAGATGGTTGGACCCGTCTAATGTAAACTTTATAAAACTTATATACTGATATATAAACATGTATAACAAGTAAAAACCGATAAAACCCGAACTATAGGACATACGGACGTTAACGGACTAAATTAACGTTATTGGATTAACAATACAACAAAAATGGACTAAAACACTTATAAACTTATTATTGGGCTTAACCCATTTGGGCCCAACTTGTAAAGTTTAAGTACTGATAATATAGGTATAAAAGGGATTAAAACAAGTTAAAGTACTTATAATAGGCCTATTGGACCTAAAACACGTAAATAGGTAAAACGAGAAAACTAGTATAAAAGTTATCGACACATAGCACAAAAATGAGTAAATGAGAATATGTAAACCCACTTGATCATCATATATATATAATCATCATATGTATACATAATTGATATTTTTACAAAGTCATTGGACAAACGTCTAAGACCGATTATTATTTGTCTAGGTTTCCGTGATTGAAACACGTACCGTACGTCCGAATTGCCGATAACCCGCCTTCCCACATCAACGTGAGTTCATAGCCTCGCACTCTTTTAAATGTTTTTATAAATGTTTTATAAACCCGCGAGGGAGATAACATGTTAGTTTTATAAAATAGGACACCATTTGTCCCGATTGTTTGTTTATTGATTTTGGACCCGAATGATTGAATGACCCGATTGTATGACCCGATAAATGATTAATGGACCCGATAGATGAAATAAAATGGATTATTAAAGTTAGGTTATGTCACTAAAAGTCCCATTAGCATGAATTGTGAACTACCGGGAGTTGGTAGACGCTTATGCATTTAATAGTACTATTTGGGGACGATCACCCTAGTTCGCGCCTTGACGGTTGATCCCCGTCGTGCCACATTGATTGGTAAGCGAATTTATATATGAGAAGATTTCCATAGCGTGACCTTTGTGACGACACGCTACTTTAGATGGGCAAAATTGGTATCGGGTTAGCTACCCGTTGTTGGTTTAGTAAGGTAACAATGTCATGCGGCTTATAATAATCCAAATCACCGAAATACTATTAGACGCTTCGAATTACGATGTATTGCCTGACTAGCAATACAGGGTCATACTACTGATATTATGTTCGTGTTTTGGTTTTCATAACCATATTCATATAACGGTTTTTATCTGATTTTATACAACGTCATAAGACGTATTGTATGATGTTTTTTTTACGACATTGGCTCGTATAATGATTTTTAAGGCAAACGCCTATATTATGATTTTAATGAAGATTTGTATAAAACGACTTTGGCTATTTCATGGCCTATTAAAATGATTTGTACAAAACGATTTTCAGTAATAATTTTATACTGATATTATATTGATGGATTTTATTAAACTCTATGAATTCACTCAGCGTTATCGCTGACCTTTTTCTTTTAACATGTTTTATCTCAGGTACTTGAAGATAATTCTCGGGAAGACGACAAGAATTCATGGCCCGCACTTAAACAATATTTTCCATTCAAATACTTTGTAAAACTTTGTATGAAATAATATGACTTGGGACCGATGTAACTTTGATATTTATGAATGGAAATGCTTTATTAATAAACGACGCGATTTTTATGCGTTGTCTATGATGTGAGTAATGTGCTATCCCGTAACACCAACGAGTCTTCCGCTGTATTGAGTTGTATAAATTTGGGGGTGTTACAGTATTCTTCCTCGACAAATGATTTATTATGTGGTCAATTTCAACACGTGTCTTATCTGCATCCATAACAAGGGTTAAGTCGAGAATAGGACCTTGATGCAACAACATAACTTGATATATAGCATAGAAAAACATACACCTGCTGGTCATCATCGTTTTCCTTTGGTTTTCATTGGAGCGGTTACAGAGAATATAATATCAGGATCCCTGGATAGCATTTAAAGAAAACAACATGTTAGGCAGATAAGAAGATGACCTAAACTTTGAAGCACCAATAATCTCTAGCTAAGATGGTAGGTAATAGTTCCTGAATCAGGAAAAAAAAGTGCATTCAAGGAGAATAAAGATGGGCAATTTGCCTGACGAATCAATATGGTTTCAGGCCGTAATGGATTCAGGTTGGGTTAAAATATACGCTTTTGACCCATACAATATCAAAGCCAATATTCAAATGCGCATTCCCTCCTAAGATTGTGATTCCTTGGCCCTTAATCTTCTGAAACCCGATGCACCATACTGATTCATCACCTTAAACATATACAGTTCTGGTTCAGTTTAGCAAAAAAGATAAATCACCGCTTGTTCAACTTAAATTAAGGAACTTATGATTGTGAGCACGACAAAACCACAGTCTTCTTTCAAAAGGTAGTTCTCTGTTTTTAAAACCATTGAAGCGTCATCAGCAAAATTAAAGCTCACATTCAGAAACACGCCGGATATGCTTATTCACTTTCACATAAGAAATCCCAATCCGGCTTATACGTGGCCTTATGAGCTTATTGAATTTCTGCTTATATTTCATAAGCTCCAATTTTCCAGCTTATTTTGAGACTCGTAGGCTTATATAAGTTTATTATGATATGATAAATCCCATAAGTCCCAAAATAGCCAGAAAATAGATTTCGACTATAGCCATCTAACTTTTCAAACTTTTTTTTTATTTACACGTTTCATCAAACAGTTAGTGTGCATCAGTTGGTTAATGAATACTCATAAATAACTAAATTCATGTTTACATTTATAGCAAATTTAAAACTCATACATGATAATGGAGATTATTCCCATACTCATCTAATACGTATTATAGTAACACAATTTGTAAAAACATAGCATAACTAAATAGATCTATGAACTTAGATATAGAAAAGACTAATTAAATAAATAAATAAAGAGATGTCATACATGTATTTAATTTGATACCTGATGAAAAGATATGAAGATGAAGCAAATGTGATATATTCTAAATTTGTAATTCTTTCTGTTAATCGTTGTTCTTGTTTTCTCCCAGAAGTTTCAGAAGCTACAGGGGTTGGACTTTTTAAAATAGGTTATAGATTTTTATAGTTCCCAGTATTTCTAAATATTATATGAAGTGCGTTGTATTGCATAAGCTTACCTTTGATCTCTGAAAAAAAAACTTTAGGCTTACCTTCACGTCATAGATCTCCATTGGACCCATCTTTATAATTGGATCCATCTCCAATGTCATTTAGGGTTTGAGAATTCTTTAGGGTACTTTGATTATTGGGTGCAAATGGGGCACTAAGGTGATTATGATAAGATAAAATAAACATTTGATTCACAGGGGTAGGGTGGGTTAAGGATAGAAGATGATGATTTATGTTTAATATGTGTGGACAAATGTGAGTTTGAAAGAAGTTAATAAAAATTAAATGATAAAAAAATATTAGTCACTTCAAACAGTATTAAGCCCAGAAAGTACAATGTAAAAGTCGCATAAGTTTATTTAAAGTTGCATAGATTTTAATTAAAAGTCGAATAATGTAAAAATGATTTTTAAATCATTTAAATACTTTTTAATTTAGATTATATTTAATTATATAAGTAAAAGTCGCATAAAAAGTACTCTTACATATTTCTTACATGAATAGTGTACTTTTTTGTACATGAATAGTTTTTTTATTAATTTAAAAATAAAGTCGCATAAGTAGCTTAAGGTAGCTTAAGGTAGTTTAAGGTAGCATATTGTGGCTTAAGGTAGCTTAAGGACGCTTGGTCTATTTTGGGAAAATGAAACTAACTTGGGTTAGTTTGGCAAAAGGACTTCATGAATGGTCTATTTAGGTAATTAGCCCAGCAGAATAAGTGTATGTCCTTGAAAACCTGGTTTAAGCTTATAAGACTGGTTTTATATTTCCGAAAATACTTATGTTTAGTTTATTCTGAAAACTGTATTTTAATATGCCTAGAGCCCATATAGGTCATGTTATATCAACGTGCATGAATACTTAGAGGGGTGACCTCATCATGAAATTAGAGGGGCTGCCTCTAATTATGACAATATGAGTGGAGGATCAACTCATGTAACGGATGCAAGGCACACACCGCAATTACCATGAAATCTTACTAACTTGTCATAGGATGCACCCATTCGCCCCACATGATAATAATAACAAAGGCCAGATACTTTAAAGGGATGCTGCGAGCAATCACTCTCACCGTAGAAGAGTCATAACACCGGTGCCTCCAGTGCTATGGTTATGGAACCCTTATAACTAGGTAAAACTAGCATGCATGTATATAACTCAGGCAATCTAAAATAAACATAACATATACTGATGTGTTTAAGACACGTACACTACTGGGAAAACAGATGGCTACAAACGGGGAATCCTAATATAGGAAAGATGTCCTTACTAAAGGACGGAATATCTGTACCTTATGCCCAGTAAATGAAGACGAAAACGAACGCGGAAGATCACTCCGACTTCACGATAGCTACATAATAAATGGACATGAATAAGTGTTTGTTTACTTATGCATACTTGTTATTTGGTTTACTTGACGTGTTCATACTTATTATACTTGTTCTTGTCTCGTCTTATTATTTCATGTTTACACATGTGTTTCTTAGTGTTTCATGTGTTTTAGATTCACGTATTTCATGTTTTATTTGTTACAATACTTGTAATAACATAAACACTAACTTTCTAAATAGAAGGTTTCTATATATAGTAACTTTCCAAAAATAGCAGGTTTTCATATATAGTAACTTTCCAAAAATAGCAAGTTTCCTTAAATATTAATTTTCCAAAAATAGAAAGTTTCCATAATTAGTATAGTTTCCAAAAATAGAATGTTTTCATATTTAGCATGATTATATAAATAGCACGTTACCATATTTAGTATGTTTCTATAAACAGCATGTTACCATATTTAGTGAGTTTCCATATTTATTATGTTACCATAATTATATAATTCCATAATTAACATGTTTCTATAATTAATGTATTTTCATAATTAATCATATGTTTATTACAAAAATTAAATGATATAATATATAGTTTTAATAAGCTTATAATATGCCATGTATAATTATATTGTAAAGTTTAATAATAAATAAATACTTAGGCTTAACTTATTATTATTAATTAATAATGATATTCCATGTTATCAAAAGTTATTACTAATTAATAATAATTCATATTTCATATAATTAAACTTTACCTTAAAAGATATTAATTAATTAAGCTAAGTTTTAATTAATTAATTAAGTGTACATGCATAATTAAATAATTAATTATTAAAGTATAAGTTTATATAAATAAAATGTACATACAAAATAACATGATTTTATTTAAATAAAATTATATCCTAAGTCATGACATTAATTAATTTGATTAACTATATTTTTAATTAAACCAATTAATAATTAAATACATACATGTTTTAGAAAAGTTTAACAAAACACCCTTACGTGTTTTGGTGTTAACCGAACCCCGAACGAAAACCCCGCCGAGACCATGAGGTCTCGGCGTTGCCTCGAAACCCATGCAACACCACAGCCGGACGGCTGTGGCTTGCGGCCGAACCCAACACAACAGCCCCCGAGCATGGTGTCGGTGCCATTGCGCTACGACGCAGCCCCTGGCTAGGCCAGGGTTGCCGCTACTGCTGCCGTTCGTCCCACTACTGTGACAAAGACCCCCACTGAGACCTTTTAGGTCTCAGTTCCCACTGACTGCACAAGGTTCCCCACCGTGGGGACCTTGTGGCTTGCGGCTGTCCATAACCAAACACCACCGCCACCCTTGGGTTACGGCTGGTGGTACCAAAAAGCTACCGAGAGTCTTACGACTCTCGGTTAGTGTGCAACTGAGCCAAACAAAACCAAACCAACCCTTTTTCTTGTTTAATCTTTAACCTAACATGTTTTTAAATATTGTTTTTAAAGATCCATGAACATACGATCATAATTAAAATAAAAAGATTAAAAATTTTAGATTAGATCAATACCAAATGCGTGGATTGGTTAAGGATTGAACAATGAACACGAACACGTAATTACCAAATATCAAAAAGCAACGAATTTCCATTGATGCCGCGGCCACAAAGAGACAAGGAGGAAGGAAAAGATTTTTAGGGTTTAACTATTTTTTGTGTTTTTGTTTTTATGAAATCCTCGGGGATCCTTATTTGGTTAAAACATGGATTAGGGCCAAGACCCTTTTCTTTCTCTTGTTTTGTTTTGGACGCCACATATATACACATACATACATATTTTTTTAATTTTTCATGGCTTAAATTATCATCGTGTGTGTTCGTTTTAATGCTCGTGTTTTATGTCTTGTACGTTTTAAGTATTTTACAAGAATACTTATCGGGCATTAATATTCATGTTTACATACGTAATACTTATAATAATTAATTAATATACATAACGTTCGTATTAAATGTTTATGATTCAAGTCGTATATTAATTAATTAAAAAGATTAAATTTAACCATAAATTCGTGCATTTAATGATCCTAAGGATTTTAAAGCGGGTTTTACATGCTGCCTATGGGAAAAAGAAATCGTCATGAGTCGTTGGATGGCTGTTTGCATTTTTCTTCATGTTGCATGGGAAGGACAAGAGGGGTCCATGGGATCCCGTGAAGATGTTCTTGTGGTGGGGTTCGAGTGAGGGTGTAACACCCCCATTTTACCTTTACACAACAGAACATTGATCTGGGGTATTACTTCATAGAACACAAGTCATAATAATAGAAAACAACTCAAAAGAGTGACAAAATCAACTTTCTTTATATATTATTGAAAAATCAGAGTTTTACAATATGAGGTTCCCAAAATCTAAGATAATAGTTTCAAGCTTCTGCTTTTTCATGCAATCCTCATGCTACTTCATACTAGCAATCTTTAAAACCTGAGATATATACTTAAAATCAACATAAAGGTTGAGTGAATCCATAGATTTAAAATCATTTTGAATACAAGATCCTGTTTCCTGAGCTACGTTATTATTCGCTCACATAAAACAATTAATTGTTATTACACTAGCTCGTAAGCCGCTACTTGACATACCAGAACCCAACAAATTTCCCTTAAGCAGGCATTCTACCAAACTCCTATATAAGCAAAATAAAGTGTATCCGTTTAGCCTAGGTCAGAGCCATCATCATTGCAGCAAGTGAGACTTTCCGAGATAGGGGATATCAGTCCCGAAATAGTACTATTCACAATATTAGCGTTCACCTTTTTAGGGTGATTAACGGTTACCATTAAAAGTGAACTTTTAAAGGCAACTGTAAACGTAGTGTCAATAATTATATCTGAGAAGCATACCAAAAATACTTGTATTCCATTTTAACATATATCTCCCTCACGAGGTTTATAAATCATTTATATACTAGATCTAGTGAGGCTATGGACTCACCTGGGATACAATAAGTCTGAGCTATAATCAGATATATTTTATTTACAGATAAACAGCTTAATCACACAAACTACAACTTGGTCTCATAAACAACAACTTGATCTCACACAAACCTTGATTAACACATTTTGTGTAGTATCAAGTATTTTGATCTCTAGTTTAAAGTTTTAAGTATTTCTTTGTGATATTTGTATAAGGTTCATAGTTTATTGATAAGATCACATCATTGTTTGGGCCATAATACTCAAAAGCCATTCTATAAACGTTTGAGGAGCGAGGGCACTTTAAATCGTAAACCCAACCACTCAGTCAGAACGTAATATCGAGATGGAACATCTTTGTATAAATCTCCCTACTAACATGATATGGTTATTAAGTATAATACAATATATACTTTTTATTCTTTATTTTCAATATTGGTAAAAATAGCCCTTTTTGTTATACTTTGGTATAATTACACTTTTAACCCTTAAAGTATATAGTTTCATTATTTACAATTTAAACCCTTAATATTTAACCTTAGGGACTAAAAATTTCCAATATTTATTCTTACATATTTAACTTTCACAAAATTACACTTTTGGCCCAAAATGTTAAATAGTTTTAAAAATGACAGTTTTAGTCCCTATACTTGTAAAAGTCATATAACAACCTCAAAAATGGACAAAATGATACAAGATTTTAAAACAAAGTTTCAAACATGTTTATAATCATAATAAAAACTTTTCTTCAGAATTATAGCTTTTCAAATGGGGTTTTGCTTATTATTTCATGTAAATTACAAAACTAGGGTTTTAAGAAATCTTTAACTTAAAACATCCATTTAAAATGATCAAATGACTTAGTTTCTTTTAGATTATCTTTCTAACACTCTCTTGACATTATAAAAAGTCTAAGAAAGTATTATACAAAGATAAAAGCATATCTAACATAGAAATTACCTAGACGTGGTTTATGGTCTTGGGGGATGTCCTAAGACGTTTATAGAAGTGTAAATGGAGAATGGGTAGGAGATTATAAAGAAACGGGGTGCTAGTTCTAACTATATACATTCGACCCTATTTATAGTTTTTCCAACCCTTAGGATCCAAGGTAAAGCCTTAAACGTGTCATATGGATATCTTAGTGACTAAGGATAGCTAGTGAATGTCTATGCAAGTTCCTAGAGTCTAGGTTAAAAATATGTTGTGGTCTAGGATAGCTCACGGCTATAAATGATAAGAACAAGTATGTGTAGCACACAAGTAGGTGATCCACTTACTTGTAAAATATCTCCTAAATATCTATGTGATCTGATCCTATGTTTAAATTTAGGATGGAAAGTGTTTGAATGTCTTTTTGGAGGGAAAAAGCTAGGCGGATTGAAAACTAGGGCTTGTAACTTTATACTTTGTGATTTTGGTGATTAAGGGCTTAGGAGTGTGATTAGTGATGGATTAGGGTTTAACTAGGGTATATACATTATAATAAAGAATTATGGGTCTTTGATTTGAAGTTTAACAAAGGTTTGATGTGAAAATGGGAAGAAAACTTAGGCGCGTTAGGGTTTCTAATGATTTATGGTTAAGTCTTAGTAAAAGTGATTATCCTTCAATTAGCTACTGATGTAAACTCAATACATCCTACATTGACCTTGATGTTTTTATGAAGTCCCTACATTGTTTTTATTAAGTTATTCTAAGTAAACATGTCTAAAAGGTGAAAATACCCATTTTGACCTAATTTACAAGCCATGCATTGAAATCTTGTACCTTGTGCATTAAGTTACTTTTAAATTCTCTTAATATAATCTTATAACCTTAATGAAGTGATATGGGTGTTTGTATACTTTTCATAAAAGACTAGGTTGTGATTCTATATATATTTCTTAATATAAGGGTTTTTAGGTCATTAATCCTAATGAGTTTCTATCTTGAGTAATTAGGGTTTATATCCTTATGTACACATATTCTAGGGCTTATATGATATTTTTATTAATTTTATGGTTTCTACATTCGTGGTTTAAGGGTTTATATAGGTTTACCATATTCTAGGGATGATTTTGGGAGCTTAATATCGTATGCTTTGATAACTTGTACCTTATGCTTTACCAACTTGTAACTTATCTTGAAGTAAATATGTAAAACCCGCATGCTTTTACCATGAATAGTACCCTTAAGATCGTACGTACTAGATTAAAACTTTCTTAATATAGCATGATTACGATTACGTGTTAGGATTTTACGTATTACGTACGTGTTAGAACACGATAATTATTTACTACGCACGATCACGTAATAATTATTTGACGATAATTAATCACGAGCATGCGATCATGAAATCATGAATGTAATTAAAACATGAACTATTATTAATTACGTATATATATTTATTACGAGCGTAATTAAATATATTATATCACGGTATTTACGTAAGGAGAACATTTAAAACACGAACCTAAATAATCACAAACGTGTAACTAAATAACGAGACAGGAAAAAAGGTACGGGTACCCCAAGTGGGTCCCTACCCGCGGCCAACAAGGACAAATGGGCCAAGCCCATTTGTCAAATTTACTAAAAGGGGGTTTATTATTTTTACACTACACAAAATAAACTTTACAGAAGATTTTAAGAAAACCTAAAACCTCCTTCCCTTTGTCTCTTTGTGCCGCCACCCTACAAACACCATACAAGGTGATTTTTGATCTTTGATCTTGAAGTTTTGGTGATTGATTGTGTTGGTTCTTCGTCCTCTTGATCCACGAATTCGGTAAAACCTTTTTAAACCTTTTCTTTTGATTTAATCTTTTTATAAATTATGAACATGTGATGTTTTTACAAAAACATAATAATTAATCATGGATCTAACATGTGTTGGTATTAAATAAAATCAAAAGAATGTTTTTAAGGGGTGTTTGTTTTGGCCGCAGGCTGTAACCGAACCCGAATGGGTTTCGGTTTGCCAAGCCGACCACCACCAAGACCATATGGTCTTGGTTGGTGCGTGTGGGTCCCAGGGCAGCAAGGGGAAACACGGGGTACCCCGAGTTGTTTCGGGGTACGGTGTCGATTTCATGTCCGGTTCATGTTTTTAGTCTAGATCCGGTTCATGGTGTATGTTAGTTTTTTTTATGTTTATGATCTTAGGTTAAAATTAAATTAAAATGATGTGATTAATTTAATAACATGACTTAGGTTATTTAATTATTAATGATCATGAAATTATTTTAACCTAAGTATTTATATATTTAAGACTTATAATTAATTAATTATTTTAAAACCATGGATATAATTAATTAATTAACATGACTTAGGTTATATTATTAATATATAATAATACATATTTTAACCTAAGTATTTAACTTATTTAATTAAAAACATGTTATACTTTAATTAAATATTATAACCTGTAGTTTAATTAAATTACATGAAATAATTATTAAACTATACACTATACCATAGGACTTAGAAAATAATCATGAAAAACACTTAGGCTTATATACTTAGCTTATTTAACCAGCTTATTTCTAGTTATGGAAACTTTCTATTTTTAGAAACTTAATTAAATAAGGCAGCTAATCTATTTATGGAAACCTTCTATTTTTAGAAACTTATTTATTTCAGGCAACTAGTTTAATTATGGAAACTTATTTAATTAAGGCAGCTAATCTATTTATGGAAACTTTCTATTTTTAGAAACTTATCTATTTTAAGCAGTAAATCTATTTTTGGGAAGTTTCTATTTTTGGAAACTTTCTATTTTTGGAAACTTTCTATTTTTGGAAACTTTCTATTTTTAGAAACTTTCTATTTTTGGTAACTTTCTATTTTTGGAAACTTTCTATTTTAGGAAACCTGCTATTTTTGGAAAGTTACTTATTATTACACAGTGAGTATAATAACACATGAAATACCAGAAATACTTAATCAGATTAAACATAATATAAGATTTAACACAGTTTAAGGCTTAAAAATAGTAAAACATGGTAGGAACACATAAAATAAGCTAAGACATGACATAAAACCAGCTATGTATTTAGTAAGCAGATACTTATTCATGTACGTATTTATGTAGCACTAGTGATTCGGAAGTAGGATTTCTCGCAGTTCGTCTTTCTCGTTCACTGGACATAAGGTACGGATTCCCGTCCTTTCAGTATGGACATTCTTTCCTTATTAGGATTCCCCGTATGCAGCCAACTGTTTTCTCGTAGTATAAGTTATGAGTTTGATTGCTTATGTTAAATTAATATTACCTATAACCATATACATGCATGACCAGTTTCACCTAGTTATGGAGGTACCATAACCATAACATTAGAGGCACTGATGTTATGACTTCACCACGGCGGAGTGATTGCTCGTGGCGTCCCTTCAGCTTTTGGCCATTTATTTATATTTATCATGTGGGGCGTATGGGTGCATCTTAGTTACATGTTTTATTCAGGATTTCATGGTGAATGTGGTGTGTGCCTTGCATCCTTCACAAGGAGCTGATCCCTCCTACCCAAAAACCAGTATATTAAATTAGAGGCAGCCCCTCTAATTTGCATGATGAGGTCACCCCTCCAAGTATTCATGCACGGTGGATTTTCATGACCTATATTGGCTAATGGTAAAATATGTTAAACAGTTTTCATAAGATAAACATAAGGCTTTTCAAACTATAAAAACCAGTTTTATTAACATGTTCCAGGTTTTCCAGGACTTATACATTTCTGCTGCTATTAAGTCTTTCTTATGTTTAATCACTTATACTATGTCTATATCCGTGCACTGAGCGTTTTGCTCAGCCGTTACTTTCCTTTCCATGTCCCAAAACGGCAGGTACCCTAGCAAAGACTCGAGCATTTGGAGGACGTGCACAGGATGGAAGCTGCCAGAGACTTCTTTTCCTTTTTGCCTTCATATATTTATGCTTGTTTAGTCTTTCATTCATTTCTTTTGCTTTATTATGTTTTGGGCATATGTTTGGGAACCGATGTTTGATTCTGATTATCCCTATGATCATGTAATGTTTTATACATTTATCCTTGTATGCTTTGATGACGCACCATAATTACGCGTGACATTCCATTATCAAAATGGGGTGTTACAAAATGTATAATATAAATATGATAGATATTTGAGTTTATAATTAGTGGCAAAAGTTTAGACTCTAATTCAATATGAAATGGATTTTATATGCTAACCTTGGTTATAGGTTATTTACTTGTAATTAGCTTTGGATTAGTGAATATTAGTATTTTGAGATTAATTATCTTTCCTTTATATGATAGATTATAATTAGTATAGTGTTTTTGATAATATTACATAGATATTATGTAGTTATATTGCTTGAAACATTGTTTACCAAGAGTTTCTAGGTGGTGATCTAGACTATTATGTACATTTACTTGTACTTAGTTTTGTATGGTTTGTTCTTACTATTCTTAGGTATTACTGTGTCTTTAATGTATAGTTTATAACTTGTTTATAATCTTTAATGATTTATGTATATGTATTTTCCATTCATATTTTATCATTGTTGAGTTTATAACTCATTTTTAGGAATTCTAGGGTTTCTAAGGGAATTTAGGGCATCATAGTTATATTTGAGATGTTATTATCAATATTGAACTTATAAGATTACTTTTAGATCTTAGACTTTACATATATATCATGTTTACAACATATAGGAATATGTTGTAGTGGTAGTTGAGGTTGTGAGAAGCAGTTTATCTTACCAAGTAAGGCATAAAAAGCAAAAAATTCTAATGGATTTTCCACTTTTATTAAATCATAGCATATAACATATATGTGAAATTTGAGGATTGTCACTGTCTCTCCCCCTTAAATAAATCTCGTCCCGAGATAAAGAGTAATGTCATAAGACAAAGAAGAGTATAATCCTTGCGTTTCCAAAGATATTCATACCATCTCTCAGGGTTTCAATAATTCAATAATTAGAAATAAAACATTATACCACATAATTTAGTTTATCATTGGAAATTCTTTCATTGGGATGATAAGAGATTTGTTAGATAAATATTGCTTCAGATTCGCAACGCGAAAAATATCATGAATATTACTGAGTTCTTTGGGAAACTTAAGTCAATATGTCACTGCTCAACTCAAAATCTTGAATTGATTATCGCATTTTTCAAAATCAATTTGGGTAATTCATAGAGAAAACAACCTTCTCACATAGATACTGTTTAATATGGTGTAGTTTCTAATGCACAGTGAGAAATTTTCATCAAAATTATCTCTGGGATTATCTTAAATCACCATTTTAATCCAACAAATACTTAACATAATTCAACGTTCTACGAAGCTATAAATTTTTTCCGATAGTTTCATGAATTAATTTGGGTTTCGTAAGTTGAAAATCTCCAACTTTAGCTTAGTAGATACGTAAATGGCACTTCTTTCGATAGAGTGCTTTAAATAGTATTGTTTTGATTCTAGCATGAAAATTATTGTTATACGGGATATTTTACCAATGATAAGTGTCCTTCAAAAATTTATAATACATACATGGAGTATGTAGTTTAGTATTTGGATACTTCTTCCACTTATCACATTAGTATACCTATTTATACAAATTTTGAGTATACTTTTAGGATTAAGATGTGAAACACTCGTCACGATCTTAGATGATAGATATTGATACTCTATGTCGACAGATTATTTCACATATAACCTTGTCAGATTTTCCTAAATAGGAATAAATCTTATAGCTCTAGTAAAGTAATCGACAATGATCCGGATGGCATCATGTTTACTTGAAGTAACAAAATCCTTAATGTTCTTTCTTATTTACATGGAGGAACATGTTGAACTAGTAAGTCGGATGACTTAATATTCTGCTTTAAAAGCATGATATAAAAATTTCAATGTTTCTTCGAGTTGAATGGAATACTTCACATTCCAAGTATTTACAAATTCCAAATTTAAGGCGAATATTGACGTATCTTTCCAATATACTATATATATTAGTATTTAAACGTTTTATTAGGTCTATACTTGCCTTATATCGAATATTATCAAGTCCATTTATTAATTCTTACTAACATAAAGATGCGTCCAACTTTATGTAACGAAGAAATCATAAATTTTGTGATTTAGATGTATTCATTTGACTGAAGAAGCGTCCTAATTCAATCAAATAAACAAAATATAAATAATTGAATTAGAAATTTCTGACTAAATACGAATATAAACAAATATTCTAGTATTTAATATATTTATTATATCCTTATATTTCCTTCTTACGTTAGCATATGTAAGACGTTTTCTATATAATATCTAAGAATACGATTTTCTAGAGACGAACGACGTTTAAAATGGAAGACGCTATTTTATTCCTTTCACCATGTATATAAGACACATGATTAATCTATCAAACTTATAACTTATAAGGTAACTTGCCTTTAAAATTCCAAATCCAACGACCTACTATGTTGAATATCTGAGACCATATGGTGCAAAGTTCTGTGTGATGCAGAGTGCATTTCTTACATAGAAGAAAATTTCCATCATAACCACCGTAGGTTAGATTTATAAACATAAGTTCCGGTTTACTAGAATCTATGGACGTTCTTTTACTAGTAAATTTATGCTTAAGATTTTTCCGACCTTTGCACAGGATTGGGCTTAATTACCTTGTTCATTGACTCTTTTGAGTAGAGGTTAATGACTTTTTCCAATATATTGGGATTTTGGAAGTGGTAATCTCTCTTAAAAACCCTCGATAAACTCTTTCTAACAAAATCTTCTGAATGATTCTCTTTAATAGAATTTCAGATGAAATTCCATGACAAAATTCCATGATAAAATCTTCTGATGAAGTTTTTATAATAAAAAGCCTTCATCACTTACAGGATCAGATATAACTCTACTAATTCTTGAAATTTTCTCGTATATGTCTCGATGTTATTTCCTTTTATCATTTGATTAGCGGAGTTCTTCTTTCATCTTTTCGATAATCTTTCTAAGAAATATTTGAAATTTAATCAAGCGATATTAGGTATTCCTTTTATCTCAATAGGTTGAGCATAAACAATTTACCAAGATAACTGACGAAGTGCTATCTTCTTATAGCAAGCTTCACTTTATAAACTTCAAATACGATTTATATGATAGGAAACTAAATTGGCTCTTTTAATCCAACGGGTGATACTAATATCATCTTTTCTTCCTTAGATATCAAAAGCTAACAAGTCATCGAGTCTTCTTCTGGATAATACTTCTTACTGACAATTTGCACTTGCAGGATTGCAACCACATCATCGTTAATTCTTCGTCAAATATTTTTAGGGTTTAGAATGAGGGGAAATAATAGAAATAATTCAGAATCTAATGTATTCTCATATCGGTAAAAATTTGTTACATATGTATATGGATACATATAAATGCTTATCGATCACAAGGTATATCTTTTAGGTTTATAGGAAACTCATTATGTTGATTATTATTCATATCTAAGTATAATAAATCCAACTATGAAATAGGATTTCAAAGTTTACAATGGATTTATAAAGATATGACTCATGAATAATTGTAACATAATTTTCCCATGATATGGAATGGAGGAATATAACAGAAAATGAAAAAACTCGTCTTACAAAACAAGCTTCTCTTTTACATATCATATATTCTACAAAAAAGAACCTTTTGATAGACAAAAGCCGAGAATTGAATATTTCTAGAAAAGTTGGGAAGTTTCCTTTCTTCAAACTTGCGGGTTATATTCAACTTCATAATTATCATTATCATAGAAGATAACAAAAATTCCAAAAAATATATACTTTATCAAGTATATGCTTTTCCTGGAATTAACGCAATTTCATTCATAATCATTAATAAGAAAACCATGAAATAGGGATCTCTTAATTTTATGAAACGATAATATTTGATGAAAAACACAACTTTTATTTATTAACAACTTGTATGTTTAAACTTACAAGACAAGCTTCACTGCTAACATAAAATTAAAGACATAAAGTTGAAAGTATTTACAACTTAATAGTCTAATGTCTTCATCTCTCCCTCTTAAGTTCTTTGATGGCATCAAAAAGATTTTGTATGTTGGCTCGGTGTCTAATTTGAATGTCCTCAATGATTAAATCAAGAGTAGAAACTTTTAGTCGAGCTTCAACAATTTCTTCATCGTGTATCATTTGTCTTCTCCACAACTTAGCCTTAATTTCTTTAAAATCTTCTTCTAATTTCTAAAAATCTCGTTGTATAATTCTTCGGCCTTTCCTAAGTCCTTCAACTTTATCTTCAAGATTTTCAATAGGGCTGAGCATTGGTCCTAGACCGGACCGGACCGGCCAAGAGCGGACCGGACCGGGGACCGAAATGGTCTGAAACCCTGGACTGAGACCGGACCAAAATGGTCCGGTCCGGGCCGGGTTGGTCCAGTCTGGTTCGGTCCTCAGTCCGGTCCGGTCCTATTAGGAATAATCGAAGAGATTTTGGTAAGACCGGACTGGACCGACCTGACCGGGGACCGAATTTGTCGAAAACCCCGGACCGAGGACTAGTGCGAAAATTGTTTAGTCCGATTCAGTCCGTTTTTCTGGTCCGGGTCGGCTTTTGGGTCTACCGTGCTCAACCCTAATCTTCAATACGCTCGGGAGGAAGTTTTTTCATATAGGGTAGGATATCTTTAATTTGTGCTTCATAGGTATTTTTGGGTAATTTTTCAGATATAGGTGATGGTATATTGATAGGGTAAGGTGATGGAAAATTTTGTTGTTGAGATGTAAATTTTATTTCTTCATTATATGCTCGTATAACTTGCATATAGGGGTCATCATCAAAAGGTAAAACGGACTTTGGGATTTTTTTGATCTTTGGGTGTATTTTCTGAAGTATCATAAGGGTTATTCATCAGGAGTTTGGAAATATACTTTGAGGAATCATCATGAGTACTTGTAGAACGCTCATCTTGAGAATCTGATAGGATGGTAATAGGAGGAAGATAGGGATACATATTTTTGGAGACGCTGATAAATCCTTATTGTATATTAGATATAATATTACTTACTTATAAGTAAAATCTTTATACTTACACATAAACATGGTATCCTTACACATTGGTATGAAGAGTAGCAAGTATAGGCATCTACTTTACTGTTGTAGCAATACTGGCTTTTGGCACGGAGGAGTTTCTTGAATTTATTTTAAAAGTAGTTATAGTCAATATTTTATTTCTTGTTCTCTATAACCATGGCTCTGAGTACCAATCTGTAACACCCCCATTTTACCTTTATGCAATGGAACATTGATCGGGGGTATTACTTCATAGAAAACAAGTCGTAATAACAAAAAACATCTCAAAAGAGTGACAAAATCAACTTTCTTTATATATTATTGAAAAATCAGAGTTTTTACAATATGATGTTCCCAAAATCTAAGGTAACAATTTCAAGCTTGTGCCTCTTCATGCCATCCTCATGCTGCTTCATACTAGCAATCTTTAAAACCTAAGATATATATTTAAAATCAACACAAAGGTTGAGTGAATCCATAGATTTAAAATCATTTTGAATACAAGATCCTTTTTACGAAGATACGTTATTATTCGCTCACATAAAACAATTAACTATTATTGCACTAGCTCGTACCCCGCTACTTGACATACCAGAACCCAACAAATTGCCCTTAAGCAGACAGTCTACCAAACTCTTGTATAAGCAAAATAAAGTGTATCCGTTTAGCCTAGGTCAGAGCCATCAACATTCTAGCAAGTGCGACTTGCCCAGATAGGGGATGTTAGTCCCCAAATAGTACTATTCGCAATATTAGCGTTTACCTTTTTAGGATGATTAATGGTTAAGATTAAAAAGGGACTTTTAAAGGCAGCAGTAAACGTAGTGTCAATAATTATATCTGAGAAGCATACCAAAAATACTTGTATTCCATTTTAACATATATCCCCTAACGGATTTTCAAATCATTTATAAATTAGATCTAGTGAGGCTGTGGACTCACCTGGGATCCAATAATTCTGAGCTATAATCAAATATATTTTATTCTCAGATAAATAGTTTGAGTACACAAACAACAACTATGTCTCATAAACAACAACTTGATTTCACAGAAACCTGGATTAACACATTTTGTATAGTATCAAGTCTTTTGATCTCTAGTTTAAAGTTTTAAGTATTTCTTTGTGACATTTGTTTAAGGTTCATAGTTTAGCGATAGTATCACATCATTGTTCGGGTCGTCATACTCATAAGCCATTCTATAAACGTTTGAGGAGCAAGGGCACTTTATATCGTAAATCCAACCACTCAGTCAGAACGTATATCGAGATGGAAAATCTTTGTATAAGCTCCCTACTAACATGCTATGGTTATTAAGTATAATACAATATATACTTTTTATCCTTTATTTTAAATATTGGAAAAAATATCCCTTTTTGTTATACTTTGGTATATATACACTTTTAACCCTTAAAGTATATAGTTTCATTATTTACAATTTAAACCCTTTATATGTAACCTTAGGGCCTCAAACTTTCCAATATTTATTATTAAATATTTAAATTTTACAAAATGACACTTTTGGATCAAAATGTTAAATAGTTTTAAAAATGACAGTTTTAGTCCCTATACTTGTAAAAATCATATAACAACCTCAAAAATGAACCACATGATCTAGGATCTTAACACAAAGTTTCAAAACATGTTTATAATCATCATAAAAACATTTATTTAGAATTATAGCTTTTGAAATGGGATTTTGCTTATTATTTCATTTAAATTACAAAACTAGGAATTTAAGACATCTTTAACTTATAACTTCCATTTAAATTGATCAAATGACTTAGTTTCTTTTAGATTATCTTTATAACATTATTTTGACATTATAGAAAGTCAAAGAAATTATTATAACAAGATCAAAGCATAGCTAACATATAAATTACCTAGGATGCTCCAAAATGGCTCCTAATGGCTTCCTATGAACACTACTTGCTATCAAGGCTTCAAGAGCTTTAATGGTTTCCTTCTAGACCTGGTTTCTGGTCTTGGGGGATTTACTAAGACGTTTATAGAAGTGGAAATGTAGAATGGATAGGAGATTATAAGGAAACGGGGTGCAAGTTCTAACTATGTACATTCGACCCTATTTATAGTTTTTCCAACTCTTAGGCTCCAAGGAAAATCCTTAAACGTGTCATATGGATAGCTTTGTGACTAAGTATATCTTGTGAAGGTCTATGCAAGTTCCTAAAGTCTATGATAAAAATATCAAGGTCTTGTGGTCTAGATAGCTCACGGCTAGAAATGATACGAACAAGTATGTGTAGCACACAAGTAGGTGATGCACCTACTTGTAAAATATATCCTAAATATCTATTTGATCTGATCCTATGTTTATATTTAGGAGGGAAAGTGTTTGAATGTATTTTTGGAGGGAAAAAGCTAGGCGGATTGAAAACTAGGTCTTGTAACTTTATACTTTGTAATTTTGGTGATTAAGGGCTTAGGAATGTGATTAGTAATAGATTAGGGTTTTATTATGGTATATAAATTTTAATTGAGAAGTTTGGGTCTTGGTTTTAAGTTTAACAAAGGTTTGATGTGAAAATGGGAAGAAAACTTAGGCGGGTTAGGGTTTTAATAATTTATGGTTAAATCTTAGTAAAAGTGATTATCCTTAATTTAGCTACTGATGTAAACTCAATTTATACATCCTACATTATCCTTTATGTGTTCATGAAGTCCCTACATTGGTTTTATTAAGTTATTCTAAGTAAACATGTCTAAAAGGTGAAAATACCCATTTTGACCTAATTTACAAGCCATGCATTGAAATCTTGTACCTTGTGCATTAGGGTATTTTTACATTGTATTAATATAATCTAATAACCTTAATGAAGTTCTATGGGTATTTGTAGACTTGTCATAAAGACTAGGTAGTGATTCTATGTAGATTTCTTAAAGGGTTTTTAGGTCATTAATCCTAATGATTTTCTATCTTGGGTAATTAGGGTTTATATCCTTATGTACACTTATTCTAGGGCTTATATGATATTTTTATGAATTTTATAGTTTCTACATTCTTAGTTTAAGGGTTTATATAGGTTTACCATATTCTAGGGATGATTATGGGAGCTTAAGATCCTATGCTTTGATAACTTGTACCTTATGCTTTACCAACTTGTAACTTATCTTGAAGTAAATGTATAATCTTAATATGATACATAGTTGAGTTTTATAATTAGTGGCAAAAAGATTAGACTCTAATTCAATATGAAGTGGATTTTATATGATAATCTTGGTTATAGGTCATTTACTTGTAATTAGATTCGGATGAGTAAATATTAGTATTTTGAGATTAATTATCTTTCCTTTATATGATAGATTATAATTAGTATAGTGTTTCTTATAATAGTACATAGATATTACGTAGTTATATTGCTTGAATGTAACACCCCCATTTTTACCATATAGCAACGGAAGCTAATCTGGGTATTACTTCATAGTACCATAGTCACAATAATAGAAAATTCCAAAAAGACATTTTTATAAAACAAATGTTATCATTTATTTATTTAAATCAGAGTTAATAAACAACTGTACATACGCTGTACAAACACAGGTTTCCTAAAGATCTGGTTTTATTAATAGAATGATAACTTATTCAAGACACCATCCTTGGCAGCACGCCAGTCTTCATTCAAGTGAGATATATGCTTAAAGTCAACACGAATGTTGAGTGAATTTATAGGTTTTAAACATCATTTGAATACAAGTGTGACTCTCGGGCTATAGTGTTATACACCATGTTTTTAAATTCATCGATTCTTATTGCACTAGCTCATGACCCGCGACTAGAAATTATCAAAAAAATCCAACAAATTGCCCTTAAGCAGGAAGATTGCCAGACTATCCTGAATTTTAGTAAAATAAAGTATATCTGTTTAGCCTAGGAATGGACCATTAGCTGCTAGCAAGTGCGACTTGCCCAGATAGGAGATGTCAGTCTCTAATAGTACTTTTCACGATATTAGCGGTTCACGATTAAAAAGGGACTTTTGATGGCAACAAGTAAACATAGTGTCAATAATCATATATGCAGCATACAAAAACACTTGTATTCCAGTTTTGCATATATCCCCCTCACGGGTTTTCAAATTGTTTATAAGCTTTTAAAAGTAAGGCTATAAACTCACCTTAGCCTATAGGGTCTTTTGGTTTTCCAACCACAACCTTCTCACTGAATCTAGACTAACTCACAATATGCATATATATCAAGTTTAATCTCTGAGTTCAATCTTTTTATATGCACATTCTTTGATTCAATAATTTTGGAGTAATAGTATCATTGTTCGGGCCATTATACTCAGAAGTCATTCTATAAACGTTTGAGGAGCGAGGGCACTTTAAATCGTAAGCCCAACCACTCAGCCAGAACGTAATATCGAGATGGAACATCTTTGTACAAAGCTCCCAACTAACATTACATAATATATTTTGTTACATTTTGAGTTTTAATATTGGCAAAAATAGCACTTGTTGTTATAGTTTATTATATTTATACTTTTTACCCTTAAAGTATATAGTTTTATAAATTGCAATTTCAACCTTCTATATTAAACCTTAAGGTCTCAAACTTTACAACATCTATTCTTATATATTTTGCTTTCATAAAATAACACTTTCGGCCCAAAATGATAAATAGTTTCAGAATTGACAGTTTTAGTCCCTAAACTTGTAAAATCACATAACAAGCTCAAAAATGATCCAAATGATCTAGGATTTGATAACAAAGTTTATGAACACATTTATGATCATAATAACAGCATTTATCCAGAATTATAGCTTTTGAAATGCGTTTTTGCTCATTATTTTATGTAAAATGCAAAATTAGGGTTTTAAGACATCTTTAACTTATAACTTTCATTTAAAATGATGAAATAACTTGGTTTATTTTATATTATCTTTCAAACATAATTTTTGCATTATAAAAAGTCTAAATAAGCATTATAACAAGATCAAATCTTGGTTAGCATAGATTTTACCTAGGTAGCTCCAAAATGGCTCCTTATGGCTTCTTATGAACACAACTTGCTACCAAAGCTTCAAGAACTTCAATGGAAACATTCTTGGCCTGGTTTTTAGTCTTGTGAGATGTCCTAATACGTATATAGAGGTGTAAATGGAGAATGGGTAGGAGATACAATGGAAACGGGGTGCAAGTTCTTTCTATGGCCATTCGTCCCTATTTATACTAGTTTGGCAACTTAGGCTCCAAGTTAAGACTTAGAACGTGTAATATAGATAGAGTACTAAATAAGGGATGATAGTGAAGGTCTACACAACTTCTTAGACTCTAGGTTTGATCTAATCCTTCCTTGTGGCTCAAAATGGATCATGGCTACATATGGATGAGAATGGTCATGTATAACAAGCTAGGAGGTGATGCACCTACTTGTAACACTCCTAAAATATCTAAAAATATTAAATATCAGGTTTTTGAATTTTGAATGGAGGGAAAAGGTTTGAAAATGAGTTTTGGAGGCAAAGTATAAAACCAGATTCAATTTCTAAGGCTTGTAACTTATGATTTGTGTTCTTGGTGATTATGGACATAGGAAAGTGATTAGTGAATAATTAAGGCTTAATTAGGGTTTATACATTCTATTTAAGAGATTTGGTTCCTTGGTTTGAAGTTTAACAAAGGTTTGATGTGAAAATGGGAAGTATACTTATGTAGAATAGGGTTTTCTAATGATCTAGGGTTTAATCTTATTAAATGTGATTATCCTCTTCTTAGCTACTGATGTAAACTTAAGTTAGGTCCTAGATATTTTGTCTTAAGTGTCCAAAGAGTTCTTACACTTGGTTTAAGGGTTTAGTTTAGGTAAACATTTCTAAAGAGTGAAAATACCTATTTTGACCTAATTTACAAGTCATGCATTGAAATCTTGTACCTTGTGAATTAGGGTACTTGTACATTGTCTTAATATAATCTTATAATCTTAATGAAGTCCTATGAGTGTTTGTAGACTTTTCCTTAAAGAACTAGGTGATGATCCTATGTAGATTTCTTAATATAAGGGTTTTTAGGTCATGAAGCCTAATGACTTTCTATTTTGGGTAATTAGGATTTATATCTTTATGTATACTTATTCTAGGTCTTATATAGTATGTTTATGACTTCTATAGGTTCTACATTCTTAGTTTGAGGATTTATATGGGTTGATCATATTCTAGGGTTATTTAAGTAAGCTTAAGGTTCTAGTCTTTGAAAACATGTACTTTATGCTTTAATAACTTGTAACTTAGTTCAAGATAAATGTATGATTATATTATAATACTTGCTTGAGTTTTATAATTTGTTGCAAAATATTAGATTCTATTTCATTATAGGTTCGATTTTATATGCTAATCTTGGTTTTAGGTTATTTTCTTGTAATTAGCTTGTGATTAGTGAATATTAATGTTTTATGATTATTTACCTTTTCTTTATATGGTGGATTAGAGTTAGTGTAAAGTGTTTAATAATAGTACATAGTCATTTTGTAGTTATATTGCTTGAAATATTAGTTTATAAGGGATTTCTAAGGTTTCTATGGGAATTTAGGGTATTTGAGTTGTTCTTATTCATTGTTTATACATGTGATTACTTTTAGAACTTAGACTTGATATATACATAGTGTTTACAACATATAGGCATATGTTGATGTGGCAATTGTGATAGTGAGATCCATAATTCAGTCATGTAATATAGTAAAAATGCAAAAATTTCTGAGTAAAATCACCTCTTTATTTATGAACATGGATATTACATTAGCCAAAACTACTAGATGTTATAGTCTCTCCCCCTTATTTAAAAATCTCTCCCCGGGATTTAACTAGGACTAAGATTAATAGATGAAAAGAGATGTGGATATTTAGCTTGGATTTGATCTTCACGTTCCCAAGTATACTCAGATCCTCTTTTCGAGTTCCATCGTACCTTAATATTGGGATACGGCTCTGCTTCAAGCGTTTCACTTCTCTATCCATATTTTCCACTGGCTCTTCTATAAAAATTAACTTATCATCGAGTTGAAGTTCTTTCATCGGTTTAATGAGAGATTCATCAGATAATCACTGCTTTAGATTCGAAACATGAAAAGTATTATAAACATTACTAAGCTCTTTAGGAAGCTCTAGTTTATATGCCACATGGCCAATTCTTTTTGTTATTTTGAACGATCCTATATACCTTGGTTCAGTTTCTTCTTCTTTCCGAATCGAATAACTCCTTGACGAGGCGAAACTTTCAACATAACACGATCTCCTACTGCAAATTCCAAAGGTTTACATCTAGTATTAGCATAACTTCTTTGTCTATCTTGTACAACTTGTAATCGCTGTCGAATTTGAACAATCTTTTCAGTAGTTTCATGTATTATTTCTGGTCCTGTCAGTTGTATATCTCCAACTTCAGCCCAATAAACAGGCGATCGACACTTTCTTCCGTAAAGTATTTCGAAAGGCGCAGCTTTAATACTAGCATGATAACTATTGTTATAAGAGAATTCTACTAAAGGTATATGTTTCACCCATCCTTTTCCAAAATCTATCACACAAGCTCTAAGCATATCCTCGAGAGTTTGAATTGTTCTTTCACTTTTTCCATCTGTTTGTGGATGATATGCCGTACTCATATCCAATTGAGTACCTAAGGCACTTTGCATTGATTTCCAAAATACAAATGTAAAACGACTATCACGATCTGAGATAATAGATACAAGCACTCCGTGTTGTGAGATTATTTCCTTAATGTACAATCTTGAAAGAGTTTTCATACTATCAGTCTCTTTAATAGGAAGAAATCGTTCAGATTTTGTAAGACGATCGTCAATTATCCAGATAGTGTCATGTCCATTTGATGTCTGAGGTAATTTAGTCATAAAATCCATCGTAATTGTTTCCCACTTCCCTATTGGAATCTTTGGTTGTATCAATAGACCGGATGGTTTTTGATACTCTACTTTAAATCTTGCACACGTTAAACACTTGCCAACGTATTCTGCTATGATTGCCTTCATGTTAGGCCACCAATAGAGTTTCTTCAGATCTTGATACATCTTGTCGGAACCAGGATGTATAGAATACTTTGATTTATGAGACTCGTGCATAATCAAATCTTGTATATTACCGTAGGCAGGTAATCAAATACGATTTGTAATACAACGAATTCCATCTTTACGAATTTCAAATTCTCTATCCATTCCTCTTAATTTCTCATCTCCAACATTCTCTACTTTAAGTGCTTCTTCTTGCGATTCGAGAATTTGGGTAGGTAACTTCCGTAAAAGAGTTATCATTAATGATTTAACTTGTAACGGTTTAACACGTTACTTTCGACTTAAAGCATCAGCTACTACATTGGCTTTACCCGGGTGATAACGAATTTCATAATCGTAATCAGCAAGTAATTCTAACCAACGTTGTTGTCTCATATTCAGTTCTTTCTGATGAAGAATATATTGAAGACTCTTGTGATCGGTAAATACTAAACACTTCGTACCATAGGGTAATGTCTCTAGATCTTAAGAGCAAATATTATCGCTCCTAATTCTAGATCATGAGTAGCATAATTCTTCTCATTTGGTTTAAGCTGCCTTGATGCATAAGCAATAACTTTATTCCTTTGCATAAGCACTGATCTCGTTCCTTGAATAAATGCATCACAGTAAACGATAAAGTCATCGTTACCTTCTGGTAATGCTAGGATAGGTGCTTCACACAACTCCTGCTTCAATAATTGAAAAGCTATCTCTTGACTATCTCCCCAGACAAATGGTTTCTTCTTTGGAGTCAATTATGTCAAAGCTTTAATAATCGTTGAAAAACCTTCGATAAATCTTCGATA
The DNA here is from genome assembly GCA_025667525.1 of Glebionis coronaria. NCBI lineage: Eukaryota > Viridiplantae > Streptophyta > Magnoliopsida > Asterales > Asteraceae > Glebionis > Glebionis coronaria. The sequence goes on along the minus strand of CM046877.1, from coordinate 448,961,616 downwards.
ATACCCAGCAAGTCCTAAAATTGTCTAATTTCCGTAGGCGTACTAGGCTTACTCCAAATTTTCACCGCTTTAATCTTTGAAGGATCCACACGAATACCTTGGCTATCAATGACATGTCCTAGGAATTGAACAACATTGATCCAAAATTCGCATTTCTAGAACTTTGCATACAACTCCTCCTTCTTAAGTAACTCGAGAGTTATACCAAGATGCTTGGCATGTTCTTCTCTATTACGAGAGTAAATAAGAATATCATCGATAAACACGATTACAAATTTGTCCAAGTAAGGCTTACACACTCTCTTCATGAGGTCCATGAAAACAGCTGGTGCATTGGTTAAACCAAAAGGCATAACTTGAAATTCATAATGTCCGTATCGTGTCCTGAAAGCAGTTTTAGGAATATCGTCTTCCTTAACTCTTAATTGATGATAACTTGACCGTAAATCAATTTTCGAATATACGCTTGATCCTTGAAGTTGATCGAAAAAATCGTCAATTCTGGGTAATGGGTAACGATTATTTATAGTAAGTTTGTTTAACTCACGATAATCGATACACATTCTAAAAGATCCATCTTTCTTTTTCACAAATAAGACTGGAGCTCCCCACGGTGATATACTTGGTCTAATAAATCCTCGATCAGATAGTTCTTGGATTTGACTTAACAATTCTTGCATTTCTGAAGCTGCTAATCGATAAGGCGCTTTAGCAACTGGTGTTGCTCCTGGTATCAAATCGATTTGAAATTCAACTTGACGTTCAGGTGGTAAACCTGGTAATTCTTCGGGAAATACTTCGTGAAAATCTCTAACTATCGGAATATCTTCTAGTCGCTTCGCTTCTTGCAGTTTCTCCGTCACTTGAACTAAGAAAACTTGACTTCCTCGGGATACATACTTATTTATCTTTAAGCATGATATGAGATTTAGTCGAGTCTTACTTCGCTCACCATGGACAACCAAAACTTCACCGTTAATAGGAATATGAACGGCTTTCTCGTCACATAAGATTTTATCATGGTATTTAGATAACCAATCCATCCCTATGACTACGTCAATGCTACCGAGCTTAATTGGCATAAGGTCGATTTCAAAGAATTGAAGTAATAAAGTAATGGTACATCCTCGAATAATGGTATTAGTGCTAACTATTTTTCCATCGGCCGTTTCTACATCATACTTAGTATTTATGGAAGCAGTCGGTATATCTAACTTAGCAGCAATTTTAACATATATGAAACTTCTATCAGCTCCTGAGTCAAATATTACTTTAACCAGATGTTGATTTAGAAGAAACATACTCGTAACCGTATTCTGATCTTGATGAGTATCGTTCAACAAATAAGCATTTCCTTTGTTATTGCTTTCTTTAAGACACTCATTTACCAGATGCCCTTTTTCTCCATAGTTATGGCAAACCTTAGTTACTGGAATTTGATTACTCCCAGTAGCTGGTCCTTTACCTTTGTAGAATCTTGTCTGATGTCCTGTTTTTTCCACAGTTCTGACACTTGATAGTGCAAAACCTTGTGTGATGTAGAGAACATTTCTGACAAAAGGGTTGTCTTCCATTATAACCATTGCTCGTAGTTACAACATAAACTTTAAAAACATCATTTCTTTTGTTCTGACGTGGACGATTATTGCCTTGATTATAATTACGAAAACTATTCTTATGAAAATTACGATTAATAGGAAAATTCCTCCTATCATCAAACTTCCTCTTGTTATTGACTGCCATTGGTGCAGGATTATACCTTATCACTTGATCCGTTAACCTTTGAGTAATAATGATAACTTCCTCTAAAGTTTGGGGTTTAGAGGCGGTAACATTCCCTTCAATGCTTCTAGGCAATCCTCCAATAAAAGCTTCCATCAACTTTTCAGTATTAGGCACCATATTAGGACATAATGATGTTAATTCCTAAAATTTTCGGATATAAGCTTTAAGATTATTCTCCTTTACTGCTAAATTATAAAATTCCTCCTCCATTTTCCTAATCTCATTGCGAGGACAATACTTCTTTGTTAACAGATTTTTGAATTCATTCCATGGAGTACGATAAGCTTGTTCTATCCCAATGGGTTGTGCATAAGCAATCCACCAAGACAAAGCTTCTTCTACTAACGTACCCATAGCAAACTTCACTTTACAATCTTCAGAACAGTCACTGCGAACAAATACTGTTTCGTTCTCTCAAACCAACAGACAAATCCAACAGCTCCTTCAGATCCATTATAGTTAAAAGGCTGACAGTTCATGAAGTCTTTGTAAGTACATCTTTCCACAGGAACTTCTCTTCTAGAAGCATTTCCATTACTTGCATTGGCTACATTGGTGGCTTGTGCTTGCAAAGCTGTATCACACCCTCAGCAACCAATTGCCTTATTTCTTCAGGTATTATATTTACTATCGCAGATGTTGATGCTCTTGTGGGAGCCATCCTACCACATAATAACACTTGATATTATTTAAATTTTCATACATGGAGTATGGAATAAATTTATATACAATTTTTGATTTCTCATTCTTTTGACAATTTCATATATGAGGATTCATAATATGAATGACGAATAAATTAATATATGAGTATTCATAATACGAATTATGATAAACTAAAATAAAATGACAAGAGTTTTTTTTAAAAGCACACTTCTTTATTTATTAACAACTTATCGTTCATATTTACACGATAAGCGTCGTTGTTATATAAAGGAAACTGTACATATTTTACAAACTGAGACTAGATTTCTAATCTTAATTTCTCATTTTGATCTCCTCAATTCTGTCCAAAATACATCCGGACTCAGATTGTTGAGTAGTTTTGAGATCTTTGATGAGTGTTTCTAAATTAAGCCAGTTCTCATAAGTCCTTCCTTCAGTTCAGAATTCTCATTATCAAGTCTTGCCATTGTTATTTCGTAATGATGCATTCTTCTACTCAGTTTATATTATGGCGTCGAGTAACGTCCATTTTAAATTCCAACTGCGTAAAATGCTCTTCAATTTCTTTTCTTCCTCTTATTAAATTTATGATATTATTTTCTACTCTTCTGAAAGCTTCTAAGGATATTTTATCGAGATGACTTGCAATTGCAGATAATTGCCGGTTGTGCTTTTCCATAATCCGTGCTCTAGAGAGCTCTTTAGTTTCATAAGGCTCTTCGTGACTTCAATTGGGAGACGAATAAAGATCCTCAAGTAACAGAAAACGAGACGTAGGTGAAGGTGTACTATCCATCACTTCAGTTTGATGTGAGAAATATTCTTCTACTTCAGGAGTATCGTAAAAAGACAAATTCAGAACACCCACATCTACTTGAGATGGAGTGAACATCGGGATTTCTCTTTCATCATCGTCAGAGATGAAAATATAGGTGGATGTAGACATCCTTGTATTTTTTATAACATAATAACATAACATATGTTACTAAAGGGATAAAAATGTTACGCTGGCGTTGCTGATGGCTGATAGTCTTGAATTTTTTTGTTAAATCTCAGTTATAGTTTAGGAAAAACCTTATTTTCTATAACTGCAAGCTCTTATGCCAATCTGTAACACCCCCATTTTTACCATATAGCAACGGAAGCTAATCTGGGGTATTACTTCATAGTACCATAGTCACAATAAAGGAAAATGCCAAAAAGACATTTTTATAAAACAAATGTTTTCATTCATTTATTTAAATCAGAGTTAATAAACAACTATACATATGCTGTACAAACATAGGTTTTCCAAAGATCTAGTTTTATTAATAGAACGATAACTTATTCAAGACACCATCCTTCGCAGCACGCCAGTCTTCATTCACCTGAGATATATGCTTAAAGTCAACACGAATGTTGAGTGAATTTATAGGTTTTAAACATCATTTGAATACAATTATGACTCTCGGGCTACAGTGTTATACACCCAGTTTTTCAATTTGTCGATTCTTATTGCACTAGCTCATGACCCGCGACTAAACATTATCAGAAAAATCCAACAAATTGCCCTTAAGCAGGAAGATTGCCAGACTATCCTGAATTTTAGCAAAATAAAATATATATGTTTAGCCTAGGAATAGTTCATTAGCTGCTAGAAGTGCGACTTCCCCGGATAGGAGATGTCAGTCTCCAATAGTACTATTCACGATATTAGTGCTCATTAAATAATTAGCGGTTCACGATTAAAAAGGGACTTTTGATGGCAACAAGTAAACATAGTGTCAACAATCATATAGGCAGCATATAAAAACACTTGTATTCCAGTTTTGCATATATCCCCCTCATGGTTTTTCAAATTGTTTATAAGCTTTTAAAAGTGAGGCTATAAACTCACCTTAGGCTATAGGGTCTTTTGATTTTCTAACCACAACCTTTTCACTGAATCTGGACTGACACACAATATGCATATATATCAAGTGTTATTCTATGAGTTCAATCTCTTTATATACACATTCTTTGATTTAATTATTTTGGAGTAATAGTATCATTTTTCGAGCCATTATACTTAGAAGCCATTCTATAAACGTTTGAGGAGCGAGGGAACTTTAAATCGTAAACCCAATCACTAAGTCAGATCGTAATATCAAGTTGGAACGTCTTTGTACGAAGCTCCCTACTAACATGATATTGGGAATCCACTTTATGTGACGACATTTAAGAATTCCATTAGTTATCATAGTCACTCACGCAAAGACTAGACTAGTAAACTATGTATAGTGTAGGCGCGTGAGTGACTACATATACCCCTCTAAGGCTTCCAAGGAGGGGTTGTTGTTTTTTGTGTTTTTCCTTTTCATTTTATATATTTGTCTTTTTCTCTCTAGAAACACCTACAACCCTCTTTCTATCTCTCTACAATGGATGCCATCTATTACCACCCTACTAGACCACCGGATCTAGTAAACCCACAATTGGCATCAGAGCCGACGGTTCAATCCTTGGATCGAGGCGTGTTTAATATTTTTATCTTGGTGGTCTAAATTTTTTTAATTTTTTTGTCTCAAATCTGTGATAATCTTTTTGTCACGGTGGTTGTGATTTTGTTTTCATAACAGTTGTCATATCACTGGTTTGTTGTATTGTCCAAATAGTCACAAATTTCTGTCACATCTGGTCTTGTCACAGTTTTTATTGGTCTCGTCAGTCATGTTTTTATTAGATTTCTGGTCGACAGTTTCAGATCTGGTATCAATTTTTTTTTCTGGGTTTCTTTTATTTTTTCTTGAAGATGAAGCAATCACCCAGAAATTTCAGATCCAAAAATTCTAGATCCTGAAAATCTGGAAAATTGTACAATATGGATAAGGTTGATGTATTGCGAGATTTTTCATATCTCTCTGCATATTGCGAGATCTTTTTAAGAATTGAAATATTGTGAGAGTGTCTTAAAATGATTGCAAATTTGGCTTGATATAAAACATTGCGAGAATGGTTTTTTAAGTCATTACGAAATATTTTACAACGTTACAACATTACGAAATGTTTTTTAAAGACATTGGGAAATGGAGATTGTTGTTTGATATTGCGAAATGATTCTTCTAACACCAACAAAAACAAACCCGACTCCACAGAAACCTACACCCGACTCGATTTTTCCCCTTTGTCACTAATCTATTTCTCCTAAACCCATCTCCTCGGTACAACATCTAGCTCACAATATCAACACTCAATTAACATCTTGATCTCAGATTAGTTTCAACTTCATTTAAAAAATCTTTCTAAGATTTCAAAAGTTAGAAACATAACTCATCATAGATCAATGTTTGGCTGAACCATAATTAATATTCGAACTACAAAGAAAAGAGTTAGAACAAGTATGTTTTACTCTTTCCTTAATTCGATGAACCCAAAACGACATCCAAATAAATTTTTGGACCTACCTGAGATCCTTTATTGGATCTGGATGCCATGATCTTCTCCTTTTTTAGTTACGTTTTAGTTTGGATTAAACAAAGACGGATTTTTTCTTTGATTAATTTGATAGAGGGATAGGTTTGATAATAGACGAGACTAATAGAGATGCGTTTGATGTAAGGTACAATCAAGGTGGATTGGTTTCATTTAGATTGATGGGCTATTTTTATATTGTTTGATGGAAGAAGAAATCGGTAACCAGATATAAAGATGGATCTGGTTTTGAGATGAGGAGAAATGGAGGCGAAGGGTGTAGAGATAATAAGGGTTAGGTTAGGTTAACTATGAGAATTATTAGGGTTGTGGCAATCTTATACCAAAGTGAGATAACAGTTATGGTTAGGGTACCTTATTATTAAGAGTGGGCTTTTGTCAAAACCGAATATATATTAAATGAGATGAGTTGAGATTAAATTAAAATGGGACAAACACGTGACATGTCATGATTTGCATGTGACCGACAAAGACTTGACATCTTTCCTCAGATCTCTAGCATGTGTCTCGTTTGTCTTTTACAAATGCGTTAAATCATACACGTAGGGTATACACATATTGTGATTGTCAAAAGGGATATATATTCTTTTCCTATGGGGGTACGTGTCATCCTTACATTCATGCAAAAAAATAGTGTGCATATATTCAACGTTCAACTTTGTTTTTATTGGAATAAGCAACATTAAATTTTATTTCCATGTGTGATGCTCGCAATTTTTTAAAGTGTGATACTCGCATTTCTTTTAAAAGACATTTGTTGTTGAAGGTTATGGATTAAGGTTACTTTTCATATTAAGATATATTTTGATTGATCCGGGTATTTCGAAAGTGACGAGACAAAAGTGACAAGATTTGAAGACAAATATCAAGACAAAGTGACAAAATATTTTTTTGACAAGACCAAGAAAAATTGCTAATTTTGAATTTTAGTGGCTACGGATTTTATCGGGTATTATTATTTGGAATTGATGTAACACCCCCCCAAATTTATACAACTCAGTTCAGCGGAAGACTAGTTGGTGTTACGGGATAGCACATTACTCACATCATAGACAACGCTTAAAAATCGCGTCGTTTAATAATAAATCATTTCCATTCATAAATATCAAAGTTACATAGGTCCCAATTCATTACATTTCATACAAAGTTTTAACAAAATATTTGAATGGAAAATATTGTTTAAGTGCGAGCCATGAATTCTTGTTGTCTTCCCGAGAATTACCTTCAAGTACCTGAGATAAGACATGTTAAAAGAAAAGGTCAGCGATAACGCCGAGTGAATTCATAGAGTTTAATAAAATCCATCAATATAATATCAGTATAAAATTATTACTGAAAATCATTTTGTACAAATCATTTTAATAGGCCATAAAATAGCCAAAGTCATTTTATACAAATCCTTATCGAAAATCATAATATAGGCCATAAAATAGCCAAAGTCATTTTATACAAATCCTTATCGAAAATCATAATATAGGCATTTGCCTTAAAAATCATTATACGAGCCAATGTCGCAAAAATATCATACGATACGTCTTATAACATTGTATGAAAATAAAAACCCTTATATGAATATGGTTATGAAAACCAAAACACGTACATAATATCAATAGTATGACCCCGTATTGCTAGTCAGGCAATACTTCGTAATTCGGTGCGTCTAATAGTATTTCGTTAGTTTTGGATTATTATAAGCCGCATGACATTGTTACCTTACTAAACCAACAACGGGTAGCTAACCCGATACGAATTTTGCCCATCTAAAGTAGCGTGTCGTCACAAAGGTCACGCTATGGAAATCTTCTCATACATAAATCCGCTTACCAATCAATGTGGCACGACGGGGATCAACCGTCAAGGCGCGAACTGGGGTGATCGTCCCCAAATAGTACTATTAAATGCATAAGCGTCTACCAACTCCCGGTAGTTCACAATTCATGATAATGGGACTTTTAGTGACATAACCTAAATTTAATAATCCATTTTATTTCATCTATCGGGTCCATTAATCATTTATCGGGTCATACAATCGGGTCATTCAATCATTCGGGTCCAAATCAATAAACAAGCAATCGGGACAAATGCCGTCCTATTTTATAAAAACTAACATGTTATCTCCCTCGCGGGTTTATAAAACATTTATAAAAACATTTAAAAGAGTGCGAGGCTATGAACTCACGTTGATATAGGAAGGCGGGTTATCGGCGATTGGACGTACGGTACGTGCTTCAATCACGGAAACCTAGACAAATAATACTCGTCTTAGACTCATGTCCAATGACTTTATAAAAATAACAATTATGTATACATATGATGATTATATATATATGATGATCAAGTGGGTTTATGATGAGATGGCATTTATACATGATCTCATCGTTCTTTTCGGGCTTTAAATGCATAAAAATGTCATAAAATACCATATATATGCTTGCTTTTGTGTTCATGTGTATTTTAGGTATGGATATCGTGAAAAAAAGACAAAAGATCACAAGATACAAGGAAAAACGGACACGAGAAACGAAGCCGTATAAAGAACCGGGCCCTAATCATGAAATTCTCAACAAATACCCTTGAAGACTTGAAGACAAGCAAGATTGATCCTCATTCAATGAAGAAATGACACTTAAAACCCTTGTATATTGATAAATACAAGTTTGGTCCCTTAAGTTTGTCAAAATTACAAAAAGGTCCTTCAACTTTGAAGAAATGGCAAGAATAGTCCTTCAACAAATTCAAATTACCAATAATGGTCCCTCATGAAGTGAAAGACTCAATAAAGACCTTTGAAGATCAACATTTGCCAAAATCAGCCCTTGAATTATTCAAACATGTCAAAAATACACCTTTGAAACCTTTTGGAAAACTTTTGTGCAAAAAATGCAAAGTTGGGAAAGTTAAATACAAAGGAGAAGCCGGTTTTAGGGCTAAAAACTTAATATGCCAAAAGTTTCAAGTTACAAGGGCCAAAGTTGCCAAGTGGAAAGATTTAAATTCAAAAAAGGCGCCTAACAACCTGGTTTCCACTAATTTCGGATCAAAGGGGTAACTATTCACCCTTTCACCCTCCCAGAATTTACACCCACTTATCCATGGTTAAAACCCAATTAAACGTGCACACGTTTAATTCACACGTATACAAACCTTTCCCACGCATAAACTCCCCAATCCCACCACTGAGGGCCCCACCCCGAAATTCCCCTTTCACCCAATCACCACACACCTTGGTCCCCAAGTATTTGACGTGTCCCAAATGAACGTCCAAGATGTATGGCTTCCTCCCAAAGCAAAATGAACGAAGGAGATCGAGTTTTGACACCTCAATCACCAAAAACCGTCTAGAAGCATTGAGGGCATTTTAGAGATTTTCTGTAATTAGGGTTAGTATTTTTAGGGTTCTAGTAGATTCTATGAGTAGTATAAAGAGAGACCCAAGCTGTGGTGATCCTCTTGTTCCAGTTTTCCTTCTAAATTTTGTAATCCCTTTTAATTGAAATAAAAAGTTTGGTTTTTGTTTAAAGAGCAAATTAATTCCTTTTTTATTTGTTAAAGTTGGTATTTATTTGAGAAGGAATTCTGAGTTCCACTTTTGAATTTGGTTGAGTAACTTTGTTTTTCAAAGTTATTCAAAAGTTTCTGAAAATCAAAGAATTTTTGGAAGAAATCTGTTTTAGGATTTGGTGTTTAAAAGTTTATGTTATTGGTGATTAAGGTTTTGTAAAAAACGTTTTAAGAAGGTTCATAAGTTTTTGGATAGGTTTTAATAAGCAAAAGTAAAAACAGGTTTATATAATATTATATGTTATTGTATCTTGTTTTTCTTTTGTTTTGTTAAGCAGGTTTGAAGAGTAGTTGATATTGTGTTCAGCACCAGCCCCAGCTGGTAGGGAGGAGGATTTGACATCCTCTAGGACCCTTGGATGTAAGGGTCCTAAGGTAAAACTCCTTTACCTCTTTAAAAGTTCAGAAATAGTTGAGTTCATGATTTTGCTTGATTAAGTGCTATTGGTTGATTAAAGCTGTTGGATTGTTGTTCTTTTATGGTATGATACATGTTTGATGATTATAGGTTCAGTTTTCATAGGTTTATTTAAGTTTTGATTTGAAGAAAAACGTTTTCAAAAAATAAACGGGTGTTTGGAAATACGTTTTAACAGGGTAAGAATTGTAATTGATGATAAAAAAAGGGTGTTAATCAGGGATAAAAGGATTGAGTGAGGTTAGTTGTTAGTAGTGAATTAGTTTGGAAGCAAGTTGGAGGCAATTTGTGTGGTTTTAAAGTAAAAGGGTTAGCTTAAAACTGCAATACAACTAATCTGCTTGTTTTTCTTGGATTTTGGTGTTTAATCTTTGAAAATCTGTGAGTGATAGTATGAGATAAGGTTTGTTATTGCTAGTGTGCTATTTGGTTGTTGAGTGTGCAAAATTTCAGGTCTTGAATCTCACTAGTGTACAACATAATGGCCAATAAGCCCACCAGACCTGCTGAAACATCACAGAGAATTGCATAAGCTTTGTGTGCTTTGTTTTTTTTGTCTTTGGTGCGTGCTTATTGATTTTTACTTGCTATCTTTGACTCTTTGTGCTTAAATAAGCACAAGGGTGCCTTATTGCTCCAATATCAACCTCCAAATAAGCATTAGCCAGGCTCATCTTGGCTAAATCTTCTAACAAAACACAAGTGCTAACTGGCCTTGTTCAAAGTGTAGTCTGTCACGTTTTGTTTGATCCATTTTGGTCTAATCTTGGTTAAAATAGCAAATTGGAGTTGAGTATTAAGCTTATACAAGTGTCAGTGTTGATTGGAAAAAGTTAAAAATAAAAAAAAATAAAAAAGAAGCAAAAAGGGGGTTGCTAAGACTCGAACCCTGGTCACCACACTCACACACATAACACTTAACCGTTGCGCCCTTGGGTCTTTTACTGACTAAGGGTGCAAAGGTTATTAAGTTAACCACTTTTTATTCTTGTGCTTATTTGAAAAGCCGTGGCTTATTTCCCTTATTTTCAGCTTATTTGATAATCGTTTTAGCTTATTTTGAATTTTCCTAGGTTAATATTAGCATTATAGATTTTTCTAGCCAATTTTTATAATTTTCCTTTTATTTATTTATTTTCTAGGAATTAATTAATAGCCGTATTTTAATAAATCATTAAAAAATACCAAAAAGATTTTAAATTTTTAGGAAAAATTATTTTTAGGTTTAAAAATAATAACTTGAGGTTTACATCTTATTTTGGTTTTATAAACTTTAATTTTTAATTTTATATTATTTTAACGTTTTTTATAAACTTTAAAGATTTTTATAAAATTATTAAAAAAAGGTTTAGGAGCTCTAATTTGTGTTTTTCTCTTAGTTATATTAATTAGGATTTTTAGAAATTTTTTATTTCAAATTTTATAGACTTTTTATTTTTAGCATTATTTTATTATTATTTTAATATTAATTTTTCAAAATTTTATTTTTATTTCTTTTTCATTTTTCTTAGGTTCTTTGTCATTAAATAGGATTATTTCCATTCTTAGAATATTTTTATAGCTTTTAGATTAATTTTTATAATTATTTTAAGTTTAATTAGGTTTTAATCATTTTAAATCATTTTTAGTTTTAAAAATAGTTTTAATAGCTTTTAATTTTTAGAAAATTACTTTTTAGTCTTCTAATAATATAAGTTAAGTAATTATTCAATAAAATCATATTTTAGACATTTTAATTAGTTATATTTAATTTTAGGGCTTTAATTAGCATTTAAAATTAAGTATTTAATTAATAAAAGGTTTTAAAATATCTTTGTTGGATTTTTGTCTTTATTTATATTATTTTAGACTTCTTTTTAATCTTTTTAATTATTGATTTTGTTTTTTTGGTTTTAATAATTTTTAATTTTTGTGGTTTTTCTACGGTTTTACGTTTTCGTCGTAGTTTAATTTTCACGTAACCGTCTTTCATCTCCTCATCCCCATTCTCTTAATATTAATCTCAAATAAATACAAGTTAATTCACAACACATATACCTCCTTGGGAAACGAACTCTCTTTCTCTCATTTTATTTGATTGTGGGTCATTTGTGCACGGTTTTCCTAAACCGTCGTACTTAATACTTACCGCTCTTATACGTTCTTTTGTTTTCCTAAACAAGAGTCGTATTTTTACCACAATCATTTTGGCGCCGCTGCCGGGGAGGTGTGTTGTGCTTTAATTTGGAAGCTTTTGTTTTTGATATTATCCATAAATAGTATTTGTGTTAAGTGGAACTCCCTTAACACGTATTATCGGTTTTCTTGGTTTTTCTTGTACAAATATTATTAATATATTGTATTAAGTATCACAATCAAAATACAATATCTCCAAAAGTGTGAAAACACAACCTTAATTGGGATTTGATCTCCTAATTATTGTATTCGAATCTCAAACAAAAAGAAAAGGCAAAAATAGATAAATACTTTCGAGAAGCTCGATTTTGAAAGATACGAACTATAAGGTGGGTATAAGGCGGGTATTATAAAATATACCCTAAGGAAAAAGGCTCTTAAGTGCTTCGCGCCGCCTCGTTTCCCCGCTTGCTTGTGAGTATTTTGAGATTGAAGGCTAATCGAGGGTTTTGCCGCCCAAAGTATTAATACGTATACTATATTTGCTTGGTTTTCTTTGTGATTAAACCCTCGTGAACAATTTGGTTTTCACCAAAGTTCTAAAGTCATTCGAAGGCGTTCACTCCACGTGATCATTTTCATTCCTTTGAGGCTTCTTTAATCAAGAGTTTGATTCGAGGAGAGATTTTGTAGATTGTTGTCTACGAAGATACACCAAAATCCAAAAAAATTAAATATCATCAAAAACACAAAAAAATTGAAAATCCACAAAACAACCAAAAAGAATCTTCTTTGCTCACCTCCCATTCTTCGTGAAGTTTATGATCACTCGTAATCAAGCTAAACGAGCTCGTAAACGTCTTCAAAAGCAAGCAAATCAAGGATCGTTGATTGTTGAAGAACCTCCAATTGTTGAACCTACTGTAGAACAAGAAGTCGTCATGGCTAATCGTACTATGATGGAGTTGCTACAAGCACCCACCGAGGGTTTTGGAGAGGCCATTGTTATTCCCGCCATCCTTGCGGAGAATTTCGAGATTAAGACGGGTTTAATGTCGATTTTGCAAGCAAACAAATTTCGAGGTCACGAGAAAGACAACCCGCATTACCATATTAGGAATTTCAACCGTCTCACCGCCACTAGCAAATTCAAAGATGTTCCGCATGACGCCATTAAGATGATGTTGTTTCCATATTCGTTGGATGGACCCGCAAAAATTTGGCTCGAGAAAGAACCGCCAAATTCGATTTTGACATGGGCCGATCTCGTTTCTAAGTTTGTGAACAAGTTTTTTCCACCATCTAAAACAACACACTTAAAAAATGAGATTTCACGATTTGTGCAAAGAAACAATGAAAGTTTTTCAATGGCATGGGAACGATTTAAAGAGATGTTACATGAATGTCCTCACCATGATTTTTCGGAATTGCATCAAATAGATACCTTTTATAATGGGCTTAATGATCATGAACGAGATTATTTGAATGCCGCCGCGGGTGGTAATTTTTTGTGCAAGACGACAAATGAGGCTTTACAAATCATTGAAAATCGATCTAAGGTTTATAGCCCTCGTAACACACCGAGTGTTGCCAATATGGGTTCATCATCGTCATCACAATCGTCTCGTAGCATTAATGCCTTACATGATGAAGCTAATGAGGAAAATCGGTTTTTTGATAGATTTGCTAATCTTATGTCCCATTGAAAGGCTCAAGAAGCTTCCAATTCCGCTTCGGTTAAAGCGGTTGCTAAGAGTTGTTTATCGTGTGGAGGAGCTCATGATCTTTCCGAGTGCATTACCGCGGATGGTAACACTTCGAGTGCTTATGTAGCAACGGGAACTTACAACCAAAACGGCCAAGGTTCTCGTCCAAATCAAGCTCCACCAAATCAAAATGTTAACAATTATCGAAACAACAACCAAGGTAATTACCAAGGCAACACACGCAATTACAACAAAGGGAATTATCAAAGTGGGAATGGACAAATCTCTAATCAAAATCAAAACCGTGATTTTCAAAACACTACACAAGGTTTTCAAAATGCTCACACGAAAAATTTGCAAGGAGAATTTTTAGATTATGCAAAAGCAAATGATGCTAAATTTGATAATATGCAACGTGAGATGATTAGCTTAAGGTCCGAGTTGAAAAACGAGCTTAAAAATGAACTTGCTAATGAACTTAAAACTCATGCAAATAAAATGGAAGGAAATGTCCAACGTCTTCAACAAAACCAACAAAAGATGGAATTAGGACAACATGAGATTAAGCAAGAGTTATTAAAAGCGGATGCTAGGCAATCAAAATTTGAGGACCGAATGGCTAAGATGTTTGAAGCTATCATGTGTAAGCCCTCTTCTTCGGGTGGTCTTCCTAGTGATACCATTAACAACCCGAGGGGAGAATTGAAGGTTGTTGCTACACGAAGTGGTAAAACTTTCAAGGAACCAATCTCTCGTCCAAGTACTTCTACGGAGAAGGAAATCGAGAAAGAACCCGAGGTGATGGTCGAAAAGGAGCACATTACAATCCCACGAAGTACCGCTCATACCACACCTACGGTTACACCAATACCTATTGTGGAACCCGAGTTTCCAAGGCCGTTGCCTAATGACCAACCCACACCACCTTTACCTTACCCTTCGAGACGAAACAAAGAGAAAGCACAAGAACGGAACAATTATCAATTTGAGCTATTTATGAAAATGTTTCGTGATTTGCATTTTAACATAAGTTTTGCCGATGCTTTAATCATGATGCCTCGATTCGCCGCAAACTTCAAAAGTATGCTTAACAACAAAGAAAAGTTACAACAATCGTCTAGTTGTTCATCGGTTTTTCTAAGCCGCATACCACAAAAAGTCGGTGATCCCGGTAAATTTTTGATTCCGTGTGCTATACAAGATATGGAGGAATGCTACGCCTTGGCCGATCTTGGTGCTAGTATTAATTTAATGCCTCTCGAGATTTTCAAATCGCTTTCGCTTCCGGCTCTTACTCCTTCGAACATGTCCATCGAGATGGCCGATCATTCTACGATCATGGCATGTGGAGTAGCCGAGGACGTTTTCGTTAAAGTCGGAAAGTTTTACTATCCCGTCGACTTTATCGTTGTAGACATTACCATCGATCGAAAAGTTCCTCTCATTTTGGGTCGTTCATTTTTGGATACATCAAGAGCACTTATCGATGTTCATGCTCGTAAAATCACCCTTCGTTTCAATGAAGAAGAACTTGTCATCAATGCAACACAAAACTCCAATCTTTCTCATGTCTATTCTATTGCAACTTTAAACCATGGTGACTCGACCAATGTCATTTGCAAAGAATTTTCACCAAGAGTTTTAGGGAATGTCTCCAAAAACAATTTACCATTTCCTCCGCCGGTGGAGGTTATGAGTGCTAAGCCTACAAAGAAGAAACCATCAATACTTGAATCGAAAAATTCTTCGCCTCATCTCGAACATTCATTCTTGAAAAGTGTTGATAAATTGCCGGTTTCTACGGAAGATCTTTCGGATGATGAATATGTAGACCCCGATGGGGAGGTTTTCTTCATCGATAAACGTTTTGAGAACTTGCCACCACCAAAACCAAAACGGTTTCAAAATGTGAGAATTTTTAGTGTGACTAACATCGTCTTAGAAACACCGAATATTTTCGACATAATTAAAAAGGGTTTTCATAAGGAGAGTTTAAAAAATAACAAAGGAAAAGATCTTAAATGTGATTTAATTGATTTTTCTACAAATCTAACTCCGTCATCACCGCGTGATTTGAGTGCTACAAACTCGTCTACTCCTCTTGACGATGTTTTGTGTGGTTCTAGTATGGGGGAAGCCCCTTATGTTCCCTCATCCTTGTCCACCGAGGACGAGATATTCGATCCCGGAATTTCATGTAAAGGGAAATCTCGGTCTTCCACCGATGCAATAAATGGAAACTATATCTATTTGCTTGGTGCGAGTCTACCTCGAGTAGCTCAAACGTTTGTCTTACCAATTGTCTCACCCTTCTACTTCTCATCTATTTTCTTCAAACTCTTTGAGTTTATGGCACATGTTGGAGTGGTGTTAATTTGTTTTTCCAATGGAAACGAGAACGCCATTTTCGACCCCGGTATTTTGCATCATCTAAGGACTTAGTCCTTTTTACCGGTTGCTTTTTGGGCCTTGTTTATCATGTAATCCCCATCAAAAATTGACCACACCATGATTTTCCCTAAATGTTCACATTTTGAGGGGATCGAGTCGAGCTCATGACTCGGTAATCAAAAACGAGGTGCCTCGTGGGGGAGATCCCATGCTTATCCTTTAGGCTTATTATTCACTAATAAGGGGACTTGTACCCTTCCAACTCGTTGTCTCGTGGTTGTTTGTGATTGTGTTATCTAGATCATCATCATCGTCTACGATTGAAGACTCTCGTGTTCGTTTACGTGAGCCTCCATCGTTCGTTTGAAGAAGTTTTTCACGATTCCATGACATATCCTTTATTGTTCTAACAATTATCTTTTAGCATAATTAATAAACGGCTTTAGATATATTGTTGATCACCCTTTCCATGCTAGATCCTAAGCATTCGATTCTTCGTCTCTAGTATGGGGGTGCTCCACCTTTAGACTCGAAACATTGAGGACAATGTTTACTTTTAGTATGGGGGGGTGAATAGATACTTGCTTTGCTACGCCCTCACGTTTTCCAACTTTCAATGTTTTGTTTTGCTAATAAGGCTAAAAATGGCCAAATTTTAAAATTTTTCTTAGTTTTCATAAGTGTTTTTAAGACACGAATGTATATTTTCCGATGGGTAGAATAAGAGTTAATTTTTGACTTGATGGGCATTTGGAGCCATTTACATTCCTTAACCCGCTCAATTCAAGTTTTGCTACACTTTTATATAGGGAGCTTTAAAACGCGAAAGTCTTAATTCATTCGGGTTAAGAACAAGAACTTTTCGCAAGTTCCTATAATTGATTCTAGAAAGTCACTTATCAAGGGAACTTTAAAACGCATTCTCTAAACTTGAAAAAGTCCAAGAAAGTGCAAGATCCTATAGGTGGCTTGAAAACCCAAAACTTTGATTTGATATAGTCTTAATGAAAGCTAATCCAAATTTGGCTTAATTTTGACTTGCATGGCTAAGTATTCACGAGTCTCTTTAATTAGAGGTCTTTAAATAGTGAAGAACGAGAAATGATAGAGTTAGACAAGTGATCATGCTAAACGTAGAACATGAAAATGTTCTTTCAAAAACTCATATGTTTTTAATTGTGGCTTTTTCTTCCCATAAGATCAATGCATTAGGAATAAATCATAATTGCAATAAGTAAGGTCGTACGATTTGAAAGGTTACTTAGCCTCTAGCGCAAGATCGTTTAAAAGTTGCTCGGGGTTGAATAGAGTTCATAGCCAAGGCATAACTTATTGAAGCGGGACGCGAAGATTGGAGATCATCCAAAAAGGCCCTAACAAGGCATGAGGAGCTCTATTTTTGCTAAAGATCCAAAGATGATGTGAAGTATCATTATTCCTAAATCAATATGAAGGATCGAGACACACGACGAGAAGCTATTACTCCCCTAAAGAATGGAGAAAGTCTATCCAAAAAGGCCCTAACAAGGCATGAGGAGCTCTATTTTTGCTAAAGATCCAAAGATGATGTGAAGTATCATTATTCCTAAATCAATATGAAGGATCGAGACACACGACGAGAAGCTATTACTCCCCTAAAGAATGGAGAAAGTCTATCCAAAAAGACCCTAACAAGGTATGAGGATAAATATATCCAAGTCCGAAAAGGAGGCGGATCGTTGTATATCAAAATCCAAAGTAAAGATTGAAGAAAAATGATGAAGTCGTGGTCCTATATGAAGAATCTCTCAAAAACGTCAAGTGAAGAAATTCCAAATATATGAAGAGAAGACCATAATTTCAAGAACGTCTTCCCAAGATTTGAAGTATGAAGTACATGCCAAATATCGGTCCGAGAAAGGTCTCAAATCGTGAAACGAGTTATGCCAAGATATGAACTTAAGGAGATACACGAGAAGCCGTTTTAAAAGATTTTGTCCTTAGGCTAACTATTGATCAAATCGTGCTACTTTACTTTCGGACTAATAACTACTCAAATAAGTCAATATGAATCACTTGTGATCCATGACAAATAGATAAAAAATGCTAGTAACCCATTTCCTTTTATAATAACTAGGATTGCGGGGAGAAAAAGTATTACACAATTTGAACGTATGAGTAGTATTAGCATTGTGACTTGTACCAACAATGATCTTGTTTTTGCACTTAGCATGGAATGTATAACAATCAAGGATGACGAAGTTTGCTCTAAGGGACATTGACTTGTTTCTATTCTTTGACCCTAAAAGTCACATTTTGGTGATGAAAATCATATATTATGTCTTTACACATCATCGTAGTATGTTGCAAGTCTTTTACTCTTCAATAAAGGTTAATAAAATTGAACTTTGGTGATGCTTAGATACTTTATTCTAGCATTGCGTGAGGGCACGGCAATGGTTTAGTATGGGGGAGTGATGAGATGACATTTATACATGATCTCATCGTTCTTTTCGGGCTTTAAATGCATAAAAATGTCATAAAATACCATATATATGCTTGCTTTTGTGTTCATGTGTATTTTAGGTATGGATATCGTGAAAAAAAGACAAAAGATCACAAGATACAAGGAAAAACGGACACGAGAAACGAAGCCGTATAAAGAACCGGGCCCTAATCATGAAATTCTCAACAAATACCCTTGAAGACTTGAAGACAAGCAAGATTGATCCTCATTCAATGAAGAAATGACACTTAAAACCCTTGTATATTGATAAATACAAGTTTGGTCCCTTAAGTTTGTCAAAATTGCAAAAAGGTCCTTCAACTTTGAAGAAATGGCAAGAATAGTCCTTCAACAAATTCAAATTGCCAATAATGGTCCCTCATGAAGTGAAAGACTCAATAAAGACCTTTGAAGATCAACATTTGCCAAAATCAGCCCTTGAATTATTCAAACATGTCAAAAATACACCTTTGAAACCTTTTGGAAAACTTTTGTGCAAAAAATGCAAAGTTGGGAAAGTTAAATACAAAGGAGAAGCCGGTTTTAGGGCTAAAAACTTAATATGCCAAAAGTTTCAAGTTACAAGGGCCAAAGTTGCCAAGTGGAAAGATTTAAATTCAAAAAAGGCGCCTAACAACCTGGTTTCCCCTAATTTCGGATCAAAGGGGTAACTATTCACCCTTTCACCCTCCCAGAATTTACACCCACTTATCCATGGTTAAAACCCAATTAAACGTGCACACGTTTAATTCACACGTATACAAACCTTTCCCACGCATAAACTCCCCAATCCCACCACTGAGGGCCCCACCCCCAAATTTCCCTTTCACCCAATCACCACACACCTTGGTCCCCAAGTATTTGACGTGTCCCAAATGAACGTCCAAGATGTATGGCTTCCTCCCAAAGCAAAATGAACGAAGGAGATCGAGTTTTGACACCTCAATCACCAAAAACCGTCTAGAAGCATTGAGGGCATTTTAGAGATTTTCTGTAATTAGGGTTAGTATTTTTAGGGTTCTAGTAGATTCTATGAGTAGTATAAAGAGAGACCCAAGCTGTGGTGATCCTCTTGTTCCAGTTTTCCTTCTAAATTTTGTAATCCCTTTTAATTGAAATAAAAAGTTTGGTTTTTGTTTAAAGAGCAAATTAATTCCTTTTTTATTTGTTAAAGTTGGTATTTATTTGAGAAGGAATTCTGAGTTCCACTTTTGAATTTGGTTGAGTAACTTTGTTTTTCAAAGTTATTCAAAAGTTTCTGAAAATCAAAGAATTTTTGGAAGAAATCTGTTTTAGGATTTGGTGTTTAAAAGTTTATGTTATTGGTGATTAAGGTTTTGTAAAAAACGTTTTAAGAAGGTTCATAAGTTTTTGGATAGGTTTTAATAAGCAAAAGTAAAAACAGGTTTATATAATATTATATGTTATTGTATCTTGTTTTTCTTTTGTTTTGTTAAGCAGGTTTGAAGAGTAGTTGATATTGTGTTCAGCACCAGCCCCAGCTGGTAGGGAGGAGGATTTGACATCCTCTAGGACCCTTGGATGTAAGGGTCCTAAGGTAAAACTCCTTTACCTCTTTAAAAGTTCAGAAATAGTTGAGTTCATGATTTTGCTTGATTAAGTGCTATTGGTTGATTAAAGCTGTTGGATTGTTGTTCTTTTATGGTATGATACATGTTTGATGATTATAGGTTCAGTTTTCATAGGTTTATTTAAGTTTTGATTTGAAGAAAAACGTTTTCAAAAAATAAACGGGTGTTTGGAAATACGTTTTAACAGGGTAAGAATTTTAATTGATGATAAAAAAAAGGGTGTTAATCAGGGATAAAAGGATTGAGTGAGGTTAGTTGTTAGTAGTGAATTAGTTTGGAAGCAAGTTGGAGGCAATTTGTGTGGTTTTAAAGTAAAAGGGTTAGCTTAAAACTGCAATACAACTAATCTGCTTGTTTTTCTTGGATTTTGGTGTTTAATCTTTGAAAATCTGTGAGTGATAGTATGAGATAAGGTTTGTTATTGCTAGTGTGCTATTTGGTTGTTGAGTGTGCAAAATTTCAGGTCTTGAATCTCACTAGTGTACAACATAATGGCCAATAAGCCCACCAGACCTGCTGAAACATCACAGAGAATTGCATAAGCTTTGTGTGCTTTGTTTTTTTTGTCTTTGGTGCGTGCTTATTGATTTTTACTTGCTATCTTTGACTCCTTGTGCTTAAATAAGCACAAGGGTGCCTTATTGCTCCAATATCAACCTCCAAATAAGCATTAGCCAGGCTCATCTTGGCTAAATCTTCTAACAAAACACAAGTGCTAACTGGCCTTGTTCAAAGTGTAGTCTGTCACGTTTTGTTTGATCCATTTTGGTCTAATCTTGGTTAAAATAGCAAATTGGAGTTGAGTATTAAGCTTATACAAGTGTCAGTGTTGATTGGAAAAAGTTAAAAATAAAAAAAATAAAAAAGAAGCAAAAAGGGGGTTGCTAAGACTCGAACCCTGGTCACCACACTCACACACATAACACTTAACCGTTGCGCCCTTGGGTCTTTTACTGACTAAGGGTGCAAAGGTTATTAAATTAACCACTTTTTATTCTTGTGCTTATTTGAAAAGTCGTGGCTTATTTCCCTTATTTTCAGCTTATTTGATAATCGTTTTAGCTTATTTTGAATTTTCCTAGGTTAATATTAGCATTATAGATTTTTCTAGCCAATTTTTATAATTTTCCTTTTATTTATTTATTTTCTAGGAATTAATTAATAGCCGTATTTTAATAAATCATTAAAAAATACCAAAAAGATTTTAAATTTTTAGGAAAAATTATTTTTAGGTTTAAAAATAATAACTTGAGGTTTACATCTTATTTTGGTTTTATAAACTTTAATTTTTAATTTTATATTATTTTAAGGTTTTTTATAAACTTTAAAGATTTTTATAAAATTATTAAAAAAAGTTTTAGGAGCTCTAATTTGTGTTTTTCTCTTAGTTATATTAATTAGGATTTTTAGAAATTTTTTATTTCAAATTTTATAGACTTTTTATTTTTAGCATTATTTTATTATTATTTTAATATTAATTTTTCAAAATTTTATTTTTATTTCTTTTTCATTTTTCTTAGGTTCTTTGTCATTAAATAGGATTATTTCCATTCTTAGAATATTTTTATAGCTTTTAGATTAATTTTTATAATTATTTTAAGTTTAATTAGGTTTTAATCATTTTAAATCATTTTTAGTTTTAAAAATAGTTTTAATAGCTTTTAATTTTTAGAAAATTACTTTTTAGTCTTCTAATAATATAAGTTAAGTAATTATTCAATAAAATCATATTTTAGACATTTTAATTAGTTATATTTAATTTTAGGGCTTTAATTAGCATTTAAAATTAAGTATTTAATTAATAAAAGGTTTTAAAATATCTTTGTTGGATTTTTGTCTTTATTTATATTATTTTAGACTTCTTTTTAATCTTTTTAATTATTGATTTTGTTTTTTTGGTTTTAATAATTTTTAATTTTTGTGGTTTTTCTACGGTTTTACGTTTTCGTCGTAGTTTAATTTTCACGTAACCGTCTTTCATCTCCTCATCCCCATTCTCTTAATATTAATCTCAAATAAATACAAGTTAATTCACAACACATATACCTCCTTGGGAAACGAACTCTCTTTCTCTCATTTTATTTGATTGTGGGTCATTTGTGCACGGTTTTCCTAAACCGTCGTACTTAATACTTACCGCTCTTATACGTTCTTTTGTTTTCCTAAACAAGAGTCGTATTTTTACCACAATCATTTTACATATCCTCATTTACTCATTTTTGTGTTATGTGTCGATAACTTTTATACCAGTTTTCTCGTTTTACCTATTTACGTGTTTTAGGTCCAATAAGCCAATTATAAGTTCTTAACTTGTATTAATCCTTGTTATACTTACATTATCAGTATCTACACTTTACAAGTTAGGCCTAAATGGGTTAAGCCAAATAAGTTCTTTTTATGAGTGTTTATCTTATTTAGTCCAATTATTAGCCCAAGTATTAGTCCAAGTATTAGTCCAATATGTTTACTTAGCTCGTTAATGTCCGTATGCCCTATAGTTTGGGTTTTATCGGTTTTTACTTGTTATACATGTCTATATATCAGTATATAAGTTTTATAAAGTTTTCATTAGACGGGTCCAACCATCTAAGTTTTATTTAACAAAAACGTTAATTTTTACGGTATTAGCCGAAAAAGTCGTAAAAATCATGTTTATAGTTTTATAACTTATAAAACATAACAAGTTGTCATTTTTATAAAATGTCCACTTATTTACTATTTTACATATTTATATAAATGTATTATATAAGTTAGTGGGTTTTAATTTATATTTTATACTATTAAATTTTGAGTGCTTATATAATAGTATTATACTTTAATTTCCAAAATCTGATTTTTATCTTCACTTTCACCAAAACTGCCATATCTTGAGTTCTATATGGAGATAGAAGCTCAAATTTTTATCACATAAACTACATGATATGTGCTACATTTAACTCTTCTATAGCTACTGTTGAGTCATCTTCTAATTATTTTCTAAAAATCGTCCAAAACAGTGAACTCAGATTTATACCTTAAACTTGTTTTGATCATATCTCACTCATTACAATGATTCCATTGCATGGCCAACTCTCACATGTGTACAAGACTTATAGCTTACTGTAAATCCATTCTACTTTATCATTTTATCAGTCCATGACCTGTTTCTTTACTGTTTTATACAGCCATGTAAATTAAGCATGATTTTAACCTTGTTTCTTATAGTTTTTCACCTTTTTAATCATATTTATCAACAACAAATCCCCACATAACATTTTTATCATCATATAATCATCATATACATATACAATAGGTAATAAAATACATGTTTACATAATCAAATTAACAAGAAGATGAGGAGGACAATCTTTATACCACCATGATGATGTAGGTTGATCAAAACATGGATTTTGATGGAGAAACTTGTGATGCACCAAGACCATCTTCAAGACCACCATTCTTCATAAACACCTTGTGAAAAATCAGCCTCAAGACACCAAGGAAACTCCTCCATGGATGTTATAATCACCACCATTCAAGAGAGCTTCAAAAGGGCTTCAACATGTATGTAAATAACAAGAGATTTCATGGTAAATTTTGATCAATGATGGTGTTTTTGTGGAGCAAATGGGACGGCCAAAGTGAGTGAGAGAGAGAGAGTTGTGAGTTTTTGGTGGTTTGCATGTTGCGAAAATGATCAAATGGTTTTGAGTTCTTGTTTTTTTGGTAAGCTTAGCTTACATAGTAAGCTTAGGACAAGTGGTATTGTAGTGTATTGTAACTTGACACATCATGGATGTTGGTTGCTTATACTTGGCCGGTTTTGGGGGTGGGACAAGTGTCCCACTTGTCTCATCCCCATTTATTTACGGGTACTCCTCGATTATAGTTTCCTCGATTTGTGTGCCCTCGGGTCATTTTACGAAAAACGTTTTTATAAATTATGAATCAACGGCACAAAACGAATTTAATAAAAATTGTTTCATCAAAAACGGAGTTCGAAAACGTAAATACGTAATCCTAAGGTTTCCGGTTTAGTCGTAAAGGACGTTAAAATAAAATCGTAAGTCCTAATCTCTTCTCGTAAATTTGTGAGTTTATGAACTAACACAAATTTAAAACTCCAAAATAATATTCACGGATAAATTTATTTTCTGAAATGTCAGACTGTCACCAAAGACGGTGTATGTAAACGTAAGCACGTAACGTTGAATCCTCCGGTTTAGACGTAGTCGATGCTACTCCAAGACGTAAATCCAAATTTCTTCCCAAAAATTTAGTGAATTCATAAAATAATATTTTCAAATAAATATTGAGAAAAAATATTGACCACAAATTGACGGAATGTCACAATTGAAGACGGTTTTATCAAAGGCGTGTTCTTATTTTATCTTGAAATCGGGGTTGGTTGGATGCACGATTTAAATGATAACTTGCTCGTGCTTAATCATTTTGGTGAAGACTTGTTTATCTAGTTTACGGGTTCGGGGTGGTTGGTTGATGACCTTGATAACTATCACTTTAATGAGCTACATTATTGTACTCAGTGTCACACGCATAGTCGATGTGGATAATTTCAAGAGGTGATTTGCTTATATACTTATTCGGTAATGTATTGGGTACTTAGAAATTTCTCAAAGATATTTCTACATCGTTCCTCATTCAACAATAGTTTTGTAAGCTTAAGTCACAAGATCGAGGGATTCTTATTCAGTTTCACGTTCGGTATATCTGGTTCATTCCATCAGTGGTCACTTCAAATTGCTACAAAGAGGTTGGTAAAGATATCCATGGAGAGTTTATGAGTAGAGAATTTCGATCAGCAACTGATTCTCGCAAAATAGAATTCAGCTTATTTATTATTCTCACGAGATTTTCAAGTACATGTGCGTACGATTTATTGCTGGTTCCGAGCTTTCGAAACCATCAAGGGGAAGAAGAAGACATATTAAACACACAACAAGTACACATAATGAACTTTACAACTTCTTTTTATTTGAAGGAATTCTGGGGAGATAAATGTCATAATTGTAGAGAAAAATGCGTGTTAACTCGTGGTGTTTAGTGCATCTTTCAACTTACACGGGGAAAGAGATGAAAGAAACAGTCTCTAATGGTTAAAAGAGGTACACTATTGTTCTATGATTAATTGTTTGGTTGATGCAATTATACATCATCATTATCCTATATGAAGAGATATGCATTTCCAGGACTTAAATGACTCTGGTGCATCTCCGGAAGAAGATATGTGCATTTCCAGGACTTAATTGACTCTGGTGTTACGATGTCAACTTAATGAAGGGGATAAAGTGTCTACTTCAGTATTTGGACTTCATACATAGGATTGGTTTCTTTTCTTCAACTACGTAGAGGAAGAAATATCTTGATTCTTTCTAGTATGCATAACTTGAACTTTTAGGGGGAAGAAAAATTCAGAATAATTATTCAAGCGTGAAAAGAGATGTTTTTTATCTACTTGGTGTGCCCCAAACTTTCACTCTCTCATAGCAACATTATCATTTCATATGATGGGGTTTGCTTGTTAAATTCCGTTGTGCACTTAATCATTTTAAGCTTTATTTAAAGCTTTGAAACTGCTTATGAGGATTGTCAGTTTATGGGGAAGCCATTAAAAGCTTCTACATCAAGAATATGTGGCATGAATTAGGGGGAAGTTAATTCAGAAGCTTCTCCTTAACCAGAAGTATATGGGTTACTTAGCTCATGCCATTACAGTATTTCTACTACAAGTTACTACAAAGATGAGTCACTCTGGAGTGAAGACTTGAAGTCAAAGGCCTCAGAAGACTTCATCAGCATTGGACGCTTCATGGAAGCTTTTGTTCTTAATCATTATGTACTTGTTAGGAAAAATATTGTAAAGAATTCTACACGTCGCCCCATGGGGGAAGATCGTTGGAAATCCACTTTATGTGACGACATTTAAGAATTCCCATTAGTTATCATAGTCACTCACGCAAAGACTAGACTAGAAAACTATGTATAGTGTAGGCGCGTGAGTGACTATATATACCCATCCAAGGCTTCTAAGGAGGGGTTGTTGTTTTTTGTGTTTTTCCTTTTCATTTTATACATTTGTCTTTCTCTCTCTAGAAACACCTACAACCCTCTCTATCTCTCTACAATGGCTGCCATCTATTACCACCCTACTAGACCATCAGATCTAGGAAAATAGCAAACCCACATTATATTTTGTCTTTAATAAGTATAAGGAGTATTAGCAAGCATGATGTCGACGGATGCCCAATATTTTACGTTTTATTGTCGATTGTTTGATGTTTGTCGTTTTTGATGTTTTCTTTTTAATGATGTGTTAAGTCGAGTCGGGAGGCGATATTATTATATTTGTGATATGTTTTAACTTTTGAGAAGTATTTTTATGAAACCAGAGCCTCGTGAATATTTTCAAAATTGATTAATAGTCATTTCCCTCTTTTTAACTAACTATTTTCATTTTGGACCACAACTATGCAAAATTGGAAAAACTAGCCCTTTCACCACCATATATAAGCATTTCCCTTACCTAACTTCACACACACATGCAAAGTTACAACCAAACTCATCTCTCTTCCACTCTCTTTTTCTTGCCGAGACCTACACCACCACCAAAACACAATTTTAACTTGATTTCTACTTTGATCTAGCTAAAAACAAAACAAGACCACATCTTAGATTTCAAAGGTGATTCTAATGATGCAAGAATTTACAACATGCATGAAGTTTTGATTTTGGTTGAGAATTAGGGTTGGTAAGATGGTTAGATGATCATGCATGTGTTTATCTAGTGATAATCATGCATCGATCATGTTGTTTTGGTAAAGAAGTTGATTTTGATTTTTGGGTTTTTATTTTTATGATTACTACAAGTGTTAGGATTAAGATATGTTGATATTAGGGGTTTAGGATGATGAGAAAAGTGGTTAAATTTGATCAAAAGTGCGATTTTATGTAAGATTTTAGAAGGTAAGTTAGAGCAGTGGCTTCAAGGCTATTATTAGATGCCTTATGTTTGGAAAATGGTTAAACTAAGAAGATAGAGTTATGGAGATTTTGATTATCTTCGTTCTGGCGTAAATTAGAGCTTCTAACTCCAAACGAGCGTGAAGTTATGATAGTTTGATTATGCGTGTACCGGGAGACGAGTATCGGCACAATATGTAGTTGTTGTCGATATTTGGATTGAATCTCGGGGACTATAGAATGAGTTTTGAAATGAGGCAAGGGCTGTTTTAAAGATGTAAACCCTAGGTTGTGAGTCTATGTTCAAACCTAAGTGTCGGTTTTGTAAATGGAGTCATTTATTGAAGTTAAAATGGTTGTATGAATCGATGACGTAAAATTGTCCGGTTTTTGTGAAGCAAAGATGTGTCGGGCAGGGAGTCTTAGAAGTAAAATCTTTTGATAAACTTTTTGGAGGACTTTCTATAGATAGTAAGTGAGTTCCTCGAGTCGTTTCATAAAATTTTGATGTGTCTAAGTGGGGTAAATGAGCTAGTATATTTGGTATGTGCCGGTAGATTTTTATCGAGAGTATAGAGTGATAAAGTAAATGTGTAGAAGAGTATAATAGTATCACTTGTATTGTTTTCTTTTGGGTTTGTCGTGATTTTATGATTTTGAGTTTGACGTTATTATGTATGGTTTATTACCCGAGTCTATTATTAATGAACGCGCCTTATTTGATTGGTTGCGATTCTCGTGTTTGAAGGGCATCACTTATCATCGACGATCATCTCGATAGGTCTCTTATACTAAGGTGAGTCTGTAGCCTCACTTTCATGCTAGCTACTAAATGTTTTAATACCCGTGAGGGGGATACATTCTATTTGAAAATAAATGAACACAAGTCATGATTGATTGTTTGGACCCGAATGTTACCTATTGTTGCTTTGAATTGTATTGAGTACCTTGTTGCTAAAGACCCTAATTTCATGTGTCGTTAACTATGTTCTGACTTGATGTTTTGATTTGGGAATAGCCGCTTATTCAAATGGTAGTACTACAGGGTTAACCACCCTATCTGAGACCAGGGCTTTATGTTGAGTAATCTCTGGGAAAGATAATTTACGAGAATACGATTTGGGTATATATCTAGCAACTAATACCCTAGAGGGGCAATGGTTTTATCTAGTCATGCTTGCATTTGGCGTGGGTGACTAATTGGTTAATGGGTCGGTGTCATGAGCTTAAATATAATTGTATAGCTTCGGCTATAAGATGAGATGCCTTGATATAGATTGTGTGTACGACTATTCTATGAAATGATTATGATTGATTTTTACTCTTGTGTTCAAATGTGATTTGTTAAACCTATGGACTCGCTCAACATTATTGTTGACTCGTTTAAGCATGTGTTTCAGGTAATCGAGGGTGATTGATGGCGGAACATTGTTTTGGATGTTGTGTGTTAGCTTTTGATGTCTGGTGGTCTAAAACATTTTATTTCCCTTTTACTGTTGAACAATTTGTCGAATGTTTTGTATATTGTACTAAAACTTGTGGTTTGATGGTCGAGATCCATGGGGGACTAAACGCTTTACTCTGATGTTGTTTTGGTATATTATCGGATGAAAATTATGTTTTAGACAATGTGTGAAATCTTATTTATATTTTATGTGTAAACGTCTCATTTTGAGTCGTTTAATATACCTTGTGTAATGATACCTGTGTTTAGCACCCAATTGTATATTTCCGCTGCGCAATGTAAATGGGGGTGTTAAAGATTGCTAATCAGAGCTACAAGTTATAGAGAACTAGGTCGATTTTGAAAAATGTCCTAAACTATAACTTTGGTGGCAAAAGTATTTATTTTTCAAAAGCACACAACTTCTCTGCAATGCTCCGGTAAGATTACTTTTAGTTTTGTTTTGTATTATAGATGTATCCCTTAGAACTGAAATGAATTCCCGAGTATTTATTGAGTAAATACTATGATACTATATTGATGTTATTGAAATTGCGCTGATTGCTTGTCATTATCATATTTTATTTTTGCGATCATTACATAAACATCATTTGCAGTGCATTGCATATCATGGGTTACGTATAGCATTTGCATGCTCATGCATGGCATATATAATTTTAAACAATGACCTTAAGTATCCTCGAATACCTATAAATGTAGAAAATGGCTGATATACCACGTGATGATGATGATTGTATTGAGATGACTGACATAATAGGAGATGGGGAAGTAGATAATTTTGGTGTTGATGATGAGGAGCCATATGAGTATCTGGATGACGGGATTGCTCCTGATGCAGTAGGACAGACTGAGCATAAAGTGATTCAAGGTAGTTATGTGCGGAGAGCTAATGTTGTGCCACCGACTGTTCAGAGTTGTCAGCGACGTCTTGTACGTTCTTCTATGCCTACTTGTGATGCTTATTTGAGCAGTTTGCCTAGGATTGCCCGTACTAGAGATGATTTCCCTGCTAAGTCAAGTAATGCTCCTAGTGCCTGATCTATCCATGAGAACATAGCTAAGGTGTATTGTTCAGGTCCTAGATCTTATAAAGATATTAATTGGGTTCTTAAAAAGTTTGATAGATCTTTGTTTGAAAGGTATGTAGTTGAAACCTATGTGATCAAAAGGTTTGAGCAGAATGAGAAGCAGTTTAATAGGTTTGTTTCTAGTGTGAGAAGGTCAGAATTTGTTAGAGCTAGAGAAATGGATGAAGTTGCTAGTCTTCGAGCGATGGTGTTGAATCTGAGTACTCAATTTGAAAGGTTTAGGGAAGATCAAGAAAGGATTGCAAGGGTGAATGTGTGGCATGTGCTAGTGAGATATTATCCAAGTCAGGATGTGAGGATCCGTGATGTGCTAAGTCATGTTGAGACTCATTCGTTGGTGAATCCATGTGAAGGAACAAGTCGTAAGGGAAAGGAGAAAGTGGAAGAATATTCTGAGGAGGAAGATAGCAGCAGTGATGACGAGCCGATGTACAAGAAGCCACGTAGATCACAGCATGATTAGTTTCTTTGTGTTTTCTTTATTATCCTTGTTGTAATAGAACTTATCTAGACTGGTACAGTAGTGATATGATGAAACTTAATGACTTTTATGTTTGACGTGATGAAGGGTTGTAGTGACATTACTTGTCACGATTTTGTGGAAATTTTCCAATGCAATCCAAATTACCTTCATGATCTAGGATTTGTCTTTTTAGTTCTTTTGTGTTTTGGTTAATGAATCATTGTGTATTGTGTTGTTTGTGCATGTAGTATCCATGATACGTCTTGATAGAGAAATCCTTCTTCTTATCTTGATATGAATACTTACTTGTTTTCTTTCATTTGTAATGTCAGAAGCATGCCACCGAAATCGACAACTACTACTGTGAGCAATATGATTTAGGAAGCTATTGCTAGAGCACTGGAAGCCGAACGTGTTGTGAGGAATCAAGATACTAGGAAAGGAATGCTGCTGATCCAGTTGGAGGTAATGCTGATGAGCCAGTTGGAGGAAATATTGCTGGTCAAGTTGGAGGTAATGCTGTTGTTCAGCAAGCTCAGAAAGAGTGTTCATATGCTAGTTTCATGAAATATGGACCTACCCAATTTCGTGGTACTGGTGGTGCTTTGGAATTATGAAGGTGGATTGAGAAGATTGAAAGTACTTTTGAAATCAGTGGATGTTCAGAAGCCAGTAAGGTAAAATTTGTTGCAGCTACATTTCAAGATGATGCTTTAAGATGGTGGAATAGTCAGGTAGCTACTGTAGGTTTGGTTGAAGCGAATGGAAGAACATGGACTGTGACCAAGGGACTTTTAACTGCCAAGTTTTATCTTGTGGAAGAGTTAGGTCAGTTGGAGGATGAGTTGAGACATTTGGTGCTGAGGAATAATGATATTGTTGCTTATACGAAGAGGTTTTCTGATTTGTGTTTATTATGTCCTGATGCTTTTGTTGATGATCGAAAGAAGATGAAGCAGTATATTAGAGGTTTATCCAGCAATATCAAGGGAGAGACTACTTCGTCCAAACCCAAGACTTTTGATGAATCTGTTCAAATGGCTCATGCTTTGATGGACGTTAAGCTATAAGACAAGAAAGATAGTATTGCTGAAGGAAACAAAAGAAAGTGGGAAGCTGCACAGTCAAATCAAGGGCAGAATCATGGTGGTTATCGGAACAATAATAACCAAGCACCTAATAGAAATCAACAGTACAATTTGAGAAGGAATGATGGTGTTTGTGCTGCTACTGGGCCTCAAGGTAACAAAGTGAACCCAAAGTGTGGTCGATGTAGTCTGTATCATATTGGAAATTGTCCACCTGCTTGTAAGAAGTGTGGGAAGGCCGGACATAAAGCGGCAGACTACAGAAACAATTCAGTCATCTATTGGATAGAGAACTAGTAAGATTGACAACTAGTTATAATGTGGAGTTAGCTGATGGTAAGATTCTTAGCACTAGTTCTATACTGAAAGGTTTTTCCTTGAAGTTAGGTAATTATGTGTTTCATATTCATTTGATGCCCATAGAATTTGGATCTTTTGACGTGATTATTGGTATGTACTTGTTAGTTGTGAATGGTGCAGTGATTGTTTGTGGGGAGAAATTCGTTCAGATACCGCTAAGGAATAGGGTATTGACTGTGAAGGGTGATGAGTGTACTTCTCGTTTGAGAGTTGTTTCTTGTTTGAAGATGATGAGGTATATGGAAGAGGGTTGTGATGTGTTTCTTGCTCAGATTCTCAGATAACAAATGATGGTGTAAATGAGAGGAAACTAGAAGATGTGCCTGTAATTAGAGAGTATCCTGAAGTTTTTCCTGAAGATTTGTCGGGCTTACCGTCGCATCATGAAGTTGAGTTTCGTATTGACTTAGTGTTGGGAGTTGCGCCTGTTGCTCGTGCACCGTATCGATTAGCGCCGTCAGAAATAAAGGAATTATCTGATCAATTGAGGGAATTGATGGATAAGGGATTTATAAGACCGAGTTCGTCGCCGTGGGTCCTGTTTTGTTTGTTAAGAAGAAAGATGGATCGTTTCGAATGTGTATTGATTATCAGGAACTTAACAAATTGACTGTCAAGAATCGGTATCCATTGCCGAGGATTGATGATTTGTTTGATCACTTGCAAGGGTCAAGTGTATACTCGAAGATCGATTTGAGGTATGGGTATCATCAACTGAGAGTTAGGGAAGAAGATATTCCTATAACAACTTTCCGTACTCGATATGGACATTTTGAATTTCAAGTGATACCTTTTGGATTAACGAATGCGCCTGCCGTATTCATGGACTTGATGAATCGTGTGTGCAAGTCGTATTTGGATGAGTTTGTTATCGTATTCATTGATGATATTCTCATTTATTCCAAGAGTGAAGAAGAACAAGAGAACTATTTAAGGATTATTTTGAAATTGTTAAAGAAAGAGAAGCTATATGTGAAGTTCTCTAAATGTGAGTTTTGGTTAAAATCAGTGCAATTTATGGGGCACGTGATTGACAGTGAAGGTGTTCGTGTAGATCCTGCTAAGATTGAGCTAATCAAGGATTGGTCGGTACCAACGACACCGACTGAAGTTCGTCAATTTCTTGGTCTAGATGGGTATTATAGAAGGTTTATCGAGAAGTTTTCACTAATTGCTAAACCATTGACCAAGATTACTGAAAAGAATTGATTGTTTGAATGGGAATCAGAAGAGGAAGCTGCATTTAATACGCTGAAGGATAAATTGTGTTATGTGCCGATCTTATGTAAAAACACTTATCCTTTTACCACTTAAAACAAATAAAAGCGAGACCAAAACGTGTGTTTAATGTCGTAAAAGTCGGAAATTACGCGTGGTTTGTGTTTTTGTTGTGTTTTAGGACGAAAAGATGAAAAAGGAAGAAAACATGGGATTTCACGGGATTTTATCGAAGATAAAGACAAAAGACAAGTCAAAAGATCAAAAGTGCAAAATAACAAAAGTCAAAGGCCTATTCTGAAGAATTATTGAAGAAAATGACCGAAGACGGAAGTTTAACAAGTCGAAGAACCAAATCTAATAAATGAAGAAATTAGAAGACGGTTCAGTTTTATTTATCGACGAATCCCAAGACAAAGTCGAGAATGACAAATTTATTGTCAAGACGAGAAGACAAAAGAAAAGAAAGAAGGAGCACATCACTTACCACTCCTCCACTATATAAAGACATTTTTCTTTCATTTGTAATAGTTTTAAGTTAGTTTATATTTTAGGTAATTAGGATTAGGTGTAATCTTTACTTTTCTCTCATTTTCTTTAAACTTTTCATCTATCTTTAATCTTCCATTGTTAAACCTTTTAATCTTAATCTTTTCATTAAGCTTTTCATTAATCTCATTCTTCCTTTCTTGTTCAAATTAATGTTTGAGTTGATTAATCTTGTTAGCTTATTTGTGTTTATTGCTTATTTGATTAAGTTACTTATTCCTTGTTTTAATTACTTTTTATGTGGTTGATTTAATCTTTCTAGTTTATTGTTCTTATTGCTTATTTTATTGTTTGGCTTATTAAGTTGAGTGGATTTGATTAGCTTAATTTTTTTAGATTAGATTTTATTGTTTTGCTTATTTGGTGCTTATTAGAGTTTTTATTTGTATTTTGTTTGACTTATTTTAGAAATTAGTTTAGCTTAATTTTTGCTTATTTGCTTCTATTATTTTTGCTTATTTTAGCTTATGTTTGTTCTCGGCTTTTAGGATCTTATCTGTTTCTTGCGTAGTCTGATTTTAATCTAACTTTCGGAAGAGGGTTTAGGCTATTTTCCCGAAAGTAGTATTTTATATAGTGTGAAAGTTTGTAGGTATAAATTTTCCCGAAAGTCTTTTAGCATTCTTTTTCCCGAAAGTAGCAATTGTATTTTCCGAAAGTTTTGTTCTAAAAGCTATATATATTCCGAAAGTGGCAGCAATTGTTTTTCTTTCCCGCCTAAAAGAAATATCCAAAAGTCAATATCAAATAATGATACCGAAAGTGACATGTTAAATAAACTCCGAAAGTTTTTTTTTGCATGTTTTTACGAAAGTTTGCAATTATTACATGTTTTTAACACGTGTTCGTGTGAAGACAAAATATACCGAAGATGGTTTTTGGGTTGCGAAAGTGACCTTCAATCTTAAAGTGGTAGTGTAAAATAACCCAATTTTATTCCGAAAGTCATTTTTTATTTTTATCCGAAAGTCAGTTTAGTATTTTTATCCTAAAGTCAGCTTTATTTCATTATTGCATTTTAGTTTTTTTATCCGAAAGTCATTTTAATTTTTATCCGAAAGTTTTGTTATAGCATTTAGTTTTAGCATTTTAGTTTTATTTTTCCCGAAAGTTTTTAATTTGTATTTTTATCCGAAAGTTGTTTTTATTTTAATTTTATTCCGAAAGTTTATTTAATTTTTAATTGAAAGTTTTGATTTTTATTTTTATTTTTATATTTCAACTTTTATATTTTTATTCTATTTCAACGTTTATTTTTCTTTTAATTCCGAATTCTACTTTTGCTATTTTTTATTACTTTTTATTAAGTTTAGGTTTGTCTATTTTTTTATATATTTTGTATCGTTTTACATTTTGTCAAGTTTTATTTTTTAAGTAGTTATGGATAACCAAATTTTCTTTTATCCACCAAAAACGACTAAGTTCACTTTAACCGTAGATCAATTCGATTAGACACCATGAATAGACCAACTAAGAACAATTTTCTTATTTAAAAATGGTTACTTTTCTCTCATTTTCTTTAAGCTTTTCATCTTTCTTTAATCTTCCATTGTTAAACCGTCTAATCTTAATCTTTTCATTAGGCTTTTCATTATAAAAAATCAAAAATTTCAAAAAATCAAAAAACATTTAAAAATCTTAAAAAGCAATTATTTCCTAAGTTTTGCACCAATAATATTTCTTTTTACATTAACTTTATTTCTTCTGCTATTTCTTGTGCATATTTTTCTTTTGTAGGTGTATGTGTACTCGTGCGCGCAAGAGGAAAACCACTCAAGCCTATCGAGACTCGTGCTATTGACACCATGGATAACCGACCAATGATCGAGCTCTTGCAATCACATGTTGAAGGAAATGACGATGCTATTGTGGTACCAGATATTGGAGCTAACAACTTTGAGCTCAAAACCGGTTTTATTCAGATGGTCTCTCCAACACCTTTCTTGGGCCGCACTCATGATAACCCTCGCGATCACATCAAAACGTTTTTACATTTAACTAATACTGTGAAATACAATGGGGTCTCACAAGAGGCAATTCGTTTGCTCCTCTTTCCTTTCTCTCTCGAGGGACAAGCCCGGACTTGGCTTGATAAGGATCCACCCCAAAGTATTGCCACATGGGCGGACTTAGAGACTAAATCCATAAATTACTTCTTTCCACCCTCATGTACTACCACTTTGCGGAATGATATCATTAACTTCGAACAAAAGTACGGTGAGACGTTTAGTGAATCTTGGGATCGTTTTAATGAGCTTTTGAGAAAGTGTCCACAACACGGTTTTACTAAAGTGCATCAAATTAATACTTTTTACAATGGATTAAGTTTGAATGACCAAGATTCACTAAATAGTGCTTCAGGGGGTAATATTCTTGTGAAAACAACACAAGTCGCTTGGTATATAATTGAAAACAAGGCCAAGGTTCAAACTAAAAGTGTAAGGGCTACTATGGCTAGTACTAATGATGGTGAGACTGGCAATCAAATTAAAGCGCTTACTTCAATAGTGATAAAACTTGCTTTAAAGGTTCAAAACACACCATAAAACTTGCTTTAAAGGTTCAAAACACACCCCTTACACACGTGAATGCCCTTAATGCGACTTGTGAAACATGTGGTGGGCCGCATTCATACGTTAATTATGATAAGGCTTATGACCAATCTCAAGGGGAAGTGTATGCTTATAACAACACTGAGAGAGTTCATTTCAGGCCGAATGTTGATGTTAATCATTTGTCCTATAATTCGACTAACTATTTGGCTCCACACGGTTTTCATAAAAG
Organism: Glebionis coronaria; assembly: GCA_025667525.1. Classification (NCBI taxonomy): domain Eukaryota; kingdom Viridiplantae; phylum Streptophyta; class Magnoliopsida; order Asterales; family Asteraceae; genus Glebionis; species Glebionis coronaria. The sequence goes on along the minus strand of CM046877.1, from coordinate 448,925,475 downwards.
ACCACCCCCACCCACCCAAAACAACCAAGATCCACCACGAGCTAATTTTCAACCAAATGGAAATATGCGGGGCTACAATGCAAATCAAGGAAATTGTCAAATGCACAACCAAGGCTATCCAAACCAAGGTTTTAATCCTCAAGGTTTTCCACCATACAACCAATACACAAACCAAGGTTTTCCACAACAAGGGATCAATTTACCTAATCCACAAATCGACTTAGTTCTTCTAAAGATTTCGGAACAAGATAAGAAATTAAAGGAAATGCAAGAGTCCACTGATAGGAATTTCGTTCAAATGCTTCAAGCCCTTCATCCCCAAGGTGCTCTTCCTTCAACAACCAAAACCAACCCTAGAGCTAATGTGAGTTATATTACTACACGCAGTGGAGCAGATTTTGTAGGACCTTCTATCCCTCCCCTAGTTACTCCAGTTTCACCTCCTCCACCCCCATTTATCCCTCCTACTACCACGCCTAGTACTAGTTCTCCATTACCGTCTCCACCTCTTCCTAAAGATGTACACAAGAAAAACCCTTCACCCTCTCAACCTTTACCTTCTTCACCTTCACCTTCTCAACCTTCAACCAACACCTCCTAAACCCAATATTTCTTATCCTTCTCGGTTAGACAAGTGCAAAGTGCTCACTAAGGATGATACTCAAGTTTCTTCTTTTTGAAGATGATCTCCCAAATGAACTTTAACATTAGCCTTCTTGAAGATCTTGTTCAAATGCCAAAATTTGTTAAAATGTTCAAGGAGTTGCTTAGTAAGAAGGAAAAGATGGTTGAGCTTGTTAATACTCGATTAAATGAAAACTGTTCTGCAGTCCTTCTGAAAGAACTTCTGAAGAAACTTGGAGATCCCGGTCGTTTTGTGTTACCTTGTTCATTTTCCCAAATCGAAGATTGTACTGCCTTAGCGGATCTCAGGGCCAGTATCAATTTAATGTCATTAAGTGTTTGGAAGAAGTTATCATTACCCAATCTTATACCAACCCGTATGACTCTTGAGCTAGCCAATCTAACTCTCGCTTACCCCGTTTGTATTGCTGAAGATGTTTTTGTTAAAGTTGGTACTTTCACTTTTCCGGTTGATTTTGTTGTTGTTGATTATGAGATGGATCCTCATATTCCGTTAATACTTGGACGCCCATTCTTGAGAACCGTAGAAGCTTTAGTCGATGTTGCCAAAGGTGAGCTAATTCTTAGGGTCGGGAATGATCAACAAGTTTTTAAAATTGGAAAGATTACAAGGAAATCAAATGGAAACGAATCGGTGAAAATGATTGATGTGCTTCAAGACGAGCTTGTTACCACTCCTTTGGAAACTACACAGCTTGACGTCAATGCTTTTGTACTTTACAACAATCCTATTTTCGAGCCTTTCTATGCTAATCCACTTTTTTAAGAACATGTGGAATATTTTGAGGATTCTCTTTCCGATTTAGATGCTCCACCAACTTATGATGAATATGATGATTCTACTTCCGATTATGAAGACATGCCGATTTATGATGACTTTGATGATGATGACACTCTTTCGAGTGATTCTTCAACTTTGGTGTCTTCTGATGATGTTTTTGCTCCTATCCTTGATGAGGATCCTCCACCAACAACGTTTGATACTACTTTAGAGGATTACTCTTTTGAGGAAGATTTCAACACGTTTCTCAATACTTACTTTCCTAATGAGCATGATTCTCCTACTTTGGATTTTGATTATGGCCTTTACCCTCTTTCGGACTTTAAGAAACCTGTTTCATAGGAAAAGAAATCGGACGACACCAACATTCAGAGTACTTATGTTTTGACACCTCTCTTTCCACCTTCTTCGGATGAGACTGTAAGGTATATGGGCGAATCTTCTTCAAGTTCTACTGAGTGTCTTTCTTATTTTCCCTGAAGGAAAAGGTGTTTGATCCTGGTATTAAAGTTTTTGAGCTATCTTAGTATCCATCTGATGAAATAAAAGGAAACATTTTTGGAATATTCGGAGTTGCGCTTTCACCTTATCACACCTTCTACTATCACCGGGCTCACCATTTGCTTAAGTGAACCTCGCCTACTCTATTTTGGCTTGTGGTTTTCACCATATGGTTATGCTACTTTTTGGATGAAAACAATGTATTTGACCCCGACGAATTTTCTTCAAGGTTTTCTATGAACTTTTCACCATAGCATTCGGGGTCGAGTCAGGCTCGTGACTCGTTTAACAAAAACAAGCGCTTCTCGGGAGGCAACCCGAGGATCTATCCTTCTTTATCTATTTTCTAACATAAGTGTAGGGGGAGCCTAGTAGGTGTTTGTTGTTTTGTTGTTTCTTATTATGTGTAGGGATTGTAGCATTAAAGATCCACTTTTGGTAACTTTTGACGACCCGTGATCCCGTGTACCCGTCTTACCGGTTCTATCTTAAACTCTTGTGATTCAATATTTTATATCCATAAATGTTGAAATGGGAATAACTTTAGTTGTCTCTTCCTCAACAAGATTTAAACAACGTGCACAATGTCCTAAGTGTAGGGGAGTTTACTTCCACATGCTTAAACATTGAGGACAATGTTTATATTAAGTGTAGGGGAGACTTCTATCGAAGTTAAGTGGGCTTTTCCATTAATATGTCTTCATTTTAACTAGAAAATCAATTTTTTCGACGTTTTTCAAACTTTTGATTTATTTTGGCCTGGTAGTATTTTCCTTGGTTACCGTTATTTTCTTTCATCGTATTTATATATTTCATTTCTAGTATAAAGTCAAAATAAATAAATAAATTAATAATATGGTTTTAACGAGTTTAGACGTCTTTGATATATTAGACCCGTCGTGAAGAGTTTGACTCAACCCGGGTTTACTTATTTGAGGTTACTCTAGCTAGTATCCTTAACCATATGGACCTTAATTGGTTTATAGGGCTAAGCATCCACGAGTCTCATTCCCTGATATTTTAAATTGTGGAGAGAGAGAAATGATAGAGTCAATTATAAGTTTTGTATTCTTTCATGAATTTATGTGAGTTAATTATAAGCTTTTTCTCCCAACACTTGTCAATAAATAAGGTCGTACGATTTGATAAATTACTTAGCTTCTAGCCCAAGATCATTTAAAAGTCGCTCGGGATTAATTAGAGTTCATAGCCAAGGCATAACTTATTGAAACGGGACGCGAAGATTGGTGAGTCCAAAAAGGCCCTAACAAGGCATGAGGGATCCATTTTGTTGCTAAAGATCCAAGATGATGTGAATAATCATTATTCCAAAATCAATATGAAGGATCAAGACACACGACGAGAAGCAACTACTCCCATAAAGATCATGGAGAAGTCTATCCGAAAAGACCCTAACAAGGTATGAGGACAAATAGATCCAAGTCCGAAAAGGAGGCGGATCATTGTATATCAAAATCCCAAATAAGGATTGAAGGAAAATGAAGAAGTCGTGGTCCAAGTTTGAAGAATCTCTAAAAAACTTTCAGTGAAGAAATTCCACATATGAAGAGAAGACCATTATTTCAAGAACGTATCTCAAGATTCGAAGTATGAAGTAAATGCCAAATATCGATTAGAGAAAGGTCTCAAATCGTGAAACGAGTTATGCCAAGATATGAACCTTAAGAGATTTCTAGAAGCCTTTTTAAAATATTTGTCCTTTACCTAACTATGGACTAAATCGTCCTACTTTATTTTCGGCCTAAATAAATTATCGAAATAAGTCAAAAATGCATCCTCGTGATCATTCGAGACAAAAATAAAATACAAGATATACACCGTTGTTGGAAATACGTTTTACGTATTAGAAAGGATCGGTCACTCCAACGATAGTCCATGTAATAGCTCGTAGTTTAGTTAACTCTATTTATTTATCAAACAAGAACAAGCGTAGCCTACAACATGTGTAGGCCGGCCCAAAATGTAAGCCCAAGCCCATGATAAGGGCTTGGGTATATAAACCCTCTCCTTTGATGGAGAGGGGTGTGGTTTTCATTATTTTCACATAGTTCCTTTTAACTTTCTCTCTCTAAAGTGTGAAATCCACCATCTATCTATCTCTCTCTCTCTCTAAAAACATAAGCATAGATTTACAATCCTTCAAATGGTATCAAGAGCTTGGGATGAAATTAAGGTTTGTTTTTAGTGTTGCGTATTGTTTTCTAAACAATTCGTAGAGTATAGGTTTGTTTTTGCCGAAATCTTCAAAAAATTTTGGTTTGATCGTAGTATTAGGTAGTGTAACATAGGGATTTGTGCTTAAACGTGTTCTTGGTATCTTGGTTTTCATTAAAACATCAGTTTTCTTGGATCAAAAGTGCAAAAAAGGTTGTGTTCTTCATTCCGAAATTCTAGCAGAAACATCCATCGGAAAGTACAAATTGTACTTGGGCTTCCATCGCAATAACCTTACCATCAGAAAGGGTTTGGTTCTACATTGCGATACGTGGGTTTTATTACTTATTCCGATCTGGACATTCCGATCGTACTTTGCGATCTGGGATTCCGACAGGTATAAGGAAGTATTTTAAGTCGTTACTCTGCTTGAATTTGGTCAGCCACTTTGCGATCTGAGCATTGCGATCTGAGTATTCCGATAGGCTTTGCGATCTGAACATTTCGACAGCATTGCATTTCGATCTAGGCATTCCGATACCACCATCATTCCGACCAAGTTACATTACGATCTGGACTTTGCGATCTAAACATTTCGACAGCCTTGCTTTGCGATCTGGACTTTCCGATCTGACATTCCGATCTGGCATTGCGATCTGACATTGCGATCTGACATTCCGATCTGGCATTGGAATTTTTGGTTTATCAAGAACATATTTTAAGGGATTTTAACATTGTTTCTCGACTTCAACACAAAAACACTTACCTTATTTCATTGTTCGATCAACTTTGTAAATCTTAACTTATTGAAATGGAGTACACATCTCTTACGGATAAGTCCATCCTCTCGGGTACGGATAATCGTCCACCAATGTTGGTGAAGACTATGTATGAGGAATGGGCTTCCCGAATGGAACTTTATATGTTGAACAAGGAGAATGGACATCTAATTTGGGCATCGGTGCTCAATGGACCATTAGATTATGGTACTGTGACGGAAGGTACGACCACTCGTCCTCGCACAACGGGTGAGTTGACTGGAGATATGAAGATTCAAGCTAAATGTGATAAGTATGCTACAAACATCATTCTCCAAGCTCTTCCTCCAGATGTCTACAAACTCGTCAGCAAACATAAAGTTGCCAAAGAGTTATGGGATAAAATTCGGGTTCTAATGCAAGGCACCTCATTAACTAAACAAGAACGAGAGTGTAAGCTTTATGATGCGTTTGATAAGTTTGCCTATGTGCCAGGGGAGACTCTCAATGACTACTATCTGAGATTTACCCTATTGTTAAATGAGCTAAATATTTATGGCATGGCAATTCCTACCTTTCAATTGAACACCAAGTATTTGAACACTCTTCCTCCAGAATGGAAAAAATACGTGACGGATGTTAAATTGGCTAAGGACTTGCATAATACCAATGTGGATCAACTTCAAGCTTTTCTTCAACAACACGAATGCCATGTGATCGAGGCTCGGTTGTCTACACCTCAAGTTCATGATCCACTTGCAATGTATGCTTCTCAACAAAACATGGCTTATACTTATCAACAACCATCATACTTGCAGCAGCCACCACCACACATTTATCAGCAACCACAGCAAGAATATCAACAAAGTGTTCATCAACAATCTTTTAAACAGCAACCACCATATCAAACATCACCATCACAAGCCAACACTTCTCCATTGGGCTATACTCCTCAGCAAGGATATTTTCCGATAGAAGCACAACCAGCACAAGCTTTCTACTCTAATGAACTTCCACCAATCCAAGCACCGGTCTTTACTCCAAATGATACGCCATCTGATGTTCTAAACCATCTCACCGCCTACTTGTCAAAACTTGTTGCAACTAGAGGATTTCCACCAACAAACAATCAGCTCCGCACCTCATCAAATCCTCGACAACAAGCCACTGTTCAAGATGGTCAAGTGACGGTGCAACCTATTCAGGGAAGGCAAAACTCATATGGACCTCCTACAAGGACTGGGAACAATCAAGCTGTGAATTCTCAAGCTAGTGGAAATGGGAGTCCTATTGGTCCTAAAAAGGTTGTGACTTGCTACAATTGCCGAGGACAAGGTCATATGGCTAGGGAATGCACTCAGCCGAAAAAGAGGAGGGATGATGCATGGTTTCGTGAGAAGATGTATTTGGTTGATGCTCAGTCTAAGGGGAAGATCTTGGATTCAGAGGAGTTAGCATTTCTTGCAGACCCAGGGGCAGCAGATACTGAAGGCATTGCAGTCGTTTCTACTTCTAATGCAGCTTATCAAGCAGATGACCTTGACGCATATGATTCTGATTGTGATGACATTCACTCTGCCCAAGCTGCTCTCGTTGCTAATCTCTCTCACTACGGTTCTGATATCATCAGTGAGGTACCAACCACATCTAATAATATTGATGATAACCAACATCAAGTTGGGCATGAAAATGACAACCTCGAACAGCATTCGGGAGCTAGTAATTCAAATGATGTGGTACCCAAACCTACACATTTGAGTGAACCTCAACCAAATGCTACGACGGGGATGGAATCTTATGCTCAACATGATTTGGTCATGGTGCCTAAACATATTATTGATCAAATGCATATGGCCCTCAGACAATCCGTAGATACGAATTCCACCCTAACCTCTGAGCTTGCGTTGCATAAAGAAAAGGTCAAAACTTTTGAAATGGTCCCTCAAGAAGAGAAAATAACTTGTTCTGAATTTGACCAATTTCGTTTTGAAAAGATTGAACACTTGAAAGAAATAGAATCATTAAAAGCTAATCTTTCCAATGAATTAAAAGAAAAAGAGTCGGTTGTCAATGATTTTCAGAAACTTAAAATGGATTTCGAAACTCTCGAGTCTAAAAAGGTTGAATCGGAAATTAATGCTACCAAACTTCTTAAATTCAAAGAACAACAGCTTTTAAAACAATACTCTTCCACAGAAAAGGTTCATCTTTTAACTAAATCATTTAAAGAACTCGAACTTAAACGTCTTCAAGATTTACCACCTAATCCCGGTTATGCAAAACAAGCTCAGGAATATATTCCCGGTCTTTATGATATGACCATCATTGGAAAATCGAAAGAAGCACCTTTTGTTCGTAGTACTGAGGAGACACAATCACTTGGGGATGAAACTCATTCTAAAATGCTTTCAAAATTCCATACAATTGATTATGATCAACATAAAAAAGATCAATTTTCGAAAAAGACACGCATTCGCTTACAAAAGGAATTAGCAGAATTAACAGTTCTTGTGCCCCAAAGTTTGTCAAATGAAAACCTTCCTAGTACGTCTCCTACACTCGTCAAAAAGGATTTAACGAAGTTAATTCCACCGGTAAGTAAGGCGTCCGTTAACTTAAATACGGTTCACCAACACTTAGCCGATTTTGACAAGGTCATTTTGGAACGTACGACGGCCACGGCCATAACGGAAGGTGAATGGAACTTTGAGCACACTAGAGCTGCGTTTCGAGATGAAATTGTTCCGTTTGTAAACAATGTTAAAGCTTGTCTTCGTAATATTGATCAAGATTTGTTTTTGGAAATAGAAGAAGTTAGACGTGTTTTCAATGAAATGGAAGATGCTTATGAAAACAGTTTACTTGAAATAGAACGGGTTTCACGCCAAAATGATTTGCTTCTGAAGCAAGTGATGTCTCATGATATAGTTTCTGTCTGTGTGAATACAAGTGTTGATAATGATTCTATTGTGCATAATGTTGAATCTGTGGATACTGTGGTAGATAGTACTTGTCACGAATCTGACGCTGAATTTTTAAAGCTTCAAGATTCATATTCTTCGCTTTCAAAATGTTTTGATGAGATTCAAACACATTGTATTTCGCTTGAATGCAAGCAAAAATTTATTCAAGAAATCTTTGAAACGTCATTCGAAGGTGTTAATATCGATGATGCAAATTTTGAAAAGAATTTTCGATTGAATTTACAATCAAAACAGCGTCAGCCAAGTGACAAGGTTGCTCAATCTTTGCCGATAGACATAGAGAAATCTAAGGAGCTTAACTGTGTGAAAGTACTTGAGGCCGCTGAGAATTTTAAACTTGATCTAGATAATCGAGTTTCCAAGATTTTGTCCAAAGTTGATAACTTAAAACAGAAAAATACACGACTCTTCGATTCAGTAAAGCCCGCATGTGTTGATACCACTGCACAGAATCAATCATTGATTGAACAATTGAATCGAAAGTCGGTGGAAATATCTGATTTGAGGGAACAAATTTGTGACAAGAATCTGGTCTTGGCTGAGTTAAAGGAAACACTTCGTACTCTAAAAGGTAAGAATGTTGTGGATAACGCAGCCACTGTCTCAGCATCGTCCTCTAGTGCAATCAAAAGGAACCTTATAGCCGTCACACCACTTAATAAGGGCCCTAGGACTAAACCATCTCAAAATCTGGTCACTAAAGATAAGGCGGAATCAAAACAAGCTTCTAATATTCCCGTGTTGCCTTCTACAGGAGTAAGCACCACTACTAAGGCTCAAAGATCTAAGCTTAAGAGAAACAAGAAGAATGATAGGATCTTGCCCCCATCTAGTATTCAAGTGAAGAAGAAAGTATAAGCCCATCCTAGGAATGTTATTTCTGTTTTGAATAAAAAGAATCATGTAGCTAAACCTAAAGGCTCTGCGATTGTGCAGCGTTCTAAGCCTACTGTGAATTCTAATTTAAAATGTTGGAATTGCAATGAATGTATGTTTTCTAGTCGTCATGATTCTTGCCTTATTGACCATGTGAATGAGATGTATGCCCGGAAAAATGGATTAGAATGGAAACCGACTGGGAAAGTGTTAACCCAAGTTGGCTGGATGTGGCGCCCCACTGGTAGAACTTTCACTATAGTAGGAAATACGTGCCCTTTGACTAGGATCACTCCCACTGAAGTGAAGAAAGCGTGCCCTTTAACTAGGAGTACCAAGGCTACCAAAACACAAGCGTGTCCTTTAACTAGGAACACCGAACTACTGTAGGAACCAAGTGCCCTTTAAATAGGTCTACTCCCACTGTAGTGCACGCGAATAATCCAAAACCTAAGAAAGTTGGAACAGTAAAACCTGTTAGTGCTAAAACTCACACTAGAAAACGCAGGAAATCTAAGGGTCTCAAAAATGTTAGCAAGTCTGATAATTCTATATCTGTATCTGCTAACACTCCGGAACTAATAGTTTCCAATGCATTGTCTACTGTTGTTATTGAAAACAGGTGGTCCAAATTGTTCTCTGGTATTTGGACTCTGGTTGCTCCAAGCATATGACCGGAGATCGCTCTCAGCTCAGAAATTTCGTCAGCAAGTTTCTTGGTACGGTTCGATTTGGAAATGATCATATTGCAAAGATAATGGGTTATGGTGAATACCATATTGGGAATGTTATAATTTCAAGAGTGTATTACGTGGAAGGTCTCGGTCACAACTTATTTTCTGTGGGACAATTTTGTGATGCAAACCTAGAAGTTGCTTTTCGAGAGCATACCTGCTTCATTCGTAATTTGGAAGGGGTTGATTTATTGAAAGGTACTCGAGGGAATAATTTGTATACTTTGTCTCTACAAGACATGATGGCCGCTTCTCCCGTATGTCTTCTCTCCAAAGCATCGAAGACTAAGTCATGGTTATGGCATCGACGGTTATCTCATCTTAACTTTGACGCTATTAATCACTTGGCGAAAAACGACCTTATTCGTGGTCTTCCTAAACTATCATTTCACAAGGATCATTTGTGTTCCGCGTGTACAATGGGGAAAAGCACTAAGAAATCATACAAACCCAAGACGGAAGACACCAACCAAGAGAAACTTTATCTGTTGCATATGGATCTTTGTGGACCAATGCGTATTGAAAGTCTTAGTGGCAAAAAGTACATCCTCGTCATTGTCGATGATTACTCTCGGTTTACATGGGTGAAATTTCTTAAAGCAAAAAATGAGGCACGTAAATTCATCATCAGATTTCTCAAGATGATTCAAGTGCGTCTCAACACTACTGTCTGACGCATTCGTACAGATAATGGAACCGAATTTGTGAATCAAATTTTGCGTGATTATTATGAAGAAGTTGGCATTTCTCATGAAACATCCGTTGCTCGCACTCCACAACAAAACGGTGTCGTTGAAAGGCGAAATCGCACACTTATGGAAGCTGCTCGAACGATGTTAATTTACGCAAAGGCTCCATTGTTTTTATGGGCAGAAGCATTATCTACAGCAGTGTACACCCAAAACCGGTCACTAATTCGTAAACGCCATGGTAAAACACCTTATGAGCTTCTCCATGGAAAAGTACCAGATCTATCATATCTTCATGTATTTGGTTCTCTTTGCTATCCAAATAATGATGGTGACAATTTGGGAAAACTTCAACCAAAGGCTGATATTGGTATTTTCATTGGTTACGCCCCCGCAAAGAAGGCATACCGAATCTACAACCGTAACTCTCGCAAGATCCTCGAAACTATGAATGTTGATTTTGATGAGCTGACAGCAATGGCTTCTGAGCAAAGCAGCTCTGAACCCGCACTTCATGAAATGGGACCCAGTAACATTAGTTCTGGTCTTGTCCCAAATAACCCTACTTCATCATCATTTACACCACCTTCTAGGACTGAATGGGATACATTGTTTCAACCGTTCTTTGACGAATTCTTTACTCCTCCAAGTATTGTTGCTCCAGAACCGGAGGTAATAGCTCTGGTAACTGAAGTTGTCGCTCCAGCAACCGAAGCACAACCAGATACGTCTGCACCTACAATTGGTCTAGATATACCATCAACAAGTAACTCTCAACCAACACCTGTTTCAACTACCCATGTCATGCCTATTGATGATGAAGAGGATGATGATGATCACGATTTGGAATTCGCTCAAATGCGTGAACTTCCATTCTTTGGTGTACCAATTCCCGACCCTAATCAAGTCGGGTCATCCATCTCAGAGGAAGCTCCTTCTACAGTTTACTCCAATCCACGGATTCGTGAACATGACAGCAAGTGGACAAAGGATCATCCTATAGATTCTATTATTGGTGACCCTAATCGTCCGGTATCCACACGAAGTCAGTTACAAGAAAGTGCAATGTTTTGTCACTTTGATGCTTTTCTCACTGAAGTTGAACCTAAGACATGGAAAGAAGCTTTTACTCAATCCTGTTGGATAGAAGCTATGCAAGAAGAACTTAATGAGTTTATACGTCTTGAAGTATGAGAACTTGTCCCATGCCCGGATCAGGTGCAGTTACTCACTTTGAAATGGGTTTACAAGGTGAAACTCGATGAGTTAGGCGGAATATTGAAAAACAAAGCTTGACTAGTAGCTCGTGGATACAAGCAATTATTAGGCGTCGACTTTATGGAATCCTTTGCACTTGTTGCCCGTTTGGAAGCTATTAGACTATTCCTCGCTTATGCAGCCCATATGAATATGATCGTCTATCAGATGGATGTGAAGACGGCATTTCTTAATGGTGAAATCAAGGAAGAAGTCTATGTTCAACAGCCGGATGGTTTTGTGAATCCTACTTATCCTAATCATGTGTACAAGCTTAAGAAGGCTCTCTATGGGTTGAAGCAAGCTCCACGCGCATGGTATGATCTATTGTCACAATTCCTCATTACGCAAGGCTTCGCTAAAGGCAAGGTGGATCCCACGCTGTTCATTCAGAAACGAGGTAAAGATATGATTATGGTACAAATATATGTTGATGATATTATATTTGCAGCCTCGACCCAAACTTTATCCGATGAATTTAGGAAACTCATGTCTTCCAAGTTTAAGATGTCAATGATGGGCAAGGTATCGTTCTTCTTAGGTCTTCAGATATCTCATAGTCCCAGAGGCATCTTTATCAATCAATCCAAGTATGCCCTTGAATTGCTAAAGAAGTACAAGATGGAATCTTGCGACCCCGTGGATACTCCAATGGTGGAACGAACTAAGCTTGATGCAGATCCACATGGAGTTGCCGTTGATCCGACACTTTATCGTGGAATGATCGGTACTCTTCTGTATATCACAGCTAGTCGACCTGATCTTCAGTTTGCTATATGTATGTGTGCCAGGTATCAAACTAGACCCACTGAGTTACACTTAGCTACTGTTAAAAGGATCTTTCGATATCTAAAAGGAACCATTAATCGGGGACTTTGGTATTCGAAGGACTCTTCTATTGCACTAATGGCATATGCAGATGCGGATCACGCGGGTTGTCAAGATACAAGACGTAGCACGAGTGGAACTTTGCAATTACTAGGAGATCGACTAATCAGTTGGGCATCGAAAAGGCAGAAAAGTGCTGCAATTTCAAGTACGGAAGCAGAATACATAGCTATGTCCGGTTGCTGTGCTCAAATTCTTTGGATGAGATCGCAATTAACCGACTATGGTCTAGGTTTCAACAAGATTCCGATGTACTGCGACAACAAGAGTGCCATTGCCTTATGCTGCAACAACGTTCAATTCTCCCGGTCGAAGCATATTGACATTCGCTACCACTTCATCAAGGAGCAAGTGGAAAATGGAGTAATAGAGCTTTACTTTGTCCGATCTGAGTATCAATTGGCGGATATTTTCACGAAGGCTTTAGATCGCGCTCGAATTGAATTTTTGGCCGACAAGCTAGGAATGAGAACCTTCTCGCCTGAGACTCTTAAGGAACTAGCAGATGAAGCGAAAGAATAGTGGTGGTAAAACTATTCTCCGTATCCTTGGTGATCATTTGTATATATTGTTTATATTCTTATCCTCAAAAGCAAAATACAAAAATATAAAACCATATAAAAACCATAAAAAATTGAAAAATTACGAAAAATCCAAAAATATTTTAACTTTATTTTTTAAAGGCATGTCTTTTGGTACAATAATATTTACGGCCTTAGAAATGTTGATTAATATCGACATGGCGCCATAAATAGAGTTCGTACAAAAGTTGTAAATATTTCATAAAACATGCCAAAATGGCTTGTAGTTATTTCTGACTGCAACCCGGTTTTCATATTATAGTCAAGTATTTCTTATGAAAGCTTTGGCTCACAACGGGAATTAATTTTCTCGGGCAAGGTTTACTTTAAAACCTTGTAAGGGATCAAGTTTACTTTATAACTTGGTCTAACACAAATATATGTACGTTTCAGTGCATTTATTTGTAAAAACAAGAGAAGTCTTGTTTTCATGAAGTTATCATCTCTACAACCATAGCTATATACATTTGGTATCTACATACTCGACGATGCGACTACTCAAACGGCGACTACAGCTCTTTCAATAGAACACGGGTCAACAATTGAGGGGGAGCAATTGTCAAGCATTCAGAATCTTCGATGCCGAACGTGCCAAGTTCACAAGTTGGTGTCAAGACAACAATACAAATCGTACACGTGGTGACAAGAGATGACTTCAACATGACGAGGCGACCAACATATGCTGACAAGAACCATTTGATAGTCTCATATGATTTTCTCATCCATCAGGTCCAACCTTGTCAATTCTTCTCTAATATGGTGAACATGTGATCATGTTACAAATCGGTGTCATATATCATGCGTTTGATATCATGAAGATAAAACAGACTTGCATTTTTCTTCCCAAAACCTTTGTTAAAACTTCATTAAATCAGTTGATATTAAAAACATCGATTGGGTTAATATTTTTAATATGGGGGAGAAAATGTGATTTAATATGGGATATTATCACAAATGGTTTGACTTAATGTGCTGGCTCATCCCGACATGTGCGAAATGTTTTCGAATATCGTGGCATATGTTAAGGGGGAGCAAAACGGATTTGCATATCAAAATGGATTTTCATGGTGACATATACTTACCCAAAACCCATTTATTTCACGACGATGAAGGTTGTGGTGACATAAGGATGGTAGGATAGGTTAAGTCCAATGATTCTTCCAGACCGGAGGAATCTTCCCAAGGACATTCCATAGCTAGAAATAGTAGTCCTTAGGAAAGATGGAGAAAGATTGTGAACGTAGCTGAATGCCGACCAAGTACTTAAGTTAGCACTGGAACAATCACAACAAGGTGCTAGTTATGACGTATTGGTAAGCATTGAAGGGGTTGAAGAATGAAAAGGAATTATAAAGATAAAGGGTGTAAAGAAAGAAGCCCTCCTTACAACTTTAGGTAGAAACCGGGTCAATACATATGCTATTGAGATCATTGTTAATGATTCTTGATATTGAAGACAGACATCATGGACCCAGTGATGCAATGCACAACCCATCCCAGCTAACTCAGGTATCTCTCAAAAGGTATTTGTTTTAATCACACGGAGACAACACGTTATCTATTGATTTATTCACTCCGAATAAATTGGTATTGAAAAGGTGGCACTCCTCTCCAGCCTCCGATCACTAAAATTCAAAATGCACGATCGAGTCTAGAGCCATTTGAGATCATCAAATATCTCATTAGGACACACTTTCATATTTCCTTGCTTCTTCACACAATGTGAAAAGTAAGAAAGATTTTAAGAGTCCTACGCAAAATCTTCATGATCTTGCCTGAACATCCGAGTAATACGAAAGTATTTACAATGAAGATGGAAATCCTTCTTGAGCGAATATCAAAAAGCTCATGGTAGGTGACTTGTACGATTCTTTATGAATCAAACTTGTGATAACTGGAAAGCAACAGCGGTTTAATTCTTAACTGAATTTAAACACGTTCCAGGCCTCTACGCAATATCTTAGTGATCTTGCCAGAACACTCAGAGTGATACCTTAGTGTTCACATTGATGAGTGGAAATCCTTCTTGTGTTAACCTCAAACAGCACTTGGTAGGTAACTTGCAAGATTCTATACGAATCAAGCTCGTGACAACTGGAAAGCAACGATGGTGCGGTTCTTAATTGAATTTCACTTGTTCCAGGAACATGAATTGACGGCTTCAAATCATGCGGATACTTTTATCCAAATGATTCACTCTTTACGTTCGCAGTCAGCTTTGGACGGTCGAGTAAAGAGAACGGGTTTTCCCGCGAAATCCTGTCAGGAAGTTACTTAATTGAAACTATCCGTCACGGGTACGATATCTAATATCGTCCAACGGTCTTCACCGACCGGAGGTAAAATGCTACCGAATTAGAATGAAATGTTCAAAGCCATTTCGTCCGTGTCTACTTATGTTGCGGCATTTGAAGAAGGTGGCGTTGCGGAATCCAAGAAGAAGTCGTCCCCGCATGCTTATACTTTATGCACTTAATATCTCATCTAATTCAAGAAAGCCTAAAAGTTAAGTCTTCCGCTGTATCGAACTCTGAAGCTTTCAAGAATTACGAAGGTATAAGTATGTGGGACATGGTGTCACGAAGAGGCGAAGATCACAAGTGATGGATGCACGAGATCAAGGCAAGAGATTAATGCTCAAGATTGATATCAAAGATCACATCAGCATGTTCACCAGAAAAGAAAAAGAAAAAGAAAGACGAAGACTACGAGCTCAAGACAAGCATAGTATGCTAGGTTTATTTCATTATTGTAACTTGGGTAATGCCCTTGTTTGGAGTGACCTCCCTTAGGGGGAGATTGTTGGAAATACGTTTTACGTATTAGAAAGGATCGGTCACTCCAACGATAGTCCATGTAATAGCTCGTAGTTTAGTTAACTCTATTTATTTATCAAACAAGAACAAGCCTAGCCTACAACATGTGTAGGCCGGCCCAAAATGTAAGCCCAAGCCCATGATAAGGGCTTGGGTATATAAACCCTCTCCTTTGATGGAGAGGGGTGTAGTTTTCATTATTTTCACATAGTTCCTTTTAACTTTCTCTCTCTAAAGTGTGAAATCCACCATCTATCTATCTCTTTCTCTCTCTAAAAACATAAGCATAGATTTACAATCCTTCAACCGTAGGAATAAGGGGGTCTAAGTGAATAATTGAGCCACATGAGTAAGTGTTAGCTTTACTAACTTATAATAACAATGATCTCATTTTTAAGCTTGGTATGAGGAACGTGAAACTTGAGGGTGATGAATATTCATGACAACAAAGCCCTAACTTAAGTCTTTGATATCTTTCCAAGTTTCTTCTATCAAACAATTTCAAGTAAATAAATAATGTGAAATTGTATATCTTTTTCTTTTGAAACTTTTTCTATCTTTTTAGTTTCCTTAGTGTCGTAGTATGTAATAAGGGCCAAGGTGGGTTAATTATGAGGAAAATGTAAATGTTGCTTTGAAATTAATGCATTGCATGAGGTCATTGCAATGGTCAAGTGTAGGGGATTTAATAAGTGTGAAAACACTTATCCTTTTACCACCTAAAACAAATAAAAACGAGACCAAAACGTGTGTTTAATGTCGTAAAAGTCAGAAGTACGCGTGGTTTGTGTTTTTGTTGTGCTTTAGGACCAAAAGATGAAAAAGGAAGAAAACACGGGATTTCACGGGCTTTTATCGAAGATAAAGACAAAAGATAAGTCAAAAGATCAAAAGTGCAAAAGAACGGAAGTCAAAGGCCTATTCTAAAGAATTATTGAAGAAAAAGACCGAAGATGGAAGTTTAACAAGTCGAAGAACCAAATCTAATAAAAGAAGAAATTAGAAGACGGGTTCAGTTTTATTTATCGACGAATCCCAAGACAAAGTCGAGAATGACAAATTTATTGTCAAGACGAGATGACAAAAGAAAAGAAAGAAGGAGCACATCACTTACCACTCCTCCACTATATAAAGACATTTTTCTTTCATTGTAATAGTTTTAAGTTAGTTTATATTTTAGGTAATTAGGAGTAGGTGTAATCTTTACTTTTCTCTCATTTTCTTTATGCTTTTCATCTTTCTTTAATCTTCCATTGTTAAACCTTTTAATCTTAATCTTTTCATTAAGCTTTTCATTAATCTCATTCTTCCTTTCTTGTTTAAATTAATGTTTTAATTGATTAATCTTGTTAGCTTATTTGTGTTTGTTGCTTATTTGATTAAGTTACTTATTCCTTGTTTTAATTACTTTTGATGTGGTTGATTTAATCTTTCTAGTTTATTGTTCTTATTGCTTATTTAATTGTTTGGCTTATTAAGTTTGGTGGATTTGATTAGCTTAATATTTTTAGATTAGATTTTACTATTTTGCTTATTTGGTGCTTATTAGAGTTTTTATTTGTATTTTGTTTGACTTATTTTAGAAATTAGTTTAGCTTAATTTTTGCTTATTTTCTTTTATTATTTTTGCTTATTTTAGCTTATTTTTGTTCCCGGCTTTTAGGGTCTTATTTGTCTCTTGCGTAGTCTGATTTTTATCTAACTTTCGGAAGAGGGTTTAGGCTATCTTCCCGAAAGTAGAATTTTATATTGCGAAAGTTTGTAGTAATAAATTTTCCTGAAAGTCTTTTAGCATTCTTTTTCCCGAAAGTAGGTTTAATATATATCCCAAAAGTAGCAATTGTATTTCTGAAAGTTTTGTTCTAAATGTTATATATTCCGAAAGTGGCAGCAATTGTTTTTCTTTCCTGCCTAAAAGAATTATCCGAAAGTCAATATCAAATAATGATACCAAAAGTGACATGTTGAATAAACTCCGAAAGTTTTTTTTTTGCATGTTTTTGCGAAAGTTATATTAAGTTTTTACGAAAGTTTGCAATTATTAGATGTTTTTAACATGTGTTCGTGTGAACACAAAATATACCGAAGGTGGTTTTGGGTTGTGAAAGTGACCTTCAATCTTAAAGTGGTAGTGTAAAATAACCCAATTTATTCCGAAAGTCATTTTTTATTTTTATCCGAAAGTCAGTTTAGTATATTTATCCTAAAGTCAGCTTTATTTCATTATCGTATTCTAGTTTTTTTTATCCGAAAGTCATTTTAATTTTTATCCGAAAGTTTTGTTATAGCATTTAGTTTTAGCATTTTAGTTTTATTCCCGAAAGTTTTTAATTTTAATTTTTATCCAAAAGTTGTTTTTATTTTAATTTTATTCCGAAAGTTTATTTAATTTTAAATCAAAAAATTTTATTTTGATTTTTATTTTGATTTATATTTTTATATTTCAATATTTATTTTTCTTTTAATTCTGAATTCTATTTTTGCTATTTTTTATTACTTTTTTTAAGTTTAGGTTTGTCTATTTTTTTATATATTTTGTCTCGTTTTACATTTTGTCAAGTTTTATTTTTTAAGTAGTTATAAATTACCAAATTTTCTTTTATCCACCAAAAACGACTGAGTCTACTCTAACCGGAGATCAATTCGATTAGACATCGTGAATAGACCAACTAAGATCAATTTTCTTATTTAAAAATGGTTATTAGAGACACTACTTGTATGGAACCAAGTGTGTGGTGTTCACTGACCATAAGAGTCTGCAACATATTTTGGATCAAAAGGAATTAAATATGAGACAAAGGAGATGGGTAGAATTGCTGAGTGACTATGACTGCGAGATTCGTTACGACCCTGGTAAAGCGAATGTGGTAGCTGATGCACTTAGTAGAAAGGAAACAGAGAAGTCTTTAAGAGTTAGAGCTTTGGTAATTATGGAAAGTGTTGATTTGACAGAAATGATATTGAAAGCCCAAGCTAATCGTTTAAAGGAAGAGAATGTTGAGGCAGAAAATCTGGGTAGATTGTTGAAACCGTTGTCAGTAAGGCTGAATGGAATGAGATATTTTGAGAATAGGATTTGGTTGCCATTGTGTCCGTCTAAGGAAGGTGCTTTAGGATTGCAAGATTTAGTGAAGTATTCAATACATCCTGGATCGGCCAAGATGTATCAAGACCCTAAGAAAGTATATTGGTGCCGAATATGAAAGCAGATATAGCCATGTATGTTAATAAGTGTTTAACTTGTGCGAAGGTAAAGGTTGAACATATAAAGCCATTTGGATTATTGGTGCAACCTGAAATTCCTGACTAGAAATGGGAGAAAATTATTATGGATTTTGTGACAGGTTTGCCAAGGACTTCTAGTGGTTGTGATATGATATGAGTGATTGTAGATAGATTGACTAAGTCTGTTCACTTTTTACCAATGAAGTAGACCTACAGTATGGAAAGATTGACGAAGGTGTATGTGAAGGAGATTGTTTGTCGACATGGTGTGCCTTTGTCGATAATTTCAGATCGTGATAGTAGGTTTACCTCAGAGTTTTGGAAATCTCTATAGAAAGCAATGGGAACGGAGTTAGGTTTGCGTAGAGCATATCATCCCGAAACTGATGGACAAAGTGAAAGGACGATTCAAACATTAGAAGATATGCTTCGAGCGTGTGTGATTAATTTTGGAAATAGTTGGGATAGACATTTGCCATTGGTGGAGTTTTCGTATAATAATAGTTATCATGCTAGTATTAAAGCCGCACCATTTGAAGATTTGTGTGGACGTAAGTGTAGATCTCCAGTTTGTTGGAGTGATGTAGGAGAAAGTCAGTTAACTGGACCTGAAATGATTTTTGAGACAACTGAGAAGATTGTGCAAATTAAGAAGCGTTTGTTATCTGCCAGAAGTAGACAAAAGAGTTATGCTGATAACAGGAGGAAACCGTTAGAATTTGAAGTAGGAGACATGGTTATGATGAAGGTATCACCATGGAAAGGAGTTATTCATTTTAGAAAGAGAGGAAAGTTGAGCCCGGGATATATTGGACCTTTTAAGATTATTCAAAGGATTGGATTGGTTGCTTATAAGTTAGAATTGCCGGATGAACTTAGGGATATTCATAACACTTTTCATGTGTCTAATCTAAAGAAGTGTTTAGCAGAAAAGGATTTGCTGATTCCATTGGAGGAAATTCAACTTTATGATAAGTTTCATTTTATAGAGGAACCTATAAAATTGTGGATATAGAAGTTAAAAGATTGAAGCATAGTAAGATTCTGATTGTGAAAGTGTGATGGAATTCTAGACGTGGACCTAAGTTTACCTAGGAACGTGAGGACTTCTTTAAGGATAATTATCCTCATTTTTTTAGAGAGGTAAGCGATGGGAGGTCCTCTCTTTAAGAAGGAGGGGATGTGATAACCTAAAACCGAGGTCATTGCCTAATCTTATCTTACGACTATTTTTGAAATTTTTGATGAGCTTGAATTATTTTTGTTTTTGATGGTTTAAGTTTAAACCAATGTTAGGAGACTTATATTTTGTATTTAATAAGTATAAGGAGTATTAGCAAGCGTGATGTCGACGAATGCCCAATATTTTACGTTTTATTGTCGATTGTTCGATGTTTGTCGTTTTTGATGTTTTCTTTTTAATGACGTGTTAAGTCGAGTCGGGAGACGATATTATTATATTTGTGATACGTTTTAACTTTTGAGAAGTATTTATATGAAACCCGAGCCTCGTGAATACTTTCAAAATTAACTAATAGTCATTTCCCGCTTTTTAATTAACTATTTTCATTTTGGACCACAACTATGCTAAATTGACAAAACTGGCCCTTCCATCACCATATATAAACATTAACCTCACCTAACTTCGCAGACACATGCAAAGTTACAACCAAACTCATCCCTCTTCCACTCTCTTTTTCAAGCCGAGACCTACACCACCACCAAAACACAATTTCAACTTGATTCTACTTTGATCTAGCCAAAGCCAAAACAAGACCACATATTAGATTTCAAAGGTGATTCTAGTGATAATCATGCACGTATCATGTTGTTTTTGTAAAGAAGTTGATTTTGATTTTTGGGTTTTTATTTTTATTATTACTACAAGTGTTAGGATTAAAATATGTTGATATTAGGGGTTTAGGATGATGAGAAAAATGGTTAAATTTGATCAAAAGTGTGATTTTGTGTAAGATTTTAGAAGGTAAATTAGGGCAGTGGGTTCAAGTCTATTATTAGATGCCTTATGTTTTAAAAATGGTTAAACTAATAAGATAGAGTTATGGAGATTTTGATTATCTTCGTTTTGGCATAAATTCGATCTTCTAACTCCAAACGAGCGTGAAGTTATGATAGTTTGATTATTCGTGTACCGGGAGACGAGTATCGGCATAATATGTAGTTGTTGTCGATATTTGGATCAAATCTCAGGGACTATATAATGAGTTTTGAAATGATTCAAGGTCTGTTTTAAAGATGCAAACCCTAGGTTGTGAGTCTATTTTCAAACCTAAGTGTCGGTTTTGTAAATGGAGTCGTTTATAGAAGTTAAAATGGTTATATGAATCGATGACGTAAACTGTCTGGTTTTTGTGAAGCAAAGATGTGTCGGGCAGGGAGTCTTAAAAGTAAAATCTTTTGATAAACCTTTTGGAGGACTTTCTATAGATAGTAAGGGAGTTCCTCGAGTCATTTCATAAACTTTTGACGTGTCTAAGTGAAAGTCCCTAATCGATGCTAGAGTCACTTAACTTAACTAATCAACACAAGTAAATACTTTTCAAACGTAATACTTAATATTTTATAATAAGGAATTACAAGTGTTATGGATAACACCGTTTGATGACAATGTGTTGTGCACACTTTGAACAACTAAATAACCTAACTTATGAACACAGTCACAGCTGTTTGATTCAATAAGTTCTAAGCATTAATGTGTGAATATTCTCAAAGTGTTGAACATTAATGCTTGGCTACACCTCCTATTTATAGTGATACGAGGTTGACCTAAGTACTAGTTGATGGTGACTACACAAGACATTCACTTTTCAGACATCTGTCACAAGATGCTCTTCTATTCTTGGTAGTCTGCCACAATGCTTTAGGGAAACAGAGCTTGACACAGTTTCCTTTTTCTTCATAGTCTCGTACACACAAATGGCATGACCAAAGTGTGCTGAGTGTTAACGGGGTATTGCCACCCCTGTTAACCCTCAACCCCTCAGAGTCCCTGATCATCTTGGCTGTTATCCATCACAGCCAATGAGTATGTCTTCAAGTAATCTTCGAATTCCTTGACAATGTCTCTGACATGGACTCCTATGAGGTTGCTCACAGAGAATTGGATCTCTGTGAGTCTTGTGATACTTGCCTGCCTCCTAGGCACAGGCAAGTAACTATCTAAGAGCTTAATTTGTGTTTAAATCTATGATACAGGGAATCTAACAAACGTAGATTCCCAACAATCTCCCCTATTTAAACATAAATACAACTAGATCTATCTAAGTTAAGGTGAGTGAGATAACAACTTCTTCTTACTCATAACAGATCTAAACAAACATACCTCATGATTTTATTCATACGTAAAGAAAATTGAAAGTACAATACAAAAGTGAAATAAAATGTGAAGGTAAAATTTAGCTGTGAAATTCTTCAATAGTCATCATTTTTTATCTTTTCTTCAGCTTCAGCTATGTCTGTTCTTAGTATCCAATTCTGCCTGCAAAGCTTATGCAAAAACCTTAGAATACTCTAATTTAATCTTGAGCGTCTTTTTAAGACAAATCAGCTGAATTGTTGATGCTAAGCCAAGCTCATCTTCTCTTTGGAATGCATACTGGCAAGCTCTGTTCATGAAAGCCATACCTCTTTCAGGCTTTGTGTAGGTCTGGCCATCAATAGGACCAATGATTCCATTTGGTAGTATCAAATCCCTGTGCATTCCATCCACTTGAACATCATCTGTGACGAAGGTTTCCTTAACAAGTTGAGTCATCCTTCTTCTTTTCTTGCCAGACTTTAGGGGTTCTTGTTCAAACAGCTGTGGTGGGGGATCTATTTTGAGCTTGGTTGTTGTTTCTTTAACCCAGTTAAACTTAGCTTTCAAGGTCTTAAGAAGAGTAAAATTAGCCTGACCAGTTCTTTTAGCAGCCAAGGCTTCAAGTTTAAACCATTCAGATAACCCAAGTTTCTTTAATCTAAAGTCATCAAAGACATCTATATTCCCCTGTTGGTTATCTCTCCACAAAATCATTTGTGGTAGGTTGGTGGACTTGTGAATGGTGTATTTGAACTTGGTGATCTTTCCAGGTGCATACATGTTGTTGACGCATGCATCATAATCAGTTTTCACCTTTTTTAGTGCCTCTGTGCGTTTAGCTTCCATTTCCCTCAACCTTTGTCTTTGCTTCTCCCTTTCAGGTGGAGTCATCTTCCTCAGATTTTCCTCATTAAGCTCCTTGGCTTTCTTGATTTCATTTAGTCTCTTGAATTCAACAACCTTTTTCTCAATCTCTTCAGGTGTTAAAGGATTCTCATTATAAGGTTTGAAGTTTGAAAATTGGGATAGGTCTGTGGTTGATCCTCCTGTCTCTAGCATCGGATCTATCTTCTTTAGTTTGGCGTTTGTGTCTACCATAACTATTTCCTTTCGTTTCTTCGAGAAAGAGGATGCCTCACTCGTGTTTTTCAGCTCCTCAGCTCTTTTGATGAATGCTTACTGAGCTTGAGTTTGTATTGCCTTGGGTAGGGAGCTTCAGTGAACTTTAGTTTCTTGGCAGCTGGTTCACCATCATCCACAGACTCGCTGGTGTTAACCAGAGTCAGGGACTTTGATGAATCAACTCCATCATTATTCTGTTGCTCTCCCTTACTTTCATCCTCATCATCGGGTATGATTACAGGTGTGATGACTTGGAGAGGGACAGGTGAAGAAATAGTGTTATCAGCAGAGGTTGAGCCCTTTTTGGCAGATTCAAGGTTAAGTACCTTTTCCTTCTCCCCCTCACGTTCAGCCTGTCGCTTCAGACATTTGGATGAACGTGCCTGAAAGTTCCTTGCAATCTGTTCAACAGAGGCATCCATATCACGTTGCCTGGTCCTTGAAGCCCTGGCAATCTTCAGCAGGAGGTTGCAATTGCCATTTGTGTTGCGATGAACACGATCAATGATGAAGTTTATGTGACGAAGTTGCCTGCTAAGAACAGCTTCAAACTCTCTATGCATGGTCAACTCATGAGCATTAAAAAGGACAGGGACATCTGTTACAATAGCATCCTTGATCCTTGTGGACAAATGACTAAGTCCTTGGGACACTCCTTTTCTTGCACCATCTTTGATTGGTTCGGTGACTGCATCCCTAACCGCCTGATTGATGATCCCTGGAAAGGTGACAGTGAAATTATGCATCTCAGATTTGATGACATCCAGCTTTCTTGACAGGCGCTCCATATCTGACTGATGATGAACAGGCTTAAGATTATGGATGTTCAGGCTTTGGTGTGCATAATCATCCTCCCTTGGCAAAAGATCAAAGTTGCTTTGGGCAGGATGATCAAACATAAGGAACTCAGCTGTCGGATCATAAGCAGGTCTTTGGAAGACTGTAGTGGCTAAGGTAGCAGAGGTGGGAGTTGCTACAGCTTCCTTGGGAGGAGGAGTGGTATCATCAGCTGGTTTGGACACAGCTATTTCCTTCGGAGGAGACTGAGATTGTTGGTCATCATCTTCTTCATCGTCCTCCTCCTCAAACATCCCCTCAGGGAGAATCTCGTCCTTAGGCATAGTTTCAGGTTCAGAGAAATCATCAACTAATGAAAGCACTTCTTCTTCTTCAATATCAAGCAGGGACTCTTCTTCATTTAGCTGATCCTGAATGATTGTATCAGCTTCTTTGTCTGGCTGCTCCAGGGATTCAGTGTTTGGCTATACAATATCAGCCTGTAAATTGTTTCAGATTAGTAACAGGGAATTAAAGAAGGGGAATGGTCGCCATTTCGCTGTCCCAGAGAGGCTGAGGGTGATTACTCAGCCACTCCAAAGGATAAATCCTTGGGATTCTTTTAAGGGTGAAAAGTATGAGGTTAATGATCGCCATTCGCTGCCCCTAGGAAAGTTGAGTGTGATTATTCAGCCCCCCAAAAAGGTTAAAACCTTTGGGACTCTTTTGATTGTGAAACATATGTTGTTAAGGATCACCATTCGCTGCCCCTAGGAAGGCTGAGGGTGATTATTCAGCCCCCCCAAAAGGTTAAGAAACCTTTGGGACTCTTTTAAGGATGAAACATATGTGGGTAAAGATCGCCTGTTACGCTGCCCCTAGGAAAGTTGAGGGTGATGATTCAACTCCCCCTAAAAGGATAAATCCTTTGGGATTCTTTTAAGTGTGAAAAAGATATAGGTTAAGATCGTCTTATTACGCTGTCCCTAGAAGAGCTGAGGATGATTATTCAGCTCCCCTAAAAGTAAAACTTTTGGGATTCTTTTTCTGAGGCAACCAAGAGGCTGTGTGAGGTACAGCTGATCAAGGTCGAGACATATATGTATTCAGGTAGTTGTTTTCCTTAATACTGTCTAGAGGGTGCAGGGTCATCAGGGTGCTTTATAAACACAAATGAATCATTCCCTGGTACATAGACAGGGTGTATAGAAGTCTTAAAGAGTTCTAAGCGCATACAATGACTTCTATGGGTCGAGGATTACCCTAACTTCACCACTCTCACCTACAGACATTTGAGAGTGGCTGCTTGTGGACCTCTAAAAATTAACACTGATTAGCTATGCGATATCAGCAGAATCTGGCTGGTTCCTTGTTGTCTCGGCTGACATCGAGACACTAGACCCTTGTTGTTGGTCAGCTGAAGTCTCTGATTCCACAGGAGTCTCTGGAACAGAGGAGGTTGCGAGGTTCACATTCTTCTTTCCACTGGCCTTTGCAACAGTTTTGGTGTGGGAAGAAGATGGGTTTTTCTTCTTCTTTGGTTGTTGGCCAGTTGTTGCCTTGGACGTCGTGGTGTGCTACCCAGAGGTCAAAGACGTAGACTTGCCAGACACACTAGAGGTATTCACCTTCTCAGATGAAGGGAGCAATGACTTCTCAACAGAGGGTTGTTTGTGTGCTATGTTCAGCATGTGAGAGGTGACAGGGACATCTTCAGCTCCAATCTCCTTGTAAATGGCGTACCAGTGATGCGATAGGGCTTCAGAGAAGTGAGAGCAGAGTTGTGATAGTTGTTACCCAATAGGATTTCGAAGATGAGAGATAGAAAGCAAACGTAGCATATGTTTTTCTCCCTGACCTGGTTTCGTCCCTTCAACTGTTCTACTAGGTTGGAGAATAGAAGACTTCTTACATCAACATATGTGCCCTAGATCAGCCCATAAGCAATTGATTGGTGGTTGAAGGACATTTGATCTTGGGATCCCTGCATTCCTCCTAGGGATTTGACTATGTGAGTGAAGAGGACACGCCACATAGGGGAAAAATACTTGATCTTCAAAGGAGACTTGGAGAGAACCTCAGCGGGTGTAAGAGCAGGGTTTACATCATGAGAGGGTTTAAGTGTGGCAAGGGCGTCCTTAACAACCTTTTTGTCAACCACCTTCAGGCATTCATCTCCATGTCTTAACCCAGCCACACTTGCAAAGTCTTTTAGTGAGAAGGCAAAGGGGTGTTCGTTGCATGAGAGGATAAAGGTAATGGTGTCATCAACAACTTCAGTAGAATACCAGAATTCCCTAAGGTATTCTTGGTAGAAAACAGTTGGGGACTTTGTGAGTGCTTAACTTGCATCACAATTTTTCATGAAGTTTACCAGATCTGAGTAGGATTCGTTGGGAGCCTTGATCCATCCAATGAAGTTGTTCGATGCAAGGATGCTTTCATTAAGTTCAAAGTTGACGTTTGTTGCCTTGGGAACTAGGAATGCCATGGATTCAAGGTTGAAGAAAAGCGAAAATGGAGGATGGGTTTAGAGAGAGAAAGCTTAGAGAGAGAGAGATGATATTATGAAATGAGAATGGTGGTAGGTGAGGAGAGACGTGAGGCAATATATATATTCAAATGTGAAAACAGTTATTCAACCGCATTTAATGCATAGAGGGAAAATGACTGCACATGTGTGTCCCTTGACCTTTCAAAAACTATTTGTCTCCTCGTTATTCGGAAAATAAATGATTAAATATTAAGAATGTTTTTGAGCATTTACTTGGAAAGTAACTACCTAGTTTCATGTGAAAAACATTTAATATTGAATCAGACATTTAATGAACATATTTATTATCAAGCCACATGCTTTGAGATATTGAGCATCCCTAGCTCAGCAACTAGCCTGTTGAACGAAGGTTCAGCCAAAGGCTTTGTGAAAATATCAGCTAGTTGCAGCTCAGTGGGAACAAAGTGCAGCTCAATATCTCCCTCCATTATGTGATCCCTGATAAAGTGATACCTGATATCAATGTGTTTGGTACGAGAGTGAAGAATAGGGTTGTTGGAGATGGCGATGGCGCTGGTGTTGTCACAAAAGATTGGCACTTTGTCATATAAGATCTCATAGTCAGCCAATTGACTTTTTATCCAGAGCACCTGAGCACAACAGCTGGCAGCAACGACATATTCTCCTTCAGCTCATACATGGCCACAGAGTTTTGCTTCTTAGCACTCCATCCAACCAATTTTCCTCCTTGGATTTGACAGCTACCTGAGGTGCTTCTCCTGTCAATACAGCATCCAGCATAGTCTGAATCTGAATAGGCCTTGAGATCAAAACTTGATTCCTTGGGATACCATAGACCTAGGGAGGGTGTTCCTTTGAGATACCTGAAAATTTTCTTAACAGCCACTAGATGGGATTCTTTTAGGTTAGCTTGGTACCTTGCACAGAGACATGTGGAGAATTGGATATCAGGACGACTAGCTGTTAAATACATGAGTGACCCAATCATGCCTCTATATAAAGTGTCATTAACAGAGACCCTTGACTCATCAGGACCCAATTTGTTGGGTGGAAGCATGGGGCATTTCACTGATGCACAATCAGCTAAGTCATATTTTTAAGTAAATCTTTAACATACTTTTCTTGACAAATTGAAATTCCCTTAGGACATTGTTTGATTTGAAAACCCAAAAAGTAAGTTAATTCACCCATCATACTCATCTCATATTTCTTGGTCATTAATTTAGCAAAACGTTTACTAAGATTAACATTAGTTGACCCAAAGATGATATCATCCACATAAATCTGCACAATGATGAAATCACTCTTATCCTTGAAGGTGAAGAGTGTTTTATCAATAGAACCCCTGACAAATTTGTTTTCAGTTAAGAAATTAGAAAGAGTTTCATACCATGCTCTTGGAGCTTGTTTCAGCCCATACATGGCTTTGTGTAATCTGTACACATGATTGGGAAACTCGATGTTCTCGAATCCTTCAGGTTGTTCAATATATACTTCCTCAGCCAAATCTCCATTAGGGAAGGCACTCTTAACATCCATCTGATACACAGTGAAGTTCATATAAGCAGCATAAGCAAGGAAGATTCTGATGGCCTCAAGTCTTGCCACAGGAGCAAATGTTTCATCATAATCAATTCCTTCAGTCTGTGTATACCCTTGTGCTACCAGCCTGGCCTTGTTTCTGATGATGTTTCCAATTTCATCCATCTTATTTCTATAGATCCATCTAGTGCCTGTGATGTTCTTACCAGGTGGAGCTGGCACTAGCGTCCATACTTTGTTCCTTTTGAACTGATAATTTCATCCTGCATTGCTGCTACCCACCCATCTTCTACAAGAGCCTCAGCTACTCTCTTAGGTTCAATTTGAGAGAGAAATTCAGCAAAGAGACATTTGTTGGCTGAGGCAGACTCTGAGTCATGAATTCGCTGTCTAGTAGTAACCCCTGCATTAGGTTCCCCAATGATGTTGACAAGAAGAATGTGTTGATCTCTTGACCACTTAGTTTGAGGAGCTGGGGAATCAGGGACAATTGTGGGGGCAACTAGTACTAATTGAGTTTCATCCTGCTGACTTGGAGGGCTTTCTTCAAAGATGACTTCAGTGTCTGAGTCTACTTCAGCCATATCAAGGGGTACAATTTCATTATCAGCAGGAGATTCTTCAAGGGTTTGAAGAATTGGTGAGTCATCTATAGCAGTTGAGGAAGAAGGACTACAAGAAGGTTGTGGTTCTTCTTCATCAAGTTCCTGAGAGGTAGGAACTTCAATGTTGTGTGTAGACAGAGGGTCAAAAGTAGGAACATAAGGAGTGAGATTGTTGGAGTGATGATGGCGATGACAGGCAGGTCTTGGTTCTAAGAATTCATCACTTGGGAATGACACATTCTCATTAAAATAAATTTCATCACCCTCTGTTCCAGTTCTCTGTATGACATCGTCATCTTCATTAAATCTGACATGAAAGGTTTCTTCTACTTCTTGTCTTCTGGTGTTGAATACTCTGAAGGCTTTGGCTGTTGGAGAGTATCCCAAGAAGAAACCATCATCAGCTTTTTCATCAAATTTTCCAAGTTTATCCCTATAGTTATAAATGAACACAGGGCATCCAAAAACATGGAAATAGCTGACATCTAGAGCTCTGTTTCTGAAAACTTCATAGGAAGTTTTACCATGTCTTTTGACAATGATTGATCTATTTTGGGTATAGCAGGCAGTGTGAACAACTTCTCCCCAAAATTGCTTTGGTAAAGCTGCACCATTTAACATAGTTTTGGCTGCTTCAATCAAAGTCTTGTTTCTTCTTTCAGCCACACCATTTTGTTCAGGGGTGCCAGCTGATGAGAATTTTTGTGATATTCCCTTTTCATCATAAAAAGATTCAAGTTGATGATTCTTGAATTCAGAACCATTATCACTTCTTAGAGCTTTGACTCTAACATCATTCATATTTTCAACCTGTCTGATGAAGGACATGATGGTATCAGCTGCATCACTTTTCCTTCTGAGGAAGAAAACCCATGTATACCTTGAAAACTCATCAACTATGACCAAGGTGTATTTGTTGTGATTAATGGTCTGAGGTTTGACAGGTCTAAAAAAATCCAAGTGAAGGAGATGTAAGCACTTGTCAATAGAAAATGATTGCCTGGTCTTAAAAGAAGACCTGTGATGCTTTCCCTTGACACAGGCTGAACAAGTCTTGTCTTTATAAAACATCACTGAAGGTAGACCAGCAACCAGGTTTTGTGTGGCTATCTTGTTGATGTTCTTGAAGTTGAGATGAGACAGTCTTTTGTGCCACAGCCAATTGACACTTTCAGAGGCTTTAGCTAGAAAATAATTTGAGCTGTCTTCAGAGCAAACATCCATGTTGATGACATATACATCTCTCCTTCTTGGTGCAATAAGCACTACATCATTGTTCTTGTTGAATATGGTTCCCTGAGTCTTAGTAAACAAAACCTTGTAGTCAGCATCACACAATTGGCTGATGCTAATGAGATTGTGTTTAAGACCATTCACATATGCAACCCTTGTAAAAGTTATCCCATTGCAGTTCACTAAGCCGTATCCCTCTGTGTCGCCTAGAGAATTATCCCCAAACACCACTTTAGGATCTGGCTCCTTTGAGTATCTGTGCAGGTATTCTCGAATCCCTGTCATGTGTCTAGAACCGCCACTGTCTAGATACCATAACGGTTCCTTAAGATGTTTCTGCACAAATACATAGAAACAAGTTAGTTCCTATGGTGAACCCACTTTCCAGTGGGTTCCCTGAATTGCTGATTAGCAACTCTTGAGTTCCTGTAGAACTTTTGGCGATGGGAAGGAAAATTAGATGTCTCATGGGTGAAACTTCCACAGATATCACATCCAGGGAAGTCACCACACTCATCTGAGTGATGGTCTGTGAATCCGCAGAATTTACAGGGAGGATACGGTCTGTAGTTCCCTAGTTGTCTCTTAGAACCCTGTTGTCTTTCCCTAGAAGGTGTTTGAGCTCTCTTAACAGCCATTTGTCTATCATGATCTAAGGTCATGTGATGAGAGTTTTTACAGATATTACAATAAGGTTTGACTAACCTTTCACACTTGGGTTCACCTAGAACAGACTTAGGTTCACGAGAAGTAGAGCATTCAGCAGAAGGCTTAATGTGTTGTTTTAAGAGTTCTACTTCTTTCATCAATGACAACAGGCGTTCTTCAGTTGAGGAATCAACTTTGTTCACAGATTTTGTTGAGACATGCTTAAATGCAACTTGCTTAACAGATTTTTTTGCAGGTACAGAAAATATTTTAGCTGGAGGTTTCTCAACATCTGTTTTAGGTTCACCCTTAGCTCCTCTAGAGGAACTGCTGGGTTCAACTCCTGAGAGTTTGGGTAATGGTGGTAATTCAGCCACATCTTCAGAGACAGGGTCATCAGTCAAAATGGGATCTGACATATGAATTGTCTCTATAGATTTAAAAACAATCTCTTTGGGTTTGGTGAGAATTTTCAGCTTATTTTTCTTAGCAGAGACATACCTTTTAATATCAACAGGCAGTTCATCATTAAGCAATTGATCTATAGTGAACCTACTGCACATCCATTTTTCAATAACCTTGTTTAATTCAGAGACTTGATCATTTAAGGCACAATTCTTCAAGGTTAACCTATTGACTTCGTTTTGAAGGGATATTTTTTCTAAATTAACTCGTTTGAGAGTTTCACATTCAAACTTAGCATTTAATAGATCATTTTTAATAGAGGGAAACTTATCAATCAAGTTCTTTCTTTGTTCCTCAACAAAGTGCAAATAAACAATGGTGTAATCAAGGACATGTTTGCGTTCATCACTATCAGACATAGATAAAAGCCTGTGTACCTTTTTCATTGTGATGTCAACCCATTGTCCTAATCTTGCATCACCTTTCCCAACAGCTGGTTCATCCTCAGCTATAGCCATGAAAGCCCTGACTCTAGTAGTATCTTCCTCATCTGAAGTCAGCGACTCATCATTCCAATCATATGCTTCAGCTACCAACCCTTTGTCTGTCTTTTTATCACCTCCTTTCTTCTTAGACAGAGCTTCAAGCTTCAAATTCATCTATTCTAACTCAGCTTTAAGCGCCTAATACTTGTTCTTGTAATCCTTCTTCTCATTGTTTGATGAGTTGAATTGGTGAGATGAGTTGTTGTGTTGTGATTTGAACTTGTAAGGTTTGGTGGAAGATGATGGATAGGAAGGTGAGGATGTCTTGGTGGAAGGACAGTCTTTTGGAAGTGTCCAAGTTTTCCACAGGCAAAGCAAGTTTCTTTTGATCTGTCGGTTTGTTTGCTAGCTGATCCTATTCTCCCTGATCTTTTATAGAATCTTCTTTGATTGGCTAGCAAGGCTCTTTAATGAAATTCAGCATTAAGGTCTGTCAAGAACTCTTGGCTGCTGTGTGTGTCTTCTTCAACATCAGAGTCGCTGTCATGAGGGTGTGGGTAGAGATCAAGGCTTTGGAAGTTTCTCCTTGAACTACAAATCTTTCTGTCTCTGATTTGTATATAGTATCAATCATCCCTTCTTCATAATTGTACTTTCTATAAAGCTGAGCTAAGGTGTCATTCTTGATTGAGTTATTGGCTCTCTGAGTCTAATTCATACTCACCCATTTTCTTGGAAGGCTGTTGATAAATGTGGCATTAATCTCAGCTTGACCAATGGTGACATCATTCATAGCTAGGTCATTGAGAAGAATCTTCAGCCTTGTATATGTTTGTTGATCCTTTTCAACTTCAAGTGCCTTGAAAGCATTGAACTGAAGTCTGAGTGCCTGAATCTTGGTTTCTTTGGTTTTAGAGGGTCCTTCATGACCAAGGATAAGGTCTGTCCACATTTGTTTGGCTGTGGGACACTGAATGACAGACTTCATGATGTGTTTGGGAAGACAGGATATGATGATGCTTTTGAGACGTTTATCTTGGTTTGCCAATTTCCTATCAGCTAGAGTCCATTGTTTGAGAGGTTTGGGAAGAGGGTTATCATCGGTAGAGGTAAGCGCCATGGGAACATAAGGACCATTTTCTAGAATTTCTAGAAGAAATGGTTCAAGTCCATCGAGATACACGAGGAATTGACTCTTCCAACTAGCAAAATCTTCTTCATCAAAGACTAGTACGCTGGTGACATGTGATCCGCCTCTTGAGTCAAGGAGTTGAGGTAGATCATCTTCATTAGGAGGTGGAGGAGTGAGTCTAGGTGAAGTTGGTGGTTCATTGTTTTTGTTGTTCCCAGAAGACGATGGTGGAGGATTGGTTGTTTCCGGCATGGTGGATCTTGATTATAAAACTTAGAACGATGTTTCTTGAAGGTTTTAATATCAAACACCGCTCTGATAGCAATTGAAAGTCCCTAATAAATGCTAGAAACACTTAACTTAACTAATCAACACAAGTAAATACTTTTCAAACGTAATACTTATTATTGTATAATAAAGAATTACAAGTGTTATGGATAACACCATTTGATGACAATGTGTTGTGCACACTTTGAACAACTAAATAACCTAACTTATAAATACAGTCAAAGCTGTTTGATTCAATAAGTTCTAAGCATTAATGTGTGAATATTCTCAAAGTGTTGAACATTAATGCTTGGCTACACATCCTATTTATAGTGATACGAGGTTGACCTAAGTACTAGTTGATGGTGACTACACAAGACATTCACTTTTCAGAAATCTGTCACAAGATGCTCTTCTATTCTTGGTAGTCTGTCACAATGCTTTAGGGAAACTGAGCTTGACACAGTTTCCTTTTTCTTCATAGTCTCGTACACACAAATGGCATGACCAAAGTGTGTTGAGTGTTAACAGGGTATTGCCACCCCTATTACCCCTCAACCCCTAAGAGTCCCTGATACATCTTGGCTGTTATCCATCACAGCCAATGAGTATGTCTTCAAGTAATCTTCGACTTCCTTGACAATGTCTCTGACATGGACTCCTCTGAGGTTGCTCACAGAGACTTGGATCTCTGTGAGTCTTGCGATACTTTCCTGCCTCCTAGGCACAGGAAAGTGACTATCTAACAGCTTAATTTGTGTTTAAATCTATGATACAGGGAATCTAACAAACTTAGATTCCCAACACTAAGTGGGGTAAATGAGCTAGTACATTTGGTATGTGCCGGCAGATTTTTATCGAGAGTATAGAGTAATAAAGTAAATGTGTAGAAGAGTATAATAGTATCACTTGTATTTTTTTATTTTGGGTTTGTCGTGATTTTATGATTTGAGTTTGACGTTATTATGTATGGTTTACTACTCGAGTCTATTATTAATGAACGCGCCTTATTTAATAGGTTGCGGTTCTCGTGTTTGAAGGGCATCACTTATCATCAACGATCATCTCGCTAGGTCTCTTATACTAAGGTGAGTCTGTAGTCTTGCTTTCATGCTAGCTACTAAATGTTTTAATACCCCCGAGGGGGATACATGCTATTTGAAAATAAATGAACACAAGTCATGATTGATAGTTTGGACCCGAATGTTGCCTATTGTTGCTTTGAATTGTATTGAGTACCTTGTTGCTAAAGACCCTAATTTCATGTACCGTTAACTATGTTCTGACTTGATGTTGTGAGTTGGGAATAGCCGCTTATTCAAATGGTAGTACTACGGGGTTAACCACCCTATCTGAGACCAGGACTTTACGTTGAGTAACCTCTGGGAAGGATAATTTACGAGAATGAGTTTTGGGTATATATCTAGCAACTAATACCCTAGAGGGGTAATGATTTTATCTAGTCATGCTGGCATTTGGCGTGGTTGACTAATTGGTTAAAGGGTCGGTGTCATGAGCTTAAATACAATTGTATAGCTTCGACTATAAGATGAGATGCCTTGATATAGATTGTGTGTACGACAATTCTGTAAAATGATTATGATTGATTTTTACTCTTGTGTTCAAATGTCATTTGTTAAACCTATGGACTCGCTCAAAATTATTGTTGACTCATTTAAGCATGTGTTTGAGGTAATCGAAGGTGATTGATGACGGAGCAAAGTTGTGGATGTTGTGGATGTTGTGGGTTAGCTTTTGAAGTCTAGTGGTCTAAAACATTTTCTTTCCGTTGATCAATTTGTCTAATGTTTGTATACTCTACTAAAACTTATGGTTTGATGGTCGAGATCCGTGGGGGACTAAACGCTTTACTCTAATGTATTTTTGGTACATTATGGGATGAAAATTATGTTTTAGACAATGTCTGAAATCTTATTTATATTGTATGTGTAAACGTCTCATTTTGAGTCGTTCAATATACCTTGTGTGATGATACTTGTGTTTAGCACCCAATTGTGTATTTCCGCTGCGCAATGTAAATTGGGGGTGTTAAAATAGTAGCTCGCGGAGTAAACCACAAGTACCATTAGCTAGTCGGTCGGGACGTCTATAGACCCGTGTTTTAAGTATTATAAACCGAGGTCGTTTGATGGGTTATAATCGTGTTCAAAGTAAGGGTCGTGAAACTGTTTTTAAACATTACGGGTCTATCACGTCAGTTTTGACCTCGTCTACGATTCTCGATAGTGACTTTCGGGTCGAACCGAATGTATGCCCGTGAATGGCCGTCTACAACTTCTGTCATGTGACCGTTTCGGGGCAAGGTCGTTTGAGGGTTAAAAAGGGTCGTAAAAAGTTTGGGTTGCAACTGTGATATAGCAAAAAAAATCAATTCTCATGTTTAATGTTTTCACTATTCCGCTCCTAAAGGGGTGTTTTCAAATGCTTGTTCTCAGCTCAATAGTCGATCATTTTAATTATTACTTTTGCATATAAAACGTGGTACTAGTAGCTATGTCGCGAGCTACATGGCTCGACCCGTAGCTCACTGTTTTGTATTAAATTTAGGTCCAAAAGTGGTGATTTGGTTCGAGTTATTAGGTGATCGTTTTAACATTTTACGGTCCCTAGAATCCCATTCATTTTATTATGGTCAACATACCATGACAAAGTCTCCATGTTCCATATAACTATGATCTTATTATATGTTTATAAAATTTTCATGTTTTATTCCTACTTAAATCACATATAGTAACGTATACCATTACATAGTTTCTCATAATACTTAGTTACTGATCTCAAGCACAACTAGGATTGACGTGTTGCATAACAAACTGAAAGAGGAAGGATAACGGCAACTCACAACACTTGGAACTATGGCGTAAGTAGTTTGACGCTAGTCGTATCGAAATCATTGTTTCATTTCAGCACCATCCGCGAACCAAACCACTTCCACGACCAAAAGCATCAAATACTCACAACTAACTCAAACAAGACACAACGACTTGGCGTCCTTCGTCTTGTGATCATTAACAGTGGGTACTTGGGTTTCTTTGCATTTTGCTTAAACAACAAAGGAGAGTAATGACTACTTTTGTTTATGGTTCCCATGCGTTTTGCTTAAACAGCAAAGAAAAGAGAAGTAAAAAAGGGAAGAGGGGATATGCGTTTTGAAATGGAGTGTTTTGTTGTTTTCGTAGACCAGAGGAGAAACAAGAAACAAGAAGACAAGAAAGCAGTTGATTCGGGTTTAGTGTTTTCTGTCGGGTGAGACCAGCAGGAAGAATGAGGAAGGAAAACAATGGGTTGCATTAGTGTGTTTATGGAATGTTAGAAAAGTGACTTAAACTCTCAAGGGGCGTTTGGAATTTGATATTCGGATATTTGAATTTGAAGACCAAGATTCGTTTGTTTTGAAGTTTCGTATGAAGTTGAACTCACGGTGGAGATTGTTAGAAAGTGAGTTAAACTTTAGGGTTCGTTTGGTAATTTGTTTGACTTGTCCTACAAGTTTTGTTATTTTTAGTATGTTTTTGTTTGGTAAGTTTTAGGACATTGGTTCCCTATAAATAGAGGTCAATGTCATTAGTTTTTTTTGTAGCTTTTGAATTGTAACTTTGATATTGAATAAAAGCTTCCGCTTCGTTTGTTCGATCTTGTTTGTTCGTTTGATTTATCTAACAAGTGGTATCAGAGCGTGGTTTGATTCGTCAAGATGAAAAAGAAAAAGAAAAAAAAGGGTTCGACTGAGTTTTGTCGAATCGGTTGGTTTGAAAAGTCGTTTGGGTATTAAGGATTCGATTAAATATTTGGGCGGTTTAACAATATTGTAGTATTTGATTAAAGAATAGATTTTGTGCTTGCGTTGATATTTGTCAATTCATATTTGGGTACAAGTTTGATTGGCTAGTCATTAGTAATAGGGCGGTGGCTTTTGAATATTTGCTTGTTCTCGGTATTAG
Organism: Glebionis coronaria; assembly: GCA_025667525.1. Lineage (NCBI taxonomy): Eukaryota > Viridiplantae > Streptophyta > Magnoliopsida > Asterales > Asteraceae > Glebionis > Glebionis coronaria. Next base: position 448,888,553 of record CM046877.1, on the reverse strand, counting down.
GTTTGAGGACAAATTGGTTTTGGATTTGACATGATAATTGGTCGGACAATTAATTCGCTTTGATTTCTCTCGATGTCAAAGAATTCATTGTTGGTCGACTAACATGTGTTTTTGAAGATCGGTTTGGTTGGTGTCTAGACTTGGTAATAATCGGATCGTTTGGAGTTTGTTAGTTTGGAAAATTTGGGATCTTTGGTCGTGGGATGTTTTGAAGTTAGTCGATAGTTTTTTGATAGTTTTTGGTGAAGATCTTTTGGGTCGCTTTGTTTGTGTGGTTGACCGTTTTCAGGTTCGGTGGTTTGTTTGGTTGACCGTTTTCAGGTTCGGTCGTTTGTTTGGTAGATCATTTTCAGGTTCGATCATTTGTTTGTTTGTTTGGATCGTTTTCAGGTTCGATCCAAGATCGTTTTCAGGTTCGATCATTTGTTTGTTTGTTTGGATCGTTTTCAGGTTCGATCCAAGATCGTTTTCAGGTTCGATCATTTGTTTGTTTGTTTGGATCGTTTTCAGGTTCGATCATTTGTTTGTTTGTTTGATCGTTTTCAGGTTCGATCATTTGTTTGTTTGTTTGAGATCGTTTTCAGATTCGATCGTTTGTTTGTTTGTTTGTTTGTTTGTTTGTTTGTTTGTTTGTTTGTTTGTTTGTTTGTTTGTTTGAGTCGATCGTTTATTCGTTCGTTCGTTTGGAATTCCGAATTAAGACGGAATGTTCGTTTGGTTTGAAGTTTCGAATAGAGTTGAAGTCACGGTGGAGATTGTTAGAAAAGTGACTTAAACTCTCAAGGGGCGTTTGGAATTTGATATTCGGATATTTGAATTTGAAGACCAAGATTCGTTTGTTTTGAAGTTTCGTATGAAGTTGAACTCACGGTGGAGATTGTTAGAAAGTGAGTTAAACTTTAGGGTTCGTTTGGTAATTTGTTTGACTTGTCCTACAAGTTTTGTTATTTTTAGTATGTTTTTGTTTGGTAAGTTTTAGGACATTGGTTCCCTATAAATAGAGGCCAATGTCATTAGTTTTTTTGTAGCTTTTGAATTGTAACTTAGATATTGAATAAAAGCTTCCGCTTCGTTTGTTCGATCTTGTTTGTTCGTTTGATTTATCTAACATGGAACTTTGTTCGGCCATGGAAAGTACGATTTTTATAGAAACCTTTATAAGGAAAAATACGGATATGTAACTACCTAGTTATATTACTCCGTATTTAGTCAAAAAAAAAGTTATATTACTCCGTAGTTTGGTTAAATGGTACGGTGCTTAGTTATCAATTGTGTTCCCAAGGAGACACAAGGTACACAAGGAAGGGAAATATGGCAGAAAACCGCGTAGGTATGGGGAGGTGTGTGAGGAGTTTTTCATGATAGTTGAGTAAGTGTGTATAGCATGGTAGTTTAGGGATTTATCAAAAAGTCTTTGGTTGAGCAATGGAAGCAAGATTTGATGGAAGACATGAGGAGTGTTTAAAGTGAGGACATGATTAGTTCAAATGGGGTCGGTTTTTGCTAGTTTATTTACTCAGGGTATCAGGTATGTTACATATATTTTTTATATAGGTATACGAATTATTCAACGGCTCAATGAAATAATTTATATGACACTATATCTATACTAACTATAATGCATTTTAGCATTATTCTTGAAAGTTGAAAAACATAGTAATTAATGAATTTTTGAAAAACATTATAGATTAGGCAATGTTGAAACACCGAAATTGTTGATAAAATCAAAAGTACGTTTCGATTCACGATTTGACTTATTAAGTTTAGAAGGTTTCCAACCCATAATTCGGTGGAATATGAAAAGATTTCAATTAAAACAGATTTAAACTTCGAATCTTATTTCAATCAAACCAGAAACAACTTTATTAATCAAACCCTAATAATCTTCCCTCAGCTACACTGTGGAAGATCTATTATCTTCATATGATAATAGTTGTACAATACAGAATCACAAAACAATGAAGATCTTAATATCTATCAAGAACAATATAGCTAGAACAATTGAGAGCGTATATTTTGTGAAATATGATCTAAGTTATGAAGATAAAACGTTGACCTTAGCTTATATACTCAGTCCAGAACCATTTTGCACTTCGGTCTTCAGCATATTGCACTTTAGTCCTTGAGCTATCCAAAACACTTCATAACCTTCCCAACTAACAAAACAACTATACAATAATTGCAGATAAGTCCCTAAAGAATGCATCTAGAATAAAATTAGGCATTATACATTTTAACACCCTCCCTTAATTTAATTCTTAAATAAATCAATTAGCTTCTTTTGATGCACAAGAAATTGTGTCGTTTAATATCCAATCCATTTGTTAGAACATCTACAATTTGATTTGCAGTGCCTATCTTAAGAACTTTTATAACCCCAACTATAACTTTCTCTCTTAAAAAATGTAAGTCAATTTCCAAATATTTTGTTCTCTCATGAAAAATGAGATTAGCAGCAATCTTAATTGCTGAATTATTATCACAATATACTGGAACGGGTAAAATACTGTTATAGTTTAAATCTTTTTGAATTTTAAAAACTCATATTACTTAAGAAGTTACTAAAGCCAAACATCTATACTCAGCTTCAGTAGAACTCTTAGAAATTCTGTTTTGTTTTTTATTTTTCCACGAAACCAAAGGACCATTTATAAAAACACAATACCCAGTCACAGATCTTTTGGTAATAGTACATCTACCCAGTCTGCATCTGTATAAGCTTCAACACTTATACTAGAATCAGACTGTCTAACTATATCAATACATTTACTTGGGGACCCTTTAAGGTATCTCAATACCTTTAAAGTTGTTTCAAGTTACTTCTAAGAGGCTTATGCATGAATTGGCTAAGACAAGAGATAATATAAGCAATATTTGGCCTAGTTATGGTCAAATAGATAAGTTTACCCATCAACTTTTGATAATCAAAAATATTATCAAGAATGGGATCATCACTACTAGGCTCAGCAGCTAAACTAATATTAGGCTGCATAGGTATATAAGAAGGTTTACTAGAAAGAAGACCAAACTCAAAAACAAGATCAAGACAATATTTTCTTTGATTTAAACATATACCAGTAGGAGTGTCAAGCACTTCTATTCCTAGTAAATACTTCAACTTTACCAAGTCTCTTATCATAAACTTAGACTTAAGAAACTCTTAAAAGTCATCAATAGTAGTCTTACTATTACCAGTAATGATTATGTCATCAACATACACAAGTAAAGCAATAAAAAACCATCACTAGACTTAGTAAACAAACTATAATCACTCTTACTTTTTTGAAAGCCGTTTTCTAAAAGAACAAAAGTCAATTTAGCATTCCACTGCCTAGGAGCTTGTTTCAATCCATATAAGGACTTATTAAGTTTACAAACTCTAGTTTCATTAGCAGAAAAATACCCAGGAGGTAACTTCATATATATTGTTTCATTCAAATCACCATATAAAAAAGCATTATTACTATCCAACTGATATAAAGTCCAACCAGACTAAACAACAAGGTTAATCAGACATATAACAGTTACCATTTTAACTATAGGGGAAAAAGTCTCATCAAAGTCAATTCTCTCCCTCTGATTAAACCCTTGAGCAGCCAGTCTGGCTTTAAACCTCTCAATAGCCCCATCAGAGAAACAATTAATCTTATAAATCCATTTAAAGCTAATAGCCTTCTTACCAGCAAGAAGATCAACCAAATCCCATGTATTTTTTCTGTAAAGAGGATCCATCTCAGCATTCATAGCATCTACCCAATGCTGCTGTTGAGATGCTTCCTAAAAAAATTTAGGTTCAGAAGTTTGATTAAACACATAGGCAAAACGCATATTCTCTTTAGACAAATTAGAGTAATTAACATACCCTTCCAATCCATACTTAACCTAAGACTCAACCATAAAATCATTGAACTTTTTAGGAAAAACAGACTGTCTAGAAGACTTTCTAATATGCAAAGATTCATCAATCTGAGAAGGAACTAAAGGTTCTAAACCCTCAGAGCCATTTGCATCTATATTGTCCTCATGGTTGAGAACCATCTCATTCTCACTAGAAACAACAATAGGACCCTGAGAATGCCCTCCCTCATTCTCATGAGTAGAACCTAGTATGCTACCAGAGTGAGAAGAGGAGCCACTCATCCTAATAGGGTTCGGGTCCACTTATTTTTTATCATCATTTGGCAGGTCAGGAGATGAATCACACCAATTAGAAGGGTCAAATAAGTTCAAAGAAGTAAACTCTCGAACATAATCATCATTTGTGGAAACACTAGTCTTAAAAGAAAAGATATCCTCATAAAACTTAACATCACTAGAAAAAATGATTTGTTTTTTTATCAAGATTGTACAACTTATAACCCTTCATAAAATTAGTATAACCTAGAAACACACATTTCTCAAACCTAGATCCAAACTTATCATGATTATTAAAGATAGTAGCATAAGTAAGACACCCAAAAGCTCTAAGGTGCTTAAGAGAGGGAGATTTATCATAAATCATATCAAAATGAGACAATCCATTCAACACAGAAGATGGTAATCTGTTAATCAAATATGTAGCAGTAAGAATACATTCAGATCAAAAAGACAAAGGTAACTGTCCCTGAAACAGGAGAGATCTAGCAACATTAAGGAGATGTCTATGCTTCATCTCGACAATCCCATTTTGTTGAGGGGAATAACTACAAGAGGTCTAATGAATAATGCCATTTTGCTCAGAAAACACGACAAACTTTTGATTAACAAATTCAGTCCCATTATCACTGCGAAAAGTTTTAACTTTCTTAGAAAACTGATTTTGAAGTAAGTTTTAAAACACCATTAGATTATCAAATGTCTCAGTTTTATTTTTCAATAAGTACACCCAAACAGATCTAGTATAATCATCAACAATTGTAAAAAATAATTTAAACCCTTCTCTACTAGTAACCTTATATGGTCCCCACAAATCAAAATGAACCAATTCACCTAGACTAGTAGACACATGATCACTAAGAGGAAAAAGTTCTCTAATCTGTTTAGCCTTTTGAAAAATGTCACATACAATATTAACCTTTTTATTATCAAGAGTTAACTTGTTTTTTAAGACATCGAGCACATGATCAGATGGGTGACCTAACCTACAATGCCAAGTATATTTAGACAAGTAGCAAATAGTATTAACACTAGGATTCTCAAATCCTATACCTTGATTTCTATCAAAGTAATATAAACCACCAGACTGTCTACTAGTCCCCAACACTTTCACTGTTTTCAAATCCTGATCAAGAATATAACATTTATTTTCATCAAAAGCAACAACCAATTTACTATCCTTTGTTACTTTATGAACTGACATTAAACTGACACAATATTGAGGAACCACCAACACATCAAACAGAGTTAAGTAGCTAGTTAAAGGATATTCTCAATCTTAGTTATAAAAGACTTAGTACCATTAGGATGAGAAACTTTAATTTTTAAATGTGAAATATCTATGACATTAACCAGATTTTTGTCAGAAAAGTCATGTGTTGATTTGCTCCAGAATCATTAATCAGACCATTAGTAACAAGTTTAGTATGCCTATTACTATTAGAATAAAAAACTTCTCAAAGTTATTATCAAATAGAGAACTAGTATTCATAATAGTACCTGCCATATTGGCATGAACATTGTTCTCATTAATAGAATTATCTTTGATGAGAGCAATTAGGGTAGATAACTACTCATCAGAAAACCAGTAGAACTACTAGACCCAACAGAATGATTAGAATTATTAATCAGAGTATTATTGGTCTTAAAGTTCACAGAAGGTTTCTTTTTTCCAAAATCAGCAGGATATCCAATTAGTTTAAAGCATTTGTCTATAGTATGGCCATTGAAACCACAATTCTCACAAAGCAAAGTAGGTCCCCCAGCACCCCTTTTAGTCCAGTTATCATTAGGTTTTGGTCCATTATTAAATCTAGGTCCATTACCAGAGGCTTGAGGCTTCTAGAAATTCCCTTTGTTAGGAATGCTAGCAGTAAAAGTAGAATTTTGAGCTCTTGAAGCAACATTGGAGCAGCTACTAGTGGTAACAACCCTATGTGACTCCTCACTAGAAATGATAGATTAAGCATTCCTAACATCAGGTAATGGATCTTTAAACAAAATAGAACTTCTAATTTTCATATAAGACTCATCCAGACCCATTAAAAATTGCATAAGTTTCATTAGATCATTATGTTTCTTAAAATCATCAGCAGCATGACAAGTACATCTAGGCAACTTAACCAAAGCATCAAATTGTTTCAACAATGCATTTAGTTTATGATAGTAATTAGCAATAGACAACCCATTTTGAGATAAAGAATTGATTTTATGATGTAAATTAAAAGTTATAGATCCATCAACTTTATCAAATGTTTCCCTAAGTTCTTCCCAAACATGGGAAGCCCTCTTTGAAAAAATCTGTCCAAGATATAACTCTTGAGAAATATAATTTAAGATCCATCCCAAGACAATAGCATTCACCCTGTCCCACTGACACCCTAACACTTCATCAGTATTAGATCTCCTACATGTACCATCTATAAACCCAATTTTATTTTTACCCTGTAAAGCAAGTTGCATAGCACAAGACTAAACTTGATAGTTCTTAGTACCCCTAAGTTTGATAGACAACACAGTAAGAGAAACAGGACCATTAGATGTAAGTGTAATGGGTGACTCAAATCTAGTTTACTTATTAGGGTCACATTATCTTCCTTTTCTCCAAGGGAAGGTTCATAATCCTCATTAGTAAAACCATGCAATATGACAAATTGTTGATGTCTTGTTTGAGTGTTGTTCGTACTCGATTCAATTCGAATTGATCACAGTTTAGGGTGGAATTATCGTTCTTGGTCACTAAAAGGGGGAGCTTTTGATTATCTATGTCTACTAGTAATATAAACGTCAAAGCTATTAAACATAAAAAAAAGAAGAATGTCTAACCTTGATTGCTTATCCAGAATGAATGCTGCACAGTAGAACTTGGTAAAAGTAACTAAAGGGTGATTATCTATTTAAATATATAGTTGAAAACTTTAAAAGATTAAACTAAAAATTAAGACTTTTAAAATAATTGCCGAAAGATTAAAACTTGATAAAATGTAAACTTAAAACTTTAAACTTTATAAAAATGTAAACTTGAAAATAAAACTAAGACAGAACAATTAAAATAAGACTTAATAAAATGGTGGGAAAAATTTAAATTTGAAAACAATTCGGGAAACTAACAAAAGATAAGTCTGAATATAAAATGTGAAACTAATCCGGAATGTGTATTTGTTACACAATTCGGAATCCACGTTCCTTGTTTAATCCGGAATGCACAAACAATGAACACTTCGGGATACACTCTATTGAATGCAATCCGGAATCAACATACTCCTTATCCGGAATACGAAATCTTGATACAATCCAGAATAAAGGTGAGAAGCCCTTATCTGGAATCTACGAAAATGATACTATCCGGAATGTTTAAAAATTACGTAATTCGGAGTGTGTGGTGATTAACCTAATCCGGAATATAACATGGAGCTTATCCGGAATAACTTGAAACTAGACACAATCTGGAATAAGGCTGATTGCCCTTATCTAGAATACGTGTGTAGGGTGAAATCCGGAATAAGGATTATTTCCCTTATCCGGAATCTATGAGAAACTCCAATCCGGAATAAACAATTTGTTGCTTATCCGGAATACTTTTTAACTGACACTATCCGGAATGTGAATGATGTTCACTATCCGGAATCACTAACTTCAAGTAGCAATCCGGAATGAGGAATTTTCCTCTAATCCGGGATAAAGAAACAATGAGTAATCCGGAATACTGGGAAAATGACTTGTTCGGGATACAAGGGTTTCAAGTAATTCGGGATAAGGGTTTTCAAAACCCGGATAACATAAAAATGCAAATAAGCAAAACCAAAATAAGCAAAAATCAAATAAGCACTTACAAAACTTTAACCAAAATGATTTTTAGAAAAAGTAAATAAGCCACAAATTTAAAACTTTTAAAATACTAAATGAACAAAATGTTTATAATCAGCTTTTTATAAAAACATATTAATCTACCAAATCAACTTATTTAAAAATAAGAAAAATATAAAAATAAGCAATAAGCACAATAATCTAAAACATCAAACACACCAAATCAATAAGCACAATCTATAAAGCAATTCAATCACAAAATCAACAAGATTAAATCAACTACATGATTAATGAAGCAAAAAAATAGATTATGATTAAGAAAGGAAGAATGAGAATTAACTAAAAAGCTTGAATTAATGATGATGATTAAGATTCAATTACAAGATTAAAAAGATGAAAGATTAAGCAAAACTTGAAAGAAAATTCTAGAGAGAGAAAGTAAAACACATACTCCTAATTACCTACTAGAAACTTAAAATGAAAACTAACTCCTCCTAATGAAGATTAGGAGGGTATATATAGGAGAAGGGGAGGGTGTTGTTTCTTCCTTTTTCTTTTGTCTTCTCGTCTTTTTAAATAACTTGTCTTTCTCGACTTTGTCTCGGGATTAGTCGAATGATAACTTGAACTCGTCTTCTAATTTTCTTCTTTTAGTAGACTTGGTTCTTTGACTTTGCTAAACTTCCGTCTTTAGACTATTTCTTCCTTAAATCTTCAGAATAGGCCTTTGACTTCCGTTCTTCTTGCACTTTTGATCTTTTGACTTCGTCTTTTGTCTTTTTCTTCGATAAAAGCCCGTGAAAGCCCGTGTTTTCTTCTTTTTTCAGATTTTTGTCCTAAAACACAATAAAAACACAAACCACACATAAATCCGCCTTTTACGACATTAAATACACGTTTTGGTCTTGTTATTATTATAAATAAGTGGTAAAAGGATAAGTGTTTTCACACTTATTGAATCCCCTACACTTGACCATTGCAATGCCCTCATGCAATGCATTAATTTCAAAGCACGATTTACATTTACCATCATAATTAACCCACCTTGGCCTTTATTAAATACTAGACAATAAGGAAACTAAAAAGATAGAAAATTACATAATGCTTGAAGGAAGAACAAGTAAAGAGATCGAAGACTTACATTAGGGCTTTGGTTGTCATGAATGTTTATCACCCTCAAGTTTCACGTTCCCTATACTAAGCTTAAAAACGAGATCATTGTTATTATAAGTTAGTAAAATAACACTCACTCATGTGGCTCAATTATTCACTTAGACTCCCTTATTCCTAGGTGTATCTCTTATATTTTATTTTTGTCTTGAATGATCACGAGGAAGCATTGTTGACTTATTTCGATAGTTTATTTAGGCTGAAAATAAAGTAGGACGATTTAATCAATAGCTAGCTAAAGGATTAAACTTTTTAAAGCTGCTTCTCGAAACCTCATAAAGTTCATATCTTGGCATAACTCGCTTCACGATTTGAGACCTTTCTCGGACCGATATTTGGCATTGACTTAATACTTTGAATCTTGAGAGACGTTCTTGAAATAATGGTCTTCTCTTCATAATAGGAATTTCTTCACTTGATGTTTTTGAGAGATTCTTCATACTTGGACCATGAATTCTTCATTTTTCTCCAATCTTTATTTGGGATTTTGATATACAACGATCCGCCTCCTTTTAGGACTTGGATCTATTTATCCTTATACCTTGCTAGGGTCTTTTCAGATAGACTTCTCCATGATCTTTATGAGAGTATTTGCTTTTCGTCGTGTGTCTCGATCCTTCATATTGATTTTAGATAAATGATTCTTCACATCACTTTGGATCTTTAGCAACAAAATGTAGCCATCATGCCTTGTTAGGGCCTTTTCGGACTCTCTAATCTTCGCATCCCACTTCAATAAGTTATGCCTTGGCTATGAACTCTAATTAATACCGAGCAACTTTTAAACGATCTTGTGCTAGAAGCTAAGTAACTTTTCAAATCGTACAACCTTACTTATTGCAATTATATTTATTAACAAGCGATGGGAGAAAAAGCTCATAATTAACTCACATACATTCATGAAATAATACCAAACTTATAATTGACTCTATCATCTCTCGTTCTCCACAATTTAAAATCTCAATGAATGAGACTCGTGGATGCTTAGCCAATTAAATCAAAGTTTTGGGTTTTCAAGTCATCTATAGGATCTTGCAACTTCTTAGACTTTTTCAAGTTTAGAATTCGCATTTTCAAGTTCCCTTGATAAACGACTTTCTAGGATCAATTTTAGGAACTTGCGAAAAATTCTTGTTCTTAACCCGTAAGAGTTAAGACTTTCTCGTTTTAAAGTTCCCTATATAAAAGTCTAGCAAAACTTGATTTAAACACGTTAAGGATACTAGCTAGAGTAAACATAGATAAGTAAACTCGGGTTGAGTCAAAAGATTCATGACGGGCCTAATATATCAAAGACATCTAAACTCATTAAAACCATTTTATTTAAATTTATTTTTCTTTTGACTTTATTCTTGAAATGAGATATATACATACGATGCGATGACTAAAGGAAAGAACATAAAAGAAAATATATGAAAAATAATACTAGGCCAAAATAGATCAAAAATTTTGAAAAATGTCGAAAAATTAAATTTTCCAGTTAAAATGAGGACAAATTCATGGAAAAGCCAACTTAACTTCGATAGAAGTCCCCCCCCCTACACTTGATATAAACATTGTCCTCAATGTTTAAGCATGTGGGAGTAAACTCCCCTACACTTAGGACATTGTGCACTTTGTTTAAATCTTGCTAAGGAAGAGACAACTATAGTGATTTCAATGTCAACATATAAGATATGAAATATTGAATCATAAAAGTTTAGGATAGAACCGGGAAGATGGGAACACGGGTCACGGGTCGTCAAATATCATCAAAAGTGCTCTTATAAAGCTCTAATCCCTGCACATCCCTACACTTATTATGAAAAACGGGTAAAGGATAGATCATCGGATTGCCTACCGAGAAGCGCTTTTTTTTGTTAACCGAGTCACGAGCCTGACTTGGCCCAGAACTAATTCAAGGGAAACGTGGAGAGGGATGGAATCATCTCATGAGAGATGTCCTCTCCAAAGTACAACTTAACACGTTGGCCATTCACTTTAAAGTTTGGCCCACTTGGTTGTGATAACTCAATGGTGCCATAAGGGAAGATTCTAGCAACGATGAATGGACCGGACCAACGGCTCTTAAGCTTTCCAGAAAAGATTTTCAACCGAGAGTTAAAGAGTAAAACTTGATCACCTATGTGAAACTCTTGGTTCTTAATCCTAGAATCATGAATGAGCTTGGTTTTCTCCTTGTAGATCAATGAATTCTCATAAGCCTCATTCCTCAGTTCATTAAGTTTACTGAGTTGGATTTTCCTAAGATCACCGGCTTTGTTTATATCAAAATTAGCCCATTTCAAGGCCCAATAAGCCTTATGCTCCAACTCAATGGGGAGGTGGCATGCCTTTCCGTACACAAGACGATATGGAGTACAACCTATAGGTGTCTTATAAGCATACGGAAAGACCACAAAGCATCATCTAACTTATCGGCCCATGAGGCACGATGCTCTCCCATGGTACGCTCTAAGATTCGCTTAAGTCCACGGTTAGAGATCTCGGCTTGACCATTAGTTTGTGGATGATACGCGGTGGAAAGACGGTGATTGACACCATACTTAGCCATGACTCGAGCAAATTGATCATTGCAAAAATGAGTCCCGCGATCACTAATGATAGCACGAGGAACACCGAATCGAGCAAACAACAGTTTTAGAAAGTTCACAACCACCCTCACATCGTTCGTAGGTAAAGACTTTGCTTCAAACCATTTGGATACGTAGTCAACGGCTACGAGGATGTACTTATTCCCTTTAGATGATGGAAGTGGTCCCATAAAGTCGATGCCCCATACGTCAAAGATTTCACATTCTTGGATGAAATTTTGAGGCATCTCATCTTTATGTGTGATCTTGCCTTGTCTTTGGCAAGCATCACAATTCTTAACCATTTAATGAGCGTCATGATAAATGGTGGGCCAATAGAATCCAGAGTCGAAAAATTTCTTCGCGGTATAGTTAGGACCAAAGTGACCACCGGTGGGTCCTTTGTGGCAAGCTTCTAGGATTAGTAAAGCTGCTGGCCCATCAAAACCTACGAATGACAAGATCCGCACATTGCTTGAAAAGGTAAGGGTCGTCCCAATAATAGTGTTTACTATCCTTAAAGAACTTTTTTTGTTGGGACGTTAACCCTTCCATGAGAACACCACCCGCTAAATAGTTTGCAATGTTCGCAAACCATGGGGTATCATCAAGATTGGAGTTAATAGACATTAAGGCCTCAAGGGGAAAAGATTCATTAATCTCTTGATTTGGAAGTTCCCCTTGATAAGGATCCTCGAGTCTACTAAGATGATCCGTGGCTAGGTTTTTCGCTCCCTTTTTATCACGAATTTCGATTTTAAATTCTTGGAGGAGCAAAACCCAACGAAGGAGTCTCGGTTTAGCATCTTGCTTGGTCAACAAGTATTTCAAGGTGGAATGATCGGTGTAAACGATGGTGGTGGAAAGCACAAGATAGGGGCAGAATTTCTCAAAAGCATACACTACGGCTAAAAGCTCTTTTTCGGTAGTGGTATAATGCAATTGAGCCCCTGTCATTGTCTTGCAAGCATAATGGATTGGTTGGAAATGTTTGTTAACTCGTTGACCTAAAACCGCTCCTATCGCGAAATCACTAGCATCGCACATGAGCTCGAAAGGTAACTCCCAATTTGGAGAGACTAAGACCGGTTCCTTACTTAATTTACATTTAAGAAGTTCTAAAGAATCGAGACATTCTTGAGAAAAGATGAAAGGAGCATCATTTTCTAAGAGGTGAGTCATTGGTCGAGCTATCTTAGATAAATCTTGGAGAAACAACGATAACATCCTGCATGTCCTAAAAAACTTCTAACTCCTTTGACTGTGGTAGGTGGAGGCAACTTAGCAATGACGTCAACTTTAGCACGGGCGACTTCGATACCGGCTTTGGAAACTTGGTGACCTAGAACAATACCTTCTTTTACCATGAAATGGCATTTTTCCCAATTAAGAACGAGACGAGTGTCTTCACACCGTTTAAGCATACGTTCTAAATTGGCAAGGCAAGATGAGAAAGAATCACCATAGACCGAGAAATCGTCCATAAAGACTTCCATAGTTTCTTCAACCATGTCATGGAATATAGCCATCATACACCTTTGGAAAGTCCCAGGAGCATTGCATAATCTGAAAGGCATTCTTTTGTAAGTAAATGTTCCATAAGGACAAGTGAATGTGGTTTTCTCTTGGTCTTTTGGATCGATAGGAATTTGAAAATAGCCGGAAAAATCGTCTAAGAAGAAATAGTAGTCATTACCCGCTAAACGCTCGAGCGTTTGATCCATGAAAGGAAGAGGAAAATGATCCTTACGAGTGGAATCATTGAGCTTGCGATAGTCTATGCAAACTCGCCAACCCGTGACAAGTCGAGTAGTAATCAACTCGTTGTTTTCATTGGGAACAACGGTTATTCCGCCTTTCTTAGGCACACACTGGATGGGACTAACCCATGGCGAATCCGAAATAGGGTAAATTATTCCGGCATCTAGAAGTTTGATAACTTCTTTCTTGATGACGTCATGAATTTTTGGATTAACCCTTCTTTGGCTTTGGATTGCGGGTTTAAAGTCATCTTCCATGAGAATTTTATGAGTGCAAAAGTTAGGATCCATTCCGCGGATGTCGGAAATTTTCCAAGCAATAGCTTTCTTATGATTTTTTAGCACATCGATAAGTCGAGATTTTTCATCCTCTTTTAAGTCCTTTGCAATGATGACGGGTAACTTCTTATTGTCTTCTAGGAAAACGTATTCAAGATGAGACGGTAAATCCTTAAGCTCTAAATCTGGAGGATTGTCGATGGAATTCTTAATCAAATTCGGATCATCGTTTGTAACTTCCTTAGGAGTAGGTGGAGAAATATGGTCCTCATTGAGAAGTTTCTCAATGGTACGAATGTCTTCGTCTCAATCGGAGGGAGAATCGTCATATTTTAAGTCCACATCCCCTAAAGTTGCTTCAAATTCTTTCAAAAGAAAGTCACTTTCTCCAAATGGAGTCAATGAGGGAGCAGTAGAGGCAACGGTCTCAACAATGGGTAGAGAAGAAAGACCACTTTTACAAGCGTCTTTGAAATGTTCTTCACAAGCCTCATCAAGTACGTCAATGAAATTAACGTTCTCGTGTTCATAAGGTTGCTTAGAAAGTTTACCCATGTTAAAAACGATTTTGTCGTCACCAACTCTCATGATTAATTCGCCTGCGGCTACATCAATAAGAGTGCGACCGGTCCTCAAGAATGGACGTCCAACGATTAATGGGACACGGGGATCCATCTCGTAGTCAACGACAACAAAATCCGCCAGAAAGGTGAATTTGTCGACACCAACAAAGACATCTTCGGCTATCCCCACCGGATAAGCAACCGTACGGTTAGCTAACTCCAATGTCATTCGTGTGGGGACTAGCTCGGGTAGAGATAATTTTTTCCAGACGCTTAATGGCATTAAGTTGATACTAGCACCTAGATCGGATAGGGCCATATAATTCTCTACCCCGGGAAAGTTGCAAGGAATGAGAAAGCGGCCCGGATCACCAAGTTTGGTTGGTAATTTCCTTAAAAGAACCGCCCGGAGCAATTCCCATTAAGTTGGGTTTAAGCAATATCAAGAAGTTTTTCCTTATCACTTAGTAGATCTTTTAACATTTTAGCATATTTAGGCATGTGAGTGAGCGCCTCGGCAAAGGAGATGTTGAAATTCAATTGTTTAAACATTTTAAGAAAGTTTGAAACTTGAATATCATCCTTGTTCTTCAACTTCTCTTTCCTCAACCTTGAAGGATAAGGTATGTCGGGTTGAGAGGAAGGATTTGGAATAGATTGGTCACTCACATCCTTTGGTGGTGGAGGGGTGGGGTTGGAAGGTGAAGGAATTGGTGAAGGTTGCTCGTTATCCTTTGTCACAATCACCGGAGTAGGTTTAGGAATCTCGGGTTCCTTATATCCTTTTCCACTTCGAGTGGTGATTGCTTTCATCTCACCTCTTGGATTCGCAATGGTGTTACTCGGAAGAGAACCCAAAGCAGAGGGTTGATTACTTTGGAAGAAACTAGCCATCATATCCCTTAAGTCATTCGTTTGATTGCTTAAAGAGTTTCGCATGTCATTCTTAATCTCGGCTCGAAGATCATTCCCTTGTTTAGCCATGTCACCTTTCAAGTTAATAATTTGGCTCTGAAGATTCTTCACCAGCGCGTCATTATTCCTCATGTAAGTTTCGACCTCGTGATTAAATGTCGTGGGTTGTTTGGGAGGGGGAGCTTGGTAAGCGGGTGATTGATAGGTGGGTGGTTGGTAAACTTGATTATTTCCTTGAAGTGGATATGGGTTTCTTTGGGTTTGATATTAATTAGGAGCTCGAGGTTGGCTTTGATTGTTACGATTGAGGTTGTTTTGGTTTTGAGGAGGAAAACTGGGTGGTGAAAGAAAATTGTTTGAACGATAACTTAGCAAATTACGGTCACCTTGAGGACGTGCTTGATAGCCTCCCGTGGAAAAGTTACCGTTAGCCGCATACACGTTTTCCAGATTGTCATGAGTAGAAGGACAATCGGTGTATGAATGAGGACCGCCGCAAGTCTCACAAGCAAGTGCTACGGCTTTAACTTGTTTAAATTGGTTCGTAGCCATGGTTAAGAAATTTTTGTTCATCTCGGCTAGTTGGCGGGTGAGTTGGGTGTAAAACCCCAAATTTTGGGCTTTTAACACGTCACCGGCTTCATTATTATTATCGTTCCTTATTTAATATTTTACGGACCACCTTTACAATATATCCTCACAAGACTTAATTCGTACAAAAATCATCATTTTAGTATAAAAATAGTGGAGTATTTTATTCACTATAATGAATATCGTCATATTTAAAAATACAACTTATAACTAGACTCATAATTAAATTTATATTTCTAAAGTATTTCGATAAACGATTAGTTAAATCATTTAATATTTCATTGTAAGAATGTACGAAGAAATTTAATGAGAAGTTATTTTACAACGATATACTTACTTTTATTAAAACGATATACTTATTAAAATGATATATAATCGACATTAAACTAAACGAACGTCTTAAAATGTATCCCTTTGACTTCCCTACGCACGGCAAGAAAAGAAGAATTAAGGGATGTACATGTTTTTGCCACATTGAATACACTTACACAAATATCTCACCATATCTTATACAATCCTACATATGTACTAACTAGATATTACACAATCTAACACAACCTAACAAATCTTACACTTATACTAGTAAGATTTTACAAATCCTATTCAATCTAGCTAAGTACTACTAAGATCTCCTAAATCCAACTGAAATCTCCTAAAATCTAACTAAGATACACTAGATCTACCTAAGATCCTAACAAGATAGCAAAGCTAGCTACCCTAACCATACTACATAAAACATTCAGCTACTACCTAAGATTGGTGCAAGATTTACCCACATACCATATATCTTATACAAACTTCACATCTCAATTACCTTGTCTCTTAAACCTTCCCAAAAGCCTAGACGCGGCTACCAAATGAGACAAGGGTCAAGTGTACAACATGGTTAGTACTTGTGTGTAAGATCACCAAGATTTGCAAAGATTTGGAAAATATCCAATATGTGTATACATACCCAGATCTAGCAAATAACACACAAACCATTTCTCCTAGTCTAAAAACTACGTAAACATTTGACTCTCCAAATCTCCAATATCATACACTCTCCAACTAACACCATCACTTTCTTCCTCCCTCTCCTTTCTGCCGAGAACAAACAAACCAAAACCATATTTGTTACCCTACGTTGGACTAGAAGAAAGGAGGAAGCACAAGGATGTTCAGGGCAAGTAACATACGGGTTAGCTTACCATTGTATCGGCAAACTAGGGTTACATGCGACACCAACGAGTTCTCGAAATCGAATTATATACTCGTTGCCTTCAAAACATTCGTAAGTCACTTTTAAACTCTTTTGTCCTTCATTCTTCTTCGTCGCATGCATGCTAGAATCCCTATAGCGTGTGCTTGAGATCCGTTAAAACATAAATCTGATAACCTTAATGTTCTTCGTTTGCGCTAATTTAAAACATACACTGAGATAACAAGCCTATATATCTGTTGTATGTATCTGACGAAGGGGGGGGGGGGGGGGGGGGGGGGGGGGGGGGTTAGGAAGCAGAAAGTAGTTTAACTAGAAAGCTAAAAACCCTACTTATAAACACAGCCTATTCGTTCCTTTATGCGACCCATAGAAACACCCTCGTAAAACCACTAATGTTCGTTGATAAGATCATACACAACAGCATGTCATTTACTGGCAAAAACCTTGCGCTATGCCTAAATAGCCTATAACAGTGGTGATAGCTTGATGTTATAGCTAAATAGAAAACTTTCATAGTATATGCTAGTGAAAACAAGATGCATCGCAACCTTTTACGACCCACTTTTGACCCTCTAAACGACCTCGCCCCAAGTCGGGTAAAGAATGAAAGTCGTAGACGGCCATGTCGTCTACATGAGCCTATGTTTAGTTCAAACCAAAAGTCCCTATCAAAAACCGTAGGCTAGATCGAAAATGACTCGGCAAACACTCTTCTTTTAAAATAAGTTTGCGACACCAACTTCGAACTTGATTTTATCCTAAGCAAACGATCTCGATTTATAAAACTAGAAGCACGGACCTCTAGACGACCCGGCTAGCTTTCCAAATATGCCTTTAGTTCATATTTCGAATCACTATTGAACTCGCTACGTGCCTTCAAAAACAACCACAACGACAAGTATTATATCGATCTTGCCACCGCTAGTTTAATGTTGCCACCGTTATCAATTTAAAGCCACTGTTGGAAAATCTATAGAAACGATCTGTTATTAATCTTCCATTTCTATAAAATGTTCTTGTTTCCCTAACATATGACATGTTTGTTCCCTGTCCCCACAACACCAACATGTTTGGTTTTCTTAAAAGAAACATGTTTCACATTTTAAAACACTTTTATAATAAATATTTAATTTATTTAATTAATTATTTTTATAATAAAAGTATAATATATTTAGGATATTTGACCCATTAAATAACCCGAATAAATAAACTGGCCCGACAATAAAATAGTTAATATCTCTAAATATATCTCGAGTAAATGACTACACTTTTACTAAAACACTAAACTTTTGCAATTATTAAAAATCTTCGATTTATTTGAATAAACTCAAGCACATACTAGGGGACTATATGCAACGTATATTGTTATCACAATAACGGAAACTTGAAAGACTTTTTATGAAAGTCTTAATTAAATAAAAATCATTTTATTTAATTCATTTATATCGTTACCATTTAACCAAGGTAAATACACTTTATTAAATTAAAGGTGTACATGTTTCGATAATAAGTTTAACAACGATAACAACTTATTAAATATGTGATCATGCATTTTCATCAACTGCATTTATATGTGCATTTTATTTGTACATCTACTGAGACATACATAAATTACTTAGGTATTTGATGTATTGTGTGCACTGTGACTTGAATTACTGATCATCCTCGAGCTGTATTATACAGGTGAGTTCATAGCCTCGCCTTTCACTACTATTTATGTTTTTACTAACCCGCGAGGGGGAGACATGCTATAACTTGTTTTGACTATATGATTTTGATATCTTACATTTAATAAACTGTTGATCAAGGAGACGCAAACTGAACTGTTACCCTTAATTACATTTGCCTATTGTAGATGAACCCGCATGACCCGTGCATCCGAAACTGTTAGAATTTTTGAATTGCCTGAATGTTATAAATAGATCTATTTGGGATTGACCGTCCCCATCTGGGTGAGTCATGCTCGTTGTGCCTCGGCCAGGACAACAGATGTTTCACATTTAAGAACTTATTAATTTTATGGGTGCCTTTTAATAAGGCGAAGGGTCCTCATTTGTCGAGGACTTAACTGTCAAGTCTCAGTTTCGGGCAATATGGGAATGTAATTAGTTTATAGTATTTGGCTTTGTGCGATACTATGTTTGTGATGTTTGCGGTTCTAAAACTTGACTTTTTATTATTTGGTACATTAATACATGGAACATACTGATATATCTGAAATTGATTTTTATCAAACCTTATGAAATACTATATGGGATATTTGAGATCCTACACTTGATTTTTATATCAAACTTGGTGCAACACTATGTAGGACAATTTACAGTCCTGAACTATGATTTTACAAAACTCTATGAATTCACCAACTTTATGTTGACTGTTTTAAGCATGTTTTTCTCAGGAAATTAAGATAGATTATTTGAGCATGGACTGAGCATCATTTAGGAGCATCATAATAATTGGGGGATCTTTTTCACTGGGATATTTGTAACAACTGATATTTAACATTTCAACTGATCATACTAAAACCATATTTGTATCAATTGTATTTCAAATCATGTAATTATGATCAATGCTTTGTATGCCATTTGTTCTGTGATCCACCTACTGACACCCAATTACTATTCTGCTGCAAACCTGATTTGGGGGTGTCACATTGGGTGAGTTCGGTGATCTCGGGGTTTGATGAAGTATAAGAAACATTGGCCCTCAGATTATTTCTTGAAGATGCGGACGAATCCCAATTTTTGTGATGAGTGGTCATGTTCTCGATTAACTCTCTACACTCCTCGGGTCTTCTTTTCATAAATGTACCACCGGCGGCTACATTAATCGTATCACGATCACCAAAAGTTAAACTGTTGTAGAAAGTATCAATTAAAGTGACGGGGAGCATATTATGGTTAGGAAAACGATCGACCAAGACATTATAACGTTCCCAAGCATCAAAAAGAGACTCATCGGGTTCTTGAGTGAAACCACTGATTTGATTCCTAAGACTAGTTACCATGGATGGTGGAAAATATATTGACAAACTTTTTTGAGTCATCTCGTCCCATGTATGAATTGAGTTTTTAGGATGACGATCAAACCATTTTTCGGCATGGTGGGATAAAGTGTGTGGAAAAAGATGAAGGCGTAGAAAATCCATGGTAACACCAGGCAATTTCATGCTTTGAGTGACGGTTATGAATTTATCGAGGTGTTTGTTGGCATCATCATCCGGTAATCCGCGAAACGGGCAAGCATTTTGAACTTGTTGGATCATGTGATGCTTCAACGAAAATTCGGGAGCCGTGATTTACGTCGTCGCAATCGGTCCTCCACGTCCATTCATAGTTGGTTGGCATAGCTCCTCCATCGTACGAAGGTCGGGTTGAGGGTGATGGTTGTTATTATTCACAACGGGGTGAGGTGGATTATTATTATTATTATGCACATCGGCCATATCTAGGTCTCTACGAGTCCCGGGCTCAAGATTAGACGAAGATCGAGTACACATACACTAAAAATGTAAAACAATATTTTTCATTTTTTATCTTTTTTATTTTTTTTTGGATTTTTTTGAAAATTTTTATGCTATGAAAATAACGTTCCCAAGAGAACGGATCCTAAAATCTAATTTTTCTCACAAAAAACCGTTAATCTTTACGAAAAGAGCCGACAGCGGCGCCATTTTAATATGACAAATTGTTGATGTCTTGTTTGAGTGTTGTTCGTACTCGATTCAATTCGAATTGATCACGGTTTAGGCTGGAATTATCGTTCTTGGTCACTAAAAGGGGGAGCTTTTGATTATCTATGTCTACTAGTAATATAAACGTCAAAGCTATTAAACATAAAAATAAAAGAAGAATGTATAACCTTGATTGCTTATCCAGAATGAATGTTGCACAGTAGAACTTGGTAAAAGTAACTAAAGGGTGATTATCTATTTAAATATAAAGTTGAAAACTTTAAAAGATTAAACTAAAAATTAAGACTTTTAAAATAATTGACGAAAGATTAAAACTTGATAAAATGTAAACTTAAAACTTTAAACTTTATAAAAATGTAAACTTGAAATTAAAACTAAGACAAAACAATTAAAATAAGACTTAAGAAAATGGCGGGAAAAATTTTAATATGAAAACAATTCGGGAAACTAACAAAAGATAAGTCTGAATATAAAATGTGAAACTAATCCGGAATGTGTATTTGTTACACAATCCGGAATCCACGTTCCTTGTTTAATCCGGAATACACAAACAATGAACAATTCGGGATACACTCTATTGAATGCAATCCGGAATCACCATACTGCTTATCCGGAATACGAAATTTTGATACAATCCGGAATAAAGGTGAGAAGCCCTTATCCGGAATCTACGAAAATGATACTATCCAGAATGTTTAAAAATCACCTAATTCGGAATGTGTGGTGATTAACCTAATCTGTAATATAACATGGAGCTTATCCGGAATATCTAGAAACTACACACAATCCGGAATAAGGCTGATTGCCCTTATCTGGAATACGTGTGCAGGGTGAAATCTGGAATAAGGATTATTTCCCTTATCCGAAATCTATGAGAAACTCCAATCCAGAATAAACAATTTGTTGCTTATCCGGAATACTGTTTAACTGACACTATCCGGAATGTGAATGATGTTCACTATCCGGAATCACTAACTTCAAGTAGCAATCCGGAATGAGGAATTTTCCTCTAATCCGGGATAAAGAAACAATGAGTAATCCAGAATACTGGGAAAATGGGCTTGTTTGGGATACAAGGGTTTCAAGTAATTCAGGATAAGGGTTTTCAAAACCCGGATAACATAAAAATGCAAATTAGCAAAACCAAAATAAGCAAAAATCAAATAAGCACTTACAAAACTTTAACCAAAATGATTTTTAGAAAAAGTAAATAAGCCAAAAATTTAAAACTTTTAAAATACTAAATGAACAAAATGTTTATAATCAACTTTTTTATAAAAACATATTAATCTACCAAATCAACTTATTTAAAAAAAAGAAAAACATAAAAATAAGCAATAAGCACAATAATCTAAAACATCAAACACACCAAATCAATAAGCACAATCTATTAAGCAAATCAATCACACAATCAACAAGATTAAATCAACTACATGATTAATGAAGCAAAACAATAGATTATGATTAAGAAAGGAAGAATCAGAATTAACTAAAAATCTTGAATTAATGATGATGATTAAGATTCAATTACAAGATTAAAAAGGTGAAAGATTAAGCAAAACTTGAAAGAAAATTCTAGAGAGAGAAATTAAAACACATACTCTTAATTACCTAATAAGAACTTAAAATGAAAACTAACTCCTCCTAATGAAGATTAGGAGGGTATATATAGGAGAAGGGGAGGGTGTTGTTTCTTCCTTCTTTCTTTTGTCTTCTCGTCTTTTTAAATAACTTGTCGTTCTCAACTCGGGATTAGTCGAATGATAACTTGAACTCGTCTTCTAATTTTCCTCTTTTAGTAGACTTGGTTCTTCGACTTCGTTAAACTTCCGTCTTTAGACTTTTTCTTCGATAAATCTTCAGAATAGGCCTTTGAATTCCGTTCTTCTTTCACTTTTGATCTTTTGACTTCGTCTTTTGTCTTTTTCTTCGATAAAAGCCCGTGAAAGCCCGTGTTTTCATCTTTTTCAGATTTTTGTCCTAAAACACAATAAAAACACAAACCACGCATAATTCCGCCTTTTACGACATTAAATACACATTTTGGTCTTGTTATTATTATAATTAAGTGGTAAAAGGATAAGTGTTTTCACACTTATTACCATGAACAGACATAATTCAAGAAACAAACAAAGAAACACCTAACACACAAAACAACTAATAACATAAACAGTAAAGAAATTAAATCAACCCCTTTTAGGTCCCAGGTTTCCAAACCATTCAAGGATGGTAGGTCAAGGGCTAAAGATTGCTCTGACGCGAAAAAAATATTGTTGGGAATAAATTATAGCCAGACTACTTGAGCACTGACAAGAGTAAAACAAGCGTTGACAGGTGTAAAACAAACGCTGACAGATCAAGCGTTGACAAGACAAAGTCAAGCGTTGATACATTGAAGACAAGCACTGACGGAAGGATATACTCTACGCGTTTATTGTATTCTAGATTACTTCTAGTAAAGATAGGAACAACAATGTATTTTCTATATTTATCTTTACCTAGAATAGTTGATACGTAGATTATTGTACAAGGCTTCTTATGTCTATAAAAGAAGACCTTTAGGTTATTGTTCAATATAAGTTTTCATACGTAAACTACTTTCATTGTAAGCAAGTTTGATATCATTAATCAAAGTGAAAGTTTGTTTACATCTTGTGTGTTCTTGTTTAAGTGTTAATTCCGCATAACACTTAGATTGTCATATACATATACAAAGGTTTCTCTAAGTGGATTACTTGATCTAATCTCGTATACATAAAGCTAAATCGATCTAAGTTTGGGATCAACAAGTGGTATCAGAGCTTGTTGAGGAACTTTTGATCTTAAAGAACACAAGAACCCTAAAAATCACCAAAACCCTAATTTTCTCAAAACCCTAAAAACATCATGTCAAATCCAGAAATAACCTCCTCCTCCTCACCTTTGCCAAACATCAAGATTCCCATGCTTGATGCAACCAACTTTGAATTGTGGAAATTCAACTTTGAGCAATATCTAGGGATCTATGACTACACACTCTGGGAGATTATTGAATATGGAAACACATTCAATAAAGCTCAAAAGATTGCTAATGCCATTGCTGCAAGAACAGTTGTTGCTGGATGTTCAGAAGCAGATAAGAAAGAAAAGCCTAATGATGGTAGAGCTGTGTCTGCTGAAGACATAGCAAAGAAAAGGGTTGACATGAAAACCCTAAACATTCTGAAACTCTCTTTGGGACAAGAGAACCAACATAAGTACAGAGGTTATGAATCTGCTAAAGACCTTTGGGCAGCTCTTGAAGTTGCATATGGTGGTAATGAAGATACTAAGGAAGAGAAGAAGAAGCAACTCATGCATGATTATGCTGTCTTCAAGGCTCAACCTAATGAGAAGCTTAGCAGTGTGAGAAGTAGATTGCTTGATATTACAAGAAAATTGTCCTTTATAGGGACACAACTTGGTGATGTTGACATCAATGCCACTTTTCTTAAGAGTCTTGGTGAGGCGTGGAAGATTGATGCAAGATCTATACTTGCCAACAACACTCACAAAAGTTCTACTTTTGATGATATCTACAACAAACTGAGGCTGTTGGAAGATGAAACTCTCTTGGAGCATGGAAGCAAGTCTACCAACAGTAACATGGCCTTCTTTTCTCATAGTGAAGGTCAATTTAATCAGAAGGACTCTTACATGCATCCAGTTACTGGATCATCATGTGTCAACGCTGGAACATGTCCTGTCAACGCCTCATACTCAGACGCTGACACATACAAAAGTGACTCACCAAGAGTAAAACCTGCTGGTTTGGATTTGGATACTGTATGTGCTTATATTGCTTCTTTGCCCAATGGTTCAGTGATTACATATGAGGACCTTGAGCAGATAAGTGATGAGCACTTGGAAGAGATGGACATTAAGTGGAACATGGCTCTTGCTAGTATAAGAGCAAACAGGTGGAACAGAAGGTTTAAGAAGAAAATGACCTTCAATGCAAAGGACACAGCTGGATTTGATAAATCCAAAGTTGAGTGCTACAACTATCATCGTATGGGGCACTTCATGAGGGAATGCAGATCTCCAAGAAGGTCTGATGCTGGCAAACCCTCAAGTCAAATTGTTAAAGCTCAAGATCCTAAGGCCATGGTTGTAGTACAAGACATTGATGGTATTGGATGGGACTGGAGCTATTTGGCTAAAGATGGGTAAGAGGATAAAGCTTTGATTGCTGAGATAGATGAAGAAGAGCACGTTCAATATGCTCTCATGGCACACTCCTCCTCTTCATCTGATAATGAGGTATACGATGATGGTTTTTGTAGTAAAGGTTGTAGGTTAAATACTGAGAGACTTAACAAAGAGGTGTTAAGATTATTAGATGATATGAGTACTGAAAGATGCAAACTATCTAATTACCAACTAGCTCTCACTCAAACTGGGAAGACAGTTTCTGAATACAAGAAAATGGAATTTGACTTAAAAGATAAAATAAATATCTTAAAACATGAGTTGAATGCTAGTAATGATATTAGGAGTATCATGGAAAGGGTTAATGGTGAATTACAGGCTAAGTTAGATGAAGCCATTAAAAACAAAGATAATGTTGGCCTTAAAATCCAGAGATTTGATAAGGCCACACAAACCCTAGGAGAGTGTGTGAGTAAACAAAGGGATCCTAAGGACATGATTGGGATTGGGATGAAAGACTACTATGTGGTTCCACCACCAGCTGGTGACTTCTATGGTGTCCAACAAAAGGACCTGTCTTGGACTAGTTTGCCAGAACTCCAAGAGGAGGAATTCATTCCTCCACCAAGAGTTGTCACCCTAGTTGAAGAGTATCAACAAAAGTTGACTGACTTGAATGAATGGAAGAAATCTAACCCTAACTTATTTGTTAAGGGTGGTTTGCTATGTGAAAGTCCTAATGAGTCAACTCCCATTAAGGTTACAAATCCAATCACTGGTAAAGCTGTTGACCTTGGCTCAAACACTGTTAGAAAACCTAGCACTAAGTATGCAGAGATGTATAGGAATACTAGGTCACCTAAGAGCCAAGTTAGCAATGATGGAACATGATTCTTCTCTTATAGACCTAGGGTTGTGTCTAGAAAAGCCTGTTACACTTGTGGTAGCTTTTCACATTTAGCATATAAGTGTGTCAACGCTCCCAAAGTCAACATTGTTAGAAAGTCAAACGTTGTCAGACCCAAACCTTGTGTCCAGCAAAGTCCACAAGTTGTTAGACCTGCCCCATTCTTCACTAGAGGATCTAACACTCATGGACAAAGACCATTTCAAAAGACAAATACTTGGTCTAATAGGAAATGGGTTTCTGTAGCAACCCTAGGTTCAACGCTGACAAGGGAAATTCCAGCGTTGACAAGACCAATTCCAACGCTGACAGAAACGTGACCAGACCCAAATATTTGCAACCACAGGGTAAGGGGTCTAAAGCTTCTTCAAGCTTGACATGGAGACCAAAGAAAGATCAAAACCCTAATGATAATGGGATTTCAATGACCTGTAACAGATTTAATTACATTTCAAAGGTCATTACAAAACCTATTGGGGTTAACTGGGTATTTCATCCAAAGAAGGATGAAAATGGGGTTGTTATAAGAACTAAGTCTGTTCTTATTGAAAAACCAGATGAATCCAAGTCTGCTAAGGCTTGGGTTCCTAAAGAAAACTAACTTGTTTTCTTTATGTGCAGGGCATTCAAAAACAGGTCAATGATTATGGATATTAGGATAGTGGATGCTCAAGGCACATGACAGGGAAGGAAGATTATTTAACTAACTTCACTCCCATTAAGGATGGTGATAAGGTTTACTTTGGAGGCGGATATGGTACTATCACAGGCAAAGGAACACTTCTCACCAAGAACTTGCGTTTTGAAAACGTATTTTTGGTAAAGGAACTTGATTACAATCTTTTTAGTGTATCACAAGTTTGTGATAACAAAAATAAAGTTCTGTTTACTGATACTGAATGTTTGGTGTTAAGCAAGGATTATAAGATCCCTGATGAGAAATATATTGACTATAGAACACCTAGACATAAAGACATATATAATGTGAATCTGAATGGGATTGGAATGAATAGCAATATGTCATGTTTTTATGCTAAAGCTTCAGTAGATGAGAGTAATTTATGGCACAGGAGACTAGGGCACATAAATTTTAAGAATATAAACAGGCTTGTGAGACTTGGCTTGGTTGATGGTTTGCCTGAAAAGGCCTTCCACAATGACCACTCTTATGTTGCATGTCTTAAAGGCAAGCAACACAAGGTCTCATTCAAGTCCAAACAGGTGCACTCTAGTACTAGACCTCTTCACTTGCTTCATATGGACCTCTTTGGTCCAACCAATATAGAAAGTTTGAATGGTAAGTCCTACTGCTTTGTCATCACAGATGACTTTTCTAAGTTTACTTGGACTTTCTTTTTAGCTATGAAGAGTGATACAGCTGACACTTTAATTGAATTTATCACTCAGATTGAGAAGAAGACTGGTAATGAAGTCAAAATGCTTAGGAGTGATAATGGTGGTGAATTTAGGAATAAAGTGTTAGTTGATTTTTATGCCAGGAAAGGAATTACTAGGAAATTTAGTGTTGCCAGAACCCCACAGCAAAATAGGGTTGTAGAAAGGAAAAATAGAACCCTAATTGAAGCAGCCAGAACCATGTTGGCTGATGCTCATTTCCCTATAGCCTTTTGGGCTGAGGCTGTTAATACAGCTTGCTATGTTCAAAATAGAGCATTGGTCAACAAAATACAGAACAAAACACCTTATGAGTTACTTTAGGGAAGAAAACCTAATATTGGTTTTCTTAGACCTTTTGGTTGTCATGTAGTAGTTTTAGACACTAGTGATGCCTTAGGTAAATTTAGTGCAAAAGGTGATGAAGGCTATTTCATGGGGTATTCAGTGCAGAGCAAGGGGTATAGGGTTTATCTTAAAAAGGAAAAACGTATACTTGAAAGAGTACATGTTAGGTTTTTAGAGAATAAACCTAGTGATCCTGAAAGTGGTCCAAATTGGTTGTTTGACTTGGAACCTTTATCTAGGACTTTAAATTATATGCCTGTCACTAATCCAGACATTGTGAAGGTAACTTCAAATGTTGTGGAAGAACAAGTTGTTGATGTTTCAGGTACACAGGTTCATGAAAAGGTTGGATCACAAGCAGAAAAGTCATCTCCTATACAAGAATATGTTACAATCCCCATATAGACAGATGCTTTTGCTGCTGCTGCTGCTGCTAGAAAAGATAATGGTGGTCCCCAAGTACCACCAGATAACAACATGCATGGTCCTTCAGGCGCTGACAAAGGCAAATCTAGCGCTGACAAGACCAATTCAGACGTTGATGGCCCAGACGTTGACAACAACAGTTCAAGCGTTGTTAGCTCACACGCTGACAACCAAGGTTCAGGCGTTGACAACACTTTTGCACATCTTTTCTCTTCCACTTTTGAACAGGGTGAACCTTCCAATTTATATGAAGAGGTTCATCCTCAAGTTGATGAAAGAGAGTCTGAAGAAGAAGATATTGGCAACTTGGAGAATGATATTGAAGACACCAGACTTTTTGAAGGAGTAATTCTCACTTCCACTATGAAGAATCACCCTACTTCTCAGATCATTAGTGATATTATGACTCCTGTTCAGACTAAAAGATCTCATCAAGGTCTTGGTGGATTTATTGCCAATATACACAAGAAGGTTGACACCCCTCTTGTGCAAGCATGTTTGTTTGCCTGTTTTCTGTCACAACAGGAACCCAAGAAGATATTTGATGCTCTTAAAGAACCAAGTTGGGTGGAAGCAATGCATGATGAGCTTCACCAATTTGCAATTCAGGATGTTTGGGAGCTAGTTGATTATCCCAGGTATGTCAGACCTATAGGGACAAGATGGGTTCTAAGAAACAAGAGAGATGAAAGAGGCATTGTGGTCAAAAACAAGGAAAGATTAGTGGCTCAAGGATATACACAAGAGGAGGGGATAGACTATGAGGAGGTCTTTGCACCAGTTGCAAGGATTAAAGCTATTAGGATCTTTTTGGCCTATGCATCCTACATGGGCTTCACTGTCTATCAAATGGATGTCAAGAGTGTCTTCCTCTATGGAACAATTGTTGAGGAGGTATATGTGATGCAACCTCCTGGTTTTGAGGATCCAGAGAATCCAGACAAGGTGTATAGAGTCAAGAAGGCTATGTATGGACTTCATCAAGCCCCAAGAGCATGGTATGGTACTTTGTCTACTTATTTAGTGGATAATGGCTTCAAGAGGGGCACCATAGATCAGACACTATTTACAAAGAAGAAAAGTAAGGATGTGTTGCTTGTTCAGGTCTATGTTGATGACATCATTTTTGGGTCTACTGATCCAAAGATGAGTGAGGATTTCTCCAAGCTGATGACAGACAAATTCAAGATGAGTGCTATGGGGGAGATGAACTTCTTTCTTGGTTTACATGTTCAGCAGAAAGAAGGTGGTTTCTTCATCTCCCAAGATAAATATGTGGCAGAGATCTTGAAGAAGTTTGGCTTTTCTCCACATGAAAAGAGGGCTACTACTCCTATGGATAGAGAACACCCTTGGGGAAAGATTGGAGATGGAAAGGATGTTGATGCCAGGCACTATAGATCAATGATTGGTTCATTGATGTATCTCATAGCCTCTAGACCTGACATCATGTTTGCTGTGTGTGCTTGTGCACGCCATCAAGTGACTCCCAAAGAATGTCACCTTTATGCTATCAAGAGGATCTTTAGGTACCTAAGATGCTATCCTAGTCTTGGTTTGTGGTACCCCAAGGATTCACCATTGGAGCTGATTGCATATTCAGACAGTGACTATGGAGGTGATAAGTTTGATAGAAAATCCACAACTGGTGGATGTCAGTTTCTTGGGAGCAGATTAATATCTTGGCAATGCAAGAAACAAACAGTGGTGGCTAATTCTACAACTGAAGCTTAGTATGTGGCTGCAGCTGCTTGTTGTGGACAAGTTTTGTGGATTCAGAACCAGCTGTTGGACTATGGGTATAATTTCATGCATACTAAGATATTTGTTGACAATAACAGTACTTTATGCATTATTAAAAATCCTGTACATCATTCTAAAACTAAACACATAGAAATTAGACACCATTTTATAAGAGATTTTTTTGAAAAAGGTTTAATACAACCAGATAGGGTTGACATAGAAGAGAATGTGTCAGATTTACTAACTAAACCTTTTGATGCTGGAAGGTTTCAATACTTGGTAACAAGTATTGGGATGATCAATCTCACATAATATGTGTTTTGGAGTCTTTTTGTAAAAGTATGTACAGGATAATGCATTGTTATTGGTCTTTTGAGTATTTAGATTTTCCACTATATTTTTCTAACACTGACAAAGGTTGCTTGAACGCTGATAAGTGTTTTTGTAACGTTGTCAGCAATATATTTGTCTAACGCTGACAAAGCTTCCCTCAACGCTGTCATGTGTTATCGGGGCGTTGTCA
The DNA here is from genome assembly GCA_025667525.1 of Glebionis coronaria. Lineage (NCBI taxonomy): Eukaryota > Viridiplantae > Streptophyta > Magnoliopsida > Asterales > Asteraceae > Glebionis > Glebionis coronaria. The sequence goes on along the minus strand of CM046877.1, from coordinate 448,858,351 downwards.
GCAACAATGTTAGTTTTGTGGTTTTCAATCTAAATGTGCAGGTGGTGTTAGCAGTATACCAATGGATACAGAGTTGCTTATGGATCATTGGAGAAGCATTTGGACATGTTTTTATTTATGGATGATGGTTAGAATTTTTAATTCCTATCTTGACATAAATTTTTTTATATTCATGCATATTTTTAGCGACATATGTATCATAGTTTAAGGGGAGGTTTTAGGAACCTTTAGGATGTTTGGGTATCCATATGATACTCTTATCACAATTCTAGATTGTGTCCACAGGTGAGTATGAGTTAGTTCTACTAAATCATGATGCACTGTAGCATGCAAAGTTGATATACTATGCATGCTGCCAAGACATTTTTGGCCTAGAATTGGTTGTGGTCTGCTGGGAGACTTGGCAATGATTTTGTTATGGGATTTACCTGGGAGTAACAAGGAATTTTATAAGGTAACTTAGTTGTTAAGAGTTTTGGTTAGCAAGGGACACTAGAGGACTGTTATGTCTATCTTGCATAAGCAAGTGTGCATAACTGCACAGTGCTTGTCGCCCTATAATAATTTTCAACTTTTTGGTTATCTTCTCTAGGATAAATTACTTTGTTAAGGTCATTTTTCATTTTTAAACATTTTTATTTTTGGATGCTGACAAGTATTTTTCCAAGCGTTGTTGTGACCAATTTGGGCGCTGACATAGCAGAATTGGACGTTGACAGACCTGCAAATGAGGTTGATGTATTCCAGTCATCATCCATCATCAAAGAGGTTTCTTCTCAGGTATTACCATCTACCTTACCAACAGTTGATCCATTAGATAAGGGTAAGGGTATTATGGTAGAAGAAGTTGTTCTAAAGAATGCAGCACAAATTGAATTTGATAGAAGGTTGGCTACACAAATTGTGGAACAAGAAAGAAAGCAGGTGGGTGAATCACCTTTTGTTGTCACTTCAGAAGAGCAAGAATGAAGTGATGAAGCCAGTTCAGACTCAAGTGTTATGATTATAGAACAGCCAGAAAGACTTGAGTATGGAGATGAGTTGGCCAAGGAGAAATTGAATGAGTTGAAATTGCAGGTTGATTTTGATATGCCAGAGGTGGTTCAGATATACCATGCTTGGGAAGAAAGGTGTATAGAGAATCCACATTTGACCATTTCAAATCAGATATGGGGTTTGGAGATTCTTCTCAGAGTACAAAAGGATTGCAAGGTCACACTGAAACACAAAGCAAGCAATGTTCTCTCAAATTTGAAAAGGGATAGAAAGGAGTTGTATTTCATGCTGCTCAGATGTCATGGAACAGGATGAACTTATAAGAAATTGACTGGGTTGACATTTGATGAGTTGGAATGTAGAGCTTATCCCATTTGGGTTAGAGTGCAGGAAGAGAAGAGAACACTCTAAGACTTCTTTATGATGAAAGAAAAGAAGAACTTGTAGAGGAAATGGAGCTCAAGAAGGCAATGCTTGTTCCCAGACCAGTGAAAAGGGGAGTTTCTCTTGAGTTTCCCAAAGATATGGATCCATTACATCTAAGTGAACCTGTCATAAGAAAGAGCCTCAAGCTCTCACCATTAGAAGCTTCAGATATGGTACAAGTGTTACCACTTGATTCCAGAAACCCAATTGTAAGTTATGAAGAAGATGAATGTGGGTTTTGGAAGATTGGCAGGTATGGAAAAGAGGTTCACACTTTTACCACCCTTATATCCTTGTTTGCAAGTTTTGACAGAGAAGACTTTGTAGACCTATGGAGGTTATTAGAAGCCAAGTATGTGACTGAAGCACCAACTTCAGTCAATGGAATAAAACTGTGGTCAACATTCAAGAGAATGTGTGGACCAATTGATGAAGATCCTGCTATTTGGAAGGATCTTGAAGATGATCTCAGTGGTCTTCAATGGAGATTATATTCAGCTGCTGGTGTTTATTATTTGAGTTCTACAAAGTTTGCTGAGTATCTACTTGTGGATGGTCAGTACTTCATGTCCAAGGAAGTCTTGGAGAAGATGAAGAACACTCAGCTGGAATTTGATTATTCAAGTGACGTGGAAAAAGTTTTGATCAGATTTATTTATTACCAATATGAGAAGGTTTGTAAGATTCCTCCTAGTCCTTAATGTTTATTTAGAAAACTCGATCACTAGAGTAGATATCAAGTTTAGGGGAGGATTGTTGGGAATAAATTATAGCCACTCTACTTGAGCGCTGACAAGAGTAAAACAAGCGTTGACAGGTGTAAAACAAACGCTGACAGATCAAGCGTTGACAAGACAAAGTCAAGCGTTGATACATTGAAGACAAGCACTGATGGAAGGATATACTCTACGCGTTTATTGTATTCTAGATTACTTCTAGTAAAGATAGGAACAACAATGTATTTTCTATATTTATCTTTACCTAGAATAGTTGATACGAAGATTATTGTACAAGGCTTCTTATGTCTATAAAAGAAGACCTTTAGGTTATTGTTCAATATAAGTTTTCATACGTAAACTACTTTCATTGTAAGCAAGTTTGATATCATTAATCAAAGTGAAAGTTTGTTTACATCTTGTGTGTTCTTGTTTAAGTGTTAATTCCGCATAACACTTAGATTGTCATATACATATACAAAGGTTTCTCTAAGTGTATTACTTGATCTAATCTCGTATACATAAATCTAAATCGATCTAAGTTTGGGATCAACAAATATTACACTACAAACGAAAAACAATCCAGAAGACAAAGATCATAAACAATCCACACCAGTAGTAACAAATTTAAAGTAAAGGAGATAGAGGTGTTACAGTGCTATCACAGCAATAATATCAGCGGAAGAACAAACCTTTTGATCTAGATCAAAGAGATTAACCCAGAACCTTAATGAACAGTAAACCCTAATTTGTCAATTAGGAACAATTGATCACCACAATGATCAAATCTAGCCATGAACAACTTCCAATTGTGACTAACCACGGTTAAATACACGATCCAATCAACCAATCAACCAATCAAGAAACCCCCAAATTTTCCAAACCCTAATTTTCTCAAAAATTAGGCGTTTATCAAGAATCAATCAATTTAAAGCAAGTATGGTAAAACGAACAATTAACACAAGTTAATTGATTAAGATTTGAAAAATCAGTTAAATCAAAAAATATTTATAGAGCAAGATTAAAGACCTTGCTCTGATACCATGAAAATATTTGAATTAAAACAGATTTAAACTTGAATCTCCATTTAATCAAACTAGAAAACAACTTTATTAATCAAACCCTAATAGTCTTCCCTCAGCTACACTGTGGAAGATCTATTATCTTTAGATGATAACAGTTTTACAATACATAATCATAAAACATTGAAGACATATTAATCTGTATCAAGAACAATATTGCCATAACAATTGAGAGTGTATATGTGTGAAATATGATCTAAGTTATGAAGATAAAATGTTGACTTCAGCTTATATATTTAGTCTAGAACCACTTTGCACTTCAGTCCTCATCATATTGCACTTTAGTCCTTGAGTTATCCAAAACTCTTCATAACCTTCCCATCTAACAAAACGGCTAAACAATAATTGCACATAAGTCCCTAAAGAATGTATCCAAAATAAAATTAGGCATCATACATTTTAACATAATCTACATTACGTTTCACTATTTAATTCACATTTGACTTGTTACACCCTATAAAATACATCCTAAAAAGAAACATATATAGCACGTACAGCTACGCAATGAAAAGCAGTATTCAAAACGCCTCTATGCAATGTTCAAAATGCTAAGGTAGATATGGCAACATTTAGGAAACGCAATTGTTACTACATTGACATGAGCGTGTATTAAAGTTTGATTTGGCTTACCGATGGAAACTCTACCTATTATCGGAATGTTATAAACTATATCATCAATTTCTTATTCAACTCATTATATGAAATACATAATATTTTTTTCTTGATTGACAATTAGAATGTTTTCCATGAATACATGTGGGATGATCATGTTATTGACACTTATAAAACCCACGAACTATTGAGGCATGAATCACCATTTATAAGCTAATCTCATAACTACATACAAATATATTTCCGCTCCTTTGTTTTTCATAACCCAACCAACGACTATTAGGCTTGAAAGTACTAAATGACAATATCTACCTACCAGTCCGGATACTACATATACTTAGATGCAACTGCTTCACATCAAACCCAAAATGATTGATCTGGAGATGATGATAATGGACGAGAAGGTATATTATTAATTTATCTATAGGCTATTCTTTTTTGGAATTCCATTCTCTAAAAAAATCATGTTATTGAATTCGAATAATCTTCTCAATACATATTTATGTCTTTTAATTATGCTGATATGTCTGTGATTATCTTTATTTTGCTATCCTACATGCTGTCAAAATGCAAAAGACTATTCAAATGGGTCTGGTATCAGTCAAATAAACTGTGTCTATCACTTACTATCATGAAACTCCTTTAATTTCCTGAAATTATCAAATCACTCATTCAAATGAAAACTTCATCCATGATATATAAAACCACCCTGAAATCATATTTGGCAATACAACAGGATGAACGTCTAAACAAAGTAAAATCACCCGTAAACGATCCTAATATGTCAACTATGATAGTTAGTTAGCTAAATGTACATTTATAACTTTTAATTAAATACCTTTGCTATGTTTACTTTCACTATCTTTGGTTAGGATCTGAATATCTTATGGATGAAAGTAGGACCTCATCTGAACATTTGAAAATGGAAAAGCACTGCACGTAGTTCTCAAGATAAGAGTTATGTCCAAGAAACGTGATAAAGATGGTGTGGTTATGAATGCAGATCATGTGGGTATAACTTGAAGTAACCACTCGGTTACTTTTTAGTAAAGGCTAATTATTGGATTTATGGAAGTCCATTGACTTGGTAATTAAAAAAAGTAAAAATCTTGGTTATTAAGTTGTTGCACTGTGTATTTTGGATGTTTTGTGATTCAAACGTCTTTGATGTCTTCATGTGGTGGCGGATGAATAGTCAAGCTTCGAAAGGAAGTTGATTGAAGACAAAGTTCGAGAAGAACTGAACGCTTTACCGCGTGTTTGATCGATTCAAATGTGTAGAAATATGTATGATGTCTTTGGTTCCTTAAATGATGAAATTAATAGCATGCTCTATAATCAAGGCTTACCTCAGTTGGTCACCAAAATTCCACTGAGTGGTTTCTTTGGGGAGGTTCTTGGAGGTCTCGGGTTCAAGACCTGCCAAGGGCCCTCTCTGACATAACTAGGAGAGAGTTCGAAGAAGAAATTCTACCGCCGGATGTTATTGCACGACTCGACCCACCAATTATTAACATTTGTCGTTCTAAAAAAATAGCATGCTCTATAAATTAAATGGTGTTTTTTATATCAGTGTTATATCTCCAAATAAGTGTTTACATGAATATAAGGAAGATATTGTGTCGTGTTTTTGAAAATAATTATTGCCTCTTTTTTAACACTATTTTTAACTCTCTTTTTGTAGCCAAATACTACATGAAGCGAATGCTCCGCCAATGTCAACCTATATCTCGTAATTGTTTTAAGTTTCATAAAAATCTCTATCTTGCATGCATGTGCTTGGATAACAACATTTATAAATTCATAAATAAAGAAGGTCAAATGTGAACTGAATAATACTCTTTTATGGAAAGGTCGAAAGTGGTCATGGAAATTATAGAAATGTTAAAAACTTAATGAAGTGTTATTTTACTAGCAAGCTATCAATATTAAACACAACACTAATTAAAAAAACATGATTTTTGGAAGCACCTCATCTTATGAAAACACCACAAGATTTATACCATTGGAAAACACAAGGCTAATTGGAAAAACATGAATTTTGGAAACACCACGTCATTTGAAAACACTACACGATTTAATGGTCATTGAAGATGAAGATTGGAATAAAAAGAAAAGAAATCAAGATAAAAAGATAGCTTTGATCCTTGGAAATTGAAACTACAAAAAGATTAACGTGGTTGAAAGTCATCAACCTAGAGGGGATGAAGTGGTCACATCACCACACCAAAAAACACCATGTCACGTCAGCTTTTTCACTTTCACATCCACACCCAAAACAACACATCTTATGGTCACACCATTTTTACACCACCACACCAAATTTTTCACTTATTTTCATAAACTACCCTCGACAATTAATTTATTTAAAATTTACTTACTTTATTCATTCAAATAAAAAACATTACATCATAAATTAAATCATAACATACCAAATTAAAAAAATACAAATGACATAAAATAAAAAAACTAATCCTTCATCTTCATTTTGTAGTCATCGTGCCCAAAGGTGTTCCATAAGATTTCGTTGAAGTGAAATATGTGCATTTTTATCCCGTGACTCTTTTGCTTTGATACGGTTGGTGTCATGTCTATCTATCCACCCCACCGACGTTCCATTCTTGTCAATGGATTAACAAACACATTATTAGAATCATCAATACGATATTCGGGTTCATTTTCTTGATCAATCGTCATCTAAAATCATGTTATGCAATATGATGCAACTATACATGACTCTACGGATGGTGTTTACTTGGTATGATCGAGCCGGTTGACGTAATATTCCCCAACAACCTTGAAGAACACCAAAAGCACGTTCGACATCCTTTAGTTCTTCTTCTTGTTTCCATTTAAAATTAATGTTTTTGGGTTGACTTGCAACCGAGAACGATTTCACAAAACTAGCCCACTGTGGGTAAATCCCGTCGGCTAAGTAATACCCGTTCTGAAACGTAACCCCATTTACTGTAAACGGAGCTACATGTGCTACGTCATTAAGAAAGTCGTCAAATAACGGAGACACATCTAAAACATCTATATTATTATTTGCACCCGCTACACCAAAAAACGCATGTCAAAGCCACAAATCGTGAGAAGCAACCGCTTCAAGCATAATTGTTTGGTATTTTTATCACCCCTCCTGTATTTTCCCTGCCATGATACTGGATAATTTCTCTATTCCCAGTACATACAATCAATGCTTCCAAGCATTCCTGGGAAACCATGAACATTGTTATGCCTCGTATAAATTTTATGAACGTCTTCAAGAGTTGGTTTTCTCAAATAGTGTTTCATGTACAAGTCCATAATACACATATTAAAGAAAAACAAACTTTCAAAAATAGTACGTTCGGCCAATTGCCAGTATTCATCAAACTGATCGACTCATACGATAAATTTTATTAAAAATGTAACGAATACTTACAAGGTTCGTCAAAGTAATCCGCCCTCAAACGAACTTCGGCAGTCTCACGATCACGTTCAATAACATTTCGGGTGAGCTGGGGTTTGTTTTCTTGTTCTTGCAAGTAATTATAATAATTATACGCGGTAACCAATATATCAACGTCGGATTCATCACCAACGTCAAACGCGGAAGGTCGGTATGTCATTTTTTGTGTGTAAAATTTATGTTTGTGTAAAGTTATAATGAAGTTTGGTTTGTATATATAGAGGGTTTTCAAAAAACTAGCCGTTATAGGTTTTTTTTAAATTGATTTTTTAAATGTAACGGTCGGATGACCGTTGGAGGGGGGGGGGGGGGGGGGGGGGGTTCGAAAACATTAAAAATCAAAGGGGTGTTTTCATAATTGTTATAGGGGCCAAAATGAAATTTTTATTCTTTTAAACAAGTCTTTCACGCATGTGGCCCAAGCCACTGCGTCTTCCATGCTGCAACTTCCGGTGTGGTCACGCCGGCCAACGCCGGGGCACGACGTGACCATACCGTGCCCTCTTATAGTGTGTTAACACATAAGTAAAGATGGCAAAGAATAGGTTGCATGATTTTTTTCTAAATGCACATAAACAACAAAAATATTGAACTGTATTTACTTATGAAAAACTGTTATTTGTTTACGTTTATACAATGTAATGACTTATTATTAAGAATCATACATTACGTCAAAACCATTTTAAGGGTCCTTTTTTCATTACATTTTGTAATGGAATCAAAATTGCATAAAGCCATATCATTAATCAATCATGCTAAATAAATTTTATTTCATGAAAGAGTAATCTTAGTCTTTTTATTATCAATTACATTACGTCATATCATACAAACCAAACATGGTTAATAACGATAATAAATCATTTAATTACATTACTCATTTCATTATTACAAAGTTTCTTAACTAAAAATAGGACGTAAGCAAGAAACATTGGTTTAAACCTAGCAGCGTTAGTACACACTTTTGTATAATGATCATATGATTTCATTTAAATGATAACTATCAAATACATTGTAATGCTTATACTTAGTAAACATTAAAAATAACATTTGCAAGAAAATATTTTACAAACTTCACGCATTTGTTTTTAGTGTTTTTTTTAACGGCTAGTTAATAGTTAGTGATTCGGGCTCGCATTGACATCCAATTGGGCAGTATGTAAGACTTGAACCTTTTGCCTTAGGAGATAAACCCCACTCCTACTTCTATTTTATTCCGCCTCTGAAAATACATGATGCCTTGATGAGACTTGAACCCAAACTTTTCGAAAAGATACCTCTCCAAGTTTAATATAATCTTTACAATTAACTTATCGCATATTACAACATTAAAACAATTACATTTTAATTTTTTCACGTTTTATATTAACGTTACACGGAAGATTTATAACAATATTACATATCTATTGTTATTTGCCACTAGATATTAGTTAACTAGACAAAATTTAGGTGGAGTTTACACCTCAAATGTCGTGTAAAAAAACGTAAATAGTAACGTGTGTTGTTAGTTCTTATCTCATAACTGATGTAATGTTTTACTTTCACTAAAGTTTTTATATGTTGTTTGATACATGTTTATTGATTTTGTCTAGATCTGAATTATCGCATGTTACAATCATTTGCAATTACGATTTGATCTTACCATAATATAGCATAATGTTAATTAGGCGTCGCTAAAAATTTCCGCTGCTATGCGCGGGTATTCGTCTAGTAAATTATAAAATACCAAAATTATTTATTATTGAGTCGCAATAGAAATAAGTTGGTATTAATTGTCTAGCGTCGGATTGTTGACGGGGTGATATCCACAGTACGCGAAATAAGTTTTCGATTTCAATTAAATTAATTACGTTCACACTTAAGATAAAAATAAAAATAGTTCATGTTAAAATAAGTGTTCCATGTAAACTAGAATTTATATTATTGGCGCGGATATTCTCGGTTGCCAAAAGGCGCATTCGAGGTCGCAATCTCAATCTAACATATACGTATAAACGATAAAATGTACTAAGGAAAGTGGTTCCTTGAAAACGTTGATTACTCGATATAAACTTTAGATTCGTACACGTTTTACGCGGAAACAATCGGGAATTTCAATAGACGTATATGTCTAACACGAAATGTCATGTTTAATCATAAATTAAATAATTCAAAATTCATGATTGTTACAACATTTGATCATTTGTCTTCAAAAAATTGTTTTGATTTTTATAAAAAAACCATTTTTGCTTTTGTGGTTAAGTTTATCAGAAAAAATCCAAAACTAATTTTAATTATTTCGCTAAATGCTCTTACGATTTAGGTAAACAACATATATATATATATATATATATATATATATATATATATATATATATATATATATATATATATATATATATATATATATATATATATATATATATATATATATATATATATATATATATATATATATATATATATATATATATATATATATATATATATATATATATATATATATATATATATATAGGTATAATTATGACTTGATACCACACCTCTAATCCATGTCATATATGGAATGGCAGCTCTAAACCAATAGTATTTGTTTCTTAGCTAAAAAATCTAAAAAACCTTCCAAAAATACTTGACGAAAACGCAATTTTAAAAAGCGGGCCGCAAGTTTACTAAAGCTGCGTTTTGAAACCGCAGCTATATATAATAGGTAAACCCCATTTTTTATATATTTTTTATTTTCCTAACGACCTCTCTACGGGGAAAACACACACACCAACGTCTGCCCATAAACCCTAATTAAAAAAAATAGTCGTCACCATATCTTTTGATGATTAACCCACTCCTTGATTTTCTTCTCTTTGTCACATTCATCATTACACACCAAATCACAATCCATGGAAACAACATTTTTTCGATCTCATATCAATAATAACCCTTTCAATCTTTGAATAAAATAACTGATCTATCATCAAAGGATTTGGTATGTCATCAATTGTTTAGAAACATAAACCCTAATTTCATTGGACAACTTTCCGATTGTTGTAGGCTTAACTAATTGATCTATCATTAAAGGATTTGGCACCACATGATCATTAGCCGAACAAACTGAATCCATATCCTGCAAATAAAATTAGCCCGGTCAAGATATTACTGAATTGATTGCAACTAAAGTGTGGTTCATTTTTTCAGATCCGGATCGCATCAGAAATATTCAAGAAAATCATAAACATGTTGCTCTAAGTCTGTTGTAACAAGCCCAGGATATCGATTTAGAAATCGTCTTCAGGGTCCATGTGAGCTTTTCACAACTAAATCTTTTGCTTCTTTGATTATTGTTCTTTTGTTTTTATATGGATCCACATTGTAACCTTTTCATTCAGGTTGGATCAGGAATTACATGTGTTATTAAGTGCAACCTTTTTGTTAAATATTATGCCTTATCTTATATGTTTATCTATGTAATACCAGGCTCTTTATAACATGATATTGTTCATTCGTATTTACTATTTTAGTATATTTACTTCCTTTAAGAATTTGCATTGGGTAATAATCCTGATATTCAATTTTAATGATGTGAAGATTTATATCCATTGCTCACTGATCATGTTCGTCTATTTGATTATCATATATCTAAGTGACACGTAATGTTATCCACGTGAATGGATTTATGTTTTTGTTTGAGGTACACCAAAAAAAGATACAGTTATCTTTTTTATTTATTTCCTGGTTAGAATTTTGGAGATCGATCTTTATCATACTTTGCTATCAAAAGCTAAAAGTTTTGGGTGGAGTGACCAGTGGATTCCAGCTCTTGTGAAGAAAGATCCTGTTAGACGTCAAGATTTACGAGTCAAAGGTTGTTAGGCAGGATCTAAAGCTGAGAATCTTCTAACACAAGGTGATATGGTGTTGGCAATTAACAAGAAGCCATTGACATGTTTTCGTGATATTGAAGATGCATGGAAAACATTGGATTTGTATGGTGACAGCGATGTAAAACTTGAATTGACCATATTTAGTCAGGTTAGCCATTGTGTTAAGTGACTGTTTACAAATTCAGTAAATGGAAGAAATATTTACAATAGTTGTTCTTTGTGGTTACTCAGGGATGTGAAATTGATCTTCTTGTGGGAACAGATGTGAGAGACGGAAACGGAACCAATTACTTGGCGAAAACCAGGCCAGTAAAAGAGGTCAGTTGTGTTTTTATTTTTTAGAATGTGGTTTAAAATGTTTCTGGTATGTTGGAAATTGATTCTGCTTGAAAACATTTCCTGATATTCCTAAGGTTTGCATTATTTTATCACAGACAATCGTAAGTCAAGTAGCAGCTTTCTTCTTGTGAAGAAGTCGCTGAGTACCAAAACACAAGTAAATCAAAAGAAGCATTCACAACAAGATGAAAATGTATGTGATGTACTTCAAGCGTTATGCCAACAGTATGACGACACTGATGAAGAAGTATAAGTGATTGAACCCGAGTGGGAAATTGCCCAGTCTTATGCAGATTTGTCGTAAGGAACTTTTCTTTTATGGCCATGACAACCAGCAGCTTCTTAATACTTCCGGGGGTAATGCTTCTTCTGTACATCTGCTGATGGCTGAACTAGTTTTAGTCGTTGCATCATTAAGTAGTAACATTAATTTGATTCACATGATAGTGTGTGGTAGATGTAAATGCAGCCACTAGGGTGTTGCTCAAGTCCTGTAACCTAATGCAGATTTTTCGTAAGGATCCTTTTTTATGGAAATGATTTATACAGATTTTTCGTAAGGAATCAAAGGGAAGGAAAATAATTGCAGACGACTTCAACTCCCTATCTATCGTTCTATTATATTAAATATCTAATTAAATATGCAATATTATGAACCCTTTGGTAATGTTTGACAGGTAACCAGCCAACCACTCACCTTGAGTTGTTTTGCAAGTTCTGCTCAACTTAACTTACACCAAGTTTCTTTTTCATTTTTTCAGAATAACCACTCTGGTAGTCACTTAGAATATGCGTGATCTCTACAGTTGGTGCTATCCTATCAGTACTCACTGGTGATGTAAGTTAGTTTGCGTTTGCGGCTGAACTCCCCGAATTCGACACCTTCTGAGTAATACTTTCATGTGATGCACGGCGTCAGAGAACACCCCGAGTTGGCTGAACCAACAACTGATGTATTTAATAGAATGGAATTGTCGAAAAGGTATCTTTTGTATGTAAAACGTGAAAGTGGACCACTTTCGGATAGTCAACTCGCAGACTTCGCATTATGACTATACTCTTTGATTTTTGATATAGTGGGGGGCGTCGGGATCACCTTTATTTGACAGCTTATTATGGTCTTAAATAAACTATAAGAACTTTTCCAAATCCAAATAAGCTAATTGATCGTTGTTAGTTATTCAAATCTGATGCAATATTGATGAGTTTTTTTTTCTATGATTCTGATAATTTAAAGTCACGGCTTACTATATTTAGGATCCATACCAATCCCAATCACCATGAACTTGACGGTTACACCCTACGAAATCACATACCCTTTCACCTCTACATCCATTGTGACTTTATAAGGTATCACAAAATGACCAGGTGGGTGTCTCCTTAACCCTTCCAAAACTACTGCTTTTAGATATGGATTAATCTTTAAGTCCTTTTCGTTTATGACTTATATTCATGTTTTATGCTCGATAGATTTCATTCACTGGTGGTCACATGTGTCTCCCTCTAAAGTTAACAGTTAAATTTTTTATATATATTTCCGTGATGTTGTGATTCAAACAATTTCTTTTATTTACTTTTATTTTTTACATAAGGAAATGAGAAAAAAAACAATAGCACGTTAGCATCATTTGAACGTCTTACCCCACAACTGAGGACCAATTCGACCAACACATAGGTTACATGTATAAGTTACTTCTGAAATGAAAGGCATCTGAATATCTAAAACTTGTTGTACATTGGACTTGGGTGATCATTATTCAAAATAAGGAATAGCATAGTTTACACGGTGCGTAGTTACATTAGCTCTTCTGTTGGCCTTCAATATAGAACAAGCAAATTGTTGTTGGATTTTCATGTTGACTTTTATATTGAAACAGGGGATGTTTCGATATTTGTGAAGATTATGCGGGTGATGAAAACCCATCAGATAATGATCAGCAGATTTCCATAAAGCCATCAGTAGAAATGGAGGAGCAGGAAGCTAAAAGAATGACGCTAAGCATTTTTGGACAAAGTAGTTCGGTACCTAAACCTATCACTGACGAGCCAAGAAGGTATTTGAGTGGTTCAGTGGTACAAGATAATTCTTTCTCCTCTAAGAAGTTGATTGCCGATGTTGACAGGTAACTTAATCATGGTCTCGATTTCTTGGAGTTCGGATGTGAATTAGCATTTTATGACCTTACAATATGAAATTAGATACTGATACAGGTCCAGGAAACTGAAAATTCGTTTTTATTGTATTTTGGAGCTTATATTCTTCAACAAAACACACGTATAAGAGAGTAAGATTTCTGTACAACTATCTAGACATGTCATTTTTCTATTCACGTATTGCTTGCTATACCGTTTTAGCTAATAATTAGTGCAAGGGTTTATGGATTAGAGTTTTTTTAAAAAAAATTAAACCTGCCAATGATGATGTTTATTTCCCTAGGAATATCTGTGATTAAGGTGCTATCTATGCTTATAAATAAGGACTTATAAGCTACTAACTATATGTACTTTTTGGTTGCTAAAGAAAGGATGGATGAAACTTCAGTGAGTCACGAAGTTTGAAGGTTCTACCAGCCTGTATTCACTATTTCATTTATTGGTTGCAAGGGTTTGGAGCACATGACTTCAAGTTTTCTAGGCCAAGAAGAATACACAAAATATCTCGCTATAATGATATTCCCTTTACTTCTAATCACGCCAAATGTATCTTTATAAAAAGACTTATTTTTAGTAGCAAAAATACGCACACTTATGCATTATGTTATGCAATCTGCTCATCTTTTCATGCTTTCTTTCAGTTCCCTTTGCCTCGTGACATGATGTTGAGCCGAACCTGCTCATCATTCTTTAAGAATGTCAACATTTAGAGTTCCTAATCTACAAGTACACTCGCAAGTCGCAACCACCCTTTTTAAAGCTAAAATAAAGTATAACTATTTAATTCGACTCTTTGTTGTATTCTGGTATTTATTCCATTCTATGCCATTTAGTAATGACTCTGCAAATGGGTCAATAGATGGTTTAGCTATATGAGAATGGGTCAAATGGTTCGAGTGAAAGTCACGTTAATCTGTTTTGTAAGAATCCAAGTTTCAAGTTTGGGCTCTCAAAGTATTCACGTCACATAAAGAACCAAGGGCACATAGACAACACCATAAATGATTGAACTCGGTGCTTTTTGTATATACTAAACGTGAACAATTAAAGAAGTGAACAAAAACGATTGGTTTTCATTAGTTTACCTCAGCTAACCGAATTGGCAGCTCTTCCAGCGTCTGGCTTAACCAGTTCGACTGACTGATCCAGTTTTATAAACTCTTGCAAATGCCTTCAAACGTTCAGAGGAAGTAAAAGTGTGCATTCGACAGTTTGTAGCAATGTTCACTAGCAGCAAACGGTTCAACAGGAAGTAAAAGTGTGTGCAATGCTTATGTATCCCAGCTGACAAAAAGTTTAAGGTAAATGTTAGAAGAACAAGTATGTCTCATCATAACCTTCTGTCATGTCTTATTAGTCTTCTCAGTTGGTTATCCCTAAATAGTGTTAAATTTGTTCCTAATTTGTGTTAAATTTGTTCCAGTATTTAAGGACATCTCTTTCACAATGCCTCCCTGTCATTCTAAAGTGGAGCAAGTAATAGCAGAAGACCTCTATGAGCTCTCAGAGATTGAAAAATATAACTTGGGAAATGTATGTAGCTGTCATAAATATAGATTTGTGGGTTTGGTTAGATTATAAGATACAAATCCTTTAACTTTATGCGGACTATGCGCACAGTTTCACTATCTGATGTGGATAATATCCCTACTCCTAAACTCTTTGCTACCCACCGTGCCAGTGAGCATAAGTTTCCTCGACTCTTTGCTACGCACACTCCGAAACAGGTATCAACAGAAATTTGTCCATGCCCTTTTTTGATATCAATATTGACAGAGCTGATTACAAAAGATACTCAAAAATGTCCATTTAGCTGCACATACATCAAATTCATGTCAGTAATCTGCTATAGCCATTATGGTCACCTCAAGAAGAGTGCCCTTTATTAAAAAAATATGTTAAAGAAAAGTTGGTTAAAACTTATAAAATTATTTTGTTAATAAAATGAAAATAAAAACAAAAAGTTGTTGCAACGCGGACGGCTGCGAACCCACGGGATCAATAATCAAGTCCATGCCGGTGGCTGAAAAGCCATGCCGGCCGGCTCTTCCTTGCGAAGACATTCCACCAGTCTGTCAATAATTAGTCGTGGCAAGGCTATGCATGTCATATGGGTAGTGGGTAATTGGTCAGA
Organism: Glebionis coronaria; assembly: GCA_025667525.1. Lineage (NCBI taxonomy): Eukaryota > Viridiplantae > Streptophyta > Magnoliopsida > Asterales > Asteraceae > Glebionis > Glebionis coronaria. The sequence goes on along the minus strand of CM046877.1, from coordinate 448,842,584 downwards.
ACCAATTGAATAAATAGTCAAATTGTACAATGTACGCACCTTTGGTGATTTCTGATCACAGAACATAAAAAGTGCATCTTGATATACCGCTATTTATTATTCATGGGTGATATACCTTTCTAATTCGTAGCATTTTTCATTGGTATTAGCAGGAAAAGCACAAAGCATGTGTCCATATACTGCACAAGTTAATGTTAAAAAAATCCATTAGCGAAGTCCTCCTTTAATCTAAAGCTATTTGGTTTTATCAACTTGCCTTATGCTATGAAAAAATAAATTATTTAATGGAGACCAGCAGAATTCTTGCGCAATGAAGTTTTATGTTGTTAAAATGGGTACAAGTTTTATGTTGTTTTCTCTTCATGAGAGGGTAACCCTCTAACCGAACACACACATTGTTCAGTCGTGTCTTTATAAGCATAAAAAGTATGCCTTCAGCCCAAGACACATTATATGTTTTTGAATGTACAAGTCTTATGTTGATTCTCTTCATGAGAGGGTAACCTACCGATCTCTGATTTTCGTTTAGATTTTTTCATTCCTTAACAAAATTGAACCTTGAGCGAGTAGGTTACACCACATTGTGACACAATGAATGACGGATATAATTGCAAATTCATCATGCAATTGGTTACAACAATTAAAGGTTACGAATGACTGATAACACATCCGAACCAAGGAGCGGCATAGCTTGCAACCCATGTTTTTTATATGCTTTTGTTCCGAATATAATTTTGCTATCTGTTTTCATAAACCTTAATGTCATAGAGCCAATTCTTTAATTTTATGCAGTAATAATTTTTTGTAGTGATTCTTTAATTTTATGCAATAATAATTTATTGTAGTGGGTGATTGAGGGTAACGGGAAACAATAATATAGATAAGCAAATAAGAATGTTTGGGAAAAATAAAAGTTAATAAAAATATATCAAAATAGTTTTAAAAAACATAATGAAATTAAATTACAAAATAAATAAAAATAAAAAGATATTTCAACTTAAAAAGAGGGGTAAAAGTTATAAATACCAACAAAATTTTTCAAATTTATTACTTTGAAACACTACTTTTTTACTACTAATACCACCAATGTACTTTCAAATATTTTTTTAACTTAAACCATCGTTAGTTAAAATTTATCATCATTAGTCCATTTAGCCAACGATCGTTCACAACGCTTATCCTTTTCTATAAACGGTTTTTTGATTTTTCTATCACGAATTTTTTTTCAAATTACTTTTTATATATCTTTTCGAAAGAAAAAAATTCAAAAAATAAACTAAAACAAAATCGAAAGAAAAATTAACAATAAAAAATTTTAGTTTTCTTTATTAGGTAAAAAAATGAAATAAACAGTTTTTTTCTTTCGATTTTTTTTGTTTTTATCACTCTCTTAAAAACTTTTTCGGGTCATTTAAATTTGAAAAAAAATAAAAATGTGTTTATATCTTTTTAAATTAATTTAATTTTTAAAGATTTGTTCGAATATTCGATAAAAGAGTTTCTGATTTTTTACCAGTTTTTTTTCCAAATCACGATGAGAATATGTATTTTTTACACATTTTTTTGAAATCTTTATACATATTTACATCGCGATTTCGAAAAAATAACAGGGAAAAACACAGTCGTTAATGGAAAAGGATTAACGTTGCGAACGATCGTTGGCTAAATGGACTAACGATGATATATTTTAACTAACTATGATTCAAGTTAAAAAGGTGTCTGAAAGTCTATTGGTGAAATTATTAATAAAAAACAAGTGTTTCAATGTGGTAAATTTCAGAAAGTTCGTTAGCATTCTATAGCTTTTACCCTAAAAAGAGTGGCTAAGTTTCCAGTATTGATAAGCTATTCGAAAATATGTTATTCTTTAGTAATGCACAAAAACTAATAGCCATTATTCGAATAATACAAAGTTTATAAGTTTCGTTATTTTCATGCATGAAAATCTTTATCTTCCAATTTCTATTAATAAAACAAAATATTGACATGGAAAAAACAAGTCCGTTAGATGAGCCACTCCCTAAAAATGTATAAAAATAGCTTCGTTTAAGTTTTATTTTAACAAAAACGAGACCCAGTGCAAAAAAATAAAATTAAAACATAATTGTTAAAAACAAAACTGATATCAATACAAGTATAGATTAACATGGGACAAAACAAGCTCGATGCGTCCGTTGGGTCGACCAAGCTTAAAAATATCAAAAATTAGTTCTCTTTTAGTTTTCTTTTAACAAAAACGGATCACACTACCAACAAATATAACTAACACATAAACGTACTTTTAGAAAAAAAAATTCAAAACGACCCCACCCGTTGGGCGGGTTACGACGCTAGTATATATATATATACATATATATATATATATATATATATATATATATATATATATATATATATATATATATATATATATATATATATATATATATATATATATATATATATATATATATATATATATATATATATATATATATATATATATATATATATATATATATATATATATATATATATATATATATATATATATATATATATATATATATATATATATATATATATATATATATATATATATATATATATATATATATATATATATATATATATATATATATATATATATATATATATATATATATATATATATATATATATATATATATATATATATATATATATATATATATATATATATATATATATATATATATATATATATATATATATATATATATATATATATATATATATATATATATATATATATATATATATATATATATATATATATATATATATATATATATATATATATATATATATATATATATATATATATATATATATATATAATTTTAAATATGTGCTTTTAATTTTTATATAATTTGAATATAAAATTATATCATTATATAATGAGGTGTATTTATTATTATATATTAATTAGTATTTGTTAATGCAATGATGCATAAAAACGTTACTTGCATTTTTCAGTCTCGCTTTGTTTTGATTACGACAATATGTAAAAACAAGCATTTACGAAAACAACGAAAAACGAATTCTTTAGTTCAAGTATTTTTCATTTCAACCATTATCACTTAAGGTATGTACAAATAAGTACTCATCCTAATTAAGTGATCAAGAATTTAATCTTTTCTTAAAACTCACTTTTATTAAATGTGACAAGTTTTTATTAAACTTTATTTTTAAGAAAATGTTTTATTAAATTAAATATTTGAAAATTTGAAAATGGCATATTTTATCTTGGTTTGGAATATCCTTTCAGGATATTTTAATACACCAGATTCGAACCATACCACTAAAAGGCAAAAAGGAGCGGAGTCTACTCCGGTGGTTCCTTAAGTGGCTATGCGGTTCCTTATCGATAAGGAACCGCGGGCTGCAATAAAGAACCACGGGCAGATATAGCCGTTGGAGCCTTGTCTTATAAATAGTGAACCATTCTCAGATTTTCTCTTCACCTCTTTTGCACATATAATTCCAGATTCTTTCATACTTCTAAAATCACTCAAATCCTTGGTTATTTGGTTGATTACTACTTGTTTAGAAATGAATCTTTCTTCTCCCATCTCTACCTCTCCAAGTGCAAAGAGAAGAACACTTTCATCCTTGAAGTGTTGTGTCTACATCAAAGATCCATTGAAGATCAAATTTTATTTATTCATTTTTGTGTCATTGTTGTGAAGATCCAAGTAGTTGTGTATATTTGGAAGTTGTGTATATACTAAGGTTTATACTTGATCCTTAAAGTATACTAGTGTAGATTGGTCCTAGCTAAGATTAGGGCTCTACTTTTAGCTTAGAGTCGGATATTGGATAAGCAACGTTGTGTACGGTTTCTCCACCTTAAGGGGCTTGTTGATTAGTGAACTCTCGAGTAAGGAGTACTCGAGGAGTGGAGTAGGGACGAGGAGTGAACTTCGCTATTGATGTAGGTTTTTCGTACACGTTTTAGGAAAAACGCGTATGAGTGGCAAGTATTAAGTCTTACGCTTTAGGAAAAACGTAAAACCGAATAAATGCGGGTTCGTTCTCGAAGGAGGTGTATATTGTGTATGCCAATTAATAGAATAACAATGTTTGGATTAGTGACGTTTTTGGTTTAAGAGAGAAAAATTAAAGACGAGCTACGACTACGTTTAAACTACGACGAATTAACGTAAAACGCGAACGTAAATACGTAAAACGTGACGAAATTAAAAATTAAAACCTAAAAACTAATTAAAATATTAAACTAAGTCTTAAATAATATAAATAAGAATAAAAATCCAACAAATATATTTTAAAACCTTTTATTAATTAAATATTCAATTTTTAATGCTAATTAAAGCCCAAAAATTAAATATAATTAACAAAATGCCCAAAATATTAATTTATTGAACTAATAACTAACTTATATTATTTAATGACTAAAAACTATTTTTTCTAAATTTTTAAAACTATTTTTCTATTTTTTAAATCACTAAAAACTATTTTTAGATTAAAATAATCCTAGAAAATAATAAAATAATGACAAAATTAATCTAACAATTTTAAATATCCTAAAATACTCTAATGAACAGTAGAAAATTAAAAAAGTTTGAAAAATATAAAATTTTTCACTAAAAGACAAAACAATTTACTAATTAAACCCTAATTAAGTTAATTTAATTATAAAAAATAAATAAAAAGTGACCAGTGACTAATTTTAAAACCAAAAATCTTAAATTAATTTTCTAAACCTAAGAAAAATATTAAATCTGAAAAATATATATTTTCTACACTAAATGCCAAAAACAGTTTATTTAAATTTAAATAAAAATGCAATTAAATAAGAAAAATAGAAAATGAACAGTAACAATAAAATAAACCAAACTGAAAAATCAGAAATTAAAAATAAAAAATAATGAAAAAAGAATTAAGGTCTAAATCCTAAAAATGCCCACTAAAGACAAAAATATAAGTTACTGAAAGTGACACTTTCTTTGTTTCTGTCTTTTAGCCCAGCAGTGGGAACTTTAACAAAGTCAGTGGGAACTAGGTTCCCACTGTTAATGTAAAAAAACGGGTAATGAACTTGATTGCTTGTAATTAGCTTGTTACTTGGATTCACTTGGAACAAAGGGCACCCCTACACTCAGTGGAGTGTAGGGAGTCAAATTATAGCAAAAATTACACAGACACAAAGCAAATATCACACCAAAATCTCCATTTACAGTCACTGTATTGAATAGGGGGCTGTGGGTGTGTTTATCTGATCTAGTGTGCACTTGGGTGGATTTCAAGAGCTAAGAACTTGCATACAAGTCACACAAACCAGTTAAAAGCTATCTTAAACCCTAGAACACCCTAATATCTAACAGCTTGCAAAAGAAGTGGGCAAATTACAAGCTAATTCAAGCAGATGGGGCACTTGACAGATTTTAGCCAATATTTCCTAAAAATTTAGCATGCAATTGCTGATTTAAACCTACCAAACTTCAAACCAAACAACCTATAACTATAACTATCCTAATGGAGTGTGTTCAAGCAGTTTATAAGCCACAAACTTGTTAAATTCCCAGCTTAATGAGCAGACCCAAACACCCCTTTAGTTTTCAGAAACTAAGAATTAATAAACACAACTCTTTAAAACTTGATTAATCTGAATGAAAGAGATCTAATCATGCATAAAAGGGACAGATAAACATAATTAAACAGAAACATCAACAAATGAACATGAATTACTCAAAATCACATACAATTCTCATAAAGTTCTCATAAAGCTCAAAGAAAAAGGAAAAGGGGTTCAAGCCTTGATTGAGCTGATGCCTTCCTTAGACCAGCTCTTGGAGCTTATGGAGTGCTTATGAGAAGTGTAGAAGACCCTTGTTGTGGTTCAACAACAGAACCAAGGGGTGTGCTATTTCTTTAAAAAAATGGAATGGATGGTGGATTCTTGTTTATCTTGTATCCTGCACACAAGCACAACAAAGAACATGAACTGATAACACAAGCTAATAAGTCAATGAGCTAGCTTATTGATTAAGCTACTCATAGCTTATAGCTAAATATAAAAAAAACTTGAAATTGATTTTTCTTAAAACTCTTATGAAACCAATGAACTGAAAACTTTAAACAAAACCTTGGGCTAATCTTTTTGGTTCCACTTTCACTTCCCCAAAATGATTAATCCAAGCTTTTTAAGACAATTTCTCAATAGAAAAACTTAAAAACCAAATTCCTGATAAAACGTGTTTATAAGCTAAAACCTTGAAAACCTTTTAAACTAATTTGCACTTTAAACTAGAAAGCTGATAAAAGGGAACTCAATTCTTGCATAAATTCAAAATTTCATTTTCATTAATCTTTTAAAATTAATACAAAAACTGGAACAATGTAAATGCTAAACCTACTGCCCTTTATATAGGGTCACAAGGAGGATTCTAGAATTATAATAAAATAATAAAATGAGCTAAACCCTAATTGCTGACTTCCCGTCTTTGCCCCTTGATTTTGAATTTTTCAAGTTGGTCAAATGCCCATGTGATGCCAGCTCTGTTTGTGATAATCTTGATCGTTCATTGGGTCCTTGGGGACCAAGGAGATGATGAAAATCGTTGGATTTCTGCCAAGATGCGACTTTTGCCATTTTAGGTTAAGCAGGGGAACATTGGTGGGGTCCTTGGAGATCACGGGTGAAGTTGTGGGTGAGTGGGATTTATTTAGGATGGGGTAAATTGGTATTCTGGAAAGTATTGGGTTCAATTATCAAGTGATTAGCCAAAACCCAAATTAGGGTTTATGTGTTCATAATCTGGGTAAATTAGGGGAGATAGTGAATAGTAAGTGTTTACCGCCCCTTTTAAATATTATTAAACACGTTTAAACTTTTAAGTAAAGTTTGACTGGGGTATTTGACTTGGGCTGGGGGTCGGGTAAAAGGGTAAATGGTTTGGGCTTTTGTTGGGTTAAATGGATCCGGGTTTGTGGATATGGGTAGGGTCAGGTGACGTGTAAGGCTACAATAGGTTGTGGGAGTTTGGGTGTTTGTCATTTTTAGTCCCCTGCTTTCCATATTGTCTTCACTTTGAATTAAATAGCCAAACACTTGAATCCCTTTACAAATAACTTTGCTGAACTTGTCATTTTTGGCACATGCATTTCCAAACTTTGTTTAAAGGGCTAATTATGCAATAAATGCATTCTTCAAGGACCAATAATGCAATATCTCAACATTTAAGGGACCCAATATGCAATAATGGGATTTGCAAGGGTATAAAATGTCAAGTCTTCTAAAGTTGAGGGACCATTCTTGCCAAATCTTCAAACTTCAAGGACTTCAAAGGAAAATCATGAATCGGGTCCGGTTCTTTGTGCGGCTTCGTTTCCCGTGTTCGTTTTTGCTTGATTCCTTTGATCTTTTGGTGAATTCACGATATCCATACCTAAAATACACAATGAACAAACATAGGCACATATATGGGTATTTTGATGACATTTTAAGCGTTTTAAGCCTATTTTGGACGATGAGACTATGTATAAATACAGTCTCATCACTCCCCCATACTAAACCATTGCCGTGTCCCCACGCAATGCTAGAATTAAGTATCATAGCACTTCCAAAATTCATTTTATGATGACATTTATTCAAGACATAAAAATAAACTACTTCACGCGTTTTAGACATAATGTATTGTTTTCATCACGAGAACGTGACTTTTGGGATCATAGAACAAGAACACGTGAATGCTTCATTAGAAATAATTTCGTCGTCCTCGATTTTCACCCAATTCCATGCTAAGCGTGTAACGAGATCATTGTTATTATAAGTTAGCAACACGAACACATCTTATGAGTGTTAATTACGAACCTAAACTCCCTTATTCCTACTTGGTATCTCTTATGTTTTATTTTGTCTTAATGATCACGAGGATACATCATCGACTTATGCGTGAATAGAGATTAAGTCTAAAAATAGAGTTTTAACGGTGTAACCAAAATCATCAAATCAATAATTCACCCCAATAGACAACGATGTCAAAAAATTAAGTCAACAAGAAGGATCGATAAACACGATTTTATAACGGTTTTGAACATGAGACTTATTACCAAGAATTTTATACGCCCCCTAACGGAAGGGCCTTATTATCTTTGGTTTACCTCCATCTTTTATTCAACTTCGCCATGAAGTTTTTATTATGACTTCGGTCTTGCCTTGCCTTTTATTATCCGCCTCATCGGTGGTTTTATTAGCCAAAGACGTATATCCTCACGCTAAAGCGAATTTTGGATCTTTAAAGCTTCGAAGATTAAGGCTTGATTCACTTTCAATTTGGGCATAGATTTTTCGGCCTTGTGAGCTTCAAATTTTTGCTTAATTTAGGTGAGCACTTGAAATCTTATTATTAGGTGAAGCTTTCGATTATTCGGGTGCCAATACTTCAAAACCGTGACGCTGGCGATACCTTAATGTTTTCCCAATTTAATTACATGGAAGCTACCAAAACAAATTAGAAACCCAACAATAGTGACTAAACCGCCAAATCAATATTTATTAACAATTTATTATGCAAAAGCGTTGGGAGAATAAGCTAATAATTACTACACATAAGATCGTGACGATTACGAGACTTATAAATAACTCTATCATTTCTCGTCCTCATTTAAGAGACTTAGCCTAAAAAGTTAAGGAATCGAAGCTAAGTGCTCAACACGCACGGTCGAGTCAAAAATTACTCTCGTTCTCACCATCGGAAAACCTACATTCGTGTCTTAAACACTTATGAAAAACAAGAAAAATTTTAAAATTTGGCCATTTTTAGCCTTATTTGCAACAAAACGATAACAAAACGATGAATATTGGATTACGTGTTGACGTAAGCAAGGTGAAGTATCTACTCACCCCCCCATACTAAAACTAAACATTGTCCTCAATGTTTCGAGTCTAGGGGTGTAAACACCCCCATACTAGAGACGAAGTCGAATGCTTAATCTCGAGCATGGAAAGGGTAAAACGAATAACCTAAAAGCCGTTTATGAATTATGATAATAAGATAAACGTTAGAACATAAAAGGATATCATCGGATATCGGAATCTCCAAAGGCAACGATCGAAGCTCGAGTGATCCGTAAAACGAACACGAGAGGCTTCAATGATGACGATGAACCTAATAGATCACAATCACAAACAACCACGAAACAAAGGTAGGAAGAGCACAAGTCCCCTCGTTACATTAACTAAGAAAGCGATAATATGTACAAGGATAAGCATGAGAATCCCCCACGAGGCACCTTGTTTTTGATAACCGAGTCAAAAGCTCGACTCGAATCCCCATAAATGTGATCATTTAGGGATAATCTTGGTTTGGTCATTTTTGGTGGGGCTTACATGATAAACAAGGCCCAAAAGTACGTGGAGTACTTTAAAAACCCGATAAACGTATACCGGGGTCAAAGATAGCGTCTTCGTTTTCGGATGAAAGACGAAACAACGCCACTCCAACACAAACCCCAATGGGGTAGAAGAAAAGAGATAAGAAGTAGAAAGGTGGGACAAATGGTAAGTCAAACTTATGAGCTACTCGAGGTAGACTCACACCAAGCAAATAGATAAGATTTCCATTTATTGCATCGGTGGAAGACCGAGATTTCCCTTTACAAGCAATTCCGGGATCGTAAATCTCGTCCTCGGTGGAGAAATGGGAGGGAACATTTGGGGCTTCCCCCACACTAAAACCACACACACCATCGTCAAAAGGAGTAGACGAGGTGGTAGCACTCATATAACGATGTGATGACGGAGTTAGTAATGTAGAAAAATCTTTTAAAACATTTTTAAAATCCTTTCCTTTTTCATCGTTCAAAAACTCTTTATGAAAACCCGATTGAATAATGTTGAAAATATTTGGCGTGTCAAATTGAAAATTAGTCGCGCTAAAAATCCTCACATTTAAGTCATTGGTGGGAGGGGGTGGCGGATTGTATAAGTTCTCAAAACGTTTATCAATAAAGAACACCGCCCCCTCGGGGTCAACATACTCGTCATCCTCATGAACGTTGATCTCATCGATTTCTTCATCAAAGATAGGCTTGTCAAACCACGGTTTGTCATTCCCCTCCTTGAGTATCTTAGAAACTCTCTCGAAAAGATCACGATCAAGCACGAAACCATCATTCTTTTGTGGGGATCGTTGATAAGTTAGATCCTCACGAATGTGGTAAACGTCATTCTCAAATGAGGAGTGTTGATTAGGTAACTCCTCGAGAATGGGATTTGTGGTCACATGAGTTGGTTCGTCATCGAAAATAAGACGTTCCAACTCATTGAGTTCATCCTCGATTTTGGAAAGGTCGACCTCACTCGTAGGTGGAAGTGAAGGCATAAGAGCTAGCTCTCGTTCAATGATTTCCTCAATCTCGGGATCAAACTCATAATCATCGTACTTCACATGTTTCTTCTTAGGAGAATCAAAAATAGCATGTGGATGTCGAAGTACGTGATCAAGCTCGGCAAAATCGCCATCGTCATCGTCAAAGAAAGAGTCGATGTGAGCACTCACAACCATGGACTTACAAGCACTAGGGCTATGCTTAGGTGACTTTTCTAAAACGAGAGGATCGATGTCGATAAACCCTTTAGCCTCAACGGGTGTTGGGCTAGGCAAAGGAGGCACTTTGATGGAGTTAGTAGTTGAAGCCTCAAAGTCATGGTCCTTCGAAGGTGGTGAAGACGAAGCCATTTTGGTCATTGTCGTGATGGCATTAACGTCACCCTTCGGAATTGGTGTTTCACTTGTTTCGCTAAAAACATCCCAAAGTGAGTTTTCATCCATAAATTTACACATACCCTTTTGAATTAGGTACACGTACTCTTTATCATTAAAATCATCATCTTTAAAACCGTTTTTCTTAATTCTTTCAAAACATGCATCAAGCTTCATTCTTTCCGCTAAAGTAAACATTTTGAAATCATTAGAATTTGAATCATTAGGTTTTGAAACCTCGGTTTTTTCATTCTCATAAAATCCTTGGGATTTTCTAGCGAAAAAGTCAATTTTCTCATCCCCATATCTCATAGTAAGTCTCCCCTCGTGAACGTCGATTACGGTTCGAGCCGTTGATAAGAATGGTCGGCCTAAAATAATGGGACATTTAGGGTCACACTCGTAATCGGATATAACGAAATCCGCGGGAAAAACAAACTTTCCAATCCTAACATAGACATCCTCGGCTATTCCAATTGGTATAAGTGGAGTACAATTTGCAAGCACGATTGTCATGTTCGTGGGGGTAAGCGAAGGCAATCTCATCAATTTCCAAAGAGAATGAGGCATGAGATTGATGCTAGCACCTAAATCGGCAAGGGCTAAACATCCCTCAATCTCGGAAAAATCACAAGGTAGTAGAAATTGGCCCGGATCCTTTTCCTTTCTCGGCATACGCCTTTTGGGTTTTTTAAGAAGGATCGATGCACAAGTTTCTTCAAGGGTTACTTTGGTAAGGTCGACAAAGCTCTCTTTTTGAACCGTGGATGGAATTTGAGGTACACGAGGGTGTGCACTCTTTTCCTTGGTCGCCACGTTCACCCCATCGACTTTAGAACAAGAAGACGTCTTAGAAGTCGAGGGTTGAGAGGGATAAACAACACGGAATCCTTCAAGGTTAGGGGTAATCACACGACCTTTCTCACGAGACGAGGCGGCTTTACATTGTTCTTTCGGATTAGCAATGGTGTCACTAGGTAACGAACTTGATGACGAACCCGAGGCTTTGTTCATTATAGCCGAAAACATCTTTTTTATATCAATTTGCCCTTGCTCAATCTTCGTGTTTTGCAATTTCAAAGTATTTGTAAAGTCGTTTTTCAAAGTACCAATTTCTCCCTCTAATCGTCTCATATTAGCCTCATTCGTTTTCATGTAATTTTGAAAATCGTTTGACGAACTATTTTGATTTGAATTAAAGTTCCCTTGGTTTTGATTACTTCTTTGAAAATTGTTTTGATTCCCACTTGAAAAATTATTTCCTTGATTGTTATCTCTATTTTGCCAAGTTATATTACGACCTTGATTATAACCTCCTTGATTTTGATTTGAAAAATTTCCTTGTTGATTATTTCCTTGAAAATTGTTTCGATTTTGAAAATTGTTGCCTTGGTTATAATTGCTTTGTTGTGATGGACCGGCGTTATTTTGATTTGAAAAATTGTTGTTTCCATTTAACGCACTCACATTCGACGTTTGGCCATCCGTAGCCGCACACTCGTAATAATTATGAGGTCCACCACAAAACGTACACGAAACCTCAACCGCTTTCACCGTAGCGGGAGCGTCTTTCTTTTGCATCTCAATGAGATAAGACGTGAACACATTCGTAAGCTTATCGACTTTAGCATCAACTCTCTCAATGTCGCGATTAGAACTACTAACATTGGCGACATTGGCAACACTCGGTGCATTGCGGAGTTGGTAAACCTTTGATCGGTTCTCGATAATTATCAAAGCTTCTCTCGGAGTCTTACACAAAAAGTTGCCACCGGCGGCGGAATTCAACGAGTCTTGTTCGTGAAAATTAAGACCGTTGTAAAACGTATCGATTTGGTGCAACTCGGAAAAACCATGGTGAGGACATTGCCTAAGCAATTCCTTAAAACGATCCCACGCGTCTCTAAAAGATTCATTCGATTTTTGCTCAAATTTTGTAATCTCGTTTTTGAAAAACGTCGTCTTAGACGGTGGGAAAAAATAATTAACGAACTTGGAAACGAGATCCTTCCACGTAGTTATCGAATTAGGTGGCTCTTTCTCGTACCAATCCTTGGCGGCACCATCGAGCGAGTAAGGAAAAAGCATAAGCTTGACGACATCGGTGTCGACGTTCTTAAACTTGCTCGTGGCTAAAAGACGATCAAAATTCCGAATATGGTCGTGAGGATTATCGGCTTCACGACCTCGAAACTTCGTAGCTTGGATCAACGAAAGCATTCCGCTCTTGATCTCAAAATTCTCCGCCTCGATAGCGGGAATTACGATCGCGTCTCCATAACCCTCGGTGGGCGCTTGGAGCAATTCCATCATAGAACGATTGTCGGCCATCTCGTCTAAGGTTTCTTCAACAACGATATTAGGAACGTCGGTTTCTAATTCTCGTCTACGTCGTCGATTCCTTCGATTACGATTGCGTCGATTCGAAGCTTCACTAGAATTGGAATAATCCTTCGATCGAGTGCGCATGCACTAAGCGTAGAATGGGTGGTAGCAAAGAAGATTCTTTTTACGGCTTTTTGATTTTTTTCAATTTTTTTGGTTTTTGATTGGTTTTTTAATTTAATTTTTTTTTTTGGATTTTTGGTTGTATTACGTAGACACAAATCTACAAATCTCCCCTCGAATCGACTTTCTCGATTAAAGGAGCCTCAAAGAATGAAAACGATCACGTGGAGTGAACGTTCTCGATGACTTTAGAACGTTGGTGGAACACCAAAACGTTCAAGAGGGTTTAATCTTGAAAACACAAGCAAATATAGTATATGTAGATAATACTTGGGCGGCAAACCCTCGATTGGCCCTCTTTCTCAAAACACGCACAAGCAAGCGGAGGAAACGAGGCGGCGCGAAGCACTTAAGAGCCTTTTTCCTTTAGGTCGTGAAATACAACCGCCTTATACCCACCTTATAGTTTGTGTTAATTGAAATTAAGCCTCACGAAAGTATTTATCTATTTTGCCTTTAAAATTTTGCTTTGGATTCGAATACAATGATCGAGTGATGAAATCCCGAATCAAGGTTGTGATTTCTCACGTATTTGGAGTACTTGTATATTTATTTGTTCTTACGTATTACAATATAGTAATAATAATATTCACAAGAAAAACGAAAACCAATATATCTACAATATAGTAAAGATTGTTGTGTGTTTAACTTAGGAAAATTAAACACGATTTATTTGGATATTATACTATAATAGATAAAAAATAACAAAAATGAGTATGTACGATATTTACGCTTTCCAAGAATTGAAAAGCAAAAACGCACTACTCACACAAACACGATAGTAATAGTAATGGCACACTAAAAACACCTCCCCGGCAGCGGCGCCAAAAGTTGATGTAGGTTTTTCGTACACGTTTTAGGAAAAACGCGTATGAGTGGCAAGTATTAAGTCTTACGCTTTAGGAAAAACGTAAAACCGAATAAATGCGGGTTCGTTCTCGAAGGAGGTGTATATTGTGTATGCCAATTAATAGAATAACAATGTTTGGATTAGTGACGTTTTTGGTTTAAGAGAGAAAAATTAAAGACGAGCTACGACTACGTTTAAACTACGACGAATTAACGTAAAACGCGAACGTAAATACGTAAAACGTGACGAAATTAAAAATTAAAACCTAAAAACTAATTAAAATATTAAACTAAGTCTTAAATAATATAAATAAGAATAAAAATCCAACAAATTTATTTTAATACCTTTTATTAATTAAATATTCAATTTTTAATGCTAATTAAAGCCCAAAAATTAAATATAATTAACAAAATGCCCAAAATATTAATTTATTGAACTAATAACTAACTTATATTATTTAATGACTAAAAACTATTTTTTCTAAATTTTTAAAACTATTTTTCTATTTTTTAAATCACTAAAAACTATTTTTAGATTAAAATAATCCTAGAAAATAATAAAATAATGACAAAATTAATCTAACAATTTTAAATATCCTAAAATACTCTAATGAACAGTAGAAAATTAAAAAAGTTTGAAAAATATAAAATTTTTCACTAAAAGACAAAACAATTTACTAATTAAACCCTAATTAAGTTAATTTAATTATAAAAAATAAATAAAAAGTGAACAGTGACTAATTTTAAAACCAAAAATCTTAAATTAATTTTCTAAACCTAAGAAAAATATTAAATCTGAAAAATATATATTTTCTACACTAAATGCCAAAAACAGTTTATTTAAATTTAAATAAAAATGCAATTAAATAAGAAAAATAGAAAATGAACAGTAACAATAAAATAAACCAAACTGAAAAATCAGAAATTAAAAATAAAAAATAATGAAAAAAGAATTAAGGTCTAAATCCTAAAAATGCCCACTAAAGACAAAAATATAAGTTACTGAAAGTGACACTTTCTTTGTTTCTGTCTTTTAGCCCAGCAGTGGGAACTTTAACAAAGTCAGTGGGAACTAGGTTCCCACTATTAATGTAAAAAAACGGGTAATGAACTTGATTGCTTGTAATTAGCTTGTTACTTGGATTCACTTGGAACAAAGGGCACCCCTACACTCAGTGGAGTGTAGGGAGTCAAATTATAGCAAAAATTACACAGACACAAAGCAAATATCACACCAAAATCTCCATTTACAGTCACTGTATTGAATAAGGGGCTGTGGGTGTGTTTATCTGATCTAGTGTGCACTTGGGTGGATTTCAAGAGCTAAGAACTTGCATACAAGTCACACAAACCAGTTAAAAGCTATCTTAAACCCTAGAACACCCTAATATCTAACAGCTTGCAAAAGAAGTGGGCAAATTACAAGCTAATTCAAGCAGATGGGGCACTTGACAGATTTTAGCCAATATTTCCTAAAAATTTAGCATGCAATTGCTGATTTAAACCTACCAAACTTCAAACCAAACAACCTATAACTATAACTATCCTAATGGAGTGTGTTCAAGCAGTTTATAAGCCACAAACTTGTCAAATTCCCAGCTTAATGAGCAGACCCAAACACCCCTTTAGTTTTCAGAAACTAAGAATTAATAAACACAACTCTTTAAAACTTGATTAATCTGAATGAAAGAGATCTAATCATGCATAAAAGGGACAGATAAACATAATTAAACAGAAACATCAACAAATGAACATGAATTACTCAAAATCACATACAATTCTCATAAAGTTCTCATAAAGCTCAAAGAAAAAGGAAAAGGGGTTCAAGCCTTGATTGAGCTGATGCCTTCCTTAGACCAGCTCTTGGAGCTTATGGAGTGCTTATGAGAAGTGTAGAAGACCCTTGTTGTGGTTCAACAACAGAACCAAGGGGTGTGCTATTTCTTCAAAAAAATGGAATGGATGGTGGATTCTTGTTTATCTTGTATCCTGCACACAAGCACAACAAAGAACATGAACTGATAACACAAGCTAATAAGTCAATGAGCTAGCTTATTGATTAAGCTACTCATAGCTTATAGCTAAATATAAAAAAAACTTGAAATTGATTTTTCTTAAAACTCTTATGAAACCAATGAACTGAAAACTTTAAACAAAACCTTGGGCTAATCTTTTTGGTTCCACTTTCACTTCCCCAAAATGATTAATCCAAGCTTTTTAAGACAATTTCTCAATAGAAAAACTTAAAAACCAAATTCCTGATAAAACGTGTTTATAAGCTAAAACCTTGAAAACCTTTTAAACTAATTTGCACTTTAAACTAGAAAGCTGATAAAAGGGAACTCAATTCTTGCATAAATTCAAAATTTCATTTTCATTAATCTTTTAAAATTAATACAAAAACTGGAACAATGTAAATGCTAAACCTACTGCCCTTTATATAGGGTCACAAGGAGGATTCTAGAATTATAATAAAATAATAAAATGAGCTAAACCCTAATTGCTGACTTCCCGTCTTTGCCCCTTGATTTTGAATTTTTCAAGTTGGTCAAATGCCCATGTGATGTCAGCTCTGTTTGTGATAATCTTGATCGTTCATTGGGTCCTTGGGGACCAAGGAGATGATGAAAATCATTGGATTTCTGCCAAGATGCGACTTTTGCCATTTTAGGTTAAGCAGGGGAACATTGGTGGGGTCCTTGGAGGTCACGGGTGAAGTTGTGGGTGAGTGGGATTTATTTAGGATGGGGTAAATTGGTATTCTGGAAAGTATTGGGTTCAATTATCAAGTGATTAGCCAAAACCCAAATTAGGGTTTATGTGTTCATAATCTGGGTAAATTAGGGGAGATAGTGAATAGTAAGTGTTTACCGCCCCTTTTAAATATTATTAAACACGTTTAAACTTTTAAGTAAAGTTTGACTGGGGTATTTGACTTGGGCTGGGGGTCGGGTAAAAGGGTAAATGGTTTGGGCTTTTGTTGGGTTAAATGGATCCGGGTTTGTGGATATGGGTAGGGTCAGGTGACGTGTAAGGCTACAATAGGTTGTGGGAGTTTGGGTGTTTGTCATTTTTAGTCCCCTGCTTTCCATATTGTCTTCACTTTGAATTAAATAGCCAAACACTTGAATCCCTTTACAAATAACTTTGCTGAACTTGTCATTTTTGGCACATGCATTTCCAAACTTTGTTTAAAGGGCTAATTATGCAATAAATGCATTCTTCAAGGACCAATAATGCAATATCTCAACATTTAAGGGACCCAATATGCAATAATGGGATTTGCAAGGGTATAAAATGTCAAGTCTTCCAAAGTTGAGGGACCATTCTTGCCAAATCTTCAAACTTCAAGGACTTCAAAGGAAAATCATGAATCGGGTCCGGTTCTTTGTGCGGCTTCGTTTCCCGTGTTCGTTTTTGCTTGATTCCTTTGATCTTTTGGTGAATTCACGATATCCATACCTAAAATACACAATGAACAAACATAGGCACATATATGGGTATTTTGATGACATTTTAAGCGTTTTAAGCCCATTTTGGACGATGAGACTATGTATAAATACAGTCTCATCAGCTATCGAACCATTATAAATCCTTGCTGTTTGGTTTGATCTTTCTTTCCCTTATCTCTTTACATTTATTATTCTTTATACTTGTGATTATTAGTTTAGTTGCATTATACCTTGTTCATATTGTGTATAAGAAGGTTTCACATAATCACTTAAGTCTAAGTTTTTGAAAAGGATTTCTTGAAAATCAACTTTTGACAAGTAAATATTAAGAAAATATTCACCCCCCCCCCCCCTTTTAGTTTCTACAATTGGTATCAGAGCATGGTTGCTCAAGCCTTTTTAAAATATATTGTATTTTAAAACTAGAATCGATCTATGGATTCCAACAAGTACCTAGAAGGGCAATCCATGCAAAGACCACCTCTTTTGAAACTGATAGTTTTATTTATTGGAAAAATATATTTGAGACTTATGTGAAATCAAAAGATTTAGATCTTTGGCAGGTTATTACCCATGGTGATTCTTTGCCTTATCAATATAATGAAGTTCCTAAAAGCAAAGAGATAGTCACTTTTGAAAAAGCTAATGATGACACTAAAAGGAAACTTGCTAAAAATAATGAGGCTAAAATGGTGATTAATACACGGCTTTTACACCACGTATTAAAATTCGTAGTCCCAAGTCTTTTCAAATTGATTACCGGTTCAAAGTGCGACTCAATTGTTCCTGGTGGAAATGAAAATGGTTTGGTTGATTATCTAATTTAAACTAATAGCAAATAAGTAAGTGCCGTTGAGTAAAGTAGAAGTTTAAAGATTATACTAAAAATAACGAGTTAAAAATAAATGCTTGAAAACTTAAAGGCAATATTAGAAAAATACTTGAATACTAAATAAAACTAACACATAGAAACTTTGTAAAAACAAGAAACTAAAACCATCGGAATACGTAAACTACACCCGTCGGAATGTTTGGTCGGAATAAGGAAATCGGAATAACAATGATCGGAATATGGCAACACCTCCAATCGGAATGTATGGAGGACACCAATCGGAATATTTAGCAACACCTCCAATCGGAATATCCACAAATCACAAATCGGAATATAGCAAAAATCATGTAATCGGAATGACCCAAAACAAGCCAAATCGGAATATGGTAAACCCTATTCCGATTAACAGGATCGGAATGTTAAGGTGCAAATCGGAATGATCCAAAACCCTTTTCCGATCTATGTGATCGGAATGAGGGGGGAAGATGGTGGTCGGAATGTAGCGATCGGAAAGGGGTTTAGACCCTTTCCGATTTATGTGGGATTCGAAAAAAGCTAGGTAATAAGCTATTATGAATAAGCTAATACCCAAAACTACCACGAATCAAAAGTGAAATATACTAAATAAGCACAATCAACAACTTATCCAAACTCAAAATAAGCAAACTTTTCAATTAAATCATAAAAAGATGAACTTTTTAAGAAAACTTTTAAAAGTAAATAAGCTAAAAGAAGCGAATAAGCCAATAAGCACACAAATCTTACAGATTAATCAAAAGATAGCTTATGTAAACATAAAAAGATTAACTTTTTAAGCACGAAATCATTAAGAACAACACGGATCAAATGAAATTCGCACCAAAATTAATCTAAAAATCAAAGAAAGGTAGAATGAGATGAATGATTAAAAGCTTAAATAGAACTTGATTAATGAAATCAACAATACACAAATGTTTAATCTTGAAAGATTAAAAGAAAGAAAAGATGAAACTTAGTGAGAGAAAGTGGAGAACTTTCTCTCTCTAAAACTAGAAAGAAAAGTGAAAAATGAAAACTAAAACTAAAAGACTAACCCCCTCTCCTAATGTGTATTAGGAGGGTATTTATAGGGAAAAATGGGAAGGAGTGCATGTGTTGCTTCTTCTTTCTTTCTTTCTTCACGTCTTCTCGACTCGATTTAATTCCTTGTCTTTTCTCGACGTCGTCTCGGGATTTGAACTTGTCTTGATAATTTTCTTCTTTAATTTAGACTTGAGTTCTTCGACTTTATTAAACTTCCGTCTTTAAACTTTTTCTTCGATAAATCTTCAGAATAGGCCTTGGACTTCCGTTCTTTATGCATTCTTGATCTTTTGACTTCGTCTTTTCCCGTTTTCTTCGATAAAAGCCCGTGAAAGCCCGTGTTTTCTTCCTTTTTCATCTTTTGGTCCTAAAACACAATAAAAACACAAACCACGCATAATTTCGACTTTTACGACATAAAATACACGTTTTGGTCTTGTTATTATTGGAAATAAGTGGTAAAAGGATAAGTGTTTTCACACTTATTAAATCCCCTACACTTGACCATTGCAATTCCCTCATGCAATGCATTACTTCTAAAGCACGGTTTACATCTTCCGTCATAAATAATCCACCTTGGCCTTTATTAAATACTAAACATCTAAAAAATAAAATGATAGAAACAAGTAAAGAAATTAAAAACTTACATTGGGTTTTGGCTGCCATGAACGTTTATCATCCTCAAGTTTCACGTTCCCCATACCAAGCTTAAAAACGAGATCATTGTTATTATAAGTTAGCAGACTAACACGAATTCATGTGGGCTAATTATTTACTTAGACTCCCTTATTCCTAGGTGTATCTCTTATATTTTATTTTTGTCTTGAATGATCACGAGGATGCATTGTTTGACTTATTTCGATAGTTATTTAGGCCAAAAATAAAGTGAACGATTTAATCAATAGTTAGCTAAAGGACAAAATCTTTTAAAACTACTTCTCGGGACCTCATAAAGTTCATATCTTGGCATAACTCGCTTCGCGATTTGAGACCTTTCTCGGACCGATATTTGGCAGCGACTTCATACTTCGAATCTTGAGAGACGTTCATGAAATAATGGCCTTCTCTTCATAATAGGAATTTCTTCACTTGAAATTTTGAGAGATTCTTCATATTTGGACCACGACTTCTTCATTTTTCTCCAATCTTTATTTTGAACTTTGATATACAACGATCCGCCTCCTTTTAGGACTTGGATCTATTTATCCTCATACCTTGTTAGGGCCTTTTTGGATAGACTTCTCCATGATCTTTAGGGGAGTATTTGCTTTTCATCGTGTGTCTCGATCCTTCATATTGATTTTCGATAAATGATTCTTCACATCACTTTGGATCTTTAGCAACAAAATGTAGCCCTCATGCCTTGTTAGGGCCTTTTCGGACTCTCCAATCTTCGCATCCCGCTTCAATAAGTTATGCCTTGGCTATGAACTCTAATCCGTACCGAGCAACTTTTAAACGATCTTGGGCTAGAAGCTAAGTAACCTTTTAAATCGCACAACCTTATTTATTGCAGATAAATTTATTAACAAACGAAGGGAGAATAGGCTTATAATTAACTCACATAAATTCACAAAAGAATACCAAACTTATAATTCACTCTATCATCTCTCGTTCTCCACAGTTTAAAATCTCAAGGAATGAGACTCGTGGATGCTTAGCCTATTAAATCAAAGTTTTGGGTTTTCGAGTCGCCTATAGGATCTTGCGAATTCTTAGACTTTTTCAAGTTTAGAAATCGCATTTTAAAGTTCCCTCGATAAACAACTCTCTAGGATCAATTATAGGAACTTGCGAAAAGTTCTTGTTCTTAACCCGTGAGAGTTAAGACTTTCGCGTTTTAAAGCTCCCTATATAAAAGCCTAGAAAAACTTGACTTAAACACGTTAAGGATACTAGCTAGAGTAAACTTAGATAAGTAAACTCGGGTTGAGTCAAAAGATTCACAACTAAGAAAAATTTAAAACCACTTTATTCTAGCAAGGAAGGAAATTAACCATAACAAAGGAAAATACAACTATACAACTAGGCCAAAATAGATTAAAAACTTTGAAAAATGTCCAAAAATCAAATTTTCCGGTTAAAATGAGGGCAAATTCATGGAAAAGACCACTTACTTCGATAGAAGTCCCCCCCTACACTTGAGAGAAACATTTTCCTCAATGTTTAAGCATGTGGTAGTAAACTCCCCTACACTTAGGACATTGTGCACTTTGTTTAAATCTTGCTAAGGAAAGGACTACTATAGTGAATTCAATGTGAACATATAAAGTATGAAATATTGAATCACAAGATTTTAGGATAGAACCGGGAAGATGGGAACACGGTATCACAGTTCGTCAAAAGTCATTAAGATGCTCTTTGAAGCTTTTAATCCCTGCACAACACAAGAAACAAGACAACAAACACATACGGGGTTCCCCCTACACTTATTATGAAAGCAGTAAAGGATAGATCACGGGTTGCCTCCCGAGAAGCGCTTGTTTTTGTTCACCGAGTCACGAGCCTGACTCGACCCAATTTAGTTCATGGGGAACGTGGTGAGGGATGGAATCATCTCTTGAGAGATGTCCTCACCAAAGTACAGCTTCAAACGCTGGCCATTCACCTTGAAATTGGGCCCATTTGGCCGAGAAAGCTCAATGGTCCCATATGGAAAGACTTTGGCGATGGTGAATGGACCAGACCAGCGGCTCTTCAACTTGCCAGAGAAGATCTTCAACCGAGAGTTAAAAAGTAAGACTTGATCACCAACGTGGAACTCTCGGTTCTTAATCCTTGCGTCATGAATGATCTTGGTCTTCTCCTTGTAGATCAGTGAGTTCTCGTAAGCTTCATTCCTCAGTTTGTTGAGCTCGTTGAGTTGAATCTTGCGATGATCACCGGCTTTGTTGATGTCGAAGTTAGCCCACTTCAAGGCCCAGTGCGCCTTATGTTCCAGCTCGATGGGGAGGTGGCATGCTTTCCCATACACAAGACGATAAGGGGTACAACCGATCGGGGTCTTGTAAGCAGTACGGAAAGCCCACAGAGCATCATCTAACTTATCGGCCCACGCGGCACGATGCTCTCCCACAGTACGCTCCAAAATTCTCTTTAGTCCGCGGTTGGAAATCTCGGCTTGACCGTTGGTTTGGGGATGATAAGCGGTGGAAAGACGGTGATTGACACCATACTTAGCCATGACTCTTGCAAATTGATCATTGCAAAAATGAGTCCCGCGGTCACTGATGATAGCACGAGGAACGCTGAATTGAGAAAAGAGCTGCTTCAAAAAGTTCACAACCACCCTCGCATCATTTGTAGGGAGAGCCTTGGCTTCAACCCATTTAGAAACGTAGTCAACGGCTACGAGGATGTACTTGTTCCCTTTGGATGATGGAAATGGCCCCATAAAGTCGATGCCCCATACATCAAAGATTTCACATTCTTGTATGAAATTTTGAGGCATCTCATCTTTATGTGTGATCTTGCCTTGGCGTTGGCAAGCATCACAATGTTTAACCATATCGTGAGCGTCACGATAAATGGTCGGCCAATAGAAACCAGAGTCGAATACTTTCTTCGCGGTGTAATTAGGACCAAAGTGACCACCGGTGGTTCCTTTATGGCAAGCATCAAGGATTTGAACCGCTTCCGGCCCATCAACACATCGACGAATAATCAGATCCGCACATTGTTTGAAAAGGTAAGGGTCATCCCAGAAATAATGTTCAATATCTTTAAAGAACTTTTTCTTTTGTTAGGACGTGAGCCCTTCCTTGAGAATCCCACCCGCTAAGTAGTTTGCAATGTCCACAAACCACGGGGTGTCATCGAGATTAGAATTGATAGACATTAAGTCCTCAAGGGGAAAAGAGTCATTGATCTCTTTGTTCGGATGATCCCCTTGATAAGGATCCTCAAGTCTACTGAGATGATCCGCGGCTAGGTTTTCAGCTCCCTTCTTGTCACGAATTTCAATGTTGAATTCTTGAAGGAGCAAAACCCAACGAAGAAGTCTTGGCTTAGAATCTTGCTTAGTCATCAAGTACTTCAATGCGGAGTGATCGGTATACACGATGGTGGTAGAAAGGACAAGATAGGGGCGAAATTTTTCAAAAGCATACACTACAGCTAAAAGCTCTTTTTCGGTAGTGGTATAATTCAATTGAGCCCCCGTCATTGTCTTGCTAGCATAATGGATTGGTTGGAAGTGTTTGTTCACTCTTTGGCCCAAAACCGCTCTAATAGCAAAATCGCTAGCATCACACATCAACTCAAAAGGTAGCTCCCAATTAGGGGTAACCAAGACCGGTGCCTTAGTTAGCTTATCCTTGAGAAGATTGAAGGCTTAAATACACTCTTTGGAAAAGATAAAAGGAGTATCTTTTTCCAAGAGGTGGGTCATCGGGCGAGCGATTTTAGAAAAATCCTGAATAAAACGACGATGGAAGCCCGCATGACCGAGGAAACTTCTCACACCCTTCACGGTTGAAGGTGGAGGCAATTTAGCAATAACATCGACTTTAGCACGGTCTACTTCAAGACCGGCTTTAGAGATTTTGTGTCCTAGAACGATGCCTTCTTTTACCATGAAATGGCATTTTTCCTAGTTTAGAACAAGGCGAGTGTCTTCACACCGCTTAAGCATACGTTCTAAATTGGCAAGGCAAGCAGAGAAAGAATCGCCATAAACCGAGAAATCATCCATGAAGACTTCCATAGTTTCTTCAACCATGTCATGGAATATAGCCATCATACACCTTTGGAATGTCCCAGGAGCATTGCATAAACCGAAAGGCATGCGTTTGTAAGCAAATGTTCTGTAGGGACAAGTGAATGTGGTTTTCTCTTGGTCTTTGGGATCGATGGGAATTTGGAAATACCCGGAGAAACCGTCTAAGAAGCAGTAATAGTCATTACCCGCTAGACGTTCAAGCATTTGGTCCATGAAAGGAAGGGGAAAATGATCCTTTCTCGTAGAATCATTGAGTTTGCGGTAGTCTATACAAACTCTCCACCCTGTAACGAGACGAGTAGGAATCAACTCGTTGTTCTCATTGGAAACAACGGTGATTCCGCCCTTCTTAGGCACACAATGGACGGGACTAACCCACGGTGAATCCGAGATAGGATAGATCATTCCCGCATCAAGAAGTTTGATAACCTCTTTTTTGATTACGTCATGGATCTTAGGTTTCACCCTTCGTTGGCTTTGAATAGTGGGTTTAAAGTCGTCCTCCATGAGAATTTTTTGTGTGCAGAAGTGAGGATCAATTCCACGAATATCGGATATCTTCCAAGCAATCGCTTTCTTGTGATTCTTCAGCACGGCGATAAGTCGGGATTTTTCTTCTTCTTTCAAGTCCTTAGCGATGATGACCGGTAACGTCTTGTTGTCATCAAGGAAAACGTACTCGAGATGAGACGGAAGATCCTTAAGCTCTAAATCCAGAGGATTTTCGATGAACGGCGTGGTCAACTTCGGATCATCGGTAGAGATATCCTTAGGAGATGGTGGAGAAGTTTCTCAATGGTACGAATGTCTTCATCCCAATCGGTGGGAGAACCATCATACTTAAGATCGAGAGGACCCAGGCTAGCTTCAAAATCACCCAAGTCACTTTCTCCAAAAGGAGTCAATGACGGAGCAATTGAGGCAACGGTCTCAACATTAGGTAGAGAAGAAGAACCACTTTTACAAGCGTCTTTGAAATGTTCTTCACAATCCTCATCAAGAACATCAATGAAATTAACACTCTCGTTTTCCGAAGGCTGCTTAGAAAGTTTGCCCATGTTGAAGACGATTTTATCGTCACCAACTCTCATGATTAATTCGCCAGCGGCTACATCAATGAGAGTGCGACCGGTCCTCAGGAATGGACGTCCAACGATTAATGGAACACGGGGGTCCATCTCGTAGTCAACGACAACAAAATCCGTCGGGAAGGTGAATTTGTCAACGCCAACGAAGACGTCTTCGGCTATCCCCACTGGATAAGCAACCGTACGGTTAGCTAATTCCAAAGTCATTCGTGTGGGGACTAGCTCGGGGAGAGATAATTGCTTCCAAACACTTAATGGCATTAAGTTAATACTGGCACCTAGATCGGCTAGGGCCATGCAATTCTCTACTCCCAGGAAGTTGCAAGGAATCAAGAAACGACCTGGATCACCAAGTTTGGTGGGCAATTTCCTTAAGAGCACTGCGGAGCAGTTCTCATTAAGTTGGGTCTGAGCAATATCGAGAAGTTTCTCCTTATCACTAAGAAGATCTTTAAACATTTTAGCGTATTTGGGCATGTGAGCGAGAGCCTCAGCAAAGGAGATATTGAAATTCAGTTGTTTGAACATTTTAAGGAAGTTCGAAACCTGGATATCATCCTTGTTCTTCAATTTCTCTTTCCTCAACCTCGAAGGATAAGGTATATTGGGTTGAGATGAAGGCTTTGGGATAGAAGTCTCACTCACATCCTTGGGTGGAGGAGGGGTAGAAGTAGAAGGTGGTGGAATAGGAGATGTAGAAGTTGGAGGAATAGAAGATGGAGGATTCGGAGAAGGAGACTCGTTTTCCTTTGTCACAATCACCGGTGTAGGTGTAGGAAGCTCGGGTTCCTTTAAACCTTTTCCACTGCGAGTGGTGATTGCTTTCATCTCCCCTCTTGGATTAGCAACGGTGTTACTTGGAAGAGAACCCGATCCAGAGGTTTGATTACTAGTGAAGAAACTAGCCATCATATTCCTCAAGTCATTCGTTTGACTTGCCAAAGTGTTTCGCATATCAGCTCGAAGATCGTTTCCTTGCTTAACCATATCTGCTTTCATGTTGGCCATTTCCCGCTGAAGGTTTTGCACGATTACATCATTAGTCCTCATGTAGGTTTCAACATCTTGGTGTAAGGCTGTTTGTTGGTTGAGAGGAGTAGCATGGTAGGCGGGTGGTTGATAAGCAGGTTGTTGGTAAACTTGGTTGTTTCTTTGAGGTGGATATGGGTTTCTTTGGTTTTGATATTGATTTGGAGTTGGAGCACGTGGTTGGTTTTGATTGTTGCGATTGAGGTTGTTTGGGTTTTATGGGGGAAAACCTGGAGGTGAAAGAAAGTTTTTTGAGCGATAGCTGAGCAAGTTGCGGTCACCTTGAGGACGTGCTTGATAGCCTCCTGTAGCATAGGTACCGTTGGCGGCATACACATTTTCCGGATTGTCGTGAGTCGAAGGACAATCGGTGTATGAGTGAGATCCCCCGCATATATCACAAGAATGGCTCAAAACATTAGCTTGGGCATTGAATTGTTTGGCATTGTTGGCAGTTTGTAAAGCAAGTGATTCCACAAGCGAAGTAAGCTTATCTATTCTTTTGTCGGAATCACTAGTACTAGCACTTCCTACATTAGTTCTAACACTCTTGGTTTGTACTCTAGATTTGTTCTCAATAATATCCCAAGCAGCATTAGAAGACTTAACCAAAATATTACCCCCCCCCCCCCCCCCCCCGAAGCACTGTTTAGTGAATCTTGGTCGTTCATGCTTAAACCATTGTAAAAAGTATTGATTTGATGTACTTTTGTTAAACCATGTTGTGGACACTTTCTTAAAAGTTCCTTAAAACGGTCCCAAGATTCACTAAAAGACTCACCGTACTTTTGTTCAAAGGTAATTATTTCATTCCGCAAAGCGGTAGTACGTGAGGGTGGGAAAAAGTAGTTGATAAACTTAGTCTCTAAATCCGTCCACGTAAGAATACTTTGTGGCGGTTCCTTATCAAGCCAATTACGGGCTTGTCCCTCTAAGGAGAAAGGAAAAAGTTGCAAGCGAATCACTTCTTGTGATACCCCATTGTACTTAACCGTATTGGTAAGCTGAAGAAACCTTTTAATGTGGTCATGAGGATCATCAAGTGAGTGGCCCAAGAAGGGTTGAGCAGAGACCATTTGTATAAAGCCAGATTTGAGTTCAAAGTTGTTGGCTCCAATCTCAAGGATAACAATTGCATCGGTGTTGCCTTCTACGTGCGATTCCAAAAGCTCGATCATTGGTTGATTATCCATGGTGACAATTGGTTGAGTAATGACTTCGGCTTGAGCTACTCTCTTCTTACGAGCACGAGTACGCATGCACACCTACAAAAGGATTAGAAAAATAGAAAGGAAATATTTTTTGTTTTTATGGTTTTTTAATTTTTTTTATTTTTTTTTTGTATTTTTGAAAATTTTATATTTTTTTAGAATTTTTGAAATTTTTAAAGCAAGGAAAATAACATTCAAAGAAGAACGGATCCCAAAATCCAATGCGTCTCTCACTAAAAACCTTTAATCTTAACGAAAAGAGCCGGCAGCGGCGCCATTTAATACACGGCTTTTGCACCACGTATCAAAATTCGTAGTCCCAAGTCTTTTCGAATTGATTACCGGTTCAAAGTGCGACTCAATTGTTCTTGGTGGAAATGAAAATGGTTTGGTTGATTATCTAATTTAAACTAATAGCAAATAAGTAAGTGTCGTTGAGTAAAGTAGAAGTTTAAAGATTATACTAAAAATAACGAGTTAAAAATAAATGCTTGAAAACTTAAAGGCAATATTAGAAAAATACTTGAATACTAAATAAAACTAACACTTAGAAACTTTGTAAAAACAAGAAACTAAAACCATCAGAATACGTAAACTACACCCGTCGGAATGTTTGGTCGGAATAAGGCAATCGGAATAACAATGATCAGAATATGGCAACACCTCCAATCGGAATGTATGGAGGACACCAATCGGAATATTTAGCAACACCTCCAATCGGAATATCCACAAATCAAAAATCGGAATATAGCAAAAATCATGTAATCGGAATGACCCAAAACAAGCCAAATCGGAATATGGAAAACCCTATTCCGATTAACAGGATCGGAATATTAAGGTGCAAATCGGAATGACCCAAAACCCTTTTCCGATCTATGTGATCGGAATGAGGGGGAAGATGGTGGTCGGAATGTAGCGATCGGAAAGGGGTTTAGACCCTTTCCGATTTATGTGGGATTCGAAAAAAGCTAGGTAATAAGCTATTATGAATAAGCTAATACCCAAAACTACCACGAATCAAAAGTGAAATATACTAAATAAGCACAATCAACAACTTATCCAAACTCAAAATAAGCAAACTTTTCAATTAAATCATAAAAAGATGAACTTTTTAAGAAAACTTTTAAAAGTAAATAAGCTAAAAGAAGCGATTCGCACCAAAATTAATCTAAAAATCAAAGAAAGGTAGAATGAGATGAAAGATTAAAAGCTTAACTAGAACTTGATTAATGAAATCAACAATACACAAATGTTTAATCTTGAAAGATTAAAAGAAAGAAAAGATGAAACTTAGTGAGAGAAAGTGGAGAACTTTCTCTCTCTAAAACTAGAAAGAAAAGTGAAAAATGAAAACTAAAACTAAAAGACTAACCCCCTCTCCTAATGTGTATTAGGAGGGTATTTATAGGGAAAAATGGGAAGGAGTGCATGTGTTGCTTCTTCTTTCTTTCTTTCTTCACGTCTTCTCGACTCGATTTAATTCCTTGTCTTTTCTCGACGTCGTCTCGGGATTTGAACTTGTCTTGATAATTTTCTTCTTTAATTTAGACTTGAGTTCTTCGACTTCATTAAACATCCGTCTTTAGACTTTTTCTTCGATAACTCTTCAGAATAGGCCTTGGACTTCCGTTCTTTATGCATTCTTGATCTTTTGACTTCGTCTTTTCCCGTTTTCTTCGATAAAAGCCCGTGAAAGCCCGTGTTTTCTTCCTTTTTCATCTTTTGGTCCTAAAAAACAATAAAAACACAAACCACGCATAATTCCGACTTTTACGACATAAAATACATGTTTTGGTCTTGTTATTATTGGAAATAAGTGGTAAAAGGATAAGTGTTTTCACACTTATTAGTGATTTATAATGTTTTACCAAAGAAATATTACGAAAGGATTTTTATGTGTGAAACCGCTAAAGATATTTGGAACACTCTTTTAGTAACCCACCAAGGTAATAGCCAAGTCAAAAAAAGTAAAATCGGACTTCTTGTTCAAAAATATGAACAATCTGTCATCTTTGAAGATGAAACTATTCATAGTGCATTTGCTAGATTTAACACTATTATTACTAATCTAAAAGCACTTGATGAAGGTTTTTCTAGCAAGAACATTGTTAGGAATTTTCTTAGGGCGCTGCATCCAAAGTGGAGAGCCAAAGTCACGGCGATTGAAGAATCAAAGGATCTCACCGCATTATCACTCGATGAACTAATAGGCAACTTGAAAGTTCATGAGATGATAATTTTGAAGGACTTGGAATTGGTGAAAACCTAGAGTGAAAGAAAGTCTCTAGCACTTACAGCCAAGAACGCACAAAGTGACCATGAAAGTTCCTTGGATAGTGATGATGAGGAATATGCCATGGCGGTTAGAGACTTAAAGAAGTTCTTCAAAAGACGAGGTCAACACGTGAGGCAACCAAGCAAGGAAAAGAAATCCTTCTCCAAAAACCGTTTTACCAAGGATGATAAAGGTGATAGGAAATGCTTTATATGTGGTGATCTGAATTATTTCATCGGTAATTGTCATAAGCCTTCACGCGACAAGAAGCACACGGCATTCGTTGGAGGTTCATGGAGCGATAGCGGTGAAGATGTTGATGACAAACCCAAAGATGAGAAATGTCTCATGGCTCACACTTCTAAAGAGATATGTTTGGGAATAGATTTAGAGCCCGGCGAGTGGATTAAGGATAGTGGATGTTCTAAACACATGACGGGTAATCGAAGTTTGTTCTCGCACTACAAAGCATATGATGGAGGTAACGTTACATTCGCAAGTAATCGACGTGGTAATATCATTGGCAAAGGTACGGTTTCTCTTGACTTTATGACCATAGAAAACATAGAGCACGTAGATAACTTAGGTTTTAACCTTCTAAGTATAGGTGAAATTTGTGAGAATAAGTGTAAGGTCATCTTTTCGGAATATGACAGTGAAATAATAAAAGATGGAAAGGTCATTGGAAAAGGTGTTAGATAGCATGGGCTTTATGTCATGAAGGTCAATAGGAAGTCAAAGAACAACTTATGTCTAGCGACTTTCGATGATAGTTCTACTCTTTGGCATAGGAGATTAGGTCACGCTAATATGCGTTTAATTCAATCTTTAGTCTCTAAGGAGTTGGTAAGACATCTCCCCAAGATGAAGTTTGATAGTCACTTTTGTGATGCTTGCAAAGTTGGGAAGCAAGTTCACTCAAGTCACAAAGCCAAGAATTTGGTTTCGACCTATCGGTGCTTAGAGCTCCTACATATGGATCTCTTAGGACCTTCCGCCATACGGAGTTATGGAGGTAACCTTTATACCCTAGTCATAGTTGACGACTATTCTGATTCACTTGGAATAGATTTTTTGCGTCTAAGAATGAGGCTTTCGATCACTTCGAAATCTTTGCTCGAAGAATCCAAAATCAACTAGGATGTGTTCAATTGTCTCTATTAGGACAGATCATGGTAGGGAATTTGATAACGAAGTGCAATTCAGTGCCTTTTGTGAAGCTCATTGTATTGCCCATAACTTCTCAGCTCCTCGCACTCCTCAATCAAATGGGTTAGTTGAAAGGAAGAATATGACTCTCCAAGAGATGAGTAGAACGATGTTAAATGAGAAATATTTGCCTAAAAATTTTTGGTGCAATGCCGTGGACACATCGACCTATATTTGTGACAATCCATCAATTTATGGTTGATATTTTATTCTCAAGTATTATTTAAAAACATTATTTTTAATGTTATATTATGAACTCACTTATTTTGGGAAGAAATTTGGGTTTACGTCTTGAAGTAGCATCGACTACGTCTAAACCGGAGGATTCGACGTTACGTGCTTACGTTTACATACACCGTTTATGGTGACAGTCCGACGTTTCAGAAAATAAATTTATCCGTGAATATTATTTTGGGATTTTATGAGTTGGTTCATAAACTCACAAATTTACGAGAAGATATTAGGACTTACGTGAATAATTTAACGTCCTTTACGACTAAATAGGAAACCTTAGGATTACGTATTTACGTTTTCGAACTCCATTTTTGATGAGACAATTTTTATTAGATTCGTTTTGTTCCGTTGATTCATAATTTATAAAAACGTTTTTCGAAAAACGACCCGAGGGCACGCAAATCGAGGAAACTAGAATCGAGGAGTACCCGTAAGTTAGTGGAGATGAGACAAGTGGGACACTTGTCCCACCCCCACTCATATGGGACGACCAACTAATGCCACCACATCACTTGATGTGTCAAACTAGTAGCTAAATGCTTACACTTGTTAAGCAAAGCTTAACAAGTAAGCCACTCTTACACAAAACCACTCAAAACCACTTCACTTACCATTTGCTCTCATAAACTCATGCAAACCACTCACCGAACTCTCTCCTCTCTCTCTAAAATTCGTCCACCACCACCATCAAACACCACTATTTGATCTATTTTAGCCATAAAATCATGTGTTATTCATACACATGATGATGTCCTTTTGAAGATATGAAGATTGGAGGTGATCTTAACTTATGAAAAGGAGTTTTCATTAGGTTAAAGGGATGATTTTATGGAGGTGTTCATCCATCCAAAGGACCCAAGGAGTTGCCTTGCTAAAGTTGAAGATTTGATAACAAGAACCAAGTCTTGTCATCAAAAACCTCATCTTTTCATCACTAATGGTGGTATAGAGATTGTTCTTCCTATCCTCTTGTTATTTTGATTATATAATCTTGTATTTTCTTTATTTATGTATATGTATATGATGATTAATGATGATAAAGAGATTATGTGGGGATTTGATGTTGATAAATGTGGTTAAAAAGATGGAAAACCATAGGTAAAAAGGTTAAAATCTTGCTTAATATGATGGCTGTATAAAAACAGTAACTAACCAAATGATAAACTGATAAAATGGCATGGTGAAATCAATTTACAGTAAGTATTAGATGTTATACACATGTGAGAGTTGGCCATGCAATGGAATCATCAAAATGAGTGAGATATGATCAAAACAAAATTTTTATACCAATCTGAATAGTCTGTTTTGTAGGGACTGTTAAGGATACTTATACATGGATTGAGCAGTAGCTATAACTAACTTATTTGTAGCACATAATATGAAGTTTATGTCATCCAAAAATAAGCTTCTATCTCCTTATAGAACTCAAGATATGATAAAAATGGTGAAAGTGAAACTAAAATCAGATTTTGTGAAATTAAAGTTTAATAGTATTATACAAGCACTCAAAATAATATAGTATAAAATGTGAAATTAAAACCCACTAACTTATATATTTCATTTATATAAATATTTATAAGGATAAATAAATGTAAATTATATAAAAATGGTAGTTTGGTAAGTTTTATAAGTTATAAAAACTATAAACATGATTTTTACGTCTTTTCGGCTAGTACCGTAAAATTAACGTTTTTTGTCAAATAAAACTTAGACGGTCGGACCCGTCTAATGTAAACTTTTATAAACTCACATACTGATATATAAACTTATATAACAAGTAAAAACCGATAAAACCCGAGCTTTACAACATATAGACATTAACGGGCCAAAGTAGCCTTAATGGACAATAAACCCGACTAATTTGGTAAAACACTTATAAATTTACTTATTGGGTTTAACCCACTTGGGCCCAACATGTAAAGTATAATACTGATAATAAAAGTGTAAAATGGACTAATATAAGGTATTGGGCTTATAATAGGCTTATTGGGCCTAAAACATGTAAATAAGTAAAACTAGTAAACTAGTATAAAAGTTACCAATACATAATAAAATAAGTAAATGAGAATGTATAAACCCACTTGATCATCATCATATATATAAAATCATCATATGTATACATAATTATTATTTTGATAAAGTCATTGGACAAAGTCTAAGACGAGTATTATTTGTCTAGGTTTTCGTGATTGAAGCACGTACCGTACATCCGAATCGCCGATAACCGCCTTTCCCAATCAACGTGAGTTCATAGCATCGCACTCTTTTAAATGTTTTTATAAAATGTATGATAAACCCGCGAGGGAGATAACATGTTAGTTTTTATGAAATAGGACACTAGTTGTCCCAATTGTTTGTTTATTGATTTGGATCTGAATAATTGTATGACCCGATGAATGATTATATGACCCGATGTATGAAATAAAATGGATTATTAAAGTTAGGTTATGTCACTAAAATTCCCATTAGCATGAATTGTGAACTACCGGTATTTGGTAGAAGCTTATGCATATAATAGTACTATTTGGGGACGATCACCCCAGTTCGCACCTTGACGGTTGATCCACGTCGTGCCACATTGATTAGTAAGAAAATTTATGTATGAGAAGATTTATACAAGCGTGATTATTGTGACGACACGCTAACTTAGATGGGCAAATTGAGTTTCGGGCTAGCTACCCGTTGTTTGTTGTAGTAAGGTATCAATGTCATGCGGCTTATAATAATCAAAATAATGAAAATACTACTATACGCATTGAATTACGATATATTGCCTGACTAGCAATACGGGGTCTTATTATTGACTTTGTGTTCGTGTTTTGGTTTTTCATAAACCATACTCATATAACGGTTTTTATCTAATTTTATACAGCGTTATAAAATGGATTGTATGATGTTTTTACGACAATGGTTCGTATAATGATTTTGAAGGCAAACGCCTATATTATGATTTTTGATAAGGATTTGTATAAAATGACTTTGGCTATTTTATGGCCTATTACAATGATTTGTACAAAAATGATTTTCGGTAATAATTATATACCGATGATATATTAATGGTTTTATTAAACTCTATGAATTCACTCGGCGTTATCGCTGACCTTTTCTTTTAACATGTTTTGTCTCAGGTACTTGAAGGTAATTCTCGGGAAGACGACAAGAATTCATGGCCCGCACTTAAATAATAATTTCCATTCAAATGCTTTGTAAAACTTGTATGAAATACAATGACTTGGGACCTATGTAAATTTGATATTTATGAATGGAAATGCTTTATTATTAAACGACGCGATTTTTTAAGCGTTGTCTATGATGTGAGTAATGTGCTATCCCGTAACACCAACGAGTCTTCCGCTGTATTGAATTGTGTATATTTGGGGGTGTTACAATATTGTTAATCGAATTCTAATTCGACCTTTCCTAGGAATGACCCCCTATGAGATTCTTAAAGGTAAGAAGCCCTCATCGGATTAATTTAGGGTGTTTGGAAGCAAGTGCTTCATTCTCAACACCAAAGATTACCTTACCAAGTTCGACCCAAAGTCGTACGAATGTATCTTTTTAGGTTATTCCCAAACTAGCAAAGCCTACATAGTCCTCAATAGAACCTCGGGTGTAATTGAAGAATCACTTAACGTGACATTCGATGAAACCCCTCCTTCATCTAAGACATCACCTTTGGTAGATGATGACTTGGACGAAATAGACATAGTCAATGCCAAAGATGTTAGAAACATAGGAGTTGAAGACCATAATGATGAAAAAGGAGTAAACATTAAGGAGTCAAAGTATCATGCTCTCGACAACGTCATAGGCGAATTAAATCAAAGGACCCTAACATCTCAAGTCCAAAATCAAAGTAACTTCTTTTGTTTCGTCTCCTTGATTGAAACAAAGAATGTTAAAGAAGCTTTGATGGACGAGAGTTGGGGCATCGCTATCAAGAAGAATTGAATCAATTCATTGCTAATGACGTTTGGGAACTTGTTCCTCCACCTAGAAGTTCGACCATCATAGGAACCAAATGGATATATAGGAATAAGTTAGACGAGAATGGTGTTGTGTCTCGTAACAAAGCTAGTGATATGAGTGATTTTACTCATATCAATTGTATCTAAAAACAATGAAAAAATGCATAAATTGTGTGAAAATGGCCTTGTATATGTTTGTTTGTTGTTTAATGTGTGTAGGTACCGAAGTTCGCGAAAATCGGCAAAAAACCGACACGAGTTTGAAGAAAAGATCGTCAAAGCCAAAAACGAGTCCGTTTTTAGTGGATTTTAACTTTATGAAGTTATTTGGGCTTGTGGGTCCCACATTTGGATTTATGGGCCCAAACGCCCAATTGTGGAAACAAGTTACCAAATCAAAAGCCAAATATGAATTTAAACTTTCAAACGGATGGAGGACAATTACGACTGGGCCCAAGCCCAATTGAAAGGAACGAATGGAGTAAATATGATTGATGGGCTAAAGGCCCATCACAAAAGAAAGATGTCACGGTGAAACGAAAGTTACATAAACTTGGGTTAAACTTTTCAGTCAAAGAAAAAATCAATTTATTTACTTCACACAGCCCATAACTCACACACACCACACTTTTCCTTTCGATAAAAACAAGAAACTTATCCCTCTTCTCTCTCCCATATACCTGTAACTTCACTGTTTATTCTAACCCTAATTCACACAAAAAAAATATGATAACTTTTGGGGCTTTTGTGAGAAACGTGTGATTCACACGTTTGGGAAATAAATCCCCAAGTTTTTCGGACTAGAAGATAGAGATAACAATCAGACGTGGCACTATCTCTCTTCCCTGATTGGGTGAAACACTTCACAACTCAGAAATCCACCAATGATTACCTGTCACGTCATCTTGGAAGTAACACAACAAGCACAAATCTATACACGCTGGCGATTCGTGTGATGGAGGATGGATTTCTACCGTTAGATCAAAACCGAATGGAGAGAAGATGATAGATGTTGATCCAAGGGCAAAAAATGATTCCCTATCAACAACCCACACCTCTTCACCAGCTATAAATACCCCCTCAATAATCAGGAAAGGCATACCATTTTTTACCTTAGTGTTATAATGTTAGATTAGTTATAGGATTAATTGTATTTTAATTTCTATAGTATTGTAATATTTTTCCTGGATTAATAAAAAGTTCATTCGAGCATCATTCTTGTTATTCTAATTATTTTACTATTAAAGTTTTTATAAATTAATCTTACTGTGTCTCTGATATTATAATATAAAAATTATTTGTTTAAGCTTTTTAAATAGCTTAATTGAATAATCTAAAGTAAAAGTTGGGTAAAAACTTTCCCTACTGGAAAGTTTTATAAACAAGCTGTTATGGTTCGTGATGATACCGGTTCGAGATGTTGGTGAATGGTGTTTGGTTTGATAATGTTTGATGGCTAAGATGATGGTGGTGTCGGATTAGGTTCATAAGGAGGCTCAGCGCCGTCCTTCTTCTCAAAGGTTTCTTCAAAAGGTTCACATCTACTTTAATTTTAATATTTTTAGTTTAACTAGTTTAATGTTAATGTTATTAGTTAGAAATATGTGGTATCATGGTGTTATTGTTTAGACTGTTTGATATATTTTGATTGACTGTTTAAAGTTTAGTTAAATTACCGTTTGAATTTGATAGTGTAACTTAATTAATCTGTTATAATATAGTAAGTTGAAAAAATCTGTTTAAAAGGGGTTTGGTTTTATCCGAATCTGTCAAGTGAGATTTATAAGCTAGATTTAGTTAATATAATCTGGTCTGATATTGATTGATAGACTTTTAAAAAGTTTATTTTCCTGGCTGTTATATTGTTCTAAAAGTCTGATAACAAATCTGTGCTGATTTGTGTCGGCATATGAATTTATGTTATTTATATAGTATCTGCATTAATCTGTTTAACCTGGGTAGTCAACTTGTTATTGTTGAGAGTTGTTTGTTTAGTATGCTGCCGAGTTTGAAGTGCTTATATTGCTAAGTCTGTTATTGCTGGTTTTAGTTAGTAACTAGATTTAGCTTAACATATTTCTTTTGGATTTGGTTTTGCTGAAATTTGGATGCCTACTATATGTTTAGATTATGTTGTATGTTTAGGTTATGCTGATATTTAGTTTTACTTTGTCGTATTAGTCTATTTTGTTGATTGATTATTGCTTAAATTGGTTAAGATAATTGAGTAGTTTACTTTGTTGAATTTGTGTATATCTGCTGAGTGATTTGAACCAACGAATTCTTTAAGTTTGTTTGGTTTATCTGTCCTAGTACTCATCACAGCAAGTCATTCCTGTGGCTTGTGATATTAATTTTCATCAATCCAGTATATTAATCAAAAAGTTCACTCCTGTGACTTTTATTACGTTTTCATTGTCAGAAATAAATTTCCAAAAAAAATGTCTCCAACAAGATTCGATCCTGTGACCTCCTGGTCACAGGCCAATTGACTTACCATCTCTTCTAGTGCTTGTTTGAGTATTAATACTGATTCTATCATTAATATAGAGTCATTTATTTTAGCTGTCAGTTTTTTTTAAAACTTTAAATTGTTATTTAGTTTTCACAAGTTTTATTTTTAGATATTTAAAATTAGTTTTTAAATAAATCAGTTTTTTAAATAATATAGATTTTAATTAAATTAGTTTTAAATAAAATTGTTTTAGAAATAGATTTTCTTATTAAAAAGTAAAAGTCATTTTTAAAATGTTTTATTACTTTTTAGATTTAAATTAGTTTTTAAATTTGTTTAAATAATTTTATTTTAAATAATGTAAAAGTCGTCTTAATTAAATAGTTAATTTTAAATTAGTTTTAAGTAGATTTTTAAATAGTTTAATTTCTAATAAGTTTTAAAGTTTAAATTTTAAATAATTGCTTTCAAATAAAATAATGAGGAACGATTCATGCACTTAGGTTTTAATTTGTAGGATTAAATTTTAGTTTAAAAACCAAAAACCATTCAAATCAATTGTCCATATCGAAACAAAACGTCTCAAATTCACTCGATCTTCGTGTACAACGAACTTGGTTCATCATCGTGTTTAATTAAATCCGTCTTTGGTAATTTTAGTCTATTACTTTTTCCTAAAGGTAATTTTCTATTTTACCTTATAAAGTATCTAATTAATATACATTCCACGATACATCACATCAAAAATTTTGGCGCCGCTGCCGGGATCTTGTGTATGATTCGTCTTTGTGGATATTTGTTGATCATTGATTTGAAGACCCTTTCCGTCCTCGGAAAGTCTTGTCATTTTTCTATTTATTATAGTATGTATCGTTTTTCGTGTTTTTTGTGATTACTATATTATATTAAGTAGAACAATAAATTTACCTACTTCCAAATGAGACCTTAGTTGGGATTTCATCACCTAGCTATTGTATTCGAATCCAAAACGGAAAAAAAGGCAAAATAGATAAATACTAATAAAAAGTTTGAACTTGATTTATACAAACTATAAGGTGGGTATAAGGCGACGAGCTATAAAAGGCCGTCTAAGGAAAAAGGTTTTTAAGTGCTTTGTGCCACCTCGTTTCCCCGCTTGCTTGTGCGTATATTGAGAGAGACGACCGATTATTGGTTTGCCAACTCAAGTAGTATTATATCTTATTTTTGTAGTTTACTTATTGAACCTCGAGACGTTTAGGTTTTCACCTATCGTTTCAAAGTCGACCGAGGGTAATTTACTTCCATAGTAGTTATCCTTATTCCTTGTTTTTATCGATCTTTTTGATTGAGTAATACCAAATAAAATACCAAAAATAATCTTCTTCTTGTCTAATTTCTTTTCTTCAATCCTCTAAAATTCTCGTCACTTTGGTTTATGCAATTACGATCTTCTCGACTTTCGATTGATTACAATAGGCTTGAAAATATTCCTCGTAGAAATAGAAATCGTCAACAATGAATAGTGGAACCCTAGCTTCCACCTATTGTTGTAGAGATGGCCGATAACCGAACAATGGAGGAATTGCTCCGTGCATCCACCGAAGGGTATGGGGAAGCAATCGTTGTGCCGGCTATTTTGGCGGATCATTTTGAGATTAAGTCGGGTCTTTTATCGCTCATTCGTGCCG
Source organism: Glebionis coronaria (assembly GCA_025667525.1). Lineage (NCBI taxonomy): Eukaryota > Viridiplantae > Streptophyta > Magnoliopsida > Asterales > Asteraceae > Glebionis > Glebionis coronaria. The sequence continues at coordinate 448,803,271 of CM046877.1, read as the reverse complement.
ACCAATTTCGTGTCAATGAGACCGATAACCCGCACTCTCACATTCGGAATTTTCTTCGTATTACCTCGACTCTCAAGTTTAGAGATGTGCCGAATTACGCGATTAAGCTCATGCTTTTTCCGTACTCGCTCGAGGGTAACGCTAAGATTTGGTATGAAAAAGAACCACCGGGTTCGATTTTCATGGGAGGATTTAGTGTCTAAGTTTATGAATTACTTCTTTCCACCATCTAAAACAACACACTTTAAGAACGAGATCACTAGATTTGAACAAAAAGTGCATGAATCGTTTGGGGTTGCTTGGGAAAGGTTTAAAGATTTGTTAAGACAATGTCCACACCACGGTTTCTCAGAATTGCACCAAATCAATACTTTTTATAATGGGCTTAATATGGTTGAACAAGATTCTTTAAATGCCGCCGCGGGTGGTAATATTTTAAGAAAAACTCTGAGAGACGCGTGGGGTATAATTGAGAATAAGTCTAGAGTGCAATATTTACGAAACACGCCGGTTGTTTCCAATGTGAACTCATCAAATACCGAGATTGCTAGATTAGACTCTAAGATTGATAATGAATTTGCTACATTGTTGAATGAGATTAGGAAGAATCCTCATGGACAGCTAATATGGTTGAGAATTTTTGTGTATCATGTGGTGGAGCACATCCTAATTATGCTTGTTAAGCCAGGGGGTTTGATCAAGCTAGTTCTTTTGCCGCGACGGGAACATATGGCTCCAACGGTCAAGCTCCTCGTCAAAATCATGTTGCTCCACCGGGCTTTCCACCGGTTCAAAATAGGTACAACAATGGAAACAATGGGAATAATTTTAACCGTGGTAACCAAGGGAATTTCAACCAAGGAAATGGGTTTAATGCTAATCAAAACAATCAAGGTTTTCATAATAACCAAAATGATTTGTCAAGCTACATTAAAACAAATGAGGCAAATTTGAAAGCTTTTCAAAACAATGTTCAAGGACAAATGGCAACTTTGAAAAATGAGTTTCAAAATACGATCAAGGGGAAAAATAACAAGATTGAGCTTAACCAACAAAGATTTGAACAAAGATTAGAGCAAAACAAAAACCGTTTTGAACAAAGATTAGAGCAAAGTCAAAATCGTATGCAACAAAGTTTGGAACAAGGTCAAAACAAATTGCTTTCGATGTTTGAGTCTTTTATGAGCAAACCCTCCTCTTCTTCGCGTGACTTACCTAGCAACACCATTCCAAACCCTAGGGTGAGATGAAAGCTATAACCACACGTAGTGGGAAGGCTTTAGACGGACCTTTGCTTCCACATGTGAGTACCTCTCCGGTGAGGGAAGTGAAGAAAGAACCCGAGGTGGTTAAAGAAAAGGAAATTCCTATTCCACCAAAGGTAGACCAATTGCCTATTTCAGAACCCGCCCGAGCTTCCGAAGACTAAACCCACACTACCCTACCCTTCGAGACTTAACAAAGAGAAGCTCCGCGAAAACACCAATGCTCAAATGTCTACGTTTCTTGAGGTGTTTAAGAAAATGTATATTAATCTTAGTTTCGCGGATGCATTGCTTAACATGCCTAAGTTTGCTTCAACAATGAAAAGGATGATGAACGATAAAAAGAAATTGGTTGAAATGTCTACATCTTTAAATGAAAGTTGTTCCGCGGTTCTCTCTAAAAAGTTTCCCAAAATGCTTGGAGACCCGGGTCAATTTTTGATACCATGTGATTTCCCTAATATGGAAGAATGCTTAGCATTAGCCGATCTTGGCGCTAGCATTAATTTGATGCCTCTTTCCGTGTGGAAAAGATTATCACTTCCCGAGCTTACACCTACTAAGATGACTCTCGAGCTAGTGGATCGATCGACCGCCTATCCAAAAGGTATAGCCGAGGACGTGTTAGTCAAAGTAGGAAAGCTCATCTTCCTAGCGGATTTTGTAATTTGTGATTATTCGGAAAATTATCGTGTGCCTCTTATTTTGTGAAGACTGTTTTTAAATACGGCTAGTTCTATAGTTGACATGAGAGCGGGAAAATTGACTTTACGTTTTGATGATGAAAGTATCCCACATTATGTTGGTAATATCTCGAGACCTTCTTCCGAGTGCGACGAGGAATCAATCAATCAAATCGATGTGATTGATGTTGCTAGTGAAGAAGTTTTGCAAGATATGCTTGGTTTTTCGGATATTTCCAAAAGTGGCAATCCCACTTCATCGAATCCGATAATCTCTTTGGCTAAACCTCCACTCACTCCATTTGAGGGAGGGGACTTCGTTCTAGAAGAGCTCAAGGATAATGGTCATTCAAAAATCGATAAGGAAATTGATGATTACCTTAGCAAACCATTCGATCCTAGTGAGTTTGATAGTGAGAATTTTGATCCCGAGGGAGATATTGCGTTGATTGAAAAGTTGTTGAATATGGATCCTTTTGAATCACCACCTATGGAATTAAAAGTTGTGAATAAAAATGAAACTAAAGTGAAAACATCTATTGAGGAAGCACCCGAAATAGAACTTAAGGAACTTCCCACTCATTTGGAGTATGTTTTTCTTGAAGGAACGGATAAGTTACCGGTGATTATTGCCAAGGGATTAAAGGAAAATGAAAAGGATGAACTTATTAAAGTGCTTAAGAAACATAAACGGGCCATTGCATGAAAAATCTCCAACATTAAGGGTATAGATCCAAAATTTTGTACTCATAAAATTTTAATGGAGGAAGATTATAAACCCGTTATCCAAAATCAAAGAAGGGTCAATCCAAAGATTCATGAGGTGATCAAAAAGTAAGTTACTAAACTTCTATACACCGGAATGATCTACCCTATCTCGGATAGTCCGTGGGTTAGTCCCGTGCATTGTGTTCCAAAGAAAGCAGGAATGACGGTTGTTACTAATGAGGATAATGAATTGATTCCTACTAGACTTGTAACCGGTTGGCGTGTTTGTATTGACTATAGGAAGCTTAATGATGCCACTAGGAAGGATCATTTTCCATTACCTTTTATGGATCAAATGTTAGAGAGACTAGCGGGAAATGAATTCTATTGCTTTTTGGATGGATTTTCCGGCTATTTCCAAATTCCCATTGACCCTTGTGATCAAGAAAAGACCACATTCACTTGTCCTTATGGAACATTTGCTTATCGTAGAATGCCTTTTGGATTATGCAATGCTCCGGGAACGTTCCAAAGGTGTATGATGGCCATTTTCCATGATATGATCGAAAAAACCATGGAAGTCTTCATGGATGATTTCTCGGTTTTTGGGGAGTCTTTCACTTCATGTCTCTCTAACTTAGAAAGAATGTTGCAACGTTGTGAGGAAACGACTCTTGTGCTTAATTATGAAAAATGTCACTTCATGTGCAAAGAAGGAATTGTGTTAGGATATAAGATCTCTAAGGCCGGTATTGAGGTTGATAGGGCTAAAATCGACGTGATTGTCAAATTGCCTCCACCCACCACCGTTAAGGGAGTTAGGAGTTTTCTCGGCCATGCCGGCTTCTATAGACGTTTTATCCAAGACTTCTCTAAGATAGCTCGGCCTATGACCCATCTTTTGGAAAAAGAGACTACATTCCTCTTTTCGGATGAGTGTATTCAAGCCTTTGAGATGCTTAAAAAGAAATTAACCGAATCTCTGATTTTAGTTGCTCTGGATTGGGACCTAACTTTTGAAATTATGTGTGATGCTAGTAATTACGCGGTAGGTGCGGTTTTAGGGCAACGTAAGTCAAAACATTTCTTGCCTATACACTATGCAAGTAAGACTATGACGGATGCTCAAACAAAGTACACTACAACGAAAAAGGAGTTACTTGCCGTTGTGTATGCTTTTGAAAATTTTAGACCATATTTCATCTTGTCTCAAACCATAGTGTATACGGACCACTCGACTATCAAATATCTTTTTAGTAAACAAGATGCTAAGCCGAGGTTGCTCCGGTGGATTCTCCTCCTTCAAGAATTTAATTACAAAATTCTAGACAAAAAAGGAGCCAATAATCTCGCGACCGATCATTTATCTCGACTTTAGAATCCTCACCAAAGCGAACGAGAGAATAAGGAAATCAATGAAACATTTCCTCTCGAGACGCTTGGTATGATTCCTTTTCGTGGTGATGATAGTACCCCATGGTTTGCGGACATTGCAAATTACCATGCGGGGAAATTTGTGATCAAGAGTATGTCGTCCCAACAAAAACGAAAGTTTTTCAAGGATATATCCTATTACTTTTGGGCGACCCCTATTTGTTTCGTATGTGCGCGGATCAAGTGATTCGTAGGTGCGTGTTTGGTAAGGAAGTTCAAGATATTCTTAAATCTTGTCATGAGGGACCCATCGCGGGACATCATGGTGCCAACGCCACCGCGAAGAAAGTCTTTGATGCCGGCTTCTTTTGGCCTTCCATATATCGTGATGCCCAAGACTTGATCAAGACTTGTGATGCTTGTCAAGGTCAAGGAAAGAACTCACAAAGGGATGAAATGCCTCAAAACATTATCCAAGTTTGTGAAATCTTTGACATGTAGGGGATCGATTTTATAGGGCCATTTCCATCATCGAAAGGAAATAAGTATATTCTCGTAGCTGTGGATTATTTGTCTAAATGGGTTGAAGCTAAGGCTTTGCCTACGAATGATGCTCGAGTTGTGGTGAAATTTTTGAAACAACTCTTCGCTAGGTTTGGAACTCCACGGGCTATTATAAGTGATCGTTGGACCCATTTTTGTAATGAACAATTTGAAAAAGTTCTAAAGAAATATGGTGTCACTCATCGACTTTCGACGACTTATCACCCTCAAACGAGTGGTCAAGTGTAGGTTTCAAACCTAGCTCTTAAGAGTATTTTGGAGCGTTCTATTGGAGAAAATCGCACTTCATGGTCGGATAAATTGGATGATGCATTGTGGGCTTTCCGTACGGCTTACAAGACGCCAATTGGTTGTACACCATTTAGGTTGGTCTACGTAAAAGCATGCCACTTGCCAATTGAACTCGAACATAAGGCGTATTGGGCTCTTAAGCATTGTAACTTTGATTTGAGGAACGCGGGTGACCATCGCAAGGTTCAATTGAATGAACTAAGTGAATTAAGGGATCAAGCTTATGAAAATTCTTTGATCTATAAAGAGAAGACTAAGAGGATTCATGACTCTAAGATAAAAAAACCGCATTTTCAATGTTGGTGATCAAGTCCTCTTATTCAACTCTAGACTTAAGATTTTCTCGGGCAAGCTTAAATCCCGTTGGTCCGGACCATTCACCATTTCACAAGTTTTCCCTTATGGCACCGTTGAGCTAGCTCAAAAAGACGGGCCTAACTTTAATGTGAATGGTCATCGTGTGAAACATTACTTTGGAGGGGACATACCTACGGAGGTTGTTCCGGATCTTCAAAGTTTCCCTAAAGACCAATGAATGCAGGGATCGAGTCGAGCTCATGACTCGGTTAACAAAAACGAGGTGCCTTGTGGGGGAGTCCGATACATTCTATCTTCTATCTATTTTCTAACACTAATAAGGCTTGATCTTTCAAGCTCGTGCTCGTGTTCTGTTGTGTTGTGAATCTTAGGTATGACCCTAATCATTGAAGACTCTCGTGTTCGGTTTTTGCCGGTCCACTTGATCTTTCATACTTTGATTGTCAAAAGGGGCACTTTCTCTATCCTTTTATTTTTATCGACTAACGTTTTATCTTGAAGCATAATTAATAAACGGCTTATAGATTTACGTGCTCTTACCATGTTAGGATTTTGCATTAGACTCTTCGTGTTTTAGCAAGGGGTGTTACTCTTGAGCTAAGAAACATTGAGGACAATGTTTGGTTTTAGCATGGGGGACTCAATCGATATAATCGCTTGCAATTGCTTTTGTCGTGTCTAAACGTAATCGTTTTTCTCGTTTTTCATAAAATTTTAAATTTTTAGTGTTATTTTTAAGTTTTAATAAAGAAAATAAGTGCTTTTGACACAAATGTAGGCTTTCCGTTGGTGAAAATAAAAATAGTTTTTGACTCGACTTGGTTTTTACCTTAGCTTTTCCTTAACGTATTTGAATTAAGTTTTGCTAGGCTTTTATATAGGGAACTTTAAAACGCGAAAGTCTTAACTCATACGGGTTAAGAACAAGAACTTTTCGCAAGTTTCTATAATTGATCCTAGAAAGTCGTTTATCAAGGGAACTTTAAAACGCAAATTCTAAAACTTGAAAAAGTATAAGAAAATGCAAGATCCTATAGATGACTTGAAAACCCAAAACTTTGATTTAATAGGCTAAGTATCCATTGATTTCATATTTTTGGAATTTTACAATATGGAGAACAAGAGATGATAGAGTTTAATCATAAGTTTCTAAAGTTAACTCTTCTTTGTATAAGTATTTTTGTGTTTGATTTAATCTCCTCGTATTTATTTTTCACGCTTGAATAATAATTGCTTAATAAATGAAGTTTTTAGCGGTTTAGGCTTGATATCTTAACTCGTAACTCCTTCTTTTTCTTCCCTTGTAATTAAAGTGAGAACACATTAAGGGTGTCAGCGTCATGGACTTTTGATCATGGGATTGCGGAAATTTGGCTTACTATACATATCATATTAATAAAGAAGAATAAATAAAAACATGTTCACTATAAGCCTTCGGGTGAGAGTCATGTAGCACTAACCTTGTTATTTGAGCCTTAGGGTGTATGGCAAGGGGACGTGTTTAATAAAAATTGCTTCATCATCATGAGCCATAAGGTGGGATGGTGAATGTCAATTCCCTTATTTTTGTCTAAGGAGCCTTCGGGTGTGGATTTTAAATAAGGAGCACAATTGCATCTTAAAGAGCCACAAGGTGTTATGATGTAGTTGTTGCTAACTCCATTAATAAGGTCATAATTGACTTTGGAGGTTTTATTGTTGCTTTAAGTAGTCCTATTAGCCAAATTTCGGGTCCGGGGATTTATCCCTCAAATCGTGTTAAGTTATCCTTGATGTGGGCTTTCTTTAGTGACAACGGTTTTTGAAGTTGCGGTTAGGTTTTGAGTGTTGAGTTTACACCATTCTTGCCTTCATTTTTGGACTAATAAATATCAAATAAGTCAAATGAGCCTTTGGGTGAATGACAAATAAAATCTAGAGATACAATTAGGAATAATAGGAGAATGAGTTTAACACAAATTACTTGTATGATTTGGTTTAATTTTGGGGCTTATGATTAACAATGATCTTGTTTTTCCACTTGGCATGGAAAAGTGAAAAGTCGAGGACGGTGAATCTATTTGAGTTTTATGATCCTAAAAGTTATTTTTCAAATAATGAAAGCAATACATTATGTCCTTGCAAAATAAAGTTACAAAAATTGAATAATGGTGTAGCTAAAGTTTAATTTTATCATTGCGTGAGGACACGGCAATTGCTTAGCAAGGGGGAGTTTTATATGAGTGATTTTACTCATATCAATTGTATCTAAAAACAATGAATAAATGCATAAATTGTGTGAAAATGGCCTTGTATACGTTTGTTTGTTGTTTAATATGTGTAGGTACCGAAGTTCGTGAAAATCGGCAAAAAACCGACACGAGTTTGAAGAAAAGATCGTCAAGGCCAAAAACGTGTCCGATTTTAGTGGATTTTAACTTTATGAAGTTATTTGGGCTTGTGGGTCCCACATTTGGATTTATGGGACCAAAAGCCCAATTGTGGAAACAAGTTACCAAATCAAAAGCCAAATATGAATTTAAACTTTTAAACGGATGGAGGACAATTACGATTGGGCCCAAGCCCAATTGAAAGGAACGAATGGAGTAAATATGATTGATGGGCTCAAGGCCCATCAGAAAAGAAAGATGTCACGGTGAAACGAAAGTTACATAAACTTGGGTCAAACTTTTCAGTAAAAGGAAAAATCAATTTATTTACTTCACACAAACCGTAACTCACACACACCACACTTTTCCTTTCGATAAAAACCAGAAACTTATCCCTCTTCTCTCTCCCATAAACCTGTAACTTCACTGTTTATTCTAACCCTAATTCACACAAAAGAATATGATAACTTTTGGGGCTTTTGTGAGAAACGTGTGATTCACACGTTTGGGAAATAAATCCCCAAGTTTTTCGGACTAGAAGATGGAGATACCAATCAGACGTGACACTCTCTCTCTTCCCTGATTGGGTGAAACACTTCATAACTCACAAATCCACCAATGATTACCTGCCACGTCATCTTGGAAGTAACACAACAAGCACAAATTTGTACACGCTGGCGATCCGTGTGATGGAGGATGGATTTCTACCGTTATATCAAAACCGAATGGAGAGAAGATGACAGATGCTGATCCAAGGGCCAAAAACTATTCCCTATCAACAACCCACACCTCTTCACCAGCTATAAATACCCCCTCAATAATCAGGAAAGGCATCCTATTTTTTACCTTAGTGTTATAATGTTAGATAAGTTGTAGGATGAATTGTATTTTAATTTCTATAGTATTGTAATATTTTTCCTGGATTAATAAAAAGTTTATTCGAGCATCATCTTGTTATTCTAATTATTTTACTGTTAAAGTTTTAATAAATTAATCTTATTGTGTCTTTGATATTATAATATAAAAATTATTTGTTTAAGCTTTTTAAATAGCTTAATTGAATAATCTAAAGTAAAAGTTGGGTAAAAACTTTCCCTACTGGAAAGTTTTATAAACAAGTTGTTATGGTTCGTGATGATACCGGTTCGAGATGTTGGTGAATGGTGTTTGGTTTGATGGTGTTTGATGGTGTTTGATGGTTAAGATGATGGTGGTGTCGGATTAGGTTCATATGAAGGCTCAGCGTCGTCCTTCTTCTCAAAGGTTTCTTCAAAAGGTTCACATCTACTTTTAATTTTAATGTTTTTAGTTTAACTAGTTTAATGTTAATGTTATTAGTTAGAAATCTGTGGTATTATGGTTGTAAAACCCGCATGCTTTTACCATGAATAGTGCCCTTAAGATCGTACGTCCTAGATTAAAACTTACCTCATTTAGTATTGATCACATTCATGTGCTAATAATCAAGCAAGTGCATACGTGTATGACATGACAAGTATCGATTACGTACGAACTCATGATTAACAGTTAATAAATATATCACGTGAACATAATTAAATCATGATCACCATTTATAATACAAATTAGAATACTTACGTAAATACATATAATATAATTACGAGCGTTAAGTTTACGATAAACGACACGTTAGAATAAACAGAAACACTTTAAACACGAGCACGTTTAACCACGAACGAACACGAAACATCAGGACACGAGAAAGGTACGGGTACCCCATGTGGGGCCCCCATACCCACGTCACAACCACAAGAAATGGGCTAAGCCCATGGACTTTTACAAGTAAAGGGGGGTAAGAGTAAAAACATATTTTCATTTTTCACTTTCAAGAAATAAACACAAAAACCCTAAAAGAGTTTTCTCCTCCTCCTTTTTCTCCTCTTTGTGCCGCCACCTAAACATCACCATAGGAGGGTGATTGGTTGATTTTGATCTCAAAAACTATTGTATAATCAGTGTTTGTTCATCCTTTTTCCAAGCTACATAGTGGTATACCTTTCTAACCCTTCTTTTTAATTCTTTTTAATTCTTTTAATCTTTGATTATTTTCATGAACATGTTATTATTTTTTTTATTTAAACATGATAATTAATCATTGATCTAACATGTTTTGGTATTAATTAAAATCAAAGAATGATTTAAAAGGGGTGTTTGTTTTGGCCGCCTAGCAAACAAACCCGAGGGGGGTTTGGTTTGCTATTGCCGCCACCACCAAGACCATTTTTGGTCTTGGTTGGCTCATGTGGGACCCACGGCAGCAAGGAGACACATGTGCCCCGGGTTTGGCTCGGGGTACGGTGTCGAATTCATGCCCGATTCATGGTTCGTTGGTTAAATCATGATTTATGCTACATGTTAATTTTTATGAATTATGAACTTAGGATATAATTAATTAATAACATGAAATATTAATTAAATCATGACTTAGGTTATTTTAATTATTAGTTTAACATGACATTAATTTAACCTAAGTATTTTATGTTATAAGTTATAATTAATTAATTATTTAAAACATGCCTATAATTAATTAATTTAGACATGACTTAGGTTATATTATTACTAATAATAATACACATTTTAACCTAAGTATTTTCATTTCATTTTAATTAAAACATGTTATACCTTAATTAAAATGCTTAACCTATAGTTTAATTAAAATACATGAAATAATAATTAAACTATACACTATATCATATGACTTAAGAAATAAGCTTATAACACTTAGACTTATATGTTAGCTTATGTAATCAGCTTAATTCTAATTATGGAAACTTCTATTTATAGAAACTTAATTAAATAAGGCAACTAATCTAATTATGGAAACCTTCTATATATGGAAATCTATCTATTTCAGGCAGCTAATCTAATTATGGAAACCTTCTATATATGGAAACTTATTTAATTAAGGCAGCTGATCTATTTTTGGAAACTTTCTATTTTTAGAAACTAATCTATTTTAAGCAGTAAATTCTATTTTAGGAAACTTTCTATTTTTGGAAACTTTCTATTTTTGGAAACTTTCTATTTTTGGAAACTTTCTATTTTTGGAAACTTTCTATTTTTGGAAACTTTCTATTTTTGGTAACTTTCTATTTTTGGAAACTTTCTATTTTTGGAAACTTTCTATTTTTGGAAACCTGCTATTTTTGGAAAGTTACTTATTATTACACAGTAAGTATAATAATACATGAAACACCAGTAATACTTAATCAGATTAATCAGAATACTAGATAAACACAGTTTAAGGCTTTAAACAGTGAACCAGGACCTAAAACATACCAAATCAGCTAATATGAGACACAAAACCCAGTACGTAATCAGTGAATCGATACTTATACACGTGTGTATTCATGTAGCGTTAGTGATCCAGAAGTAGGAGTCTTTCTTCCGTTCATTCACTGGACTTGAGGTACGGATTCCCGTCCTTTCAGTATGGACATTCTTTCCTTATTAGGATTTCCCCGTATGCAGCCAACTGTTTTCCCCAGTATTTGTTTTATTGTTTTGAACTGCTTATGTTTAATTAGCATAATCTATATCCATATACAAGCATGACCAGTTTCACCTAGTTATGGAGGTACCATAACCATAGCATTGGAGGCACCGATGTTATGACTTCCCTACGGCGGAGTGATTGCTCTTGGCGTCCCTTTTCAGTTTTGGCCATATCATTATATCAGGTGGGGCGTATGGGTGCATCCTAGTTACATGTTTTATTCAGTTTATCATGGTGAATGTGGTGTGTGCCTTGCACCCTTCACAAGGAGCTGATCCCTCCTACCCAAACCAGTATATTGATTAGAGGCATCCCCTCTAATCAGCATGATGAGGTCACCCCTCCAAGTATTCATGCACGTGACCTTTTCATGACCTATATGGGCTATGGTATATATATGTTAAAACAGTTTTCACAAGATAAACATAAGGCTTTTCAAACTATAAAACCAGTTTTTTTGATACTTAACCAGTTTACTCAGTACTTAGTCTTCCGCTGTTATATGTTACATGTTTATCCTATTTCATGCTTCATTGTACATCCGTGCACTGAGCGTCTTGCTCAGCCGTTTTCCTTTTCATGTTCCCAAAACGGCAGGTACTCAGGGACGCTCGTAGATCTCAAACGTAGGTGCATATGGACTGGAAGCTTTACTGTCTTTCTTTACTTTATGCATTTCCTTTACTTTGATACAGTTGCTATGGACATTGTTTCGTCCTTTCCTTTTACAGTATTTATGTTTGTGTGTGATGAGCTTTACTTTGGGGTACCGATGTTTGATTCCGGTATTTCCCTTTTATGGTTGAATAATGCTTAGACATTTATCCTTGTATGCTTTGATGACACGTCATGATTATGCGTAATATTCCATTTCCAAAATAGGGTGTTACAATTATGGTATCAGAGACAAGGCTTCGACCTGTAGGCTCTCAAATATGACCTGTGATTAGTGGGTAGTCACTACGGTCTTCCTAGAACTGACAGTTGTTTTCATGCATTCATCATTTTTAAGCATACATATACATGTCATTGTTACAGGGTTTTTGACTAAGTAATGGTTGGTACAGGACTGGCCCTATTTAGTCGCATGTGTTTTATCGAAACTTTTAGATTTGGGACCGACCCATAGGCGTCCCCTCGATATGTCTTTTATTTTGAGTGAACTGACCGGAGGCGTTCACTCTCGAGCATCAAAAGTTTTCATAAAACTGCATCATGCATTCATACAAAGATTTTCTTGCATAAAATTTTTCTCGTGAAATTTTTGGCATAAAATTTTTCTTATATATTTTATGTTTGAACTGTTAATCGTATGTCTTATGTTATACTGTCAGATGGTTCTCACACGCGAGCAAGAGCAGCTCAATGCTGCCATTCAGGCTGCCATGCAAGCCTTACTTCCTCAACTGAGGAATGACATTCGTGCTGAAGTCCAAGCTGCCAACAATCAGCAGCAGCAGAATCAGGCACCTCCTCCTCCTCCTCCCCCAGTGACACTAGCGGTATGGTTGGAAAGATTTAACAAGCTCCGTCCTAGAGCTTTTGAAAAGACTGATAGCCCCAGCGATGCTGAAAGCTGGCTGACTCACATTGAGAAAATCTTCAATGCTATGGGATGTGACCCCGCCTTCAAGGCAAGATTGGCATGCTACAGGTTTGAAGGCGATGTACTCAACTGGTGGCTAGCTTTGACGCAGTCAGAAGGAGGTGATGAATGGGTCGCTGGTTTGACATGGGCCCAATTCAAGGAGAGAGTGATGGAACAGTTCTTTCCTAAGGCAGAGCAGGACAAACTCAAGCGTGAATACCACGGGATACGTCAGAGAGCGGGCGAAAATAGCAACGAATTCATGCAGTGCTTTCTTCGCTTGGCAGGTTTTCTGGGAGCAGCGGCTGGTACTCTTGAGGAGCAGGCACACCATTTTAGGTGGGCACTTCGCACCTCGGTCGCGAACAATCTGGTATGTGCTACGTTCAATACAGTAGCACAAGTGGCCGACGCAGCAAGGAAGCTTGAGATGTTGCAGGAACGCGATGAGTTCGGGGAAGCTGAAAGACCCGACAAGAGGTAAAACATTTCGTGTTCTAGCGTTAACCAGATTGCATCCTATCATTATATGTTCTATAATCATCTCTTAAACTGTATCTTCCAGGCAGAAAACTGGGGACCGGTCTCAGCCGGCTACTCAGCAGCAGCCTAATCAGCCCAAAGGAAACGGTCACTCTAACGACCGTTCTGTTGTGGAAAGGCGCAACAGTAATGATAATTACCGTAACAATGTGGGACACTCCAACAATAGCAGGTCCTACTATTTACGCATCTTCTTATGATTTCATGTTATATTTCCCATGCTGACACTATATCATCTCTACCAGGAACCACGGTAACGGAAGGGACCAGAACCACAGGGGTTCTCAGCCTAACCGTTCAGCTAACACTGGTAAACATCTTATGACGCTTACGTCCTATACTCGTGCATATACTTTATTCTTATCACGTTTTGCCATCAGCAGGCCCTCAGCAAGCAAGGACTCCTGCTGGAGGATTCACTCATCCTCTTTGCAGCACTTGCCATCGCAGACACCCTGGCCCATGTCGTCGTGATTCCGACGCGTGCTACAAGTGCGGCCTCCCTGGCCATCGTATGAGAGATTGCCGTAAGGGTGAAATGGAGGGTACTTCGGGTCATGCTGATACTAAACCGCCTCCTACCACTGGGCGTGTCTACACGACATCGCGCGATCAGGCAAACAAATCTACAGGTACCATTACTGGAATTTTGTATATGTACGGCCAAGCTGCATGTGTTCTTTTCGACACGGGTGCCACTCATTCAGTTATTTCCACTACTTATGCTAAGAACATCAGGACACTTCCCTTGCCATTAGAAATTAAGCTTACCATTTCCACGCCTCTGAGGGACTCTGTATTAATAACTCATGTATACAAGAGTCTTCCTCTAGAGTTTGACGATAAAGTTCGTGCAGTAGATGCACTTCCCCTAGACATGATTGAATTCGATATGATTCTCGGCATGGACTGGCTATCCAAGCACCATGCTACCATAGACTTCCACTCATATCGGGTGATCTTCGGCGACATTAATGCACCAAAGTACATCCATAACGGGTTCATACCCGGACGGTCTGTACAAGTCATATCTACCTTGCAAGCACGTGCATTACTGTCACATGGCTGCGAAGGTTATCTAGCTACGGTTCATGACATGGATGCTGAATCCCCATCGATTCAGGATCAACCAGTAGTTTCGGAATTTCAAGACGTCTTCCCAGATGAACTTCCAGGCATACCACCTGCAAGAGAAGTGGAGTTCAACATCGATCTTGTTCCAGGAGCTGAGCCAATCTCTAAGGCTCCGTATCGTATGGCTCCCATAGAGCTAAAAGAACTGAAGGACCAACTGCAGGAACTTCTTGAACGAGGGTCCATTAGACCAAGCGCATCTCCATGGGTCGCACCGGTCTTGTTCGTTAAGAAGAAGGACGGCAGCATGCGACTTTGCATTGACTACCGTGAACTTAATAAGATTACCATCCGCAATAGATATCCACTGCCACGTATAGACGATCTGTTTGACCAACTTCAAGGAGCCAAACACTTCTCAAAGATCGATCTAAGGTCAGGCTACCATCAGCTAAGGGTTAAAGAGCAGGATATTGCCAAGACTGCTTTTCGTACCCGCTATGGCCATTATGAGTTTGTGGTCATGCCATTTGGCCTGACTAACGCTCCAGCAGTATTCATGGATCTGATGAACAGAATCTTTCATGAATTCCTTGATAAATTTGTCATTGTATTCATCGATGACATCTTGATATTCTCAAAGTCCACGGAGGAACACGAAGATCATCTCCGTACTGTACTACAGATTCTTCGTCAGAAGCAGCTGTATGTGAAATTCTCCAAGTGTGAGTTCTGGTTAAACAAGGTGGCATTCTTAGGTCACATTGTATCAGCAGAAGGAATCACTATGGACCCAGCGAAGGTTGAGGCTATCACTAAATGGCCAAGACCAACATCAGCGACAGAAGTCCGCAGTTTCTTGGGCTTGGCTAGATATTATCGAAGATTCGTGGAGAACTTTTCCCGCCTGGCATTGCCTCTCACCAAACTGATGCGAAAAGGAGAGAAATTCGTCTGGACGGAAGAACGAGAGAAGAGCTTCGAAGACCTAAAGCAGAAGTTAGTATCTGCACCTATTCTTACTCTCCCATCTGGTACAGGTGGATTTCAGATCTATAGTGATGCATCGGGGAAGGGACTGGGCTGTGTTCTCATGCAACATGGGAAAGTGATCGCGTATGCTTCACGGCAGCTTAAGCCCTATGAAGAAAACTACCCTACGCATGACCTGGAACTTGCTGCAGTGGTGTTCGCATTGAAGATATGGAGGCATTACTTATACGGAGAATCATGCGACATTTTCACGGATCACAAGAGCTTGAAGTATATCTTCACACAGCGAGAATTGAACATGAGACAAAGGAGATGGTTGGAACTGTTGAAGGACTATGATATTAACCTACAGTATCATCCCGGGAAGGCTAATGTAGTAGCAGATGCACTCAGCAGAAAGTCCGGAATGATAAACGGCATTGAGATCGAGGAACAAAACATAAGAGACTTGGAGCGGCTAGACATCGAAATCATGGTACGTGGGCAGCACGGATACTGGGCGAATCTTAGAGTAGAACCTGAGTTACTGACTAGGATCAAGGAAGCGCAGAAGGATGATGGAGAGATTTGGGCGATAATTCAGAATTTGGAGAAGCAGACAGAATTCAGAATGGATGCAGACGGTATCGTTTGGCAGGGCACGAGACTTTGTGTTCCTGACAATCCAGAACTCCGGGAAGCATTGTTAGCTGAAGCTCACAGCTCCCCATTTTCTATACATCCTGGGTCGACAAAAATGTACCATGACATCAGACAGCACTTTTGGTGGAGTGGTATGACACAGGATGTAGCCACGTATGTCTCCAAATGTCTTACCTGCCAGCAGGTTAAGATTGAACATCAGCGATCGGGCGGTCTCCTTCAACCGTTGGATATTCCAGAGTGGAAGTGGGACAAAATCACCATGGATTTTGTTACCGGTCTTCCGCCTACCAAGAAGAAGCACGATGCTATTTGGGTCATTGTTGATCGACTCACCAAATCAGCTCATTTCTTACCGATACGCAAGGAAGATCCGGTAAGTAAACTCGTAGATACGTACAGAAGGGAGATCATGAGACTCCACGGCACTCCCTCCAGCATCGTCTCAGACAGAGATCCTCGTTTCACGTCGCGATTCTGGAAAGGTCTGCAAAAAGCTTGGGGTACACAACTTAAGCTGAGCACAGCCTTTCATCCTCAAACGGACGGACAATCGGAGCGAACAATTCAGACATTGGAAGATATGTTAAGGTCGTGTGCGTTGGAATGGACAGATGATTGGGACGATTACATCTGTTTGGTCGAGTTTGCATACAACAACAGCTGGCACGCAAGTATCAAATGTGCTCCGTTCGAAATGTTGTATGGCAGAAAGTGTCGCGCTCCAACTTGCTGGGATCAAGTGGGAGAGCGAACACTCGAAGGACCAGAGATTATAGAAATGACCAATGAAAAGATCGAAGTAGCTAAGCAGAAACTGCAGGAAGCACGATCACGTCAGAAGAGTTACGCCGATAAGCATCGTAGGGACATACATTTTAATGTGGGAGATCACGTCTTCCTCAAGGTTTCGCCGGCACGTGGTGTTAAACGCTTCGGGATCAAAGGGAAACTCAGTCCTCGGTTCATCGGACCATTTGATATCGTTGAACGAATCGGCGAAGTATCTTACCGATTGGCGTTACCTCCTCAGCTTTCGCACGTGCATAACGTGTTCCATGTGTCCTTACTCAGAGGGTACAATTATCATCCCTTCACATGGTTCAGTAACCACTGGAACAGATACGTGAAGATCTCACTTTTATAGAAGAACCCGAACGAGTACTCGACAGGCAAGAACGAGTCATGAGAAGGAAGACGATTCCATTCGTCAAAATTCTTTGGAGGGACCATACCGAGCGGGAAGCCACTTGGGAAACAGAGGAGTCTATCCGGGCTTCTTACCCTCACTTCATATTTTGAGTTCGGGTATGTTACTTCTTTTCAGCTTACTTTATCTATAATTCGGGGACGAATTATTCTTTTTAGGGGGGAAGAATTGTAAAACCCGCATGCTTTTACCATGAATAGTGCCCTTAAGATCGTACGTCCTAGATTAAAACTTACCTCATTTAGTATTGATCACATTCATGTGCTAATAATCAAGCAAGTGCATACGTGTATGACATGACAAGTATCGATTACGTACGAACTCATGATTAACAGTTAATAAATATATCACGTGAACATAATTAAATCATGATCACCATTTATAATACAAATTAGAATACTTACGTAAATACATATAATATAATTACGAGCGTTAAGTTTACGATAAACGACACGTTAGAATAAACAGAAACACTTTAAACACGAGCACGTTTAACCACGAACGAACACGAAACATCAGGACACGAGAAAGGTACGGGTACCCCATGTGGGGCCCCCATACCCACGGCACAACCACAAGAAATGGGCTAAGCCCATGGACTTTTACAAGTAAAGGGGGGTAAGAGTAAAAACATGTTTTCATTTTTCACTTTCAAGAAATAAACACAAAAACCCTAAAAGAGTTTTCTCCTCCTCCTTTTTCTCCTCTTTGTGCCGCCACCTAAACATCACCATAGGAGGGTGATTGGTTGATTTTGATCTCAAAAACTATTGTATAATCAGTGTTTGTTCATCCTTTTTCCAAGCTACATAGTGGTATACCTTTCTAACCCTTCTTTTTAATTCTTTTTAATTCTTTTAATCTTTGATTATTTTCATGAACATGTTATTATTTTTTTTATTTAAACATGATAATTAATCATTGATCTAACATGTTTTGGTATTAATTAAAATCAAAGAATGATTTAAAAGGGGTGTTTGTTTTGGCCGCCTAGCAAACAAACCCGAGGGGGGTTTGGTTTGCTATTGCCGCCACCACCAAGACCATTTTTGGTCTTGGTTGGCTCATGTGGGACCCACGGCAGCAAGGAGACACATGTGCCCCGGGTTTGGCTCGGGGTATGGTGTCGAATTCATGCCCGATTCATGGTTCGTTGGTTAAATCATGATTTATGCTACATGTTAATTTTTATGAATTATGAACTTAGGATATAATTAATTAATAACATGAAATATTAATTAA
The DNA here is from genome assembly GCA_025667525.1 of Glebionis coronaria. NCBI lineage: Eukaryota > Viridiplantae > Streptophyta > Magnoliopsida > Asterales > Asteraceae > Glebionis > Glebionis coronaria. Next base: position 448,784,893 of record CM046877.1, on the reverse strand, counting down.
ATCATGACTTAGGTTATTTTAATTATTAGTTTAACATGACATTAATTTAACCTAAGTATTTTATGTTATAAGTTATAATTAATTAATTATTTAAAACATGCCTATAATTAATTAATTTAGACATGACTTAGGTTATATTATTACTAATAATAATACACATTTTAACCTAAGTATTTTCATTTCATTTTAATTAAAACATGTTATACCTTAATTAAAATGCTTAACCTATAGTTTAATTAAAATACATGAAATAATAATTAAACTATACACTATATCATATGACTTAAGAAATAAGCTTATAACACTTAGACTTATATGTTAGCTTATGTAATCAGCTTAATTCTAATTATGGAAACTTCTATTTATAGAAACTTAATTAAATAAGGCAACTAATCTAATTATGGAAACCTTCTATATATGGAAATCTATCTATTTCAGGCAGCTAATCTAATTATGGAAACCTTCTATATATGGAAACTTATTTAATTAAGGCAGCTGATCTATTTTTGGAAACTTTCTATTTTTAGAAACTAATCTATTTTAAGCAGTAAATTCTATTTTAGGAAACTTTCTATTTTTGGAAACTTTCTATTTTTGGAAACTTTCTATTTTTGGAAACTTTCTATTTTTGGAAACTTTCTATTTTTGGAAACTTTCTATTTTTGGTAACTTTCTATTTTTGGAAACTTTCTATTTTTGGAAACTTTCTATTTTTGGAAACCTGCTATTTTTGGAAAGTTACTTATTATTACACAGTAAGTATAATAATACAAGAAACACCAGTAATACTTAATCAGATTAATCAGAATACTAGATAAACACAGTTTAAGGCTTTAAACAGTGAACCAGGACCTAAAACATACCAAATCAGCTAATATGAGACACAAAACCCAGTACGTAATCAGTGAATCGATACTTATACACGTGTGTATTCATGTAGCGTTAGTGATCCAGAAGTAGGAGTCTTTCTTCCGTTCATTCACTGGACTTGAGGTACGGATTCCCGTCCTTTCAGTATGGACATTCTTTCCTTATTAGGATTTCCCCGTATGCAGCCAACTGTTTTCCCCAGTATTTGTTTTATTGTTTTGAACTGCTTATGTTTAATTAGCATAATCTATAGCCATATACAAGCATGACCAGTTTCACCTAGTTATGGAGGTACCATAACCATAGCATTGGAGGCACCGATGTTATGACTTCCCCACGGCGGAGTGATTGCTCGTGGCGTCCCTTTTCAGTTTTGGCCATATCATTATATCAGGTGGGGCGTATGGGTGCATCCTAGTTACATGTTTTATTCAGTTTATCATGGTGAATGTGGTGTGTGCCTTGCATCCTTCACAAGGAGCTGATCCCTCCTACCCAAACCAGTATATTGATTAGAGGCATCCCCTCTAATCAGCATGATGAGGTCACCCCTCCAAGTATTCATGCACGTGACCTTTTCATGACCTATATGGGCTATGGTATATATATGTTAAAACAGTTTTCACAAGATAAACATAAGGCTTTTCAAACTATAAAACCAGTTTTCTTGATACTTAACCAGTTTACTCAGTACTTAGTCTTCCGCTGTTATATGTTACATGTTTATCCTATTTCATGCTTCATTGTACATCCGTGCACTGAGCGTCTTGCTCAGCCGTTTTCCTTTTCATGTTCCCAAAACGGCAGGTACTCAGGGACGCTCGTAGATCTCAAACGTAGGTGCATATGGACTGGAAGCTTTATTGTCTTTCTTTACTTTATGCATTTCCTTTACTTTGATACAGTTGCTATGGACATTGTTTCGTCCTTTCCTTTTACAGTATTTATGTTTGTGTGTGATGAGCTTTACTTTGGGGTACCGATGTTTGATTCCGGTATTTCCCTTTTATAGTTGAATAATGCTTAGACATTTATCCTTGTATGCTTTGATGACACGCCATGATTATGCGTAATATTCCATTTCCAAAATGGGGTGTTACAATGGTGTTATTGTTTAGACTGTTTCATATAATTTGATTGACTGTTTAAAGTTTAGTTAAATTACTGTTTGAATTTGATAATGTAACTTAATTAATTTGATATAAATAGTAAGTTGAAATCTGTTTGAAAGGGGTTTGTTTTTATCTGAATCTGTCAAGTGAGATTTATAAGCTAGATTTAGTTAATATAATCTGGTCTGATATTGATTGATAGACTTTTAAAAAGTTTATTTTCCTGGCTGTTATATTGTTCTAAAAGTCTGATAACAAATCTGTGCTGATTTGAGTCTGCATATGAATTTATGTTATTTATATAGTATCTGCATTAATTTGTTTAACCTGAGTAGTCAGCTTGTTATTGTTGAGAGTTGTCTGTATAGTATGCTGCCGAGTTTGAAGTGCTTATATTGCTAAGTCTGTTATTGCTGGTTTTAGTTAGTAACTAGATTTAGCTTAACTGATTTCTTTTGGATTTGTTTTTGCTGAAATTTGGATGCCTGCTATATGTTTAGGTTATGCTGTATGTTTAGGTTATGCTGATATTTAGTTTTACTTTGCTGTATTAGTATATTTTGCTGATTGATTATTGCTGAAATTGGTTAAGATAATTGAGTAGTTTACTTTGTTTAATTTGTGTATATCTGCTGAGTGATTTGAACCAACAAATTCTTTTAGTTTGTTTGGTTTATCTGTCCTAGTACTCATCACAGCAAGTCATTCTTGTGGCTTGTGATATTAATTTTCATCAATCCAGTATATTAATCAAAAAGTTCACTCCTGTGACTTTTATTATGTTTTCATTGTCAGAAATAAATTTCCAAAAAAAATGTCTCCAACAGGATTCGATCCTGTGACCTCCTGGTCACAGGCCAATTGACTTACCATCTCTTCTAGTTCTTGTTTGTGTATTAATACTGATTCTATCATTAATATAGAGTCATTTATTTTAGCTGTCAGTTTTTTTTTACACTTTAAATTGTTATTTATTTTCACAAGTTTTATTTTTAGATATTTAAAATTAGTTTTTAAATAAATCAGTTTTTTAAATAATATAGATTTTAATTAAATTAGTTTTAAATAAAATTGTTTTAGAAATAGATTTTCTTATTAAAAAGTAAAAGTCATTTTTAAAATGTTTTATTACTTTTTAGATTTAAATTAGTTTTTAAACTTGTTTAAATAATTTTATTTTAAATAATGTAAAAGTCGTCTTAATTAAATAGTTAAGTTTTAAATTAGTTTTAAATAGATTTTTAAATAGTTTAATTTCTTATAAGTTTTAAAGTTTAAATTTTAAATAATTGCTTTCAAATAAAATAATGGGGAACGATTCATGCACTTAGGTTTTAATTTGTAGGATTGAATTTTAGTTTAAAAACCAAAAACCCATTCAAGTCAATTGTCCGTATCGAAACAAAACGTCTCAAATTCACTCGATCTTCGTGTACAACGAACTTGGTTCATCATCGTGTTTAATTAAATCCGTCTTTGGTAATTTTAGTCTATTACTTTTTCCTAAAGGTAATTTTCTATTTTACCCTATAACGTATCTAATTAATATACATTCCACGATACATCACATCAGCTAGACTTGTATCTCAAGGTTATAATCAACAAGAAGTTATTGATTATGATGAGACATACGCACCAGTAGCAAGATTAGAATCCATTAGAATCCTTTTAGCCTATCCTTGTGCCTTAGACTTTAAGCTTCCTTAGACTTTAAGCTTCAACAAATGGATGTAAAGAGTGTGTTTCTTAACGGTTTGATCAATAAGGAGGTATATGTGGCTCAACCTCCCGGCTTCATTGATTTTGAGAAACCGGATCATGTTTACAAGCTTACAAAAGCTCTTTAGGGTCTAAAACAAGCACCCAATGCTTGGTATGATAGACTTAAAGCATTTCTTGTAAAACAAGAGTATACCATGGGATGGTAGACAATACGCTATTTACAAAGAAGAAAGGTTATGACCTCATTATCGTACAAATATATGTTGATGACATTATATTTGGTTCAACTTGTCAATCATTGTGTGATGGCTTTGCCAAAATCATGCATGATGAGTTTGAAATGAGTATGATAGGAGAACTTAACTTATTTTTAGGACTCAAAATTAAACAAATGGACGATGGTATTTTCTTTAATTAATCCAAGTATGTTAAAGAAATGCTAAAGAAATTTAGATGAGAAGACTCTAGACCAATGAAGACCCCTATGGCCTCGGATACTAAACTCACCGTAGATGATGATTGTGAGTCGGTAGACAAGGACCAAATATAGAGGTATGACTTGTAGTTTGTTATACCTAACGGAAAGTCGACCGGATATCATGTTTAGTGCTTGCCTTTGTGCTCGCTTCCAAGAGGCTCCCAAAACCTCTCATCTTGAAGCGGTAAAGCGTATCTTCCGATACATTAAAGGCACTATACATTTAGGATTATGGTATCCTAAAGGGACCGGCGTAGAAACCATTGTCTACGCGAACTCGGATCATGCGGGAGACTATGTGGACCGGAAAAGCACTAGTGGAGTTTGTACCTTCATGGGTTGTTGTTTAACTTCTTGGTTCTCCAAGAAACAAACCGCTCTTGCTATATCCACCACGGAAGCCGAGTATGTGTGTAGGATATGTAAATCTTGCTTATGTTTTAGAGAGAGAAAGAGATAGAGAGATGATGGAGTTCACACACTTCTAGAGAGAGAAAGTGAAAGATAACTATGTGTAAAATATGAAAACCACCACCCTCTCCATCAAAGGAGAGGGTTTATATACCCAAGCCTTATGATGGGCTTGGGCTTACAATATTGGGCCGGCCTACACATGTTGTAGGGTAGACGTGGCCTTGTTTGTTTAATAAAGATATCTAAACTACGAGCTACTACTTAATATATTGTCAGAGTGACCGAATCTTCCTAAATACGTAAAAACGTATTTCCAACAATCTCCCCCTAAGGGAGGTCACTCCAAACAAGGGTGTTACCCTAGTTACAATAATAAAATAAACCTAGCATACTATGCTTGTCTTGAGCTCGTAGTCTTCATCTTTCTTTTCTTTTTCTTTTTTGGTGAACATGCTGATGTGATCTTTGATATCAATCTTTAGCATTAATCTCTTGCCTTGATCTTGTGCATCCATCACTTGTGATCTTTGCCTCCTCGTGACATCATGTCCCACATACTTATACCTTCATAATTCTTGAAAGCTTCAGAGTTCGATACAACGGAAGATTTAACTTTTAGGCTTTCTTGAATTAGATGAGGTATTAAGTGCATAAAGTATAAGCATGCGGGGACGACTTCTTCTCGGATTCTGCAATGCCACCGTCTTCAAATGCCGCAACATAAGTAGACACGAAGAATCGCACAAGTCACCTACCATGAGCTTTTTGATATTCGCTTAAGAAGGATTTCCATCTTCATTGTAAATACTTTCGTATTACTCGGATGTTCAGGCAAGATCATGAAGATTTTGCGTAGGACTCTTAAGATCTTTCTTACTTTTCACAGTGTGTGAAGAAGCAAGAAATTATGAAAGTGTGTCCTAATGAGATATTTAATGATCTCAAATGGCTCTAGACTCGATCGTGCATTTTGGATTTTAGTGATCGGAGGCTGGAGAGGAGTGCCACCTTTTCAATACCAATTTATTCGGAGTGAATAAATCAATAGATAACGTGTTGTCTCCGTGTGATTAAAACAAAATCTTTTAAGAGATATATGAGTTAGCTGGGATGGGTTGTGCATTGCATCACTGGGTACATGATGTCTATCTTCAATATCAAGAATCATTAAAAATGATCTCAATATCATATGTATTGACCCGGTTTCTGCCTAAGGTTGTAAGGAGGGATTCTTTCTTTACACCCTTTATCTTTACAATTCTTTTTCATTCTTCAACCCCTTCAATGCTTACCAATACGTCATAACTAGCACCTTGTTGTGATTGTTCCAGTGCTAACTTAAGTACTTGGTCGGCATTCAGCTACGTTCACAATCTTTCTCCATCTTTCCTAAGGACTACTATTTCTAGCTATGGAATGTCCTTGGGAAGATTCCTCCGGTTTAAGAAGAATCATTGGACTTAACCTATCCTACCATCCTTATGTCACCACAATCTTCATCGTCGTGAAATATATGGGTTTTGGGTAAGTATATGTCACCATGAAAATCCATTTTGATATGCAAATCTGTTTCGCTCCCCCTTAACATATGCCACGATATTCGAAAACATTTCGCATATGTCGGGATGAGCCAGCACATTAAGTCAAACCATTTGTGATAATTTCCCATATTAAATCACATTTTCTCCCCCATATTAAAAATATTAACCCAATCTATGTTTTCAATATCAATTGATTTAATAAAGTTTTAACAAAGGTTTTGGGAAAAAAATGCAAGTCCATTTTATCTTCATGATACCGAATGTATGAGATATGATACCGATTTGTAACATGATCACATATTCACCATATTAGAAGAAATTGACAAGGTTGGACCTGATTGAGGAGAACATCATATGATAATATCAAATGGTTCTTGTCGTCAAATGTTGGTCGCCTCGTCACGTCTAAAGTCATCTCTTGACACCACGTGTACGATTGGTATGGTTGTCTTGACACCAGTTAGTGAGCTTGGCACTTGCGGCATCGAAGATTCTGAATGCTTGACAATTGCTCCCCCTAAATTGTTGACCCGTGTTCTATTGAAAGAGCTGTAGTCGCCGTTTGAGTAGTCGCATCGTCGAGTATGTAGATACCAAATGTAGATAGCTATGGTTGTAGAGATGATAAGTTCATAAAAAACAAGACTTCTCTTGTTTTAACAAATAAATGCACTGAAACGTACACAGATTTGTGTGAGACCAAGTTATAAAGTAAACTTGATCCCTTACAAGGTTTTAAAGTAAAACTTTCCCGAGAAAATTAATTCCCGTTGAGAGCCAAAGCTTTCATAAGAAATACTTGACTTTAATGTGAAAACCGGGTTGCAGTCTGAAATAACTACAAGCCATATAGGCATGTTTTATGAAATATTTACAACTTTTGTACGAACTCTATTTATGGCGCCGTGTGAATATTAATCGACATTTCTAAGGCCGTAAATATTATCGTACCAAAAGACATGCCTTTGAAAAATAAAGTAAAATATTTTTGGATTTTTCTGAATTTTTCAATTTTTATGGTTTTTATATGGTTTTATATTTTTGTATTTTGCTTTTGTCGATAAAAATATAAACAATATATACAAATGATCACTAAGGATACAGAGAATAGTTTACCACCACTATTCTTTCACTTCATCTGCCAGTTCCTTTAGAGTCTCAGGCGAGAAAGTTCGCATTCCTAGCTTGTCGGCCAAAAATTCCATTCGAGCGCGATCTAAAGCCTTCGTGAAGATATCCGCCAATTGATACTCAGATTGGACAAAGTAAAGCTCGATCACTCCATTTTCCACTTGCTCCTTGATGAAATGGTAGCGAATGTCAATATGCTTCGACCGGGAGAATTGAACATTGTTGCAGCATAAGGCAATTGCACTTTTGTTGTCGCAGTACATCGGAATTTTGTTGAAACCTAGACCATAGTCGGTTAATTGCGATCTCATCCAAAGAATTTGAGCACAACAACCGGACATAGCTATGTATTCTGCTTCCGTACTTGAAATTGCAACGCTTTTCTGCCTTTTCGATGCCCAACTGATTAGTCGATCTCCTAGTAGTTGCAAAGTTCCACTCGTGCTACGCCTTGTATCTTGACAACCCGCGTGATCCGCATCTGCATATGCCATTAGTGCAATTGAAGAGTCCTTCGAACACCAAATTCCCTAATTAATGGTTTCTTTAAGATATCGAAAGATCCGTTTAACACTAGCTAAGTGTAACTCAGTAGGCCTAGTTTGATACCGAGCACACATACATATAGCAAACTGAAGATCAGGTCGACTAGCTGTGATATACAGAAGAGTACCGATCATTCCACGATAAAGTGTCGGATCAACGGCAACTCCATGTGGATCTACATCAAGCTTAGTTCGTTCCACCATTGGAGTGTCTACGGGGTCGCAAGATTCCATCTTATATTTCTTAAGCGATTCAAGGGCATACTTGGATTGATTGATAAAGATGCCTCTGGGACTCTGAGATATCTGAAGACCTAAGAAGAATGATACCTTGCCCATCATTGACATCTTAAACTTGGAAGACATGAGTTTCCCAAACTCGTCGGATAAGGTTTGGGTCGAGGCTGCAAATATAATATCATCAACATATATTTGTACCATGATCATATCTTTACCTCGTTTCTGAATGAACAGCGTGGGATCCACCTTGCCTTTAGCGAAGCCTTGCGTAATGAGGAATTGTGACAATAGATCATACCATGCGCGTGGAGCTTGCTTCAACCCATAGAGAGCCTTTTTAAGCTTGTACACATGATTAGGATATTTAGGATTCACAAAACCATCTGGCTGTTGAACATAGACCTCTTCCTTGATTTCACCATTAAGAAATGCCGTCTTCACATCCATCTGATAGACGATCATATTCATGTGGGCTGCATAAGCGAGGAATAGTCTAATAGCTTCCAAACGGGCAACAGGTGCAAAAGATTCCATAAAGTCGATGCCCAATAATTGCTTGTATCCACGAGCTACTAGTCGAGCTTTGTTCTTCAATATTCTGCCTAACTCATCGAGTTTCACCTTGTAAACCCATTTCAAAGTGAGTAACTACACTTGATCCGGGCATGGGACAAGTTCCCATACTTCAAGACGTATAAATTCATTAAGTTCTTCTTGCATAGCTTCTATCCAACAGGATTGAGTAAAAGCTTCTTGCCATGTCTTAGGTTCAACTTCAATGAGAAACGCATCAAAATGACAAAACATTGCATTTTCTTGTAGCTGACTTCGTGTGGATATCGGACGATTAGGGTCACCAATAATAGAATCTATAGGATGATCCTTTGTCCACTTGTTGTCATGTTCACGAATCTGTGGATTGGAGTAGACTATAGAAGGAGCGTCCTCTGAGGTGGACGACCCGGCTTGATTAGGGTCGGGAACTGGTACACCAAAGAATGGAAGTTCACGCATTTGAGCGAATTCCAAATCGTGATCATCATCATCCTCTTCATCATCAATAGGCATGACATGGGTAGTTGAAACAGGTGTTGGTTGAGAATTACTTGTTGATGGTATATCTTGACCAATTGTAGATGCAGATGTATTTGATTGTGCAACGGTTGCTGGAGCGACAACTTCGGTTACCGGAGCTATTACTGTAGGTTCTGGAGCAACAATACTTGAAGGAGTAAAGAATTCATCAAAGAACGGTTGAAACAACGTATCCCATTCATTCCTAGTAGGTGGTGTAAATGATGATGAAGTAGGGTTGTTTGGGACAAGACCAGAACTAATGTTACTGGGTCCCATTTCATGAAGTGCGGGTTCAGAGTTGCTTTGCTCAGAAGCAATTGCTGTCAGCTCATCAATATCAACATTCATAGTTTCGAGGATCTTGCGAGACTTACGATTGTAGATTCGGTATGCCTTTTTTGCGGGTGCGTAACCAATGAAAATACCAATATCAGCCTTTGGTTGAAGTTTTCCCAAATTATCACCATCATTATTTGGATAGCAAAGAGAACCAAATACATGAAGATATGATAAATCTGGTACTTTTCCATGGAGAAGCTCATAAGGTGTTTTACCATGGCGTTTACGAATTAGTGACCGGTTATTGGTGTACACTGCTGTAGATACTGCTTCTGCCTATAAAAACAATGGAGCCTTTGCGTAAATTAACATCGTTCGAGCAGCTTCCATAAGTGTGCGATTTCGCCTTTCAACGACACCATTTTGTTGTGGAGTGCGAGCAACGATGTTTCATGAGAAATGGAAACTTCTTCATAATAATCACGCAAGATTGATTCACAAATTCGGTTCCATTATCTATACGAATGCGTCGGACAGTAGTGTTGAGACGCACTTGAATCATCTTGAGAAATCCGATGATGAATTTATGTTGGAAATACGTTTTACGTATTAAGAAGGATCGGTCACTCCAACGATAGTCGATGTAATAGCTCGTAGTTTAGTTACGTGTCTTTACTTAACAAACAACATCAAGCCTAGCCTACAACATGTGTAGGCCGGCCTAAATGTAAGCCCAAGCCCATGACAAGGGCTTGGGTATATAAACCCTCTCCTTTGATGGAGAGGGTGGTGTGGTTTCATATTTTTCACATAATAAACATTACTTTCTCTCTCTAGCTTTGTGTGAAATCCACCATCTCTCTATCTCTTTCTCTCTCTAGAAACATAAGCAAGATTTACAATCCTACAAATGGTATCAAGAGCCATGGGATGATTGTATTGTTCATGTGTTTGTGTTCTTGATTCATACGCGATTTTTGATCCATTTTCACACGTCCAAAAAAAATTTTTTGTGTTTTTGATGGTTTTTTCTTGATACAAATCTTCTACATAGTTGTGGTAGGGATTTGGTATAGTTACTTTGGCTAAAAACACAAAATTTTTGGGTGTTTTGATCATTTTTTGGCTTAAAATCACGAATTGGTTGAGTTTTGTCCGAGAAAAGTGGAAAATATTCCGATCTGGTCAAATCGGAAAAGGGTTTACTTATTCAGATCGGCATTCCGATTGGTTGGTATTCAGATTGGGCATTCCGATTGGCATTCAGATCGGCATTCCGATTGGTTGGTATTCAGATTGGGCATTCCGATTGGCATTCAGATCGGCATTCCGATTGGTTGGTATTCAGATTGGGCATTCCGATTGGCATTCAGATCGGCATTCCGATTGGTTGATATTCAGATTGGGCATTCCGATTGGCATTCAGATCGGCATTCCGATTGGTTGGTATCCAGATTGGGTATTCCGATCACTCATTCCGATTGGTATTCAGATTAGGTACATTCCGATCAAGGTATTCCGATTTGGGAGATTCCGACTGATATTCTGATCACTATTCCGATCAACATTCCGATAACAAAATTATTCCTTAAAAAATTTCGAACCGTGTGTAATTTTGACTTGGAATTTTTGGTTTATTGAGAACATATTTTAGGGGATTTTAACATTGTTTCTCGACTTCAACTCACAACAACAAACACATTTACTTTCTTTCATTGATCGATCAACGTTTGTAAATCTTAACTTATTGAAATGGAGTACACATCTCTTACGGATAAGTCCATCCTCTCGGGTACGGATAATCGTCCACCAATGTTGGTGAAGACTATGTATGAGGAATGGGCTTCCCGAATGGAACTTTATATGTTGAACAAGGAGAATGGACATCTCATTTGGGCATCGGTGCTCAATGGACCATTAGATTATGGTACAGTGACGGAAGGTACAACTACTCGTCCTCGCACAACGGGTGAGTTGACTGGAGATATGAAGATTCAAGATAAATGTGATAAGTATGCTACAAACATCATTCTCCAAGCCCTTCCTCCAGATGTCTACAAACTCGTCAGCAAACATAAGGTTGCCAAAGAGTTATGGGATAGAATTCGGGTTCTAATGCAAGGCACCTCGTTAACTAAACAAGAACGAGAGTGTAAGCTTTATGATACTTTTGATAAGTTTGCCTATGTGCCAGGGGAGACTCTCAATGATTACTATCTGAGATTTACCCTATTGTTGAATGAGCTCAATATCTATGGCATGACAATTCCTACCTTTCAATTGAACACCAAGTATTTGAACACTCTTCCTTCAGAATGGAAAAAATACGTGACGGATGTTAAATTGGCTAAGGACTTGCATAACACCAATGTGGATCAACTTTAAGCCTTTCTTCAACAACACGAATGCCATGTGATCGAGGCTCGGTTGTCTACACCTCAAGTTCATGATCCACTTGCAATGTATGCTTCTCAACAAAACATGGCTTATACTTATCAGCAACCATCATACTTGCAGCAGACACCACCACACAACTATCAGCAACCACAGCAACCATCTTATCCACCACTAGTGATGCCACAGCAAGCATTTCAACAAGGTGTTCATCAACAATCTTTTCCACAGCAACCACCATATCAAACATCACCATCACAAGCCAACACTTCTCCCTTGGGCTATACTCCTCAGCAAGGATATTTTCCAATAGAAGCACAACCAGCACAAGCTTTCTACTCTAATGAACTTCCACCAATCCAAGCACCAGTCTTTACCCCAAATGATACGCCAGCTGATGTTCTAAACCATCTCACCGCCTACTTGTCAAAACTTGTTGCTACTAGAGGATTTCCACCAACAAACAATCAGCTCCGCACCTCATCAAATCCTCGACAACAAGCCACTGTTCAAGATGGTCAAGTGACGGTGCAACCTATTCAGGGAAGGCAAAATTCATATGGACCTCCTACAAGGACTGGGAACAATCAAGTTGTGAATGCTCAAGCTAGTGGAAATGGGAGTCCTATTGGTCCTAAGAAGGTTGTGACTTGCTACAATTGCCGAGGACAAGGTCATATGGCTAGGGAATGCACTCAGCCGAAAAGGAGAAGGGATGATGCATGGTTTCGTGAGAAGATGTATTTGGTTGATGCTCAGTCTAAGGGGAAGATTTTGGATTCAGAGGAGTTGGCATTTCTGGCAGACCCAGGGGCAGCAGATACTGAAGGCATTGCGGTCGTTTCTACTTCTAATGCAGCTTATCAAGCGGATGATCTTGATGCATACGATTCGGATTGTGATGACATTCACTCTGCCCAAGCTGCTCTCGTTGCTTATCTCTCTCACTACGGTTCTGATGTCATCAGTGAGGTACCAACCACATCTACTAATATTGATGATAACCAACATCAAGTTGGGCATGAAAATGACAACCTCGAACAACATTCGGGAACTAGTAACTCAAATGCTGTGGTATCCAATTCTACACATTTGAGTGAACCTCAACCAAATGCTACGACGGGTATGGAATCTTATGCTCAACATGATTTGGTCATGGTGCCTAAACATATTATTGATCAAATGCATATGGCCCTCAGACAATCCGTAGATACGAATTCCACCCTAACTGCTGAGCTTGCGTTGCATAAAGAAAAGGTCAAAACTTTTGAAATGGTCCCTCAAGAAGAGAAAATAACATGTTCTGAATTTGACCAATTTCGTTTTGAAAAGATTGAACACTTGAAAGAAATAGAATCATTAAAAGCTAATCTTTCCAATGAATTAAAAGAAAAGGAGTCGGTTGTCAATGATTTTCAGAAACTTAAAATGGATTTCGAAACTCTCGAGTCTAAAAAGGTTGAATCGGAAATTAATGCTACCAAACTTCTTAAATTCAAAGAACAACAGCTTTTAAAACAATACGCTTCCACAGAAAAGGTTCACCTATTAACTAAATCATTTAAAGAATTCGAACTTAAGCGTCTTCAAGATTTACCACCTAATCCCGGTTATGCAAAACAAGCTCAGGAATATATTCCCGGTCTTTATGATATGACCATAATTGGAAAATCGAAAGAAGCACCTTTTGTTCGTAGTACTGAGGAGACACAATCACTTGGGGATGAAACTCATTCTAAAATGCTTTCAAAATTCCATACAATTGATTATGATCAACATAACAAAGATCAATTTTCGAAAAAGACACGCATTCGCTTACAAAAGGAATTAGCAGAATTAACAGTTCTTGTGCCCCAAAGTTTGTCAAATGAAAACCTTCCTAGTACGTCTCCTACACTCGTCAAAAAGGATTTAACGAAGTTAATTCCACCGGTAAGTAAGGCGTCCGTTAACTTAAATACGGTTCACCAACACTTAGCCGATTTTGACAAGGTCATTTTGGAACGTACGACGGCTTCGGCCATAACGGAAGGTGAATGGAACTTTGAGCACACTAGAGCTGCGTTCCGAGACGAAATTATTCCGTTTGTAAAGAATGTTAAAGCTTGTCTTAGTAATCTTGATCAAGATTTGTATTTGGAAATAGAAGAAGTTAAACGTGTTTTCAATGAAATGGATGATGCGTATGAAAACAGTTTACTTGAAATAGAACGAGTTTCACGCCAAAATGATCAGCTTCTGAAGCAAGTGATGTCTCATGATATAGTTTCTGTCTGTGTGAATACAAGTGTTGATAATGATTCTATTGTGCATAATGTTGAATCTGTGGATAATATGGTAGATAGTACTTGTCACGAATCTGACGCTGAATTTTTAAAGCTTCAAGATTCATATTCTTCGCTTTCAAAACGTTTTGATGAGATTCAAACGCATTGTATTTCGCTTGAATGCAAGCAACAATTTATTCAAGAAATCTTTGAAACGTCATTCGAAGGTGTTAATATCGATGATGCAAACTTTGAAAAGAATTTTCGATTGAATTTACAATCAAAACAGCGTCAGCCAAGTGACAAGGTTGCTAAGTCTTTGCCGATAGCCATAGAGAAATGTAAGGAGAATAACTATGTGAACGTACTTGAGGCCGCTGAGAATTTTAAACTTGATCTAGATAATCGAGTTTCCAAGATTTTGTCCAAAGTTGATAACTTAAAACAGAAAAATACACGACTCTTCGATTCAGTACAGCCCGCATGTGTTGATACCACTGCACAGAATCAATCATTGATTGAACAATTGAATCGAAAGTCGGTGGAAATATCTGATTTGAGGGAACAAATTTGTGATAAGAATCTGGTCTTGGCTGAGTTAAAGGAAACACTTCGTACTCTAAAAGGTAAGAATGTTGTGGATAACGCAGCCACTATCTCAGCATCGTCCTCTAGTGCAATCAAAAGGAACCTTATAGCCGTCACACCACTTAACAAGGGCCCTAAGAATAAACCTTCTCAAACATTGGTCACTAAAGATAAGGCGGAATCAAAACCAGCTTCTAATATTCCCGTGTTGCCTTCTACAGGAGTAAGCACCACTACTAAGGCTCAAAGATCTAAGCTTAAGAGAAACAAGAAGAATGATAGGATCTTGCCCCCATCTAGTAGTCAAGTGAAGAAGAAAGTAGAAGCCCATCCTAGGAATGTTATTTCTGTTTTGAATAAAAAGAATCATGTAGCTAAACCTAAAGGCTCTGCGGTTGTGCAGCGTTCTAAGCCTACTGTGAATTCTAATTTAAAATGTTGGAATTGCAATGAATGTATGTTTTCTAGTAGTCATGATTCTTGCCTTATTGACCATGTGAATGAGATGCATGCCCGAAAAAATGGATTAGAATGGAAACCGACTGGGAAAGTGTTAACCCAAGTTGGTTGGATGTGGCGCCCCACTGGTAGAACTTTCACTATAGTAGAAAATACGTGCCCTTTGACTAGGATCACTCCCACTGAAGTGAAGAAAGCGTGCCCTTTAACTAGGAGTACCAAGGCTACCAAAACACAAGCGTGTCCTTTAACTAGGAACACCGACACTACTGTAGGAACAAAGTGCCCTTTAAATAGGTCTACTCCCACTGTAGTGCCCGCTAATAATCCAAAACCTAAGAAAGTTGGAACAGTAAAACCTGTTAGTGCTAAAACTCACATTAGAAAACGCAGGAAATCTAAGGATAACACAAATGTTTGCAATTCTGATAATAACATATCTGTATCTGCTAACACTCCGGAACCAATAGTTTCCAATGCATTGTCTACTGTTGTGATTGAAAACAGGTGGTCCAAATTGTTCTCTGGTATTTGGACTCTGGTTGCTCCAAGCATATGACCGGAGATCGCTCTCAGCTCAGAAATTTCGTCAGCAAGTTTCTTGGTACGGTTCGATTTGGAAATGATCATATTGCAAAGATAATGGGTTATGGTGAATATCATATTGGGAATGTTATAATTTCAAGAGTGTATTACGTGGAAGGTCTTGGTCACAACTTATTTTCTGTGGGACAATTTTGTGATGCAAACCTAGAAGTCGCTTTTCGAGAGCATACCTGCTTCATTCGTAATTTGGAAGGGGTTGATTTATTGAAAGGTACTCGAGGGAA
Source organism: Glebionis coronaria (assembly GCA_025667525.1). Classification (NCBI taxonomy): domain Eukaryota; kingdom Viridiplantae; phylum Streptophyta; class Magnoliopsida; order Asterales; family Asteraceae; genus Glebionis; species Glebionis coronaria. Next base: position 448,768,946 of record CM046877.1, on the reverse strand, counting down.
TAATTTGTATACTTTGTCTCTACAAGACATGATGGCCGCTTCTCCCGTATGTCTTCTCTCCAAAGCATCGAAGACTAAGTCATGGTTATGGCATCGACGGTTATCTCATCTTAACTTTGACGCTATTAATCATTTGGCGAAAAACGAACTTGTTCGTGGTCTTCCTAAACTTTCATTTCACAAGGATCATTTGTGTTCCGCGTGTACAATGGGGAAAAGCACTAAGAAATCTTACAAACCCAAGACGAAAGACACCAACCAGGAGAAACTTTATCTTTTGCATATGGATCTTTGTGGGCCAATGCGTGTTGAAAGTATTAGTGGCAAAAAGTACATCCTCGTTATTGTCGATGATTACTCTCGGTTTACATGGGTGAAATTTCTTAAAGCCAAGAATGAGGCACCTAAATTCATCATCGGATTTCTCAAGATGATTCAAGTGCGTCTCAACACTACTGTCCGACGCATTCGTACAGATAATGGAACCGAATTTGTGAATCAAATTTTGCGTGATTATTATGAAGAAGTTGGCATTTCTCATGAAACATCCGTTGCACGCACTCCACAACAAAACGGTGTCGTTGAAAGGCGAAATCGCACACTTATGGAAGCTGCTCGAACGATGTTAATTTACGCAAAGGCTCCATTGTTTTTATGGGCAGAAGCAGTATCTACAGCAGTGTACACCCAAAACCGGTCACTAATTCGTAAACGCCATGGTAAAACACCTTATGAGCTTCTCCATGGAAAAGTACCAGATTTATCATATCTTCATGTATTTGGTTCTCTTTGCTACCCAAATAATGATGGTGACAATTTGGGAAAACTTCAACCAAAGGCTGATATTGGTATTTTCATTGGTTACGCACCCTCAAAGAAGGCATACCGAATCTACAACCGTAACTCTCGCAAGATCCTCGAAACTATGAATGTTGATTTTGATGAGCTGACAGCAATGGCTTCTGAGCAAAGCAGCTCTGAACCCGCACTTCATGAAATGGGACCCAGTAATATTAGTTCTGGTCTTGTCCCATACAACCCTACTTCATCATCATTTACACCACCTACTAGGAAGGAATGGGATACGTTGTTTCAACCGTTCTTTGATGAATTCTTTACTCCTCCAAGTATTGTTGCTCCAGAACCTGAAGTAATAGCTCCGGTAACCGAAGTTGTCGCTCCAGCAACCGTTGCACAATCAGATACATCTGCACCAACAATTAGTCAAGATATACCTTCAACAAGTAATTCTCAACCAACACATGTTTCAACTACCCATGTCATGCCTATTGATGATGAAGAGGATGATGATGATCACGATTTGGAATTCACTCAAATGCGTGAACTTCCATTCTTTGGTGTATCTATTCCCGACCCTAATCAAGCCGGGTCGTCCACCTCAGAGGAAGCTCCTTCTACAGTTTACTCCAGTCCACGGATTCGTGTACATGACAGCAAGTGGACAAAGGATCATCCTATAGATTCTATTATTGGTGACCCTAATCGTCCAGTATCCACACGAAGTCAGTTACAAGAAAGTGCACTGTTTTGTCACTTTGATGCTTTTCTCACTGAAGTTGAACCTAAGACATGGCAACAAGCTTTTACTCAATCCTGTTGGATAGAAGCTATGCAAGAAGAACTTAACGAATTCATACGTCTTGATGTTTGGGAACTTGTCCCATGCCCGGATCAAGTGCAGTTACTCACTTTGAAATGGGTTTACAAGGTGAAACTCGATGAGTTAGGCGGAATATTGAAGAACAAAGCTCGTCTAGTAGCTCGTGGATACAAGCAATTATTGGGCATCGACTTTATGGAATCCTTTGCACCTGTTGCCCGTTTGGAAGCTATTAGACTATTCCTCGCTTATGCAGCCCACATGAATATGATCGTCTATCAGATGGATGTGAAGACGGCATTTCTTAATGGTGAACTCAAGGAAGAGGTCTATGTTCAACAACCGGATGGTTTTGTGAATCCTAATTATCCTAATCATGTGTACAAGCTTAAGAAGGCTCTCTATGGGTTGAAGCAAGCTCCTCGCGCATGGTATGATCTTTTGTCACAATTCCTCATTACGCAAGGCTTCGCTAAAGGCAAGGTGGATCCCACGCTCTTCATTCAGAAACGAGGTAAAGATATGATTATGGTACAAATATATGTTGATGATATTATATTTGCAGCCTCGACCCAAACCTTATCGGATGAGTTTGGGACACTCATGTCTTCCAAGTTTAAGATGTCAATGATGGGCAAGGTATCATTCTTCTTAGGTCTTCAGATATCTCAGAGTCCCAGAGGCATCTTTATCAATCAATCCAAGTATGCCCTTGAATCGCTTAAGAAGTATAAGATGGAATCTTGCGACCCCGTGGATACTCCAATGGTGGAACGAACTAAGCTTGATGCAGATCCACATGGAGTTGCCGTTGATCCGACACTTTATCGTGGAATGATCGGTACTCTTCTGTATATCACAGCCAGTCGACCTGATCTTCAGTTTGCTATATGTATGTGTGCCAGGTATCAAACTAGGCCTACTGAGTTACACTTAGCTACTGTTAAAAGGATCTTTCGATATCTTAAAGGAACCATTAATCGGGGACTTTGGTATTCGAAGGACTCTTCTATTGCACTAATGGCATATGCAGATGCGGATCACGCGGGTTGTCAAGATACAAGGCGTAGCACGAGTGGAACTTTGCAACTACTAGGAGATCGACTAATCAGTTGGGCATCGAAAAGGCAGAAAAGCGCTGCAATTTCAAGTACGGAAGCAGAATACATAGCTATGTCCGGTTGCTGTGCTCAAATTCTTTGGATGAGATCGCAATTAACCGACTATGGTCTAGGTTTCAACAAGATTCCGATGTACTGTGACAACAAGAGTGCAATTGCCTTATGCTGCAACAACGTTCAATTCTCCCGGTCGAAGCATATTGACATTCGCTACCACTTCATCAAGGAGCAAGTGGAAAATGGAGTAATCGAGCTTTACTTTGTCCGATCTGAGTATCAATTGGCAGATATTTTCACGAAGGCTTTAGATCGCGCTCGAATAGAATTTTTGGCCGACAAGCTAGGAATGAGAACCTTCTCGCCTGAGACTCTTAAGGAACTAGCAGATGAAGCGAAAGAATAGTGGTGGTAAAACTATTCTCCGTATCCTTGGTGATCATCTGTATATATTGTTTATATTTTTATCCACAAAAGCAAAATACAAAAATATAAAACCATATAAAAACCATAAAAATTGAAAAATCTAAAAATCCAAAAATATTTTTACTTTATTTTTCAAAGGCATGTCTTTTGGTACGATAATATCTACGGCCTTAGAAATGTTGATTAATATCGACACGGTGCCATAAATAGAGTTCGTACAAAAGTTGTAAATATTTCATAAAACATGTCTATATGGCTTGTAGTTACTTCTGACTGCAACCCGGTTTTCATATTAAAGTCAAGTATTTCTTATGAAAGCTTTGGCTCACAACGGGAATTAATTTTCTCGGGCAAGGTTTACTTTAAAACCTTGTAAGGGATCAAGTTTACTTTATAACTTGGTCTAACACAAATCTATGTACGCCTCAGTGCATTTATTTGTTAAAACAAGAGAAGTCTTGTTTTTATGAAGCTATCATCTCTACAACCATTGTTATCTACAATTGGTATCTACATACTCGACGATGCGACTACTCAACTGACGACTACAGCTCTTTCGATAGAACACGGGTCAACAATTGAGGGGGAGCAACTGTCAAGCATTCAGAATCTTCGATGCCGAACGTGCCAAGTTCACAAGTTGGTGTCAAGACAACAATACCAATCGTACATGTGGTGTCAAGAGATGACTTCAGACGTGACGAGGCGACCAACATATGCTGCCAAGAACCATTTGATCTTATCATATGATGTTCTCATCTATCAGGTCCAACCTTGTCAATTCTTTTCTAATATGGTGGATATGTGATCATGTTACAAATCGGTATCATCTCTCATACGTTTGATATCATGAAGATAAAATGGACTTGCATTTTTCTTCCCAAAACCTTTGTTAAAACTTCATTAAATCAATTGATATTAAAAACATCGATTGGGTTAATATTTTTAATATGGGGGAGAAAATGTGATTTAATATGGGATATTATCACAAATGGTTTGACTTAATGTGCTGGCTCATCTCTACATATGCGAAATGTTTTCGAATATCGTGGCATATGTTAAGGGGGAGCAAAATGGATTTTCTATATCAAAATGGATTTTCATGGTGACATATACTTACCCAAAACCCATTTATTTCACGACGATGAAGATTGTGGTGACATAAGGATGGTAGGATAGGTTAAGTCCTATGATTCTTCCAGAACCGGAGGAATCTTCCCAAGGACATTCCATAGCTAGAAATAGTAGTCCTTAGGAAAGGTGGAGAAAGAATGTGAACGTAGCTGAATGCCGACCAAGTACTTAAGTTAGCACTGGAACAATCACAACAAGGTGCTAGTTATGACGTATTGGTAAGCATTGAAGGGGTTGAAGAATGAAAAAGAATTGTAAAGATAAAGGGTGTAAAGAAAGAAGCCCTCCTTACAACTTTAGGCAGAAACCGGGTCAATACATATGCTATTGAGATCATTTTAATGAATCTTGATATTGAAGACAGACATCATGGACCCAGTGATGCAATGCACAACCTATCCCAGCTAACTCAGATATCTCTCAAAAGGTATTTGTTTTAATCACACGGAGACAACACGTTATCTATCGATTTATTCACTCCGAATAAATTGGTATTGAAATGGTGGCACTCCTCTCCAGCCTCCGATCACTAAAATCCAAAGTGCACGATCGAGTCTAGAGCCATTTGAGATCATCAAATATCTCACTAGGACACACTTTCATATTTCCTTGCTTCTTCACACACTGTGAAAAGTAAGAAAGATTTTAAGAGTCCTACGCAAAATCTTTATGATCTTGCCTGAACATCCGAGTAATACGAAAGTATTTACAATGAAGATGGAAATCCTTCTTGAGCGAACATCAAAAAGCTCATGGTAGGTGACTTGTGCGATTCTTTATGAATCAAACTTGTGATAACTGGAAAGCAACAGCTGTTTAATTCTTAACTGAATTTAAACACGTTCCAGGCCTCTACGCAATATCTTAGTGATCTTGCCAGAACACTCAGAGTGATACCTTAGTGTTCACAGTGATGAGTGGAAATCCTTCTAGTGTTAACCTCAAACAGCACTTGGTAGGTAACTTGCAAGATTCTATACGAATCAAGCTCGTGACAACTGGAAAGCAACGATGGTGCGGTTCTTAATTGAATTTCACTTGTTCCAGGAACATGAATTGACGGCTTCAAATCATGCGGATATCTTTATCCAAATGATTCACTCTTTATGTTCACAGTCAGCTTTGGACGGTCGAATAAAGAGAACGGGTTTACCCGCGAAATCCTGTCAGGAAGTTACTTAATTGAAACTATCCGTCACGGGTACGATATCTAATATCGTCCAACGGTCTTCACCGACCGGAGGTAAAATGCTACCGATTTAGAATGAAATGTTCAAAGCCATTTCGTTCGTGTCTACTTATGTTGCGGCATTTGAAGACGGTGGCGTTGCAGAATCCGAGAAGAAGTCGTCCCCGCATGCTTATACTTTATGCACTTAATACCTCATCTAATTCAAGAAAGCCTAAAAGTTAAGTCTTCTGCTGTATCAAACTCTGAAGCTTTCAAGAATTACTAAGGCATAAGTATGTGGGACGTGAGGTCACGAAGAGGCGAAGATCACAAGTGATGGATGCACAAGATCAAGGCAAGAGATTAATGCTCAAGACTGATATCAAAGATCACATCAGCATGTTCACCAGAAAAGAAAAAGAAAAAGAAAGACGAAGACTACGAGCTCAAGACAAGCATAGTATGCTAGGTTTATTTTATTATTGTAACTTGGGTAACGCCCTTGTTTGGAGTGACCTCCCTTAGGGGGAGATTGTTGGAAATACGTTTTACGTATTAAGAAGGATCGGTCACTCCAACGATAGTCGATGTAATAGCTCGTAGTTTAGTTACGTGTCTTTACTTAACAAACAACATCAAGCCTAGCCTACAACATGTGTAGGCCGGCCTAAATGTAAGCCCAAGCCCATGACAAGGGCTTGGGTATATAAACCCTCTCCTTTGATGGAGAGGGTGGTGTGGTTTCATATTTTTCACATAATAAACATTACTTTCTCTCTCTAGCTTTGTGTGAAATCCACCATCTCTCTATCTCTTTCTCTCTCTAGAAACATAAGCAAGATTTACAATCCTACAATTTAGGTGCCTCATTTTTTGTTGTAAGAAATTTCACCCATGTAAAACGAGAGTAATCATCGACAATTACGAGGATGTACTTTTTGCCACTAAGACTTCCAACACGTATTGGCCCACAAAGATCCATATGCAAGAAATAGAGTTTCTCTTGGTTAGTGTCTTCTGTCTTGGGTTTGTATGATTTCTTAGTGCTTTTCCCCATTGTACACGCGGAACACAAATGATCCTTGTGAAATGAAAGTTTAGGAAGACCACGAACAAGTTCGTTTTTCGCCAAATGATTAATAGAGTCAAAGTTAAGATGAGATAACCGTTGATGCCATAACCATGACTTAGTCTTCGATGCTTTGGAGAGAAGACATATGGGAGAAGCGGCCATCATGTCTTGTAGAGACAAAGTGTACAAATTATTCCCTCAAATACCTTTTAATAAATCAACCCCTTCCAAATTACGAATGAAGCAGGTATGCTCTCGAAAAGCAACTTCTAGGTTTGCATCACAAAATTGTCCCACAGAAAATAAGTTGTGACTGAGACCTTCCACATAATACACTCTTGAAATTATAACATTCCCAATATGATATTCACCATAACCCATTATCTTTGCAATATGATCATTTCCAAATTGAACCGTACCAAGAAACTTGCTGACGAAATTTCTGAGCTGAGAGCGATCTCCGGTCATATGCTTGGAGCAACCAGAGTCCAAATACCAGAGAACAATTTGGACCACCTGTTTTCAATAACAACAGTAGACAATGCATTGGAAACTATTGGTTCCGGAGTGTTAGCAGATACAGATATAAGATTATCAGAATTGCTAACATTTGTGAGACCCTTAGATTTCCTGCATTTTCTAATGTGAGTTTTAGCACTAACAGGTTTTACTGTTCCAACTTTCTTAGGTTTTGGATTATTCACGGGCACTACAGTGGGAGTATACCTATTTAAAGGGCACTTGGTTCCTACAGTAGTGTCAGTGTTCCTAGTTAAAGGACACGCTTGTGTTTTGGTAGCCTTGGTACTCCTAGTTAAAGGGCACTCTTTCTTCGCTTTAGTAGGAGTGATCCTAGTTAAAGGGCACATATTTCCTACTATAGTGAAAGTTCTACCAGTGGGGCGCCACAACCAACCAACTTGGGTTAACACTTTCCCAGTCGGTTTCCATTCTAATCCATTTTTTGGGCATTAATCTCATTCACATGGTCAATAAGGCAAGAATCATGACGACTAGAAAACATACATTCATTGCAATTCCAACATTTCAAAATTGAATTCACAGTAGGCTTAGAACGCTGCACAACCGCAGAGCCTTTAGGTTTAGCTACATGATTCTTTTTATTCAAAACAGAAATAACATTCCTAGGATGGGCTACTACTTTCTTCTTCTCTTGACTACTAGATGGGGGCAAGATCCTATCATTCTTCTTGTTTCTTTTAAGCTTAGATCTTTGAGCCTTAGTAGTGGTGATTACTCCTGCAGAAGGCAACACGGGAATATTAGAAGCTGGTTTTGATTCCGCCTTATCTTTAGTGACCAAAGTTTGAGATGGTTTAGTCCTAGGGCCCTTATTAAATAGTGTGACGGCTATAAGGTTCCTTTTGATTGCACTAGAGGACGATGCTGAGATAGTGGTTGTGTTATCCACAACATTCTTACCTATTAGAGTACGAAGTGTTTCCTTTACCTCAGCCAAGGCCAGATTTTTATCACAAATTTGTTCCCTCAAATCAGATATTTCCACCGACTTTCAATTCAATTGTTCAATCAATGATTGATTCTGTGCAGTGGTATTAGCACATACGGGCTTTACTGAATCGAAGAGTCGTGTATCTTTCTGTTTTAAGTTATCAACTTTGGACAAAATCATGGAAACTCGATTATCTAGATCAAGTGTAAAATTCTCAGCGGCCTCAACTACGTTCACACGGTTAAGCTCCTTAGATTTCTCTATGTCTATCGGCAAAGATTTAGCAACTTTGTCACTTGGCTGACGCTGTTTTGATTGTAAATTCAATCGAAAATTCTTTTCAAAGTTTGCATCATCGATATTAACACCTTCGAATGACGTTTCAAAGAATTCTTGAATAAATTGTTGCTTGCATTCAAGCGAAATACAATGTGTTTGAATCTCATCAAAACGTTTTGAAAGCAAAGAATATGAATCTTGAAGCTTTAAAAATTCAGCATCAGATTCGTGACAAGTACTATCTACCACATTATCCACAGATTCAACATTATGCACAATAGAATCATTATCAACCACACAGACGGAAACTATATCATGAGACATCACTTGCTTCAGAAGCTTATCATTTTGGCGTGAAACCCGTTCTATTTCAAGTAAACTGTTTTCATAAGCATCATCCATTTCATTGAAAACACGTTTAACTTCTTCTATTTTCAAACGCAAATCTTGATCAAGATTACTAAGACAAGCTTTAACATTCTTTACAAACGGAACAATTTTGTCTCGGAACGCAGCTCTAGTGTGCTCAAAGTTCCATTCACCTTCCGTTATGGTCGTGGCCGTCGTACGTTCCAAAATGACCTTGTCAAAATCGGCTAAGTGTTGATGTACCGCTTTTAAGTTAACGGACGCCTTACTTACCGGTGGAAGTAACTACGTCAAATCCGTTTTGACAAGTGTAGGAGACGTACTAGGAGGGTTTTCATTTGACAAACTTTGGGGCACAAGAACTGTTAGTTCAGCTAATTCCTTTTGTAAGTGAATACGTGTCTTTTTAGAAAGTTGATCTTTATTATGCTTATCATAATCAATCGTATGGAATTTTGAAAACATTTTAGAATGAGTTTCTTCCATAAGTGACTGTGTCTCCTTAGAACTACGAACATAAGGTACTTCTTTCGATTTGCCAATTATGGTCATATCATAAAGACAGGGAATATATTCCTGAGCTTGTTTTGCATAACCGGGATTAGGTGGTAAATCTTGAAGACGTTTAAGTTCGAGTTCTTTAAATGATTTAGTCAAAAGATGAACCTTTTCTGTGGAAGCGTATTGTTTTAAAAGCTGTTGTTCTTTGAATTTACGAAGTTTGGTAGCATTAATTTCTGATTCAAACTTTTTAGACTCGAGAGTTTCGAAATCCAGTTTAAGTTTCTGAAAATCATTGACAACCGAATCTTTTGCTTTTAATTCATTGGAATGATTAGCTTTTAATGATTCTATTTCTTTCAAGTGTTCAATCTTTTCAAAACGAAATTGGTCAAATTCGGAATACGTTATTTTTTCAGCTTGAGGGACCATTTCAAAAGTTTTGACCTTTTCCTTATACAGCGCAAGCTCAGCAGTTAGGTTTGCATTCATATCTACGGTTTTTTGGACAACCACATTCATGTTATCAATAATATGTTTATTCACCATTACCAAATCACGTTGATCATAAGATTCCATACCCGTCGTAGCATTTGGTTGAGGTTCACTCAAATGTGTTGGATTGGATACCGCATTATTTGAGTTACTAGTTCCCGAATGTTGTTCGAGATTGTCATTTTCATGGTCAACATGATGTGGATTATCATGAACATTATTAGATGTGGTTGGTACCTCACTGACGACATCAGAACCGTAGTGAGAGAGGTTAGCAACGAGTGTAGCTTGGGCTGAGTGAATGTCATCACAATCCGAATCATATGCATCAAGATCATCAGCTTGATATGCTGCATTAGATGTAGAGACGACTGCAATGCCTTCATTATATGCTGCCCCTGGGTCTGCCAGAAATGCTAACTCCTCTGAATCCAAAATCTTCCCCTTAGACTGAGCATCGACCAAATACATCTTCTCACGAAACCATGTTGCATCCCTTCTTCTTTTTGGTTGAGTGCATTCCCTAGCCATATGACCTTGTCCTCTGCAATTGTAGCAAGTCACAACCTTTTGAGGACCAATAGGACTTCCATTTCCACTAGCTTGAGAATTTACAGCTTGATTGTTCCCAGTCCTTGTAGGAGGTCCATATGAATTTTGCCTTCCCTGAATAGGTTGCACCGTCACTTGACCATCTTGAATAGTGGCTTGTTGTCGAGGATTTGATGAAGTACGAAGCTGATTGTTCGTTGGTGGAAATCCTCTAATAGCAACAAGTTTTGACAAGTAGGCAGTAAGATGGTTTAAGACATATGTAGGTGTATCATTTGGAGTAAAGACCGGTGCCTGATTTGGTGGAAGTTCATTGGAGTAAAAGGCTTGTGCTGGTTGTGCTTCAATTAGAAAATATCCTTGCTGAGGAGTATAGCCCATTGGAGAAGTTATAGCTTGTGATGGTGATGTCTGATGTGGTGGTTGCTGTGGAAAAGATTGTTGATGAACACTTTGTTGAAATGCTTGTTGTGGCATGATTAGTGGTTGATAAGATGGTTGATGTGGTTGCTGATAGGTGTGTGGTGTTGACTGCTGCAAGTATGATGGTTGTTGATAAGTATAAGCCATATTTTGTTGAGAAGCATACATGGCAAGTGGATCATGAACTTGAGGTGTAGACAACCGAGCCTCGATCACATGGCATTCGTGTTGTTGAAGAAAAGCTTGAAGTTGATCCACATTGGTGTTATGAAAGTCCTTGGCCAATTTAACATCCGTCACGTACTTTTTCCATTCTGAAGGAAGAGTGTTCATATACTTGGTGTTCAATTGAAACGTAGGAATTGCCATGCCATATATATTGAGCTTATTCAACAATAGGGTTAACCTCAGATAATAATCATTGAGAGTCTCCCCTGGTACATAGGCAAACTTATCAAAAGTATCATAAAGCTTACACTCTCGTTCTTGTTTAGTTAACGAGGTGCCTTGCATTAGAACACGAATTCTATCCCATAACTCTTTGGCAACTTTATGTTTGCTGACGAGTTTGTAGACATCTGGAGGAAGAGCTTGGAGAATGATGTTTGTAGCTTGTTTATCACACTTGTCTTGAATCTTAGCATCTCCAGTTAGTTCACCCGTTGTGCGAGGATGAGTAACAGCACCTTCCGTCACAGTACCATATACCAATGGTCCATTGAGCACCGATGCCCAAATAAGATGTCTATTCTCCTTGTTCAACATATAAAGTTCCTTTCGGGAAGCCCATTCCTCATAGATAGTCTTCACCAACATTGGTGGACGATTATCCGTACCCGAGAGGATGGACTTATCCGTAAGAGATGTGTACTCCATTTCTATAAGTTAAGATTTACATAGTTGATCGATCAATGAGAGAAAGTAAATGTGTTTGTTGTTGTGTGTAGAAGCCGAGAAATAATGTTAAAATCCCCTAAATTATGTTCTCGATAAACCAAAAATTCCAAGATGAAATTACACACGATCAACTAAACACGTTTTTGAAATAATGTTAAAATCCCCTAAACACGTTTTTGAAAAATCTTGGAATACTTGTTGTTCTATCGCAATGCCTAAAGGAATGCTGTCGCAATGTCACGTATCGCAATAAGTCCAATCGCAATATTCCCAATCGCAATACTTCCAATCGCAATAAGTCCAATCGCAATATTCCCAATCGCAATACTTCTAATCGCAATACCTCCAATCGCAATACTGTCGCAATACCCTGTCGCAATCCTATCGCAATACTCCAGTCACAATATGAATCGCAATATGGATCGCAATAACAAAGACTCCAATCGCAATCCCAATCGCAATACCCTGTCGTAATATCACAAAATGAACTCCAGTCGCAATACGGATCGCAATGTCACAAAATGAACTCAAATCGCAATCCCAATCGCAATATGGATCACAATCCAAAACCCTAGATATCGCGATGGGATAACTGTCGCAATAGTACAAACAGTGTATAAATTTTCCACTTTTCTCGGACAAAACACACCTAATTCGAGATTTTAAGCCAAAAATTGATCCAAACACCCAAAAATTTTGTGTTTTTAGCCAAGTAAATATACCAAATCTCTACCACAACTATGTAGAAGATTTGTATCAAGAAAAAACCATAAAAACACAAAAAAAAAATTGGACGTGGGTTTATATTGATCAAAAGCTACTAAAATCAAGAACACAAACACATAAACAATACAATCATCCCATGGCTCTTGATACCATTTGTAGGATATGTAAATCTTGCTTATGTTTTAGATAGAGAAAGAGATAGAGAGATGATGGAGTTCACACACTTATAGAGAGAGAAAGTGAAGATAACTATGTGTAAAATATGAAAACCACCACCCTCTCCATCAAAGGAGAGGGTTTATATACCCAAGCCTTGTGATGGGCTTGGGCTTAAAATATTGGGCCGGCCTACACATGTTGTAGGCTAGACTTGGCCTTGTTTGTTTAATAAAGATATCTAAACTACGAGCTACTACTTAATATATTGTCGGAGTGACCGAATCTTCCTAAATACGTAAAAACGTATTTCCAACAATGTGAGTGTCGGTAAAGCTTGTCAACAAGCTCTAAGGGTGAAGCAAGCGCTTGTTTTATACGGGATTTATCTTGATGATGTTCCCATCATGTACGACAATAAGGGTGCAATAGACCTTAGCAAGAATCCCGTGCAACATTCATGAACCAAGCACATAGAGATTCGCCACCATATCCTTAGGGATAATGTTCAAAAGGGGAAAATTTCGATTGAGAAGGTGCCCTTGGTAGAAAACTTAGTTGATATCTTCATTAAGCCACTTAAGAGGGAACCTTTTAATTATTTGCGTCTAGGTCTAGGTTTAATGGAACATATTCCTTGATCACGCATTTTATTAATCGAGTCTTTTTCTCTTTTGAGTCTTTTATTTCTTTGAGTCATTGTGTCTTACAAACTCTTTTTGGAAAACCTCTCTTCTATTTTTCAAAATTCTCAAAGTTCTTTCGAAAATGGTCGAGAAATGTTTTTGCATTGTTAATTCAGTCTAAAAACGTTTTTCATAGCTTCTTGCTATTAATCATGAGCTTACATAATTCATATGTATGTGTCTCTCAAATATATCAAGAACAAAAGAGAACTATGGAGGATCATTGTGTCATGACTTATTGTCTAGTTCTACACACCTCCAACATCGATTTTCTTTAAAATCCATGTATTTTGGTCAAAACCTTGTTTGGTGAGTTCTTGTGTGTTTTCTTTGTCTATCTTTGCTTTTTAGCATATCTCTATGATTAGTTAGAATAGAAAAATAGGATTTGCTGAATTAGAAAATCTTCCTTCATCACCAAAATCAACCCACTGTGGGCGGTTCTTTATAGAAACCGCGGCTCCATATCGATATGGAACCGCCGGTGGAGAAAAGGAACCGCGTACAGTGCTTTCTCTATAACTTGATCTTTCTCTATTTAACCCTAAGCATTTTGTATCCTTTCTCAAATCAAAATGTCTTATTCTCCAAATTAAAGCCTTGATTCTCCTCCATTTTCTCCAACTGCTTTCAATCCCAATTCACCCAAGAACACTCAAAATCACATTTCTTTTCCTTCTAAGAATGTTGATTGCGGAACTTATTTTCTTCCACCTCTACACTTTAGTGTTCTTCCTCCTTCACATGATAATGTCATGCATCATGTAACATATTATCATTGATGTCAATATCAACATCTTGCTATGGCTCATATCTATGAGGAGTTGAATTACATCAAAAGTCTCTTAGTCAAATCTTCTCTTCACTATGACTAGGAGATTACTACCAAGCCACCACCACCTCCTTTCGCCACTACCTTGTCTTTTATCTAAGCATTGGTTGCTTATCTTCAAGTCATCTAGTTCAAGCAAATCTTAGAGTTCTAGTTTAACTAGGATTAGATTTATGCTTTTGGCTTGTTTTACTTTTTACATAAATCTTTGTATGTTTTGTTTCCTTGTATCTTTTATTCATATTTTCCCTTTAACATGACTTATCTTGGATCTTGGTCTCTTCTCTTTTATTCTTTTGTGTGACCTTTGCTATATCTTGTTGGGTGTTTCTTTTCTTCTACTAACCCTTCTATGTAGCTTGTCACCATATCTCGATTCCTTGGTTCCCCAAGCAAGGGGGAGTAAGCACCAAGGGGGAGCTACTAGCAAAGTCGATTCTTCTCTTCTTCAAAGACTTTTGCTAACCTTTTTGCTTCGACAAAGGGGGAGAAGTGAAATAAACTCGTCTTCGAAAATCTTGTTTTCCTTGTGATTGAGTTTATGAATTGTCGAAATCAAAAAGGGGGAGATTGTTAATGCAATGATGCCTAAAAACGTTACTTGCATTTTTCGGTCTCGATTTGTTTTGATTACGACAATATGTAAAAACAAGCATTTACGAAAACAACGAAAAACGAATTCTTGAGTTCAAGTATTTTTCATTTCAACCATTATCACTTAAGATATGTACAAACAAGTACTCATCCTAATTAAGTGATCAATGATTTAATCTTTTCTTAAAACTCACATTTATTAAGTGTGACAAGTTTTTATTAAACTTTATTTTTAAGAAAATGTTTTATTAAATTAAATATTTGAAAATTTGAAAATGGCATATTCTATCATAGTTTGGAATATCCTTTCAGGATATTTTAATCACCATATTTGAACCATACCACTAAAAGACAAAAAGGAGCGGAGTCTACACCAGCGGTTCCTTAAGTGGCTATGCGGTTCCTTATCGATAAGGAACTGCGGGTTGCATAAAGAACCGCGGGCAGATATAGCCGTTGGAGCCTTGTCTTATAAATAGTGGACCATTCTCATATTTTCTCTTCACCTCTTTTGCACATATAATTCCAGATTCTTTCATACTTCTAAAATCACTCAAATCCTTGGTCATTGGTTGATTACTACTTGTTTAGAAGTGAATCTTTCTTCTCACATCTCTTCCTCTCCAAGTGCAAAGAGAAGAACACTTTCATCTTTGAAGTGTTGTGTCTACATCAAAGATCCATTGAAGATCAAATTTTATTTATTCATTGTTGTGTCATTGTTGTGAGGATCCAAGTAGTTTTTTCTATTTAGAAGTTGTATATGTACTAAGGTTTATACTTGGTCCTTAAAGTATACTAGTGTAGATTGGTCCTAGCTAAGATTAGGGCTCGACTTTTAGCTTAGAGTCGAAAATTAGATAAGCAACGCTGTGTACGGTTTCTCCACCTTAAGGAGCTTGTTGATTAGTGAACCCTCGAGTAAGCAGTACTCGAGGAGTGGAGTAGGGACGAGGAGTGAGCTTCGTTTCCGAACCACTATAAATCCTTGGTGTTTAGTTTGATCTTTCTTTCCCTTATCTCTTTACATTCATTATTCTTTATACTTGTGATTATTAGTTTAGTTGCATTATACCTTGTTCATATTGTGTATAAGAAGGTTTCACGTAATCACTCAAGTCTAATTTTTTGAAAATGATTTTTTGAAAATCATCCTTTTACAAGTAAATTTTAAGAAACTATTCCACCCCCCCCCCCCCCCTTCTAGTGTCTACAGTATTAATTAATTTTATTTTCAAGCGTGTATTAGTTATTATGTATTAAATTTTAGTTGTTTTGGATAACAAAGTTTTCTAGGATACAAGGGGACTCACCCCCACCCTCCATCTACATCTCATCCAAGGGTTGAGATTAAATCCCCACTTAACACTACAAGGGTTTTTTTTGGGTAAAAGGGAATGATACCCCGGTAAAATACTACAAGGGTATTTTTGTCTTTTAACATCTGGGATATATATACACGCTTTAACAAACACGTTCCATTGTTCTTCCTTCTTCCCCAATCGACTGGTAGTTTCTCTCTCTCTAGGTTTCTCTCTATAACCGCCACATCCATTGCATCGAACAAGACGATCGATCGATTTAGCAGGTAAAGATTCATCTAATTTTGTTTAATTTGATTGTTTCAGCTTATTAATAAGCTTATATCTGATCGATTAATAAGCTTATTAATCGATTGGATATATATTAAGCTTATAATCCGATCGGATTATAAGCTTATTATATATTTGATTGATTAGTAGTTTGGATTCGTTGATAAAATCTGTGATTAATGTGAATAAGCTTATTTGTTTGAATTAGATGGGAGTTGTGAATAAGGTTGTGAATTAGATAGGAGTTATGTGAATAAGTTTACAAGTTACATGATAGTTATGAATAAGCTAGCTTATTAGCTTATTTTAGCGAATCATAAGGTATTTTTTTATGTGAGTTGAATTTTAAGCTTGTGGATGTCAGCTGAAAATAATCTTGATATATCATATATGATAAGTGATGATATATCATATATGATAGATATATAATATATGATAACGGATGATATATCACATATATATGATAGATATATCATATATGATAACTGATGATATATCATATATGATATATTAAACAACCCACAAGAACTAACAGATTTTGTATGAGTAATTTTTATAAAATCTCTATAAACTCTTGAGACCTGCCTTCGATCATGTATATGAGTAATTTATTTTTGTGTTAAAATGTTGCATAATATGTTCTTTTTCTCTCCTGTATATATGTAGTCAGACAAAGATGGTGATATTGCCCGATGTGGAGCAAAGTAGTGAAGGATGTTGATTATAACAAGACGATGTGCAAGGATATGTTTTAGCGGATCAAGATGGAGTAGGCGTTTTATCATGAAATCGTCATGTTGATAATGTTCTTGAAGAAGTGTTTATTGTTAAAGAAGAATAGTAGTTTGAATACTAATGTTTTTTGTATCTTGTGATTATGTATAAATAGTTATCATATATGATATCAGAGGTATATCATATATGATGTTACATTAGGTTATATTCTGTTTGTATTATCATATATGATATTGTTAAAAAGTACATTTTCTTATTTTCTGAACAAAGTGTGTAATTATTCATTGAAATTTTTGTAGACTCTTTTTGTTGTAATCATGATTTTGGCAGATTCTTTGTTTCATATATCTAACTTTTTCTTGAGTATCTTATATGATACTACATTATCATATATGATATTACATTATCATATATGATATTGCATTATCATATATGGGTTATTTTAAGAGTTAGTTGCATTATCATATATGATAGTGCACTATCGTATATGATACTAATAGGAGGTAAGAACTATTTGTCGGGTCAGTATTTACTGACCCTGAAGCGACTCTAGGATTTGAATATAAAATCCCCCTAAGTGTTTCATGCTCAGCAGTAAGGCCAGTCTGCTGATGGATGGCCAGAGGAACAAAGTTCCTACTGAAGACTTTAAAGCTGAAGAAAGTTCAGCACTCCCCTTCCAGTGAACTTAGAAGACAAATGAGTCTTCGCTTCAAATACTAGGCGGTCTAGTTGCTGAAGAACAAGGACTGAAGAAGGGCTTTCAGTTCAGTTTGTCTTAACAATACCAAACTGAATGATGTCGATCTCCTCTAGGATACTGAAGACTCTTCAGTATTCTGATGGTTTGCATTAGGCGGGAAAAGATAACTTTAAGTCAAAGTAGGTTGCTTGTATACTTAGATATAAGTACAACCTTTATCTTTTCTAGAATAGTTTATTAAGTACTTTGTACTGTTTATCCAGCATGGGCATCAACCACCCACTGGATAAACTGATGCATTGGTACATGCAAAATGCAAACCCTAATTTACACTGCCTATATAAAGGAGTGTACATTGGGAGAGAAAGGTAACCAATACAAGAGTTTAAACTCTGAAAAACCTTTATCTCTCGATACCAACTAAACCATATAGCCAAAGATGTATATGAACGTTTAGTTTGGAGCTTAGAGTTTAACTTTGGTTAAACGTTTAAGTAGAGGAGATCAAACCCCATTGTCATTCAACCACTTTGTTATTCCGCAAACAAAGTGGGTTATAGATTCTTTATTTGATTATAATAAAAGTCTATACGTTGAAAAGTATATTGGTATTGTTGTTTTAATCTTTCATAGTTCTTATCTTATATTAAAACAACACACTTGAGTCAAAGTAATAGTTATTACTTAAGATAATAAGTAATATCGAATTACTAGGGACCAACACTATTCATGATAAATATGCTCAAAACTGTAACAACTAATTACAAAAGCATGCATTCAAGTCATAATATACAAAATACAATCAAGTGCATACATGTTTTTTCGATTCCATAATATCCGAAAATAGATATAAATTAAGTTACAGACCAACAAATCCGGCTCATGCTTTTGGTGCTCTTATCCCAAGAACTTCATTTTTTTTATAGGACTGAGGCTATATGGTTTCTTCATCATAGGTTCTTCTTGTTGTATGTGCTTTAAGGATCTTAGAGCATATGCACTTGTTGGTTTTGAACTTGAAGCTATTTGTGGATATGGAAAGATGACATCAAGTGGTAGTTGCTCTGCCCCCTGGGTGTTGATAGGCACTTGGTTGTTTTCTTCATCAAGTCAATAAGGGAATTCTCATTCAAGATTTCTAGATTGTATGAAGTTTGTTAAATCATCACTGGATGAGTAAGTTGGTGAATGATTAGATAAATCACTATAGTAATCAACATAGGAATCACCAGATGAGTCAAAGGAAGGTTCATCTTCAGATTTAACTTTCTCCACTGCAAAATGTACAAATATAGTGATTAAGACACATTTTTAATTAATCAAATATGATAAAGTTTTAACATATATGATGTCTCGTTTATTAACTATCAAATATGATATATCATATATGATAAGATATTATCATATATGTTCCAATCCTACTGCTTGATTGTATGTTACCCATCATATATGATAAGAGTTTATCATATATGATAAAGTTTTATCATATATGATATACTTTTTTTTTATCATATATGATGTATCAATCTAGGAAACCATTTTTGCTCAACCTTTTGAAATCTATTTTTGTTCATGTTTTATGAACCGAGATGTTTATACTCACATGCAAGCAATATTTAAGCACAAAAACTCGCATTAAACTAACAAATGATGTTTCTTATGTTATATCTAATATATTCATCATAAAATCACATAAAAAGCATAGAAAAATCATGTATATAGCTTAAAAAGCATAGGAAAAGATTAAAAAGTATAAAAAAAACAAAGAAAAAGCTCAGAAAAAGCTTTAAAAGCATATAAAAAAGCTGAAAAAACATAGAAAAATGATGGAATCTGTGTTTTATACCTCTTTGCCTTGTTCTTATCGTCGTTTGATCTGGTTTTTTGGAAGAAGCCACTATTTTCGCCTTCGATTTCATCTTCGTTGTTGTTTTGGATCGTATTTTGTGTTTGTTAGATGATTTTGGCGATGAAGATGACGGTTTGTTGGTTGTGTGTGTGTGTGTTTTTAGTGTGAGTGTGTTTTGTTGAAATGAAAATGACGGTCGAAAGAATAAAAAAAGCGTGTTGTAGGGTTTGGGCGGAGTAGTGAAATGACGAAACTATCCCTCCATTTTTTTTAAATTATAGACTGTCAGATGAGATGAGATGGACGGCCTGGATTAGTCTCCTTGTATCCAAAGGATACAAGGTATCCAAAATAACGCAACTTTATGTATTAATTAGTTTTAATATGAGTATTAATTATCTTTATATGTTTTAATTGTTAATTTTTAATTGTATTTGTATACTTGTATATCTATACTACATATAAATCATTTTAGACACTCTCTCCACAATAAATGCACAAAGTTTAGGTAATACAACTAAAACAACATGATGCACATCCTTTTAATACATCAACTCAAATAGGATTTAAGTAATAAAATTTCAAAAGCCAAATGTACAACTATTTTAGCATACAATAATTACAAAAAAATCATTAACATCACTTTTTTAAAATTAATTTTAATTATTAAATGTTATAAATCATATGTTACAGGTAGACATTAATTAATCTATTAAGCACTCTAATTAATAATATTTTACAAATACCACTAAATTAAATAATACATCTTATTATACATACAACTAACAAAACACAAAGAAATAACTTTATATAACTTACAAGTAGGTGTTAAATATGATTTGAAAATCAGATCAGGTCAACGGGTTTAATAAAAAAAACTGAAAAAATCGGTCGAAATCTATGCAAATAAGCAAATCAGGCCAGACTAGAATCGTTTTTGTACCTTTCTCTAATTAATCAAAAGGTACCTATCATCGCATCACACGAGTACCCTGCTAGTTATGGTATAATGAATGTAACTTAAAATTATAAATATTATAAAATTAGAAGGCTAATATGTTTTATATGTAGTATAAATGAAATGGAATATGATGTTTAAGAAATAACGCTATACAATTGGTAGATTAATTGCTAATTAAACATAACATATGCAATAACAATAACTACAGGAATTAACAACACTAACTAAAAGAAAAGAAAAGGGAGTGTCGTCGTGTAATTATTTACAGTACTAAATAAGCATTGTAATCTCCTCTATCAACTTAAAATTTTAAAGCTACAGATAATCTAACCACTATCAAACTCATATAGCGAACACAAAAATAAAAAACTTTGAGGTCGGTTAATATGACCACGTTAGCTCAGTTGGCTATCAAGAATATCTTTGGGAGCTTGTTATCACAGTCTCAAATTCGAGTTTCTCCGTGAGGGTTTTTCTTCAAGATGGAAATTTATAAGGATCTGCCCAATAGATGCGTCGATTTGACGCTGGCAGTGATCACTAATTATTATTCGAGGCTGACACGGACCATAACTTAGTAACTATTCTAACTCGCCGTTTAAAAAAAAAATATGACCATCTATACTCTTCTTAACCAGTAGATTACCAGCATGCCTGTATTGAAGATTCTAACGTCCAATATCCGTATTCTATGTACAGCAGCAACTGGAAAACCTTGAACTTCCATGGTCACTGGCAGTAAAATCACGGGGAACGAATGGCTGTAAAGATGCAAATCTTATTAACCCCATTATTGTTCTGAATCAGACTATAAAGTAATTAAACTTGATGCAGGGTATCTAGGTTTACTCTTCGTTTTAATGATCATATTATCCTGATCATAGGATTACAAGATCTTGATCCGATTAACACTACATACATTTACATGACTTATCCTGATCCGATCTTACGATCACGATTTTGCAAAGACGAAAACGATCTTACGTAAGATCTTGATCTTAAAAACTTTGCTTGACATACCTAGTTTAGGTACACCATTTTTTACCTTTTCTTTTTAAAAGGACGCCATTTTTTCTTAATTTCAAACTAATGCATCACAAGATTAAAATACTAGACAAAATCTCGACTAAAGATTCAGTAGGAAAGCAATGATAGCTTCTTTTCAATATCTTAATTCCTTATTATTATATATATACCAAAAGTTTAGCAGTGTGTTTAGTAGCTAAGTCTTGTTATCAAAGGTCGCAGTCTCTACACATAAACCAGCCAACAATGGCAATTACCATCGGCACCCATATCCTGGTGTTTCCTTACCCTGCCCAAGGCCACATGCTAGCTCTTCTTGACCTCACGCACGAACTCGCTACCCGTGGTCTAGTTATCACCATACTTGTCACCCCAAAAAACGTCCCTAGTTTAACCAATCTTCTATCCGCCCATCCGAACACCATCACCACTCTCGTCCTACCTATGCCATCACACCCCGCCATCCCTTCGGGCGTAGAAAATACTAAGGACCTACCAGGAGATGGCTTCAAGGCCATGATGGTGGCTCTAGGTGATCTATATAACCCAGTCCTTGATTGGTTCCATAACCACCCTAATCCACCTGCAGCCATAGTCTCTGACATGTTTCTTGGGTGGACATACGACCTAGCTTCCCAGCTCGACATCCGTCATTACACTTTCTCTGTCACTGGTGCTTTTAGTCTTTCTGTTCTATTTTCTCTGTGGCGCTACCAGCCCAAAAGGCGTGATCAAGAAAATGAAAATGAGGTAATATTGTTTCCTAGAATACCGAATTTCCCAGAATTCCCTTGGTGGAAGCTTTCTATTGTTTATCGAAGCTACATCCAAGGAGACCCGGCTTCTGAATTTCTCAAAGATGGGTTATGCAATAATATGGCCAGTTGGGGAATCATTGTAAACTCGTTCACAGAGCTGGAACGTGTTTATGTTGACCACCTAAAGGAGGAAGTTGGTCATGATCGTGTGTTCGCGGTTGGGCCTATACTACCCACTGGTAATAAAACCACTGAAAGAGGTGGGTCTAGTTCGAATAACGACATTCTGTCATGGCTCGACACATGTGAAGCAAATACCGTGGTGTATATATGTTTTGGAAGTCAAGCTGTGCTGACCAATCAACAGATGGAGGTTGTAGCAATGGGGTTAGAGAAAAGCCACGTAAGATTCATATGGGCGGTGAAAGAGCCCACAGTTGGACACGTGACAGGAAAATACAGCAAGATCCCAGATGGTTTCGAAGATCGTGTGGCTGGGAGGGGTCTTGTTCTAAGAGGTTGGGCTCCACAAGTGGCGATACTCAGTCATGACTCGGTAGGTGTGTTCTTGACTCACTGTGGGTGGAACTCGATCATGGAAGGAGTGGAAGCAGAGGTCATAATGCTGACGTGGCCGATGACTGCTGATCAACACACCAACGCAACAGTACTGCATGAACAACAGTTAGGAATCAAGTTCTCTGCGGGTATGCACACCATACCTGACGCCAACGAGTTAGCCAAGATGTTTAACAAATCTGTGAGTGAGGAGACACGGGTGGAGAGAAAGCGAGCAAAAGAAATTTCCATGGCAGCAAAAGAAGCGATAAGGGAAAATGGGAGTTCTTGTAAAGAATTGGATAGATTGGTAGCCAGTTTGTCTTGTTGAAGCAACCACCGGATCATTGGCAAGCAAATAAAATTCTCTATCTTTGAGTTAAAAACAAAAAACAAAAAAAATCAAAAAAGAAAATTAAAAGAATATAAAAAAAATAATATAAATAAATTCAAAACAAAATAAAGCTGGAGGTCTTCCTAGAAGCTGGCTCTTTACCCAAAGGTTCGCCCAAAGGTAGGGGTACGTCCTTTGGCGGGATTGGGTTTCCTTGTTGTTGTTTGAGTTCAAGTTAGAAGGACTACCTTCATCATGGTTCATTTCATCCCCTTTTCTCATTCCAAGCCGCAAGCAAACATGGTCTTGTATATTTAACAAGATATTCTATATGTCTACCTCAACGGTGATGTAATAGAGATATTAGAATAATAATAAACATATTTAAATCATAAAATAGGACTTATATGATTATAAATTACAATAATTAGTAGTTGGTATATCAACTTCCATTTCTTTAGTTATTTTACATATTTTACTGTCTTTAGTGTAATCATTTGATGTCTTATGTTTATGTCATATTTCACTACTGCATATATGACCAGTGATTCAGTAGAGTATATGAGTTTTCGACTACTCAAAGCACAACAAATTCTTAATAATTATGAATTATATTGCTCAATGCGACAATGCTCATCAAATATCAGTAAAATAATACCAAGAGTAATCTCGACATGGATTTAACTTGGATAAAGTTGTAGCCCGGAATTGAATATAATATTATTCATCATAAGTAGTTATGTTATATATGTATTAACATGAACATTGAAAAGAAAAGGATGATCAGTGATTCATTTAGCAGAAAGTGTATATATTCATAATTCGTGTGATTGTAGTTATGCAGATGGTTGTGGTAGGCTGGCGGTTTTTTAACAAAACCGATATCAACAAACAATATAATGATTCATTTGAAGAGTTCCTTATTATACTATGAACTAATACTATGTTCCTTAAAGCTAACCACTTACAACTTTTGTAGACAATTATATATGAACCACCCGAAAAAGCTGTCAAAACTGGCAGGACCTCCCAAGCCTTGGAGTGCTTCTCATGCATAATCTGGAAACTTTCCTAGCAGCCATAGCAGGAATCACAAGTTCCTGAAACTTTTCAAGGAACAACCACCATTCATCATCATTCATATCGCCTACCTTCACAAAACTCGTGGGTCCCACAACCAACTCCTTAGCACTTGACCTGACACCCATGCCACCCACTTTGACCCGTCCGTTTCCCTTAACTTTCTTACCCAAACACGACTGCTTATAAGAGGAAGCCTGATTAGAAACCATAGCAGGATTTCCAAAAACTGAACGTTTTTCATCAGTTTGTTTTTGTTGTTCAGAATAATCAGATGAATCCATTACTTGATGCATAGCTTCTAAGCAAATAAGCTCAAGTTCACTCGGTTCTTGATTTTTGCATCTATATTCACGACTCATCATCTCACCAATCTCGGCTAAACAGAGACCAAATGCGGCTGCTTCTTTTAGAAAAGTGGTACATAGTGTTAAGACCCGTAAGCATGCTTCCCTTATCATTGGTAATTCAGTTCTTAACATCTCAGAATCATGATCCGCATCAAGGTTTTTTATATATTCAAGTTCATCTTCTGAGAAAGGTAAAGATGCTTGAGGCCAATGAATCCACTCAAAGTAAGGGTCTTCTAAACATTCTGGAAGACAAAGGCCATGGTCGATAGGAATAAGCTCAACCTCACCAAATTCACCATCGGCAACCTTCCTAACTAGTAGATTACCAGCATGCCTGTCTGTGTTAAAGATTCTAACATCTAATATCCCTATTCTATGTACATCAGCAACAGGAAACCTTGAGCTTCCATGGTCACTGGCATCAAAATCATGGGGAACAAACTGCTGCAAAGACGCAATCTTGCTAACCCCTTCATTGTTCTGAATCTTGTTCCCATTTACACAATCATTAACATTAAAGATCGGGTGGGTAATCTTTACTAGAGATGTTAAAGGCACACGAGCGAAATTGTCATGGTCTAATAGATAAGCTGCAACTTCTCTGAACCCTGTTTCGCCAACTCTAACAGAGTGTTTAAGGCCCGGTTGACCAAGTACTTTTCCTATGAACCCTTTGGGATTATTTGGTGCAAACGGCTCCTCATCCGTAGGCTTAACAATGGCTACACTCTCCCCATTAACGTTCCTAAAATAATAAGCACCACCTAGCCCACCATTCACAGGGACTGGATCGATATTGCTCTTTAACGCCTTAACAATCTCTTCCACAAGTTCCTTGGTCATAGAGAAACTACTAGAATGGCCAATGATCTCCACAACACCACTCTGATCTCTTAGTTGAAGAGCATTTCCTGTTGGTGATAAACAAGGGGTTGACGAGCTTCTCTGCATTGAGTTCTTAGTTAGAAGAAGTGCAGAATCGGTTCTAATAGCACTCAGATCATTGTTCAAAACCACATCACCAAACGTCAAGGAACTTTCATCAGTTGGAACATTTAAACTTAACTGCATTCTTCTTTTCACTATATGAGCGTTATCTTTTCTTTCCAATTCCATTCCTAAAACACAACCATTTTCAGTTTGGACAAACACACGCCTTTTGTTGGGAATTTTTCCATTGAATCTCACGTCTCCTTCATAATCAGCATGGCACGGACTGTTGTTTACAAGTGACACGGCCATCTTGTTTTGAACCGGGCCTTTCATTTTAAGATTAGTCATAGGTTTCTCAGACTTACTTTTATGATGCTGTATAAGGAAGGAGCAACAAGATTCTGCTCAATAACCACAGTCGTCACATTGGGTTTATATCAACCCAATTACAATCCGTAGCAGTTTCACTACATCAGAAAAGGTATCTGATGATTCCCATCTTTTCAATAATCAAAATCTGCATGTAAAAAGATAACCATAAAGGTTCAGAATATTCAAGCTCATTTAAGTATTACACTGACGAAACATTATAGTTAGGCTACAGATCTAAGCCTAATTCTTGTCAGAATGTATCGTTCAGCAAAAGTAAAAGAAGAAATATAAACATTATAGAACTTTAGGCTCTTAATTTGATTTTAATTTTCATAAAAATTACCCATTTAACTAAAGTATGAAAAACTATAAACTAATGAAGCATTATGTGGCTTTCGGCTAGTTCTTCAAGCCTAGTTTTCTATTCAAAGGCTCGTTTGATTCAGGTAAACGATTAGAAGAACAAAGCTTGTTTGGACTTTGGACTACATCGAGTATTACATTAATTCAAACTTACTTGCATAAAGCTAATTTTCATCAAAACAATTTCTTCAGTTAAAGCACGGAAAAAACAAACAATACAAGCCTAATTATCATCAAAACAACTCCTTCAATTACAAATACTGCTGGACTACTGGACTACTGATTTAAGCGTAAATTTTAACCAAAATGACTCAGTGTAGCACAAGTAAAACCATATAATTTTTATAACTGGTAGCCACTCAATACTGTCCCGTTTGATAGGTTTCGTCACGAGTATTGTATATCCTAAAAAAATTTAAAATTCAAATAAAACATAATAGTAACAATAATAATAAAAGAAACATACACTTCAAATATATATAAACCACAGAACCAATAAGTAACTATCAACAACCTTCATTAATCAACGATTTAAGCCTGATTTTCACCAAAACAACCGGTTGGACCACTGATTTTAGCCTAATAGTTATGAAACCGACTAGTGTAATATAACTAGTAGCTACTTCACTCGTACATGTTAAATTTAATACGTTCCCTCACGAGTATTGCACAATCCTATACCGGATTTCAAAATAAAACCTACAATGAACGCGTCATTTACACATTTCAAATTCTAAATTCAAAACACGCGAAAAAGAAAGAACAGCGCCGATCAATATTCACAACAATTTCACAGATCAAATTTTAACAACAAAATCAAATAAATGAAAAGAAATACACAAATTCGATCACGCGTCATGATTTGGTACAAAAAAACCTAATTATTCGAAACGAAAACATTAAAATGTGTAACGATGAAATAAATCATAATTAGAATACGATCATCGAAATTTGATTATTTATAAAAATAAAAAAACTTACATGTGAATGAATGAATGAAGGATATGAATGAATGAGTGTGAGATTGAGAAATTAGGGATATGAAGATGAAATTAAAAACCGTTTTATATTTTCTTTCTTTTCCCTGTTTCTGAAATCCCCCAAAATTAAATTTTGTAGGGAGGGAGGGAGGATTGTTGTATTTGACAGTTTGTTAGAGGGAAGAAGCTTCCACTTTTTCTTTTTTTTAACTTTTGGTCCCTACACTATCACTATATTGTTTTCTTACTCATGAGGGTTATTGCGATCAAAAATTGAACCAGGCCAGACAAGATTGGACCGGAATGACTTAATCGAGAACCGAGGATTGGATCCGTTTGGTTCGATCTTGTTTCTCGGTTTGATTCAGACGGCAATCCGATATGTTTAACCTTATCCTAAATGTTTCCAAGCGTTTTATTTTGATTTTTTTGCTAATTTGTTTATATGTCTAATTAGTAGTTTAAATGTAAGCTTAAATTTGTGTATCAGTAATAAAAAAAAATCATATGCATTTAGACATAAAATCGGTCACTTTTCATACCCTCGATCTTTTCCCTTTCATATAGTCTTTTTTTTTTTAGAATTGAAAACTTATATTTACCTTTTATGAACATAATCCAAATGAATGCAATGATTTTAAATTTGTAATTCGAGTGAATATGATTTTAAATTTATTGACACCTAATTGATATGTTTAATATACATTTGAAATTTTTATAAAAGAAAAAGTGATAATAGCATCTACGCGTGTTAAGACCAATGTTTTAAAAACCAATTTTTTAATTGATTCAGTCAAACCATTAGGTCACGGTTCAATCGAGTTTTTGAGTCAAAACCGATGTTCGGTCATTCAACTAGATCACGGTTTAACCCGTTCAATCGACCGAGACAATCCGGGTTTTAAAACATCGGTTAAGATTCAGATAGGAATGACACACCAGGAATCAAATTTTAACAAAAATAAAAACACGCAGAAAAGAAACTATAGAACCGATCAATATTCACTACCCGTATAAACGTCTTTTTTCAAAAATATTCATAAATGACGCCAAAATCAACATCGTCTCATTTCTCTTTTTCACTATAGTCGAGCACTTTCCCCTGTATGTTTCTATTGTGACGAGTGACGATGAATGATGATTTATATTTCGATCCATATCGTTTCCTATTACGGTTAAGACTTACGACAACTATGTTAACAGAAGTACTAATTCAAAAAGGGTTTTAAAAACACCACATCATGTAGACTACTTTATCACAATTTTGTGCAAAAGAATAGCAGAAAAAGCAAAACAACATCTAACTTTGGATTCATGATGTAAATCTAATGTTCATCAAAAATAGAAGGAAAATTAAAAAATACGATAGAAACCATTGGTACGGGTACGGTTCGATTCAAAGGTGTCGTCATATCATATTGCACTAAACTAATTTTTAAACTAACTTCAATATAACAAAAAGAAGAATACCAGAAACGTTCAAAACCGAAAGGAAAAAAGAAAGAATAACTAACAAATAATCAATAATGATCGACAAGAACAACGTTCATCATAAATGTAGATCATGCATATAAACAGTGACGGATTCGAGATTAGGTGTCATTAGATCCATTTCATAATGATAAAAACAATTGATAACATAATTTTTTAGGCCACGTTCATTTCCGAAAAATTACTGTTTTTAGCACATTTTTGTACTACGCGATATGAATCCATGGTTCCGTGCACCCCGGAAACCCCCCTCGATCCGCCCTTGCACGTAAACACTCTATAACAAATAATCCCTATAATTGTAATTTGCAAGCATGTTATCATGAATATTACGACCAAACAAAACAATATTTAAACATGGTGATCACAGGAAAAGAAAAGGTACCATACATGTAATATCATGAAGGAGGATATATTCTTGTTTATGTGAGAAATTGGGGATGATGAAATGAAGAGAAAAGAAGATTCAACGGCTCGGAAAACCGTCCTTGTAACTCTTCTTTTCTTTTCCCTGTTTCTCGAATCCTCCCAATTTTCTGTACGGATGTCTTCCCTTTATTCAACAGTTTGTTAGAGGGAAATCATGAAATACTTTTTTTTCTTTTTATTTTTGGTCCTTATAATATGGGATGTCTTTCTAATTAAGGTGAGTGAGGATTGTCAAGTTTAAAAAGAGCATTATGTGGTTAATCACCATTCGGCGCTAAATTATTTAACGGTATTTAATCGTGTCTTTCACGAGGTTTTATAGAGAGTTTTACCTCTCTCAAAGATATAGAGATTGTTTCTGGACTTTTGATAAAGAGTGAAGATCGAACTTTTGCATTTGCCTCTAAAAAAGAGTACGGGTAGTCTGATCAACCTATGCTTATTTATTCAGCACTAAGGGGTGTTAAGGATTGCTTACTGAAAATAGATTACTCGTTTTGAAAATGAATAATAAGATAATCAGCGGTTAGAAAACGTAGTTTCAAAAAATAGTGTTTGAATTTGATTATATTGTTTAAAATCGCAATAATCAGATAATTATTGTTTTTGGTGTTTGGCAAATTGTATTACTTAATAATTTAAAAGATAAAATTACTAAAATAGACATTCTTATAAATTGAGATGCATATAAATCTGATGTATTATAGATATAGAATAATAAAAAAATTATATCTAGCCCCCTATTATTTAAAAGCTACGTATCTATATTATCGATTGTCAAAAATTAAGATACATACGTGTTGATTTATTTATAGCAATTTAAATCATAATCTGGGACACAACAATATTATATCAACGTTACAAAAATAAAATAATATAATAGAAAAGTGAAAAAACTATGCAAATATGAAACACAGATATTGACTATTGGTAGAACAGAAAGAAAAAAAGGAATTATAAAACGAAATCATATACAACAAGGACAATCTTGTAATGTGGAAGTAAAGTAATATCACGTTTTGTAAAAAGCAAGTAGGTAGCACCAACACCAAAATGACGTTTTCAATGGTCCAAAACGCAGTTAATTGAATTTTAACATATATTTGCCAAATACTCAAAACTGATTATTTACGTTTTGAAAACGTAATAAGCAGATAATCGACAACAAAACTCAACCCCAAACTGTAAAACCCGTATTTAAAATCTTCGAATATTAAATACGCGTAGTCTTAGCTTTAACTTTATTTAAACGTAAACAGTAAATACGCAGCCTCGGTTTTATTTAAATATTACAAAATAATTATTCAGAAAATAATAATTAAGTTTCAGGAAACATGACGTATGTTACGTATGTATTAATTATCTACAGAAAGAGAGTTTTACATTTTCAGAAAAATTAAAACACGGGAAATAAATACGTTTACGTGACAAGTTACAAGTGTCGAAATCAAATGAAAATATATATTCAAGGAGTGGCAGATTTTAGGTAGTAATATGAAGAAAATGGGCTTTTAGGCCCGGCCCTTTTGCCAAAAGAAAGAAAAACGGGGGGTTTACCCCTTTTCTAATGTCACAACAGAAACTAATAAAAAGAAACGGGAAGATTAGGGTTTCACTCCCATGAGGTGGTCGTCGAGTTTTAAAAAAAAAGAGTCGAGCCTTGTTTATTCAGAGAAGATTATGTATGTTCGTCATTCCCCATTCAAACTTGGGTATGTGCATCATTCCTCTTTCATTCTGTTTTATATCACGAAATCAGTATATGGTTTGATCTAAATAAATGGGTAAATTAGAAAACGTGAATTTATGATTACAAAGGATGTCGGGTTTTTGGCTTAACTCATGAAAACCGAGACCATAAGGTCTCGGTGTGTGCTTTGTTGCCCAGCCGTGACCCACACCAGGGTTGTTGGTGCTTTGGTTGCCATCCGCAGCCCTTAAACACACAACAGGGGTGTTTGGTTTGTAATCGGGGGTTAAAAGAAACACAGCAGGGGTGTTTGGGATTGTCAGGGGGTGTTGTTTGTTTTAAAAACAGTGGGAACCAAAAGAAGGCAGTGGGAGCAATATAACTAACAGTAGGTACGTATAAAACAGAAATTGGTAAGGTTAGAATCCAGAATTAGCGACAGTTTTGAGACAGAAATTCTGTCGCAGTTTACAAGACAGTTTTATGACAGTTTTGGGTCACAGTTAGCGACGGTTTAGCGACAGATTATTCTGTCGCTAATCCGGCTGTGAATATACTCGGTATGTTTGAGTTGTTTTCGTGCGACCGAGACTTAGAAGTCTCGGTAGGCTTTTGTTTGACGGGTTTTTGGGACACGAAAAAAATAATAAATGCTAGGTTATATTTAATTGGGTTAAATCATTTATATAAATAAGTTTTATAAATAGTTAACCAAGTTGTTTTGTTTATTTAATTTAATTGGTATATTAAATTAATGATGGTTAATTATTATTATTTTTTTATTAAAATGTGTGACTACTTAAATGATTTATCTTTTATAGAAACGAATTTAGAAACCTTTCTAATTTAAAAAAAAAACTTCTATTGATATCAGATTATTATTTATAGTAATAATAATTAGATCGGAATTATACACTATACAGTATCAGTAAATTCAGAAAATACAATTGTCAATGATATTATAGAACCATCAGAATTATCAGATTTTATGCAAACAGTAATACAAGAATAAAATAAGTTAAACTAAGAACATATGAGAATCAATAATAGTAAATAGTAATCAGTTAACTCATTCGCGTCTGTTATTGATGTAGTAACCGTGAAGTCGGAATAGATCTTTCAGCTTTCAGTCTTATTTCATTACTGGACACGAGGTACAGATTTTCCGTCATTTTAGTAAGGACTTCCTTTCTATGCATGATTAGGATCCCCCGTCTTCAGCCAAATGTTTTCCCCAGTATATGTTTAAGCTTATCAGTAATCATGTTAATAACTAAATAAATTGCTTGAGCATTATGTACAAGCATGATCAGTTTATGTACTAGTTACGGAGGTACCGTAACCACGGCACTAGAGGCACCGGTGTCGTGACTCACATGTAGGAGAGTGATATCCTGCATCGTCCCTTCACGTTTTGGCCATTATTATTATCATGTCATGTGGGGAGTTGTGACAACCGCGGTTTTGAGGTTCGTCACTTATTTTTTATTTTGTGCTAGTTACATGTCTTTACGTGTTTTTGTGCTAATTGGTGTGTATAGATTGTTGTTTGGATATCGTTTCCGGTACGGGGTACCTTGTGAGTGAAACGATGTGTGATGATTTCATGTTCATGAGCTCACATGGTAGTGACTATGAAATGAGATGGTGTTATTTAGTGGTTTTACGTATACGTATATGTATTATAGAAAATCGTATTTTTACGATTTACGGTTTAGCATTTAGAGGTCTCGGATGAGGTAATTAGTCACGGGAGTATTTTTCGGGATGGTTTTAAGTCATTTAGGACTTAGTTATAAAGTTTATTTCAAAATTTAAGATTTTTTTTAGAACTGTATATTTTACGTCTTTTACGGTAAACGCGTAAATTTGACTAGTTTTACGGTTTTGAGGTTTTGGAGGTTTTAGGAGCTGAAATAAATTAAGTTAAATTAAGGTATTATTAATAACATAATAATAAGTAATAAAAAGAAAAAAAAAAAAATATATATATATATATATATATATATATATATATATATATATATATATATATATATATATATATATATATATATATATATATATATATATATATATATATATATATATATATATATATATATATATGGGTCGGTTAGGCCGATTAAAAAGAAAGAGAAAAAAAAGGAAAAAAAAGGAAAGTTGGGTTTGGGTTGGACTAGGATTCACCCACACCCTATATAATGTTTTATACTAAACAAAAATCACATAATTTTTCTCCTGTAGACAAAGGTAGTCGCGACATTCAACAAAAAATTAGGGTTCTTCATAAAATTTGGGGGTTTTCATAAATCAAAGGTAAATCTTCAAATCCCTTTTCTATATAATTGTTTTTGATGTTCTTATAATCATTGTATGATGGATTTAGGTTAGGTTTAATTATAAAATCTGTATTCTAATGATATATTAATTATTAGAATAATTAGAGCTTGTAATTAAATAAATTATGGGTAATTAATTAGGTTAGTTTAATTAAATTCGTTATTAAAAACTGGGCATAATTTTTGTGTCATTGTTTTGATCATATAGGGAGTTCTACAAAATCATATTTTGCGATCCAAGTATCCCTGGAAAGGTAATTGAAGTGGCTTTGAAATGCAAGAAACGAGAACTAAATTGGAGGTCGGAAAGTGGGTCAAAAACAGGTTACAACAGTAGGAGGTCAAAACAGTTTTGAAATCAGCCTATTTTCTTTTTATGATTTGGGTTATTTGGGGTACTTAGGGTTGTATTGGGAATTTCAAACGAACATGGGAGTTGGTTTATATGTTATAGGAAGTATATGTATTGGGGCTAAGATTGTGGGTTAGGGTAAGACCCCCTAATCATAACAAACTTTTTGTATATTCAAAATCAGTAAAATCCGGCTAGACAAAAGTATATATATATATATATATATATATATATATATATATATATATATATATATATATATATATATATATATATATATATACTAGTTGCAAAACCCGTCCGATGGACGGGTATGACTTCTGATTGGCGTTTAATTCTTTTTCTTTAATAAATATTTGTTTCGTATTTATCTTTTAATATAGTTTTGTTTTACCGCATTATCAGTCGGCATGTTCTGCATTTATGGTTTAATTTTTTCATGTAGTAAAGTACGTAATTTTTTTATGTTATATATATATATATATATATATATATATATATATATATATATATATATATATATATATATATATATATATATATATATATATATAGAGTTGGGGTAAAATAAAACAAATTTTAAAATAAAATAAATGAGGTGGAACCACATGCTGCCATGTGTCCCCCCCTTTTTTAAGAAAAAAAATGGTGTCTTTTTATAATTTATAAAACTTCAGGGGCGGTTTTGTAATTTTAATAGGTCAGTATATATATAATTTTTTTCTCTGTAAATATTCATCATCTCAATCTCTTTTTCACATAGCGATCGTCACCTCCATAACCACCCGCGATCGTCACCTCCATAACCACCCGCAATCGTCACATCCATAACCACCCGCGATCGTCACCTCCATAACCACCGGCGATCGTCAGATCCATAACCACCCGCGATCGTCACATCCATAACCACCCGCGATCGTCACCTCCATAACCACCGGCGATCACCATCCGCGATCGTCACCTCCATAACAACCGTAACACCATAACCGCCGTCACCTCCATAACTCTCCCGCCACATCACCACCTAGGGATCGCTGCATTATGTTTACGGAATCATCATCCTCGATGCGTAGTGGTGCGTCCTCGTCATCATCATCACATCTGGTGTTTTTTGTAAGTATATATCATCTTTTTTTATCTCATGATTTTTTAAGATTTAGTGCATTATGCTTGTGATGTATTCTAGGTGAACTAGGATTAATACTCTGTATATCAGCTTTATCTCATGATTTTGAAGTTTTTATGTTTAAGAAAGTTGCATACAAGGTGTTTGCTAAAATGTCTCAACTAGACTTTACAAATGTGTTTTGGTAAAATTATAACTGTAATGTAGTATGATTTTGTCTGATGTACTAGAAAGTGATCAGAGATGCAGTAGGATTGTGTGTGGTAGAGTGGAACATGTACTAAGATGCATTATAGTTATTTCTACTGCATTACAGTTCAAACTTTAATGCACTGTAATGCAGTAGGTCACTTGCATTGTTCTTTCTACTACATTACAGTTTAATTTTAATGCACTGTAATGCAGTAGGTTACTTGCATTGTTCTTTCTACTGCATTACGGTTTAAATTTTAATGCACTGTAATGCAGTAGGTTACTTGCATTGTTCTTTCTACTGCATTACAGTTTAATTTTAATACATTGTAATGCGGTAGGTTACTTCCATTGTTCATATGCATGATTTACTGCATTATAACTTTATTCTACTACATTAAAGTTTAAATTTTAATGCATCGTAATGCAGTATATTACATGGGTTGTTCATATGCATGATTTAATACATTACAGTCTTGTTTCTACTGCATCATAGTTTAAATTTTAATGCATTGTAGTGCAGTAGGTTAATTGCAATGTTCTTTCTACTGCATTACAATTTAATTTTAAGGCATTATAATGGAGTAGGTTACTTACATTCTTCATATGCATGATTTACTGCATTAAAAATTTATTTCTACTACATTAAGGTTTAAATTCGAAACACAGTAGGTTACTCGTGATGTAGTAAAATAACATAGTGATGTAGTAAAATAACGTATTGATGGAGTAGAATCACATATATACAGTAATGGAGTAGATCATAACTACAATGCGGTAGAAACATACATGTGACGCAGTAGGATATAAAGTAATGTAGTAGAACGTAACAGTAATGCAGTAAAAGCTATTTGTACTAATGTAGTAGAACGTAACAGTAATGCAGTAAAAGCTATTTGTTGTGTTTTTATAGTTTTTACTGAAACTTTATTTCTACTACATTATATTTATACTCCGGTGCATATGCTTGAGTAGGATAAAGTTGTATTTGAGCTTTTGTAGAAATTAAGTATTTGTATGTAATATAGAACTGATTTAGTAAAATATAACTGTGACGGAGTAGGATTAACACTATGATTGAGTAGAATTCATATTATGATGGAGTAAACTAATACTATGCATGTGATTTGGTAAAATTAGAACTGTAATGGAGTATGATTATTTTTAATGTGAATATGCTTGAGTAGGTTAAAGTTGTGATTGAGGTTTTGTCGAAATTAAGTAATTGTATGTAATATAGAAGTTATTTGGTAAAATTATAACTGTGATCGAGTAGGATTAACACTATGATTGAGTAGAATTCATATTATGATGGAGTAAACTAATACTATGCATGTGATTTGTTAAATTATAACTGTGATGGAGTAGGATTAACACTATGATTGAGTAGAATTCATATTATGATGGAGTAAACTAATACTATACATGTGATTTGGTAAAATTAGAACTGTAATGGAGTATGATTATTTTTAATGTGAATATGCTTGAGTAGGTTAAAGTTGTGATTGAGGTTTTGTCGAAATTAAGTAATTGTATGTAATATAGAAGTGATTTGGTAAAATTATAACTGTGATGGAGTAGGATTAACACTATGATTGAGTAGAATTCATATTATGATGGAGTAAAACTAATACTATGCATGTGATTTGGTAAATTATAAGTGTAATGGAGTAGAATTAAGACGTTGGAGCACAACTAAATTATAGTTTATGTTCTACTAATTTATAGTTTATGTTCTACCGAACTGGAGTTTACCTTCTACTGAATTACAATTTATGTTCTACTAAATTAATTTTTTTGTTCTACCAAATTATATTTTATCTTCTACTGAATTAAAGTTTATCTGCTACTGAATTCTAGTTTATCTTCTACTGAATTATATCTTATGTTCTACCGAGTTATAGTTTTATATAATCTCTTTTCATCTTGTTTCCTTTTAAACTATAATTCAGTAGAAAATAAATTATAGTGTTATTTCTGCTACATTATAGTGTTATTTCTACCACATTAGAATATTTTTACACTTCATTACACTGTTATTTTTACTGCATTACAACGTTATTACTACTAAATGTTCTAAATACTTTTCAAGGTTTAGACCCAGAGCTGAAGGACTATCGAAGAGAATGGCTTGTTCATATGTGGAGAGAAAGGATGTCACAATTCTAAGACTTTACCAAATTATTACCAACATCAAAGAAATCCAAGAAAAGAAAAAAGATTTGCCAAAGAGAGCTCGTTTAAAAGAATCTACAACACCGAAAATGATGTCTTTTCTACTATTTTCTTTTATTTTTTACTGTTATTCATTCGGGTAATAGAATTTTAAGTGAGATGTACTAGTTTTAAGATACATTTTAATACATTAACTTTTTAAAACTGAGATGTACTAACTTTATAACTTTAGCGCATTAACAAAATATATTGTGATGCTTAATGTATGATTGCAATGCAGTAGAATATTTGTGTAGTGCAACATAATATAACTATAATGCAGTAGAATGAAAGATATAAATGCAGTGGAATTAAAGACAAAAAATATAGTAGAATATAAAATATGAGTACGAACAAACACTGTCATCATCAAAATGTACAATATTGTGTAGACATTAAGTATTCCAAAGTGTTACATCTAATAAAATTTAAACATTGTTTTCAAATGATCCACGAGTATCCTCCAATAATCTTTGTTACGCGTTCAATGTATCTTTGTACCGCACCGTTTTTGAATTGGAGTGTATCATTTGGTATTAGAGGATGCAATCTAGTATTTGTGGCTTGTTAAATGCACCTTGCTTTGTCACCTGCATTTTTCCCTATGTAACAACAGTTCAAATATTTATTCATGAGAATACCAAAATATATTATGTGATAAATTAGAATCTAAACTATCATGCAGTATAAGATGGTAAATATTAATTTGTAATGCATTAAAAACAATAAATATAAAACCTACTGTGTTTCAGTTCTAATACATCACACACAATCCTACTACATTCAGTTCACATTTTAGTACATCACACACAATCCTACTGCATTTCAGTTCAAGTTCTAGTTCATTACTCAATGTAGTAGTTTTTGTCCTGTTTGTAGTAGTTTCAATGCATTAATTCATGCATATGAAGAATATACGTAACCTACTTCATTACAATGCATTAAAATTAAACTGTAATGTAGTAGAAATAAAGCTGCAATATAGTAAATCATGCATATGAACAACACGAGTAACCTACTGCATTAAATGCATTAGAACTTAAACCTTAATGTAGTAGAAATAAATTTTTAATGCATTAACTCATGCATATGAAGAATGTACGTAACCTACTTCATTACAATGCATTAAAATTAAACTGTAATGTAGTAGAAATTAAGCTTCAATGTAGTAAATCATGCATATGAACAACACGAGTAACCTACTGCATTAAATGCATTAGAATTTAAACCTTAATGTAGTAGAAATAAGTTTTTAATACAGTAAATCATGCATATGAAGAATGTACGTAAACCTACTTCATTACAATGCATTAAAATTAAATTGTAATGTAGTAGAAATAAAGCTGCAATGTAGTAAATCATGCATATGAACAACACGAGTAACCTACTCATTAAATGCATTAGAATTTAAACCTTAATGTAGTAGAAATAAAGTTTTAATACATTAAATCATGCATATGAAGAACGTACGTAACCTACTTCATTACAATGCATTAAAATTAAACTGTAATGTAGTAGAAATAAAGCTGCAATGTAGTAAATCAATTATATGAACAACACGAGTAACCTACTGCATTAAATGCATTAGAATTTGAACCTTAATGTAGTAGAAATAAAGTTTTAATGCATTAAATCATGCATATGAAGAATGTATGTAACCTACTTCATTACAATGCATTAAAATTAAACTGTAATGTAGTAGAAATAAAGCTGCAATGTAGTAAATCATGCATATGAACAACACGAGTAACCTACTGCATTAAATGCATTAGAATTTAAACCTTAATGTATTAGAAATAAAGTTTTAATGCATTAAATCATGCATATGAAGAATGTACGTAACCTACTTCATTACAATGCAACTAATTAAA
Organism: Glebionis coronaria; assembly: GCA_025667525.1. Taxonomy (NCBI): domain Eukaryota; kingdom Viridiplantae; phylum Streptophyta; class Magnoliopsida; order Asterales; family Asteraceae; genus Glebionis; species Glebionis coronaria. The sequence continues at coordinate 448,730,116 of CM046877.1, read as the reverse complement.
CTGTAATGTAGTAGAAAGAAAAATGCATGTATCGTAATATATTACAGTGCATTAAAATTAAACAGTAATGTAGTAGAAAGAACAATGCAAGTGACCTACTGCATTACAGTGCATTAAAATTTAACTATAATGCAGTAGAATAAAATTTGCTTATTATTATTAAAATTTTACCAAATCACATGCATAGTATTAGTTTTACTCCATCATAGTATTAATTCTACTCAATCATAGTGTAAATCCTACTTCATCACAGTTATAATTTTACCAAATAACTTGTATATTACATACAAATACTTAATTTCGACAAAACCTCAAAATACAACTTTATCCTACTCAAGCATATGCACCAGAGTATAAATATAATGTAGTAGAAATAAAGTTGTGATTCAGTAAAAACTCTAAAAACACTACAAATAGCTTTTACTACATTACTGTTACGTTCTACTACATTACTTTATATCCTACTGCGTCACATGTATGATTCTACCGAATTGCAGTTACGATCTACTCCATTACTGTATATCTTACTGCATCACATTGTGAATTAAGTTTATCACAGTTATAAAGTCTAGTTTAGACATTTTATCAAACACTTTGTATACAAGTTTCACATTTTCTATATTTGTTTACAGATCTAAGAACATGTATGTATTAAAAAAAAACAAGATATAATGTGCGAACCAGTAGGAGAAAGCGGCGGCGATAGTCCTATAAATGTGCAAACCATCTCGATTCGAGATGATTCAGTAGGTTTGATTTGATGGATTCGAGAGGATTTGGTGTACTGTGTGTTTTGATCGGTTTTTAGTCTGTGAAGTGTGTGTTTTTTGATCGGGCCTGTTTTAATTTTCATAATTTTCAACAATTACCCTTAAAGTTTGAGAATTTACAAAAAAGACACCATTTTTTTATCAAATTAGGTGATTTTGATCCAAGGGTTGAGATTTCACCTCATTTATTTTATTATAAGTTTTGTTTTAGAATAACCCCACTCTATATATATATATATATATATATATATATATATATATATATATATATATATATATATATATATATATATATATATATATATATATATATATATATATATATATATATATATATATATATATATATATATATATATATATATATATATATATATATATATATATATATATATATATATATATATATATATATATATATATATATATATATATATATATGTATATATATATATATATATATATATATATATATATATATATATATATATATATATATATATATATATATATATATATATATATATATATATATATATATATATAGTTAGGATCAAATAAGAAGATTAAGTAAAATGAGAAGAATGAGAAGAAACCACAACCACATATTTCAGATGCACCTACAAAGTCAGATGCATCTCCCCTTAAAATTCTCTTTCCTTTATGGAATTTGTGGTCAGGATTTCTTCTTATTCTTCTCATTTTAATTTTTCTTCTTACTGGATCCCTACTCTATATATATATATATTTAGTTATTAGATGTTATATGTTGAAATATGTATTTTTTATTATTTTTTAGGACTTTGTTTGCAACTGTAAAAGTTTATTTATTTATTTTTGTTAATACTTTTTTTCTAGGCTAAATCTAGGGAGTTCATAAAATCGAGAAACTGACGAACCAGGCAAAACCGCTAAATCCGAAAATGAATAAACCCGAAACCGATAAAAACCAAAACCGAAAAAACCCGTTTATCACGGTTCGTTTCGGTTTTCGTTTTTAGATATCCGCGGTTAATCAAACCAAACTGCGCTTTAACTATATTCAAATAATAATATATGTATTAATTATATTAGTACACTACTTTTATTGTACAACGAATTTTTGACTCTTAATATCATTATTTTTAAACATATATGTAAAATTTAGTTAATGTGATCTTTGGTTAATGTGGTCGTAATCAATAAATATTGAATAAATATTTTTTGTAATATGTTATTCATGAATAATTGAATGCATTTGTTTGTAATGAAATAATGTTTATATGATTTTTATCTATTCAATGTAATTTAATTATATGAAAACGATATTCATTATTCTAAACCATGTCATTATTTATAAATATAATCTCGGTTAAACTTATAAAATGATTGATCGTAACTTGTACTGCGGATAACTGCTCATTTCGAGTAACCGCATGTCGTAGCATAGTTTAGAATTGAACTTTGTGCATAAATGTTTTCTCTTACCGTCTTATGTGACATTTTCTTGCTAATTGTGTTTCTATGATTTGTTCTACATTAAAATAATGAAGATAAAAAACACAAGTGGGGACGTATAGTTTTATTCGCATACCACTACAATGTTTCTTCCCTTTGAAATTGGGTCCTTCCCTGGTCGCTAGAGTCACCTTGAAGTACATTGAGAAAACACGTTTTTGAGGTGTAGTTTGGTTGAGTTTGAGTCGATTCGGATCCGGTCAAAATCGGGTCAAAAATTTAAGATTTCATATCCGAACCCGATCCTATTTGAACTCGGGCTATTTGAGTTCGGGTCAACTAAGATCATGTCAATTCAGATTCGGATCAACCCTATTTTTTCTGAAAATATATAAAAATTATATTAAAAAAGATACTAAAGATTCTTATTTGAGTCAATCAGATGACCTGAACCCGAGTTAGTCGAAATTTTCATACTCGATACCCGAGCCTATTAGCCAAATTGACCCGAAGAAATTTGACCCGCCTAATCTGACCCGAATTGATTTGTTTGGGTTCAGAGCGGGTTTGATTTTTTATACTCCTAATCGCTGATATTAGAGAACGCTTTTATTGTATTTTAATACCCGACTCTCTTAGTTTAATATACATCAATAAATAAGTTCCAGATTAATTTTTTGTTGTCATACCAAAAAGTTGCATATTAGACATGTTAAATTTCCCCCTATATTTGCCACATAGATTGAGTCATGATGTTGAGCAGTCTATATTAGACATATTAAACGTGCTTAAGCATAGTGAAAGAAAAGGAAACCAACTGACATACATGTATAACAGGTAAAACCGTAAAAGTACTAACGAAACACAAATTGTTGAAGACAAGTAATAAGTTTACTACATTCTGAAGATATTATACTGGAATCTAAAAACAAACCCACATACATGAATATCAAACCTATATCTGATTGTTACCCATATGACTTATTCAGACATAAACCCAGATATATCTCACCGAACATCTACAATAACAAAAGCAAACAAAAGCAAGAACAAAACATTAGCGAAACACAATACACCTAAATTCTCAGCACAGCAGACCCGAGAATAGTTCCACACATCTCGTCATCGGGCACACATGCCTCCACACGGGCCTCACACTAACCAATGTCAAACCATTAACATCCAATATTTTCTTTATATCACAGTATCTTTTAGGTCCAGTCACCCCTAAATCACATATGTATCATCTTTAAAACCTATCATAGCAAACTTGATTAGTTTCTTGAAGTCGCAAGTTGTCTCCTGCATTTACATACTTTTAATTTAAAAGCTACAGTTGGAGCTGTAATGTGTGAAGTAGCTATGCATCCATGTAATTGTGTACGATCAGGGATGCTAATTATAATAGATATTAAGTAATTATAATGTCTATAAGCTGAGATGTATTTCAAAGACAAATTTATTCGAGAGATATCCATTCCTATCAATAAAGAAGCTCCAGTAGCTAGCGTAGTGACTCGTAAGGCTCTTCCGAAAAACTTATACAAACCAATTAGTTGTAAAGGAGCAAAACTTATTTTAATGAGCCGAATAACAGTAGTCCGAAAATAGTACAACTCTTCTGAAGGCTTCTGATGTTATCTTTGAATCATACAGGCCAGGCTTGTTCGCCAAGCTTTCTAGAAAAGAAAAACATTGAGGATCAGATGGAAGTGGTGGTGTCTTGCTGCTTCTATTCCCAGTGGTGGTGTGCAGCTGTTGCTGCTCCTATTGCAAAGGAAAATAAGTAAATAGTTATTCTACATTCTTGCACAATGTGAATATATTTAGAAAATGATTCGTATCGCTAGACTGACCGAAAGATACTTATTTTAGTCTACTTTCTCCAATGAAGACAAGTTTACTTGCATATGATTATTATCCAATTCGCTTAGTGAGTTTTGGTAAAAAGAAAACAACTAATTACCTGATATAGTTAGATAAAGAGCATCGATTACCTCACGAGCATCAGAATTCACTATCATCCTGCCTAGTGTGCTTCAGTAGGTTGTCTTGGCATACCATAGTTCAAATTGCGATGTGAAACACCGCGTAACCTGATAAATATCAAATAAAAACAGTAAATGAGAACAATTTATATTGTAGATGTTCATTCTTGGAATATGAATCGAAGAAGCAGCAGACTACAACACGGTGAGTCTGCCTCCACAGTCCGCCTCATGGGTTTCCTTCGCTTCATGGTTTTGCTTCACTCAAATACCTCTCAGTTTGCATCGTCTGTGACAGTCACTGTACCAATTCAGCTGTTCTAAATAATAGGTGAAGAAAATTGGATCTGTCTAGATTAAGTTAATAATGTAACTTTGAGAACTATGCACAATCATATGTGAAGATGGCCAGTAATTTCTTGCTCGGGCATGAGTTATACGGGTTGAGACAAAACACAACGTAGTTGGTACCTAGAAGTCACAGGTGCACCAAGAGCCGTTGTAATCCACCTTTGTACCGTGTTGTAGGTCAAAACAGTTAGCATAGAAACAAAATTAGAAAAGATAAAAGAAACTTAGGGCAACTAAAAACACCAGTCATAAAAGAAACTGGTCAAATTGTTTAGTGTCACCCACACACAGTAGCAAAACGGGTCAAAAGATTCATAATAGTCTTGTAGATTTACCTTAAATTCTGCAATACTCGCCACACACAGTAGCAAAACTTTGCTCGATATCCAAATCTTATTAGCTCTTCCAGGAATCAAGAAACTGAACACACGTTTAATCATTAGTCGATCTCAAGAACGTTAAGCATCTACCCATAGAGTGCATATTCTCCATTCAACCTCAAGTACAATGCATAATAGACAAAGAAATATAAGCATCATTCTTTAATATATATCAGTATATTGGGTTTACCCCAATGATAACTTCTAAGATGAGACATATAGTTTTTCAAATTACTATATAACAGGAGCTGTTATGATATAATATCAAAATCACCAGCAATAAAGAATTTCAGAATGTTTTTATGATAAATACCTTGTAAACTGACATAGTTATGCTATATTTATTCATCTATTATGGAGTCGATGCATTCATTGATCGGTCTTCATTTTGAGTTGATCCATTTTCCAGGAAAGTTCCCTATTCTTCACCAATAACAGTTACACACAAAACACCACACCGGTAACGTACATGCATCATCCAAAAGAAACTCTAAATAAACCTACTTGAAACAAAACACAGGACCACATGTATAAACTGACTTTACAATAAGACCAATGGATCGGTCTATTATTAGTCAACTGAATCATTTAAATTAGCAATTGAAAAAAACAACATGCCAAAAAAAGACAGATTGAAACCTTAAATTGATGCCCAAATGTGGAACACAATTCAGAACAGCAGTTCTGAAAATGATTACAATCGGTTGCATAGTGGACACGTAGACCATGCCATCCGGTACCAAGTTAGGGGCGGAATGTGTTACTGATATTATAATAATCATCACAAATGAGAATGCCTTTTCGCAGTACATGTGTTGCGGTTTCAGTTTCAGTTTCAGAAAACGTAGGCACCCGAGATGGTTGCAAACTAAACAGTTTACCCTGCCAAAACAGGGGATTCTACACCTATAGTCGAAGGTGTTCAAACCAATATTAGACCGATAACAACGATCGGCATATGTCCGCGGTGGCTGCAAACATAATAGGTCGCCCCGCCAAACTGCGGACTTTCACAACTTAGTATTTTCCATATAAATTTCTAACTCTGGCACCATATTAATACTTATATCTATTTATGGTAGCGGTGAATCTCACAACATCTTCGATTATCCTACCAGACCAATAGCAATCCCAGATGACAATACTTATTTTCGAAAGGTTGAACGAATAAAAAATTATATATCGTGAATTTAGTACTTAACTTAATCCAACATACATTATATACAAATAAAGCAATTAAAAGAAAATCTGCTACATTACCGATGTATCTAAGTTAATCATTAGTAGGGGCGTTTGGAGTACCTAAGTTAAAAGAAAATAGACGACAACTTTGTTGGATGCGTTTCAGCAGGTTACGTGCAATGTTTTGAAATCTGGTTTTCAAAGCGATCCGGTCACCCGGTTTTCTAAAAAAATATTATTCTTATATTAATAACTAACAAAAATTATATTTAAAACCATAAAAACTCCCGTATATTAATGATATAAATTGTTTACCACACAATATAATATGTAAAAATAAAATTTCGTCGCAAATACGTAAAATTTACATTTTTTTTAAAACCCGAAAAAATCGAAACCTGGCCGGGTATCAAGAACCAGGTTGACCCGGGTCACCCCAAACCCGGGGGGTCAAGCCGGGTTTCAAAAAAGTGAAACCCGGGTCTATATGACCCATCTTTTGACCGGAACCGGGTCAACCGGTTGACCCAGGTTTCAAAACATTGGTTACCTGATGTTCCATCTTTGTATGACTATGCTTCTATGCTTTAAAATACACATACATGACTGTCTATCTAAAAAGCATTGTTCGAAATAATTTTAGAGTATCTCTAAACGAATTCAAAACTTAATTAAACTCAACACATATTGACACGAGTAATAACAATACAAATGAAAGAAAATTAAAAGTAAGAAAAAGAACCTGGGCATGGTTAGTGATAACAACAGTAGCAACACTGGCTTCTAACAGATGCATGTGACTTCGCATACTTTAGAGTTCAGACCATCAGATACTACAATACACCCAATGTACATATTACAGGTCTAAGAATTTATCCAACTATTAAATTAAAGACTATTTAATAGATACATATGTTCTAGATAATATTGGTGACATAATAAGACTCTTTAAAACAGCTTATACCTGTATAGAGTTTGCTAAGGATTGCAAAAGTACAAAGATGTCATGTATCTTCTGACATCAGCTTGATACACACGTATTACATACGGAACTTTACTGACTTTACCATCATCTTGTGTGCCCAATATAGCTCTGGAGCAGCCACATTACCGTGTATAAGGTCCATCCTACGGCAAACAACAAACAACAAACAACAAAGCCGTTAAAAACTCCTAGTTAAATGAGAACTGGTTATCCAGTTTGATTTATATATGTCAAACATGCCTCCACAGTAAGTTTCGGCTTGATTTATATATGTCAAACATGTTCAGGTTTTTTTAAGTGATGCCTTTAATAAACATTTTTAACACAAAATGAGCATCATATGTTACCTGAAGATACATGCAAATTTTATTCAGGGTAGCCCATCTGCATAATAGACATTCCCCAACCTCCAATACCCGACACCTAAAATCACAAATGATGTCGTCGTATGCAGTTGACTCTCTGGTAAAACAGGCAACAAAGCCACCGGTTCCGTTGTTATTAGGCTCAGATAGGGGTACGTTAATGAAAAAAGAGGATACACTCGCCATGGCTGCAATCCTGATAGGATGCCCCTCCAAGATACGGTTAATCTCAACTTTAACCTTGCCCGTTCAAACTCATCACAGCCTTAAAAGTTGGCCATCTTTCCACGCACAAACGCACTAATGTGGTAGCTTATGTCGAACTATAAACAGCAGACAGGATGCACTCGTAGTGGCTACAACCGCATTTGGTTACCACGCCAAACCACGAATTATCTAAGTTTTTCAGAAGCTTTTTAGGGATAATAATAAAAGAATCGTTATTGTAGATGTTGTGGGAGACCGAGATTACCATAAACAGATATAAGCAGTAATAGTCAGAAAAAAAGTTTTTAACACGCATCTCCAATATGCAGCCTCTAAAGGCGTAACCGAATCTATGCAATATACGACTGGGCTCAGTTTTGTATAATCAGGTCATAGAATTATCCGAGCTGGACTAAGGGTGCAAAGTAGTTCGGTTGCATAGTGGGCACGCATACCATGCCATCCGGGCTTTGACCAACCAACTTAGGGGCGAGACATCTCACTGATATTATAATAATCATCATGGCCCCAGAAGCTATGGACCTTACCCGTATCCCCATTGAAACACAAATGGGAACGCCTTTGGCCGATACATCTTTTACAGTCTGTTTCAGTAAACGCAGGAACCCACGATGGTTGCAAACGAAACCGTTTACCCTGCCAAAACACGGATTTCCAGGCCCTTGGTTGAAACTATTCAAATAGTCCAGTGAAATTAGTCAACTGAATCATTTAAATCAGCAATTGAAAAAAACAAATGCAAAAACAACATGCCCAAAAAAGACAGATTGAAACCTTAAATTGATGCCCAGATATGAAACACAATTCAGAACAGTAGTTATGAAAATGATTACAATCGGTTGCATAGCGGACACGTAGATCATGCCATCCGGTACCAAGTTAGTGGCGGAATGTGTTACTGATATTACAATAATCATCACCAAGGGGAATGCCTTTTCGTAGTACATATGTTGCGGTTTCAGTTTCAGAAAACGTAGGCACCCGCGATAGTTGCAAACTAAAAAGTTTAGTGTCTACACCTTTAGTCGAAGGTGTTCAAACCAATGTTAGACCGATAAAACGATCGACCTATGTCCGCGGTGGCTGCAAACATAATAGGCTGCCCCGCCAAACCGCGGACTTTCACAAATTAGTATTTTACATATCAATTTCAAAATCCGGCACCATAGCAATCCCAGATGACAACTTCACATGTCCGAAACAACAACAATCTACAACTGTATGAAAGTCGATAAAAGTAAGCCTTACTCATAGGTTTTCCTGCCTATTCGTTTGTAGAGGTTGCTGAGGCGAGAAACTCTCGACCACCACCATATACATCAAAACCAAACCCTTAGTTGCCACTTGCCAACAATAGGCCACGATCAATCGATAACAAAAAAGATAAAAAAAATACTGATTGAAAAAAACTAATGCAAAAAAAGCTTTAAAAAGGGGCAAAGAAACCTAATTTGTAGACCTGTTAAGTTTACCCAATCAATTTTGATATTAGACCAATAATGAGAACTGGAAACAAAAATAATTAAAGCGATAATCATGCATAAACCTGACTTTGATCGTAACATGAAGCGTGGGCGTGAGTTTTAACTTTTAGGGATTCGATTTAGAGGTCGATTTTAGGGTTACGGTTAGGATTTGTAAGAATAATTTATTTTACCAAAACGTAAGCCCATAAGGACATGTTGTGCTGACTAAGATGATTTTATTTTACCGAGGTTTATTTTGAGCCCATGATTTTATTTTTAGCCCAGGCTGATGTGGATTAGGGTGATGATAAGTGACGTGGCAAATCCCTCCTGTTATATATATATATATATATATATATATATATATATATATATATATATATATATATATATATATATATATATATATATATATATATATATATATATATATATATATATATCAGGGTCTTAACAGTAGCTTTAATGTTGGGGCAAAAAGGAGGAGTTAGCTAACATATGTAAGCGCATAGGGTTTCCTTTACAGAGGTCATGGGTATGGTTAGGTGGGCGTTTGGCTTATAGTTTGGAGACCTAAAAGTTGGGACTGTTTTGTGTAAAATATGAATGGGATAGGTATCAAACTTAACCAAGTTAAGGACTTGTTAGGGAAGGGTAACGGGGTGTTTAAAGCATATTAATGAGGATCATATATGGGAGAAGGCTAGATGTCCATCATAGGTTGATGAGCCATTTTAGTGATTGGTTCATGTGTTGATTTTGTGTTTTGGTTTGTTAGCTTTTTGCTAGTGCGCGGACTTTTGGAGAAGATCAATCAGGTGAGTTTCATAGTCCCATGTCTACTAATGATTTTGACTTCCAGATGGGATGGAAGAGACTAGGGCTGAGCACGACAGACCCAAAACCGACCCGGACCGGAAAACCGGACCGGACCGGACCGAACCGAACCGGACCGAGCAATTTCGGTCCGGTCCTCGGTCCATGGTTTTGGACGAATTCGGTCTTCGGTCCGGTCGGTCCGGTCCGGTCCGGTTCGGTCTTACCAAAATTACGTCAAATATGTCTAATAGGACCGGACCGGACCAACCCGGACCGGACCGGACTATTTCGGTCCGGTCTCGGTCCGGGGTTTCGGACCATTTCGGTCCTCGGTCTGGTCCGGTCTTGGCCGGTCCGGTCCGGTCCCGGACCGATGCTCAGCCCTAGAAGAGACACTGTCTTGTTTTTATAAATTATGCTGTGAATGTTTTGTGTTTGGTGATAGACTTGTGCATACTTATGTGATTAACAGCTAGCTGATTCATGATTGTTTTATGTTTTGACTTGATACCAAGGGGATGTTGACAAGGCGGGGCCTTGGGAAGGTACATAGATGTGTGAGCATCTATGGGACCAATGGATAATGACAAGGCGGGGCTTTGATATTGGTACATAGGTGTATGGACGCCTATGGTACCATGGTGTTTGGTAAGGCTGGGAGCCTTGGATTTGGTTTGGTTTGTTAAATCTTGAATATTAGTTGTTAATGCATGTTTGTATCACATTGTCCATATGTTCATTTGTTAGTGGTTGTTGTTCACAGCTTATGGTTTGATTTTGGCGTTGGATTCTAAACCTATGACTCTCAACAACTTTATGTTGACGTCTTTTAGTGTCTCTTTCAGGTGATATTATGGTTAAGCGTGAGAACATGAGTGGCTAGGATTTGGAGTTGCGTAGGAATGCATTTAGAAGGAGATCCCCGTTCCTTCTTAGTTTCTTTTGTTTGTTTAATAAGTGTTACTGTTGACACCTATATGTTTGCTTTGTTTATGTTAATTGGTTGTCTCGGGTAAGTGGTAGGACTGTTAGCTACTTACCTAGACTCCTGCATTATTGAGATATTGTCATGACATTTGTGTCACCATTTTATGACATTTCTTATTTCATTTAGTTATCTCTGTAGACACGTCATGTTGTTATGATATCCATACGTCGCGCTCCATTTTCCGCCATGGTGGGGTGTGACAAAATGGTATCAGAGCCAATGGTTATAGAGAATTAGGTTGCCTAGTCGCGTAGCCTAGTCTATAGCATAAGGGTCCCTGCATATAGGCGTCATAGGAGTATGTGTGCATTTTATAATAATTGATGTGTTTGGATGTTATTTTGTGATGTTTGTTAAGTTATGAACTACTATGGTTCATACTTAGCCACATGTTATTTTCTTTTCGGGTTGTGACTAGTGCGGGTTGAACCATAATCGTCCACGCTAGTCATTGTTGTATTTTGCTTAAATTGTACATTATAGTACATAATTTGGTACAAGGTAGTTTCTATCTTTTGTTGAGTTATTTCATGTACCTGAGGTATGTTATTTTTCTTTTGATGTTTAAGTCATGTTCCCTAAGAATCGTGTGGTGGTTCGAGTTACTAGGAGTACATGGGTAGGAAGGATTTTAAGGTGTTTCCATTCTGATGGGCGACATGACATATAGTTGATTATGTTTTCGTTTTGGATTTTGTCTATGTTGTTTTAGCTAGACTATGGATTTCTGTATTCCAAGAGTTTGACTATGTTATTTTATTAGTTGGAGTTTTTGATCTTATTGTTTATGTGGTTATGTGCTTAGGTGAGTTGATGGATTTATGTGTTATGTGTTGTATTGATTCTTATAAGTGTCATCATAGGAGGGAGTGCATTGGGGAAAGGGTAATTGTATAAGTATGGTGGCCAACATAGTTATACAAGTACCACAACTTCAATGGGTTCCTAAGTATGATTGCATGAAAGAGGGTTAGTACATGCTTGTATATGATGAGATGTGGATTATTGGTATATGTATAGTATATGGGTTTATGTAACGGTTGCCTACGATATGGATATTTATGAGTGTGTTATTTTTTTGGGTTATAGTCATGTTGTGTGATTATGAGGTCACACGATATGGACTAGTTTTAGTGATGGGTTTTATGCCTTGTGGTAAGATGGTGGTTACTCGTAGAGAAAAAAACGAGTGTATGACGCGATTGGTTGATCTGACATGTATGGTAACGAGTATGTTTTGGGTGATTTAATAGGTATATATATGCGGATGTATATATACTACTATGTGTTAAGTTATGGTATATGGTCGTTCACTAGTTATTATAACTTGAACGTACCTTGTGTTTGTTAGTGTTTTATGGTGCTGGAGTTTGATGGAGTTCCAACGACGTTTCGAGTCTTTTGGATGTGTGTCTACATTCGGGTATGTATTTTTATTAATGCTAACTACGAAATTTTCTTGCAAATAAGTCTGGCTAATTATAGGAAACGATGGGAAGCATCACATCGTGATGTATGGTATGAGTTGAGCAAGAAGAAGGAAGTGTGTATAGAAGCGAAGCATGAATGAAATAGGTCGAGATAGGAACCGAAGGTAAAACTTTGGTAGAGCCTAATGAGTAGAATAAAGCACAAAGCAGACTAATACTGTCGTAGTGTGGAAAAGTAAATGGCACTGATGTAGGTAAATCGTACACGTTTTAGGAAAAACGTATATGAGTGGCAAGTATTAAGTCTTACGCTTTAGGAAAAACGTAAAACCGAATAAATGCGGGTTCGTTCTCGAAGGAGGTGTGTGGATTAAGTGTGCCAATTATATAAAATCAAGTTCGGATTAGTGACGTTTTTGGTTTAGAAGAGAAAAAGTAAAGACGAGCTAAGACTACGATATACTACGACGTATTAACGTAAAACGATGACGTAATTACGTAAAACGTGACGAAATTAAAAATTAAACCTAAAAATTAATTAAAATATTAAACTAAGTCTAAAATAATATAAATAAGAATAAAAATCCAACAAATAATTTATAAAAACTTTTATTAATTAAATATTCAATTTTAAATGCTAATTAAAGCCCTAAAATTAAATATAATTAAGAAAAAGCCCAAAATATTATTTTATTGAACTAATAAATCACTTATATTATTTAAAGACTAAAAAGTATTTTTCCTAAATTTTAAAAACTATTTTTCTATTTTTAAATCACTAAAAACTATTTTTAAACTAAAATAATCATAAAAAATAATAAAATAATGCTAAAAATGACTTGACAATTTTAAAAATCCTAATTTATACTAAGGAACAGTAGAAAAATGAAAAAGTTTGAAAAATGTAAAAATTTTCACTAAAAGACAAAAATAGTTTATAATTAAACCCTAATTAAGCTAAATTAATTCTAAAAATTAATTAAAAAGTGAACAGTAAAATGTTTTTAAACTAAAAAATATTAAAATGTTTTTCTAAGTCTAAGAAAATTTTTAAAACTGAAACATATTAATTTTCTACCCTAAAAGACAAAAACAGAATATTTAAAAAGTAATTTAAAATGCTATTTAATCTAAAAAATATTAAATGAACAGTAACAGAAAACTTAATTAAACAGAAAAATCAAAAATTAAATAAGAAAAATAACAAAATTGGTTTCAAAGTCTAAATCCTATTTTGACCCACTAAAGACAAAAAAATGAAAAGCTGAAAGTGACACTTGGTCACTTTTTTGTCCAGTAGCTTAGCAGTGGGAACTCACAACACTAGCAGGGGAAACTTATTCCCACTGCTTTCACAGAAAAAACGGGTCTGAGCATGTTTTGAGCTTAGGAAAGCTCTTGCTTTGATTTCTTGGGCAAAGATTGGCACCCCTACACTCAGTGGAGTGTAGGGAGTCTATAAAAATTATAAAACACCTAAGCACTTCACAAAAATCACACGAAAAGGCACCAAATGCAGTTATTGTATGCTTATAAGGGGCCGTGGGACATTTTGCTGATCTATTTGGCAAAAAGGTGAGTTTGGGCTCACCAAAACTTACTCAATCCAACACCCAATCACAATTAACCTAGTCCTAACCCTAGATATTACCCTACACTAGCAGACTTCACAAGTTGGGTGCCAAATATTTGCTAAATCAAGCAGAAAGAGCAGTCATAGATTTTTAAGTTATAAAGACCAAATTTTGAGCATGTAACTTGCTTTAAAATCCTATCAAATCTAAACCTATGACTGAAAATAACCTAGTGCTCTCATAAGGAGTGTGTATAGGCTGAGATTAACACCAAAATCTGTCACAAATCTCAGTTAAAACCCAAATCCAAACACCCCCTTATTTTCAGAATATGATTTTTTGCAAACCAAATGCTAACAAAACTTATCTAAACTGATTGAAAAGAGCTTAAACGTGCATAACAAACATATTTGAGCATAAACAAACAACTATACTAACAATTGAACAAGTCTCTCACAAAATCACATAATTTCACATAAAACTCAACATTTAAAGACCAATGGGGTTCAAGTTGATTACCTGCTGATGCCTTCCAAAGGGGTAATTAATGGTGCTTATTGTGAGCTTATGAGGAGCTTTTGATGTAGAGAAATGGGTGGGGACTACAGCAGTCCCAAACACCCCTATATATCTTCAAATTCTTGAAGCTTTGATCCTGCCAAGAAGAAAAATAAAAGAAAGAGTGGCATGTTTACAAGGCTTATAAGCTATAAGTTTGACTTATTGACAAGTCAGCTTATAGCTTATAGCTTAATAAAAAAAACTTTTGAAACTAAACTTTTGAAACTGAATTTTTCTAAAAGAAATATTTTGAAAACTTGAGACTGAATCAACCAAAGCTTATACAAGCTCTCTTAGCTCATTTGGTTGTCAACCCAAATAAGTTAAGAAGCTTCTATAATGCTAATAAGAAAAACAGATTTTTAAGGCTTAAGTGTCCTTTTGCCCAAAAACCTTTTTTCTTGAAAGAATTCTACACTAATTTGAGAATAGTAACACGTCTATACTAAGCAGGCAAATAAAATGGAACTCAGTGATTTTGCACAATTTTTAAAATTTCATTGTCATTAATCAATTAAAAGTTTTACAAAAAAACTGGAACAAGATTAATCTGCTAAATGCTACTGCCTTTTATAGGCTTACATGATTTCTAGAATGACCTAAACCCTAGCATGTGTGCTTCCATTTTTGCCCTTGAGGAATCTTGAGTATATGCCCAATTGATGCCAGATTTGAAAATTCGTCCAAATGGTATCATGTGACTCTGAGGTGTTGTCCAGCTGGTAGGAGTGATCTTGAGCGTTCAAAAGTGCGTAGTCTCCAAGCAATATATCACAGCCATTGATTTACTGTATTTCTTTTAGACTTTTGTAGCAGGGGAGGCCACGTGGGGGTCCTACAAGTCACGGGAATGAGTTTTGGGAAGTGGGTTTGGTTCAAATGGTAGACAATTAGTGATCTGGAGAGAATGGCCTCTTAATTGTCATTAACAAAGAAGAGGGGAATTAGGGTTCTAAGGTGGGGATTAGGGGGGATTATGGTGATGATGGTGAACAGTGATAGTTTCCCCCCGTTTTTATTAATATTAAACCGTGTTTAAAAATTAAGTAAGGTTTGACTAGTTTGACTTGGGCTGGGTATTGGGTGTTTGGTGGGCTGGTGGGTTTGGTTGGGCTAATGATGGGTAATCTCATATCAAGTCCTCAACTAACGGCTGTTAGCATACTCAGTCCAAATCTTTTGCACTTCTAGTCCTTTAGCCATTACACCATTAGTCCTTTAATTAACCAAGTAGATTAAGGGACTAACATAACAGCTTTAATCAATTCTCAAGGGCTTTATTTGCAAGATCTTCAAACTTCAAGTACACATCTTGTATAAATTGATTCTTGGAGGACCAAAGTTGACATATCCTAAAAGATGAGGGACCAAACTTGACATTCTTTAAAACTTCAAGGGCATTTTTGTAAATTCATACTTCGGGCCCGGTTCTTTGTACGACTTCGTTTCCCGTGTTCGTTGTTGCTTCATTCTTGTGATCTTTTGTTGATTTCACGATATCCGTACCTAAAATACACAATGAACAAACACAGGCATATATTTGGGTATTTTGATGATATTTTAAGCGTTTTAAGCCCGATTTGGACGATGAGACTATGTATAATTACAATCTCATCACTCCCCCATACTAAACCATTGCCGTGTACCTACGAAATGCTATAATTAAGTATCATAGCACTTCCAAAATTCATTTTATGATGACATTTATTGAAAACGTAAACTTTAATAAACTACTACACGTGTTTTAGACATAATGTAATGTTTTCATCACGAGAACGTGAATTTTAGGGTCAAAGAATAAGAACACGTGAATGCCTCAAAGAGATAAGTTCGTCATCCTCAATTTTCACTCAATTCCATGCTAAGCGTGTAACAAGATCATTGTTATTATAAGTTAGCAACACGATCATATCTCATGAGTGTTAATTACGAACCTAGACTCCCTTATTCCTACTTGGTATCTCTTATATTTTATTTTGTCGTAATGATCACGAGGATACATCATTGACTTATGCGTGAATAGAGATTAAGTCTAAAAATAGAGTCTTAACGGTGTAACCAAAATCATTAAATTAATAATTCATCCCAATAGACAACGATGTCAAAAAATTAAGTCAACAAGAAGGATCGATAAACACGATTTTATAACGGTTTTGAACATGAGACTTATTACCATGACTTTTATTATCCGCCATCATCGGTGGTTTTATTATCATGGTTTACTTCCATCTTTTATTCAACTCCGCCATGGAGCTTTTATTATGACTTCGGTCCTGCTTTGCCTTTTATTATCCGCCTCATCGGTGGTTTTATTAGCCAAAGACGTATATCCTCACGCTAAAGCGAATTTTGGATCTTTAAAGCTTCAAAGATTAAGGCTTGATTCACTTTCAATTTGGGCATAGATTTTTCGGCCTTGTGAGCTTCAAATTTTTGCTTAATTTAGGTGAGCACTTGAAATCTTATTATTAGGTGAAGCTTTCGATTATTCGGGTGCCAATACTTCAAAACCGTGACACTGGCGATACCTTAATATTTTCCCAATTTAATTACATGAAAGCTACTAAAACAAATTAGAAACCAACAATAGTGACTAAACCGATAAATCAATATTTATTAACAATTTATTATGCAAAAGCGTGGGGAGAATAAGCTAATAATTACTACACATGAGATCGTGACGATTACGAGACTTATAAATAACTCTATCATTTCTCGTCCTCATTTAAGAGACTTAGCCTAAAAAGTTAAGGAATCGAAGCTAAGTGCTCAACACGCACGGTCGAGTCAAAAATTACTCTTATTTTCACCATCGGAAAACCTACATTCGTGTCTTAAACACTTTTGAAAAACTGGAAAAATTTTAAAATTTGGCCATTTTTAGCCTTATTTGCAACAAAACGATAACAAAAAGATGAATATTGGATTGCGTGTTGACGTAAGCAAGGTGAAGTATCTACTCACCCCCATACTAAAACTAAACATTGTCCTCAATGTTTCGAGTCTAGGGGTGAAAACACCTCCATACTATAGACGAAGTCGAATGCTTAATCTCGAGCATGGAAAGGGTAAAACGAATAACCTAAAAGCCGTTTATGAATTATGCTAATAAGATAAACGTTAGAACATAAAAGGATATCATCGGATATCGGAATCTCCAAAGACAACGATCGAAGCTCGAGTGATCTGTAAAACGAACACGAGAGGCTTCAATGATGACGATGAACCTAATAAATCACAATCACAAACAACCACGGAACAAAGTTTGGAAGAGCACAAGTCCCCTCGTTACGTTAAACTAAGAAAGCGATAATATGTACAAGGATAAGCATGAGAATTCCCCACGAGGCACCTTGTTTTTGATAACCGAGTCAAAAGCTCGACTCGAATCCCCATAAATGTGATCATTTAGGGATAATCATGGTTTGGTCATTTTTGGTGGGGCTTATATGATAAACAATGCCCAAAAGCACGTGGAGTACTTTAAAAACCCGATATACGGATACCAGGGTCAAAGATAGTGTCCTCGTTTTCGGATGAAAGACGAAACAACGCCACTCCAACATGAACCCCAAAGGGGTAGAAGAAAAGAGATGAGAAGTAGAAAGGTGGGGCAATGGGTAAGTCAATAAAATGAGCTACTCGAGGTAGACTCACACCAAGCAAATAGATATGATTTCCATTTATTGCATCGGTGGAAGACCGAGATTTCCCTTTACAAGCAATTCCGGGATCGTAAATCTCGTCCTCGGTAGAGAAATGTGAGGGAACATAAGGGGCTTCGCCCACACTAGATCCACACCAACCGTCGTCAAAAGGAGTAGACGAGGTGGTAGCACTCATAAAACGCGGTGATGACGGAGTTAAACTTGTAGAAAAACCTTTTAAAACATTTTTAAAATCTTTTCCTTTTTCATCGTTTAAAAACTCTTTATGAAAACCCGATTCGATAATGTCGAAAATATTTGGCGTGTCAAATTCAAAATTAGTCGTGCTAAAAATCCTCACATTTAAGTCGCGGTTAGGGGGTGGTGGATTATATAAGTTCTCAAAACGTCGATCAATAAAGAACACCGCCCCCTCGGGGTCTACATACTCGTCATCTTCATGAACGTCGATCTTATCGATTTCTTCATCAAAGATAGGCTTGTCAAACCAAGGTTTGTCATTCCCCTCCTTGAGTATCTTAGAAACTCCCTCGAAAAGATCACGATCAAGCACGAAACCATCATCGATTTGTGGGGATTGTTGATAAGTTAAATCCTCACGAATGTGGTAAAGTAATTCTCATTTGAGGAGTGTTGATTAGGTAACTCCTCGAGAATTGGATTTTTGGTGGTCACATGAGTTGGTTCGTCATCAAAAATAAGACGTTCCAACTCATTTAGTTCATCCTCGATTATGGAAAGATCGACCTCACTCGTAGGTGGAAGTGAAGGCATAAGAGCTAGCTCTCGTTCAATGATTTCCTCAATCTCGGAATCAAACTCATAATCATCGTACTTCACATGTTTCTTTTTAGGAGAATCAAAAATTGTATGTGGATTTCGAAGTACGTGATCAATCTCGGCAAAATCGCCATCGTCATCGTCAAAGAAAGAGTCGATGTGAGCACTCACAACCATGGTCTTACAAGTCGAATGACTATGCTTAGGTGACTTTTCTAAGACGAGAGGATCGATGTCGATAAACTCTTTAGCCTCAACGGGTGTTGGGCTAGGAATAGGAGGAACTTCGATGGAGTTAGAAGTTGAAGCCTCAAAGACGTGGTCCTTCGAAGGTGGTGAAGACGAGCCCATTCTGGTCATTGTCGTGATGGCACTAACGTCGCCCTTCGGAATTGGTGTTTCACTTGTTTCGCTAAATACATCCCAAAGTGAATTTTCATCCATAAATTTACACATACCCTTTTGAATTAGGTACACGTACTCTTTATCATTAAAATCATCATCTTTAAAACCGTTTTTCTTAATTCTTTCAAAACATGCATTAAGCCTCATTCTTTCCGCTAAAGTGAACATTTTGAAATCATTAGGATTTGAATCATTAGGTTTTGAAACCTCGGTTTTTTCATTATCATTAAACACTTGGGATTTTCTAGCGAAAAAGTCCATTTTGTCATCCCCATATCTCATAGTAAGTCTCCCCTCGTGAACGTCGATTACGGTACGAGCCGTCGATAAGAATGGTCGGCCTAAAATAATGGGACATTTAGGGTCACACTCGTAATCGGATATAACGAAATCCGCGGGAAAAACAAACTTTCCAACTTTGACATAGACATCCTCGGCTATTCCAATTGGTATAAGTGGAGTACAATTTGCAAGCTCGATTGTCATGTTCGTGGGGGTAAGTGAAGGCAATCTCATCAATTTCCAAAGAGAATGAGGCATGAGATTGATGCTAGCACCTAAATCGGCAAGGGCTAAACATCCCTTAATCTCGGAAAAATCACAAGTAGTAGAAATTGGCCCGGATCCTTTTCCTTTCTCGGCATACGCCTTTTAGGTTTTTTAAGAAGGATTGAAGCACAAGTTTCTTCAAGGGTTATGTTAATGCAAGTAATGCCTAAAAACATTATTAGTGTTAACTAATCTTTCTTAGTTTTGATCACAACAAACTATACAACACATTTAGTGTAAAACACAAAACGAATTATTTAACTAACACTATCATCAAGATAATAATCATATCACTAACCTTTCTTAATCATACTTAGTGATCATCAAAATGATTATCCTTAAAACTCACTTTTGTTAATATGACAATAGACTTTTTAATAAACTTTCTTTTTTAGAAAATGTTTATTAAAATGGAAAATGAAAATTTGAAAATGGCATATTCCATATGCTATTAGAATATCCTTTGAAGGCTTTAAATACCTCAGATATTCCTACCCTACTAAAAGACAAAAAACAGAGCGTACTCTAGTGGCGGTACCTTAAGTAGCTAGGCGGTTCCTTAGCGATATGGAACCGCCGGGCTAGATAAGGTACCGCGCCTAGATAGTCGTTATATATCCGTTATACTTTGTCTCCTTTAAATAGTGGGTCAAATCTCATTTTCCAATAAGCCTCTTGGACGTTTTTCTCAGCCCCCTTTCTATTTTCTATAGCATAATAATTAGTAAATGATCACTTAAAGTGTTAAGGATGTTTACATATGATTATCCTCTTGATCCCCTCCTTTATCTTGTCCAATGAGAAGATCACTCACTCACTAGTGTTGTGATAAAGATGAATCTATGAGCTAGTCATATTCATCATGATACCCTTTTTGTTTTAGGTCAATCCATTGTATTTATGAATACTTGGACTAGTTGTGTTCATCCAAGTTATTTATGAATACTTGGATTTGTTGTGTACATCCATTGCATATGTGTTTGCTTGGATTTGTGTTGTGTAAATCCAAGCTACATGTGTGTACTTGGATAAGTCTAGTTGAGTTGTAATAGATTTGATTAGTAGTTCTCACTAAACTATAAAGTGATGTGGTTGTGTCTTGTGAGTTCTCACTAAACTTGAAAGTGATTAGTAGTTGTGTTGTGTGAAGTTCTCACTTAGCTTCAAAGTGAAGAGTCGTGAAGATTGGTTCTAGCTTTGGATTAGAACTCGACATCTAGTCTTGTGTCGTAAAATAGTGAAGTAGGCAACGTCGTGAAGATTGGTTCTACCTTAAGATTAGAACTCGACATCTAGCCTTGTGTCGTTAAATTGTGAAGTAGGCAACGTTGTGTAGATTGGTCCTAGCTAAAGATTAGGTCTCGACATTTAGCTTAGTGTCGGAAAATAATGTAAGCGACGATGTAAGGTTTTCTCCGCCAAGAAGGGAGATTGTGGATATAGTGGAAATCTCGAGTAGGTGTAATCGAGGAGTGGAGTAGAAATGAGGATAGAGCCTCGTTGTCGAACCACTATAAATCTTGGTGTCTTCCCACTAGGTTGTCTCCTTCCTTACTCTTTACTTATTTCATTATCATTACACTTACCTATTATCTTTGCTAGTGCATTTGAATTGAACCTAATCATTATGCAACTTAGCTTCAAACAAAAGATAGTTTTGATACAAACCAAATTAAAAGTAATTTTAATTTGGTTGCCAATCGAAGAGAAACTATTCAACCCCCCCTTCTAGTTTCTACAATTGGTATCAGAGTGATGGTCACTCAAGATCTTTGAAGTATATTGTACTTTGAAACTTGGATCGATCAATTGTCTCCTCAAATTAGAAGGTCAAGTTGTACTAAAGTTTCTCTTTGGTCAAAAACTATTTTGTTTTTGAAAAATAGGTCTTTTAATTGATAATATTGCATCCCACTTAAGATTAGTAGTCTTTATGCATTTTCGATCTACTCTTGAAACGTATCTACTAGTTTTCATCTTGCTTTGTGTAGGTACTCATGAAGATCAATCACTTAATTGGTTGTGGATTGAGTTACTTGCACTTGTAGAAGACTCATCTTCATTGATCTTTAACATCTTTGAATGATGATACCAAGATGATTGGGAATGATACTAGTCCTTGAAGACTTAGTACTCATCATAGTCATTGTTGGGCATAGCATTGATTCCTTGATGGATTGCTCTTTGTGGCGAAGGTACGCTTTCGTTCTTCTACACGCCCTTTGATCATTCTTTTGATCATTACATGACTATGTGCTTGCTCTTGGCATCCTTGCCTTGACATTTGTTTGTGGTTTGTGATTCTTTCCTTTTATCCTCTCAAACCTTCATTGCTTGGATACTTGACTCACTATGGTGATGTAGAGTGGGTTAGTAGTAGCTTAAAGTATCAAGCATGATCATTGTTTGCACCCATAAGGTTAGTAGGCCCTTCGTGGGAGAGAAAGTGAATCAATGCCTTGCTTATATCTTGGTTTAGACTAAGACTATTATTGAAAGTGATCTTGTCTATGCTTCAATATTTGCTTTGTGTTTTTTCATTACCAAAGCCGTTTAACACTTCGCCGGAAAGGCACGTCTTAAACCACTATATATGACACAAGCTCTTCGTTTCCATTATTTGAAGATTGTCATTATTCCCTTGAGAATTAATCCTAGTCTTGATTCATTTCCCTTGACTTCTCTCCACTTTGCCGTTTTGCTACAAGTAGTCGTTTGTCCGTTTCAGTTCTTTTCGATCTCGATTTAACTCGTAATCCTTCGTTAAGGCATATTGTTTAGTGTTATGATGATCCAATGATATACTAAAAGGCTCATGATATATTTTTAAGTGTTTTAGAGAAACTTGGTTTTTAAAATTTGGCGTTTTTCATTGATAAAAACCAACCTCTGTAGGTGGTTCTTTATCTCTGGCGGTTCAAACCGCGGTACCTTATCGATAAGGAACCGCGGGCAGCAACTTGAGTCAGACCGCCAGTTTGATTATTTTATTCCTTTTCAAACCACTATCTCTCTCTCCCAAAAACACACAGCCGACGGGTTTCATCTTTTCCACCATTGTTGAAGCTACAAAAACCTTCAATCACTCAAATTAATTGATTCCAAGTTGTGGGTTTCACTCATCCTTCATCTAACATCAATTAATTGTAAGTATTTTCTTTCAGTTTCATCTATTTTGTTCTAGGGTTCATCCTTTCATAATTGGGGATTTTTAAAATTGAAATTGAATTAAAACCTTAATAGGAATGTGGGTTGACATGGTTATTTTACTATGATTCCTTAGGTTCATATTCATTAAGATTTCACTAAAACCCACTTATAGAACAAATCCGAATTTTGATTAATTATTTTGATTAAAAGATGGATTTGAGATGAACCCATAAACAAGTAGGTAATGACATTGTTAATGCTTACCTAAAAACCTTGTTTTGAAAAACCAATGTTCTAATCCATTGTTGATCTAACATAGATCATGTGTTCTTGGTTATTGAAGGAATAGACACATTGTGAACATGAGAATGATATGTATTCCATCCTATGTTTGTCAAGAAATTGATATAACACATTCTCATATCTTTTGTTTGTTGATTTTAATTTTTCATATGAGTGATTGGAAAGATATTTTCGTGTTTAGGTACTTGTCATGTCTTCAAGATATCAAAAAGATCATGAACGAACACGAGCATACATGCCCTCTTCTCCTTACCCTCTTTTGATTCACTCTCATAAAAACTCGTCTAAGTCTCTTGAACATCGTTGTTTTCATGAAGGACGCATCATTCTTTCCAATTATGTAAATGAGTTTATTCGCTTCATGTTTGAGTCTATTGGGTTTGATTGTCTTCTTGATATTGATGAGCCAATTTTTCCTTCGTTTCTTATGGAGTTCTTTAGCTCATTCACCTTGATAGGCATCAATAATGGTATATCTATACGATTTTCCATAATGGGGAAAATCATTATTTACACTCTTGAAGAATTCGATAATATTCTTGGAGTGCCATCTAATGGTCAATGTCGATTCACCGATGCTTGGAGTATTAACTCTTTAGAATCGGCCCCTATTGATGCTCATTATGTGACTGTGCTTCCATCGTCTTCGGACATCATTCATGTCATTTCTAATCCTCGTGAACATCCTATTCTTGGTAAATTTCAAGGAGTTGTTCGAACTCTCTCGCCTTGGGAATTACTTACTAGCGATCTTAATGATTTCATGATCCCTTGGGCCGAAATCATTAGGGAAAATGCAATGTGTCTAGATGAGAATCGGGACTTAGTACCCGCTTGCCTTGCACATATGTTGTATTGTGTTGCCACTACAACTCCTTACAACCTCGCATTTTTCATAGCTAGAAGAATTAGATTTGTTCTTCTTGAGTCTAAGTCAAGTCTTCCCTACGGAATGCTTCTCTCTCGTCTTCTTAGAAGAGTCCTTATTGAATTTCAATCTCTTCTCTCTTCACCTTATCACTCCGTTGATCGAGTCATGTTTCCTATTCAAGAGAACATTTCACCCGAGAGAAATGCTAACTCAAGTCAAGTCGAAAATACTTCTCAAAAAAAGTCTTTTAGCAATCCTCCTTCCCATTTCAATAACTTCATGTCCTCTTCAATCTCCGTTTTGTCCTCCCATGAAGTTGATTCCGACTATCAATTTTATCTCAATCATCTTCTTCGAGAACGTCTTAGAAGTGAATCAAGGAATTAGATGTTATGCTCATGGTTACTTGCAACACTCATCTAGGATGATTTCTTGACTTTCTTTCCTTCATTTGGTTGTGTATTAACTTATGTTTGGATTATTATTTATTTTGATCCTAAATGTTGCTTATGCAATGATGTTTGTGATTTACATAACTTTGTGCATCTTTGTGATAGTTAGCTTATTAGATTATGATATGTAGTTAACTTTGCCTTGTGAATCTTTTGGTAAAAATCTGGGTTTATCAAAAACTGGGATGGAAATTTTTGAAACCTCTGGTCGCGGTTCCATATCGACCAGCGGCTCCTTACCGATAAGGAACAGCGGGTCCTAGATAAGGAACCGCCAGCCACTGTGCCCGACATCATCTTTTGCTTTACACTGTTTTCTCAATTCTGTGTAAACACTGCATGATTTTCTGTAATAAACTGCACATTTCCTAAACTAGCTTACCTAAATTCATTATTCACCTAAAATGATTTTAACCCATTACTAGTTTGGATCATCCCCTCACCCATTTAAACCCACCTTGTTTGTCATGTTCTTCACACATCAAACATACTTCCCTAATCCTTAAACAACCATGGTTTGTACCAAAACCTCAAACACTTCCAAGACCTCCACCCCAAGGAAAACACTCAAAATAAGGATTAAGGTAGCCAAGCCTAACTCCTCACCCTTCCACACACCTAAGAATGAGATGGTTCCTATCCTCATTTCTTCATCACCTTCACCACCCCTTGCACCATGCAAGACAACTAATACTTCGCTTTTGGCTAGGTATAAAATCTTGTTGTCCCAAGTCTTTTCGAATTGAAAACCGGTCTAAAGTGCGACTAAATCGTCTTTTGGTGAATCAAGAGAATGGTTTGGTTTTGTTTATCTAATTTAACTAATAGCAAATAAGTAATTTAAGTGTCGTTGAGTAAAGTAGAAGTTTAAAGATTAAAACTAAAATGAGTTGAAAGTAAATGCTTGGAAACTTAAAGGTAATATTAGAAAAGATACTTGAACACCAAATAAATCTAACACTAGAAACTTTATAAAAACAATAAAACAAGCCTTAATCGAAATATAGGAGAAAGATACTAATCGGAATATCACTCAAAACCTATGATCGGAATGTATTCCGATCCACTAATCGGAATGGTTGCAATGTGGCTGATCGGAATAATGGGCAGAAACATCAATCGGAATACTCAAACAAGTGGCCAGATCGGAATGTATGAAATGAAGCCAATCGGAATAACAGGGATTAGCACCTATCGGAATGTTCAACAAAGCTACAATCGGAATGTTCTAAAAGGCTCAGATCGGAAAGTGTAAACCCTAATCCGATCACTCGATCGGAATAAGGGGGTGTTCAATTCGGAATATGGAGAAACCCTTTTCTGATTGGCAAATCGGAAAAAGGGGAAGGCTGCTCGGAATATGTTAATCGGAAAGGGGTTTATAACCCTTTCCGAAATGTTTGGGATTCGGTTATAAGCCAAGAAATAAGCTATATTGGTAAGCTTATTCCCAAAACTAAAACGAACCAAGACTAAACCGGATCAAATAAGCTCTAGAATCAACTTATCTAAACTTAAAATAAACAAACTTTTAGATCAAACAATAAAAAAACATGAACTTTTTAAGAAAACTTTTTATAAGTAAATAAGCTAATCATAAAAATAAGCCAATAAGCACAAAAGTCTCAAAGCTTATTCGCATGAAAACTTATGTAATGATCAAAAGATTAACTTTTTAAGCACGAAATCATTAAGAACAACACAGATCATATGAAATTCGCACTAAAATAAATCTAAAATCAAAGAAAGGTAGAATGAGATGAAAGATTAAAATCTTAAATAGAACTTGATTAATGAAACATAAGCAATACAAATGTTTAATCTTCAAAAATTAAAAGAAAAGATGAAATTTAGTGAGAGAAAGTTTAAGACTTTCTCTCTCTAAAACTAGAAAGAAAAGTTAAAAATAAAAACTAGCTAACCCCCTCCTAATGTGATTAGGAGGGTATTTATAGGGAAGTGGGAGGCATGTGTGGTGCTTTCTTCTTTCTTTTCCTTCTCGACTCGACTTTAATTCTTTGTCTTTCTCGATGTCGTCTCGGGATTAATTAAACTCGTCTTAACATTTCTTCATTTATTTAGACTCGAGTTCTTCGACTTCATTAACTTCCGTCTTTAGACTTGTTCTTCGATAAATCTTTAGAATAGGTCTTGGACTTCCGTTCTTTTTGCACTCTTGATCTTTTGACTTCGTCTTTTCCCGTTTTCTTCGATAAAAGCCCGTGAAAGACCGTGTTTTCTTCCTTTTTAATCTTTTGGTCCTAAAACACAATAAAAACACAAACCACGCATAATTCCGACTTTTACGACATAAATCACACGTTTTGGTCTTGTTATTATTGGAAATAAGTGGTAAAAGGATAAGTGTTTTCACACTTATTAAATCCCCTACACTTGACCATTGCAATGCCCTCATGCAATGCATTAATTTAAAGAACGGTTTACATTTTCCATCATAAATAACCTACCTTGGCCTTTATTAAATACTAAACATAAAAAGATAGAAACAAGTAAAGAAATTAAAAACTTACATTGGGTTTTGGCAGCCATGAACGTTCATCATCCTCAAGTTTCACGTTCCCTAAACCAAGCTTAAAAACGAGATCATTGTTATTATAAGTTAGCAAACTAACACGAACTCATGTGGGCCAATTACTCACTTAGACTCCCTTATTCCTAGGTGTATCTCTTATATTTTATTTTTGTCTTGAATGATCACGAGGATGCATTGTTTGACTTATTTCGATAGTTATTTAGGCCGAAAATAAAGTGAACGATTTAATCAATAGTTAGCTAGAGGACCAAATCTTTTAAAACTGCTTCTCGGGACCTCATAAAGTTCATATCTTGGCATAACTCGCCTCACGATTTGAGACCTTTCTCGGACCGATATTTGGCAGCGACTTCATACTTCGAATCTTGAGAGACGTTCTCGAAATTATGGTCTTTTCTTCATAATAGAAATTTCTTCACTTGAAGTTTTGAGAGATTCTTCATCTTTGGACCACGACTTCTTCATTTTTCTCCAATCTTTATTTTGGACTTTGATATACAACGATCCGCCTCCTTTTAGGACTTGGATCTATGTATCCTCATACCTTGTTAGGGTCTTTTTGGATAGACTTCTCCATAATCTTTTAGAAGTATTTGCTTTTCGTCGTGTGTCTCGATCCTTCATATTGATTTTCGATAAATGATTCTTCACATCACTTTTGGATCTTTAGCAACAAACTGTAGCCCTCATGCCTTGTTAGGGCCTTTTCGGACTTGCCAATCTTCGCATCCCGCTTCAATAAGTTATGCCTTGGCTATGAACTCTAATCCGTACTGAGCAACTTTTAAACGATCTGGGGCTAGAAGCTAAGTAACCTTTTAAATCGTACGACCTTATTTATTGCAGATAGATTTATTAACAAGCGAAGGGAGAATAGGCTTATAATTAACTCACATAAATTCACGAAAGAATACCGAACTTATAATTGACTCTATCATCTCTCGTCCTCCACAGTTTAAAATCTCAAGGAATGAGACTCGTGGATGCTTAGCCTATTAAATCAAAGTTTTGGGTTTTCGAGTCATCTATAGGATCTTGCAAATTCTTAGACTTTTTCAAGTTTAGAAATCGCTTTTTAAAGTTCCCTTGATAAACAACTCTCTAGGATCAATTATAGGAACTTTCGAAAAGTTCTTGTTCTTAACCCGTGAGAGTTAAGACTTTCGCGTTTTTTAGCTCCCTATATAAAAGCCTAGCAAAACTTGACTTAAACACGTTAAGGATACTAGCTAGAGTAAACTTAGGTAAGTAAACTCGGGTTGAGTCAAAATGTTCACGACAAAGAAAAATTTAAAACCACTTTATTGAAAATTTATTCTAGCAATGGAAAGAAACTAAACATGATAAAGGAAAATACAACTATACAACTAGGCCAAAATAGATTAAAAATTTTGAAAAATGTCGAAAAATCGAATTTTCCAGTTAAAATGAGGGCAAATTCATGGAAAAGACCACTTACTTTGATAGAAGTCCCCCCTACACTTGAGATAAACATTGTCCTCAATGTTTAAGCATGTGGGAGTAAACTCCCCTACACTTATGACATTGTGAACTTTGTTTAAATCTTGCTAAGGAAAGGACAACTAAAGTGAATTCGATGTGAACATATAATATATGAAATATTGAATCACAAGAGTTTAGGATAGAACCGGGATGATGGGAACACGGTATCACGGTTCGTCAAAAGTCATCAAGGTGGATCTTTGAAGCTTTAATCCCTGCACAGCACAAGAAACAAGACAACAAACACATACGGGGCTCCCCCTACACTTATTATGAAAGTAGTAAAGGATAGACCACGGGTTGCCTCCCGAGAAGCGCTTGTTTTTGTTCACCGAGTCACGAGCCTGACTCGACCCAAATTTAGTTCATGGGAAACGTGGTGAGGGATGGAATCATCTCGTGAGAGATGTCCTCACCAAAGTACAGCTTCAAACGCTGGCCATTCACCTTGAAATTGGGCCCATTCGGCTGAGAAAGCTCAATGGTCCCATATGGAAAGACTTTAGCGACGGTGATGGAC
Source organism: Glebionis coronaria (assembly GCA_025667525.1). Lineage (NCBI taxonomy): Eukaryota > Viridiplantae > Streptophyta > Magnoliopsida > Asterales > Asteraceae > Glebionis > Glebionis coronaria. The sequence continues at coordinate 448,700,837 of CM046877.1, read as the reverse complement.
CAGACCAGCGGCTCTTCAACTTGCCAGAGAAGATCTTCAACCGAGAGTTAAAAAGTAAGACTTGATCACCAATGTGGAACTCTCGGTTCTTGATTTTTGTGTCATGAATGATTTTCGTCTTCTCCTTGTAGATCAGCGAGTTCTCATAAGCTTCATTCCTCAGTTCGTTGAGCTTGTTGAGTTGAATCTTGCGATGATCACCGGCTTTGTTGATGTCGAAGTTAGCCAACTTCAAGGCCCAGTGCGCCTTGTGTTCCAGCTCGATGGGGAGGTGGCAGGCTTTCCCGTACACAAGACGATAAGGTGTACAACCGATCGGGGTCTTGTAAGCAGTACGGAAAGCCCACAGAGCATCATCTAACTTATCGGCCCACGCGGCGCGATGCTCTCCCACAGTACGCTCCAAAATTCGCTTCAATCCACGGTTGGATATCTCGGCTTGCCCATTGGTTTGGGGATGATAAGCGGTGGAAAGACGGTGATTGACACCATACTTAGCCATGACTCTTGCAAATTGATCGTTGCAAAAATGAGTCCCGCGGTCACTGATTATAGCACGAGGAACGCCAAATCGAGCGAAAAGCTGCTTTAAAAAGTTCACAACCACCCTCGCATCGTTTGTAGGGAGAGCCTTGGCTTCAATCCATTTAGAAACGTAGTCAACGGCTACGAGGATGTACTTGTTCCCTTTGGAGGATGGAAATGGCCCCATAAAGTCGATGCCCCATACGTCAAAGATTTCACATTCCTGTATGAAATTTTGAGGCATCTCATCCTTATGTGTGATCTTGCCTTGGCGTTGGCAAGCATCACAATGCTTAACCATTTCGTGAGCGTCACGATAAATGGTGGGCCAGTAGAATCCAGAATCAAACACTTTCTTAGCGGTGTAGTTGGGACCAAAGTGACCACCGGTGGGTCCTTTGTGGCAAGCTTGGAGAATGTCAAATGCTGCCGGTCCGTCAACACATCGGCGAATAATCAAGTCAGCGCATTGTTTGAATAGATAAGGGTCATCCCAAAAGTAAGTCTTAACATCATTCAAGAACTTCTTCTTTTGTTGGGATGTTAACCCTTTGATGAGAATACCACCCGCTAAGTAGTTTGCAATGTCCGCAAACCACGGGGTGTCATCAAGATTGAGATTAATAGACATTAAGGTCTCAAAGGGGAAAGAGTCATTGATCTCTTTGTTCGGATGATCCCCTTGATATGGATCCTCAAGTCTGCTCAGATGATCCGCGGCCAGGTTTTCGGCTCCCTTCTTGTCGCGAATTTCAATGTTGAATTCTTGAAGGAGTAAAACCAGCGAAGAAGTCTTGGCTTAGAATCATGTTTAGTCATCAAGTACTTCAACGCGGAATGGTCCGTGTATACGATGGTGGGGGATAAAACAAGATAGGGGCAAAATTTCTCAAAAGTATAGACAACAGCTAAAAGCTCTTTTTCGGTTGTCGTATAATGCAATTGAGCCCCCGTCATTGTTTTGCTAGCGTAGTGGATTGGTTGGAAGTGTTTATTCACTCGTTGGCCCAAAACCGCACCAATAGCAAAGTCGCTAGCATCGCACATCAATTCAAAAGGCAGCTCCCAATTAGGGGTAACCAAGACTGGTGCTTTAGTTAGCTTATCCTTAAGATTGAAGGCTTCGAGACACTCTTTAGAAAAGATAAAAGAAGTATATTTTTCCAAGAGGTGGGTCATCGGGCGAGCGATTTTAGAGAAATCCTGAATGAATCGACGATAAAAGTCCGCATGACCCAGAAAACTTCTCACACCCTTCATGGTTGAAGGTGGAGGTAATTTGGCTATGACATCTACTTTAGCACGGTCGACTTCAAGACCGGCTTTAGAGATTTTGTGTCCTAGCACAATGCCTTCTTTTACCATAAAATGGCATTTTTCCCAATTCAGAACAAGGCGAGTGTCTTCGCACCGCTTAAGCATACGTTCCAAATTGGCAAGGCAAAAAGAGAAGTAATCCCCAAAGACCGAGAAATCATCCATGAAGACTTCCATGGTTTGCTCAACCATGTCATGGAACATAGCCAACATGCACCTTTGGAACGTCCCGGGGGCATTGCATAAGCCAAAAGGCATTCTTTTGTAAGCAAATGTGCCATAGGGACAAGTGAATGTTGTCTTCTCTTGATCTTGGGGATCGATAGGTATTTGGAAATAACCCGAGAAACCATCAAGAAAGCAGTAATATTCATTACCCTCTAAATGTTCAAGCATTTGGTCCATAAAAGGTAGAGGGAAATGATCCTTTCTCGTGGCATCATTGAGTTTACGGTAGTCTATACAAACTCTCCACCCAGTAACGAGACGGGTAGGAATCAACTCGTTGTTTTGATTTGGCACAACGGTAATTCCGCCTTTCTTAGGCACACAATGGACTGGACTAACCCATGGTGAATCCGAAATAGGGTAAATCATACCTGCATCAAGAAGTTTGATAACCTCTTTTTTGATGACTTCATGGATTTTAGGATTCACCCTTCGTTGGCTTTGAATTATGGGCTTAAAGTCGTCCTCCATGAGAATTTTATGTGTGCAAAAGTGAGGATCAATTCCGCGAATGTCGGAGATTTTCCAAGCGATAGCTCTTTTATGCTTCTTCAACCCGGCGATGAGTCGGGCTTTTTCTTCTTCTTTCAGGTCCTTTGCAATGATGACCGGTAACTTCGCGTTGTCTTCTAGGAAAACGTACTCAAGATGAGGAGGTAGGTCCTTAAGCTCAAGAGTGGGAGGATCCTCAATAGATGGTGAAACTAACGATGGATCATCATTAGTCACCTCTTTAGGAGAGGGAGGAGGAAACGGGTCCTCATTGAGAAGTCTCTCAATAGTACGAATGTCTTCATCCCAATCGGTGGACAAATTATCATACTTAATATCAAGAGGACCCAAGCTTGCTTCGAAATCATCCAAGTCACTTTCTCCAAAAGGAGTCAATGCCGGAGCTATTGAGGCAATGGTCTCAACATTGGGTAGAGAAGAAAGAGTACTTTTGCAAGCATCATGAAAATGTTCTTCACAAGCCTCACCGAGAACATCAATAGCATTAACACTCTCATATGAATAAGGTTGCTTAGAAATCTTACCCATGTTGAAGACAATTTTGTCGTCACCAACTCTCATGATTATTTCGCCCGCGGCTACATCAATGAGAGTGTGACTGGTCCTCAGGAATGGACGTCCAACGATTAATGGAACACGAGGATCCATCTCGTAGTCAACGACAACAAAATCCGCCGGGAAGGTGAATTTGTCAACGCCAACAAAGACATCTTCGGCTATCCCCACTGGATACGCAACCGTACGGTTGGCTAATTCCAAAGTCATTTTGGTGGGGACTAGCTCGGGGAGAGATAATTGCTTCCAAACACTTAAAGGCATTAAGTTTATACTGGCACCTAGATCGGCTAGGGCCATGCAATTCTCTACTCCCGAGAAGTTGCAAGGAATCAAGAAACGACCCGGATCACCAAGTTTGGTGGGTAATTTCCTTAAGAGCACTGCGGAGCATTAAGTTGGGTCTGAGCAATGTCAAGAAGCTTTTCCTTATCACTTAGAAGATCTTTAAACATTTTCGCGTATTTAGGCATGTGAGCGAGAGCCTCGGCAAAGGAGATGTTAAAATTCAATTGTTTAAACATTTTGAGAAAGTTTGAAACCTGAATATCATCCTTGCTCTTTTGCTTCTCTTTCCTCAACCGTGAAGGATAAGGTATATTGGATGAAGAAGAAGGCTTAAGGGGAATAGGATCACTCACAACCACGGGTGGTGGGGAAATGGGGATAGAAGGTGAAGGAGGTGAGGAAAGGTGCTCTTTTTCCATGTTCACAATCACGGGTGGAGGTGTAGGAAGCTCGGGTTCCATATAACCTTTTCCACTACGAGTGGTGATTGCTTTCATCTCCCCTCTTGGATTCGCAACGGTGTTACCGGAAGAGTACCCAAAGAAGAGGGTTGATTACCTTGGATGAGCGAACCAATCATATCACGAAGGTTAACCGCTTGAGTATTGAGAGAGTCTCTCATATTTGCATGAATTTCATTACTGTGTTTTGCCATGTCATTCCTTAACTCGGCGCGAATATCGTTCCCTTGTTTCGCCATTTCTCCCTTCAAGTTGCGGACTTGACTCTGAAGATTCGTCACCATCTCCCGATTAGTCTTCATGAATGTCTCGACGTCTGGACTCACTGCCATCGGTTGATTGAGAGGTGGAGCTTGGTAGACTTGAGAATTTCCTGGAGGTGGGTATTGGTTTCTTTGGGATTGATATTGATTGTTAGCACGAGGTTAGGATTGGTTGTTTTGGTTTGCAGGAGGGAAACCAGGTGGAGCAAGATAATTGTTGGAACGATAACTGAGCAAGCTACGGTCTCCTTGCGGGCGAGCTTGATAGCCTCCCGTGGGGTAAGTACCGTAAGTTGCGTTAACGTTTTCAGAATAATTGCCTTGGGTAGAAGGACAATCATTGTAAGAATGAGGGCCACCACATGTGTCACAAGAAATAGCAACGGCTTTAGCTTGTTGAAAGTGGTTTGTGGCCATGGACATAAAATCCTTGTGCATACTCGCGATTTGTCGGGTAAGTTCGGATATCTCGGGATTAGAAGTAGTAGAAGAAACATTGACTCTCTGATTAGATATTGAGGATGTGGATGAATCCTAATTCTTGTGGTGAGTAGTCATGTTTTCAATCAACTCTCTACACTCCTCCGGTCTCCTTTTCATAAAAGTACCACCGGCGGCGACATTGATCGTGTCACGATCACGAAAAGTGAGGCCATTGTAGAAGGTATCAATGAGAGTAACGGGGAGCATACTATGATTTGGACAGCGGTCGATCAAATCATTGTATCGTTCCCAAGCATCGAAGAGCGATTCATCATTGTCTTGCATGAATCCACTGATTTGGTTACGAAGGCTAGTGACCATGGATGGAGGGAAGTAGCGCGATAAAAAGCGTTGAGTCATGTCATTCCATGTATGAATAGAATTCTTAGGAAGACGGTCAAACCATTTTTCGGCATGGTGAGAAAGCGAGTGGGGAAAAAGTTGGAGGCGAAGGTCATCCATAGAAACACCGGAGCACTTCATGCTTTGAGTAATGGTAATGAATTTGTCGAGGTGTTTGTTGGCATCATCATCCGGAATTCCGCGAAATGGGTTAGTTTGCACTTGCTAGATCATGTGATGCTTCAACGAAAACTCCTGAGCCGTGACGTACATCGGCGCAATCGGGCCTCCGCGTCCGTTCATGGTGGGTTGACACAATTCCTCCATTGTCCGTAAATCAGGTAGGTGGTCATTGTTGTTGTTGTTGTTGTTGTTATTCAAATTGGGTAGAGGTGGGTTATTATTGTTGTTATTAACACCAGCCATATCTAGATCTTCACGAGTCTCGGGCTCAGAATAGTTCGAAGATCTAGTACGCATACACCTGCAGAAGAAAAATATACACAGAGAATATCTATATAATCTTTTTGGTGCAAAAGCTTTAGAAAAGAATTGCTTTTTATGATTTTTAAATGTTTTTGTATTTTTGAAGAGTTTAATATTTTTTAGGATTTTTGAAAATTTTTAAAGCAAGGAAAATAACGTTCAAAGAACGGATCCCAAAATTCAATGCGTCTCTCACTAGAAACCGTTAATCGTAACGAAAAGAGCCGGCAGCGGCGCCATTTAATACTTAATTTTGCAACCAAGTATAAAATCTTGTTGTCCCAAGTCTTTTCGAATTGAAAACCGGTCTAAAGTGTGACTCAATCGTCTTTTGGTGAATCAAGAGAATGGTTTGGTTTTGTTTATCTAATTTAACTAATAGCAAATAAGTAATTTAAGTGTCGTTGAGTAAAGTAGAAGTTTAAAGATTAAAACTAAAATGAGTTGAAAGTAAATGCTTGGAAACTTAAAGGTAATATTAGAAAAGATACTTGAACACCAAATAAATCTAACACCAGAAACTTTATAAAAACAATAAAACAAGCCTTAATCGGAATATAGGAGAAAGACACTAATCGGAATATCACTCAAAACCTATGATCGGAATGTATTCCGATCCACTGATCGGAATGGTTGCAATGTGGCTGATCGGAATAATGGGCAGAAACATCAATCGGAATACTCAAACAAGTGGCCAGATCGGAATGTATGAAATGAAGCCAATTGGAATAACAGGGATTAGCACCTATCGGAATGTTCAACAAAGCTACAATCGGAATGTTCTAAAAGGCTCAGATCGGAAAGTGTAAACCCTAATCCGATCACTCGATCGGAATAAGGGGGTGTTCAATTCGGAATATGGAGAAACCCTTTTCCGATTGGCAAATCGGAAAAAGGGGAAGGCTGCTCGGAATATGTTAATCGGAAAGGGGTTTATAACCCTTTCCGAAATGTTTGGGATTCGGTTATAAGCCAAGAAATAAGCTATATTGGTAAGCTTATTCCCAAAACTAAAACGAACCAAGACTAAACCAGATCAAATAAGCTCTAGAATCAACTTATCTAAACTTAAAATAAACAAACTTTTAGATCAAACAATAAAAAAACATGAACTTTTTAAGAAAACTTTTTATAAGTAAATAAGCTAATCATAAAAATAAGCCAATAAGCACAAAAGTCTCAAAGCGTATTCGCATGAAAACTTATGTAATGATCAAAAGATTAACTTTTTAAGCACGAAATCATTAAGAACAACACGGATCATATGAAATTCGCACTAAAATCAATCTAAAATCAAAGAAAGGTAGAATGAGATGAAAGATTAAAAGCTTAAATAGAACTTGATTAATGAAACATAAGCAATACAAATGTTTAATCTTGAAAGATTAAAAGAAAAGATGAAATTTAGTGAGAGAAAGTTTAAGACTTTCTCTCTCTAAAACTAGAAAGAAAAGTTAAAACTAAAAACTAGCTAACCCCCTCCTAATGTGATTAGGAGGGTATTTATAGGGAAGTGGGAGGCATGTGTGGTGCTTTCTTCTTTCTTTTCCTTCTCGACTCGACTTTAATTCTTTGTCTTTCTCGATGTCGTCTCGGGATTAATTAAACTCGTCTTAACATTTCTTCATTTATTTAGACTCGAGTTCTTCGACTTCATTAACTTCCGTCTTTAGACTTGTTCTTCGATAAATCTTTAGAATAGGTCTTGGACTTCCGTTCTTTTTGCACTCTTGATCTTTTGACTTCGTCTTTTCCCGTTTTCTTCGATAAAAGCCCGTGAAAGACCGTGTTTTCTTCCTTTTTAATCTTTTGGTCCTAAAACACAATAAAAACACAAACCACGCATAATTCCGACTTTTACGACATAAATCACACGTTTTGGTCTTGTTATTATTGGAAATAAGTGGTAAAAGGATAAGTATTTTCACACTTATTAACAACATCCACCCATGGTACTAACCACTCCATTGGTTCTACCTCCTCTTCATTCAACTCAAGAATGAATGAGCTCTCTTCACCCTTCACTCCAAGTGCACCCTTAGATGTGACCACACAACCCCAACCAATCCAAAGCATTCCTTTTGTGAATGACTTTGATGACACCTTGGTGACTTCACCATTTACCCCTCCTAACTCACCCATTTCCCCTTTAGGGAACATACCTCCACACTCACCCATTTCCCCTTTAGGGAACATGCCTCTAATCTCACCCACATCACCCTTGGAGAACATGCCTCCTCCACCTCCACCCAACTCAAACACTCCAATTTTAGGTGTCCCACTTTCCCTCATTTTGGGTGATCCTTACTATGGGTTTCAAGAGACTCATGGTTCTAATTATCCATGTTGCCTCTACAACCACTACATCATCCATAACCTTAGGATGGAGATGTTTGGACTACATAGGAGGTTGCAAGAGTTCTTGCTTACCTTGTTCTCCATGCCTCCTCCTAGGAGATGAATGATGAGTTTTCTAAATAAATGGTTTTCAACAAAACTAAGCCAAATAAGACTACTAATCTAGATCTAATGCTAAGCTAGCTTTGTAATAGTTAGTTATCTTTCTTTTCTATTTGTCATTATAGTTTCTTCCTTCATGAGTGTTTCATGAAGTTGTTCTATGGATTTAGCTTTATGTGTTTCTAATCTTATGTGCACATTAATCAACTTTAATTTGAAATTAAAATTGAACCTAAATATATCACAACCTCTAAAAACTTGACTAAAATTGGTTCAAAATGATATTCAAATATTTTGTCACCCTTTGTCAAGACATTCTTTGTGAATGTGTTGCTTTATGCAACCCTAGCATAATTTGGTTCTAATAGAGGTAAAATTCCAAGATTTGCAACTTTTTGAAAAAGTCTTAGTTTTTCCCAAAACCCTGGAAAAACATGGTTTCATGTCCACTGGATGCGGCTCACTAAAAGTCGCGCGGTTCCTTATGCGATAAGGAACCGCCGGTCCCTTTAAGGTACCGCGGACATAAATAAACTTTTGACGAATTTTTTGGTCAAAACTTTTAAAACCCTATACCCTGTCAAGATTCCTTGTTTACTCAAATTGACTAAACATTCCTTGACACTTCACATTTTGTATTCAAATTCTTACCTTGATTACATTTTACTTATACCCCAACCTTGAGATTTCATTCTCACACCTTCCCAACCTTGAGAATTCATTCTCACACAACCTTGAGATTTCATTCTCACACCTTCCCAACCTTGAGATTTTATTCTCACACCCTCACAATGCCTAACTCCTCCATTCCTAACCTTGACATTTCTTTGTCACAACCCCACTCACCCAAAGCTTCCTCATCCAAGCTTTCAAAGAAACCAAAAATCCCGGTTCGACCTATTTGGGTTAAGAAGAATGAACCATCTTCCTCCAAACCACCCAAAAACCCTACCATCTCTCCAATCAAGTATTGGAATGAGACTTACACCATTAACCCCATCACCAGAGCAAAAGAAAATGTTCCCCCACCACCTCAATCCTTCAACACCCCTCAACTCAATGACCTTTCAACCTTCCCAAACCTCACAAGGCATTGTGAAAACATCTCCTACCCCATTACCGCACCACCACCAAACCCTAGGTTGGATGCCTTACCCCCATCAAACGATTTTATGTTGCATCATGGATCCTCGTGTGCTTGTTGTCGATTTCAACAAATTGAACTTGTTCATGTATATGAGAAGTTAAATTTCCTTGAATTCCTCCTCACTCGACCTCCTATCCAAGTTTTCGTTGCCGTGGACAAAACTTTGAATGATGCATTGTCGTCTTATTTTTCCAACTAAAGGACTAACTATTCTTAGAGTCTTTATTACTTTAGTTGTTTTAGAGTCTTTTATTTTTTAAGCAATCTTGGAAAATTATCACTATTAGAATAGCTTATGCTTTGTGGTTTATTTTCCATATCTTTTGCTTTAGATACTCATATTGTGTGTATGACTATCTACTTTGTTGTGTCTTTTCTATTATGTAACCTTTGTGTGTTATCCCTTTAGTTCTATTTTGAGTTGATCATGGTTAATTTTTACAATTGCTTATGGGTGATTCCATCAATTCTAAACTTTAACCCATTGACAAGCTTATCACCTTCATTGGATTGAAGTTTGATTTTGTCAATTACCTTTTTGGACAAACTTAGCAAAATAATTGCTTCTAATTTGAGATTTCTTCTCTCTCTCCCTCTCAAGTTACTTAGTAGGTAGTGATCATATATACATTGGTGTTTCTTTCCTTTCTACTAACCTTTGTGTAGCATGTCACCTTAGCTCATATACTTGGTGCCCCAAGCAAGGGGGAGCAACCACCAAGGGGGAGCTACTAGCAAAGTTCGATTCAAAGAATTGTGCTAACCTTTTTGCTACGACAAAGGGGGAGAAATGATAGTGATAAACTCGTTAATAATTCGATATTTTGTGTTTCCACGTAAATGAGTTTATCGTTTGTCGTAATCAAAAAGGGGGAGATTGTTAATGCAAGTAATGCCTAAAAACATTATTAGTGTCAACTAATCTTTCTTAGTTTTGATCACAACAAACTATACAACACATTTAGTGTAAAACAAAAAACAAATTATTTAACTAACACTATCATCAAGGTAATAATCATATCACTAACCTTTCTTAATCATACTTAGTGATCATCAAAATGATTATCCTTAAAACTCACTTTTGTTAATATGATAAAAGACTTTTTAATAAACTTTCTTTTTTAGAAAATGTTTTATTAAAATGGAAAATGAAAATTTGAAAATGGCATATTCCATATGCTATTAGAATATCCTTTGAATGCTTTAAATACTTCAGATATTCCTACCCCACTAAAAGACAAAAAACGGAGCGTACTCTAGTGGCGGTACCTTAAGTAGCTAGGCGGTTCCTTAGCGATATGGAACCGCCGGGCTAGATAAGGTACCGCGCCTAGATAGCCGTTATATATCCGTTATACTTTGTCTCCTTTAAATAATGGGTCAAATCTCATTTTCCAATAAGCCTCTTGAACGTTTTTCTCAGCCCCCTTTCTATTTTCTATAGCATAATCATTAGTAAATGATCACTTAAAGTGTTAAGGATGTTTACATATGATTATCCTCTTGATCCCCTCCTTTACCTTGTCCAATGAGAAGATCACTCACTCACTAGTGTTGTGATAAAGATGAATCTATGAGCTAGTCATATTCATCATGATACCCTTTTTGTTTTAGGTCAATCCATTGTATTTATGAATACTTGGACTAGTTGTGTTCATCCAAGTTATTTGTGAATACTTGGATTTGTTGTGTACATCCATTGCATATGTGTTTGCTTGGATTTGTGTTGTGTAAATCCAAGCTACATGTGTGTACTTGGATAAGTCTAGTTAAGTTGTAATAGATTTGATTAGTAGTTCTCACTAAACTATAAAGTGATGTGGTTGTGTCTTGTGAGTTCTCACTAAACTTGAAAGTGCTTAGTAGTTGTGTTGTGTGAAGTTCTCATTAGCTTCAAAGTGAAGAGTCGTGAAGATTAGTTCTAGCTTTGGATTAGAACTCGACATCTAGCCTTGTGTCGTAAAATGGTGAAGTAGGCAACGTCGTGAAGATTGGTTCTAACTTAAGATTAGAACTCGACATCTAGCCTTGTGTCGTTAAATTGTGAATTAGGCAATGTTATGTAGATTGGTCCTAGCTAAAGATTAGGTCTCGACATTTAGCTTAGTGTCGGAAAATAATGTAAGCGACGATGTAAGGTTTTCTCCGCCAAAAAGGGAGCTTGTGGATATAGTGGAAATCTCGAGTAGGTGTACTCGTGGAGTGGAGTAGAAACGAGGATAGAGCCTCGTTGTCGAACCACTATAAATCTTGGTGTCTTCCCACTAGGTTGTCTCCTTCCTTACTCTTTACTTATTTCATTATCATTAGACTTACCTATTATCTTTGCTAGTGCATTTGAATTGAACCTAATCATTATGCAACTTAGCTTCAAACAAAATATAGTTTTGATACAAACCAAATTGAAAGTAATTTTAATTTGGTTGCCAATCGAAGAGAAACTATTCAACCCCCCCTTCTAGTTTCTACAGGTTACTTTGGTAAGGTCGATAAAACTCTCTTTTTGAACCGTGGATGGAATTTGAGGTACACGATGGTGTGCACTCTTTTCCTTGGTCGCCACGTTCACCCCATCAACTTTAGAACAATAAGACGTCTTAGAAGTCGAGGGTTGAGAAGAAGGAACAACTCGAAATCCTTCTAGGTTAGGGGTAATCACACGACCTTTCTCACGAGACGAGGCGGCTTTACATTGTTCCTTCGGATTTGCAATGGTGTCACTAGGTAACGAACTCGATGACGCACCCGAGGACTTGTTCATAATGGCCGAAAACATCTTTTTAATGTCAATTTGCCCTTGCTCAATCTTCGTGTTTTGAAGTTTCAAAGTATTTGTAAAGTCGTTTATCAAAGTACCAATTTCTCCCTCTAATCGTCTCATATTAGCCTCATTCGTTTTCATGTAATTTTGAAAATCGTTTGACGAACTATTTTGATTAGAATTAAAGTTCCCTTGGTTTTGATTACTTCTTTGAAAATTGTTTTGATTCCCACTTGAAAAATTGTTGCCTTGATTGTTGTTTGAAAAATTCGAGTTTTGATTATTGTTTCGATTTTGCCAATTCAAATTACGACCTTGATTATAACCTTGATTTTGATTCGAAAAATTTCCTTGAAAATTGTTACGATTTTGAAAATTGTTGCCTTGGTTATAATTTCCTTGTTGTGATGGACCCGCGTTATTTTGATTTTGAAAATTGTTGTTTCCATTTAACGCACTCACATTCGACGTTTGGCCATCCGTAGCCGCACATTCGTAATAATTATGAGGTCCACCACAAAACGTACACGAAACCTCAACCGCTTTTACCGTAGCGGGAGCGTCTTTCTTTTGCATCTCAACGAGAAAAGAGGTGAACACATTCGTAAGCTTGTCGACTTTTGCATCAACTCTCTCAATGTCGCGATTAGAATTACTAACATTGGCGACATTGGCAACACTCGGTGCGTTGCGGAGTTGTTAAACCTTGGATCGGTTTTCGATAATTATCAAAGCGTCTTTCGGAGTTTTACACAAAAAGTTGCCACCGGCGGCGGAATTCAACGATCTTGTTCTTGAAAATTAAGACCGTTGTAAAATGTATCGATTTGGTGCAACTCAGAAAAACCATGGTGAGGACATTGCCTAAGCAATTCCTTAAAACGATCCCACGCGTCTCTAAAAGATTCATTCGGTTTTTGCTCAAATTTCGTAATTTCATTTTTGAAACACGTTGTCTTAGACGGTGGGAAAAAATAATTAACGAATTTGGAAACGAGATCCTTCCACGTAGTTATCGAATTAGGTGGCTCTTTCTCGTACCAATCCTTGGCGGAACCATCGAGCGAGTATGGAAAAAGCATAAGCTTGACGACATCGTTGTCGACGTTCTTAAACTTGCTCGTGGCTAAAAGACGATCAAAATTCCGAATATGGTCGTGAGGATTATCGGCTTCACGACCTCGAAACTTCGTAGCTTGGATTAACGAAAGCATTCCGCTCGTAATCTCAAAATTCTTCGCTTCGATAGCGGGAATTACGATCGCGTCTCCATAACCCTCGGTGGGTGCTTGGAGCAATTCCATCATCGAACGATTGTCGGCCATCTCCTCTACGGTCTCTTCAACAACGATATTAGGAACGTCGGTTTCTAATTCTCGTCTACGTCGTCGATTCCTTCGATTACGATTGCGTCTATTCGAAGCGTCGCTAGAATTAGAATAATCCTTCGATCGAGTGCGCATGCACTAAGCGTAGAATGGGTGGTAGCAAAGAAGATTCTTTTTGCGGTTTTTCGATTTTTCAATTTTTTTGGTTTTTGATTGTTTTTAATTTTTTTTGGATTTTTTGTGTATTACGTAGACACAAATCTACAAATCTCTCCTCGAATCGACTTTCTCGATTAAAGGAGCCTCAAAGAATGAAAACGATCACGTGGAGTGAACGCCTTCGATGACTTTAGAACGTTGGTGGAACACCAAAACGTTCAAGAGGGTTTAATCTTGAAAACAAGCAAATATATGATACGTAGATAATACTTGGGCGGCAAACCCTCGATTAGCCCTCTTTCTCAAAACACGCACAAGCAAGCGGGGGAAACGAGGCGACGCTAAGCACTTAAGAGCCTTTTTCCCTTAGGTCGTGAAATACAACCGCCTTATACCCACCTTATAGTTTGTGTTAATCAAAATTAAGCCTCACGAAAGTATTTATCTATTTTGCCTTTAAACTTTTGCTTTGGATTCGAATACAATGATCGAGTGATGAAATCCCGAATCAAGGTTGCGTTTTCACGCTTTTGGAGTACTTGTGTATTTATTGTTCTACGTAAGTACAATATAGTAATATATTCACAAGAAAATCGAAAACGATAATGGGATATCTACAATATAGTAAAAGATTGTTGTGTGTTTAATTTAGGAAAATTAAACACGATTTATTTGGATACTGTAATATAATAGAGAAAAATAACAAAAATGAGTATGTACGATATTTACGTTTTCCAAAATTTGAAAAGCAAAAACGCACTACTCACACAAACACGATACTAATAATGGCACACTAAAAACACCTCCCCGGTAGCGGCGCCAAAAATTGATGTAGGTAAATCGTACACGTTTTTAGGAAAAACGTATATGAGTGGCAAGTATTAGGTCTTACGCTTTAGGAAAAACGTAAAACCGAATAAATGCGGGTTCGTTCTCGAAGGAGGTGTGTGGATTAAGTGTGCCAATTATACAAAATCAAGTTTGGATTAGTGACGTTTTTGGTTTAGAAGAGAAAAAGTAAAGACGAGCTAAGACTACGATTATACTACGACGTATTAACGTAAAACGATGACGTAATTACGTAAAACGTGACGAAATTAAAAATTAAACCTAAAAATTAATTAAAAGACTAAACTAAGTCTAAAATAATATAAATAAGAATAAAAATCCAACAAATAATTTTTAAAAACTTTTATTAATTAAATATTCAATTTTAAATGCTAATTAAAGCCCTAAAATTAAATATAATTAAGAAAAAGCCCAAAATATTATTTTATTGAACTAATAAATCACTTATATTATTTAAAGACTAAAAAGTACTTTTCCTAAATTTTAAAAACTATTTTTCTATTTTTAAATCACTAAAAACTATTTTTAAACTAAAATAATCATAAAAAATAATAAAATAATGCAAATGATTTGACAATTTTAAAAATCCTAATTTATACTAAGGAACAGTAGAAAAATGAAAAAGTTTGAAAAATGTAAAAAATTTTCACTAAAAGACAAAAATAGTTTATAATTAAACCCTAATTAAGCTAAATTAATTCTAAAAATTAATTAAAAAGTGAACAGTAAAATGTTTTTAAACTAAAAAATCTTAAAATGTTTTTCTAAGTCTAAGAAAGTTTTTAAAACTAAAAAATATTAATTTTCTACACTAAAAGACAAAAACAGAATATTTAAAAAGTAATTTAAAAGGCTATTTAATCTAAAAAATATTAAATGAACAGTAACAGAAAACTTAATTAAACAGAAAAATCAAAAATTAAATAAGAAAAATAACAAAATTGGTTTCAAAGTCTAAATCCTATTTTGACCCACTAAAGACAAAAAAATGAAAAGCTGAAAGTGACACTTGGTCACTTTTTTGTCCAGTAGCTTAGTAGTTGGAACTCACAACACTAGTAGGGGAAACTTATTCCCATTGCTTTCACAGAAAAAACGGGTCTGAGCATGTTTTGAGCTTAGGAAAGCTCTTGCTTTGATTTCTTGGGCAAAGATTGGCACCCCTACACTCAGTGGAGTGTAGGGAGTCTATAAAAATTATAAAACACCCAAGCACTTCACAAAAATCACACGAAAAGGCACCAAATGCAGTTACTGTATGCTTATAAGGGGCTGTGGGACTTTTTGCTGATCTATTTGGCAAAAAGGTGAGTTTGGGCTCACCAAAACTTACTCAATCCAACACCCAATCACAATTAACCTAGTCCTAACCCTAGATATTACCCTACACTAGCAGACTTCACAAGTTGGGTGCCAAATATTTGCTAAATCAAGCAGAAAGAGTAGTCATAGATTTTTAAGTTATAAAGACCAAATTTTGAGCATGCAACTTGCTTTAAAATCCTATCAAATCTAAACCTATGACTGAAAATAACCTAGTGCTCTCATAAGGAGTGTGTATAGGCTGACATTAACACCAAAATCTGTCACAAATCTCAGTTAAAACCCAAATCCAAACACCCCCTTATTTTCAGAGTATGATTTTTTGCAAACCAAATGCTAACAAAACTTATCTAAACTGATTGAAAAGAGCTTAAACATGCATAACAAACATATTTGAGCATAAACAAACAACTATACTAACAATTGAACAAGTCTCTCACAAAATCACATAATTTCACATAAAACTCAAAATTTAAAGACCAATAGGGTTCAAGCTGATTACCTGCTGATACCTTCCAAAGGGGTAATTAATGGTGCTTATTGTGAGCTTATGAGGAGCTTTTGATGTAGAGAAATGGGTGGGGACTACAGCAGTCCCAAACACCCCTATATATCTTCAAATTCTTGAAGCTTTGATCCTGCCAAGAAGAAAAATAAAAGAAAGAGTGGCATGTTTACAAGGCTTATAAGCTATAAGTTTGACTTATTGACAAGTCAGCTTATAGCTTATAGCTTAATAAAAAAACTTTTGAAACTGAATTTTTCTAAAAGAAATATTTTGAAAACTTGAGACTGAATCAACCAAAGCTTATACAAGCTCTCTTAGCTCATTTGGTTGTCAACCCAAATAAGTTAAGAAGCTTCTATAATACTAATAAGAAAAACAGATTTTTAAGGCTTAAGTGTCCTTTTGCCCAAAAACCTTTTTTCTTGAAAGAATTCTACACTAATTTGAGAATAGTAACACGTCTATACTAAGCAAGCAAATAAAATGGAACTCAGTGATTTTGCACAATTTTTAAAATTTCATTGTCATTAATCAATTAAAAGTTTTACAAAAAAACTGGAACAAGATTAGTCTACTAAATGCTACTGCCTTTTATAGGCTTACATGATTTCTAGAAGGACCTAAACCCTAGCATGTGTGCTTCCATTTTTGCCCTTGAGGAATCTTGAGTATATGCCCAATTGATGCCAGATTTAAAAATTCGTCCAAATGGTATCATGTGACTCTGAGGTGTTGTCCAGCTGGTAGGAGTGATCTTGAGCCT
This sequence comes from Glebionis coronaria, assembly GCA_025667525.1. Classification (NCBI taxonomy): domain Eukaryota; kingdom Viridiplantae; phylum Streptophyta; class Magnoliopsida; order Asterales; family Asteraceae; genus Glebionis; species Glebionis coronaria. Next base: position 448,684,078 of record CM046877.1, on the reverse strand, counting down.
TCAAAAGTGCGTAGTCTCCAAGCAATTTATCACAGCCATTGATTTACTGTATTTCTTTTGGACTTTTGTAGCAGGGGAGGCCACGTGGGGGTCCTACAAGTCACGGGAATGAGTTTTGGGAAGTGGGTTTGGTTCAAATGGTACACAATTGGTGATCTGGAGAGAATGGCCTCTTAATTGTCATTAACAAAGAAGAGGGGAATTAGGGTTCTAAGGTGGGGATTAGGGGGGATTATGGTGATGATGGTGAACAGTGATAGTTTCCCCTCGTTTTTATTAATATTAAACCGTGTTTAAAAATTAAGTAAGGTTTGACCAGTTTGACTTGGGCTGGGTATTCGGGGTTTGGTGGGCTGGTGGGTTTGGTTGGGCTAATGATGGGTAATCTCATATCAAGTCCTCAACTAACGGCTGTTAGCATACTTAGTCCAAATCTTTTGCACTTCTAGTCCTTTAGCCATTACACCATTAGTCCTTTAATTAACCAAGTAGATTAAGGGACTAACATAGCAACTTTAATCAATTCTCAAGGGCTTTATTTGCAAGATCTTCAAACTTCAAGTACACATCTTGTATAAATTGATTCTTAGAGGACCAAAGTTGACATATCCCAAAAGATGAGGGACCAAACTTGACATTCTTTAAAACTTCAAGGGCATTTTTGTAAATTCCATACTTCGGGCCCGGTTCTTTGTGCGACTTCGTTTCCCGTGTTCGTTGTTGCTTCATTCTTGTGATCTTTTGTTGATTTCACGATATCCGTACCTAAAATACACAATGAACAAACACAGGCATATATTTGGGTATTTTGATGATATTTTAAGCGTTTTAAGCCCGATTTGGACGATGAGACTATGTATAATTACAGTCTCATCAGGCACTGACCTATACGGATTGATTGGGAGGCTTAGTATCGATAATCGAATGGATGAGGAGTTATAGGTGTGATGTGCCATAGGGACAAAGGGCTTGGTCTAACTGAGACAAGATGAGGAGTAATATGACCTTGAAGGTAAGACATTGTGTGGGTATAAAGGAAGTGTTGAGTATAAAAAAAATCATGAAGAAAAGTAAGAAAGAAGTGTATGGGTGCTACTAATGAGCTATCCAAATTTAATGGAAGTAGTTGTAGCATGTGTTTGGATGGCAGTTGATAGACTAACTGAGATAACCGTCCTTTTGATGATGTGTATAGATCATAAGTTGATTTGGATTGGAAGAACTAATGGATATGTGAAAGACCGTCATAGGTCACTTTGTAAGGAAATTGGAATTTTTAGGTAGTTTGGGGAACGGACTAAAGGTAGTTGATGAACATGATTGGATATGAGTATATCTAGCTAACTAGAAAAGGATGGGCAAGTGAGATATTTATACAACCTTAGGAGTTACACTGAGGGCATGAGTGATTGATTTAGAGGGATTTAGGAAACTCATTAGCGATGGCTGAGTTTTCATATAATGATAGTTATCATACTAGAGGTCGATAAATGCCATTTGAGGCACTATATGAAAGGATAGGGTTAGTTGTCCCCATTATGGACTAGAATTGGTAAAAGAGGCTACTAATGTGGTAATGGTGTTTGTGGAAAGGATGAGAGCAACAAGGGATGCTATGTAGAAAAGGAAGAAACCACTAGAGTTAGTGACAAAGTTATGTAGGAAGTTTCACCCATAGTAACGGGTGGTATGTTTTGGTAAAATGGAAGAGTTGATGTAGAGTTTTGTAGGTCCATTTATGATCTTTGGAAAGATCGGACCAGTAGCTTATGAGCATAGAATTACCTGGGGGGAAATGAGTGGTATACATGTTATATTTCGTGTATTAAGATTGGTAAATGTTGTTGAGAATGCATATTTGCATGTACGGTTATTCAGAATTTGTGTTAATAAGAGTTTTTGTTATCATAGAGTCATTTGTGAGATATATTGACTGTGAGGTCAAGAGTTTGGCAATGAATTTAAATATTCTTGGTTAGTGTATGTGGTAATTTGAGACTTGAACTAAAGTTCACGTGGAAATGAGAGGAGTTCATTTAGAACAAGTATCCTCAGTTGTTTGCTAATGGTATGTTTGATCCTAAGGAGTAAATCTCGGGACGAGATTTCTATTAGGAGGGAGTTATGTGACAACCGCGGTTTTGAGGTTCGTCACTTAGTTTTTATTTTGTACTAGTTACGTGTCTTTACGTGTTTATGTGCTAATTGGTGTGTATAGATTGTGGTTTGGATATCGTTTCCGGTACGGGGTACATTGTGAGTGAAACGATGTGTGATGATTTCATGTTCATGAGCTCACATGGTAGTGACTATGAAATGAGATGGTGTTATTTAGTGGTTTTACGTATACGTATATGTATTATAGAAAATCGTATTTTTACGATTTACGGTTTAGCATTTAGAGGTCTCGGATGAGGTAATTAGTCACGGGAGTATTTTTTGGGATGGTTTTAAGTCATTTATGACTAAGTTATAAAGTTTATTTCAAAATTTAAGTTTTTTTTTAAAAACTGTATATTTTACGTCTTTTATGGTAAACGCGTAAATTTGACTAGTTTTACGGTTTTGAGGTTTTGGAGGTTTTAGGAGCTGAAATAAATTAAGGTAAATTAAGGTATTATTAATAACATAATAATAAGTAATAAAAAGAAAAAAAAAGTTGGGTTTAGGTTGGACTAGGATTCACCCACACCCTATATAATGTTTTATACTAAACAAAAATCACATAATTTTTCTCCTGGAGACAAAGGTAGTCGCGGCATTCAACAAAAAATTAGAGTTCTTCATAAAATTTAGGGGTTTTCATAAATAAAAGGTAAATCTTCAAATCCCTTTTCTATATAATTGTTTTTGATGTTCTTATAATCAATGTATCATGGATTTAGGTTAGGTTTAATTATAAAATCTGTATTCTAATGATATATTAATAATTAGAATAATTAGGGCTTATAATTAAATAAATTATGGGTAATTAATTAGGTTAGTTTAATTAAATTCGTCATTAAAAACTGGGCAAAATTTTTGTGTCATTGTTTTGATCATATAGGGAGTTCTACAAACTCTTATTTTGTGATCCAAGTATCCCTGGAAAGGTAATTGAAGTGGCTTTCAAATGCAAGAAACGAGAACTAAATTGGAGGTAGGAAAGTAGGTCAAAAACAGGTTACAACAGTCGAAGGTCAAAACAGTTTTGAAATCAGCCTGTTTTCTTTTTATGATTTGGGTTGTTTGGGGTACTTAGGGTTGTATTGGGACTTTCAAACGAACATGGGAGTTGTTTTATATATTATAGGAAGTATCTGAATTGGGACTAAGATTGTGGGTTAGGGTAAGACCCCCTAATCATAACAAACTTTTTGTATGTTCAAAATCAGTAAAATCCGGATAGACAAAAGTATATATATATATATATATATATATATATATATATATATATATATATATATATATATATATATATATATATATATATATATATATATATATATATATATATATATATATATATATATATATATATATATATATATATATATATATATATATATATATATATATATATATATATATATATATATATATATATATATATATATATATATATATATATATATATATATATATATATATATATATATATATATATATATATATATATATATATATATATATATATATATATATATATATATATATATATATATATATATATATATATATATATATATATATATATATATATATATATATATCGGGGCCTTAACAGTAGCTTTAATGTTGGGGCAAAAAGGAGGAGTTAGCTAACATATGTAAGGGCATAGGGTTTCCTTTACAGAGGTCATGGGTATAGTTAGGTGGGCGTTTGTCTTATAGTTTGGAGACCTAAAGGTTGGGACTGTTTTGTGTAAAATATGAACGGGATATGTATCAAACTTAACCAAGTTAAGGACTTGTTAGGGAAGGGCAACGGGGTGTTTAGAGCATATTAATGAGGATCATATATGGGAGAAGGCTAGATGTCCATCATAGGTTGATGAGCTATTTTAGTGATTGGTTCATGTGTTGATTTTGTGTTTTTGTTTGTTAGCTTTTTGCTAGTGCGCTAACTTTTGGAGAAGCTCAATCAGGTGAGTTTCACAGTCCCATGTCTACTAATGATTTTGACTTCCAGATGGGATGGACGAGACACTGTCTTGTTTTTATAAATTATGTTGTGAATGTTTTGTGTTTGGTGATGGACTTGTGCATACTTATGTGATTAACTGCTAGCTGATTCATGATTGTTTTATGTTTTGACTTGGTACCAAGGGGATGTTGACAAGGCGGGGCCTTGGGGAGGTACATAGATGTGTGAGCATCTATGGGACCAATGGATAATGACAAGGCGGGGCCTTGAGATTGGTACATAGGTGTATGGGCGCCTATGGTACCATGGTGTTTGGTAAGGCTGGGAGCCTTGGATTTGGTTTGGTTTGTTAAATATTGAATATTAGTTGTTAATGCATGTTTGTATCATATTGTCCATATGTTCATTTGTTAGTGGTTGTTGTTCACAGCTTATGGTTTGATTTTGGCGTTGGAGCCTAAACCTATGACTCTCGCCAACTTTATGTTGACGTGTTTTAGTGTCTCTTTCAGGTGATATTATGGTTAAGCGTGAGAACATGAGTGGCTAGGATTTGGAGTTGCGTAGGAATGCATTTAGAAGGAGATCCCCGTTCCTTCTTAGTTTCTTTTGTTTGTTTAATAAGTGTTACTGTTGACACCTATATGTTTGCTTTGTTTATGTTAATTGTTTGTCTCGGGTAAGTGGTAGGACTGTTACCTACTTACCTAGACTCCTGCATTGTTGAGATATTGTCATGACATTTGTGTCACCATTTTCTGACATTTCTTATTTCATTTAGTTATCTCTATAGACACGCCATGTTGTGATGATATCCATACGTCGCGTTCCATATAACGCCATGGTGGGGTGTGACAGGCGTATGGATGCATCCTAGGCTTATCAGTTTACAAGTTATCAGGGTGAATGTGGTGTGTGATCTACATCCTTCACATTGGAGCTGGTCCCTCCACCCAGCACAGTATTTAGAGGTCACCCCTCTACAGTTATTTAGAGGTCACCCCTCTACAGCATGACGAGGTCAGCCCTCCAGTTATTCATGAACCGTTGTTACAGCACATGACCTATATAAGCTCTGGCTATTAAAATACAGTAAATGCATGTTTTCAGATTTAACAGATAATAGTTCAGATTTATTATTTATAAATCAGACTTTATAGATTATATACAGATTTCCGCTGAAACTTACTTATCAGTCTTACAGCTTCAGTATTTTATCATCTGTTTCATTTCAGTAATTCCTTATCATGCTTTATATCCGTCCACTGAGCATTATGCTCAGCTGTAGTTCCTTTCATGTTCTAACGGCAGGTACACCAGGACACTCTTAGGATTCTGCGAGCATGTGCATTTGGATGGAAGCTATCCAGACTTCTTACTTTATGCATTTCTTACATTATTATGCTTATTTGGATATTGTTTAGTCCTTTCCTTCAGTATTTACTTTTCATGTTTTGAGCTTATGTTTGGATTACCGATGTTTGATTCCGGTATTTCCTTTATGGTCAGTTAATGTTTTAGGACATATACCTTATGCTTTGATGACACGCCATAAATACACGTAACGGTCCACTTATTCAAGTGAGGTGTTACAATTATGGTATCAGAGCTATAGGTTCGACTTGTAGGCTCTAAAACTTGACCTGTGACTAGTGGGTAGTCACCGGGAACTTCCCAGATTTTAGCGTTGTTATCTTTCATGTTTTCATGCATTTATCAGTCACTTATCAGTCGGGTTTCTTAAAGTTTTTGACTAAGTAAAAGGTTGGTACAGGACTGGCCATATTTAGTCGCATGTGCTTTTCTACGAATTTTGTTTTGGTGAATCGACCCATAGGCGTTCACCCTTGCCCGTTCAGATTTTGTATTGGTAAACCGACCCATAGGCGTTTACCCTTACTCATGACAGATTCATGTTTTCAGTCAAATATTACTTGGTGAACCAACCATTTACGTTCACCACTATTCAGGTCAATTTTCATGCTTTCAGTTGAATATTGTTTTGTGAACTGAACCATAGACGTTCACCTTTGTTCATATCATGACATTCTATAAATTTTGACACGTATGGATTGGACTACAGCCATCCATATTTAGTCACAGGTTGTAAATTCTATACATGACAGTTCTCATGAAATTTTGACAAGTATGGATCGAACCAGAATAGTCCATACCTAGTCACATATTTTCTTCTTAGAATTCTATGGACTGAACCATAGCCATCCACATCAGTTGATATTACACCTTAGTTGATTAGACTTTTTATGTTCTTTGTAACAGTCAAATTTTCATACCCTCAAGTGGATGTCCTTTTCATACTAGTTAAGTTCATGTCTCCTTATGAGGATTTCATTTTTGGCAAGGTGATGATATTTTCATGTTAAAGAGTTACATTTTTGTTTTCATAATAAATCATGTTTGATTTTCATCAGGCATTTCGTCATGCTGACCATTGTTGAAATTCCGTTTAAACATATTCTTGAACCTCTATACAATCAACATTAAGTCAATACAGGAATTACCAGGCTATCATGTTACCCATTTTAGATCAGTCTACTACCGTTTAAATTAATTTAATCCTTGATCATGTCAGACAAGTGACACCAGTATTGATCGTTCCATACAGTTTCCACCAGTGCCATGTACGCTATTCCATATGTACCTTTTGTACAGTGTCTCAGTTAGACTCCATGTACAGTATTTCATGTGTACTGCACGTACAATGTCTCAGATATGCTCTATGTGCAGTAATCATTTTGTACTTCATGTACAGTAGTCTAGGTGTACTCCAGGTACCCTACTCCATGGACATTTTCTAATCGATCCTCAATCATCTCAGGCGTTTCCACTTGTCGATATTATACCAGATGCTGATGTTGCTCGTGAGTTGAAGATTTTACCAAATACTGATGCTGCTAACACTTTGAAGACCTCACAAATGCTGATGCTGCTGATATTTGGAGATTTCTCAAGATGTTTATGCTGCTATACTATGAAGACTCTACAGAACAAGGACGATCACTACAAATTTGAAATTTCTGACAAGAGTAAATTTCAACCATCGGACACTACCATTCCATTCTATTGTTTTACCTTCTCAGCTAGATGTCACACTTCACTCAGCTAACCTTTCATTCAGAAGAGTGAGAACCGGAACCTAGCCGGCCACTCAACAAAATAGTTACATGAATCACAATCATGATAATGACCGTTATTATTTGACAAACAAATCAGTAGTGACAATCACCGTGCTTATAATTAATCATTTAATAACCATCGGAACTCCGGTACGGACGTGACCAGAAATATAGAGGTCATCAGTTTAACCGGTCCGCAAATCCTAGCAGTTACAAACTTTTCAGCCTTATTCAGATTTATTTACTAAAACACATGTCAAGACATCAGTCAAGACACAAGTCTCTAGTATCATTTCGGAAGGCACATGTCAGGATGCGAGTCATGATACATGTCATACGAATATCTTCTCAAGGCACGAGCCAGAACTCATAACTCCGTATGTTTTCTAAATCAGGCTCTCAGAAACTCAGGGTACCCTCCAAGGGGGTATACCCGTTTTGTCATGCCATGCATAAATCAAACCATTAAAAATTTAGTCACCACCCCTGGAGTATTACTCAGGTTAGACACGCAGTATTCATTCTATGAGGTTACAGACGAACACATTCAGTGAAAATCGTCATGTTTACTTCACGTATTCCTATGACAACTTTATTTTAAAACAGGTATTTACCGACCTCCCAGCCAGAAAATAATCCACAATATCAACCATGTTTATTAAAGTTATCCTTTCAAATAACGACGAGATCCATCTTACTAAATCCCAAATATATTCTTTATATCTTCTGCCAGAAAAACCAGTACAAGTTGTTTTTGCTTTACAAGCGCGTGACTTATCAGTCCATAGCTACAAAGACTTTCTAGCCACCAGTTATAAATTCACTTCTGAAATTTCTTAAATTCATGATCAGCAGTTTATTCCAAAGTTTCCAGATGTCATGCCAGAAGGTTTTCTAGAAATTCCTTCCTAACCACGAGACCGAGTTTAACATCGAGCTCGTCTGAAGGACAGAAACTATTTTCGGAACTCTTTATTCCAGGGCTTCAACTAAGTTAAAAGAGTTGCAGCAATTACTGCAAAAAGTTACCGGAACGAGGCTTTATTCGCCCTAGCGCACCATCAGGGGGTGTACCATTTCTGTCTATCAGAAAGAAGGCCAGTAACATGAGATCATGTATAGACAACCAGGAAATTTATTAGATCACCATTATTAATTGATATTCATTCCATGTATAGAAGGTTTGTCTGACCTGCTACGATGCCTTGGACATTTTCCCGAAAAATTCCGATCATACTACTATCAGTGGCGAGAGGAAAAACGTGACGTTCTCCAGACTGCTGTTGCACATACTATAGTGTCTCAAAATTTTGATCCATACTCATGAGCTCCCTAATGCTCCAGCTATATTATGAAATTTATGAATACATTTTTCCATGAATTCTCAGACAAAATTGTCAGTATATTCATTGATCGTACTCTGATCTACTAAACCTTAAAGAAGAACGCGAGATCATCTTCTCACGGCCGTGCAGATTTTCAGATAGGAGAAAATTTTATGAACAACTTTCAAGGTATATATCCCAGATGAACAAAGTGGCATTTCTGAGCCACCCTGTTTCAACAGGAAAAATTTTAGACAGTCCTGCGAAGGTAAAGGCCAACACCAAATGGTCAAGACCGACGCCGGTGACAAACATACAAAATTTCTAGAACTCAGAAAACTACTACCGAAGAAATCCCCGACAGTTCTCACGATCAGCCTTCCATGACTAAGCTTACGCATAAAGAAGGGAACCTACACCGAATTATGTATACTTTTCCGTAAATATTCACTCAGGTTCCACCAGAATGTACCAAAATTCCTGGCAAAATTTTGATAGAAACAGTATAAAACGTTCATGCAGCTATGTTCATATCTAATGCCTGTCATTTCAACAGGTTTGAGATAGAACGCCGTCATGCTATCGAGTTATTACTACCAGTAGAAATTCTAGACCGAAAGGAGACAAGACTCCATGGAGATTGTTATCAGTTTATCACAGACTCAGAAAAAGTATAATACTATCTAAGTCATTGTCGACCATGTAATCAACCTACGCGTTTACTTTCATCCGAAAGGATTACGCAATAGTGGACCTGCAGAAAATTCAGCAGTAAATTATACGATTTCAAGGCATTCCATCGACCATCATATCAGACAGAATTCATGTTCACGATCACGTGTATGTTACTTTCACTTTACGTTCATGTTTATTTTCACTTTCACGTTTATGTCTCATTCGTAGTATGATGCTGTTTCAGTTCATGTTTGTACTATCTCATGATTTAAGCTCACGTTAGCGTTCATAACATTGTTCACATTCAAGTTCGTGTGTCATTTCATGATACACCTTTCGCAGTTATTACCGAATACGGTTAAAGAAAGCTTGAGAAACCAGACTCAAGTTTAACACAACTTCACATCTCAGGCCGTATCATTTGGCATTCCCTTCTCAGTCAGCATACGTTCATGAAATGTCCTAATATCACGCTCACGGTATGTTTCATGTAAAACGTTCACAATTTCTCACGTAGCACGTTCAGAATTGTTCACGTAGATTGTCTTTATATATTTTCAACAGCTTGCGCAGAGAAGTAAATGTTATCTTTTCAGAATATTTACACGTACAGTTTCATGTATCATACATGTTATAGTTAATCAGTCTATCAGATTCAGAAAATCCATCTTAAGTATGGAACCAGAACTATTTAGCATCGTCAGGACAGGGTCATCAGGACCAAGATTTTTAATGTGTTTAGACCTTTAAAGGAGTCGTCTCGAGTGGGAAGCCACTCGGAACGGAGTAGTCCATCCGGACCTCTCATCCTTTTCCTTCAATAAAGCAGTTAGGTTCTTTCAGTCATGTTATGTTCCAAAGTCAGGTCATGCTATACTCTTTTAGCAGCATAATGTCTTACCTCGGGTACAAATTATCTTTCAGCTTATTTGTCCTTCCAACTTTCAAATTCATTCAGCATATATGTCCTTTCAGCTTTTATAACGCCACCAACTTATTACCTTTAATTCGAGGACGAATTCCTCCTTTTTAGAGGGGAAGAATTGTAAAACCACGGCATAATCGCATCCTTAATTCGAGGACGGATTATTTTTTTAGAGGGGAAGAATTATAAAACCCGTATATAAAATCTTCGAATATTAAATACGCGTAGTCTTAGCTTTAACTTTATTTAAACGTAGACAGTAAATACGCAGCCTCGGTTTTATTTAAATATTACAAAATAATTATTCAGAAAATAACTATTAAGTTTCAGGAAACATGACGTATGTTACGTATGTATTAATTATCTATAGAAAAAGAGTTTTACATTTTCAGAAAAATTAAAACACGGTAAATAAATACGTTTACGTGACAAGTTACAAGTGTCGAAATCAAATGAAAATATGTATTCAAGGAGTGGCAGATTTTAGGTAGTAATATGAAGAAAATGGGCTTTTAGGCCCGGCCCTTTTGCCAAAAAAAGTAAAACGGGGGGTTTACCCCTTTTCTAATGTCACAACAGTAAACTAAAAAAAAGAAACGGGAAGATTAGGGTTTCACTCCCATGAGGTGGCCGCCGAGTTCTTGAAAAAAAAAGAGTCGAGCCTTGTTTATTCAGAGAAGATTATGTATGTTCGTCATTCCCTATTCAAACTTGGGTATGTGCATCATTCCTCTTTCATTCTTTTTTATATCACGAGATCAGTATATGGTTTGATCTAAATAAATGGGTAAATTAGAAAACGTGAATTTATTATTACAAAGGATGTCAAGTTTTTGGCTTAACTCTTGAAAACCGAGACCATAAGGTCTCGGTGTGTGCTGTGTTGCCCAGCCGTGACCCACACCAGGGTTGCTGGTGCTTTGGTTGTCATCCGCAGCCCTTAAACACACAACAGGGGTGTTTGGTTTGTAATCGGGGGTTAAAAGAAACACAACAGGGGTGTTTGGGATTGTCAGGGGGTGTTGTTTGTTTAAAAAACAGTGGGAACCAAAAGAAGGCAGTGGGAGCAATATAACTAACAGTAGGTACGTATTAAACAGAAATTGGTAAGGTTAGAATCCAGAATTAGCGACAGTTTTGAGACAGAAATTTTGTCGCAGTTTACAAGACAGTTTTATGACAGTTTTGGGTCACAGTTAGCGACAGAATATTATGTCGCTAATCCGGCTATGAATATACTCGGTATGTTTGAGTTGTTTTCGTGCGACCGAGACTTTGAAGTCTCGGTAGGCTTTTGTTTGACGGGTTTTCGGGACACGAAAAAATAATAAATGCTAGGTTATATTTAATTGGGTTAAATCATTTATATAAATAAGTTTTATAAATAGTTAACCAAGTTGTTTTGTTTATTTAATTTAGGTGGTATATTAAATTAATGATGGTTAATTATTATTATTATTTTTATGAAAATGTGTGACTACTTAAATGATTGATCTTTTATAGAAAAGAATTTAGAAACCTTTCTAATTTAAAAAAAAACTTCTATTGATATCAGATTATTATTTATAGTAATAATAATTAGATCGGAATTATACACTATACAGTATCAGGAAATTCAGAAAATACAATTGTCAATGATATTATAGAACCATCAGAATTATCAGTTTTTATACAAACAGTAATACAAGAATAAAATAAGTTAAACTAAGAACACATGAGGATCAATAATAGTAAATAGTAATCAGTTAACTCATTCGCGTCTGTTATTGATGTAGTAACTGTGAAGTCGGAATAGATCTTTCAGCTTTCAGTCTTATTTCATTACTGGACACGAGGTACGGATTTTCCGTCCTTTTAGTAAGGACTTCCTTTCTATGCATGATTAGGATCTCCCGTCTTCAGCCAAATGTTTTCCCCAGTATATGTTTAAGCTTATCAGTAATCATGTTAATAACTAAATAAATTGCCTGAGCATTATATACAAGCATGACCAGTTTATGTACTAGTTACGGAGGTACCGTAACCATGGCACTAGAGGCAGCGGTGTCGTGACTCACATGCAGGAGAGTGATATCCTGCATCGTCCCTTCATGTTTTGGCCATTATTATTATCATGTCATGTGGGGCGTATGGATGCATCCTAGGCTTATCAGTTTACAAGTTATCAGGGTGAATGTGGTGTGTGCTCTACATCCTTCACATTGGAGCTGATCCCTCTACCCAACACAGTATTTAGAGGTCACCCCTCTACAGTTATTTACAGGTCACCCCTTTACAGCATGACGAGGTCACCCCTCCAGTTATTCATGCACCGTTGTTACAGCACATGACCTATATAAGCTCTGACAATTAAAATACAGTAAATGCATGTTTTCAGATTTAACAGATAACAGTTCAGATTTATTATTTATAAATCAGATTTTACAGATTATATACAGATTTTCGCTGCAACTTACTTATTAGTCTTACAGCTTCAGTATTTTATCATCTATTTCATTTCAGTAATTCCTTATCATGCTTTATATCCGTCCACTGAGCGTTATGCTCAGCCGTAGTTCCTTTCATGTTCTAACGGCAGGTACACCAGGACACTCTTAGGATTCTGCGAGCATGTGCATTTGGATGGAAGCTATCCAGACTTCTTACTTTATGCATTTCTTACATTATTCTGCTTATTTGGACATTGTTAAGTCCTTTCCTTTAGTATTTACTTTTCATGTTTTGAGCTTATGTTTGGATTACCGATGTTTGATTCCGGTATTTCCTTTATGGTCAGTTAATGTTTTAGGACAATTACCTTATGCTTTGATGACACGCCATAAATACACGTAACGGTCCACTTATCCAAGTGGGGTGTTACACAAACACCCTCAAATTGTCTGTTGATAAGTCATCTGACTTCTTCGCAATAAGTCGATAGTTTAAATCTCAATAAATAGACATTTTGGGGGTGACTAGAGTAGGTTTGAGAATTTTCACGAGTATTACTCCATTTATTTTTATTGTGCGTATATCTAGGTCAAATACTTGTTTTTTCTAAATAAACTAACTGATAAAACTTTGTCTATTTACCCAACAATAAATAGACCCAAGGTGTTGTTATATGTAATTTTTCGTTCTTTTTAGATGTTTTTTGTGACTTTGAGGTTTTTTCTTGTATGATCTTCATCTAGAATATCTTATATTTTGTTGTCTTTGGCCTTTACGCCTCTTAATAATAACAATGCCTTTGGAGAAAAAAAGTTGCACATTTTGTCAAAATATTTACTAGAATGTGAAAGTTTATGGACTTAAAATCGATAGTCGTGTGATAGGATCGAACTCGAAATCACGGGATTACACACATTACGTAATGGGTTAATTTATTTATTAAATATATTTATTATATTTATTAAATCAAACCAAAGCTTAAACTAGCGATCGTTAATAAATAAAAGTTAAGTATTAAACGACCCTTATGGAAATTAAATAGAAGCTAAAAGAAGGAGTCAGAAAAGTTCCGGAAGCTCCTTTGTGGGCTTGTAAACCGTCGGCCATAAGAGAACCAAAGGGAAGGGAAAAAGATTTTGTTTCCTAAATTTTTTTTAACCTTGGAGGAAAAGTTTTTCCAAGGGCTATATAAACAAACCTAAGGCTTTCATAATTTTTACTCCTCTCCTTTTTCTCTTGCTCTTAAACCGCCGGCCAAACACCCCTAAATTAGGGTTCTTGGTTTTCAATTTTTTCTATTTAATAGATCTATTCCTAGCCCCTCTCTAGGGTTGTTGGGTAGATCCTCCATAGGCTCGGAAGCTTGGTTTGTTCGTGCTAGACTCACGATTAACTCGCCGTATTACGTGTGTACAAGATCGTGATATAGTCTTACTTTAGACTATATCCTGGTGGTGTTCGTGGTTAACCCTAGTTGCCAATTGTTCCGTTGTCTTGTGGATCTTGCTAGGATAAAGGTATGTAACCCTAATCTTGATTAATTATAATTGTGTTAATTATGATCTTGTTAATTTGCTTCCGCTATATGTGTGCTTTGATCTTGTTTATGGTTTTAAATAATTGTTATGAACTATATAAAGCTTCAGAATGAAAAGTGACTGCGAATATAAAATCCATTTTCTTCATGATAGGATATGCCTTAACTAAGTTAGATCATCCTAAGTGAATGGATTTTTTCCATAATCGAGTGTGCACAAATACTTGCATTGTATTTGTTAATGGTAATGAACTAATATATTTTATTACTTAATTTTAATTGCCGATAATACATAGGTTTATATACAAACAGTTTGTAACATACCATTATGATAAATGGAATGTCACGCGTGATTATGGCGTGCCATCAAAGCATACAAGGATAAATGTCTTAAACATTACATGACCATAAAGTAAATACCGGAAACAAACATCGGTACCCCAAAGTAAAAGCTCATCACACACAAACATAAGTACTGTAAAGGAAAAGGACTAAACAATTTCCATGGAAATAGGTAGCAAAATGTATGATGATAAGCATAAAGTAATGAAGGCTAGAAAGCTTCCAATCCATATGCACGTACGCTTAAAGTCTACGAGCGTCCCCGAGTACCTGTCGTTTTGGGAACATGAAAGGAAAACGGCTGAGCATAACGCTCAGTGCACGGATATACAAGCATAGAATGAATAACATAAACATATACAACATATAGCAGCGGAATTGATTAAGTCCTGGAAAACCTGGTATAACTTAGTAAAACTGGTTTTATAGTTTGAAAAGCCTTATGTTTATCTTATGAAAACTGTTTAACATGTTTACCATTAGCCAATATAGGTCATGAAATATCAACATGCATGAATACTTGGAGGGGTGACCTCATCATGCAATTAGAGGGTCTGCCTCTAATTAATATAACTTTGGGTAGGAGGGATCAGCTCCTTGTGAAGGATGCAAGGCACACACCACATTCACCTGAATAATCTATAAAAACAAGTAATCTAGGATGCACCCATACGCTCCACATGATAATATAATAAATGGACAAAAGTTGAAGGGATGCCACGAGCTATCACTCCGCCGTGGTGAAGTCATAACACTGGTGCCTCCGGTGTTATGGTTATGGTACCTCCATAACTAGGTGAAACTGGTCATGCATGTATATGGCTTAGGCATTTAATTAAACATAAACAAATCAAAACATATAAAACATATACTGGGAAAATAGTTGGCTGCATACGGGGAATCCTAATAAGGAAAGAATGTCCATACTGAAAGGACGGAGAATCCGTACCTTATATCCAGTGAACGAAGAAGACGAACGGAAGAGAGTCCTACTTCGATCTCACTAATGCTACATAAATAATATACGTGTATAATTATTCTTATTACTGTGTACGTAACTGGTTTTATATCATGTCTTAGCTTGTTTTATATGTTCATGTCTTGTTTTACTGATTTTAACGTTATGTTGTATTTATCATGTATTCTGGATATTCTGATTAAGTATTACTTGTATTTCTTGTATTATTATACTTGTTGTGTAATAATAAGTAACTTTCTAAAAATAGCAGGTTTCCTAAAATAGAATGTTTTCAAAAATAGAAAGTTTCCAAAAATAGAAAGTTTCCAAAAATAGATTTACTGCTTAAATCAGACAAGTTTCTAAAAATAGAAAGTTTCTATAAATAGATTAGCTGCTTAAAATAAACAAGTTTCTAAAAATAGAAAGTTTCCATATTTATAAATAAGCTGGATTATTAAGCTAATAAGATAAGCTTAAGTTTTACTGATTAATATTCTAAGTCATGATTAATAGTATAGTTTATTAATTAACACATGTAAATTAAATAAACTATAAGTTATAAGATTTAATTAAATATAGTATGATTTAATTAAATTAAAGTGCATATAATACTTAGGTTAAAACATGTATTAATATTTATTATTAATATAACCTAAGTCATGGAAATTAAATAATTATATGTCATGTTTTATTAATTAATTAATTACTTTGTCTAAATTCATGATTTAAATACTTATGTTAAATCATGTATTATTATTAATAATAATTAACCTAAGTCATGTCTAAATTAAATTAATTATATAACATGGTAAATTAATTTAATTAACCTTGTAAATAATTAAACTTGTAAAAATTAATTAGGCTTGTAAAAATTAAGTCTTGAACCGGACTGTGTTTAACCTTGAACCGGACCAAACAAACACCCCCTTAACAGTGGCGAACCAGCTTGGCCAGTTGCCACTGTTTTCGCAATAATGCCACCGGCTTAAGCCGGTGGTTCCCTTTGGTCTCTCGGCTAGCCGCTGCCTAAGCAAAGTTCCCACTGGTGGTGAGCCGGTGGTTCCCCTTTCCGTGGCTCGAGTTCCCCCTGCTTGTTCATATTAGCCACCGGCTTATGCCGGTGGTGCTTGTTTGTTTTCAGCCGAGACCTCCAAAACTACAAGGCCACCCCGACTCACGTCTGGGTCCCTTGTTTCGCTTGCTGCTGAACCACAAAGACAACACCGAGACCCGAAGGTCTCGGTTGTGGTCACACGTGGGACACCGAGAGCTTCGGCTCTCGGTTTGTGTGTGTCGGCCGAACCAAAACCACAAAACCGCCATGTTATTTACCCCTATGATTTAATTAAAATGTTTTTAATCTAGTTTTTTAATAAACTCATGATTTCATGTGTTCTTGATTAATAAAAGAATTAAAAAGAAAAAAAGAATAACGAATTACCAATGCGTGAAACAAAAGGAGAATGATAACACGAACGATTCCACTTGAATTGGATCACCAAAAATCAACAAACACCTCTCCTTGGTGTGTTTAAAACCGGCGGCAAAAGGGAGGAGAAAAGGGAGACTATGGTTTTGTTCTTTTTAGAGTAAATGAAAAATATGTTTTCCCTTTTCTCTATTTAGTTAAAAATAAAAGTGGGCTTGGCCCCTTTTCTTTGTCTTGCCGCGGGTAGGTGGGGCCCACAAGGGGAAACCCGACGTTTTCCGTGTTCTACAATGTTACGTGTTCTCGTATTCGTTTTTACGTGACTTTATTCTTAATTATCGTGTTATAATATACACTTGTACGTAATCGTAATAATAATTACGTAAATACATAATAATAGGTTCGTGATTATTTACGTTCATGTTTTCATGTTCGTGATTATAATTATTGTTGATAATAATTATCGTGTATTAATATGCTTAAATACTTATCGTGTAATAACACGTACGTAATACTTGTAATTAACATTTGTGAAACATAAACATGTTATATAAGGAAAGTATTAATCATGTACGTACAATTATATATGTACTGTTCATAGTAAAAGCATGCGGGTTTTACAACTCTTCCCCCTTAAAAAGAATAATTCGTCCCCGAATTATAGATAACGTAAACTGGAAAAGAGGAACATACCCGAATTCAAAATATGAAATGAGGGTAAGAAGCCCGGATAGACTCCTCTGTTTCTCAAGTGGCTTCCCGCTCGGTATGATCCCTCCAAAGGATTTTGACGAATGGAATGGTCATTGATACAAAGATTTTGCTAGTTAAGAAGTTTCGTTCTCGGTATCTCTTCGAATTGATCACGGTTAGAAGTGGAATTATCGTTGTTGGTAACTAAAAGGGGGAGCTTTTGATCTATTTCTATTTAAACGATAAATGCGTGAAGTAATAAAAATAAGCTAAAAGCAATTAACTAATTAAAACGAAACAATATAAATAATATAAAGTGAATTAAAACGAAACAATTAATAAAACTAAATCTAAAAGAAGAAATTAACTATCGACTCGAATATTAAATCTAGTTAATGAAAAAGGAGAAAATAAAACTAAGACGGTACTTTAAAACTAAACGAGACAAAACCTAAAGCGGGTACTAAATAAAAGATAAAACTTGAACTTTGCGAAAAAATATTAATTTTAAAATTAGATGAAAAATTCAACTAAAAATACGTAACTTTCAAAAACAAAATCAGAACAACTTTCAGAATAAACTAAACGATTACGGAACAATACTAATTAATAAACAAGCAGACAGGCTAGTAGCTCAAGCTACCAAGCACACAGCTAAAAAAAAGCGGGAAATGGAATCAAGCTGGCAAGCATGCACGTCAAAGTTTTGTTTTGCTTCGTTCGGTATATAGGGTTCGTTCGGGAAGTCCGAACAATATCCTTTGTTCGGTATATTATTTTGCAAATGGTGTTGGTTCGGGATTTTTGGGAAAAATTGGTTTGTTCGGTATTTTTTTACGATTTGCTTCATTCGGGATTTTTCTTGGTTTGGTATTTTTTTTTGTTCGAAATTTTTTTATCAAAACACTCGTTCGGGAAAATTTTCCAAAAACCTTCGTTCGGGATATTTAGTTCATTCGGGAAAATAAACTCATTCGGGAAAAATTGCTCATTCGGTAAAAACTACTCATTCGGTAAAATCTGGAAAAACTAAACAGTACGAAAAAAGGGGAAACAAAAACACGAATTTAACCAAAATCAACCATAATCAATCTAAAAATTAAACTAAACTAACCACTAATAATAAACTAATGATACACCATCAAACAAAATCAATAAAACTCAAAACCCACTTGTTTTTAGAAAACCAAAATCAACCAAATCAAAACTTAGAAACTTAGAATCAAAAAGAAAAGAAGAACGAGATTAAAGGAAAACTTATATTAAAGATTAAGATTCAAACATATAAAAGTAAAGATTAAACTTATAGGAACATGGATGGATTGAAAGATTAAGAAAAGTGCCAAACACCCTAATGGTGTTGGCTTACACGAACCAACAAAAAAGAAAGAAAATAAAACTAAAAACTAGTCTATTTTTGGTGAGGAGGTTCTATTTATAGGCCTTGTGAGTTGGTTGGTGAGTGGGCTTTTTCCTTTCTTTTGGTCTTCTCGTCTCTTTAATAAAGTTGACGTTTTTTACTTCGATTCGGGATTTGTCGATGAATAAATTCAACTCGTCTTTTAATTTCTTTGTTTAATAGACTTGAGTTATTCGACATATATAAATCTTCCATCTTTGGTCCTTTTCTTCGATAAATCTTCAAATAGGACCATTGACTTCAAATCTTTTGCACTCTTTGACTCTAGACTTCGTTTTTCGTCTTTTTCTCTGATAAAACCCGTGCAATCCCATGTTTTCTTCAATATTTATCCGTTTGGCTCTGAAACACAACAAAAACACAAACCACGTATAATTCCAAACAAATGATATTAAATACGCGTTTTGGTCTCGTTTTAGCAAGCAATAAGTGGTAAAAGGATGGGTGTTTTCACACCTATCAAATCTCCTACACTTAACCATTGCCATGCCCTCATGCAATGCTATAGATTAAGGCAAAAACTTTACACTTTTCTCATAGTCAATCAACCTTGGCCTTATTAACATAAACTACTACTACTTGAAACAAAAATTTAACCACTATAACGAAATAAAAGCTTTAAACAAAAGGGATAGAAAACAATTTTCACTTGGAAATTGCTACATGGAAATAACTCGCAAAGAGATCTAAGACTTACATTTGGGCTTTAGTTCTATGAAGATTTGTCACCCTCAAGTTTCACATTCCCCAAACTAAGCTTAAAAACGAGATCATTGTTATTATAAGTTAGCAAAACAAACACTTACACACATGGCTTAATTATACACTTAAACTCCCTTATTCCTAGGTGTATCTCTTATATTTTATTTTTGTCTTAGAATGATCATGAAGATGCATTTTTGGACTTATTTCGATAATTTATTAGGCCGAAAATAAAGTAGGACGATTTGATCAATAGTTAGCTAAAGGACAAAATCTCTTAAAACTGCTTCTCGAGACCTCAAAAAGTTCATATCTTGGCATAACTCGCTTCACGATTTGAGACCTTTCTCGGACCGATATTTGGCATGTACTTCATACTTCATATCTTGAGAGACGTTCTTGAGATTATGGTCTTCTCTTCATTTATAGAGTTTCTTCACTTGGAGTATTTTGAGAGATACTTCAACTTTGTTGACCACGACTTCATCATTATTTCTTCAATCGTTATTTGGGATTTTGAAATACAACGATCCGCCTCCTTTTCGGACTTGGATCTATTTATCCTCATACCTTGTTAGGGTCTTTTCGGATAGACTTCTCCATGATCTTTATGGGAGTTGATTGCTTTTCGTCATGCGTCTTGATCCTTCATATTGATTTTGGGAATAATGCTTTTCACATCATCTTGGATCTTTAGCAATAAAATGGAATCCTCATGCCTTGTTAGGGCCTTTTCGGACTCGCCAATCTTTGCGCCCCGCTTCAATAAGTTATGCCTTGGCTATGAACTCTTATCATTACCGAGCAACTTCTAAACGATTTTGTGCTAGAAGCTAAGTAACTTTTCAAACCGTACGACCTTACTTATTGCATTTATTCATTTAAGGCGATGGGAGGAAAAGGTTGATGAGACTGTAATTATACATAGTCTCATCGTCTAAATCGGGCTTAAAACGCTTAAAATATCATCAAAATACCCAAATATATGCATGTGTTTGTTCATTGTGTATTTTAGGTACGGATATCGTGAATTCACCAAAAGATCAAAGGAATCAAGCAAAAACGAACATGGGAAACGAAGCCGCACAAAGAACCGGACCCAAATCAAGAATTTCCAAAAATACCCTTGAAGTTTAAAGAATTGGCAACTTTGTTCCCTCATCTTTGAAGACTTGTCACAAATGACCCTCCACTAATTCATTTGTACAAGTTACATCCTTGATATTTGAAGACATGTGCAAAATTGGCCCTTGAAGAATGGTGAAATTTCATTAAATACCCTTTGAATGGTTTTTATAAACTTTTTGTGGTCAAAATATAAGTTTTTAAACTTATATTACAAGGGAATGTGTATTTAAGCTGTTACAACTTTATTTGGCAAGACAAATGGACTTCAGGGGGCAAAAAGGGCCAAACAAGAAACTTCATCCCTCCAATCCAGTCCCTCCACGTCATCCCCCACTTACTCCACAACCAATCACAATCCCCTCCCTCTCCACGTCAGAAATCCACCACCACCACTTAAATAATAAAACTGATTAATCAGTTATATTAAACTTCCCTCCATAACACAATTTTAAACTTAACCCTCCCGCCAAAACAGATTAAACCTATCTTAATCAACCCATAAACCCTAACCAAACCCAGGATTAAATTGACCCAAAAACAAAGGGGTCCACCCCTTTCCAGATCCTTAATTACCATCATACTAAACCCATCCCACACCAAAACCGTGATCCCAACACACCCATGTGTTGGGTAGGACCCTCCCCTGCTGCGTCTTTTTCACACAACACCCAATGAGGAGACAAATTGAACGACTCTTGTGATTTCCTTGGTCCCCAAGAGCAAATGAAGGCCTCAGATCATTCCCAACAGCTGTCAATCACAAGATGCTCATAGACCATTTTCAAAATCAGTTGACCAAGGGCAAATATGGATTTTTAGAGATTAGGGTTTTGCTATTGTAATATTTCATTCAGTATTCTAGTATATTCTTCTAGGATGTATAAATACACCCGTTTGTGGGTTGTATTTTCCTTGTTCCAGTTTTTGTAAGAAATTAATTTTATTAATGAAAATGAAAGGATTAATGTTTTTATAATTTCTGAGTTCCTGTTTAGTATAAAATTTATTTTCCTTGCAAATTAGTTAAAGTAGTTTCATAAGGATTCTTGTTTCACAGTTTGGTTTTCAAAAGGGAATTGGTTTCATAAGATTTTTTTTCAGAAACTTGGAACACATCATAAGGTGAAGTGAAAGTGGACCCTTATGATGTGATTTCAGTTTTAGGTTAATATCTTTTAGTGTTCTTTCAATAGTTTAGGATTTCTAAACATTTGGTTTCCAGATTTAACAAAATTTTGGTTTCAAAAATTGGTTTTCATTTTTTTTTCAAAAGCTATAAGCCATAAGCTGCTTAATTAATAAGCCATCTTGTGTCTTGATAGTAGGTTACCACTTCACCTCTGTTTTATTCTCTTAGTAGGTTCAATCCAAGACTTTTCCATTTTTAAGATATATTGGGTGTAACTAGGAAAGTCACACCACCATTCTCTAATGTCAAACAACAGCATCATTCAAAAGCTCACTGCACAAGCCCCAGCTTGTAAGGAGATGGCATTGCAGCCATAGTGGGGCCCGGATGTGGGTCCCACAAGGTAAAAAAACCTAGGCTTGAACCCTCCTTCTAAAGCTTTTAAGAGATTTTGTGTGAATCTGTATGAAACTGTTTGTGTGTTGGATTTATCTGGTTGATTATGCTTCTTAGATAGTTTTATGCATGTTAAAAGTATTTAGATTAGTTTTGTGTTGAATTTGATAGCATTTGGTTTGATAAATTTCAAGTTCTGTGTACAAAGGGGTGTTTGGAATTAGGGTCTTAACTGGTTTAAAGTGACATTAAGCTAGAGGAATCTGCCTAAACATACTTGACATATCAGTTGTTAGTATTTTCAGTCATTGCCTTAAGTATTAGATAGGTTTTAAACATTTTGAGTGTTCATATAGCTATAAATCAGAAAACTGCTTTTCTGCCTTGCTTTGAGTGGAATTTGACCACCATTTTGTGTATTTGTGTAGATTTAGGAAGTGTTTAGGGTCAGGACTTGTTTTTTTGAGTATTTGTGAAGGAATTGAGTGAGTTTTGGCCAACCAAAACTCACCCAATTGCCAACTAGACCAGCAAAGGACTCATCAGACCACCATAGTTGATACAGTAACTGCTTTGTGCTTGGTGTGCTTGATTTTTGTGAACAAAGGGGTGTTTTTATAATGTATCTGAGTCCCCACAAACCAACTGGTTGTGGGGGTGCCAATCATTGCCCACAAAACCCAATATCCAACAAGTTACAAGCACAAAAGTGCCCAGACCTTATTTTTTTGTTCTATCAGTGGGAACCAAGTTCTCACTGCCAGTGGAAAAGTTTCCACTGCTTAGCTAAAAAACAAAGTGACTCACATGTCACTATCAGTTCTCATCTTTTTTATCTTTAGTGGGCTTAATTAGGACTTTTTACTTGATTTTATTTTGTAATTTTTCTTATTTTATTTCTGATTTTTCTATTTAATTTATTTTCTTGTTACTGTTCATTTCCTATTTTTTAAGATTAAATTGCATTTTAAATTACTTTTTAATTCACTGTTTTTGTCTTTTAGTGTAAAAACTTAATATTTTTCAGTTTCAAAAATTTTCTTAGATTTAGAAAAATAGTTAAAGATTTTTAGTTTAATAATATTTTACTGTTCACTTTTTTAATAATTTTTTTAGATTTAATTTTAGTTTAATTAGGGTTTTATTATTTCTGTTTTGTCTTTTAGTGAAAAATTTTACTTTTTTCAAACTTTTTCATTTTTCTACTGTTCATTAGTATAATTTAGGATTTTTAAAATTGCCAAATTATTTTTAACATTATTTTAGTATTTTTAATCATTATTTTTGTTTAAAAATAGTTTTTAGTGTTATAAAAACAGAAAAATAGTTTTCAAAATTTAGGAGAAATACTTTTTAGTCTTTAAATAATATAAGTGATTTATTAGTTCAATAAAATAATATTTTGGGCTTTTTGTTAATTATATTTAATTTTAGGGCTTTAATTAGCATTTAAAATTAAATATTTAATTAATAAAAAGTTTTAAAATTTATTTATTGGATTTTTATTCTTATTTTTATTATTTTAGACTTAGTTTAAATTTTTAATTATATTTTAGGTTTAATTTAATTTTTGTCACGTTTTACGTATTTACGTTCGCGTTTTACGTCAAATCGTCGTAGTGTAATCGTAGTCGTAGCTCGTCTTTAAATTTTTCTCTCTTTACCCAAAAACGTCACTAATCCAAACTTTGATTTTATATATTGGCACACTTAATACACACACCTCTTTCGAGAACGAACCCGCACTTATTCGGTTTTACGGTTTTTAATTAAATCGTAACGCTTAATACTTGCCACTCATACGCGTTTTTCCTAAAACGTGTACGAAAAACCTACATCAATTTTTGGCGCCGCTGCCGGGGAGGTGTTTTTAGTGTGCCATTATTAGTATCGTGTTTGTGTGAGTAGTGCGTTTTTGCTGTTCAATTTTTGGAAAGCGTGAATATCGTAGATACTCATTTTTGTTATTTTTCCTTATTATATTATAGTATCCAAATAAAACGTGTTTAATTTTCCTAAATTAAACACACAACAATCATTTACTATATTGTAGATATCCCATTATCGTTTTCGTTTTTCTTGTGAATATATTACTATATTCTACCTACGTAGAACAATAAATATACAAGTACTCCAAAAGCGTGAAAACGCAACCTTGATTCGGGATTTCATCACTCGATCATTTTATTCGAATCCAAAGCAAAAGTTTAAAGGCAAAATAGATAAATACTTTCGTGAGGCTTAATTTCAATTAACACAAACTATACGGTGGGTATAAGGCGGTTGTATTTCACGACCTAAGGGAAAAAGGCTCTTAAGTGCTTAGCGCCGCCTCGTTTCCCCCGCTTGCTTGTGCGTGTTTTGAGAAAGAGGGCTAATCGAGGGTTTCCAAGTATTATCTACGTATCATATATATTTGCTTGTTTTCAAGATTAAACCCTCTTGAACGTTTTGGTGTTCCACCAACGTTCTAAAGTCATCAAAAGCGTTCACTCCACGTGATCGTTTTCATTTCTTTGAGGCTCCTTTAATCGAGAAATCGATTCGAGGGGAGATTTGTATATTTGAGTCTACGTAATACATTCAAAAATCCAAAAAAATTAAAAAACATCAAAAACAAAAAAAAATTGAAAAATCGAAAAACCCCAAAAAGAATCTTCTTTGATACCACCCATTCTACGCTTAGTGCATGTGCACTCGATCGAAGGATTATTCTAATTCTAGCGACGCTTCAAATCGACGCAATCGTAGTCGAAGGAATCGACGACGTAGACGAGATTTAGAAACCGACGTTCTTAATATCGTTGTTGAAGAGACCGTAGAGGAGATGGCCGACAATCGTTCGATGATGGAATTGCTCTAAGAACCCACCGAGGGTTATGGAGATGCGATCGTAATTCCCGCTATCGAAGCGGAGAATTTTGAGATTAAGAGCGGAATGCTTTCGTTGATCCAAGCTACGAAGTTTCGAGGTCGTGAAGCCGATAATCCTCATGACCATATTCGGAATTTTGATCGTCTTTTAGCCACGAGCAAGTTTAAGAACGTCGACACCGATGTCGTCAAGCTTATGCTTTTTCCATACTCGCTCGATGGTGCCGCCAAGGATTGGTACGAGAAAGAGCCACCTAATTCCATAACTACGTGGAAGGATCTCGTCTCCAAGTTCGTTAATTATTTTTTCCCACCGTCTAAGACAACGTTTTTCAAGAATGAAATTACGAAATTTGAGCAAAAATCGAATGAATATTTTAGAGACGCGTGGGATCGTTTTAAGGAATTCCTTAGGCAATGTCCTCACCATGGTTTTTCCGAGTTTCACCAAATCGATACGTTTTACAACGGTCTTAATTTTCAAGAACAAGATTCGTTGAATTCCGCCGCCGGTGGCAACTTTTTGTGTAAGACTCTGAAAGATGCATTGATAATTATCGAAAACCGATCCAAGGTTTACCAACTCCGCAACGCACCGAGTGTTGCCAACGTCGCCAATGTTAGTAGTTCTAATCGCGACATTGAGAGGGTTGATGCGAAAGTCGATAAGTTGACGAATGTGTTCACGTCTTTTCTCGTTGAGATGCAAAAGAAAGACGCTCCCGCTACGGTGAAAGAGGTTGAGGTTTCGTGTACGTTTTGTGGTGGACCTCATAATTATTACGAGTGAGCGGCTACGGATGGCCAAACGTCGAATGTGAGTGCGTTAAATAGAAACAATAATTTTCAAAATCAAAATAACGCGGGTCCATCACAACAAGGCAATTACAACCAAGGCAACAATTTTAATCAAAACCGAAACAATTTTCAAGGAAATAATCAACAAGTAAAATTTTCGAATCAAAATCAAGGTTATAATCAAGGTCGTAATTTGAATTGGCAAAATCGAGACAATAATCAAAACTCGAATTTTAAAACAACAACAATCAAGGAAACAATTTTTCAAGTGGGAATCAAAACAATTTTCAAAGAAGTAATCAAAACCAAGGGAACTTTAATTCTAATCAAAATAGTCCGTCAAACGATTTTCAAAATTACATGAAAACGAATGAGGCTAATATGAGACGATTAGAGAGAGAAATTGGTACTTTGAAAAACGACTTTACAAATACTTTGAAATTGCAAAACACGAAGATTGAGCAAGGACAAATTGACATTAAAAAGATGTTTTCGGCTATTATGAACAAAGCCTCGGGTGCTTCGTCGAGTTCGTTACCTAGTGACACCGTTGCAAATCCGAAAGAACAATGTAAAGCCGCCTCGTCTCGTGAGAAAGGTCGTGTGATTACCCCTAACCTTGAAGGATTTCGAGTTGTTCCTTCTTCTCAACCCTCGACTTCTAAGACGTCTTATTGTTCTAAAGTTGATGGGGTGAACGTGGCGACCAAGGAAAAGAGTGCACACCCTCTTGTACCTAAAATTCCATCCACGGTTTAAAAAGAGAGCTTTACCGACCTAACCAAAGTAACCCTTGAAGAAACTTGTGCTTCGATCCTTCTTAAAAAACCCAAAAGGCATATGCCGAGAAAGGAAGAGGATCAGGGCCAATTTCTATTACCTTGTGATTTTTCCGAGGTTGAGGGATGTGTAGCCCTTGCCGATTTTGGTGCTAGCATCAATCTCATGCCTCATTCTCTTTGGAAATTGATGAGATTGTCTAATCTTACCCCTACGAACACGACAATCGAGCTTGCAAATTGTACTCCATTAATACCAATTGGAATAGCCGAGGATGTCTATGTCAAAGTTGGAAAGTTTGTTTTTCCCGCGGATTTCGTCATATCCGATTACGAGTGTGACCCTAAATGTCCCATTATTTTAGGCCGAACATTTTTATCGACGGCTCGAACCGTAGTCGACGTTCACGAGGGGAGACTTACTATGAGATATGGGGAGGATAAAATGGACTTTTTCACGAGTAAATCCCAAGTGTTTAATGACAATGAAAAAACCGAGGTTTCAAAACCTAATGTTTCTAAACCTAATGATTTCAAAATGTTCACTTTAGCGGAAAGAATGAGGCTTAATGCATGTTTTGAAAAAATTAAGAAGAATGGTTTTAAAGATGAGGATTTTAATGATAAAGAATACGTGTACCTAATTCAAAAGGGTATGTGTAAATTTATGAATGAAAATTCACTTTAGGATGAATTCGATGAAACAAGTGAAATACCAATTCCGAAGGGCGACGTTAGTGCCATCACGACAATGACCAAAATGGGCTCGTCTTCACCACCTTCGAAGGACCACGTCTTTGAGGCTTCAACTTCTAACTCCATCGAAGTGCCTCCATTTCCTAGCCCAACACCCGTTGAGGCTAAAGGTTTTATCGACATCGATCCTCTCATCTTAGAGAAGTCACCTAAGCATAGTCATTCGACTTGTAAGACCATGGTTGTGAGTGCTCACATCGACTCTTTCTTTGACGATGACGATGGCGATTTTGCCGAGATTGATCACGTACTTCGAAATCCACATGCAATTTTTGATTCTCCTAAAAAGAAACATGTGAAGTACGATGATTATGAGTTTGATCCCGAGATTCAGGAAATCATTGAACGAGAGCTAGCTCTTTTGCCTCCACTTCCACCTACGAGTGAGGTCGATCTTTCTAAAATCGAGGATGAACTAAATGAGTTGGAACGTCTTATTTTCGATGACGAACCAACTCATGTGACCACTAAAAATCCAATTCTCGAGGAGTTACCTAATCAACACTCCTCAAATTAGAATTACGTTTACCACATTCGCGAGGATTTAACTTATCAACAATCCCCACAAATGGATGATGGTTTCGTGCTTGATCATGATCTTTTCGAGAGAGTTTCTAAAATACTCAAGGAGGGGAATGACAAACCTTGCTTTGACAAGCCTATCTTTGATGAAGAAAGCGATGAGATCGACGTTCATGAGGATGACGAGTATGTTGACCCCGAGGGGGCGGTGTTCTTTATTGATAAACGTTTTGAGAACTCATATAATCTGCCACCCCTCCCACCAATGACTTAAATGTGAGGATTTTTAGCGCGACTAATTTTGAACTTGACACGCCAAATATTTTCGACATTATCAAATCGGGTTTTCATAAAGAGTTTTTAAACGATGAAAAAGGAAAGGATTTTAAAAATGTTTTAAAAGAAATTTCTACATGTTTAACTGCGTCATCACATCGTGTTATGAGTGCTACCACCTCATCTACTCCTTTTGACGACGGTTGGTGTGGATCTAGTGTGGGGGAAGCCCCTTATGTTCCCTTACATTTCTCCTCCGAGGACGAGATTTACGATCCCGGAATTGCTTGTAAAGGGAAATCTCGGTCTTCCACCGATGCAATAAATGGAAATCATATCTATTTTCTTGGTGTGAGTCTACCTCGAGTAGCTCATGAGTTTGACTTACCCATTGTCCCACCTTTCAACTTCTCATCTCTTTTCTTCTACCCCTTTGGGGTTTATGCAATGGTTGAAGTGACGTTGTTTCGTCTTTCATCCGAAAACGAGGACGCTATCTTTGACCCCGGTATACGTTTATCGGGTTTTTAAAGTACTCCACGTACTTTTGGGAATTGTTTATCATGTAAGCCCCACCAAAAATGACCATACCATGATTATCCCTAAATGATCACATTTATGGGGATTCGAGTCGAGCTTTTGACTCGGTTATCAAAAACAAGGTGCCTCGTGGGGGATTCTCATGCTTATCCTTGTAAATATTATCGCTTTCTTAGTTAACGTAACGAGGGGACTTGTGCTCTTCCAACCTTTGTTTCGTGGTTGTTTGTGATTGTGATTTATTAGGTTCATCGTCATCATTGAAGCCTCTCGTGTTCATTTTACGGATCACTCGAGCTTCGATCGTTGCCTTTGGAGATTCCTATATCCGATGATATCCTTTTATGTTCTAACGTTTATCTTATTAGCATAATTCATAAACGGCTTTTAGGGTTATCGTTTTACCCTTTCCATGCTCGAGATTAAGCATTCGACTTTGTCTCTAGTATGGGGGTGTTTTCACCCCTAGACTCAAAACATTGAGGACAATGTTTAGTTTTAGTATGGGGGGTGAGTGGATACTTCAACTTGCTTACGTCACCACGCAATCCAATAGTCATCATTTTGTTATCGCTTGGTTGCAAATAAGGCTAAAAATGGCCAAATTTTAAATATTTTCTTGTTTTTCATAAGTGTTTAAGACACGAATGTAGGTTTTGTGATGGTGAGAATAAGAGTAATTTTTGACTCGACCGTGCGTGTTGAGCACTTAGCTTCGATTCCTTAACTTTTTAGGCTAAGTCTCTTAAATGAGGACGAGAAATGATAGAGTTATTTATAAGTCTCGTAATTGTCATGATCTCATGTGTAGTAATTATTAGCTTATTCTCCCCACGCTTTTGTATAATAAATTGTTAATAAATATTGATTTATCGGTTTAGTCACTATTGTTGGTTTCTAATTTATTTTAGTAGCTTCCATGTAATTAAATTGGGAAAACATTAAGGTATCGCCAGCGTCACGGTTTTGATGTATTGGCACCCGAATAATCGAAAGCTTCACCTAATAATAAGATTTCAAGTGCTCACCTAAATTAAGCAAAAATTTGAAGCTCACAAGGCCGAAAAATCTATGCCCAAATTGAAAGTGAATCAAGCCTTAATCTTTGAAGCTTTAAAGATCCAAAATTCGCTTTAGCGTGAGGATATACGTCTTTGGCTAATAAAACCACCGATGAGGCGGATAATAAAAGGCAAGGCAAGACCAAAGTCATAATAAAAGCTTCATGGCGAAGTTGAATAAAAGATGGAGGTAAAACTTTGATAATAAGGCCCTTCTGTTAGGGGGCGTATAAAAGTCTTGGTAATAAGTCTCATGTTCAAAACCGTTATAAAACTGTGTTTATCGATCCTTCTTGTTGACTTAATTTTTTGACATCGTTGTCTATTAGGATGAATTATTAATTTAATGATTTTGGTTACACCGTTAAGACTCTATTTTTAGACTTAATCTCTATTCACGCATAAGTCAATGATGTATCCTCGTGATCATTAAGACAAAATAAAATATAAGAGATACCAAGTAGGAATAAGGGAGTTTAGGTTCGTAATTAACACTCATGAGATATGATCGTGTTGCTAACTTATAATAACAATGATCTCGTTACCCGCTTAGCATGGAATTGGGTAAAAATCGAGGACGACGAAATTATTTCTAACGAAGCATTCACGTGTTCTTATTCTATGATCCTAAAAGTCACTTTATCGTGATGAAAACAATAAATTATGTCTAAAACACGTGTAGTAGTTTATTTAAATTTATGTCTTCAATAAATGTCATCCTAAAATGAATTTTGGAAGAGCTATGATACTTAATTCTAGCATTGCGTGGGGACACGACAATGGTTTAGTATGGGGGAGTGATGAGACTGTAATTATACATAGTCTGATTGTCCAAATCGGGCTTAAAACGCTTAAAATATCATCAAAATACCCAAATATATGCCTGTGTTTGTTCATTGTGTATTTTAGGTACGGATATCGTGAATTCACCAAAAGATCCAAGGAATCAAGCAAAAACGAACACGAGAAACGAAGTCGCACAAAGAACCGGACCCAAATCAAGAATTTCTAAAAATACCCTTGAAGTTTGAAGAATTGGCAACTTTGGTCCTTCATCTTTGAAGACTTGTCACAAATGACCCTCCACTAGTTCATTTGTACAAGTTACATCCTTGATATTTGAAGACATGTGCAAAATTGGCCCTTGAAGAATGGTGAAATTGAATTAAATACTCTTTGAATGGTTTTTATAAACTTTTTGTGGTCAAAATATAAGTTTTTAAACTTATATTACAAGGGAATGTGTATTTAAGCTGTTACAACTTTATTTGGCAAGACAAATGGACTTCAGGGGGCAAAAAGGGCCATACAAGAAACTTCATCCCTCCAATCCAATCCCTCCACGTCATCCCTCACTTACTCCACAACCAATCACAATCCCCTCCATCTCCACATCAGAAATCCACCACCACCACTTAAATAATATAACTGCTTAATCAGTTATATTAAACTTCCCTCCATAACACAATTTTAAACTTAACCCTCCCCCCAAAACAGATTAAACCTATCTTAATCAACCCATAAACCCTAACCAAACCCAGGATTAAATTGACCCAAAAACAAAGGGGTTTCATTCACCCCTTTCCAGATCCTTAATTACCATCATACTAAACCCATCCTACACCAAAACCGTGATCCCAACACACCCATGTGTTGGGTAGGACCCTCCCCTGCTGCGTCTTTTTCACACAACACCCAATGAGGAGACAAATTGAACGACTCTTATGATTTCCTTGGCCCCCAAGAGCAAATGAAGGCTTCAGATCATTCCCAACAGCTGTCATTCACAAGATGCTCATAGACCATTTTCAAAATCAGTTGACCAAGGGCAAATATGGAATTTAAGAGATTAGAGTTTTGCTATTATAATATTTTATTCAGTATTCTAGTATATTCTTCTAGGATGTATAAATACACCCGTTTGTGGGTTGTATTTTCCTTGTTCCAGTTTTTGTAAGAAATTAATTTTATTAATGAAAATGAAAGGATTAATGTTTTTACAATTTCTGAGTTCTTGTTTAGTTAAAGTAGTTTCATAAGGATTCTTGTTTCATAGTTTGGTTTTCAAAAGGGAATTGGTTTCATAAGATTTTTTTTCAGAAACTTGGAACACATCATAAGGTGAAGTGAAATTGGACCATTATGATGTGATTTCAGTTTTAGGTTAATATCTTTTAGTGTTCTTTCAAAAGTTTAGGATTTCTAAACATTTGGTTTCCAGATTTAACAAATTTTTGGTTTCAAAAATTGGTTTTCATTTTTTTTTTCAAAAGCTATAAGCCATAAGCTGCTTAATTAATAAGCCAGCTTGTGTCTTGATAGTAGGTTACCACTTCACATCTGTTTTATTCTCTTAGCAGGTTCAATCCAAGACATTTCCATTTTCAAGATATATTGGGTGTGACTAGGAAAGTCACACCACCATTCTCTACTCTCAAACAACAGCATCATTCAAAAGCTCACTGCACAAGCCCCAGCTTGTAAGGAGATGGCATTGCAGCCATAGTGGGGCCCGGATGTGGGTCCCACAAGGTAAAAAAAACCTAGGCTTGAACCCTCCTTCTAAAGCTTTTAAGTGATTTTGTGTGAATCTGTATGAAACTGTTTGTATGTTGGATTTATCTGGTTGATTATGCTTCTTAGATAGTTTTATGCATGTTAAAAGTATTTAGATTAGTTTTGTGTTGAATTTGATAGCATTTGGTTTGATAAATTTCAAGTTTTGTGTATAAAGGGGTGTTTGGCATTAGGGTCTTAACTGGTTTAAGGTGACATTAAGCTAGAGGAATCTGCCTAAACACACTTGACATATATGTTGTTAGTATTTTCAGTCATTGCCTTAAGTATTAGATAGGTTTTAAACATTTTGAGTGTTTATGTAGCTATAAATCAGAAAACTGCTTTTCTTCCTTGCTTTGAGTGGAATTTGACCACCATTTTGTGTATCTGTGTAGATTTAGGAAGTGTTTAGGGTCAGGACTTGTTTTTTGAGTATTTGTGAAGGAATTGAGTGAGTTTTGGCCAACCAAAACTCACCCAATTGCCAACTAGACCAGCAAAGGACTCATCAGACCACCATAGTTGATACAGTAACTGCTTTGTGCTTGGTGTGCTTGATTTTTGTGAACAAAGGGGTGTTTTTATAATTTATCTGACTCCCCACAACCCAACTGGTTGTGGGGGTGTCAATCATTGCCAACAAAACCCAATATCCAACAAGTTACAAGCACAAAAGTGCCCAGACCTTATTTTTTTGTTCTATCAGTAGGAACCAAGTTCCCACTGCCAGTGGAAAAGTTTCCACTGCTTAGCTAAAAAACAAAGTGGCTCACATGTCACTATCAGTTCTCATCTTTTTTTGTCTTTAGTGGGCTTAATTAGGACTTTTTACTTGATTTTAATTTTGTAATTTTTCTTTTTTTTTTTTGATTTTTCTATTTAATTTATTTTCTTGTTACTGTTCATTTCCTATTTTTAAGATTAAATTGCATTTTAAATTACTTTTTAATTCATTGTTTTTGTCTTTTAGTGTAAAAACTTAATATTTTTCAGTTTCAAAAATTTTCTTAGATTTAGAAAAATAGTTTAAGATTTTTAGTTTAAAAATATTTTACTGTTCACTTTTTTAATAATTTTTTTAGATTTAATTTTAGTTTAATTAGGGTTTGATTATTTCTGCTTTGTCTTTTAGTGAAAATTTTACTTTTTTCAAACTTTTTCATTTTTCTACTATTCATTAGTATAATTTAGGATTTTTGAAATTGTCAAATTATTTTTAGCATTATTTTAATATTTTTAATCATTATTTTAGTTTAAAAATAGTTTTTAGTGTTTTAAAAATAGAAAAATAGTTTTGAAAATTTAGGAAAAATACTTTTTAGTCTTTAAATAATATAAGTGATTTATTAGTTCAATAAAATAAGATTTTGGGATTTTTGTTAATTATATTTAATTTTAGGGCTTTAATTAGCCTTTAAAATTGAATATTTAATTAATAAAAGGTTTTAAAATTTATTTATTGGATTTTTATTCTTATTTATATTATTTTAGACTTAGTTTTAATTTTTAATTAACTTTTAGGTTTAATTTTTAATTTTGTCACGTTTTACGTATTTACGTTCGCGTTTTACGTCAAATCGTCGTAGTGTAATCGTAGTCGTAGCTCGTCTTTAAATTTTTCTCTCTTTACCCAAAAACGTCACTAATCCAAACTTTGATTTTATATATTGGCACACTTAATCCACACACCTCCTTCGAGAACGAACCCGCACTTATTCGGTTTTACGGTTTTTAATTAAATCGTAACGCTTAATACTTGCCACTCATACACGTTTTTCTTAAAACGTGTACGAAAAACCTACATCACTTATACTTACACCAAGTGTGCTTATGCAAGAATACCGACTTATAATTGACTTCTATCATTTCTCGTTCTCCACAATTTAAAATCTCAAGTAATGAGACTCGTGGATGCTTAGCCTAATAAACCAATTAAGGTCTACATGGTTAAGGATACTAGCTAGAATAAACTTAGATAAGTAAATTCGGGTTGAGTCAAAATAATCATAACGGGCCTAATATATCAAAGACTTCTAAACTTGCTAAACCACTTTATTAATATTTTTGATTTTTCTTTTATTTTTGACTTTATTATGGGATATATACATATGATAGCAACGATAAAAGAAAAGAAATAAAAGACATAAAAATTTAAAAATTACTACCACTTGGCCAAAGTTAATTAAAAATTTGAAAAATGCCGAAAACGACGATTTTCTGGTTAAATGAGAACATTTTAATGAAAAAGCCCACTTATTACTTCGATAGAAGTCTCCCCTACACTTAATATAAACATTGCCCTCAATGTTTAAGCATGTGGGAAAAGGCTCCCCTACACTTATGAATTGTGTATGTTGGTTAAATCAAGCTATGGAAGAGACAACTAAAGTGATCAATTTCAAGTTTTATTTATGTACAAAATTGAATCACGATAGTAAGGAGATATAACCGGATTTGCGGATAACACGGGAGCACGGTTCGTCAAAGATTCCAAAAGTACACTTATCCCTGCAATCACATCACCACACAAACACAAACAACCTATATAGCTCCCCCTACACTTAGGATAAAAAACAGAAAGGGACGGATAGATACTCGGGTTGCCTCCCGAGGAGCGCTTGTTTTTGTTAACCGAGTCACGATCCTGACTCGGTCCCGAATTAATTCAAAGGAAAGGTGGAGAGGGATGGAATCATCTCATGCGAGATGTCCTCCCTAAAGTACAACTTCACTCGTTGCCCATTCACCTTAAAAATAGGTCCATTAGGCTGAGCTAGCTCGATAGTTCCATATGGAAAAATATTAGCAACGGTGAATGGGCCAGACCAACGAGATTTCAGTTTCCCTGAAAAGATTTTCAACCGAGAGTTGAAGAGTAAAACTTTATCTCCTACTTGGAACTCTCGGTTCTTAATCTTGGAATCATGAATGAGCTTGGTCTTCTCTTTATAGATCAATGAGCTTTCATAAGCTTCATTCCTAAGTTCATTTAACTCATTGAGTTGGATTTTTCTTAAGTCACCGACGTTGTTGATATCAAAATTAGCCCATTTCAAGGCCTAATAAGCCTTGTGCTCCAACTCAATTGGGAGGTGGCATGATTTCCCGTACATAAGACGATAAGGTGTACAACCAATCGGGGTCTTATATGCGGTACGGAAAGCCCACAAAGCATCATCAAGTTTATCGGCCCATGAGGCACGATGCTCTCCCACGGTTCTTTCCAAGATTCGTTTAAGTCCACGGTTGGACACCTCGGCTTGGCCATTAGTCTGTGGATGATACGCGGTGGAAAGTCGGTGATTGACACCATACTTAGCCATTACTCTTGCGAATTGGTCATTGCAAAAATGAGTCCCGCGATCACTAATAATAGCACGAGGCACACCGAATCTAGCAAATAGTTGTTTCAAAAAGTTAACAACCACCCTCGCATCGTTAGTGGGTAAAGCTTTTGCTTCAACCCATTTCGAAACGTAGTCAACGGCTACGAGGATGTATTTGTTCCCTTTAGAAGATGGAAATGGCCCCATAAAGTCGATGCCCCATACATCAAAGATTTCACATTCTTGTATGAAATTTTGAGGCATCTCATCTTTATGTGTGATCTTGCCTTGTCTTTGGCAAGCATCACAATTTTTAACCATTCCGTGAGCGTCACGATAAATGGTAGGACAATAAAATCCCGAGTCAAACACTTTCTTCGCGGTGAAGTTGGGACCAAAGTGACCACCGGTGGGTCCTTTGTGGCAAGCTTCTAGAATATCTAGAGCTGCGGGTCCGTCAACACACTGGCGAATAATCAGATCAGCGCATTGTTTGAAGAGATACGGGTCATCCCAAAAGTAAGTCTTAACATCTTTAAAGAACTTCTTCTTTTGTTGGGATGTTAACCCGTCGATGAGAATTCCACCCGCCAAGTAGTTTGCAATGTCCGCAAACCACGGGGTCTCATCAAGATTCGAATGAATAGACATTAAGGCCTCAAGGGGAAAAGAGTCATTGATCTCTTGATTAGGATGATCCCCTTGATAAGGATCCTCAAGTCTACTTAGATGATCCACGGCTAGGTTTTCGGCTCCCTTCTTGTCACGAATTTCAATTTTAAATTCTTGAAGGAGCAAAACCCAACGAAGAAGTCTTGGCTTAGAATCTTGCTTGGTCAACAAGTAATTCAATGCGGAATGGTCCGTGTATACGATGGTGGTGGATAAAACAAGATAGGGGCGAAATTTTTTAAAGGCATAATCAACAGCTAAAAGCTCTTTTTCGGTTGTCGTATAATGCAATTGAGCCCCTGTCATTGTCTTGCTAGCATAGTGGATTGGTTGGAAATGTTTGTTTATCCTTTGTCCCAAAACCGCTCCAATAGCAAAGTCGCTAGCATCACATATCAACTCGAAAGGTAGCTCCCAATTAGGGGTAACCAAGACCGGTGCCTTAGTTAGCTTGTCCTTAAGAAGATTGAAGGAGTCAATACACTCTTTGGAAAAGATAAAAGGAGTATCTTTTTCCAAGAGGTGGGTTATCGGGCGAGTGATTTTAGAAAAATCTTGGATAAATCGACGATAGAAGCCTGCATGACCCAAGAAACTTCTCACACCCTTCACGGTTGAAGGTGGAGGTAATTTGGCTATGACATCCACTTTAACACAGTCCACTTCAAGACCGGCTTTTGAAATTTTATGTCCTAGCACAATGCCTTCTTTTACCATGAAATGGCATTTTTCCCAATTTAGAACAAAGCGAGTGTCTTCACACCGCTTAAGCATACGTTCTAAATTGGCAAGGCAAGAAGAGAATGAGTCCCCAAAGACCGAGAAATCATCCATGAAGACTTCCATGGTTTATTCAACCATGTCATGGAAGATAGCCAACATGCACCTTTGGAAAGTCCCGGGAGCATTGCATAAGCCAAAAGGCATTCGTTTATAGGCAAATGTTCCGTAGGGACAAGTGAATGTTGTCTTCTCTTGATCTTGGAGATCGACGGGTATTTGAAAATAACCCGAGAACCCATCTAAAAAGCAGTAATATTCATTACCCGCTAGACGTTCAAGCATTTGGTCCATAAAAGGAAGGGGAAAATGATCCTTTCTCGTGGCATCATTGAGTTTGCGATAGTCAATACAAACTCTCCACCCGGTAACGATACGAGTGGGAATCAACTTGTTCTTTGCATTGGGCACAACAGTGATTCCGCCTTTCTTAGGCACACAATGGACCGACTAACCCAAGGTGAATCCGAGATAGGGTAGATCATGCCCGTATCAAGAAGTTTGATAACCTCTTGTTTGATAACGTCATAGATCTTGGGATTCACCCTTCTTTGGCTTTGAATAGGGCTTAAAGTCGTCCTCCATTAGAATTTTATGTGTGCAAAAGTGAGGATCAATTCCACGAATATCGGATATTTTCCAAGAAATAGCTTTTTATGCTTCTTGAGAACTTCAATGAGACGATTTTTCTCATCGGCTTTTAAGTCCTTAGCAATGATAACGGGAAGTTGATCAATGACCTCTAAGAAAACATACTCGAGATGAGGAGGTAAGTCCTTAAGTTCAAGAGTCGGAGGTTCCTCAATAGATGGTGTAACTAACGATGGATCATCGTTAGTCACCTCTTTAGGAGAAGGAGGAGAGAAAGGGTCTTCATTGACAAGTTTCTCAAGGGTACGAATATCTTCTTCCCAATCGGTGGGAGAATCATCATATTTAAGATCGATTGTACCTAAGCTAGCTTCAAATTCATCCAAAAGAAAGTCACTTTCTCCAAAAGGAGTAAATGACAGAGCAATTGAGGCAACGGTCTCAACATTGGGAAGAGAAGAAAGACTACTTTTGCAAGCATCATTAAAGTGTTCTTCACAAGCCTCATCAAGAACGTCAATACAATTAACACTCTCGTATGTATAAGGCTGTTTAGAAATCTTACCCATGTTGAAGACAATTTGATCGTCACCAATTCTCATGATAAGTTCGCCCGCGTCTACATCGATGAGAGTGCGACCGGTCCTCAAGAATGGACGTCCTACAATCAATGGAACACGTGGGTCCATCTCGTAGTCAACAACCACAAAATCCGCCGGGAAGGTGAATTTGTCAACGCCAACAAAGACGTCTTCGGATATCCCCACTGGATAAGCAACCATACGGTTAGCTAATTCCAAAGCCATTTTGGTGGGGACTAGCTCGGGGAGAGATAATTGCTTCCAAACACTTAATGGCATTAAGTTTATACTAGCACCTAGATCGGCTAGGGTCATGCAGTTCTCTACTCCCGGGAAGTTGCAAGGAATCAAGAAGCGAACCGGATCACCAAGTTTGATGGGTTATTTCCTTAAGAGAACCGCGGAGCAATTCTCATTAAGTTGGGTCTGAGCAATATCAAGAAGCTTCTCCTTGTCACTAAGAAGATCTTTAAACATCTCGCATATTTGGGCATGTGAGCAAGAGCCTCAGCAAAGGAGATGTTAAAATTCAATTGTTTAAACATTTTGAGAAAGTTAGAAACTTGAATATCATCCTTACTTTTGAGCTTCCCTTTCCTCAACCTTGAGGGATAAGGTATATCGGAGGAAGAGGAAGGCTTTAGAATAGTAGGATCACTCACATCCTTGGGTGGTTGGGGAATGGGGTTAGAAGGTAAAGGGGTTGGGGAAAGTTGTTCAGTTTCCTTAGTCACAATCACGGGAGTAGGTGTAGGAAGCTCGGGTTCCGTATAACCTTTTCCACTAAGAGTAGTGATTGCTTTCATCTCCCCTCTTGGGTTAGCAACGGTGTTACTCAGAAGAGAACCCGAAGAAGAGGGTTGATTACTTTGGAAAAACGAACCGATCATATCACGTAAATCATTCGTTTGAGTGCTCATAGAGTTTCTCATATCAGCGCGAAGATCATTCCCTTGTTTCACCATATCATTCCTTAGCCTGGCTCGGATTTCGCTCCCTTGTTTCGCCATGTCACCCTTCAAGTTAATGAATTGGCTTTGAAGATTCGTCACCATCTCTCTATTAGTCCTCATGTACGTCTCGAGGTCTTGGTTCAATGTCGTTGGTTGATTGAGAGGTGGAGCTTGGTAAGCTTGAGTATTTCTGTAAAACCCGTATTTAAATCTGAGAATGTAAATACGCTGTTTATTTATTTAAACTATTACGACGAAAACAAACGCGGGAAGTTATATACAAGTATTAAAAAAAGAATAAAGAAAATAAAAGGGCCTTATAGCCGATTTTAATTTAAAGAAAGGAAAGAAAAGAAAAATTTTGGGCCCAAGCCCATTGTAAAAATTATAAAAACACGGGACTTTAACCCTTCTCACATAGCAGACGAAACAAAAATTAGGGTTCACTTTCTCTTTTGTGCGGCCGAGAAAAAGAAAAAAAAAGGGTGTCGAGTTCTTTGTTCATCAAACCAGGTAAACATATTTTCCCATATCAGTAAATTAACCACGGTATTGTTTTAATGGACATTGAAACGTTTTGTTTTTATAAACAAATCTAACATCTTCACATAAAATCACGATTAGGGTTTCGGTTTGGGTGATTTTATGGGAACCGAGACATGGGGATGTCTCGGTGGTGCTTGTTTTCGGACCACCTACAACCTCAGACCCTAAGTCAGGCTAGTAACTTTCATAACAGTGGGTATGTACCAATCAGGGGTGTCGGTTTGTTTTTGGTAAAGGAAACCGAGACCACGGCAGGTCTCTGTGTGTTATGTTGTGGCCGGCCGAGAAACAACAGCCCCAAGTCGGGTCTGTTTGTGTTGTGTTCATGGAACCGAGGCTCCACAGCCTCGGTGGATTCCTTACTTGCCCAGCCGTGACCCACACAGGGGCGGCGTAGGGCTATTCTTGGTCATAACCGAATTAAGCCCACTCGGGCTATGAAACCGAATAAGGGGGTGTTTGGGGTTAAGAAAACAGTGGGAAGAACATAATTGCAGTGGGAACTATAGGTCTAAACAGTGGGTGGAATCTAAAACAGGAAAAGAGAAATAAATTATAACATTAGCAACATATTAACGGCAGAAAATTATGTCGCAGATTCATTTTAATGACAGTTTTTAAAATTCTCTGCTTTTGGTGACACTTTTAGTGACACATAATTCTATCACTAATTCATGTAGACAGATTTTATAGATTTGGTTTAATCATTTTAGTGCGACCGAGATGGGGGTATCTCGGTAGGC
Organism: Glebionis coronaria; assembly: GCA_025667525.1. Taxonomy (NCBI): domain Eukaryota; kingdom Viridiplantae; phylum Streptophyta; class Magnoliopsida; order Asterales; family Asteraceae; genus Glebionis; species Glebionis coronaria. The sequence goes on along the minus strand of CM046877.1, from coordinate 448,643,366 downwards.
TCGGAATATAGTTTATACATATAAAACGAAGATCTTTATATTATACCTTTTTATTATAAGTTTTATAAATGTTTTAAATTGTATTTTAAATGAATTAAATTAAAATAGTTTTGTTTTAATATTGTAAAAGGGTATGATTTTATTATATGAATTAAATAATTTTGGAAACTTTATAAGTTAGAAAACCTCGTATTATTACGAGACACTTATTATAGTATTAATATCATGTCGGAATACGTTCGTATAATAACAATTATTAGGTCATAAATATTGAAAGAATTATTATAAATTCAGATTCATCAGTTAATATGCATACAGATTTCCAGAAATAAAATAAATAAATGAAACGCCAATAAGAACATGAAATTAAATAAGCGAATATCGGTTTACTTATTCACGTCCCTTATTCATGTAGCTCGCTTGAAATCAGAGTAGAACTTCCGTCAGTTGATCTCGTTCGATTACTGGACACGAGGTACGGATTTCCCGTCCTTTCAGTAAGGACTTCCTTTCTATGTATGATTAGGATTCCTCGTCTGCAGCCAAATGTTTTTCCCCGTATGTGTTTAAGTTTATCAGAAATCATGTTAAAAACGATATAAGTTGCCTGAGCATTATATACAAGCACGACCAGTTTATGTACTAGTTACGGAGGTCCCGTAACCACGGCACTAGAGACACCGGTGTCGTGACTCGCATGAAGGAGAGTGATATCCTGCATCGTCCCACTCATGTTCATTTGGCCATTTTTATATGTATGTTTAGTGGGGCGTATGGATGCATCCTACGCTTAGCAGTTTACAAGTTATCAGGGTGAATGTGGTGTGTGCTCTACATCCTTCACATTGGAGCTGATCCCTCCACCCAGCACAGTATTTAGAGGTCACCCCTCTACAGTTATTTAGAGGTCACCTCTCTACAGTTATTTAGAGGTCACCCCTCTACAGCATGACGAGGTCACCCCTCCAGTTATTCATGCACGGTTGTTACAGCACGTGACCTATATAAGCTCTGGCAATTAAAATACACGAAATGCATGTTTTCAGATTTAATAGTTATAATTCAGTTTCAGTATGTATGAACCAGGTTTCTCAGATTTTATACAGAGTTCTACCACATGTTTCATATCAGTATCATAGCTTCATTTGTTGTCATCTATTCCATTACTTTCAGTACATTCTTATCATGCTTTTTATCCGTTCACTAAGCGTTATGCTCAGCCGTAGTTTCCTTTCATGTTTCCAAATGGCAGGTACACATGGACGATCTTAGGACTTCTAAGAGAGTACGTGCATTTGGATGGGAGCTATCCAGACTCCTTTATTTTTGTGCACACATTACATTACTTTGGTTGTTTGGACACTGTTTCGTCCTTTTCTTTCAGTATTTAGATCTTTTTATCTTGAGCTTATGTTTGGACTACCGATGTTTGATTCTGGTATTTTCGTATGGTCATTTAATGTTTAATACATTGCCTTGCATGCTTTGATGACACGCCATAAATACACGTAACGGCCCATTTATCCAAGTGGGGTGTTACAATTATGGTATCAGAGCCTGGTTCGACCTGTAGGCTCTAAAACTTGACCTGTGACTAGTGGGTAGTCACCAAGAACTTCCTGTATTTTGGCATCGTTATCTTCCATGCTACTCATGTATTTTATCAGTCGGATTTTCAAAATTTTGATTAAGTAAACGGTTGGTACAGGACTGGCCATACTTAATCGCATGTGCTTTTCAGCGAACTTTTCGTTTTGGTGAACTGACCATAGGCGTTCACCCTTGTCCGTTTAAATTTTGTATAGATGAACTGACCATAGGCGTTCATCCTTACTCATATCAGATTGATGTTTCAGTAAATTGTCATTTTGTGAACTGACCCTAGGCGTTCACCGGTATTCATGTCATATTTTGTTGGCTATGTTTTTATGAATTACACTATGCATATTCAGATTTATTACTCCAGGTTCTGACAGTTTTATCAACTTATCCTCTGTTATTCCAGATGCCACCCAGACGCGAAATCGAGAATGATCCTAACGCAGCTGCCATTGCTGCTGCTGTTCAGGCTGCTATACAAGCCATGTTACCCTAAATTCGTGATGAGATCCGAGCTGAATATCAAAATGGACCTCAGCAGAATAACAACCCTCCTGCTCCACCACCTGCCAATTTACCCGCTTGGCTAGATTTGTTTAACAAACAGAAACCCCGACTTTTTGAGCAGACTGTAGCTCCAACTGACGCGGAAGACTAGATCTATCATGTAGAGAAATTTTTTGGAGCTATGGGTTGTGGTGATGCTTTCAAGGTTAGGATTCCAGTTTACAAATTGGAGGGTCCTGCTCTGCATTGGTGGAGGTCTTAGAAGCTGTCCAATGGAGGAGATGCTTGGGAGCTTGCATTGACCTGGGCACGTTTCAAGACGATGTTCTATGACTAGTTTTTCCCGCATGTGGAGCAAGCTAAACTGAAGAGGGACTTCCACGTCATTCGTTAGAATCATGGCGAGAACAGTATAGAGGTCATGCACCGATACCTCAGGATGGCTGGATTCTTAGGGGAGGCTGCGGGTACCGCAGAGGAGCAAGCGAAGCAATTTTGCTAGGCTCTTCACTCTAGGACTGTAGATAGGCTGGTGAGTGCCACATTCACTAATGTGTCACAAGTAGCGAATGCAGCTCGTGATATTGAGATGCTTTTCGAGAGGGATGAGCTCGAGAATGTAGAGCGTCCGGAGAAGAGGTACATCTCATCCAACAGACTTAAACAATTTAACTCCCATTATTACTTGTCAACTTATATGTTATGTCTTATCCAATTATAATCTTACAGTTACAGAAGAGGAGACCGATCCCAATCAGCTACTCCACATCAGAACTACAGGAACCACGGTCAGTCATATGACCGTAATCGATCAGATAAGAGGAGCGGTGGTGATAACTACCGCGGCAGCTCAAACTCATCTGGCAACTACAGGTGATTCTTTAAGCTCTGGAAATACTAGACTATCGTGTAAAACAGATCTTAAATTTTTTTGTAAATTCCAACAGAGACGCTGGACAGGGGCGTGACCAAAACAACAGAGGTCAGCAGTTTGCCCGACCGACAAATTCTGGTAATTTTAAATTTCAGCCAAACTGCCTTGTTTCAGTTAAGTTATCATAATCGTGACACGTGTTTATCCTCGTAAATCAGGTTCTCAGCAAACCAGAGCTGCTTCTACCGGGTATTCTTATCCCACTTGCATCACATGTGGGAACAAAACACACGGGACCTTGTCGTCGTGGTACGGGTAGTTGTTACAAGTGTGGTCAGCCGGGCCATTTGAAGAGGGATTGCAAGAGCGGGGATGCTGCCGGTACCTCAGGCTAGATTCCTCAGATTTTACCACCACCACCACCAATACCACCAACCACTGGTCGTGTCTACACTACTACCCGTGAGCAAGCAAATAAGACCACAGGTACCATTACTGGCATTTTGTTTATACCGGACAGTCTGCATGCGTGCTTTTCGATACAGGCGCCACACACTCAGTTATATCTACTTCATATGCTGCTAGTATAAACATGACCCCTACGCCACTAGACAATGTACTTAGTATATCTACCCCTACGCGAGACTCGGTACTCATTACCCAGGTGTATAAGAATCTCCCTCTTGAGTTTGGTGATAAAATCCGTCCAGTC